>CM071929.1:8662395-9960784 GCA_016081115.2 Rehmannia glutinosa | reverse complement strand
TTTTGTAGTTCATAAACTTGAACATTTGGATTAATGTAATAATATTAATTAGCTATTTGCCTTTTGAGTTTTTCTTTTCGGGACCTTATTTCATACTTGTATTTTTCTTTTTTTACAATGAATATATTTTTTTTAATTCACTCAAAGCTTTTAATACATCTGAATTTAAAGAAAAAAAAAAACAAAACAGAACAAAAAGTTTAAGTGGAATAACAGTGAGAATAACACGAGTACTTGCAAATTTTTTGCCATTTTTTTTTTTATTGTAACTCACTGTGAAGATAACCCGTAAAGTTACGAATATTTTTTGACAATAAAAATAATTTTATTAATTAATTCAAACTAACAATACATTGATATAAGACGGAAATAAATCTGCTAAAAATCAAAAAGATGAAACTATGAAAAAATTCATGGCATCTAGCTAGTTTAATAACAAAATTTAAAGGCTACAGCTTTGAAAATTTTATAATACCTAGAATACATATGATTCCAGATCTGCGACATGCTGAAGACTATAATCTGATTTATCTCTATCGGATCGAAAACTTGCAAATGCAATCGGTGGCGGAGCCACATTAAGGATTGGGGTACAACTGTACCCCAATTTGAAAAAAATAAAAATTTTAGTTTAAAAAATAATATTAATAATATTTTGTACCCCAATTTTATATAAAATGGTATATTTAACAATTAAAATCCAAAAAAATCAAAATATCTTGCATATTTTTTACACAATTTCCTACATTTTCTTCCCCCTACAAACACTTTGTTCTAAAAAAATAATTATAAAATCTAACTGCAATTAGCCTAAAATTTATTGTACCCCCATTTTCGAATTTCTGGATCCGCCCCTGGTCTGAATTGCAGTAAGAAAAGAAATACCGTACCAAAATGGTTACAAATCAAACGTCACATCAAACGACAAAACCACAAACAACATAAAAATAAATAACTTAGATATATATAGGGAAACCACTTATTTATAAAATAAAGTTAAAAAAATGTAAATGGAGGTGATTTCAAGCCAATAATCAATAATGGTCAAAAATCACTCATTAACAATGAAGGACAAGAAATAGAAGTAAAAGGGGAGTTTCAGAGAAAAAGAGGTTAGGGTTTGAGTTTAAAAGTTTTTCGTAGATTAAAAATATTTATTCCTTGTATGTGGAGAAGAGAAAACAGGTTTAGTAAGAAAACTTCATTAATTTATATCCTAAAGAATTAAAAAAGAAAAAAAGTTTATATGAAGATACATGAACTGTTAATTTCGTTAATTAACGCATTTAGTATGGGAGTTATGTGATAATCAACTTAATTTGATATCCATTTACCGCCAAAAGTTACTAAAAATGCATGATTGATTTAGTATCGCCTTTAATTCATATTTTATTTATGTGTTGAAAAAAAAATGTGTTTTATTTAAAATAAATTGTTTTACAAAACCATAGATTATGTGAGATTGGAATTTAACTTGTCGGCCCAATTGATGTAGTTTCGTCCCATCAAAATTGTAATTGGTGAGGCCCAATCCAGCAGAACTTCTCTCAACATATTTACGGGATAAATAATATATTTTTTTTCCAAATTGTTTACAAAAAATCAATTCTTTTTTCCCCCCAAATAACAGATAATCAAATTACACTTTTCTACTGCAACGTTTAAATAATTATGCTGTTTATTTTGGAATGGAACCAGCAATATTTTGCAAATTAAGAACAAAAAATGTAACTTTTTTGTAACTAGATTTAGGAAGAGTTTAAACTTCGGATAAGGGGGCCCAACTAAGTCAATATATTAATTCAATTATATCTTAATATTCAGAAAAGAAATAACATAATATAAGTATATCAATATATCATAATATTTTGAGATTGTTACATAATAGCTTCATTGCTAATAATTTTAAAAGAAATTTTGGGGGAAAATGTACAAAAATTTTGGCAGAGCTTAAAGAAAATATACAAAATTTATGGTGGAGTAAAAGATAATGTCCAAATTTTTCAAAAAGAAAAAAAGTTTATCAGTACTCAAAGATTTTTGAAAATTAATTAACAAATGAAAAGGAGAAAAGAAGAATGAATGGATTAAAGATTTGTTTTATTTTTCATTATTTTTTATATTTTTAAGGTTATAAATTAAATTACAAAATCCCCCAGAAAAATTATAGATGTTGATTGGATATGAGATGAAAATGTAATGATTATAATTGATGTGACAAATTTTCTATTGAGATGGTGATTGGATGTGAGATTATTTTTTAAAAGATTACTTGGTGGAAGAAAAATTCCCCTCCAAAGAAATCACTTTACTTACCAAGAATGTACTCCAAATATTGGAAATTTCTGCCTAAATTAAAATTACATTTTACATCTGTTTCGGGGTTAACTTTATGATATTAAGTTTTTACAATTTTTATGACTACTGTTCATAAATATTCATAATGGAACAGCACAATGGACATAATTAGTTTATTTATTATTTTGTAAAATATTGCAATATAATTCGTTATATGGGATGCCAAGCATTTACGAAATGCAAATTTGGCAGTCTTTGTGCTAATTAAACATGTGTTATTTATGAACCCATCAACTGCAACTATTTACAAACTTATCACATAATAAGGTGAAAATATTAATTCAAACCTTGGATCAATTTACGATATTGGCATTTATATATATAAACATAGCTACCACCAACCTCCTCAAGTTTAAGAGAACCCGAGCCACATGATGAGATTCGTAGAATGAGGAAGACAAAAAAAAAAAAAAAAACAATACAAACATAAATCTGACTGAAAGTTGAAACCACAACAATTTGAGATAACATAAAAAGGGGTAAATGACATTTAATTATTTTGTTGGAAAACAGAACAAATTAACAAATACAATTGAGGCACACAACAAAAAAATTACAATAGAAGGCAAATTTGTAATTCTCGTCTTGTGACTATAAGGGATTGATAATAATGATCATATAAAAATTACAATTTGCAAAAAAAAATAAAAAATCATGTAACTTCTTAAAAACTATTAGATTTCAGTTCTTTGGTCATTGAAAATTGAAAATTTGGCTAAAGATCCACATGTACATCATCCAAGTGATCTTTTTCATGTGTTTTTATCTTAATCAACATGCCAACTCATTTGGAGAAAGCACATATAAACGAAATAGATTCTTACATCAACTGTTTGGCTGGAAATATGGGCCACGTTAATTTTCCAACAAACTTATCGAATTCTCCAATAACGAAAGAACTCATGAAAATGTGAGTTTTGCAAATGTTAAAAGATTTTTTTGCAAATTGTGATCTTGCAGGTATTAATCCCAATCCACTATAGCTATAGGACTAAAATTACAATAGCCCTAAAATTGAAAATGATGGGTCTAATTCGTAAGTAATATCGATCAGACTCAATATATTGTGCCACTAGCATAGACGATGGCACCTTACCTCTTATGGGGGCACGTGCCCCCATAAGTATTTTTTTACTATATATTTCTTTTAATTAAAACAAACTATATTTCAATTAGGTAAAAAATCAAAATATATCCCATCGATTATCTTTTATGTAGTTACTAATTATTTATTATATATTTTTAAAAACCATGTATTAATTATGTTAAAAAAAGTGTGTCTCGCTAATTGTCTTTGATGTAATTTGTAATTATATTTAGGGATAATTACAAAAAGACTCTTGATATTTGGGCTAATTACAAAAAAATTAGAGATGTTTCAAAATTAAAAAAAGAAGTCCCCTCAGGTTTGATCATGTATTAAATTTAGGGGGCAACTATAATATTTATATAAATATCAGGGGAGATGAAATATTTTCCTTATGAAAGTGGAAAATGTAAGACATAATCAATTTTTTTTTTATAATTTACAAAAACCTCTGGAGTTAATTTTTGTAATAAGCCCAAGTCTCATGGATGTTTTTGTAATTATCCCTTATACTTATATCGTGCCCCTTTTGTGAAAATTTTCTGGATCCGTCCTTGGGTGCAAGTATCGATATCCGTCTTTGAAAAATGAAAAGGTCGATGATATGCACAGGCATGTACAAGCATATAAACACAGAATATAATGGAAAAATGCTTATAGTTAAAAATCATTATCTAGAGAGGATTAAGGATAGATAAATAAAGACAGGAAAGAGATAATTAAATAAAGGCAGAAAAGTGAAGGGGAGATTCAGAGGAAGGTGACTTTGTTGTTTCAGTCAATCTTTGAATTCAAAAGGAAGAATAAAAGTGTTGATCGGATGGAAAAGTATAATAAAATATGGGAAAATTGTTTCTTCAGTCCTATAATTTAGATTAATTGGAGATTCAATCCTCTAAATATACAATAATCTTTAAATTTTGGTTTAATATCTTTTAAAAATTTGGACATTTTAGTCCGATTTTACAGTTATATAGAGACTACTAACAAAATAAAAAATATAGTTTCCCTTCAAACTGTATTAATCAATTATCCACAAATCATCACCAACAATTTTGAAATTTACCACATAAATACTATAGGTATATATTTTTACCAAAAACTTTAGATTTGTTGGTAAATATTTACCTACAATGATTTTATCTATATTAATGATTTTAACTACACTTTACTGTTAGTTATCTTTAATATTTACCGTACAAATTTTTTATAGGTAGATTTTTGATTTTGCGGTGTACATAATTGACGTAAAATATATATTGCATGTGCGTGACATACATTTATTCATATGAATCATACTAGATTACATATCAAATTAAAGAAAAGAACCTAAATTGCGAAAACCTGCATGCACCAAATGGATTGTTAGAGCTTTAATATGCCTGTCATTGTTACAACTAAACCAGCAATATAGCAGTAAGGATATCCAAGTTGATAACTGATAATTTTTCTTAATATATTATAGCTATTGTTTTTTCTTAATATATAATGAACTTTTCAAATAAAGTTAGCTATATATATATATAATATTGTTCGGCTAGATTGACGTTTGACCTCAAACCAAATTAGAAATCCTGACAGATGACCAAGTAATCTTGCTGTACTCCAGTCCAAAAAAGGGAATGTATATTCAATATTCCATCTTTAACTACCACAGCTTTATTTCAACATTCCACATAGTACAACACCCGCAGTATTGTATTTAATTGGTGATATATTATTAATTAAAGTATAATCTATTTACGTATATTGACTGGAACTGAAAAATCAACCATTATGCCCATTATGTGCCTGGACCTCACCATTATATATATGAAGCTCCTTCATTATCGTTTCCCATAATCAGCCAAGTGTAGTTTCAGAGTTGCTGGAGAACTCATTCTTTCTTTTTTTCATTCAATTCTAACACATATATATTTCAGTTCCAGAGATTAATTTCCAATTAACAAACACAAATTTTAGCTTTCAAATAGCGACATCCATTTTCTATTAATATGGCATTAGCTTTGTTTTTTTTGTTACCAATTGTCTTTCTTTTCCTAAAGCATTTCCTATTTGGATCCCGACAACTCCCACCAGGCCCTAATTCATTATATGTTTTGACTTATCTTTCCCAATTAATATACAAACCTCACAGAGCACTCCAAAAGCTGTCCCAAATCTATGGTCCTCTAATGTCTTTCCAGCTTGGGGACCAACTCATGGTAGTTGCTTCATCACCTGATATTGCAAAAGAATTCTGCAAAACCCACGATCGTATATTTTCTGGTAGGCACTTGCCATCGGTATATCATAACCTTCCTGGAATCATGAATTCATCTATTGTGTTGTCACCCGATTGTAGCAAGTCGTGGAAACTCTTACGTTCTATCGGCCAAAATTGTGTATTTTCTTCTAAGGCTATGGAATCAAATGCCTGGATAAGAAAAGCGAAGGTCATGGACTTGGTAAGTCATTTGCAAACTAATGAAGGCACAATCGCAAATCTTGAAGACATGATGTTCGCAACACTAGCCAATATCATCTCTACTGCTCTAACTTCAAGAAACTTGTTTGACATTCACGGACAAGAAAATAATGAATATAAGGATATGATGGCTTTAGTGAACGAGGTGATTGAAAAGACCACGACTCTTGGTTTGGTCGATTTCTTGCCAATTTTGAAAGGGATAGACTTTTGGAGTAAAAACAAGGCCATGGATATGTACCAGAAAATACAACAAACTTGGGGTGGTATCATCGACGAAAAGAAAATCAATGGGGCGTGAAAACCTCAGTTCAACTCCAGATTTTTTGGACATCGTCCTAGCTGACAGTACTTTTTCAAAAGATCAGATTGGCAATGCGTTGATTGTAAGAACTTTTTTCCTTAACTCATATTATATGGATTACAACTATTGATAAATACTCAATATATTTCTTGTTTTTAATTAGCTCATTCAAATATTTTTAACTGCTACAATCAACTATCATGCACGAGTACTTATACGTAAATTTATAGAGAACTTATCTTTACATGTTTCATGCAGGAATTATTGATTGGTGCCACAGATTCGACCACTATAACCACGGTGTGGTTGATCGTAGAATTGATGAGAAATCAAGAAATGTTGACCAAAGTTCGTGATGAAATAGCACAAGCCGTGGAAGGAGATGAACTCAGTGAGACACTTTTATCCCAATGCCACTATTTCCAAGCTTGTATAAAGGAAACATTGAGACTTCATGTTCGGCGCCAATGTTGGTGCCTCATCGTGCACTCGAGACGTGCAAGGTCAATAATTACGTAATCCCAAAAGATAGCATGGTGCTTGTGAATGCTTGGGCAATTGCGCAAGATCCAAACTACTGGGAAGAAGCAACAAGCTTTAAACCCGAGAGGTTCTTCGACTCAAAAATAGGCTACAGAGGTACCCATTTTGAGTATTTACCTTTTGGGACAGGACTAAGAATGTGTCCAGGATCGGCTGTGGCTTTCAAAAATATTCAAATGCTCGTCGGGTCTTTATTACATTATTTTGACTGGAGCCTTCCAAATGGAGCAGACCCAACTACTATCGACACAAACGAGAAGTATTTTACAACTCTGAAGAAGGAAAAGCCATTGCTTTTGATTCCTAAGTTAAGGAAGCTAAACACTGTTTGATATGTAATTTTTTAATTTATTTTTCATGTGATTTAAAAATAAGACTCACATGAGGTGCAGTTTAATGTTGATTTCCAATACTTGGTGTCGAGACTGGAGTGGAAGTCAACAGATTCATATTTATAAATTCGTTATATATTTGTTTATTGTATAAATTCAAGTAATGGAAACTCGTTCATTAAACGTTCCACACGAAAACCCTTGCTAATTTGATGAATGTAGATTTTTCTCATTTTGTTGTATTTGTTACTTTTGAGCATTCGTAGTTAATGAGATATATGTATGACTATGACTCGATCAACTTGTACGAAGCAAATATTCTAATTAATATGAGAAACAACTCAACGCATGGTGTGTAAATAGACTATTGCACACAATATTTTAACCCCTTACTTATATATAAATATTAACATGGGCAGTATTTATTAAATTAATATGCGGAGTGGACAAACCTTTTAACTTCAGGTTGAATATAAAATTTATAAAGTGATATATTTTGACTACATTAGGTCAAATTCATTATCCTTTACAGTGCATGAAATAGACCTTGTGCTTAAACCTTACCGGCGAAGTGATCCTATCAATTCTCTACTTGTTAATTAGCTTATAGAAAATGTCCATATCACATTTAGGGGTGTTCACAGTTCGGTTAACCAGCCGAATTAAACTAGAATCGAAAATTCAATCCAAACCGAAACGGGACTGAAAATTTTAGTTCAATTTTCGATTTTTGTCTTTTCAAAATTGTTGAGTAATTGGCCCATTAGCTTTCAATGGGTTGGCCCAAATGCAGCCCAAAGCCTCCAAGCCCAGTCCCCAGTCCCATTGAGATACCTGGGTTGTGTGTTCGGGTTGCGGTACCCGTTTAATAGTCCGCGGATCCCCTTGTGCAATCTGAGCCGTTGGATAAATTACCTCTTGATCGTGGCCGTTCATCTGGACTATTAAAAGGTTCCATCCAAACCCTAATCCTCATTCTGTGATTTTTCACTCTCTCTCATCACTCTCTCACTCATCTCTCTCGAATCTTCTTCTATGTCTCTTCTTCTGTGTGAAGTCCAATCTCTCATCGGAGTTCTGTGAAATCTTGAGTGTTTCTGGCTATATCTGAGTGTATACTTCTCTAGTTCACTTCCTTTGTGGACGAACTGAGTTGGGCCAAAAACTAGGGTTTCTGGGAACTAGGGTTTATGAGGTTCGATTCTTATTCTTGGGTCTTTGGGTGAGGATCTGGGTTCTTTGTGAGGTTTAGGGCAAGGCTTTGTGGTCCGCCTCTGTCTTCGTGGTTCTGCGGATTTCTCTGGTGACTTACCGTGGTAGTTCTTTTGGGAAAACTGGTCCCTGAGCCGAATCATTTTCAATATTCGGTTTTAGGGTTTTATCCCTTACATTTTCTGTGTTCTTATTTTCTGTTTCATTGTAGTTATCAGTTTATCTCTTGTACTTTAATTTCTGCAAAGTGTCTAGAGTATAAACTTGTATAATAGGTTATTAAGTCTGTATTTGTATTTGGTACTTCGTATCAATCTTTTGAGGCAGATAGATACCCAACAAAAATTTTGGGTTTCAGTTCGGTTTCGGTTTTATAGTTCAGTTAACCGAATCGAACCGAAAACCAAATTTATTTATTATTTTTTCCGTAACATTTTTGCAAACACACACTCCAATGTTAAAAGAAAACATATCTCTCCAGAAAAGGTTGTGATTGTTTGTGTTTTCGTTCCGTCCATTTTCATTTATGAGAAAATAGTGGTGAATTTTTTTTAAAAAGTGAAAGTTGGATGTATAGATAAAAAATAATGATTATGTTGATGTGATGAAGAATCTTTTAGAGACGTTGATTGTTTGTGAAAAAATTTGTAGAAAAATTAAATAGTGTAAAATATAATGCAAGAAAATTGTATAAAAATAAAAAATCGATCCAAAAATAGGCAATATAGAACTCATTGTATACCTTTTGTTATCAAGATTAAAAGAAAAATAATAAAAATAATGTTAAATTAATTAAATTATCCGAATTCTTTATATAAATAGGGGGAGGAGAGAGAAAAAATAGTATAAAAATTGAGTATTGAGAAGTGTGAGAGAGAAAGATAAAATTGAGTTAATTTTGAGGAGAAATGAAATTTTCTTTGAAAATTTTTTATACTTCCATAAACAATCATACTTCTAAAAAAATTCTTTTGAAAATGAAAATTTAGAAAAAAAATCTCATAACCAATCACAACCTTAGACTTTCCACCTCATTGTATAAATTTGTTAACAATTTTGCCAATAAACCTGAAAAACAAAATTGAATAGTTCTGCTGCAGAAAATAAAAATGAATTGCTCTATTATAACGTCTTAGTCATCTAAAATTAGAAATCAATGTGGCTCTTTACTCAGCAACGCCTACTATTATCGTGGAGAAAAATTAAATTTATTTATACTTTTTCGAATCAAGAAATATGGCTCTTATTTTTTTTAAAAATAAATGGAATTATATGAAAAAAGGGAATAATCCCGATCAAGCCGTCGGTGAAAAGGAAAAACAATGTAAAATTTGGGGAAAAAAACAATAAAAATAACTCAACGACGCAATTTAAGTGAAGGGCGTTTATGTCTCAAGGAGTTTCAAGTGGATTTTTTTCTTTTTTGCATGGTCACGAGTATCATCTTGATGGTCTGATGTGACTTATTTATACTTGAATGAAGTGAGGGTTTTGAGACCGCCGTCCACAAACAATTCTACATTGTATTCGAGCAGGGCTCTACCCTCTTTGGCTCTGATGTCAAGCCATACATTCAATTTTCCACCATTGAGCTTCAGGGTGGCTCCTTGGAAAACGCTCGTGAATGTCAAGTCTTTGTCGCTCAATTTGTTGATCTCGCTTACCGCAAATCTCCCGTATTCAACTATGTCAGCTCTTCTTGGTGTTGTGATTGGCTCCCACTTGCCTGTAACTTTAAGATAATTGAACGATGCAAAAAATTATTAGATTATGAGTATTAACTACTAAGAGAAGCCATTGTGATTTTAGTGTAAAAACTACATGATATAAATTGATAAACAATTTAAGTGGAAGCCTTAAGTTCATACCTCCAGCCATGGCAATCAGATTCTCAAACCTTAAGGTGAATAAGAATTGTCTTTTCTTTTTGGTGTTTATGGTTTTTTTTTTCTGCGAGTTGGGAGATGATTGATCGTGTATGTGTGACAATTTATAATTGTAATTGACTTGAGAGTTATTTTGGTAATTATATTTTATGTTTGGTAATTATATTTTATGAAATTATGGCCGAATTTGTGAATAAAGTAAATAAGGAATTTGCCTTTACATTCTATGACAAACAAGAGTAAGTAAATAAATATTTTGTAATCAAATATTTATGCTTATGTTCGATTAGATTTGTTGCAATTATAGCATTACTTGCGTGTTGACTGGATTTTCTCCCACAAATATTATAATGTTTCTTACTAAAATTGGGAAATTGAATCAGGTCTTTAAATATTTTCCTATGCCTGAAAATAGTTTAGCAACCAATTTTCAATCCTGAAATATTGTTATCAATTTCTTATTCTAATAACAGTTTTTTATTTGTTTAATAATACGTCACCAAGAATTTTAGTTCTTTGACATATATTAATTCATCTTAGTTTCAGTTTTTGGTGCTTTAAAAGAAACATGCATGTTAATAATAAGAAGTTTATTTAATTTCTTATACATTTCCTACTATATTTAGTTTCAAGACCTCAAGTCCACGCGGTTGATTGAGAGATGATGGTATGTGTGTGACTATTTGCAATGGTGATTTACTAGAGTTATATATTTTGGTAATTATATTTTATGAAATTAAGTCCGAATTTGTGAATAAAGTAAATAAGGAATTTGCCTTTTCATTCTATAACAATTAATAAGAGTAAGTAAATAAATATTTTGTAATCAAATTATATCAAATTATCGTAATCATAATATATACAAGGTTCTTTTGCCAAACATGTACAGTAAAATTATATGCTTTCTGATAAAATAACATAGTACTATATATCTAATTGAATATTTCTTTTGTGATTATATTCATTTTTAATCATTTCTTTCCCAAATTGTTTAAAAAAATCAATTGGTATTCCAAATTGTAACTGATTACCAACAAAGTTTTGCAAATTAAGAACTAAAAAGAGCCAGTTTTTTTCTTAGTCATTCCCAACAAATCAATATGTTTTTTAGCCATTAATACATATTTTTTAGCCATATTGGGGTGTAAAATGACATACATACCCTTCTAGCATGTTTGTCTGATATTTGGGATATTTCTCTCTCTTTCACTTATCTCTATCTATCTTCTTACTCTTTTTTTTCAAACTTATTTTAAGAAATCGAACCTGTATTTTTCATTTTTAAATATGCAATATGGTGTTGAATTATAGATATCGAAAAGAGGATTAATTTAATATATTATACATGCAAAATAGATTTAAAACGAAAAAGTTATGTGAATTCAAAGTTTTTTGGAAAAAAAAAATTAACTGGGTATATTGTAACTCGAATTCGAGTCATGTGTGACTCGAAAATATAAAAAAAAATAATTTTTTTCGAGTTACTGTAACACTAACTCGAACACTGTAGCACTAACTCGAAAAAAAAATAATTTTTTTTTAAATCGAGTCATACATGACTCGAAAAAAAAATTAAAAAAAATTTATTTTTTTTAAAATCGAGTCACACATGACTCGAAAAAAAATTTAATTTTTTTTTGACTGAATAACATAACTCGAATTTGAGTCATGTGTGACTCGAATTCGAGTCATGAGTTACAACATACCTAGTTATTTTGTTTTTCCAAAAAACTTTGAATTCACATAACTTTTTCGTTTTAAATTCGTTTTGCATGTATAATATATCAAATTAATCCTATTTTCGATATCTATAATTCAACACCCATATTGCATATTTAAAAATGAAAAATACATATTCGATTTTAAAAAACAAAACTTGGAAGAAAGAGTAAGAAAATACATAGAGATAAGTGAAAAGAGAAGTGTATGACCATTCATATGCTTAAAGGGTATGGATGTCATTTCACATCCCAAAATGGCTAAAAAAGATGTGTTTGAAAAAGTTGACTATTTTTAATCTTTACAGTTTGGAAATGGCTATTTTGTTCCATTTGTACAACTAAAAATGTAACTTTTTTGCCCTCTTAAAAAAATTCCCGCCTAGCCCCATTAGTCCTTCCATATGTGCTAGACATTTTTTGTCCATCTATATTTGTTTGATTAGGCCCTTGTCTAACCTCGCTCAGTTTTTAACCCGTATGATGCACGGGGTGTGATGTATTGAATTATATAAATAAACGAATGCATATAAATCCTACAATCAACATGTAATATAAAACAATATAATACATATTTGAAAAAAATAGGTTATTTCACAACAAATAAAAATTACAAATTTTAGAATACTTCTTTGTAAACAACATTATTCGTCTGTTTGACATTCGATGTATCATTGCCACAAACTAAAATTTAATTATATTTGTAGGAAAATTATATAATTGTTTTTTATTTCATAGTGTATGAAGATTTTATTTTGAAAAAACCAATAATCATCTTTACAAAAACGTTTTTTCAATTTATTAATATTTTGAATTTATATATTACAAAAGAAGTATTGATAGTTGTTCGTTTATTGAAAAATAAGTTGGTACAAAAATCAAGAATTATTCAAATTATAATTTTCTATTTCTTTAATTTGTCATAATATTTTCTTTTAAAAAGAAATTGTCAATTCAAATGAGAAAATGCAGCATTCTAAGCAATTTTACATTTATAACAAAAAAAATTACAACATAAAAAATTACATTTCGATTTTTTAGAAATCAAATAAAGTATTTATTTTTATAGAAATAGATCGAATGCACTTATTTGTGCAAATTTAAAAGAAATCTGGCCCTTTTTTTAAATTTTTTTTTAAAAAAAAAAAAGAGAAAAAGAAAGCCCAAAATCACATACAAAATGGACGTCCAAGATTCCTAGTCCTCCCACCAAACATATCCAAGGTTTCACAAAAGTAAACCTGGTTCAATTGAATTCATTGCCAATTGTTTGAATTATACATTAAAATTAATTATTAATAGTTATTTTCAATTTGTTTTGCTAATTTAATAAACGAGTTCGAACGTAATTTAATCAAAATGTAACTTAGAAATTAAAGAATTTGAAATTGATTTTGATTTGCTGAAGAATATATAATCAAAATGCAGAGGTGCTAGCTAGGTTTATTTTTAATTTTACAACAAACTGGACAAGTATAATATATATTTTTCTCTTCAAATTATGTAAAAGATATATACAAACTACAATTTCTAATAATATTATACAATAAATACACTATTTCATTTTAAGAAATATGAAACAAGAAAAGCGAAAAACAAATAAATTGAGAATTAGAATTAAAGAAGAGAAAGTCATTCTCAAACAACAAGTTATATAAAGCGAGTAGCTAGTGAAGAACATGAATTGATAGCCTTACATCTAGAAAATAATCAAAATTAATAAAGATCCTCTAAATATATCAATTTTTTTGTAGTTACATTAGGATTTAAGACCATATTGTCATAGATTAAAATAAAAATCTTTTAAACCACGAATATGACATTACAACAATTCCTTGTAAAGAACATCCGTTGAGATATGGACATGTTAACGAATTATAATTATTTTGTGTTGTGTAGTACAAATTATTGTATTTCACTTAGACACAGATTGTTATTTTTTCAGTCTTTTCACAAAAGCGCGTTCAATTATTTGCTTAAACATGTCAATGGTTGTTTCCACAAAAAATAAATATAAATGTGATTCATGACATGTTGCAACACGTGTGCACTTCATTATCCTTGGAAAGACCCAAATATAAATATATAATGATCAAGGAAAAACACTCACACTATACTAGGTGATGATATGAACTTTTTAATATGGATTTGAAAAGTCCCTTATATTAAAAGTGCATTAAAATTTTTTAAGTGAACTTCTATACCAAAAAATACATTCCAATTTGCAGATAGATTTTTAACATAGTGTTATGTGTTAATAGAAAACCGAGTATTGGTGCAACGTTTCTTGACCAATTATAATTATAGAAAACACAATGATAAAATAATTAATATTGGGAAGTTCAAATAGTAGTGTGGGAGACTAGAACTAGGTGGGAACATGCGGTTGGATAGATGAGAGTCCAATATGAATCAATTATTTGGGGGACGACTTCTTCCGCGGTAGCTCGATGTTTACATGGGGCAGTTCCTGAGGAATAGTGACTGCTTCTTGGGAGATGACTTATTGTGCGTGGTAGCTCACAGTTTACATGGGTCAGTTAATGTGGAACCGTGGTCAAGGGCGGAGCCAGGACAATTTAGTAGGGTGGGCCGATACACGAAAATGAGATGAACCAAATAGAAAATCCAAGAAAAAATAATAAAAATTATAACTCTTCTTTTTTAAATTCTCCGCTATTTTTTTTTATAAAAAATGGTTGGGTCAGGGCCCAGGTTGGCCCAACCCTATATTTGCCCTTCATGGTTTATATGGTGCATTTCATGAGAAATCGTGGTTGTTTCCTCTTGTGCGCGGTAGCTCGCGGTTTACATGATTTAATTTTAGATGAACCGTGATTGTTTTCTCGATAATTAGTAATGTGAGAATACAAAATCTCACTAATATAAAACAGAGAAGAAAACCGAGTATTGACTCAGTCATAAAGTTGGTTCAAATTGTCAAAAAATTAATTGTCATCAATGGAAATCTACCTGGACAGTACACTTGATGTCCCGTGGCCGGCGGGGAATCGCGTTTCAACCAAGTTTTCAACTTTTTATTAAACTCGTCAATGTTGTACCTATCAGTCATTGTCATATTCATAAATTTATGATAACTAGCAGTCCACCTGTGCGGTGCGATGCACAGTTTATATATTAAAGTAAAATATTTTATTTGATTAGTTTTAATTAATTCAAATCAATATATTATTTAAATGTAAGGCCATATAATTATGTATTAAACAATAAGTGATTGAAATGAAATTGAATGTATATAAATACATAAAAATATTATAAATTTTGGAGGGTACAAAGGACCCAAACCCATTATTTATCATATACAGAGTTGTCAATGGTTTAAGTCAGGCCAAGTCCATCAGGTTTTTGAAAAAAATTGGGCCGAGTCGGACTGGCCCAATTTTAGTCCGTCCACGAAAATGCATTGCCTAGTCTAGTCCATATGTATATTTTGTACATTTAAAATATTGAGTTGGGCCAAAAGTCGGGCTACCCCGGAGTTTGAATAAAAAAATCAGAAAAAAAACTATAAAAAAGTATATCTTTTTTTTTTTGTTTCTCGATCTTACGGTATCATAAAATAATTGTATCTTT
Organism: Rehmannia glutinosa; assembly: GCA_016081115.2. NCBI lineage: Eukaryota > Viridiplantae > Streptophyta > Magnoliopsida > Lamiales > Orobanchaceae > Rehmannia > Rehmannia glutinosa. The sequence goes on along the minus strand of CM071929.1, from coordinate 9,945,283 downwards.
ATTAAATATATATTTTTTCACATAACAAAATTAATTCATGACAAAAATAAAAGGTTGTTGTAATTTTTAAGTATTGTTATATGGACTGACGATATTTTCGTTAAAGGATGTGTATTTTATACAAATTTTTATGATATCAAATAACCATTATATTTATGGATCGGATGGATTACATGTGGATCTGATGAAATCTAATCACTAAAATTCAAAAAAAAAATCCAAATAAATTCATGACGAAAATAAAATGCTCTTTGAAAATTTGCATTTTCAGATGCATTTTCTTTACTATGATATTTTTTTTTTAATTTTCCTGATATTACATACTAATTATATTTATGTACATGAAAGAAATCTTGTGGATCTGATGAAATCTAATTAATGCATCATCAACAGTTAATTTGGATCTTGAAATGGAGTTTCTTATCCACCTAATTTTGTAGTTTTGTAGAAATCATCTGGAATATGAAAGACATAAATTCTGGATACAATAAAAAATTAATAATGAATAAATAATAAAACAAAAATATTTTTAAATAAAATATAATTACTCGCTCATGAGTATTTGCTTTCAAATCATAGGTTTAAACTTCTCAATATGAAATTTCTTCAGGGTTCATCCTGGAACCTTGCACATAAAGGGAGATTGTAAATTTATTCATTTAAATATTTGTTTATTTATCACAGATCTACAAAAAGCGATTAAATCGAAAAATTAAATTCACCAAAGTCCAAATCGTGAATAATGCGTCTAAAGTAGACACTTAATTTATCTGCAAATGACGAAAAACTATAAATGTGTACAAAACAAAGCTTCGTTGCCCACTCATTTTAATTTGCTAGGATTGATATCTTTAATAAAACCGAATAAGAGAGCCATTTCAATTTCTTTTTGTTAAGTTCAATATGCAACTAATGGGATAAATCTGCCAGGGATATGCAATGGATTAAACTTGCCACGTAGTTTTTATATCAGTTTTAAATTGAATTGTTAATTGCTTATTTCTATTGTCAGAGCAATCTTATTTAATGTATTAGTTGGAGTGAGTTGGTTTATTTGCATCAAAATCGAAGATGAAGTCCAAAGGACTTTCTAGTTATTGCTTATGTATTTAAAATATAAATATACCAAATTTTTGCATGCTGTAATTATATCTGCTTTTGAACTCAAAATTCAATTCGGTTAATATTAAATTAATATATATATATATATATACACGAAATTAAATAAATCTTTTATTTGAATGTGAATTCCACTTGAATAATACCTGCTTTGCTAAGTCTTATGCGCTCTATTTTTTTTTTTTTTTTTTTTTTTTTTACACAAAGTGAAATCTAGGGATGGCAATGGGTCGGGTCGGGTATCTTGATACCCAGGCCTGCCCCGTTCTTAGAACGGGGTAAGAATGGGGCGGGGCGGGTCGACCCATCCTGCCACACATTAAATAAATTTAAATAGAAAAAATAGAAAAAAAATGAATAAAATATTTATTTTTAATATATTTATAAAATATTTCTTTACACAAAATTATTAGTTTCAATTTATAAATATTAGATATAATATTAAAAGATAAAATTATATTATAATATATATTATATATGGAAAATATATATTTAATATATTAAAAAACATAAGCGGGGCGGGTACTCCATGGGGCGGAAGTGATACCCAGACCCGCCCCGTCCCGCCACGAGTCACGGAGCGGGGCATGGCGGGTACCCGCGGGTCGGGTTCAAATTGCCATTCCCTAGTGAAATCAAATGTATATTACCAATGCAATTATATTTATTTTATTAGTTGGTCTTAGTTGGAGTTGATCATGGATGAAATCAACTTGCCTCAAAATCGAAAGGGATATGGTAGTACTGTTTTAATTGTATTTTAGCTAAAATATTAATATGTAGCCAAAAAAAAAAAAAAAAAAAAAAAACAGATGTTGATACTATGATGTGTAAATTTATTATTTGTTTAATGGATGAACTAATATGTAAGAATCTTTCTATGGTGTGTAAGTTGTAATCATATTTGTATTATGCTTTAATCAAATAATTTTCTTATTATATGAACGATTATAAGTGAAAATATAAATAAAATGAATAGACAAATGCATTCAGCTATTTTCAATGCAAGCAGATTAGTTGGAATTCGATAATAATCATAAAACAAAGTAAATCAAATTGAGTTTTTAAATGTGAGATGTAATTAGAGTAAACAAACATTAAATGTTAATCCTTATTACCAAGAAGATACACCAATAATCAGCATTAAATACCAAACTTAATAAACAAAGAAGACTTGCCATATTTATAAACAGATTTTTGGCGGGAACTTACTATAAATATCACTATCCAGCTTTTATATATATATAGATATAGATGTTCAGTCTCATACAGATTTTCTAAAAGTTGTTAAAATTACTATGAAATATATATATATATATATATATCTGTTTCTGTTCGTGTGAACACAAATATCTTGCACGAAAATATCCAATACATTTTAAGAGGTCACAATATATAAACATTAAACACTAGTGATTTTTAAGTGGTTGGAGAAGAATGGAGATGGTGGGCTTGAGTGCTTGACTGGACCGGGACTTACGTTGAATAACATAAAAAATACAGTAAATGATGAGAAAAAATTATACAATATCTCAAATCATATAATATATTATGTTCACATTCAAAAAAAATAAAAATTTATGTTAACTCATAGAGTTTATGTGGGTCATGAGTAGGGAAATTCAGCACAAGAAAAAACCAATAGACCTACGAAAAAAAAAGAAAAAGGTTTTAGGTAAGATTTAAGATAACAGTAACCTATAAGTAAAAATTATTGTAGATAAAATATTTAGCAACAAAATCTAAGAATATTGGTAAATAACTACAATATTTATGTCGATAAATTTCAAAACTATTGTTGACTTATAGTTAGAGGTTTTTTATTTTATTTTTTCCATATTTTGTAGGTAACAATAAAATTTAGTGACGGAATAATTTATGTCGGTAATTATATTCTGTGGGTAAAATGGAACTTTTTTTTTGGTAGTGAATTATTCTGTGTTTTGTGGGTTCATAAGATTCATGAATAACACCATTATATTCTTTATATAGGTGTTTTCGGGTTGGAAGGCATAACCCGTCTTTGCTTGCCTACCTTGTTAGGAGTTTGAATTCATCCCCGCTTAGGGTAGCGAAGGCACTTACGCATCCAAATTCCATTCTTTTTAAGCTCACACCGGAAAATAGAATTTATAAACTTAATATATCATATATTTATGGCATTATTTGAATTTTGAGCTAAATATATTCATCTTTTCTTTTTAACTAAATATATAAAAAAATTCCTTTCACATCAATAAATTACATTCATATTTTTATATAATAATAATAATTTCAAATATAATTAATTTTTATTAAAATTAGTAAAACCGGCGGTTGAACTGGTCCGACCGGTGTTAAACCGCTTACTAATAGTTTCACCGGTTTGATCACCGATACGGTGTTTAAAACACTTGTTTTCGCCCTAATGTTCATTTTCTGTGCTCCCTCCCAACTGAAAAGAACAATTTCAAACATGGAAATGGAGAAAAAAAAAAATCAAGCAAGTCAACAAAGTGGGTCTTTCCAGAAAGAGAACTTTCAATGCTACGACAAAAGAATTACATTATAGTTTCTGGCGTTGGCGTTTACCAACGACTTTGACTTTTCTTGGCCTCAACTTTTTCCACCATTTTGCTTTATGATTCTTACAAATATCATCATTTCCACACTTAAATCCACTGAATTTAATGTAACTATACCAGTGGCAGCTAGCTGAATTCAATTTTATTCTTCCCCTTCAACAAACTTTAATCAACAAATAACCATGGACAACAAAATCTTAAATCTTTTTCTTAAACCCCTGTTTTTGATACTCTGTTTTTCTTTCCACGTATTTTGTGCAGATACAAACACCATCACGTCCAGGTTATCCATTACAGATCCCGATTTTGTGGTCTCCAGTAACCAGGTTTTCAGATTAGGATTTTTCACGCCTGAAAACACCACCAACCGCTACTTAGGCATATACTACGTCGTTTCCGAAACTTCCGTCATATGGGTTGCGAACAGAGACAGACCCCTCACAGATTCTTCCGGCACCGTAAGCATATCCGACGACGGCAATCTCGTCCTAATCAACGGCAGAAACGAGACAATCTGGTCCACAAACGCCACATCCACTGGAACAAACACGACCGCCGAAATCCAGGACACCGGAAACCTAATCCTCCGCGAAAACTCGACTGTAATTTGGGACAGTTTCACACACCCGACGAGTTTTCTAGTGCCGACCATGAGACTATCGGAAAACGTAATTACAGGTCGTAGAGTGAGAACGTCGTCGTGGAGATCCCCGTCGGACCCTGGATTGGGTAATTTCACCGCGGGGCTACAAGCCCTAAATATCCCCCAAATATTCACCTGGCATAACGGGGCCCCGTATTACCGAAGCGGCCCCTGGAACGGGCAGATCCTGATTGGGATCCAGGACATGTATTCCCCCTACCTGGATGGGTTCAGAGTGGTGAACGATTCAGGGGACTTCTATTTCATGGCCCCCCCGGGTAATTTCCTGATGAAAATCGACCTTAATTCATCGGGAAGCTTTGTGCAAACCTTATGGGATGATCAGAGGAGGACTTGGGATATCGTATGGGTTGCTCCTCAAACCGAATGCGACGTTTACGGGACGTGTGGGCAATTTGGTGTCTGTAATCCCCTGGATACGCCGATTTGTTCGTGTTTGAGGGGTTTTGAGCCTGCGAATGGGGATGAATGGGGGAGAGGGAATTGGAGTGGTGGGTGCGTGAGGAGAACGCAATTGCAGTGCGATGGGGAAAATGCGGACGGGTTTCTGACATTGCCGTTTATGAAGGTACCTGATTTTGCTGAGCTGTATCCAGCTAGAGTTGAGGAAGAATGTAGGGTTTGGTGTTTGAGGAATTGTTCTTGTTTGGCTTATTCGGTTGATTCGAATATTGGGTGTATGTTTTGGAGTGAGGGGTTGATTGATATTCAGCAGTTCAATGGTGTTGGGCCTGAGCTTCATATTCGTCTGGCCAGTTCGGAATTAGGTACTTGTTTTTACAAATTTTGCCTTCTAGTTTATGATGTTCTTGTTATTGTTCATTGATTGAGGTGAATATTAGGGATAATTACAAAAAATTCAGAGTTTTGGTCTAATTACATAAATTCTGAGATATTTTTTAAAATTACGAAAAGTCCCTTGAGGTTTTATTTTTTCTTAAATTTAAGGAGTGACTATATTCTTCTATAAATGCTGGTTCCTTTGAAATGACATATGAAGGAATTTTTGGTAATTCTTAGAAACTTTTGAGTCTTTTGTAATTAGCTAAACCTCATGGGTGTTTTATTTGTCCCTAAATATTATTGCCCAAAGTTATCCTTATTTATCTCTCAACTCTTATGGTGTGGTCTAGTGGTGTAAGGTAATTCTTGAGCCGAAGTTGGAATTCCCACATTTGCACTATTTGGTTGAGCTTAATGATGTTTACTCAGTTGATGTGGTTTTGAGGCCATGGCCCATGGGTTCCCCGTTGTGAAAAAAAAGGGGAAAATTACAAAAAGTACCATAAGGTTTGACCTAATTACAAAAAAATCCAGCTAACTTTAAAAATTATAAAAATTACTCCTGAGGTTTGATTCAGTGTAAAAGTAAGGGGTAAACTGTAATATTTTTACAAATATGAGGGGGGATTTTGAATTTTTTTTGGTTTATGAAAGGGGTAAATTTTAGACAAAGTAGAACTTCAGGGGTATTTTTTGTAATTTTGGAAGTTTGTTGGTTTTTTTTTAATTAGGTTAAACTTCGAGGGTACTTTTTGTATTTACCCAAGAAAAAAGTCCAAAATTCGGACAGGAGGTGGTAAATAATGAATATAAGCAAAAGATGTAAACTGATTCGGAATGACAATTTTTTTTATTTGTTATTCAGATAGCCACAGGGACAGGAAACTGGTTATCATCCTCCCAGTAGTCCTTGGTTTTGCTTGTTTAGCCATTTGCGCCTTCATTGCTTGGTGGTGGATGGCCAAGAAAAAAGGTGAACATCTTGCCTGTGGATAAATTACTCGTTTACATATTATTAATATATTTATTTGGATGCCAATCTTATATATAGTAATTGTTCTTTGTCATGAAATCAGAAAACCGAATAAAAGACCAAAAGACACCAGCAGCAAATCTAGCGTTGCAATCAGATTCAAGTGCTATTGTACTCAAAGATGAATCCAAGAACGTTAACATCGAAGAGTTGCCAGTATTCACTTTCAAGACGCTTGCTGACGCGACAAATCAGTTCCATGACAGCAATATGCTTGGGAGGGGTGGTTTCGGCTATGTTTACAAGGTACAATCTTAATTTCACAATGCAAGTGTTAGCAATCACGGAAGAAAAAAAAAACTGCCAACTTGTGTTTCTGATTCTGCTTCGTTTAATTAGAATCTAAAAACAGGAGAATACTATTTAATATTTATAATTCTGTATCTAGTTTGATTTTTACAAACAAATAAATACTTTTACAATTTTTTCAGTAGACTCTCAATTTCGGATTCTCAAGTGATACTTGCTTATTTGTAGGGAAAACTGGCAAATGGGAGAGTTATTGCTGTGAAGAGGCTTTCGGCAGCTTCTGGGCAAGGGATTGAAGAATTTATGAATGAAGCAATTGTGATTTCCAAAGTCCAACATAGGAATCTTGTCAAACTACTAGGATGTTGTGTTGAGAAAGAAGAAAAGATGCTTATATATGAGTACATGCCTAATAAAAGCTTGGACGGGTGTCTCTTTGGTAAGTTAAAAGTCAAACCCGTGAGGTTTAACCTAATTAAAATTCAGTAAATCTTTTAAAATTACAATTACCCCTTAAGATATTACAAATAGTACCTCATTGACGTTTGTGTTTGTTTTACATAGATCCGACGGATCCATCACAGAAGATTCTAGATTGGAGGAAACGGTTTAGTATTGTCGAAGGTATTGGCAGAGGGCTCTTGTACCTTCACAGGGACTCTAGATTGAAAATCATTCACAGAGACCTCAAGCCGAGTAACGTGTTGTTAGATGGAGATTGGAACCCGAAAATATCAGATTTTGGGATGGCAAGAATATTTGGAGGCAATCAAGACCAAGCTAACACAGCAAGAGTTGTAGGAACATAGTAAGTGAATTCTAAATTAAGCTTTTTCGGTATAATTTCCATTAGTTTGTCATATGAAACTATAATATATCGCGATTTTGCAGCGGATACATGGCGCCAGAATATGCAATGGAGGGCCGGTTTTCTGAGAAATCGGATGTCTATAGTTTTGGAGTGCTGATGTTAGAGATTGTAAGCGGGAAAAAGAACACACAATATTACAATCAAGAGTGGTCTTTGAGCCTTTTAGGATGTGTAAGCCTTTCTCTGTTACTGTTACTGTTACTGTCAATCTTCAATAAAACTTGGGATATTTACAAAAATTACTTCTGAGTTTAGCTTAATTACACAAAACTCCAGCCGTTTTCCAAAATTACAAATACACTTTTAAAGTATTCCGAACACCCCGAGGAAGTTTGTATTTACATGCAGTTTGTACAAGAGAAATAAATATTAAGGGAAACAAACCTTGAAAGATAACTGATTTTCTTGTAATTAGGTTAAACCTCTTGGATAGTTTTTGTAATGGATAGTTACAAAAACTACCATCAAGATTTTGAGCTAATGACAAAAGGACCCAAAGATTTTTTGAAAATTACAAAAATCCCCTTGAGGTTTCTGTATTACACTTTAGCTCATGCATAAGCAAAAACATTTCAAACACCGCTTTTATATTTGTAAAAAATTATAGTTTCCCCCTTCCATTTAAGACAAAATCAAACCTCAAGCTTTTTTCGTAATTACCCCAAACCTCAGGAGTAGTTTTTGTAAGTATCCCTTTTGTAATTAACCCTTGAAACAATGATCCGAGGTTAATTTCTTCGTCATAAGTCATAACACATTGTCCTTTTGAAAACATTACAGGCGTGGAAGTTATGGAATGAAGACAATGGTATGGCTTTTGCGGATCAAAACATAGCAAGTCCGAGTGTCCAGTCAGAGATTGTGAGATGCATTCATATTGCATTATTGTGTGTCCAAGAATTTCCTAAAGACAGACCCACCGTTCAAACTGTTCTGTCAATGCTCAGCCGTGAGATTGTCGACCTGCCGCTGCCGGAGCAGCCGGTCTTTGCGGAAAAGTGGGACCGTTCTCATGTTGGGTCGACTCAAGGGACTAGCCAATTCGGATTCTCCACCAATGACCTCACTATCACAGTGCTCGACGGGCGATGAGATGGGGATTCTTGAAATGCCTTGATGATATATATACTTGTTTTACAATGTCTGGAATATTATGTTGATATTATGCCAGTTTTTCTTGAATGATGGATGATCCATCCTACATTCAGAAAAATAAAAGGATTCCTGTTTTTTGGGCTGTAAAATGTTGTACTCCCTTTTTTTTATAGTCATCACATTGATCTCAAATTCATTGATCACTTAAATTTGAAATTGTTGCCATTTTAGTCTTTGATCATGTTAGTTGAAATAGTTGGAACCTAATTTGCTAAGGCTCTGTTTGAGGCTTTATATGACATTAGACAAATTTGATGTGTAGTATCAAATTTGATGTAATCCCATTAAAATATGATCAAAAATTCCAGAAATAGTATTGATTGATACCTACAAGTTCTTAGTTAGTAGTTTAAATTTTTAGATATACATATTGAGTTGGTGATATTGTTTTTAGATATTTGCCTTCTTCCCTGTCAATAACCAACTTCTTTTTGGTATAAATACATCATATTTCTACCATTTTATGGTATGCTTAAAATAAATTATTCTCTCTAGCTCTCAAAGTTTGATACTGATTTGACTTTTGAGTAGGCTAAACAATGCGCATACCTTCACATGACTAGTAAAATTAAGTGACTAAAAACATGTTTTTGCTTCATCTTTAATCTTATTGATAAAATACGCTGTATTATTGAAATTTGATTGACTAAAAAAGATGGATAGGGAAAGGCCGTATTATTTTTCCCTTTGTCCGCCCCTATTCTTGGTCGAAGACTTAGCCTTGTTTGTTTATGTGTTCAGAGGCTCTTTCTATTTTCCAATTATTTATAAAAGTAGAATCATCTTTGTCATAAAATTTCTAATGGAAATTATTATTTTTATTTTCTATTTTTTATATAAAACAAAATTTCAAACTTATACACTATCTTACTCGTCAATCATTATTCTCATATTTCAACCCAATTATACATGTGGGACCCACCACTATCAATATTGTCTACTTAAAATATTACTATTTTTAAATTATATCTATATAATGAGATCCACCACTTACAATCTTACAAATATAATATTATATATTCAAATTAAAATATTGAAAGTGGACCCCACCACCATCAACTTTTCAATTATTATATACATAAAATAATATTTCAAAACTACTCAACCAAACACAATCTCATTTCCAACCCTACATAAAACACATTTCAATTTATTCTCCAAACATAAATCAATTTCCATATAAAAGTCGAAAACCAATAAATTCTCAAAATTCTATTTCCAATTTCAGAAATTGGAAATGGACCATGGAAACATAAACAAACAGAGGCCCTTATTAGTCTCAACTCTCAACTTAGTCATCACTGATTGTAGAATAAGAAGCACTAAAATTTGAAGTCAACATTGGGAACAAAATGTTAAAAAATTATTAAAAAACAAGGTTGGATAAAATTTCGCCATGTTGTGAAAGTGAATCAACTGACTATTTTCCATTCACGACATGTTTAAGAATGGGTAGTCTCCAGAAAGAAAACTTTGAAACAAAGTCAATGCCAGCATGAAAGAAATACAGAGATTATTCTATAGCTTTAGCGTTTACCCGATTAATATGACTTTCACTTCGCTTGACCTATATATTGGAATGGATTGTGACAAAATATTGATTTTACCACGAGTATCAATCATGATCAACGCCAAAACCCTTAAACTTGTCCTTTTAGCCCTGTTTTTGATACCCTGTTTTCCTTTCCAAGGATTTTGTGCAGAAACAGACACAATCACTTCCAGTTTATCCATTAAAGATCCCGATTTTTTAGTATCTCGTGGCAACATATTCAAATTAGGATTTTTCACCCCAGAAAACACCACCAACCGATACTTAGGCATATACTACGTTGTTTCTGAAAAAACCGTTATATGGGTTGCAAACAGAAACAGATTTCTAACAGATTCTTCCGGCACCGTAACCATATCCAACGACGGCAATCTCGTCCTAATCAACGGCCGAAACGAGACTCTCTGGTCCACGAACGCCACCACTACCGGAACAAACACCACCGCCGAAATCCAGGACACCGGAAACCTTGTCCTCCGCGAAAACTCGACCGGAAATGTAATATGGGACAGTTTTTCACATCCCACGAGTTCTCTGATGCCCACTATGAGTTTAATCGACGACACGAATACGGGTAATAAGGTGACAACGTCGGCCTGGAAAAACGCGGCCGACCCTGGAATTGGAAATTTCACAACGGGGCTTCAAGCTGTAAACATCCCACAGATTTTCACCTGGAATAATGGCCGCCCGTACTGGAGAAGTGGGCCCTGGAATGGGCAGATCCTTATCGGGGTTCGGGATATGTACGATACTTACCTGGATGGGTTCAGGCTGGTCGATAATTCTGGAACTTTCTATTTCACTGTCCCTCTAGGAAGGCTCTTGATGAGAATCGATTTGAATTCTTCCGGAAGTTTAGTGCAATCCGTGTGGGACGACGGTTGGGAGATTACGTGGACTGCTCCTCAAAATGAATGTGATGTGTACGGGACGTGTGGGCCGTTTGGTGTGTGTAATCCCCTGGATTCGCCGATCTGTTCGTGTTTGAGGGGTTTCGAGCCCGTGGATAGGGATGAATGGGGAAGTGGGAATTGGAGTAGTGGGTGCACGAGGAGAACGGACTTGCATTGTGATGGAGAAAATCGAGACGGGTTTCTGAGGTTGCGGTTTATGAAGGTACCTGATTTCGCGCAACAGTTTTCGTCTAGGCGGGAAGATGAATGTAGGAGTAGGTGTTTGAGGAATTGTTCTTGCATAGCTTACTCACATGACCCGAATAGTATCGGATGTATGTTTTGGAGCGAGACGTTGATCGATATTCAGCAGTTCGATGGTGTTGGTGCTGATATTCACATTCGTCTAGCTATTTCAGAATTAGGTACTTCTTTTGACAAATTTGAATTCTTATAGATGATATACTCTTATTTCCATAGTTACCTTTTTTAGCAGTGTTCTTAAACCCGTTAGGCGCTAAACAGGTTGCAGACTGGGCCTAGCGCCCAGTCCTGGACGGGGACTTTGCAAGTATGAATTTAAGCAAAAGATGTAAACTGGTTTGGAATGACATTTTTTCTTTTTCAGATACTCACAAGGACAAAAAACTGGTTATCATCATCCCAGCAGTCGCGGTGTTTACTTGTGTATCCATTTGCTTCTTCATTGCTTGGTGCTGGATGGCCAAGAAAAAAGGTGAAAAACTGACCTGTGTATATATGAATATATATTTGGCTGCAAACCTTATATACTGTGATAATTGATAAAGGTTCCTTGTGAAATTAGGAAACCGAATAAAAGACCAAACGACATTGGAATCATTGCAATCAGATTCAAGTTCTATTGTGCTCAAAGATGAATCTGAGAAAGTTAACATGGAAGAGTTGCCATTATTCACTTTCAAGACGCTTGCTGGCGCAACAAATCAATTCCATGACGACAATATGCTTGGAAGAGGTGGTTTTGGCCATGTTTACAAGGTAATATCTTGATTTCATACTGTCCCGGCACGTCTATAATTGCATCTTGTTATTTAAGATCCCTGGAAATTGCTTGTTTGTAGGGAAAACTGGAAAACGGGGAAGAAATTGCTGTGAAGAGGCTTTCAGCAGCTTCGGGGCAAGGGATGGAAGAATTCATGAATGAAGTGATTGTGATTTCCAAAGTCCAACATAGGAATCTTGTTAAACTTTTGGGATGCTGTGTGGAGAAAGAGGAAAAGATGCTGGTATATGAGTACATGCCGAACAAAAGCTTGGACGCGTGTCTCTTCGGTCAGTTTGTATTTTCTTAACAAATATCCTCTGTTGAGCATTCAACAGAAACAAATATATATTTGTACTTTTGAAAAATAGAAGGGTTATAATTAATCCTAATTTTCATTCTTGTTTTCTGTCTCTGCAGACCGGACGCGACCATCAGATATGGTACTGGATTGGACGAAACGGTTTAGTATTGTCGAAGGTATTGGCAGAGGGCTTTTATACCTTCACAGGGACTCTAGATTGAAAATCATTCACAGAGACCTCAAGCCGAGTAACGTGTTGTTAGATGGCGACTGGAACCCGAAAATATCAGATTTTGGGATGGCAAGAATATTTGGAGGTAATCAAGACCAAGGCAACACAACAAGAGTTGTAGGAACATAGTAAGTAAATTTCAATGCAAGCAAGCCATTTAGGACATTTCTGTTAGTTTGTAATATGATTTATCGCGATTTTGCAGTGGATACATGGCGCCAGAATACGCGATGGAGGGCCGATTTTCTGAGAAATCGGATGTCTATAGTTTTGGAGTGCTTATGTTAGAGATTGTAAGCGGGAAAAAGAACACTCATTATTACAATCAAGAATGGTCTTTGAGCCTTTTAGGATGTGTAAGCCTTTCTCTGTTATTGTTACTGTCAACCTTCAATAAAACTAGGGGTATTTACAAAAATTACTTCTGAGTTTAGCTTAATTACACATAACTCCAGCTATTTTCCAAAATTACAAATACACCTTTAGTGTTACAAACACCCCGAGCAATTTGTATAAGAGAAACAAATGTTGAAGGAAACTTTTAACTTTGAAAGATTACTGAATTTTCTTGTAATTAGGTTAAACCTCTGAATAACATATTGTTTTTTGAAAACATTACAGGCATGGAAATTATGGAATGAAGACAATGGTATGGCTTTTGCGGATCAAAACATAGCAAGTCCAAATTTCCAGGCAGAGATTGTGAGATGCATTCATATTGCACTATTGTGTGTCCATGAATTTCCTAAAGACAGACCCGTCGTTCAAACTGTTCTGTCAATGCTCAGCCGTGAGATTGTCGACCTGCCGCTGCCGGAGCAGCCGGTCTTTGCGGAAAAGTGGGACCGTTCTCATGTCGGGTCGACTCAGGGGACTAGCCAATTTGGATTCTCCACCACTGACCTCACTATCACAGTGCTCGACGGGCGATGAGATGGGGATTCTTGAAATGCGATTATATGTTTTTTACGATCTTTGGATTAGTCCAGTCTATACTCAAGTACAAAAAATCACAATTTGATGCTACTTGTATAAATAGATGGTTTGTTTATACACCATCCATCCCAATAAGATATGCCATTTTTTCTTTTTTGTCCGTCCCAAATTATAGTCCAATCAATACTACATAGATGAGATATTTGGATGATTTAGTACATGACAAACTCTTATAGTCCAATCAATGTACAAGCTGTATTAAAAGTAGAAAACACAATCAGGATCTAAGAAAACAGATAATCAGGATTAAGTGGGATAAACACATGAGCTGCATTAGTCTCTATTAACTCCAACTGCCCTTTCAGTAAATGCATATAAACAATCCAATCCCCATTCCCCTTAGGACTAGGCATTGGAATAACATATCCCGATTTTCCACCCCACGGGAAATGATAAGAACCAAACACGGGATATCCCCATCCGAAATCCATTTTCCTAATCGGAAAATTCTTCCCGGAGGAAACCACCACCGCCGGCTCCTCCTCCGTCGCCCTAGCGGCGTAGATCTTCGATATCCCCAGCTCAGGGCGGTGCTCCTCCACCCAATCGATCAGACCGAGAAAATGCTCTTTCGTCACCGCAGATCTCAAAAACTCGTGAACTTCATTCGCCGCCCAATTTAATGATTTTTCTTTCAATTCCTCAATTTTCTTTTCCCCAAATGGAATTGACAAAACATTTCCGAAATATGAAGCGATCAATTTTGCTTCCGTTTCATCTTCGCCGTCCATTAGTCGATTTCTCCCATCAACCACAATCCCTAATCTGCAGTAATTATCGCCGCCGGAAAATTCCCCTGAAATAATCGTTTTCCAGAGGAATGCGCAAAATGCCTCCAGTTTCGTTCTCTTATTATTATTCCCTTCGCTATTACTGTTATCAATGTTGGCTAGGGCTTGGAGATCGTTGACTTGGTCAAACTTGATGTAATATATGCGACTCATCGCTGATTGAACGTCGTCGTTTTGGGGGGGACAGTTACCTGGCGGCGGTAAAGCTGAAACGGGAACGTACATTTCGTCGATGGAATGATGATAGGCGCCGGGCCGCCTGGGGAGGAGGAGTGAGCGGCGGAAGGAAGGGGGATGAGATAGTGGCTGAGACTGCGCCATCTCCGCCCATGAAACGAGAAACATATTGGCGGAGTAAGCGTCGACCACCTGATGAGCGAATGTGCACGCCACCACTAATCCCCCGCCGTTAAGTTGGGTGACCTGTCGTCATCAAACACAATTTGGAAATTGGGTGTCCAACAAATATCCTACTTAAAAAAAATAATAATAATAAAATATGCACACAAATAGTACACTACTGTGTAAGCAACCTAATTAGCAATGCTCCAAGGTTTTTTCTTTTACAATGGGGAAACCCACGCCTTAAACTATATTGAATGTAATATTGTTTGAACTTGTTTAAATTTTTTCGAAAATTATATTTCAGAACTTGTACTATTAGTGGTGTAGCCACGTCAGAACCAGTGAGGTCAAAGAATCACACTGAATTCAGGGTGGTCATGTTAAATTTAGGCTGAACAACACTGGACAATTTTTTGGGAGCACTTTTCAAATTCATACTAACCAGTCCATTGATATTGTTTAGGTAAAGTGATTCTTTAATGGATTTCAAATCCTTGAAAACCATTTTTGGAGTTGTTTTGGAAGATTCAAATTCATCTTAGTTCGCGTCATTTGAAAATTTTCCTTCAAGTCTAAATTGTCCCATCCAAATGCAACCTTGGTGGTTAGTTTAGAATGAACTTTTGAATAAGTCATTTCTCCAAAAAGTCCCTTCTGAAGAAATAAGAATTGGAGCGTATGAAAACCCACAAAAAATTGTTGCAAGGAACAACCTTCAGATTTTCCTTTTTCATTGTATTTTTTTATTTTCTAATTTTTTTCCAAAATTCGACCAAACAATCGCTTTGCTGAAATGAAAACATTCTAACCACACTGGACGAAAATTCTAGCTACGACCATGTGTATTATATGATCATTTTGCGGGTTTGGTACCTAAACTTTAATTATTGTTGTAACTCAGTACTTAAACTTTGTGATACTGCTAAATTGCAACATCAAACACTCTGATAATTGAATATTCCACCGAGATTCCATCATGTGTTGAACACGTGAGGACAAAAATGTCAATCATCTATACTAATAAAATGTATTGCACTTTCCAACCAAAACTTTTTGTTATTTGTTACTTTGCCACCTAAGTTTTTCACAATTTCAACTTTGTCACCTCGCTTCAAAAATAATAATAATAATAAATATTAATTTATATATTTTATCTATTTTTATTCATAAAATATATATTTAACAATAATAATCAGTATGAAATATATTAATAAGTTAAATTAGTAAAATTAAATAACTATACAACCATTTATGTTAAAAAAATTAAAAAGTTATATAATAATAAAGTTATAATGTATTATAAAAATATTCAAAATTATATTATTAAATATTTTAAAAAAATTAAAATTTAATATTTGTGTATAGTTATTTATTTTGTTTGTTATTTATTTAAAATATTGTTTTTCAAAGTTCTATGAAGTAACTTATTTAATAAATTTCTTAATTTAACAAAAAAAACTATTTTTCAAAATGCATTATAATATGTTAAAAAATCATTACCATATAATTTTAATTTTAAATAGAATCGAGCTCGAGCACGAATCGAGTTTGAGTAGCTTGATAATAGTTTTAGACATATTTCATTCTTTTTTTTTATGATCGAGCTTGAACCGAGCGAGCTTTTACACATTATGAAACAAAAAATTGTGATCAAGCTTGGTAGTTATGTTGAACCGAGATCAAATGAACTTTTACTGATCGATCTCGAGTCAAGTATTAAGTAGTTTAGTTCAGTTTTCTGCCATTGTTATAATAGTTAGAATAAAGTTAAGAAATATTCTATAGATTAAATAATTATTTTAATATGAACAATACAAAGGCATATTATGACACATGGGCGGCTGATTGTACACTTGGATTCTTGGGTCTCCATATAGACTGTGGACAGAGACTAATGACAGGCAAGGGGTGGCACTGGCCTAGTGGCCGCCCCGAATTTTAGAAAAAAAAGGAGTTATTTTGGTTATTTCAATTTTTAATTTTAAAATAAATAAAAAAATAGAAAATTGGAAAAAAATTACTTTAAACTCAAAAAACAATGGTTATGGGGAAATGACCAAAAATCTAACGGACTCATTTTATATTAATATTAGTTGGATTTTTTTACCCGAAATTTCTTGCTTCGTCACTGACTGGATATGGTTGAACTAAAGTTTTAGCATTTTTTTTCTGATTTATAGTATATTCACAGCAATCGGGCACAAATTCCACGCTTCCGTTGAACTATTGGAACATTCTTTCTTCCTAAAGGAGGAAGAGCAACCAATCCACCGGTCGACCGTTAATCAAGGTTTAAAGTTAGGATTTTGAAGTTGCAATTGCAACTAAGGCAACGCGACAACCCTCAGTTCCAAGTTTTAGCATATACATACCAAAATTTTAACACTAAAAAAATGTGGGATCAATATTGTGTTTTAGTGGTTGAAACATCCTTAATTTTTGTTGTTAAGGGTCGAACTCAATCTTTCAGTTTATTTGAAATTTATTCCCCGCATGTTCAAATGGAATGAAAAAGTAAATATGTCTGGTTCGATCTCACCGTGATTGATTGCGTACGTCCCCATTCCCCAAGTCCCCCATTCTACAAAAAAAAAAAAAAAGTACTAAAAAAATGTATGCACAGAAAAATCAGTACACTCACCTGAACAGCAAGAACGCCGCGGTTCCTCACCGGAACTAGTTTTCCTTCAACACTCTCATCAGGATTATACAAATCAAGCTCCTCCAATTCCACGTCAGCAAAAGCCTCACAAAAACCCGCGCCGCCATTGTTGCAGAGCAGCTCCGGCTCACCGGCGCTGTTCTTAACTAGCTCGCCGGCAAACGCATAATACGAAACCAAAGTTTGCGCCAAGGCCTTTTTCAGAACCCCAATCATATGCGCAAACGACAATTCATCAGACCTCATGTATTTATCGTAGCAAAAGAAAACGCCGACGTCGACCGGCGGCAAGAGCAAGTCGAGATTGGATAACGGCAACCAGTGGTCTTGCATTGGCAACGCCGCCGCTACAACCTCGGTTTTTATCATTTTCACCTCGAAGTCTCTTTTCACGTGCATTTTTTTTTTTTTTTTAATGGCTGGGATTTAAGTGCTTGAAGGTGAAAGAGAGATTACAAGAGGATTATATTTATATAGATGTGTGGTTATCTTACATTGAAGATTAATTTGTCATGTACTAATTTTAGCTTTTCTTTTTAACGTGTATATACACGTAGGGCCGGGGACCAGCTTAATTGGTACATACGGGATCTTGTATTCCATACACGTTTATTTGGTGTTTTAATTCACAAAGTGATGGAATGTAAATAAAATGATATCAAGATATTGTATATGTGATACAATACATGAAAATACATGAAAATTGAATTATATAAATTTTAACTAATTGCTTTTTTTAAAATGGATAAAATGTTTTTTTGTTTGAGAGCTAGTTTTGAAAAGCATCAACCCAAATACCATAGGAAATAGGAGATATGACGTACTAGCTTGATTGGGTGATGAACGTTAAAAATGGAGAAAACGTTGTGTAAAATAAATTTGAAAGTCAAGGTTTATATTATATAGGTATTATTTTTTGAAAATTGGATAATAGTCCAACGATTAAAACTCTCATACCCAAACCAAAAATATGACCGGTATTCGATTCTCACTACTACCTTCTCTTAGAATATGTACTCAAAAAATATGGGTATTGATTTGTTCCTCTTATGGATCTATTTAATTGGATTGTTACAAATTGTTAATAATACTGAAAAGAAAAAAATGTGTGTTTTTATATTATCATGTTTAAAAAATAATAAATTTTAATTGATCTTGCAGCAGCAATGCATCATTACTCTATATAATAATTATAAAAATAATTTATATATATATATATGTGTGTGACAAAAATAAATAATGGATAATTACAAAAGCTATCCTTCATGTTTAGCCTCATTACAAAAAACTTCGGTTATCTTTCATAATTATAAATAACACATTTATAAGGGATTACAAACACCGATTTGAGGTTTGTATTTACCTAACAAATACCCCGGCCTCGTGAGGATGCGATTTGTTATATAGAAACAAATGTATTTAGTATTTGTAATTTTTAAAGATAATTAGATTTTTTTTTTTTTTTTGTAATTAGAATAATCCTCAGATATAAATTTTACAATTTATCCTTAAAATAATAAATTCAAATTAGACTGAGTCTTGTGGATCAACGACACAATAGCTCAATTGAGATTTCATGTTCACATTCTTATTCCACTTCATATTCTATTGCATTGAATGAACGTCACGTGTACAGAATATTGTCATAAGAACCAACAATTCATATGTATCTAACTCACAAGGTGTTATTAATCATGTTAAGTGGAATAAGAAAATTGAACAAGAAATCTGGTCACGAGATTGAAGCACACTATTTTTATCATTCACTATTATATTGTATGTGGTTCAAACTTCAAACAAGCCGATGATCACGAGGTTTGCGTGCAAATATAATTCGAAACTCTTACCTATTTCTTGGTACTAATTAGCTCAAATATTATAGTTTTTTTCGGGTTGGATAATTGGTTCACGAATTATAAAGAGGTAACCCACTCAACAATGACTCATATAAATATTTTACATTTTGTAACCTTTCGTACATCATAGTACGCAATAGCCTTGCCAGATATATACTCAATGCTTGGCTCATCATTTCGTAACTACTACAGGGAATCGTAAACAAATTCATAAAGGTTTAAAAATCATAGGATTCTAATTTCAATACACAGAGAGATTCACCAATGAAATGTTTCCAAGTTGGGTGAACCTATATTATCTTCTGATAGAGAAAAAATTTCAGTCTAAAATAAAATAATAAAAAATGTTTTGCATGTACTTATTGGTTAAACTGCAGGGGAAATGTGAACAACTATAACAACTCTCTGTCATTATCTGGAAATTTATGATGTTTGATATATATTTAATTGATGTTAGTGTTGGGTTTCAACGAAGTGTCAGAGTATAGTTTCGCAATGACCAATCCTTTGAGGTTAACCTGCGGTTGTTGCAATTAGACCTGTAAATTTTCATGAGTTACAAGACTTTCTTCTAAATAATGCATGTTTTGGATCCTAAGTTCCCTCCAAAAAAAAAAAAAGAGATTCTAAATTCAAGTAATGAAATTTGAATCAGGGAACTTGAGACTTGAGAGTAGTTCATAGCATAATAAATTGTCTTTTAACAATGAACTGAAATATTATATATTTATAAGGGATGATTACAAGAATTACTGTGACTTTTAGCTTAATAAACTACAAAAAATATCCAATTAGCTTTCAAAATTACATACTCATTTGACATTTTTTTTTATTTTACAAATTGCACATTTATAAGACTATTTGTTACGTAAATACAAACTAACTTTAAAGAGTTGTTTGTAATTTTAAAAGAGAAAATAATTTTTTTATGTAATTAAGATTAACCTCAGGGATAATCTTTGTAATTATAAATTATAATCTGATATGAGGGTATTTATGAATTAGGGCCATTAGGCCTTCATGACATGCTTAAAAGAACTGTTATAGCCCAACTTTATGTATTATCTTATATCCATTATGAGCTTTAATCTATCGAATCTAATAAATAATAATCTAATATTTATTTTGGTCCATAATCCAAATGAATGTTTTGGGCCAAGCCTGTTAAGTCTGTTCTGGGTTCATGGCCAATCACCATTCATCACTGTTCATTAATTGTTGTTTCTTACCTCTCTGGAAGGAAAAAAACAAAACTAGGCTAAGTCAACTGGCCAGGATTTTGGTCTCTAATGGGATAGAGGTTGTGGGGGATTTCAAAATGTCCTTATGGGATAGAGGTTGTGGGTTATAACCTACAAACCATTGAATAAAATGTGTGGGATCCGATCGAGAAAATATATTTACCAGGATGACCGATTGAATGAACCCCACCAAAAATGTTAGGAACTCCAAACTCATTTTGAATAACATGAGGGTGGGATGGCAACAATTTGGTGGTCGAATATATTTGTTGTTTTACAAGGGAGGATCCGATTGTAAAAAAACTGAATCGTTAGGAAACCCTAATCAAAAAAAATATGAAAGCGAGATGGTTCAATTGTCTCAATCAGATATTCAGTCTTTATAAGGTGATCTATCGACAGATTACCACGTAACATTGTGATCTTATACTAATCAATTACTAACTGATGATGTTCTCACATCTTCCACGAATTTTCTTTCTTTGACAAAAATATACACATATCACATCAAAGAAAACTATGAAGATATTAATAACAAAACATGTTTTTTGCAACTCTGAATATTCAAATGTAAATTAATGAAATCTTGAAAAATAAAGAAAAATCCGTTCAATTTGTCTCAATCAGGTATTCGGTCTTTATAAGGTGATCAATCGACAGATTACCACGTAACATTGTGATCTTATACTAATCAATTACTAACTGATGATGTTCCCACATCTTCCACGAATTTTCTTTCCTTGACAAATTATACACATCACATCAAAGAAACTAATGAAGATATTAATAACAAAACATGGCAATTTTTGCAACTCTGAATTTCTATTCTGTTCACAGCTAAGATTCAAAAGATTCAA
The DNA here is from genome assembly GCA_016081115.2 of Rehmannia glutinosa. Lineage (NCBI taxonomy): Eukaryota > Viridiplantae > Streptophyta > Magnoliopsida > Lamiales > Orobanchaceae > Rehmannia > Rehmannia glutinosa. Next base: position 9,924,089 of record CM071929.1, on the reverse strand, counting down.
AAGAAATTTGATAATTCATGGGTTTTAGCCACCATAGAAACCCATATTCCATGCTTCAAGCTTTCTTGCTCATAAGTTCTTGTTTCTTAAGGTTTACCACTGCCATCGACACCATAACGGTTAATCAGCCGATTCGTAACCCTGAAATCCTGATTTCCAACGGTAAAAAATTCAAACTGGGTTTTTTCAGCCCTGTAAATAGCAGTCACCGTTATGCCGGTGTAATGCTCAACGTCCCGGTGACGACGGTTATATGGGTAGCTAACAGAGACAAGCCTCTTAATGATTCTAACGGAGCAGTGGAGATTTCAGGAGATGGCAATCTTGTAATATTAGACGGAAATAGGGATATAATATGGTCATCTAATATTCCAAGCCCTGTGGCAAATTCCAGTGCCCTGCTTTTGGATACAGGGAACCTGGTCCTACAAGATAACTCCATTAGTACGTATGTTTGGGAAAGTTTCCAACATGCTTCGGATTCTTTCGTAGAGAAGATGAAAATTGGCACGGATTTGCGCACGAATGAGAAAAATATACTGACGTCATGGAAAAGCCCTACTGATCCGGCACCTGGAAAATTCACTCAAACGATTGAGCCTCTAGATATTCCACAGGCGTTTGTTTGGAAAAACGGCGATCCTTACTGGCGGAGTGGACGCTGGAACGGCCAAATCTTCGTCGGGTTACCTTACATGAAATCATTCCACAAACGCGGCCTGGATATCGTCAATGATTCCCCTGGAAATGCATATTTAACCTTTACTCTTTTGAATCCGTCCGTCTTGGTATATTATGTCTTGAACGCGTCAGGGATTTTGGAGGAGAAAGTGTGGTCTGACGAGAAGGGAGATTGGGAGGTGACGTGGCGTCGATTGGAAACGACTGTGATGTCTATGGTAAATGTGGATATTTTGGAAGCTGTAACGCTCAGGACAGGCCAATTTGCGCATGTTTTCCGGGGTTTGAGCCGAAAAATAACGAGTGGAAAGCGGGAAATTGGTCTAGTGGTTGTGTTAGGAAAACCGAGCTGCAATGTTTGAAAAATAATTCTGCTGATGAAAAAGACGGGTTTCTGAAGATGAATAGAATTAAATTACCGGATAATGCTAAATGGTTACCCAGTTTAGAAGCAGAGTGCAAAAGCCAGTGCTTGAATAATTGTACATGTAGGGCTTATGCATATACTGCTGGAATTGGATGTATGCAGTGGTCTGAAAACTTGATTGATGTGCAGAAGTTCTCCAATGATGGTTCAGACCTGTACATTCGGTTGGCATATTCAGATCTAGGTAATAAATCTACACCACTTTGCAAGAGAGAGTTTTGTGTATTCATATCAGGGGATAATTACAAACAGCCCCCTAAGGTTTGGGCCAAGTTTAAAAAACAAGATGTTTTTGAAAATTAGAAAGAAAAAAAAAAAATATTAAGATTTGATTGTGTCTTGAATTTAATGGGTTAACTATAATATTTTAATAAACGTAAGGGAGCTTTTGAAATATTTTTGCATATGAAGAGGGAAAATGTAAGACGGTTCAAACCTAAAGGGGATTTTTGTAATTTCTGGTTTTTATATAACTAGACCAAACCTCATGGGTATAATTTCGATATTCTTTTTCTAAGGGATAATTACAAAAAAGCCCCTAATGTTTGGGCTAATTACAAAAAATAAGACAAAATATTTTTGAAAATTACAAAAAAACCCTTGAGGTTTTGATTGAGTATTAAATTTAAGGGGGTAATTGTAATATTTTGATAAATGTAAAGGGAGTTTTGAAATGTTATTTACATATGAAGGAGAAAATGTAAGACGGTCAAAGACTCAAACCTAAAGGGAATTTTTGTAATATCCGAAAATCTCTATGTTCTTTTGTAATAAGCCCAAACGGCCTCTGGGGGATTTTTGTAATTATCCTTTTTCTAATTACAGTATATGTGAACTCTTGCAGGAAACAAGAAAGACCGGAAAGTAATTATAGCTACAACAGTGGTTCAAGGGGCTATAATCATCCTTGTATTTGTATACTTTCTGCGGAAGTTGCTGCTCAAGTACACAGGTATAATATGTAGGGATAATTACAAAAAGTACCCAGAGGTTTGACCTAATTAGAAAAAACCCAACTAACGTTCAAAATTACAAAAAGTAACCATGATGTTTTTTGTAATCAAGGGTACTTTTGTAATTCCTAATATGCATTCATGTTCATTAAACCTACTTTCAGATGCTGAATAGATGCAAGTTACTACAATGATACAGTATTATCCATACTTTTTCCTGGCTTTTTCTGTGTTTCTTCTTCTTCTTTCTTTTTTTTTTTTTTTTTTTTCGGTTTTATGGTCCGCGACTGAGGAAACACATACAGGGTATTCAGGAGAAAGCATGCTCAAACGTAATGTGCATGGAGTTAAACTTGAAGAACCACCGTTATTTAAATTCCAGACGCTCTCAAATGCGACGGATAAATTTGACCCTACCAATAAGCTTGGACAGGGTGGCTTCGGTCCAATGTACAAAGTATTTCATCTTGTTCGAACATCCTAAGTGCACCAGTTTTTGTGATGTGCAAAAGTGATTTCTAAGATTTACAAGTTTTTGCAGGGAAAATTGGTTGCAAATGGAGTGTGAAGAAAATATGTTGGTTTATGAATATATGCCCAATGGAAGCTTGAATTCGTATCTCTTTGGTAAGTCTACTAGGGATAATTACAAAAACACCCCTGAGGTTTGGGCTAATTACAAAAAAACCTACAGATGTTTTAAAATACAAATAAACCCCTCTGGTTTGATTATGTTCAATATAATTTTTTCTTATGAAGGGGTTTTTTAAAATTTTTTCTTATGAAGGGGAGGCGGATCAAACATCAAGGGGTTTTTGCAATTTTCAAAAATATTTGGGGTTTTTTGTAATTAGCCCAAACCTTATGGAGTTTTTTGTAATTATCCCAGTCTATTATGATGGTCAAGTTTCATTTAAGCTGTCCGAATTCAGGTTTTTCACTTTAGACAATTACAACCAGCGTTCTAAAAAGTGCTAGTCTGGTGGCAGACTGGGACCTAGCGCCTAAGGTGGGAGTTGGAAGTCTAATGGAAGAAAAACGTTGGCGGACAATGAAAGCGCCTAGGCGAGACTAATCGGGGCTAGGACCGGGATTTTTAGAACAATGATTAAAACTAAGAATCTTGTTCAATTGTAGTGCTTATGTTTGAACTTTCTTGATAATTTGGGGTTTAACTTCTCAGATTCACATAGAGAAAAGTTTCTTGATTGGCAATTACGCGTAAACATTATTGAGGGGATTTGTGGAGGCCTCCTTTATCTTCATAGGGATTCGAGACTAAGGATCATTCACAGAGATCTGAAGGCTAGTAATATTTTGCTGGACTCGGAGCTAAACCCGAAAATTTCAGACTTTGGTATGGCAAGAATTTTTGGTTGCAAAGAAGATCGAGCCAATACAACAAGGGTTGTCGGGACATAGTAAGCATATCTTAACTTTAAGGGGCTTACTGTATTATTTCTACAAATACATGGGGGTTTTTTGAAATGTCTTTTGCTTATAAATGGTGAAAATGTAAGGCGGAATCAAAGTTAAATGGGTTTTTTTGTAATTTTAAAAAACCTCCAGAGTTTTTTTTGTAATTAGCCAGAACCTAAGGGGGCTTTTGTAATTATTCCTAATATATATGTTTTTCGACACAGTTGTCAGTTGATTTGAATGCTAATGCTCTGTTCATGCATGCAGCGGCTATATGCCCCCAGAATATGCATTATGCATTACGCATTACATGGAATGTTCTCAGAAAAATCAGATGTATACAGCTTTGGGGTCTTGTTATTAGAGATTGTGAGTGGGAAAAGTGCCAGCTTTTTTCATGAAGAACAACTGTTCCTAATAGCATATGTAAGTTACTATTCTACATTCTGAATAGTTAAAAATGTTAAGTCTGAATACAGAAAAAACCCAGTTATCTTTCAAAATTACAAATACCCCCTTGACATTTGTTTCTATTTTACAAATTCCACCCTAATCATCAGGGTAGTTATTGTAATTTTCTAGTTAAAATGACAAAAATTATGGAAATACATTTAAATTGGCCATGACCTTTCATCATGTTGTCGATATTTCCAGGTGTGGAAATTGTGGAATGAAGAAAAGATAGTAGATTTGGTTGATCCAGTAATACATGATCCTGGAATGGAAACTGATATACTGAGATATGCAAATGTAGGTCTATTGTGTGTGCAAGAAATAGCAGCAGATAGGCCTAATATTTCTACGGTTTTGTCGATGCTAAGTTGTGAGCTCGTAGAGCTCCCTCGTCCTAACCAACCAGTATTTGTTGCGATGCAAAGGTCTTCAGAAACAGAATGTTCACATAAGAATCCAAGTAAATGTTCTGGGAATGATGTCACTATTACAATTCTTGAAGGCCGGTAAAAATTTGAATACCTACTTTTTCTTGTGTGTATATGGCCATCAAACAGTTATTTGCATTGTTTGTGATTATTGTTTCTATTATTGAAATAAATTGTCTTTTGATATATACTAGATTAATTTCTTTCCATCCTAATGAAGTATTTACCAAAAATTATATTGAATTGCTATAACAATAATGTAATGTTTAATAACCAAAGAAAGGTACCGCGTTTTTGGAATCAAGACGAATATATTCATCAAACGACAGAGCAAATTCCAAAAACATGGAGTTTAAAATCAAACAGAAAGTATCACTAAACTTCAACGAGCTTCCATTTGTGAAACTGTCAAACCATTTATAGAGAAGATTCCGACTTTACCTTGTCCTGGACTTTCTTTAGCCAAAGTTCTTCCGACCGTAAAAGCTGGATGCTGAGGCGAAGCTATTGCTGTTTGTTCATTATTTAACATAGCAACAACATCCGACATCAAAGGCCTGTCGGCAGGACTTTCTTGAACGCACAACAGACCAATTTGAACGTATCTCATTGGAGTTGAAGAGGACGAAGAGGGCATTTCCAATATGGGATCAATTAGCTCAAGAACGCGATCATGTTTCCACATATGCCATGCCTAAAGCCAACAACGAATTCTTAAGTTTGCATATTGGTAAGAGTTTAATTACAAAAACTTCCCTGCAGTTTGAGATGATAACGGAAAAAAACCAGAGATTCTTGAAAACAACAAAAATCCCCTTGAGGTTTGGTTCTATATTGCACTTAACCTATTCATAAGCAAAAATACTTAAAACACTCCCTTTACATTTGTAAAAATATTACAATTATCCCCTAACATTTAAGAAAGAATCAAACCCCATGCGGCTTTTTGTAACTTTGAAACTTCTCTGGATTTTTTTCTAATTACCGGAAACCTCATAGGTAGTTTTTGTAATTATCCATTACAAAAAATACTTTTGAGATTTTGATTACCAAAAAAGGGGAAAAAAGTCAATAATCTTTTAAACTTATAAATACCCACTTGACATTTGTGTCTATTAAACAAATTGCACCCTCAAAAGAGAGGTACTTGTTAAATAAATACAAACCTCAAGGGAGCAATTGTAATTTTGAAAGATAACTGGAGTTTTTGGTAAATAGGCCAGGTCTCATGGATATTCTTTCATGATTTAATGTTCATATGGGATATAGATTGAAATCAGCACTTACATATCCAAGAAGACTAATATAATCAGAACCATAAAAACCAGTATTCTTCTTTCCACTGATAATCTCCAGCATCAACACTCCAAAGGCAAATACATCAGACTTCACAGAGAAAAGTCCTTCCATGGCATATTCAGGCGACATAAAACCACTGAATTTGGAAAAAGAGCAATTGATCATTAATGAATGGTTAAAACACCATATGCATGAGAAGTTGCATTTTACTTACTAAGTACCAACAATTCGTTTAGTATTCGCTTGCGAGTCATTTCCTCCAAATATTCTTGCCATGCCAAAATCAGAGATTTTGGGGTTCATCTCACCATCCAGTAGAATATTACTAGCTTTTAAATCTCTGTGAACTATTCTTAACCGGGAATAATGGTGGAGATATAGGAGCCCTTGAGCAATGCCTTCAATGATATGAACACGTCTACTCCAGTCGAATATCTCTTTCTTGGTTGGCTCTGCATTCACATGCATAAAAATTTCCACATCAGATTCAGGGATAATTACAAAAAAAAAAAGGAAAATGAGATTTGGGCTAATTACAAAAAAATCCAAAGATGTTTCAATATTACAAAAAGCCCCCTCAGGTTTGTGTTTCTTTATTAAATTTAAGGGGGGGACTGTAATATTTCTATAACTATCAGGGGGCTTTTGAAATGTTTTGTAAGAAGGGAGGAATGTAAGATAGAGTCAAACTTCAAGGGATCTTTTGCAATGTTAAAAAATCTCTGGGTTTTTTTTTTTTTTTTTGAAATTAGCCCAAACCTCAGGGATCTTTTGTGAAAGATGGATGTTTATGAAATGACAAACCAAAGAGGAAAAAATCCAAGCTTTTGTTGGGCATGTATTCATAGACTAATATCTTCTCATCGTTTTCAATGCAACATCCTAAGATCCCAACAAGATTTCTGTGCTGGAGTTTGGCAATCAGTTCTGTCTCATTTCTGAACTCCTCTAGTCCTTGTCCAGACCTTCTAGAAAGCCTTTTCACCGCTACAAACTGTCCGTTGAAGGGTGTGTTTTATAATTAACTGAAATGGCAAAACTCTCTTACCATTTCCAGGACGGGTAACGGCACTGTCCAATGATTCCATTCTGACATAAAGATTTCCCCCAGCTGAACCGTTTGATAATCTCTCTAAATCCACCAATTCCCCCATAAATAACAAACATCCACCACTGCTATCGTACGAATAACCATTGCACGAACAATTGACCAAGCGTACAATCTCACATACACCGTCCCTTCGAATTTCCAGTGATTCAGAGTTCACAGGCAATCTAATGTTGTTTACCGTTATATATTCTGTTCTTTCCTCACTACATTCCAGGGGTCTCCTTCTTACACACCCACCGGAAAAATCCAATGAATCCCATTCTTGCATAAATCGTGGTACAAACCCATTCAAACAGCCACAAATTGGCGAAGAATTGATATTGCATATTGCATTAGGCCCACACATAGCATAACTCTTGCAAGCATCAGAAGGTTGCACCCGGTATATATTCCAGGCCTGGCTACCCTCCAGCCATACATAATGTATCAGTCGACCAAAATAGTCTATCTGAATCCTCGTCAACAATGTTTCGTCGTAAACATTATATGTTAAATACACGGTGTCGCCAGTTGAAACATAAGTAAAATTGTAAAAATTTACGCCATCGGAGAGTGAAGTGAAAGTCCCCCCCTGCCAAACCCCACTCCTCCATAATCTGCGTGTGTCGTTGGCGGTTATGAAAAGCTCACTGCCTCCATTTGGATCCATTCCAAATGAGTAAACCCCTGTAGCTGGGTCGTCCGGATTTCTCCAGGAAACAAGTTCTGATTCTGTATCGGAAAACCGACGAAATCCGAGCTGTCCACCTGGCAGCCAAGTATCCGTCGGATGATCAAAGCTCTGCCATATAATGGCAGAAGCATTTCTCAAAACTAAATTACCAGTGTCAAGTATTACTGCCTCAGTAGCATTTGAAGCTTCCACTGATGATATCCCAATTCTTTCCAAGTCAACATAAAGGTATAGATTGCCGTTTGACATTTCCAATCGGAGATTATTGTAGTTAGATGAACGGATGAAATAATTCCTATTTCCAACCCAAACAACTGTTCGTACCGATATGTTTTTGTACCATATACCGACATAATGGTTGCTAGAATTACCTGGAGCGAAGAAGCCCAGTTCAAACTTCCCTTGTTTGGAGACTATGGTCTGGTTTGGGAAGAGAGATTGGCCTGTTGATATGGTGTCTGATCCAATGCAAAGGCAACCTGAATAAAATATGGAGATGAGAAGGACAAAGAATAAACATGTAAACATGAATTTCATTTTGATCATCCTATCACCATGTGTATCCAAAAAACCATTAAGCTATTGCTAGATAATAATCCAATTTAAAAAAAAAAAAAAAAAAAAAAAAGGGGGGTCGTGTTTTTCTCTGGTGGAATTATGCCGACGAATTGACTAAAAGTTTGTCTATTACTGAGAAAAATCTGCTGTTGAAGCTACTTTGGAATTTGGACCAATCAAACATTAGAATTAATTGGGAGAAGACTGGGAATTTAAAAGTCGTCGTTGAAAGTTCAGCTCCAATCATTGTTCTTTTACATTGAGATGAAACTAAAAATTTACGCGCTGGTTTTTACATACAGTAACAGTTGAAAAACATGTTTGGAGCACAAACTTAACTCGCTCGACCAACTCAGCCGGTTTTCCGAGACTGACTCGGCGATTCGGCGGTGAATCGCTGAGTTTGGAGCCATATCGGCGGTTTTGCACTGTGTTGACGCGATGGTGGTCTTGGTCGTGGAGTGCGTCGTCGGGAAGGTGGTTTACGCCCTTCGCTGCGGCGGCGGCGGCCACCGTTCTTGCCGGATGCCATTCCAGGTTTAATTTCCCTCCTACAAATGGGAAAATTTGAGGAGAAGAAAAGCGCAATTCCGTTGTCACGCTTTCTTCTTCCCCTGACAATTGGGCTAGGGCCATACAGAATCAGGTCGTGCCCATTTTGGTCCAGAATGCTAATTCGGGCCTGGATCGAGTTCGAGCCGTTGAGGTTTTGGGCCTATTAGCAAAATGTAAATACTCGCCCAAATAAATTAAGCGTTTATAGTGGATTTTCTGGATATTTTGAAGTGCGAAAACTTTGATTCAAGTTTTACATCTTTCCTGCCCCAAGTCGAATGGGCTGGAGCTTGCTTTACTTTGGGTTCATAAGTCCTAATAATATTTCATTTGATGAATATGATTATTGTTTATTTGATTCAAAGGGCTTGAAAATACCGGATTAAAATATCAAACGTGAAAAAAGAAAAATAGTAGAGTTGACTGTTTGGCTGAAGAATAATTTTATAGTAGTTTGGTGCAATATACTTTATAATCTTTCGGCTAATTATATTGGTTTTTTGTTTTTGATAAGTACAAGGAGGCCCCAAATCATATCCTTAGAACGAAAAGGTGTTGTCATAAGAAATGACAAGAAATGGTGGTGACCCAACATGAGAGGAAGGCCCATATTGTAAGACTTTATCCTCCCAAAAGGCCCAACATCGACGTGCACCTACATCTAATAAGTAAACAATAGCATGCTTTTTCCGGTAAATCTTGCATTGCAAAAGGGGCGATATAGTCATATAGGCTTTGGTAATAAGTATTAATTATTATGATTAATCAACACTCTTATAGTTGAAAATGACAGTTTTTGGTGGTGACATTTATGGAGTAATTGCTAGAGCTTTCGTTTTGCTCACTTTTACTTTTGAACAGATTAGTATGAAAATTTTATTTTAAAATGTAAGAATGAATTTTGAGAATGTGATTATATATAAGATAAAAGCGTGATGATAATAGTTGATGTGATTGTTTTTTTAGTATATAATAATTATTCGATGTGATTGGTGATTTGAAAAATAAGAGAGCGAATAATGTATTTGTGATAAAAAATGTACCCTCATTCCCACCTACAGGTTTTATTAATTTTTTTTTCTTATAGTTTTTTTCTTTTTTTAATTGATTTTTCCATTCTTTTTTACTATTTCATATTTACTTTTAAAAATTATATATTAATTAGGTCAAAAGAAAGAAAAATGTGCTCCCATTAATTATTTTTAATGTAGTTTATTATCGTATTTATTTTGTGCCCCTGTCATAGAAAATTTTTGGATCCGTCCCTGTTATGATTATATAATACTGATAGTTAATGTGATATTTTTTTGTTTAAATTATAAAATCAATCACGTGAGAAAAATAAATAGTATATTTTAGAAATTTGCAACAACCAAGCACACTTTCATGAAAAGTTTTGTCCAAAAAATAGAAGAGATGAAAATTGATTCAAAAGCAAACACTCCCTTAGGCTGCGATTGGATATGAACGAGATTTCATTTTCGTTCCGCTAGAGAATTTTTTTGGACCAAACATGCAATTGTTTATGAAAATTTTCAGAAAATACACTATTCTCTCAATTTTACTTTTTCTCATTTTTCTTTTACCAATCACATCTACACATTTTCCCACAAAAAACTAATCATTATTACACATTCTCTCACAAATTTCACTATTCACTCACTCACACATTTCTAACTACCAATCACATCTAATCATTATTTTACTATTTTTAAATCAAATCAAATTTCATCATTACATATCCATTCACACTCTCAAAATTTTTCAATAATTTTCATAGAAGTTTTTATTCACTATTCTCTAGCGAAAAAAAAATTCAAAATGAAAGCATATCCAATCGCACCTTAGTGTTTGATTTTTTTTGGGTCACTCCTTTTAGATCTCTCTCAAACTCTCGGTTTTTGCTCGACTCTCCATCTTCGATACATCTCTCTATCTCTCACAAATTTTCTCTTTTATATGTAAATTGCATGTTGATAATATTTATGTTGCACTTCGTATATAGTCTGTTGAGTACATGATTGATGGACAAATATTTCATTTCAATATAAATTGGTCACCTGTCCATTATCCGCACACTCAATGTATCTTCCAGTGAATGTTTTGAATAATTGACAAATATTACATTGGGTTAAATAGGTCAATCGTGTTGATACACAAGTTGATCTAACTTGACTTATTTGTTTCGCGTGTTAATCGTGTCCGGCCCAAATTTGACTTGAATCTGCTAAGAATTGTATTTGTACATGCTAAAGTCGTGTTAAACACGTATCATATTATCGTATCGTGTCATAAATTGACGAATTCAGAGCTCATAGAACCTAACATTATTCATTTGGATTTTTTTAGAAGATAGAGAAAGAGGCTACCAATTAATTAGTCAATTACCATAACATTGATTGATGGGGCAAGTCAGAAACATGGGCCATATGACCACGCCAGTACATATCGTATATGTGCATCTAAAACTAGGTAAACTCGTTTTCTGCCAATTAAAGAAGGCTTAGAAAAAATGTCATTAATGAATAATGATGCATTCATTATGTCAGGATGCGTAATGCTGTTCTAAGCCTTAACTAATCTATCATCACCGCCCTTGAAGATGATATCTAAATATATTGCAATTGGATGATTTTTCGTTCAATCTATTTTCATTTAATTGGAACATAAAAAATTCATTTGGAAATTTGGATGTGTCAAATGGTCTATATTTATAATTTGATGAACTCTAGTGTCACATTTCAAAAAGTTAATTATGTAGAGGTTAGAGTTAGATAAGTGAGAAAATGTGGCTTCTACAATTATTTTCTTCACTTTTGTTTGGAGGTCACCAAAAATGTGGATATCTTTCTCTATTTTATCTCAATAATTTGAAATCAATGAAACGAGTCAAACATGCGTTAATATGTAAAACGACTTTTTTTTTTTAAATACACTCATTAAAAAAATATTTTATAAATACATTTTTAGTGTAGAACGCTCTTAAATATGTGCTTAAACTTGCAACGTTGAAGTTCATGTCCCCAAATAAAAATTTTGAGTGATTAGATTTTTGAGTCCCACACCAGGAAAATACTCCAAGTAGCAATTAACAAATTCTTAAAAAAACACAATTATTTAAATTAGGATTAAATTGTCAATCAATTTCAACAAGTGGAATGGGATATATTGCCTTATAGCAACTCAAGGTTTGTTATTAATTTAAGAGGGCGGAATTACTAATATATCTTTTTTTTCTGAAAGAGGAATAACTAAAATCTTAAAAAATAGAAATTCTTTGTTTTCTTAAAACCAGTTTATTAGATCCTAAAATCTTTTTATGGAAGCTATAAATTCAGCTCTTAAATCTTACTATTTTATCTTTTTCTGAATTGTTTATAAATTTACTCGAATGGATCCGGGTCTTCTCATCAGTCTATTTCGTTATATATGTATTTATGTGGTATCAATCCAAACGGGGTCGGATCTTTTATTACAAAACCATGTTTCATCTCCTATTTCAACTGTGTGGATGATTGACATGTATATTACACTTACCATATTAATTTTCAAGCAGAAATTGTAGGGTTCTACTATGGTAAATATAATACACGTGTCAATCATCCACACGGTTTTGGAATAAAAGACCCATCCAAATCCAAACGAATCTCAATAAAAGATTCCATCTGAAACACTCTTTATTTTATTCAGTATTTGGGTTGAATTAATTAAAGAGCATTACGGGTCAGATGCAACTTCTCTAATCTAATCCAAACGAATTAAAATTTAGTAATAATAAAAAAAAATAGGGCTGCGTTTGCTTAAGTACAAAATATTTGATTATTTCCTTGATCGTTTTTTTCGGCAGCCAGCATTAATTGAATATTTGCATATTTGGGCCGAGTCAAAAGATGACTCAAAAAATTGTCATGGACGTTGCTACAATTATTTTACTGTGTATTTTAGTATAACATGCTCGGTGAAAGGTTCATTTATTTAATAGATGTGACATTATTAGTTTGGCTATTTTACTACAACAAGATTTTGAATTCCAAGTTTCTGGTCGCCGATACATACCTAATAATTTAAGGTGCTTAATTAAATTCGGGCAGAATGCTTTTATTTTTTTGGTTATCTATTTCCCATAAATTCACAATATTTACTTCAAATTCAGATGCAATTTGGTTGTTAAAGAATTTTCTCTTATACTTGAGGTAATTTTAATTTATCCCAAAATTGTGCGAGTTTTTCTACTTTGTCCACTAGTTTTTGTATTGTTCTATTTTACCATCTGAACTTTACAAATTGTTTCACTTAGCCTATAATTTCTAAATTTCCCCCTTATCTTCTATGGTTATTTTATTTTGTGATATATAAAAATAGTATTATAGCATATGTTTATTAATGAAATTTACTATTATTTGTATATTGACTAAAGATGAAAATATTATAAAAGAAATAGATCCAATTAAATATTCAAGATGTAATAACTATAGACAATCCACTAACAATTGAGGGTAAATTTGGAAATTATAGGCTAAGTGCAACAATTTATGAAGTTCAAGGAATAAAATAGAACAATTCAAAGTTAAGTAGACAAAATAGAAAAACATGCATAGTTTAGTAGAAAGAATTATATATTTGGATTAGTTAATTTTTTTTTTTTTGAGAAATATATTTGGATTAGTTATTAGGTCTGGTTTCAGTAGAGTCCACGTGATAATTTCATTTTCAAATTTCATTTTTATATTTCCAGTACTTCTAAGATTGAGAATATTTTCGTTAGATTTTTTAGTAGAAAGAAATATATATTTGGATTAGTTATATAACTTATATTTAACTTAAAGTACATATTTCTTCAAAAAAAAATCTTAAAGTACATATTGGTATAAAATAAAATAAGAAATATATATTTTTTTGTTTTACGTTATTTCATGCACACACAAAAAGAAAGATGTAATATGCTAATATATGAGTAAATTTGAAAATGAGATTAGTATGTGCTGAAAAGATACGAAATATTACCCCCAGGGGGTTGGCCTAGCGGCCTTTGGGTTGCTTTGCAACACAAAGGTCATGGGTTCAAACCCTGACTAACGCGGAGTGAGGGGTTGGGGTTGTCCCTCCTCCCCCAGAGGATTAGGACCATCCCTGGGAAGGACGGATGTTGTAAGTCCAAGCGGCTACGATAATCTAGAGGGGGGGTGAATAGATTATCTCCATCTTTTCCATTTCGCCCTCTTTTTAAACCGAATGCTCAAACAAAATAATGAAGGTGCGGAATGTAAACAACACACGTCGATTTAAAGAGGTTCAACCCACCTAGGGCCTAATCCTCTACCACCTCAAGTATATCCAGGGATGGATTTCGAAAAGAAAAAGAATTTTATTAATTACCACAATTAATACAAATTCAACTTACAACACCTTGAAGAGCACCACACTCTTCTTCAACACCACCTTTGAGATTACCACAATCTCTTCAAGATTACCACAATCTTCAAGCGGCACCTTGTGAAGATTACCACAATCTTCACCTCAAGAGCACCACACTCTTCAACACCTCAACAAGAAGATTACCACAATCTTCTTACACCTAACATCTAGTTCACCCAAGTGTGTTCTTACCACGAGAACACTCACAAGGATATCTTGTGTTTGAGTGGCGACCACAAATTCAAGATTACAACTCGATAATTGATAATACAATAGAGTGCAAGTGTAATCAAGAATAGCCTAGACCTCAAAGATGTGAAAGTGATAAGCTAGGCAATTTTACAACAAGAATAATGACTATGAAAGACCAAGTGTTTGCTTGAAGTGTATCTTGTTGTGTTGTATCTCAATTGTTGTATTGGTTGCTCCAAAACTTCCTCTATTTATAGGAGATGATTGATCAAGCATAGGCTCTCTGGGGATTGAAAATCTCTGAGAAAAATACAATTAAAATCAAGAATATAGTCATTAGAAATCAATCCCACAATTTAAGGAAATGTGTGTTTGTCAAACGGTCATATTTTTTTTGTCAATACATAGGCGACCGGCCGCACAGAGATAAGAGTTAAAGAGAACACTTTGAAAAATACAAACAGGCGGCACGGTCGACGTCTACCTCGACCGGTCGACCATCACTCCAACCGGTCCCCTCATTGCAAAATCAAGGATTGAAGAGTCTGTTTCAAACCTTAACAAGCGAGTGCACGGTCGACCCCAAGGCGGCCGGTCGGCCGGCCGTCGCCGCCGAGGCGCCGGTTGACCGCTTGTTTTTCTTTCCGTCTCATTTTCTGTTTCTAAAATCATCTTCGTCACGGGTTGCCCCTATAGGGCGGCCAGGTCGACCACGAGACAGTAAATATTGTCAATTTTAGTCGAAAATAAAACTCAAGAAATACTCCAGAAAATTTAGTAAAAACATTTTAAACCGATCGGAAGTATTAGGACAACATTTAGAAACATCTTTTGAGAGTGAAAACTCAATAACGTAAAATCATTAAAAGCGTTGTCCAATTTAGACGAAAATAAACTTTGAGAAAACACTCCGGAAAATATTTAAAACATTTTAAATCATTTAGGAGTATTTGGACAACCTTTAAAAACATTGTTTTGGTGATAAAATAAAATCATCAAAATTAAGATAAAAACATGTATCAAACAATCTCTCCCTTTTTGATGATTACAAACCAAAACAATTTTTACATAAACTAAGAGAGCAATTTTAGAAATGATTTTCCGGTAAAAACATTTGACCGTTTGGAAGCAACCAAAATTTCCAAAAATATTAAAGCAACCAAGTAGGGAGTAAATATTTTCAATAATAAGCACAAGCTCCCCCTATCAACAAGCACATCAAGAATAATGAAAGAGCAATAATCCATAAGCTAAAAGCTTTAGCTTTTACAATTTGTTCAAGAGCTTATAAGCTCCCCCTGTCACAAAACATCATTGAATAATAATATAAGTCCATCAAGCAACAATTGGACTAAAAATAAATCACAACTCATGGCTTTTATGAGCCATAGCTTATAGCTTTTATGACAAGCTTTTTATTAGCTTCTTTGAGCTAATGAGCCAATATCCTGTTTCTCCCCCTTTGGAATCATCAAAAAGAATGTTAGGATGATAGAAACATCATAGAAGTATATCAAAGTGCGCCAAAGAAATGGTTTATCAACCATTGAGCAATTTAGGCTTAAAAACCAAGGAAAATGGGAGAAGTGTATCATGATGAGTTCATACGTTCGTTTTGTTTCCCAAAACATGATCTCAAAGAGTATAGAAGACTTTTGGAAGCGAGAGAATCATGTAGAAGTTGAAATTTTCATGGAAACATTGCATCGAACACATTGTGGGCGAGAAAAAAATGTAAGAGGTTGTATATAACCTTTGTAAATAGTTCAAGCCAAAAAATTTTCATATCATCAATCAACCTCATTTCAAAACTCAAAAAATCATATGCACCATATGTAATAATTTGTTCATCAATTAAGAAGCTCAAAGTAGATTCTCAAGGGTTCAACCCAATTGAGATAAGCTAAGAATGATCAAGGCATTACAAATGCCAAAAATTTGAGCAACCATCAAGTAATAAGTCATGCTTTCAACAATACATGTATCAAATGACCCAACATATTCAACTAAGCATAATGAACAAAGCAATAAAAGAAGCACTTTTACCATCAAGTACTTCATACCAATTATCAAACAATGCTTTAGAGCATTTTTACCATCAAATACTCCATCAAAGTCATGATCATTCACAAGTCATTATCAACTTGCAATTTTAACCCTTTAAGAAAAACAAGCAAATATCATTAGTACAAATGAGTTTTACAAAAGTTCATAAAAGTTCAAAGCAACTTAAATGAAAATGCTAGAAAGTAAAGGAGATGGGGATATCAATCTTCGTCCGAAGAGAAGCAAGTTCCGGGTATGAGGTCCTTGATGAATTTCTTCAATTTGCCAATAGACTTCTTCAAACTAGAATTTTCCTTTTTCACGACTCGGAGCTCTTTTCTAAGAGAGGCCACATCTCTAAATGTTTCTCTTTCCACTTTGGCCATTCTCTCTTTGATATTTAGATCTTCAACATCCAACTCGTCTTCATCTTCTTCCTCATTTTCTTCTTCCCTAATTTCTTGTTCATTTCCCACATTTTCTTCTTCATTTTCCTCTTCAATCCCCACATCATCTCCTTGTTCGTCAAACTCACCTCTTCCAATATTTTCAACCTCATTGTCATTAAAGAAATCATCCCGAGGTTGTTGTTGATGTCGCACGTCCCCTAGCGGCTTTGGTAGGAACCGTGGTAAATGTCGTCGCATTCTTACCATTTGTAGAATGTTGGCATTATCAAAATCATTGTGACGAATTTTCGGTATTCATTTCATTTTCGGGTATCCCGATAAGTATAAGAGTCGGCAAATCAAATTTCCCAAGGTATATTTTTCTTGGTAAGCTTTCTAGATTCTAACAAGCAATGTACAAAAATTGCCCCATAATTTACTCTTTCTCCTCGAACAATCTTATAGGTGAGAAAAAGTTCGAGATTACTTGGAAGTTTTACTTCCTTTCCACAAACACAATAGGAGCAAATGATAGATATAATCCGATAATTTGGCGGCATTGCCGAGTATGTCAGCCGGGATATACTCCTAAAAAAGTTTTCACATCATCTAAGTGAGACATCGAAAATGTTATCATCCCAATGGGTGCAATTCACATTGACTACTCCATCATTTGGCACGTTAAAGTGATCACAAATATCGCCAATGTCCATGAAAATGCCTACCATTAACCAATGTGTGAAGTTCCAAAGGATTATCTATCGTAGCATCAACAATCCACATATTTGCATAGAAAAGTTTTATAAGCTCGTCATCATAGTGCAAACACGGATTATCCCAAAGTGAAACCCATCCTTGAATTTCAAGTAAGCTCTAATATCCGAAATTCATCATGAAATGCTTGAAAATGAACCATACGAGTGCACGCAATTTTCTTATCAATCAATCCAATATTCTCATAATGTTCCTCCGCAAGTTTATTTAAAAATCGAAATCTATTAGCTCACAGAGGGAGGTTCGTAGAGGAGTGATAACTTACTAGAGTCCCAATGAATGCTCGATTTTGAAACCCCGGCTCTTAATTCGACAATCTCTCTTCTCGTGAGCCGATTTTGATGGTTTCTTTGTAGAATATCATCTTGTTGGGGATTTGAAGAAGATTCACCCCTTTGCCTCCTTCTCCTCTTTTGAGGATTTCGTTCGGTAGAATTTCTTGGAGGTGCCATATATGAAAGATTCTTGAGAAAATAAGAAGATTAGCAACAAGAATCGTGAAAAATGATGAAGAATTGAAGATTCTAGAGAAAAGGGGATGAAAAAATCGCTCTTAAGGGTTTGGGGATTTTGGTGCGTCTGCTTTTTGAGAAGAAGAAACAGAACAATTTTAAGCTAAAAAAATAACCCTGGCGCGGCCGAGGTAGGGGACGACCGTCGAGGCGCAGGCGACGGCCGCCCCTGCTGTGACCGTCCCAGGTGTTTTTTTTTTTTTTTTTTTTCCAAAATTCGATTTTCCACCCCAAAAGTTTTAAAACTTTGCAAAAATATAATTTTGGACTATGTCCAACAAATATGGGTTTTGGGAAAAACATATAAACGATAAAATCGAGACTAAACACGTAGTGCCTTTTAAAAGAAAATATATGCAAGTTCAATTTGGGGCACTTAAGGGGTCAAAATGAAATATCTTGAAAGATATGTGCATAATATCGAGTTTAAAGAAAAATACGAGTAGACATACCTCGATGGTTTAAGAAACTTGAAGACGTAATAGCCAATGAGTATGAAGTATGTATCCTACACAATTCTTAGACAACATATGCATAGAAAATACAAGTGTAGGCAAATAATATGAAATAACAAAAGAAAGCTTATGCTATACGATTTCATAAGAGATAATAAGCCACATAAGTCTAATGAAAAGCTCAAGAGTTTTTAGAAAAACATGCAAGATCTCTTTTAAAAATATTGAAACTCATAAACATATAAGAGACCTATTTAAAAAATAAATACTTGAAAAATCATTTTGCAATTAAGACACAATTAAAAACATGCATATAATAAGAAATAAAATGCATATACAAATGGGGAGATACGGTTTACCAATTTCGCCGTTTCCATGGGTTGTGTCTTTCCCATTGTTGATGATGATATCTTCCCATTTGGAAGTCATTTTGTTGATGATGACTTCCTTGATTACTCCATTTCCAAGGTTTGTTACCTTCCCATGGTTGATGGTTTCTTCTTCTTTGAAAATCATCTTGTTGATGATGTCTTTGCCATTTCCAAGGATTGTGTTCTTCCCATTTTTGATTATACGCTCTTCTTGGAAATTGGCTTTGTTGAGAGTAGTTCCTCCTTCTTTGATCAAATGAAACGGTCATTTGATGTCTTCGTGGCGGTATAACTTTTCTTCGATCATTATTTCGCCGGGTACCTAATATGACATTGTTTTGTGGTACCCTCATATGTTTGGGTCCTTTAAGATTAGCTTTGAGACTTTTAGGTCTCCAACAATATTTAGAGCTATTTCTAGCCCGACAAGAATTAGCCGTATGACCCTTTTTGCCACAATAAAAACAAGTAATAATTCTAGGAGCACAATGACCAATATGCATAGTGACTTGATCCTTTTTCATATGATTAACAACATTAGGCTTATGATCAAGTCCTTTATCACAATTATTAATATCAACAATATTGGACATTTTATTGGTACTCAAGTTGGATTTTAATGAATCCTTTTTCATGCAATCAATATTCTCAACAAGAGTACTATTTTCTATTTCAAGATTTCTAACCTTATCAAGAGTGGTGGTGTGAGCACATGATAGTGATTCATAGGAAGTAAACAAACTATCCTTATCATTTTTCAAAATATTGAATTCCTTTTTCAAATTTTTGTATTTAACAAGTAAGCTTTGGAATTCATTTTGAAGTTCATCATAATCATTTTGTAAATCACTATAATCATTTTGAATGACAATATCATAAGAAGTAGAGGGCTTAAGACATACCTCATTTTCTTCATTGATGCCCATAAAACAATATTCAACTTCTTCATAATTGGAAGTTGTAGGAGGCTTATTCCTTAGATTTGAGCTTGTATGATCTTGAGAAGTAGATGCTTTTGTTTGACTTCTTTCATTTGCAAATACTCCATAGATGGCTTCTAATTTTTGCCATACTCCATGTGCCGATTTTATTCCTACAATATGTTCATATTCTAAATTAGTAAATGAACAATATAAAATATTTAAAGCCTTACCGTTTAAGGAGATGAATTTCTTTTCTTCATCATTGAGCTTTTTGAAGCCTTTTGAGGTGTATGGTGTATCTTTCGTCGGAATGGATTCTCCATTAATGACGGTGTTCCAAATGTCGAACCCGCAACCTTGTAGATAGCATTCCATTCTTTCTTTCCAAAAATTAAAATTCTTGGAATCAAATAGTGGTGGCTTGGTGGTGGAGGTGCCGGATAGATGAGCTTCGTTCAGAGTCGACGATCGTTTCTCTTCACTCGCAATGTGAAACGAGCTTGCCAAAGAGTTTGGCTCGATACCACTTGTAAGTCCAAGCGGCTCACGATAATCAGAGGGGTGAATAGATTATCTCCATCTTTTCCATTTCGCCCTCTTTTTAAACCGAATGCTCAAACAAAATAATGAAGGTGCGGAATGTAAACAACACACGTCGATTTAAAGAGGTTCAACCCACCAGGGCCTAATCCTCTACCACCCCAAAGATATCAGGGATGGATTTGAAAAGAAAAAGAATTTTATTAATTACCACAATTAATACAAATTCAACTTACAACACCTTGGAAGAAGAGCACCACACTCTTCTTCAACACCACCTTTGAGATTACCACAATCTCTTCTTGAAGATTACCACAATCTTCAAACGGCACCTTGTGAAGATTACCACAATCTTCACCTCAAGAAGCACCACACTCTTCAACACCTCAAAGAAGATTACCACAATCTTCTTACACCTAACATCTAGTTCACCCAAGTGTGTTCTTACCACAAGAACACTCACAAGGATATCTTGTGTTTGAGTGACGACCACAAATTCAAGATTACAACTCGATAATTGATAATACAATAGAGTGCAAGTGTAATCAAGAATAGCCTAGACCTCAAAGATGTGAAAGTGATAAGCTAGGCAATTTTACAAAAGAATAATGACTATGAAAGACCAAGTGTTTGCTTGAAGTGTATCTTGTTGTGTTGTATCTCAATTGTTGTATTGGTTGCTCCAAAACTTCCTCTATTTATAGGAGATGATTGATCAAGCATAGGCTCCTCTTGGGGATTGAAAATCTCTTAAAAATACAATTAAAATCAAGAATATAGTCATTAGAAATCAATCCCACAATTTAAGGAAATGTGGTCGTTGTCAAACGGTCATATTTTTTTTGTCCAATACATAGGGCGGACGTCGCACGGAGATAAGAGTTAAAGAGAACACTTTGAAAAATACAACAGGCGGCGGCAGGTCGACGTCTACCTCGACCGGCCGACCATCACTCCAACGGTCCCCCTGGTCATTGCAAAATCAAGGATTGAAGAGTCTGTTTCAAACCTTAACAGTGCTAGGTCGACCCACTGGCGGCCGGCCGATCGGACGGTCGACGCCCGATGCGGCCGTCGACCGCTTGTTTTTCTTTCCGTCTCATTTTCTGTTTCTAAAATCATCTTCAGTCACGGGTTGCCCTATAAGGCGGCCAAGTCGACCACGAGACAGAAATATTGTCCAATTTTAGTCGAAAATAAAACTCAAGAAATACTCCGAAAATTTAGTAAAAACATTTTAAACCGATCGGAAGTATTAGGACAACATTTAGAAACATCTTTTGAGAGTGAAAACTCAATAACGTAAAATCATTAAAAGCGTTGTCCAATTTAGACGAAAATAAACTTTGAGAAAACACTCCGGAAAATATTTAAAACATTTTAAATCATTTAGGAGTATTTGGACAACCTTTAAAAACATTGTTTTGGTGATAAAATAAAATCATCAAAATTAAGATAAAAACATGTATCAAACAGATGTCCCATAGGCCGTAAGGAAGTGTGGGGTCTGTGCCCCAATTGGTGCTGGTGTGGGGATACCTCTGGGTCGAAAAAAAAAAAAGAATAGATACGAAATATTATTACATTTAAAAATAAAAATAAACATAATTTACAATGGAGAAATAATTTAATTTTTTAAATAATAAAAATAAAACAAACTTTTGCAGAATTGGATCCGTTCAACTATTATTTTAAAAGATCTGGTGACGATAAGTAATGCATCATGATTACGATTATGCAAAAACTCAATGCTAATTAAATCTGCTAAAAAGATAATAATGAAAATACTGAAAAGAGTGAATAGTCAATCCCTAGAGTTGGCAATATATTGAGATCACAAAACATTCAACTCTATTTATAAAAATAATAAGTAATATATACTCAATTCAAATGATGCAAATTCATTGTGCTAATAGAATTAAAAGTTAAATTATGATCTAATTAATAAAATTCACCTGCCATATGGTATCTCTTAAACTATAGGTACAAGTATAACTACAAATACTTTAAAGATTATGGTAAATGTTGAGTCCCATCAAACATGCAATTTAGGTACAAATGTAGATTATTTGCGAGCAAATTAGTCAAATGGATGTAAATACAGGTTTAATAGTCAAATGTTGAGTCCCATCAAACATCTTTAAAAGGAAAATTCTTTTTCCAAGCCTCAAATTTTATGCATTCCAATACAGGTTTAATAGTTCAATCAAACATAGCGTGATTATTTGTGATCCTAATGGCCATTTATCGATTTTTTTTTTTTTGTAGGTGGAAAAAATAGTGAAATGTGAGCAAACTCAGTGAATAGTAGGCATATATTACTAAAAAAAGAGAACTAAGTGGTCCTGATATTGAACTGATTTGCATTGAAGGTCCATATTAAGCCCCCAAATCTGGACCAAAATACTAGAAGCCATGAGTTACTTGATTTTCTTTCTATCTTCTTTTTCTTGGAAATGTTGAATATAATGGGTTGCTTATTGCTATTTATTTTTGTAAAAGATAATAATTTATTTCAACAATGATATTGTGTAAATCTTGAATTAATATCATACAATTCAAGAAACTTCAAAATTTTACAATAGTTTCCATATTGCATTAACTCATTTCAATTATCAGCGCATGGTCAAAAAAATCTTCCCACCAACCATTTTGCTTTAGTACTAAAAAGAAAAGAAAAAAAATACTATTTAAATGAATACAGAATCACTAATTATTGCTGTAATGATGACGATAAGCATGACCTCAACAACTAAAAATTAAAACCATATCATATTTTTGGAAAAAGTGTTCAATGAGAAAACAAATGACGATTTATTGGCCACTAGCTGGTAGCTCAAATAGTATCACTCATTCTTTGTAAGGATATTGACTGGAGTTCGAATTCATTATTTTTTGTTTTTTTGAAATTTATCTCATTCCTTCCAACCATTACTCCAAGGGACAATTACAAAAACACCCCTGAGATTTGAGTAAATTACAAAAGAACCCAGACATGTTTCAAAATTACAAAAAAAAAACTCTTAAGGTTTTTTTTTTGTCTTAAATTTAAGGGGGTAACTGTAATATTTTTGTAAATGACACACGAATTTTTGTAATGTTTTCAAAAATCAACGGGAAAATGACGGAATCAAAACTTAGGCGGTTTAATTTTCAAAGAACTCTGGGTTTTTTTGTAATTAGCCCAAACCTTAGAGGTGTTTTTGTAATTATCCCAAAAAAATTGTCGATTTCTAGGCCAGATTCAGGACAATTAATCAAGTCACCAAAATATTAGTCAACCCTCTCTCTTCAATGCGGATTGTATGTATATATATAGTACCTTCCCTTCTTCAGCCATTCACCATTACATACATTCACCAATCACCTCACAGCAAGCCAAAAATAGAGAAAAAGAGAAAAGCCCTGTATTGCAATGGCGTCAAAGGTCTACATAGTGTATGTATCTTTACATATTTATGCATATTCAGTTAATTTTATCATATAATTTATTTGCAGAGCCCAGTGAAATGTTGTTGTGTTTTCATGAATATATTCAGTAACTTGATGATGGTTCTTGAAATTTGGCGGGGTCCTCTGTTTCTTGATCAAGATCCTGTTTTGAGCATTTTACAAAAATGGGAAATTTGAGCTTGTTTTGTTATTAGTTTACCAGTCAAATCTTGATTTCGATTGTTAAATTTACCTGAAATCTGTTATCCCCTTGTAGCTATGCTGTGATCAAGAAATTAACTTATAATGTTCGTGCTCTTGTCCCAATATATCAAAGAAATTTTTGAAAAGTGATCTGTTTTGATTCAAATTTGTTGTAATTGGTTTGTAAATTCGCAAATCTCAATAATGGGTTTTATAATGATTCGTTTGGATTGATGGATGAATAATCAGGGGCGGAGTTAGACATTTCATTTTGGGGGAGCTAATTAATTTTGGGGGCTAAATCAATAAAAAAAAAATATTTAAGTACCAAAAAATTAATATTTAAAAATAAAATACTTATGTAGTATGAAGTTTTTGAAAAATTTGGAGGGGCTAAAACCCCCCTTATGTAACTCAAAGGATACGCCCCTGGATGGATTTGAAGTTAAAGATTTCAAATCGATACTAACAAATCCATTGTGCTTTTTTGTATACAATGGATTTTAAATCCTTAAGTTCCCATTTTTGAGCTATTTTTTGAGTTATTGTGATGAATTATAAATCCGTGAAATTCTTCTCCTAAATCCTCCTCTAAACCCAAATCCTTCAATCCAATTGCAACAAACTGATTCTCAAAGGTTGTTTAGGCCTTAGGGTAATGGGATGTACAAAGGTGACTTTAATTTTCTGATATTGTTCAGATTTTTGTCTAAACTTAAAGGGTTTTGAATTTACATAAAAAAATCTCATTTCTTTCAGTCTGACTGCTAACCAAGAATCTATTATATATGAATTATGTTACAGTTACTATTCCATGTACGGACATGTCGAAAAACTTGCGCATGAGATTAAGAAAGGAGCTGAATCCGTCGAAGGAGTCGAGGTTAAATTATGGCAGGTTTGTGATTAACTCTGTCTCTCATTGTTCAAGTTAACGATTAAACTTTCGGATAATTACAAAAACTACCCGCGTAAGTTTCAAAATTAAAAAAAAACTTTTGACTGCTGAAATGTTTTTGCTTATGAAGCGTAATACAAAATCAAATCTCTAGGGGATTTTTGTTTCAAAAGATTCTGGGCTTTTTCTGTAATTACACCAAACATTAGGGTAGTTTCTGTAATCATCCCATAACATGATTTACTTGAGGTCAAGTGCAAATTTTGCAATATAACAGGTTCCAGAAACTCTTCCCGACGAAATTCTTGCAAAAATGGGTGCCCCGTCAAAGAGTGATGTGCCAGTGATCACCCCAAATGAACTTACTGAAGCTGATGGCATAATATTTGGATTCCCAACTAGATTTGGGATGATGGCTGCTCAATTTAAAGCGTTTTTCGATTCGACTGGAGGGCTATGGAGGACTCAGGCGCTAGCAGGCAAGCCTGCTGGCCTCTTTTTCAGCACCGGATCTCAAGGAGGCGGGCAAGAGACCACAGCGTAAGTTTATTATAATACCGTATTGTAGTAGAAGAGAAAAGTAGTTTAGAATCAAAAGTTGGTTATGTTTGTACAAACAAAAGCTGAAAAATGATTAATTAAGTTAAGGGATAATTACAAGAACACCCCTGAGGTTTAGGCTAATTACAAAAAAATCCAGATATGTTTCAAAATTACAAAAAACCGCTTGAGGTTTGATTCCATCT
The DNA here is from genome assembly GCA_016081115.2 of Rehmannia glutinosa. NCBI lineage: Eukaryota > Viridiplantae > Streptophyta > Magnoliopsida > Lamiales > Orobanchaceae > Rehmannia > Rehmannia glutinosa. The sequence goes on along the minus strand of CM071929.1, from coordinate 9,898,635 downwards.
TACATTATCTACCTTCATAAACAACGAACATTTCAAAAACCCCATGAATATTACAGTTAACCCTTTAATATTGAGGCATAATCAAACTTGAGGGGGCTTTTTGTAATTTTGAAACATCTCTGGGTTTTCCTGTAATTAGCCCAAACTTCAGGGGGTCTTTTGCAATTATCCCTTAAGTTAATAGAGAAAGTTGGTGAATAAGAAGTAAAAGTGATTTTTATATAGGGATCACATGTGGACGTTTGGCATTTGGAAACACTATAAACTAGTTATGTTTTTCGGCCAAAAGCAGACAATCACTTTTTTTTTAATTGTTTAGAAGCACTCCCCTTAGTAATTGGTGATTCTTTGCGCAGCTTAACAGCCATTACACAACTCACTCATCATGGTATGATGTTTGTCCCCATTGGATACACATTTGGAGCTGGCATGTTTGAGATGGAGCAGATCAAGGGTGGCAGCCCTTACGGCGCGGGGACGTTTGCCGGAGATGGGTCCAGACAACCTTCGGAGATTGAACTTGGACAAGCTTTTCACCAGGGAAAATGCTTTGCTGGCATCACAAAGAAGCTCAAAGGAGCTGCCTGATTTCTTTTGTTATAAACCCATAAAAGTCAAATGTATCCTACATTACTTGAATTGTTTTTTCGTCCAGTTTCTACTCTTGATTTTAATAAGTGTATTTGAAATTATAATAAATAAATGTTCTATGTAGTAGAATATTTTGCTGCTTCTATAATATATTGGGTTTGTTGACGTGCGTTTTGGTCAACAAGCAAAAATATGTAAAAGATTTAACACGTGGAAATATAAGCGTGCGTAACGTGTGTTTATTTAGGTCTAATTCTGCTTTTTTTCCATAACGCCGAGCCAAATTATTGGGGTCGGTCTTTCTTACAATTTTGTTTTTTCAGGCATTTTTTCTCCTCTCCCTTTTTCTCTTAAAATGAGGATTTTTATACCCCTCCAGTAAGTGGGTTTTCAACAGTCATCTTTTCACTAATCAACCATTAATTAGTAAAATAATTAAAGAATGACACATGTCCCTCTCTAATTGTGCATGTCAGCCAATTCTTGCCACTTGGTGACTCCTCTCTATAACTTTCTGACATGTGGCAGTTTCTGATACCAATAAAGTGTTAAGCATGGGCAGGTATGGGCAAATGGTTATTTTTATAAATATGTCGCGCATGCATTTCCCGCCGAAATTTGTGCTCGGGGCTCGGGGCTCGAAGCTCGGCAGTCATGCTGTGGTTGGGCTCGGTAGCGGGCGAGCCTAATCCATGACGTGTCGCCGCAAGACCGCTATCGACGCGTCACCCGTAGGTCCCCCACTCGGTCGTGTGCTGGATTGAGGACGTGGATTAATTTTTTCCAGCTCGGCTCGGGTGTCATCAAAGGCCCCCAAGTTTAATTCCGAGAGAAGAATTTCTGAAGTCGGAGTTAAACTTTAATGCTAATGATGAACATTTAATGGGGAAACGGATTTCTCAAAGGTTTTGTTCATTCCCCGACATCGTCGCGTAGTGATTAATGCAAACGGCGCATTAATTGGGTTGCCATAATGACGGACACGTGGCATCTTGTGGTTGGACCAATCTTGCGCGAGAATCGAATCGGTCGTCGATTCTGTCGGGCGTGGGGACGCGACGTTCTTCCGACATGTTTGATGGCTTTTGAGTTTAAAAGCGCGTCTTTTCGAATAACGCGTTTCGTTTATCGAGGAACTCCATCTATAAATACCTCTTTTTCCCTCCATTATCCACTTTCGCATCCATTAACCTTTGAGCTAGAGTGACTAAGACCGAGCGAGTAAATTTTGGTCGGCTTCCAAAGTTCGAGAGACTTCAAACTTAGGTATTTTTTCGAAACACTCTCCCTTTACCTATAAAATGTCTTATTTTGAGGATAGTAGGAGTCGTAGTTATAGTGTAGAGGTTGAAATCGAAGATCCTCCGAACTTACATTTATTTCTCACCAAAGACGGCCATCTCCGCCTCATAGTCCGAGCATCATTCGGATATCTTCTCCGCATTCTTCTCGAGGTGGAACGCGTCTTTGGAGCGGACGCATCTTGTCTTTGATCCAACGCTAGTGACCGTTTTAGAAGAAGAGCAGTGTATCAACCCGGATCGCACAGAGAGTTCCGACGAAGGATCCCAAGCGCCGATCTTAGGCGATGCTCGGCGGGAGGAAGAGAATATGGACCCCGGGCCGAGGAACGCGACAATGCGGAGCGGGTAGACGAACCCTCCGGTGATTCGAGGCCGAGAGGCCACTGGCCCATGGGCCATCGTAATGGCGGCGGCGGCAAGGAGGAGGGGCCCTCGCCGTGTCGAGCTTTCGGTGGACGCCGTGCGATATAAACGATATTCCTAGCATCGATGATCCAGGAGGTAGAAGAGCTCGTGAGGTACCGTATTCAAGTGGCATCAATTTTTGGGTACCTGGGACGGCACAGAGGTTCCTCGGTACCCACCAAATGGGTTGTTTGGCCATATTTGCCGCCACCCTTCAATATGGGTTGCGATTTCCCCGCTAGGTTTTTCTTACACGATGGTTTTGCAAGTGGGGTATGGATCCGACCCAGTGCACCCTATTTCTTGGGGTAGGATCATCGGTCTCCTGGTGATGTTCCACCTAGAAAAATATCCTCGCCTAAATTCAAAGAGATGAACGAGCTCTTTATATGGCGAGCGACTCCTTCATCTCGGGGTCACCATCCAGGGTGGTATTACGCATGACCCGATCGGGGTATCCGGACTACTTGGTGGAAGGTCTTCCTTCATCTTTGAAGGAGTGGAAGGATAAGTGGCTCAGGTGAGCGAGTGGCGGTGCTCGCGTGGAGGATGGGGAAAGGGAAACTGCTTCTTCATCCTCCATCGAATTTTGTTTTTAGTTCTGATAAGTCTCATCTTTTCTCCTTTCTCGCTTTTTCTTTGTTTATTGTTTCCTTTTGTGATTGACTTTTCTTCTTTTTCGTCTTTTTACCTTTTTACAGAAGGGCATCAAAGGGGCCTCTGTTGGCCTACCTTTATCCGGCGTCGAGAACATCAAGCCGGGGCATCATGGATGGCGGATTTGAGGTTGGCCATCGAGGCCAGCACCGGCCGCCGCGCTTGAGGTCATGCCGCCTCCGACCCGAGGTCGGGGCGGCTCGGACGAGGCGCGTCGAGAGGAGGAAGGTTGGGGAGCCCCAGTGAGAACCCTCTCGGTAATGTATGGCCCATCTCTCGGGGAGCATGACCGAGGCTAGAACGGAGCGAGCCGCGCCGTCTCTTGCAATGGCCGATCCTGTGGGAAGATCGTCGTGCCCGTTGGGCAAACGCAGACTCGAGCCGCCGAAAGCATTTAGATTCGAGGTAAACATAGTATTTCTTACACTTCCTTTTGAAATGTTTTTTGTTTTCTTTTGACCTTTTAACGGTGGTTGCTTTTTGTAGGGCGTGGCTTGATTTGCGTGCACGCCCGCAGCGTGAGGAACACGGCCGCGCGGCGAACTCGAGCGGCGATCGCGACCCAACCGCAGATACGGAGGCGGCTCGGAGAGCGGATATCCTGGGCGGCAAACGTCCCATCGATGGAGTGCCGGGAGGTGGAACCTCCCCTTCAAAGGAGAAGAGGAGGGATTGTGATAGAAGAGCCTGGGCAGACTGAAGGGGTTGGTCAGATGGAGCATCCTGAACAGGCCCCAGAAGGGGGAGGTCCGCGAACTTTCTCAGATGACCTCGGCCGGGAAGGTCACTTCATCCCTCCAAATCGGGTGAGAGATGAATACTGCGAGGGAATGATTGGACTACGCCCTCGATGGTTTGTAGAGTTTTTCCGATGCGCCACGCCGACGGAGGAGCAGTCGAGAGTTTTACCAGAGGCGGGTCGGGCCGCGATGAGTGTCCCAACTCGTGCCTGGATAAAAGGCATCGAGCAGTCCCTCGGAGATCGGCCGAGGAACAAATTCAGTATGCCATGGGAATGTCCGGGCGGATCATTGGGCTCCTATGGCATGCAATCGGGGGAACTCGTGAGCTGGAGAAAAAATACGCCGACCTGGAAAGACGGCACGGGGACCTGCAGGAGGCCTATGCTACCCTTCAAGGGGTACAAGAATCGTTAAAGACCCAAGCGGATGAGGCTACGGCTCGGGCCAACTCGAGAGAGAAACTCATCTGGGCCGAGGCAGAGCGAGATGGGCAGCGCAGGTCAAGAGGAGCTTAGGGCTAAGGTTGCCGAGCTGAACGTGTTGCCACCGCTCGGGCCGAGGAAATGGAGAGACGCGTCAGCCGATGTCTTGCGCAGAGAGGAAGAAACTACTCATCGGCAAATTGAGGAAGCTCGCACACAGGCCGTTGAAGCTTACAAGGACTCTGAGGAGTATGCATTTATGTTAACCTGCGGCCACGCGACCAGCCTCAGAGAAATTCTCGATTTGGTTAAGGCCGGGCGGACTGTTGCTCAGCTTGAGAAAGATCTGGCCCTCTTGGAGGCTGATCTCGATGCTCTTCGGCTGAACTTTGCCGAGGCTCCTAATGTTCGGGGCTCTCCTCCTCCAGACGTGGAAGAAGTCGCCTCCCGTGTCGGTGCCGTTGAAATTCCGCCCCTGCTTTCGATCTTGATGTTGTTTGCCCTTTTTATTTACAAGCTTTCATATGTACTCGTAGGAAGGTGACTTGGGATGTAATAGGCTCCGGCCTTCCCTGTGTAAATACTTTTTGTAGTAGAAATGAACTCTTTTTTCTATCACCTGTGTATTTGTTTTAAGCTTCTTGTATATGCTTGGCTCTTCTCCTTTTTGTAAGATTGTTGCCTGTCTTCTTTTTCCTTTTATATTCCCAAGTATGGGGCTCGGTTCCCAGTGCTTGAATAAGGGACTTTACTCGCCTTAATTGATTCTCGTACTCGGTATATGAACCTGATCTTTATTTTGTATTTGGTACTTGGTGTATAAACCAAGTCTTCATTTTGTGCTCGGTGTGTACCTCGAGTCTTTGTTTTGTGCTTGGTGCGTAACCAAGTCTTTGTTTTGTGCTCGGTAAGTAACCAAGTCTTTGTTTTGTGCTTGGTGCGTAACCAAGTCTTTGTTTTGTGCTCGGTGCATAACCAAGTCTTTGTTTTGTGCTCGGTGCGTAACCAAGTCTTTGTTTTCTGCTCGGTGCGTAACCAAGTCTTTGTTTTGTGCTCGGTGCGTAACAAAGTCTTTATTTTGTAAGGATAGATCCGCATTGTGGACGGGTTGCCCTTTTTCATCGTGAAAGGGCGACGCACGAGATGACTTTTTCGCCATCGCCTTCACCGAGGCGATTTTTCTTGCCCCGCACGACGAGCGAGGTGAGTAAAAACTCGTTTCCTTTAGAGAGCTCACAAAATATCGGATGAAAGGTTAATTCCTTGGAATCTATCGGATCATAAACCGAGATCTTTATTGATAATACTGCTTTCGGGTATGCTACATTCCATGGATGCATAAATTTTTCTCCACTCAAATATTCTAATTGGTACGCCCCACCGGATAAGACATGGCCGACCGAAATGGGCCCTCCTGGGTTGGCTTCAATGGGTTGGGTTCAACACCGTTATCTTTTTCAACACAAGATCGCCGACCGAAATCTCCGTTCCTTTACTTTCGAATTGTAGTACCTTTCGCTCCTTTGTTTATACATGGCGTTTTTCATCTCAAGATCGCACCTTTTTTTCTTGGAAAAGAGTCTAGCTCGGCTCGGAAATTTGACCTCATTGCCGTCTTGAGAAAAATTTGCAATCAAGGTAGGGCTCCAATCTCAACAGGAATCACCGCTCGGCTCCATAAGCCAAAGAAAAGGTGTTTCTCTAGCCGCTCGATGCGTCGTGCTCGTATGACCATAGTACAGGGTAGTTCCTCCCGCCAATTACCTTTAGACTCCTCCAATCTCGACTTCAAGGTATACTTGAGTATTTTATTAACGGCCTCAACTTGTCCATTCGACCGGGATGGTATGGAGTTGAGAAGTGGTTTTTAATGTGGAAACCTTCACAAAAGTTTGAAACCTCCGGTTATCGAATTGTTTCCCATTTATGCGTAATAATCAAACGCGGTATCCCGAATCTACATATAATGGACTTCCATACAAAACTCACAATCTTTTCCTCATCTATTTTCGCCAGAGGCTCCGCCTCGGCCCATTTTGTGAAATAGTCAACTCCACAATGACATATTTGACGCCCCCTTTGCCAGTGGGGAGTGGTCCGATGAGCTCCATTCCCCATTTGGCAAACGGTCATGGGCTAAATACGGAGGTAAGTTGCTCATGATGATATCTAACCTGCGGCACGAATCTTTGGCACCTCTCGCATCTTTTGACGAGATCGGTTGCATCCTTCCTTAGGGATGGCCAGTAGTATCCTTGCCGTATTAACTTATAGGCCAATGTCGGCCCCAGGCGTGGTTTCCGTGATATTCTCTCGTGAACCTCTCGAAGTGCATAATCCTGATCTGTCTCGGAAAGGCACCGTAGGAGTGGGACGGAGTATCCTCGTTTGTATAGGATGCCATCTACTAGTGTAAACCGAGCCGCTTGGGTTCGTAGTGTTACGGCTTGCCGTTTTGTTTTCGTGTTGAACTCCTTTTTCTAAATATCGAACGATTGGGGTCATCCAGTGTCCTTTCGGCGGTTTGATTGTATATATCTTCTTTGCGCCAAGTGACGGGGCGACGGTTGTGTGATGTGATGACATCCGCGATGGCATCCGTCCCTGGGCCGAACCGAGCCGAGCTAAGGCATCCGCCACATGTTCTCGGCTCGGGGCACATGTAAGACTTTTGTGTTAAAGTGTGATAATCTCTTCTTGACCAAGTCCAAATATTGTGTGATTTTTTGCTCTTTCGCTTCAGACTCACCGTTGATTTGATGAATGACGGTGAGAATCACTTTGTGTACCAACTGTGATTGTTTTAGGCCCATAGAAGCCGCCATATCTAAGCCTGCGCCGAAGTGTCTCGTATTCGGCCGTTGTTCGTTGTGGGGAATCGAAATCGCACGGCCGAGCAAAAGAGCATTTTTGATTTGGATCGATTATCACGATTCCGCCCGCCGACTCGGCTGCGGTGGAAGAGCGTCAATGAACAATTTCCATTCTTGGTCTTCCAAAACTTCCAATCGTATGAAAGGTGTGAATTCGGCCACGTTTCGGCTAAAGCCTGTCCTTTTATTGTTGTACGTGGTTCGTATATAATATCAAATTGACTGATAATCTTGTGCTCTAGAAAATATGGACGGAGTTTCCGCGCCGCAGTGATTAATGAATAAGCCAACTTTTCCATTGGTGGATAACGGAGCTCGGGTCATGTAACGCTGGTGTAATAGACCGGATGTTGAATAGAGCCATCTAACCCGATTAACACCGAAGTGATGGCGTATTCGGATACCGCCAGGTACAAATACAAGTCCTCCCCTTGGGTAGGTTTTTGCAATATAGGAATTGAAGAAATGTGTTGTTTGAGGGATTCAAAGCGATCTCTGTTTGCTCGGTCCACTCAAAATTTTTGCTCTTTTTATAATTTCGAAAAAGGTTTGCACTTGTCTGTGGATCGCAAGACAAATCGGTTAAGCGGTGACTAATCGGCTGTTAGGCTTTTTGTACTTTTTTCACGAATTTGGGGTTCTAGATCGATTATGGCTTTTATTTTGTCAGGTTAGCTTGATTCCCTTTGGCTAATCATATACCCCAAAAATTTACCCGAGCCGACCCCAAATGTACACTTTCTCGGGTTTAACATCATCTTGTACTCTCTAAAACAAAGCAAACATTTTATTAAGATCGTTTAGATGATCGAGATATATACAAAGTGATTTCACCAACATGTCATCTACATGACTTCCATAGTAAGACCTATCATTTTCTCAAACATCTTATTTACTAACCTTTGGTAGGTTGCACCAAAGATTCTTCACCGAAGGGCATCATCTTGTAAATGATAAATTCCACGATCAGAGAAGAATGATGTATTTTCTTCGTCATCCTGGGTGCATTCGTATCTGGTTGTAACCAGTATGCATCCATGAAGCTCATCACTCGTGTCCCGTCGTGGCATCTACCATATAGTCAATATTTGGTAATGGATAAGCGTCCTTGGGGCATGCCTTATTCGGTCGGTGAAATCCACGCCTACGGGCGCCATCGGCCATTGCTTTTTTACCAAAACAGATTGGCAACCCATCGGGATAGAGAGCTTAGGATAAATTGATTATCTAACAACTTGTTCACCTCGGCCTCAAGTCTTTCTTTTTGTCTGTTAGGGCCGAGTTTGTGCCTTTTCTACCGATAAGCGGGCGGAACGTTAGATCAATATTGAGGCGGTGGCATGCATGCTTAGTGGTCAATTCCAGGGCATGTCCGCATGAGTCCATGCGAAGACGTCAAGATTATTTCCCAAAACTCAATCACTCGGTTCGATATGGTTCTCGGGAGATCATGACCAATACGTAGTTGGCGCCCCGCTTGGCCAGAAGCGTTGATTGTATCAACCTGTTCTACTAGTTCCGCCCGTTTTCTTTTCTTTTGCCCCTCTTTGATCTGCAGGGCAACTCATCTTCGATGGTCGGTTCGTTCTTGATCGGCGCCGCCTTCTTCCATCATCGGTTCCTTCCCGTGTCGACGACCTGGATTATCCTCTGAACGATCACCACTTTCCGCCCCGGGCTCCTCCTGGCGGGGGATCGTCTTGCGTGGTTCCACCTGGTTTCTCCTCGTTCCACCACGTTAATCTCCACCTGGGCCGGAGTTTGAGAGAGCATTCTCGTGACTCCCTTTGATTCCCTTTATGTATAGCCTCGCCATCGGATGTTGGGAATTTTATACAAAAATGATATATTGAAACGGCCGCTTTTATATGATAAAGCAAAGGCCTCCCAATGATAGCATTGTACTCCGAATCGGCGTTGATTATTTTGAATGTTGTCATGACGGCCCGTTTATGCAACCCTTGTCCCATTTGGATGGGCAAATCAACTTCCCCGAGCGGGACTATTCTTCCTCCTCCAAACCCCAGAATGCTATTGTTGCATGGACGGATATAACTATCGTCCACGTTCAATCTTCGAAAGGCTCGAACGTAAATGCATGATGAGTAGCTTCCAGAGTCGATCAAAATTCTATGGACGGAATACCCAAAATCGGTGCAAGAATGACCAGGGGGTCGAATGAGGCCGAACACCTGGTCGCATCCGCATCCGAGAACACAAAATGGCCGGTGGGTTGGCCTTCCTTGATTTCGCCACTCCGAACTTGCCTTTCGGCGTTGGCGGCTTTGCCTAACATCGCCTTTCTTTTTTCATTGGAGCGGCTATCCTCATTTGTGTTAGTATTGATTCGATTTACACTCATCATGAGGATCTCCCTACCCTGGTTCTCGGCAGGTGGTGGCGGCAGGAGAGCTGGATTGGTTACGCGCTCCGGGTTGACACCTTGAGCCAGTGCCGGTGGGGGTGGTAGTTCATGAACGTATCTTTTAAGACCGCCTTGTCGAATAATTCGCATAATTTCTCGGGTTAGATCTCGGCACTCATCGGTATCGTGACCTATTGATTTATGATAGACACAATATCGACGTGAATCTAATTTTGTCGGCTCGACCTTCAAAGGCCGAGCTGAAGGTAACAAATTTAAACCCGTACTTCATTCCATATGGCCGATGGAGTGTGGGTCAAATCTTTCCTCGGTAGCGGCAACTTCGGCTCATACTTCTTGGCGAGCCTTAAATCCGGTGGCTGGGTTTTCCGAGAATGGTCTAAATCCCGACCCCGACCCAACTGCTGATTCCTTCCTTCCGTCCTTTCTCACGCCCCGGTCGGTGACGGGGGCGATTCGCGTACGGCTTCCTCCGCGCAAATATGGCCCGCGCGGATCAAAAATTCTTGGTACGAGGTCACCCCCGATTCATGGATAGAGTAGTTAAACCAAGTTTCGGGGGCAAGGCCAGCCATGGCTGCAATTAAAATGGCGTCATCCGACACCGGTTCCATCTCTCGAACTTGCTTATTGAACCGAGAGATATAGCCAGGGGGCTCGTCCTTCCCTTGTTTGATGTTTACGAGGGAATTCTTAGGTGCGGCTCGGACTTTGGACGTTAAGAAATGCGTCGTAAAGGCGGAGGCCGATCCCCATGCCCGAATGGATTTCGTGGTAGGGTCCTAAACCAACGGTGGGCTCTTGGCCGCTAGAGTCGGGGAAAGCCTGCAGAGGATGGCATCGCTAGGATCGTGCTGAGTTCCATCCATGCTAAGATCTTGTGGACGTGAGTAGTCGGGTCGGTTTCTCCATTGTAGAGACCGACCTGTGGGATTTTTAACTTTGGCGGTAATGGGGTCGCCAGGATTCCGGGAAAATGGCGACATAACAAACTAGTTGGTTCATTGCTTTGGGCGGTCTTCGAGATCGTATTTTTTCCAGGACCGTCTTCCAATTCGTTCAAACGACGGCGAAGGCGGTGTATTTCTATATCCGTTCGCCATAAGGCTAGGGCCTTGGATCCGATTGACCCTAACTCGCTCCCGCTCATCCGAAACCCCGAGTCGGGAACTTATCGTCGAGCCGGGCGAAAAGGACCAACTCGGTCGTCCGTCGAACACCGAGTGGGCGTGGCGATGCCGTGTTGGCTCCGGTAGTGACTCGCTTACACGACTTTGCCGCCCTTCTCATCTTCTCGCGCCGCCTTCGTCACATGACGGACACGTTGTTCATTACTCCGAGGCTGGCGGGCTTAATCATGAGGAAGCCCGAGAACTTGAGGATTGATATTAACATTTAGTTGTGGATTGAGTGGGTTAGTATTTACAAGGAGTGGGGAAGGCGCTTGAGAGTTTGTGGTAGCGAGAGTTTGTGATATGAGTTGGTTCATTTCTTTGTACAAAAGTTGGGTTGGTAATTAGGCGAAGCGAAAGGAAATAAAGTAGTGCTTTCCTGTACATGCCGGAGCATATTTTGGCCATTAGTAGTTTGGCTAGTTTGGTTGTTAGGGTGTTGTTCTTCAGCCAAACGAGCATTTCTCGACTGTTGACTCATTTTATTTATTACGAAAAAGACAAACGTCGAACTTTACCTGGTTTTCACTTAACCATGCGGAACTCGCCTTGAACTCCGATCGACCAATACGGCCCTCCTTCTAGCGCCAATTTGTTGGCGTGCGTTTTGGTCAACAAGCAAAAATATGTAAAAGATTTAACACGTGGAAATATAAGCGTGCGTAACGTGTGTTTATTTAGGGCTAATTCTGCCTTTTTGCCGAGCCAAATTATTGGGGTCGGTCTTTCTTACAATTTTGCTTTTTCAGGCCTTTTTTCTTCTCTCCCTTTTTCTCTTAAAATTAGGATTTTTATACCCTTCCAGTAAGTGGGTTTTCAATGATCATCTTTTCACTAATCAACCATTAATTAGTAAAATAATTAAAGAAGTACACATGTCCCTCTCTACTTGTGCATGTCAGCCAATTCTTGACACTTGGTGACTCCTCTCTATAACTTTCTGACATGTGGCAGTTTCTGATACCAATAAAGTGTTAAGCATGGGCAGGTATGGGCAAATGGTTATTTTTATGAATATGTCGCGCATGCGTTTCCGCCGAAATTTGTGCTCGGGGCCAGCGATCATCGTGGTTGGGCTCGGTGAGCGGCGAGCTTAATCCATGACGTGTCGCCACAAGACCGTTCATCGACGCGTCACCCGTAGGTCCCCCACTCGGTCGTGTCCGGATCGAGGCGTGGATTAATTTCTTCGGCTCGGCTCGGGTGTCATCGGGTTCTACTCGGTGATTTAATTTGCTTACTCTTTTGTTTTGGAATTTTCCTCCTTCATTGGTAGAAAAATGTAATCCAGGTGAAATTGGTGGGCATACATGGATTGGGCCTTGTATGTTCTCGGGCCTTGTCTGGTCCGCTTAGATGTCACCAAACTGGATTGTCTTGGGGAGAGACTTACATATGCTGAAACTAAGAAAGGCATGGATTAGTGTTTCAAATAATGTAAAAAGAAATAATGGAATATCGCACCACAAGAGTTTTCTTTTTAAAAAAAAAAAAAAATGTTCTAACATTCCTCGATTCAAACTTGGGCCCTTTCAAAGAAGAATACCAATTGCCACCATTAGTTAACCTAGTGATTAAACCACCATAAGAGTTTGTTTGGGGTGGAAGCTAATTCGAGGTATCGTGATAATTGGCGCTAGCGCTAGAGATGTCAACCAGTCAAATATAATAATTTTATTAAATTAAATAACTTTAAATTGTACTTGGTTTGATTGTAATTACTCGAATCAAGGTTAAACTGAACGATTTTAACGATACAAAAAGGTGGAATTCCCAACACATAATTTATTAATTTTTATCCAGTCTAGTCGAGCTTCAGTCAAATCCTAAATTCTATTAAACAAAAAGTATCTCAAATTTGATTTATTTTGTTAAATAAATCAAGTTTATTTGTTTTTGGATAATAATCAAATTTTTTTTTCAATCCAATTGTGCCGTGTCGTGACAATTTTATTGGGGTCTTATCACTTATCTTTTAATTTCTTATAATTCTTTTTCTTCCTCAGTTTCCTTATCAAATTTAAGATGATATTACTCCCTTTTTGACTCACTTTTACCATGAACTTTGTAGGTGCATAAAGCAAAAACCTTTTTAAATTTTGTAAAACTTCATACAGAAGAATAATAAAGAGTTTGCCATGATTAGCCTCCCTTACATAAAGTATTAAGGTAGCCTAGTATCAAAGTAAAGATTTCAGCTACAGCAGGGTCAGACAAATTTCTTTTTCTAACTTATGATTTTTATAAGATGCCTTTTTACTTTTAATTATTCCTATATGTTTTTTTTTTTTTTTTAATCTCCTACCTCCTACAATAAGCCACGTAAATTAAAATTGAGCATAGATTTCTTTGAGACAGAGGTACTTATTCATGATGCTGGAATGTAAGGTACAATACATATCAGCCCATCAAGTTCAAGTCATAAAAGATGATTATAAAGCAGATGCCAGGATATACCATCAAATATTATTTCAAAAATGTCAAAGTACTTTTTGATGTTTTGTCCTTTGTCATGTAGGGATTCTTCATATTTAAGCTTCAATTAGTATAAAAAAATTGTGATGATTGTAGAATTGAAACATACTCAGAAATTTTTGATATAATGTCATGATTAATTTTTTCTTAATGAGTTTATTGTTTTTCTTAATTCTTTTGTTTCTTGACATTGATGGTCGCAAATAATTATGGTCTCATACACGCGAGTATTGCCATATACGATTCCTCAGATCCCAAAACTCTTCAAATCATAATTGTACATGGTTTTTAATTTAATTCAGTTTTGAGATTTTTTGACTAAGTTGGCTGCACAAGAAATTTTAAACAACAATATAGTGAAAAAAATATTAAGTATGCCAAGTGACACTATAAAAGTCGTCACCAATAATATCTATATTAAGTGACGACAATTTTTGGTCCTTAATAATAGTGATTTTCTCAAGTTTATGTCAAGAAATATTATATATAAATTATAACTATTGACAATTGGTAAATATGTATGAGAGCACACAGTCACGTCACATGCAATCATAGAAGTATAACTTCATATTTTCTTGTTACCATACTGCTTATATATATGCGCAACTAATTGTTTTTTTATTTTTCTGACAAACAAGTTATATTCCAATAAAACAATGTAGAAAAACTGCAATATCAGTACAAATACACTTATCTTCTTTAATATAAAAACATCATCCCAAACACAGATACAATTAGATGATGAAGACACAGAGAAAAAGCTCATATATAACATTGAAAGTCCCAGATACTCATATGACAATCAATTTCCATTTTTTTTTTTTTTAGAGCAATTGTGGGAATGCAAGCATGACAAATCAAATCCAGGATTTTCACCAATTCGAGAGATCGTTATTAGAAAATACAAACTCGTCCAAAGAGGCCTACTTCCGCTAATTAAAAGGGAAGAATACTACTCCATAAGAGGGAGAAAACATAAAAGAAAGATCAAAGAAGAAACAAATATTCTTTCCCATACTCCGATTGAAGATGATGGGGAAGAAAGCATTGTGTTTTTGGGTAAAAAATAATATTTTTTACACTTAAAAGTATTACCTTTTTTTCCGGTCACGGTGCAACTGTCACACACATGTTTTTGTCTATTAGATATGACATATAGCACTTGGCAAAAAAACCTCATGCACCATTACCACATTATCAAATAAGGTTTTAATGGAATTATGGAACAATATTGGTGTTTTACAAAATATGTGTGTATATATAAATAATTATAATATACGTACCCTGCCATATGTTTCTCATTAATAAAGTGTCTTTAATTATGTAATATACGAAAATGGACAGGATTTATAAATAATGTTAATAGTAGTAGTAGTAATAATAGAAACAACAATTACACTACTTTTTTTTTTTTTTGAGGGTAAAAAATTACTCTACTCATGATATATCACATATCCCCATTATTTAATTATGGAGTGGGGCTTGTTTGTACACGCGCATGCAAACAACAAACCCCAGCCCCATCTCAATAATAGTAACAAACCCTAAAAAGCATGTTCCACTAAAATCTAACTAGTAAACAAATTAAAAGGCTAACATATGTAACAAGCTCCACATATATATATTATAGTCATTGCAATCTCTCAAGCTAAATAAAATATACAACGATCTAATTTTATTCAATTTTATTTCAACATTTTGCATAAATTAAATAAAGTTAATGGGGGATACCCAAACATTACATAAAATATAGAAACAGGAACAAAACCTCCATTATTACAAACTGCTAAATTCAGCTCAAACTGATAATGCTTATCAGGTTCTCCTAAACTACTTAACCTAAAGCTAAATTTAGCACCTGTTCCTGTTCCTAATTAATTAACCACCCCTCAAATAATCAATCACAATACAAATATTAATATTATTACAACTTTATCATGATATCCTTAATAATAATTTGCTAACCTACATGATATGGCCCAGGATAGGCTGTCTTGCTTAAAGGGTCACTTGCCTTGCTTTTTCCTAAATACTTGTTGATAGTTAAAATTCAATGTTCCTTTTTTTTTTTTTTTACTTTTTTGTAATCTACCTGAAACACCCTCCAAATGTAGGTGTCCAAAAATCATGAGTAGTATTTTCAGCAGTAACTGGAAAAGTGCTTGATATTGGTACAAGGCAAAGACCCCTGCTTCTTAGGTCTTGCATTGCTTCATCATCCTTACTTTTATCAGCAGGCTGCAAATTGGAGATATTGAATATTAATTTTGAGTATTTTTAAATTGGTGAATTGGATGGGTCGAAATAATTGAAATCAAATTGATTTATAAGGACCTAGCTACCTGTTGACGTTGCAGTTGAGGGGATCCATTTTTCAAATATGGAGTGCTTAGTACCTGAAAGCAATTAAACAATATATAAAATTTAAAATAAGACTCAAAAAGTAATGAGACTATTAAAATTTAATGGAGTGTTTGCAAAAGTATCAACATTATTGGTTTATTGTAAAGGAAGTGAATTAAAAAAAACAGTTCACAATTAAATTGATTAAGTTAATCTAGAGATTGTTCGAAGAATAAATAGTTGTAAAATTGTTTTTACATATTTCAAAATGAAACTAGAAGTTGAATATAAAATCTAAAGTACCCAAATTATACAAAGTTAGAAATAGAAGTTTGACATTAAAAACACTAAAAACTATTTTTTTTCCCAGCCAAAAGCTGATCACTTTTCGAACGCACATAGAATATTAGGACTAAATTAAAGTGGGAACATACACTGACTTGATCATGTAGAAACTTGATGTATTCAATTGCTTCATGGAGCACTGATGCGGTATCGGTCTGAAAAATCGACAAAATTACAATTAATTCAAAGACAAAAACGTCTCGCGGATTAATTTCCAGAGACAGATCCTAAAATGACCCATATTAGTTAATACATTTGAACGTGGATTTGACTTGTTTTGATTTATAAAATGGATTGAATCCGTCTCATGAATTTCAATCCGTGAGATGATACTTACTCTAGTTCAAAAAGTGTTGAAAACCTGTGGAATGTTGAGGAAATTAATAAGATCTAAAAAAAATTTACCTTTCCGAAAGGTGAAACCAATTGCTGGAGGGCAGTTACTCGGTCCCCTAGCTTCTCTTTTCGGACCTGTTGATTCAAAAAGCTGAAAATTACAATCCCATTTCCTTGCACAAATAGTGATTTTTACTAAAAGCAAAATAGAAAGCATAATTAAAGTAATCCCCTTTAAATCTTGCCAAAAGCTCAATCTCTATTTTAATTTATACCTTAAATGTTGGTAATGGTGATGGAGTTTCGATTCGGGGACGCTTGATCACAGGTTCATTGCTGAGTACTTTCTTCGGCGCCACTGAATTTAATCCCCCAGATTCCTCGTTACGACGCTGAAAAAATATTTTGAAATTCTTTCACCATTAGGGTTAACTATAAGATAGGAAAAAACGAAAATAATTTTTCCAACATTATATTGGTTATTTTTACACTTTGCAGCATAAATTATTTAGTTTTGCTACTAACAATCTAAACTTGGTGGGTATTTCATTTTGCAACCCCCGACCAGCTTAATATTCAGGGTCACTTGAGCGGATATTCCTAAAATATTCCAATTCCGGTTGACTAGAGGTTGCAAAACGAAAAAAATCTACAAAATTTAAGTTGTTAGTTGAAAACAAAAATAGTTCAGGTTGCAAAATGTAAAAATGGCCAAAGTTCAGGTCGCACACAATTATTTTCTCAAAAATCAGCATAAATATCTACGTACCTTTGCACTAAAGCTGTGGAGATTAGGTTTTGCGTTACTAAGAGATGAAGGAAGCAATTGGGGTTGTGTTAAAGGGACAAAACTTGGTGACGTGGCATTCCAGAAGGGTGTGTTATTAGTGAACTGCAAATGATTATTAGCAGCTGGTTGTTGTTTGGGCAAAAAATCAGTTGAATTCATCTGATAATTATTTGGGGACGACAAATAATTTGTTGATTGTTGAGGCTGATCAGAATCCGTGTCGTCGAATAAATTTTGTAACAAAGATGAAGTGTAGCTATATGAATCTGAATTCAATGGAAAATTAATCGATTCAGAAAAATCGTCCGTGTTATTTTGACCATAATTATTCATGCTTGAATTGAAGCCTTCATCGGCTAATTGTAGCATTTGTGGATAATTTTGTTCTGATTTTCCACTATCCTGGCCGCTGCAAGATGACAAGAAGAAAAGAATGAGTTTTGCATATGATTACAAAGAAAGTAAGTCTAAAAACACGCAGCTTTTTCAAAAGGCACTACTGATAAATTTTTGGACCATTAATAATAAGTGTGGCATAAATTTTGAGCACAAATTAAATAGAAAATTGTACATATAAATAAATAAATCTTACAGTAAATTTTGATTCCAATCATCAGTTGATGAAAAGCTGATTCCCATCATTTGAATTGTATCATGGGAAGGTTTTTGAAGAACTATAGAGCCGGTTCCATCGGAAGCTGAACCGGCCGAGTCATCACTAATAGACCTCGAAGCGATTTTCATGTCGTGATTAAACCATCCGAAGCTTCCTGGGCCGTTGATTGCGGATGAACAAGGCGATGAACGGAAGAGATTTCCCGATGAGTTCCACCAGTTTCCTCCACAAACTCCACCTTGAAATTCTTCTGCCATGGTCAATTTTTTTTCACTTGGATATGTTGTTCTTGGGCTTTTAATGATCAATATCGAGTAATTTGTTCTTTTTTCAGCTAACGATGTACAAAAAAAACTAAGCAAAATTCTGTGAATTGGGGTACATATGAAAATGAACTCTATGGCTGATGTTATATATATATATATATAGAAAATAAATTACATATAGGTGAATTAAACAATCGGTTTCTGGTTGACATTTGTTCATGATTTTGACGAAAAACAATTCTATTTGTTGGGTGGGGTGGGGTGGGGTGGGGTGGGGGTAGTATTTGAATTATGAGAATTTGAAAAGTCATTTTTTAAAAAGATAAAAAAGAAGATTTTTGGGTAGAAATTTATCCTTTTCCATATGCTATAATTACATGTATATTTAATTTATTGTTTCCACTGTTTGTTTGTTTTACTTTATTGTTTTATGATTTTGTTCTTTTGTGTGGACCGCAAAAATCTGAAGTCGCTTATAAATAAAGGAATATGGTATGATGGGTCAATGTCGGGGACGAATATTATAACTTTTTAGTTATGAAGAAAATTCTACGGCCGAAATTGTTAACACGGGCGAACCGGAATTTCATGACGATTTTTTGCTCACTTCACTTTCAAGATTCAGTACTTACATAATTCTAAATTTCTAATCACCTATTATTGTTGTTTAGCTCCGTTTTTGGTTGATTAAATTTCATTATCACCCGACAATTAAAAGTTAGCCAAACAAGCTTTTGATGGCATGGGATATTCTTCTCCTTTTTGTAGGTTAATTTAGAAGACATGGAATTATAATTTTTTATTGGCAAGATTCTAAACATAATCCATATCCTGGGAGGGAAGAGAATGGTGGGAGTCGAACTTAGACCTCATATCTAGGAATGACTTTAACTACTAGACTACTATCTGATTCCCGATTAAAATTCACAATTAATGACTTTAATGTTAGGTCCGTGATAATTGCCATAATTTAAAATTTTACTTTTCTTTTCAATATGTAAAACAAAATACGTGAATTGCCTTTTCTATCCAGTGCCATTTTGGAGTTTGCATACATATCTTGAAATTGATTAGGGAATTATCACAATCAAGAGGTTTGTAGTTTGAATACTACTACTCCATCCGTCCCAAAACATATAGTCCAATATTCCTTTTTGGATTGTCCCAAATATATAGTCCACTTTTCATATTTGATAGTACTTTTTCCAATCTTTTACTATTATACCTCTATTTAGTATGGATTTTATAATTTACCATATTCATTAAATGAGGGCAAATCAAGTAATTTATATATATATATATATATATAATTTCTAACACATTTTCTTAATCTGCGTGAAAAGTCCAATTGGACTATATGATTGGGACATAGGGAGTAATATTAATGCACTACTGAAGAAAAGTCAGCACATAAATAGGGTTGAGAAGTGAATAAACTGATCAAGGATGTTTAAAGCCTACAATGAATTCATAAATAACTGCCCATTTAGAGAAATAACTCATTAAATTTAATATACCATTTTTAGAAATACTAATTAAATGATTATAATCGAACCTACCTATTCCTAGAAAAAGATTGATTTTATCTAGCAATTAGGATCGTTAACCATGTAATTTAATTAGTTTTAATTGAAATTTTATATATGCTTAGGTTCATCAACAAATCAACAATGCATGTCATGACCATTTGATATGATGTTAATCTAGAAATTCATAATTTGATGCCAGTTGACAATAATTATCCGCAGAGTCAAGCTAGAGAATTTATGTAAAACATATTCATAGTATTTGTTAGAGAACCACTGAGAACATTTAGTACACTATGTGAATCTTTCAACTTTTGTTGTACATAAGATGACCCTAATTAACTGAATAATTTCCCCCCAAATATCTTAATCAACGACATGCTACTTCTGGGATTAACCATTTTCCTCAACGACTGATAGTTTACATTCGTCAACGTTTACTTTGACTTGTGTATACATTTGTAGAATATTTATTAGAAAGTTAGGTAAATTCCATAAATTGAGATTCTCCAAGAGGAAAATTTTAGAGGGACGTGGTATATGTTAGAGTTTGTGTTTGTCCTATATTGCTAATTTGCACGGCTACTATTATGTGTAAGTCTTAGTTGAACACCTCCATTTGTCCCCTTGAACTAACTTTTGGGATAAATTCTACTCAAATCCATTTATTAGTGCATACTTTTATAAGTCAATATCTCCTATTCCAATATTTTTTTTTAATTTTCTATTTCATTGCAGTTGATGATGAGATGTGTATGCCCCGTGACATTAATCCAATATAATGGAATAAAAAGGAAATAAAATAGTAGAATAGGAGACTATAAATGTCACATGCACAACCTTATATGATATCATAATTATACACATATCCTTCATCTAATAAATGTATTCGTCTATTAGCACTAAATTATTGTATCCATATTTTGAAGTCAATACAAAAATTGGCAAAAATTTAAAACTTGGAAATGAATTTTCTCGATGACTATATGGCAGTTTAATTTACCCAAACAATAATCTATAATATAGCTATCCGGAGCTCCACTCGTTCTAGGCAACATTATTTTAAATCCAATGAAATCCTTAGACAAACTTATTATAAAGTGACAAAACTCATATTCTCATTTGCTTCTAAAACAAATATTTTCTATATAATATTATTTTGGTCCTCAGATAAAATGAGTGGGTGGGTGGGTGCTAATGCTTCGTAGTAAGACCCGTGTAAGTTTAAAACGGGTACCTAAAAGGGCCGGGGCCCAGTCCGGCACGCGCAACATGAGTCGACACATTGGGCCTCTATTGGGTCCGGAGAGTCAAAGCTAGCCTTGATGGTGACAACCTTTCTTATAATATATAATCTTAATATTGAGTAGAATTATTTTATTACACACTTAATTATTAATAGGTTCGTTAAACAGCCATCAGCTGACACCTAAAACATTCTTACCCACAACTTTTAAGAGGGATAATGACTTTCTTATTAAGACACATTTTGATGTGTGGAATCTTGTTGTTCATATCTCAATATTCTATAATGTTTCTCTAATTCTCTGTATTATATATAAGCTTCCTTTCATATTACTTTTGAAGGAAAAAAATATTTCTACATTGGGCATAATTTTGATTTATTTTATATTTATCCATACACGCACCCACTCTTAATTGAGTAACATAGAAATTTGATGGAATTTAAATTAAAAGTAGTAAAACAAACATTTGGAATTCAATTCAACTCAAAAGATCTTAATCTTTCAAAGCCAAACAATTATAATAAAATTGTGCATTATAGTTTAGATGGTGTGTGGTTGAACATAATTATAGATGTTCGAAAATTTACAAGATGTCTTTAGAGGCAACTCTTTAATCCTGACCAATCATAAAATTACAAATTGTAAACTAATGGTTCGAATTACACTCGTTCGCAAATATATACACTCTATATACTCCTAACGGCGGGAGATAGAGAGAGTAACTTAGGCCCCACCCCTTCCCCAATTTAAAAAAAAAAATATACTAAGAATTTTTTTTATAAAAAAGGTAGAATTTATAATTTTGTTTTTAGTTTTTTTTATTCTACTCACTTTTTTTTCTTTAAAAAAAACAGAGTAAGGTGTTGATTGACCCTTCCAGAATCCAATTTTAATACGCTTACTGTATCTCCCTATTTGTGTTATTTCAATACGCCAAAATATAAGGTCACCTTAGATGCAAAATGACATTATGGCGCAGCCAGTCACTCCCTGGGATTTTGTGTTTGTCATCTTATAACTGGTGGAATGTTCTGTAATAAAATAATTATTTATGCGTGACCGTGTTGACCCTTAAGATCACGTCATAGCTTATGATTCGTCACCATGTATACCAGTTTTTAGTTTTTACAGGGCAAATAACATTTTTAACCCTTTTCTCAAAAAAATAAAATTCAACCTGGTGCTTTTGGAAAAAAGGGTATATAAGTATATTAATTCTTATATTTTAATAAAAGAGCTGAATAGTTACTTTGTGTTTTTGAATAAAGAGCATTCAATACAACTGTAATATCTTATCAAATTATGGGGATCGAGTGTGTCACAAGTAGAGGTGTTAAACGGGGCGGACCACTAGAGGAAATCCGGACAGACCAAACAATATTGGGCCTCTAATTTCATAGCCCAGCCCGGTCCAGAGCATGAAAAATACACTGACAAACTCGGACTGTCGGGCCGGACTTTTGAATCCCGGTATTTTTGAGCCTGAAATATTACAGTCCAACCCGATAAAAATATTACAGTCCAGTCAAAGTTAACAGCTCTAGTCACAAGTGATTTAGTGCTCAATTTTTTTATGTCCACCTGGGTTCAATAGATTCCAACTATACCCATCCCTACGAGGATTTCTCATCCATTTTCAGGATCGTACTAGAAAAATCTTATTAAATTATAAAATAATCAAATTGGTATATTTATAAATTTTTATGTTTTGTTGATTGAAGATTGAAATAATATAATATACATCGCATCATAAGGAACGTATCATATGAAAACTTGGAAATAAATTCTATGACTATGCATAAATTTATTTTAATATGTTCATTACAATATAACCACAAAAGCTAAAAATCTTCAGATTGTTTTTTGTAGAGTCGCAGTTAAGGATTTGAAACTCAGAAACAAAACATAATTCCATAAATCTAAAATGACATCAACCTTATGTCACATTGAGGTGTATTAAATGACAAAGGGGTACAAAAGGGTAAATATATTAACCAATTGGTGGGTGGGCACATGAGACAAGGCCACGCAGAAAATCAGAATGATGGCAGTACATCTTCCTCTTTTATTTTTTGTTTTTTGTTTTTTGTTTTTTGTTTTTTTGAGTAATAGAAGTAAGAATTTTTTTTTAGAAGATAGAAGTAAGAAATTGGTGGTGAAGATTGAGGATGAATAAAAGGGAAGTGATCAAATCCCATTTTTTCTTCTCTCTTCTTTTCTTTTTAATTTAGATTTTGCTATGTATGAAGTTAGTGGCAATTAAAAACTCATTTAAGTCATAATTTTTATTAATGTTAGAGGAAAATACTCTTTTTTTCCCTCTCAAAACTCTAGCCGTTTTGATCATCCATCTTCTTAATATTTTATTTCATCATTCTCATATGGGGATGAAGGAAATAAATTTCATTGTTTTTAATCTTAATAAATTTGTCTCAAATAGTTGGTTTTTATTTGTCATCAACACGTAGCTTTTATTTGTCCCAAATAAGTAGGTTTTTTTAAGTTAATAAATTTATCACATATATATGTGATATTTTATTCAGAAAATTAGATGAGTCACTACCAGGAACGGATCCATGAATATTTTACAACGGGAGCACAAATTAAGTAGAATTGAAAACTATATCAAAGATAGTTAATATGGGGACTTGATTTTTCCGAATTAATATATAGAATTTAATTTTTTTGTATAAAATCAACAATGTTATAACACTATTAACACTTTTCTTGATAATATTGTAACACATTTTAAGTTACGATATTAATATTATTAGTGCTTTATATAAATAGATTTATAGTTAAACAAAAAACTATGGGGGCACGTGCCCCCGTAGTGGGAGCTGTAGCTCCGGGTGTGGTCACTACCAGATGATATGTGCCAGAAATGAGATCAATTTTTTTTGGTATGTATTTCGATTTTCATTGCGAAATTCGATTCTCTGAGATCTATTATATATATTCAGTTTTATTTTTATTTTTTTTTAAGATTTGTACATATTTATGATCCTTTCACACGATGTTGTAATCAGTTGTAATTTTTTTCTGATGAATGAATGAAATATATTTTGATTCTAAAACAAATTAGAATTTTTTTATTAACATTTTAAAACATTGGAAGGATAAATTCTGAAAACGACCAAATATAATTAATCAAATGCAATCCCAAATTATGTGCGATGTTCGTGTGTGTCATAATTTTTTTCATCAGTTGACATTTAATAAACTCATTTTCTCCTAAAAAAGTCTTTGTTAGTCATTATTTGTATGACTTGTTGACTTATGCACCTTCATATACCAATATGGCAATATTTTGGCGTTTTTTTATTCATGTGCAAATTGACTCTAAATAAATTTAGTTACCTGTCTATTAGTCACCTTACCAGCACTGTCGTTTGTCGTCTTTTTTTTTTTTAACAAAAAAATTAATTTGTGTATAATTTATGAAAGCCCTAATATCACCATTCTCGTAGTTTAATTCAATTGCTAAAAGGTAAATTCAAGAAATTTAATTAATGACCAAATTATTTAATTTTATTAAGATGTATAAGTGACAAAATATAAATTTGGACAATGTAACATTAGACTATTTCTATACTACATACATTGCAGATGAAATCTTATATTCCAAGACATTTTTATAAGTAATTGCTTAATGTAAAAAGTACATCTGGCAATCATAATTCGTTCCCAAGAAAATGAATTCATACTTTAGATTTTTTTGAGTACACATACTTTAGAATTTATCTCCCTATTTCAAATAGTTGGTTGTTCTTTTCTTTTCCATTTTTTAAATCTTTTATGTATGTATTTGTGAAGTCCTTTCTCATATATTTACCATCTTCGTTTATTTTATTTATAAATTGATCTTGTAGATGCTACTTTAGAGGAATATACAAGGTATAATACTTGTCAAAAATGCACTGTACATCTGATCATTTGTGTGATTGAATGTGAATATTTACACATTTATAATAAATTTGTAGTTGTTATGCATCTAAAGTACTCCGGTTGTAGCATTAAATAAAGTCAATTTTTTAGATTTTGAGGAGGGAGTATGAGATTGAGGTGGGCCAGGGTGATGACCACCATGACATAATGATTACGTCATTGTGGAGCAAGTTTGAGATTAGATTGGTCCAATTCTAACTCTAATGGATCAGAGAAGTCGGGCCCAATAGGAATTCACACGAGGACACTATTAATTTTGGTTTAGGTCCGGTTAAGGTATGATGGAGTTGAGACGGGAGTTGGACCTACTCTTTTCTTGTTGCCTTTTTCTTTATTTTTTTTTCTCAATGTTAATGAAATCTTTAATATTATTTGCGGACACAAATACATCATACTTTTTTTTTTAGGAAACAAATACATCATACTCACACGTTTTTCCCACATTTGCTTTTTACCTTATTTTTATGTCGCTTTAATTTATCTTCAAGTCTAACTATGATTAAGAAAATAAGAAAAAAGTGTAACTATGATTAAAAGTTTCAAGTAAATACTCACCACTCAAAAATAATCATTGAAAGAGACTCGTTTTTTCTGCTTTCATGTGATCTTACCTTTCATTGGGTCCTCACATTGACTCTTTGAGGATCTTGAACTAAACATAAATCTTCCAATTCATTTATTTTTTCAATAAACAAGGTTTAAGTAATCCAAACTATTTAATAGAAAAATAAAATAAAGAACAAATTGATGTCTGGATAGAATATGTCCAAAGAACACACATAAGGGAAAAGAAAAATTAATTAAAGCATATTAATTCAAAAGGTTCATTGGATTTACCTAAAATTAAAGCACTACTTGTCAAATGGAGGTTAAGTTGCTGTCCTAAAACCCTACATAACAGTAGTTGTGGGGAAAAAAGAATGAAAACTTTTGTGAGATTAGTAGTTGAGAAATTATTATAAATCTACCCAAATATGTCACGTTTTATGACCACTACCTTACCACACGACTGGGTTCAAAGTCAAAATAGGTTTGGCTCAAGCAGGCGGTTATAGGATCTAGAGCTTGAATGATTGAAGGATAGATGCATTCTTTTAAGACTCTTGAAATGGAGGATATATGGTTGGAAAAGAAAGGAAAATGCATCTTTGGTGCAATTTTCTTGTTACCTCGTTTGTCTGACAAAAGTACAATTGAATTCATGTTTTACTCCGTGAAAAACATTGAAATTAAATATTTATTTGTCCAAAATGGTATTTGAATGAAGAGAATTTAAAGCTCAGTGGAGTTAAAATTAATTGAAAAAAAAATCATGTGGGTTTGTCTCATATTTAAATATAAAGGCTTGTTTTACTCGTATATATGGTAACACCTTATGCTTAAGGTGAACATTATATTGCATAAAGACTCTCTCTACAAGCACACCCCCACTGAGTTTGAAAATCTCAATCTGTTTCGAGTTCCGAACCATTGAATTTATGTGCGAGAACGATCTGCAGACATGAATGTCGAATCGAAATTGAGCCACATAGTCAAACATTTTTACTTTTTTCAGGTCTTTTCATCACCTATATATAGAGTTGATGATTTTCCTTCAATCAGAATACACTCAACACTTGCGTCAAATATTCCTCTGCATATTGTTTTTGCCTACTACATATTGGTGATATTTTCAAGGCAGTTTTGAGTTCGCCGGACTTTAGATAATCCGATTATTCTCGTCTTATATTGGGAAACATACATCCAAAATAGAAGACGATATGTTTAGCACACGATTTATGTCATTTCTTTTTATTGGCATTCTGTAATTGGTCATCAAATTTATATTATGTATGCGAATTACTTCTGCAATTATATTTGCTTTGCCATTTTGACCGGCTATGTAATTCCATTTTATATAAATTGTACTAGTAGATACACTGCTATTTTTTATGACAATTGCCTATTGGCTATTAAAAGGATAAAGATTTGGTGGTGTTCAACATTCGCCCTTATTCCTATGAATATATCACTTTATTTAGAAAAGTTATGTTGAACTATTGATTAAATATGAGATTTGGTCAAATAGTTGACATAAAATAAACACTTTTTCATCACTTTAGGAAAGAGTAGTTTGCACGCTTGGTACAAGTCAAATAATTTCTCTCTTATATGACTTTAACAATTAATATCATTATGTCCTTTCTTGATCTTTTTGTGCTGGATTTTCACCTAATCTTATAAATATGGACCTTCATCCTTTAATTAAACATTTATTTGTCTACAAGCTCGAGACCAATTTACTAGTAGGTATACATAAATTCTTGTTGCAACCCGGATCATTATATCGAATATAGGGAGACAAGCAGGGCCGGCCCTGGCATTCCGGGGGCCCATGGCAAAAAAAGAGAAACTGGGCCTTGATCAGGGGGTGTAGTCAGTTCGCATGGTTATCTCTGATCCAATTTTTTTTCCCTAACTCAACTATTTTTTCTTCTTTAAAAATAAATGTAATTTATTTTTTCATTTTTTTCATTAAAAAAAGGGGACAAAAAATTGGGCTTGGCACCCATGGCCTTGACTGAAATATGAAAATCAGAATATAACGCAAACAAATTTTTATTTATCATCATAAAAAATAGTAAAACTTGAAAGAGTGTATCTCATTCAAACATAAAAGAAAAATAATAACATGTTTGCACTACAAATTCAAGTCTAAAAATAAGTAAAAGATAATTCTAGAAATGGAAGAATATATTAGATGATTTTATTACTTTTTCAGTTTTTCGGAAATCATTTTTTTCCTAATAAGTATTATATATATGGGCCTCAAATTTAAGCAATTTTGTTATGACCAACTAATTTTCTTTTTTTTTTTTCACATAATTTATAAGTATAACACATTTTATATACAGTTTATACACAAATATGCTAATATATATAAATTTGGGGCCCCCAATTTTTGGGGGCCCATGGCCAATGCCCACTTTGCCACCCCCAAGGGCCGGCCCTGGAGACAAGGATAAGTGTTTATCCATCTTGAATCAATTTATTCAAAATTTAGTCACCTTACCAAAACTGTACTAAGCGGTACAATATATAAGGAATTAGGATCCACTGGGCCATGGAAGCATAACTATTAGCCATTTAGGGTCCATCAGATGCGAATAACTAATCAATTTGGGCCACTCAATTATTGGGCTCATTCTCTTACAGATTAAGTGACTCAATTGCAAAATTGGCCATGTAACTTGCAGGTTTGGCAATTTACACTTTTATTATTTTAGTTTGTAATGTGGGACTTTAATTTAAAATACTCGGCAATTAATGATAATTTTGGCTAGAAAATTAGAAAATTGATCGGATTGCTAATGTTATTGTCACCGCATCACACTAAATTGGAGATTTTCAATATTACAAATTATCCATCCAAAAATATTCCATTTTTTATACAAAAATAATGACGATGAACCTCTCAACAAAAAAACAATTGAGATCTATATATATTCTATTTAGTGTTACATTATATACTCGATCTATTCCATGTCACCTAAGTAGGTAGACATGCCCGGACCTGAGGGTATGCTGAGCAAGCTTGTGCTTAGGGCCCCAAAATTTTTGGGGCCCATTTTTATGCTTTTAAGGGATAATTACAAAAAAGCCCTTAAGGTTTGGGCTAATTACAAAAAAACCAAGGAATTTTTGGAAATTATAAAAAATTCTTTAAGTTTGATGCGTCTTATATTTTCCTCATTAATATGTAAAAGTATTTCAAAATCTCCCCTTACATTTATGAAAACATTACAGTCACCCCCTTAAATTTATTACACAATCAAATCTTAAAGTTTTCGGGGCCCAATTTTTATAAATGGCTAAGTATATAAATCATACTTTTCACACACACACCACCAAAAACAAAAAAATGAAATTCAATATGAAGCCTAAAATTGTGAAAAAAAATTAATTTACTCGAATGTAAGGTACATATAAACCCTAACTCATAATATTCCTTGCAAATAGTTGACAATTTTAATTGATAATGAACAAATATTACATCTTTCCCAATACTTTCCTAAAATCCTTATAAATAATGACAATTTTTAGAAAAATTCTTTTTACAGATTCTGAATCTATAATTTTATTTTTTTCATTGTGTTAATACTTTTTATTTTGCTTAGTTTCTTTAATTAGCTTTTTGCTTAATTTTGCCTTTCATTGAATTAATTTAGTTAGCAACGTGATTTATGATCCGGGCAATGATTTTGTTTATTTATTTATGATTTACGAGTATCAGATTAACTTAGGGATGACATAGTAATTTGTGCGACGACTGGAATTTTGTTTTTGTTGTTTTCAAAATTTTTTAGGAGATTAATATTACAACTGATTTTTCCGCCCTTTATTTATAGTAATATTTTAAGACAAAAAAATTGGTCTCTGTAAGGGCCCATGTTTTTTAATCCCGCTTAGGGCCCTGTATTTCACAGGTCCGACCCTGTAGGTAGATACCGCCTTGGGTGCATCATGCATGGTCCTTGGTTCAACACATACGCATACACACCCACATGTATGTGTTTGTTCCAAGGGCCATGAAACATAACCATATACTCCTATTAATTATGTATATGACGTGTACAAACCAGTGTTGTAAAAATCGGCCTAGGCGCTAGGTAGCTAACAAATCGCCCAAAAAAATCGTTCAGGTCAAAAATCGGGCTAGACGACCAGAAATTGGGCCTAGGCGCCTGCCTAGGCAACCAACAAATTGGGCCTAGGCACCCGCCTAGGCGGACTAGGCGGCTTAGGCGGAAAAAATCAGCCAAAAATGGTAAAAAAAGGAATTTAGAAAAAAAGAGAAAAACAATATTATTTTTAGGAGCCCGCCTAGGCATCCAAGGCGTTGGCCCACCGCCTAGTGATTTTTGTAACCTTGGTACAAATATAGCGTAACCATGTATACGACTATACGGGAAATGTATTTGATATCGTTAAAATAGAATATGAAAGTCTAAATGGAATAGAGGATCTCAATTCCAACAAACCAGTGAAATAAACACTCGATAAAAATGGGACATTCAAACCCTGAAGATACTCCCGATTGATCTAGCGGCTGACAATACTCTTTTATCAGTAAACTCAAAAACCACATGCATAGCACGTGTATCATTAAATCATACATCATTAACTAGTTAAACCATTCATCCATTTTCTAGCTAGGAAATTAAACCCGAGAAATTTTACAGAGTGATGTCTCAGGTTTGAGTATCTTTGCGTTTTCTCGTGATTCGAATGTAACAAACAATGGCAGCAATAAGGGCAGTGGCAAATCCTCCGAGTATCACATCTCCACCAGCAAAAGACATATCATGATCTGAACCATGATTCCAAACGTGTGTCAGCCCTGGATTTCCATTTATGTCCGGACTTGAAATTGAACCAAATGCTTCTCCATTAATGGCAGGGCCCATGCCCGTTGGTGGGATTGATTCTAATATTCTTGACTCACTGTTTCTTCCTATAGAAATGAATAGAAAGGCCAACATAACGCAAAGAAGGAGAAACCGAGCCATGAGAAATACTGGATGGATGGATACCTGTGGCCGGAATTTGTATTTATGCAAGAATGGGGCTTATGTGGGGGAAATAGTCGCCTTTAGGGTGCATTTGGATGGGGGGATTTGGGGGAGGATTTGGGAGGAGAGATTTGAAATTCTTAGCTAAATCCACACCCCTGTTTGACATATAAATCCAAATCAATGGATTTCAAATCCCTCTTTAACTTTTAGTTCATTTTCAAATGATTTCAAATTCCTACCAAAACCTAGTCATTTGAAATCCATTCTTTTTTTCCCTTTATGCTCACTTGCATTTTCACACACATTTACACACATTGCACATATTTACACACACCACACACACTGCACACACTACACATTTACACACACTACACACACTGCACACATTATTTACACACACTACACAGAAAATAATAAGATTATATCTTTTATTTTTATTTATTTCATATCAATTAAGAAAATAAATAGAGCTTCTAATTTTTTTTTATCAAAAACTTACGATGGATTTGAAATCCTTACACAAATCTACATTATCCAAACAAGCGGTGGATTTCAAATCCAATGACTTTGAAATCCATTCATTTGAAATTCCTTGGGATTTCAAATCCCTCCATCCAAATGGGCCCTTAAATTTTGATCAGTATCTTTTTAAAATTTGGACACTTGGGGGTCCAATTTCGATCAGAATTGTGTAATTTATCCGAATTTCTGACTTGGGCCATTGACGTGTCTCGAATATTAGTGATTTTGTGCAAAAACTAACATGTCAAATCACCAAAATGGACACGTAAAATTTGTGGATTTCATTCAATGCTTATGCAACAAATTTTGACATGTTGGATGGCAATGGGTCCGGGTCTTACCCGGACCCGAACTAGACCTGCCTCATTTGGGGCGGGTATGGGTCCGATAAATGGGTATGGGCGGGGTAATGGGTATTAAGTTTTAGACCCGGGCGGGTATGGGTCGGGTAGCGGGTATGGCAGGACCCGACCCATATAATTTTTTTTTATTTTTATTTTTATTTTTTATTTTTGTGTTATATATATGATGAATATATTGTATTATTCTTGTTCAAGAACTCTTGATTTATATATGTTGATGTTTATTTCATAATTCATATAATACCTATAAAATTATATAAATAACATAAATTTTGAGTGCACTATTTTGAGTGATAATGGTAAAAATTTGACTAAATATATGAAATTGGCGGGTCTAATGGGTTTAACGGGTCTTACCCGCAAGACATGGGTATGAGGCAGGTATGAGTATGGGTCTAGATGAGGTGGGGCGGGTATGGGTATTGCATTTTCGTAGTGGGTCGGGTATCGGGTCCAGACAGCCCATCACAGACCCGACCCATTGACATCCCTATTGCTCATAGTCCGCAATTTCGGATAAAGTTATACATTTTCAGTCAAGATCAGACTAAATGTCCAATATTTTAAAAGATAATGAAATTTAAAAGGCCTACTTAGACAACTATATATTCAATCAGTGCAAGTTAGAAGACAAAAAAAATATTTTTCCAATTTATGTTTTAAGAGATTTGGTCATTGATAAGTACTTTTAGACAGCAAAAGTAGGTGTTGATATTGCAATATTTTCCAATCCAATGGTTTTCTGGGTCTGCTGCTAATGAGGGGAGGCTTTTTGTTGGGGAAGATTATACTAAGAATTATTTTTTAAAATTTCAAATGTTGTTTTCTAGTTTCGAGGAAGACAATAGTCAAGGACAGAGGCAAGTGTCTTGCTGTAACATTGATTCAGTTTTAATTGCATATTTGTGAACTCTGATGATTAAAATAAATAACATGTTCACACTTAAACTTTCCTTGTTAAACCCAAAAAATGAAGAAAATGTTATTTATCATGTAGTTTACTAGATTTTTCAAGACAAAAAAACATTAGATCATTTATTAGAGCACATAACCGATTGCTTGTCACCAAATTTTGTGTGCTCAAGAAAACTTAATGTAAATACTACAAAAAAATTAATAAATAAAAATAAGTTAAAAGACTTGTTCTTGTTTTGTTTGATGTTGTTCCAAGGATGTTTGATTCAACAACATTAAGTTGATATATTCCTCAAGGACCGGGAGCCGTTGATTGTCATCGTAACTGTACATGAGAGGTACAATCCTCGCAAGATTAAGCGAAGCTTCTTGAAAAGACGATATTACTGATGAGTCATCATTCAAATTGAAACACTCTTTGTTGAGGCGTTTCCATTCGATTGCTATCATATTTATCATATGCTTTCGGACTTGCTTATATGGTAAATCAGGGTGATCTTTCATGTAGCACTCTATGTATGAACCCTCATCGCCATTTTGATGCTCATCCTGTTAATATCACGTGTATAAGATGATGTT
This sequence comes from Rehmannia glutinosa, assembly GCA_016081115.2. Taxonomy (NCBI): domain Eukaryota; kingdom Viridiplantae; phylum Streptophyta; class Magnoliopsida; order Lamiales; family Orobanchaceae; genus Rehmannia; species Rehmannia glutinosa. Next base: position 9,866,257 of record CM071929.1, on the reverse strand, counting down.
ATTATTGATTATACAGTAGAAACATAATATGAAATTTCATAAGAAATAACTATTAAGGGCTTGTATGATGTCATTATGTAGTAGACACGTCATAAGAAATAACTATTAAGGGTTTGTTTGAGAGCATTTTTTAAATGGACTTTTGGATAAGTAACTTTTTAAAAAAGTTCATTTTAAAAACCTAGAATTGTAGACTTTTTGAGAAGTCAACTATAAGGAAATTCATTTTCTAATGGGTTTTTACAGAAGTGCTCCCTAACATGAACTAAATATCTAGTGTATATGCATGTGGTTTCCACCTTTTAAGTAGTTTTCTTTAGGCATAACTATTTCAAATTGACCATTTTCGTTTTCTGAAAAATGTGGAAACTAGTCGTTTTCCAAAAGCATGTTTTTAGCCACTTTGACTAAAAATGACAGCTATATTCTCTTTATATTCTTTGGTGAGTTAATTGGTCATTTTCAAAGAAATCGATGCGGTATATTGCTTGATAAAAATGAATCTCATCCCTGATATGCACCGGCCTAATGACAAAAGAGCAAAAATTGACAATTGGACTCAAAAATTGTTAAAAGAGAAAATGTGTTCGAAAAACACTTCCTTAAAAACATTGTCAAATGACCAAAAATCAAGTTGACTCTTACTTTAATGCATCAATTATAAATCATACCTTGGCACTTCCCAAGTCATTCCAAAGCCGAAGAATTGCAGCGACAGAGGACATAAGTTTCGATGTATCATTTAAACTTATTGCGCCTTCATTGTTACCGCCAAGGCCCAAAAGAAAGAATAAGTGGACTAAAACCACATGTACCCCCGAGCTCACCTTGCCATTGGCCAAATAATCTTCCGCACTTGGTAAATCTCCAGAGCCAAACCATTTTGCTTCCACTATATATGCACTGCACAAATTTTTCCACTGCCATAATAAATATAGAAGCGGTGAAATAATCTGATTGAATAAGGACTTAATATTAATTTCTTAACTCTATAAATCAAGAAACTCCAAGATATATATACCGTTTGTTTTAGGAAATTGATAGGGTTGTATCCATGCTTTTTGCAGATAGTGTGGCCTATCTCATTAGTGGTATCGAGAAGGGTTTTGTAACACGCCTTCATGTAGTCAGGCAGCATATCAATGGAGGCATAGTCCCATCTATAATCACATCATAAATAAATTAGCATTCAAAATATTGATCATGCTTATTATTAAATTTTAGAGTACTATTATTCACTTCATTGTAATAGTAACCTAATTAAAGTAGTTGATTAATGATAGGGTATATTGAATATTAGGGATTTGGCAAAATAGTTCCTGAGAAATCACAATTTGCAAAAAGATCTTGTAATTTTTCAAAACTCTCGGTTTCAGTCCTTTTGTTTCAAAAAATTAAAAATTTTGCCAGAGCTAATCCACATTTCCGGCCAAACTCGTCTATGTGGACATTCTCCAAGTGAGTTGACATATTGATTGGGTCTAAACCCAAGAAAGAAAAACTCAATTTGAGAATATCCATATAAGCGAAATTGGTTTTGATATTAGTGGATTTGGTCATAAAGTTTTTTGACAAATTTTCCAATTTCCGGCGATAAAAGGAGAGGGAGAGAGAGAGAGAGAGAGAGAGAGAGAGAGAGAGAGAGAGAGAGAGAGAGAGAGAGAGAGAGAGAGAGAGAGAGAGAGAGAGAGAGAGAATTTAGGGGATTTTTGGAAGTCGTGATTTTTGCAAGATTATTAGTGTCGACCCCTCTAGCTACACGACTAAAATTGCAATTCATTTTCGGGACTAGAATTTCAATTTAGCTATTATGAAACTAGCAGAATTTTATTTAGGTGCAGTATGGAAAAACTATTAATTTCATACTTGTCTATGGCCTCTGTGAAGATAGCCAACTCATCCAGTGTCCCATAAAGATCAAAAATGTCATCTATCACGTAAATAAACGCGATGGACTTAGTAAGCTGGACTCTCTGTACGTTTAAGCTGATATCGTTGATGAGGATGCCAATCGACCATGTGTACCATAAAATTGGCTCGCTTCTTGCGAGCTTTAGCTCCTTGGTTAAGCCTAGATCACTCCACCACCTAAAATATGTCAAAATATAATTCAATAAATTTAGTGCATAATTTTTTTAGAAGTACTATATTCATGACTCAAAACAAAATTACACTGCCAACTGGCGAATGGTCACCTCGAACATGTATAAATGTTAGGGGAGAACTCCGCATGAAAGGAATAACCACTATTTTTCGAGTGAGCAAAACAAGAAACAACTAAAATAAAAAACAACAGAACACAAAACAAACGAAAACTAAAGCACTCCGATAGGAGACTAAACCACCCTCAAATGAAGGACTAAGGAACTCCTCAATGGAGACCCAACTCGAACAAATCTGAACACGAGTTGCATATCACGCACTACAAGACAGAAAATATTGACCCGCGTACGAATTTCGCAAATCAAACAGGAAAAAAGGCACAATAAAAACAATATAACAAAAACAAAGACAAATCTAAAAAATCTACAAGAAAGACCAAAACAAACGGGCAAAAAATATTAAAAAATTGGAAAATTATAATTTTTTCTTACTTGGAAAATTGGAGCAGTTCCTCCTGGTATACAGATTGTCCAATGAGAAGATCCATTTTCGCCAGCTGTCCTAATGTTTTGCCCCATCCATTCATGCTTTCGAAATCTCTTAGGAAGTTTTTTTCTGTCATTCTTGTTATGGTCTTTTGATAAGGGTACCTCAATCTCGTACTAACAATATTACACCATTTACTGTCCGTATGATCAGCAGCCAAGAAATCATAAAGAAGTTGGCTGCTAAAGTGTTCAGCCTCGTCAAGTATATTTTCCCCTTCAAAACTTATCTGTGTAGCTTCATACAATTCCATCAATCCCCTCATATCTTGCCTTAATTTTCCTTTGAACCTCCCATCATTGCCCTTGAAACTATTGAACACGTCTGCGTACAACATGCGATGTTAGTATGTTTCTTGCATTATTTCTGAGTAGGGCCTAATTGCAAAATTGGCCCTGTACCTAAGGGGTAGCGTTTTTTGCATTTTTATTCTTTGAACGGACTATTAAGTCTTTAATTTAAAAAAAGTCGGCACATTGACGCAAATTTGGCTAGAATTTAAAAAATTGACCGGAACTGATGACGTGGGATTTTCAATTTTCTGGCAAAACATGAAGACAAGCTGCTGACATGTTAAAAAATGCAAACATGGTTGTAGACGGGGTATAACTTTATAAGTACTTTGGTATTTTTATTTTCTGAACGCACAACTTAAGCCTTTAATTTAAAAAAGTTTGGCACATTAAGGACAAATTGGGTCAGAAATTCAAAAATTGGGCAGAATTGATGATGTGACAAATACATAATACCCTAAATTGGGGTGTTTCAATTTTCTGGAAAAACATGATGACATGCTGCTAACATGTTAAAAAATGCAAAAACATGGCTGCAGACGTACAATAATGGTGTGAATTGCAAAAAAAAAAAAAAAAAAAAAGGGCCAAATTGCAAAATTGGTCATGTTAATTACATGACGGTAGCAAAAAGATCCAATAAAGACCACGTTTTGCAAAATAGCCCTTTAACTATAGAAAATTCTTGATTTTGGTTCTACAAAATGCACGATTTGCGAAATAGTCCTGTAATTATATGAAAATCTCGAATTTGGTACTAATTTCACCGAGTTTCAATCACGTGAGAGGCACATATAGTTCCCAATTTCCAGTGAAAGTAGGACGAAAATTGAGATTTTCATACAGTCACGAAACCATTTTGCAATTTGCATGCATTTTTCAGGACTAAAATTAAAATGTTTATATGACCTTTCTACTATTGTTGCTGGACTAATTTTGTAATTGTACCCAAAAAAAAAAAAGGTTGGAAAATGGTGACCTGCAGATACATGGAACCCTCCTTGTCTCAATAGTCGGAACGAAAGTGCAATATCATGCAGAGATTGGTATCCATAAATTCCATCACTTGTTTTCACATAATTTTGCGTGAGAATTGCCTGGATCTCATCCTGATAATGGTGGCCAACTCCCAGCCGTTGGATCGCATCAACAAAGATCAAACTTTCTTCTTCTCTCGACTTGATGAGTAACTTCCGTACGTCCTCCACCTTTTGTTCATAGTCAGTGAAATATTTAACCTGTATATATGTAATAACATTAATGACTATACTCAGCATTTTTAAATATAATATTTCATGGATTATGAATTAACTGGAAAACTGTACCGGATAAAATTGTCCATTCTGATTTTCAGAATCTGAAACAAAGCTTTCGGCACTGCTCCAGTATTTTTTATTAGCTCCACATGTAAGCCGACAGGGTTTATTAGTCTTTCCAGTAGAAATAAAAATTGAACAAGATAATAATATAGGGGGAAAGCCATTGAAGAGTAGTGCCATGTAAAGCATATATTTTCAGACCAAGAAAAAACACAAAAGGAGTAGTTTTGCTATTGCTGGAATTCCTCAGAGAAACAACCGACAACGCGTAGAGATTAATTATGTGATCAACCTAACTAGTACGAGGTATTTATGGGACAATAATTTCTTTGGTCCTGTAATTTAGATTTTTCTTTTTTGAAATTTAATTCTCTAAGTAGTCACTTTAAAATTTTAGTCTAATATCATTTGAAAATTTGGACATTTAATCTTATTTTGATCGAAATTGAGTAAGTTTATTGGGAATTATGGCCGGTCTGGTGCAAACATGTCAAAAAATTGTGAGTTTGATAATTTGGCACAATAATTGCTACCAAAATATTAAAATCCCCATATTTTGCGTGTCAGTCTTTAGTAGGGGTGGCAAATCGTGTTATCGTGTCACACTATCGTGTTTTCGTGTTATCTATTTTATTTGATCTTTAATATAATAATAATTGAAAATTTAAAGTAATTTTCAATTTCGTGTTATATCGTGCTATCGTGTCGTGCCTTATCGTGCTTTTTGTCTCTGTAATCGTGTTTGTAATCGTGTCGTGTTCGTATGCGTCTTTATCGTGTCGTGTCATTCATTCATGCTTTTTAGTCTTTAGTGATTTGACGTGACAATTTTTGCATCAACTCACCAAAATTGTTAGCAATTATGATAAAATTATACAAATACGATCAAAATCGCACTAAATGTCCAAAATTTTAAAAGATATTGGACCAGGAAAACTATTTTCCCAGATATTTGTTAAGATAAAATGTGGTCCATAACTAGCTTCGAAACTGACGAGGCCTGTGGGAAAGGACAACTGTGTATTCCACGTTTTTTTTTTCTTTCTATTTTTTCCTTGACTAGAACAATGAAAGGACTTTATAATTGGCTGGTTGCTTTTAATTTATGTGGTTGAGAACATTTATTTTTGTGAACGCCATTGTTTTCATATTTTAAACAATTTGATCATACCAAATACTCATTCATCCATAATGTCAATAATTGGACCATGATTATTCATGAACACAAATTTCAAATATGTTTAAACCGTAGCCCGTAGGCTAATAACATGAGTAGGCCAGTTATTATTTTTTTTTTTCATTCCCGTCAAATCAAAATATTCTTTAGCTATTTTTGTGTGAAAAACTCAATTTGCCTTTGAGTGAATTCTACTTGCATCAAAAAACAGTAGCGCGACATTGTAGCGCGAGTTACATGTAACTCGACACTGTAGCGTCGAGTTATTTTAACCCAATTATTTTGTTTTTCTTCAAAAAAACTATGAATTCAAATCATTTGTTCGTTTTAAATTCGTTCTGCATGTGAGAGAGAGAGAGAGAGAGAGAGAGAGAGAGAGAGAAATAATCCAAATATTAAACAAACATGAGAGAGAGAGAGAGATAAATAATCCAAATATTAAACAAACATGATAGAAGGGTATGTATGAATATCATTTTACGCCCCAAAATGTCTAAAAAAGATGCGTTTAAAAAAATTAGCTATTTATAATTTTTACACTTTCGAAACGGCTATTTTGAACCATTTCCACTAATAATAATGTTATTAAATGATCTTTTAACTTCTTCATCGTACTCCTTGAATGTTGACAGCACAAAGATTATACGATTTTTCGATGCATTATTGATATTGAACTTAATTAGTATCACACGTTTCTTATCAGTTTCAGCAGTGGCGTAGCTATTCAAGGCCCAGTGCGGTTGATGGACCGCACTGGGATTTTAGCCCAAACTAAAAAAAAAATTTAGCCCAAAATTTTTTTATGTTGCTATGTTAAATTTTGGGCTGGACCACTTTTCATATTAAAAAAAACCCAGCCCACTAAATAAACTAACAACACCGTCTGCCATCTCCTTCCATCTCTCGCCTGTGGCTGCAAATTGCGATTAGTTCAAGATTTTCGCAGCAAATTTTTTCTCTCTCGGCCAATTTAGTTCCTTGCTTGAAGCAGCCCGTGGCCGGAAGAAGCCCCCGGAAGAATTAGAACTCTTTACATGGTAAATTGCAATTTTAATTTAATTTGTAAAAACCTAATTTTTTTAATTTATACTTCAATTAATTAAACGTGGATACTCTTTTTTAGTTTTATAATTCCTTCTTTAATCTCCCATGTTTAGTTATTTTGCAAACCACAAGGTTTTTTTTATGTTGATAGTTGCTTGGTTTTTTTTTTTTTTTTTTTTCATTTTTATGAATGCTTATTCTGTTATTCAACTCCCACTGGTCAATATGTTTATTTTTTGATATGCGTAAATAGCTTATTCAACTTGATACTTATATTTTGGTAATTTGGTTTATTGCTCAATATTTGTGTTTTTTTTATATAGCTTATTCAAAGTGGTATTTACCCACAAGTTTAAAGACTGAAAAGTGGTTCATTTAGTTTATTGATCAATATTTTGATTGAATAGTTGCTGGGTATCATGTTTAATTTATTTTCTTGTTGGATTTTCTAGATTTTCTAGATTATGGAGAGATATTTTAGAAAAAGAACTCTTGAAGTTGAAGAAAATATTGTTGTAAAAACCACAAATAGAGTTTCGGAGAGCACAAAAAATGCATCGGAGGCCACAAATAGAGTTGAGGATGGTTCAAACACAATTGAGAAAAGCTCAAGTATGCTTCCGAAATTTTGGCTCGACATTTTACCCGGCTCGACGAAAAAAATATTTGACCGCACTGAACGAAAATCCTAGCTACGCCACTGAGTTTCAGTATTCATGGAAAGTATACCTACCAAGGTCTTTTCATTTTGAGCTGAGTTTTGCAAATTAATAAAATGCCAATTAACCAATATTAAACCTATATCATAGTCTAATATAAAGATGTATATATATACTACAACAGTCATAACATAATACTTACTACACTTTAGTCTTTCCATAGAAGAATAATTTTCTTGAGTTTTATGCATTAAAGTTTATAATCCTTGTATATATTATCACCTAGAAGATGAAATTGATTTAGCCATCTTCTTTTCCATCAATGTTTTTAGGCTCCATTTGAATTGATGGATTGTGAGTTCAGGTTTTCAAATCCATAATAACAACTCCATTGAGATTGTTTGGATTGAGCCTTTCTATATTGGATTTCAAATCCATGAAAGTTATTTTTAAAGTCATTTTGAAGAATTTCAAACGAGTCAGTGTCCGATGTCACGGATGATTTGTAACAGAAGCAATATCAATTTCATTGGTGCATGTTTTGTCCAGCGCTTTCGTTGCGATTTTCTGATTCTATAAATGTGTTAGATCTGTCTAGATTTAAAATTTTATTTTAGATCTTTAAAAGTTTTGGTCTGTAGATCTTGCATTGTTTCCTACTTGATGTTGTAATTCATTTTGACATTTTGACACTAAAAAAAAGACGAGATTGAACTGAACTAGTCAAAACTGATACGAAATGTTGCAAACAGAGAGCAATTAAGTCTTTTGATATTGGTGTTAGCTAGAACATAGGCAAAATGCTCCATTCTTTTGATCAAAATAATGTCCAAAATTTAGATCATATAAAATTATTATATTCGAATTCCACTGCGTAATTTATACTCTCCACCAGAAGTACTGACAGAACATAAATACACACAGCAAGACATGCTTTGCATGGATAATCAACTAAAAGATCATTTAGGCTGTTCTGCTTTTTACAGAGGCCCAACAATGTAAAAAAATGGTTAGAAATAAGTTATTCACATTCAGAAACCCTTAGCGCCATTTACAATTAATCGACACCCTACACCAACCCTGAACAAATTTTCATTATTGATTAATCGAAATTGCTACGATCAACTAGTTTCTCACTTACCAGTTTGGACAGGGTAAAACAAGCCCCAGCTAAGCATTGGTCCCAAATTCGAATAAAGCCCTGTGTGATTGTGTGTGAATTTTGTACATATCTATAATAAATCTACGATTATTATGAATATGGAGACTTCTCCAAAAATAGTATGGAATAAACCTAGAGGTATCAAAATAAGCCCGGTCCGGTAAAAATACCCGGTCGGGCTGTAACGACTGGGCTATCCTAAACGGGTTTTCTTTCCTTAACCTTTTTCCCTTTGCGTTTTTCATCCGCGTCGCCATTTATGGACTTCCTATCCCTGGAAGTGAGTTTCATGTCTTCCCCAACACTCGAACTCAGGACCTCTAGGCTAAAGTCCTTAATTGCATATATATGGACCCTGATGATTAAAATAACGTGTTCACATTTAAACTTCATTTTCTTACAAACGCTTGACCATGTTACTTTAATCATGTGAATTACTAGATTTTGCAAGACAAAAACATTATGATCCAGATCATTAGTATAGCACCATACGATTGCTTGTCACCAGATTTCGTGTGCTCAAAAAAATCTTAATACATGTAAATACTTCCAAAAAAATAATAATAATTAAAACACGTGTTCTTGTTTTGTTTGATGTTGTTCCAAGGATGTCCGATTCAACAACATTAAGTTGATATATTCCTCAAGGATTGGGAGCCGTTGATTGTCATCATAACTGTACACGAGAGTTACCATTCTCGCAAGATTAAGCGAAGCTTCTTGAAAAGACGATATTGCTGATGAGTCATCATTCAGATTGAAACACTCTTTGTTGAGGCGTTTCCATTCGATTGCAATCATATTTATGATATGCTTTCGGACTTGCTTATATGGTAAATCGGGGTGATCTTTCATGTAGCATTCTATGTATGAACCATCATTGCCGTTTTGATGTTCATCCTGTTAATCATCCCCAAAATATATGATTGTTAGCATATGTGGTCTCCTAAACGTCATATAAATGTCACGTGTATAAGACGATGTAATTATTATTCATTTGTTATTATGGAGTATTGAAACATCAAGTATCTGGTATTTTCGCAGTTGGGAAAATATACCTTTTGGTCATATAACTTGGATTACTTGGAGATTTAGTCATCTTTAAATTTTGGTCCGATATCTTTTAAAATTTTAACATTGATTCTGATTTTGACCAAAATTGTCTAAATTCATGGGGAATTGCTAACTATGTCATGTGAGCTACAAAAATGTCAAAAATTTGTGTCAATTGGCACATAAGCATTGAAATTTTCTAATTTCACGTGACAATTTTGGAGATTTGACATGTCAATTTTTGCACCAAATCACAAAAATTTCTAAAATCCTTAGACACATCAACGCCCCACTTGCCATATTTAGCAATTCCGGTAAAATTATATAATTTTGGTCAAATCGGACTAAATATCCGAGTTTTTAAAAGTATTCAATCTAAATTTAAAGGTGATTACGTAGAAGATATAAATCTTCAAATAATTAATCCAAATTATCGGACCAAAAAAAACTATATATTTATTCCCTTTAGGTTCCACTTTTTAAGTAGCTTTAAAGCATCAATAATAAATCATAGGCAAAATTACAATATTAGTCCTGTAACTAAAAGAGGCCGCAAAAAGGTCCTTCAAAATTTTTAAATGGCAAAATAGTCATGTAAGTACTATGTATGATTTTACAAAATAGTCCTGTAAAATGTATGGTTTGCAAATAGTCCTATAACTGGTACTTGAATATCTATTTTGGCCCTAATTTCACCAGAAATTTGGAGTTACATGTGTCGCTCATATGATGAAAATCTAGTGAAATTTCAAATTGTCAGTGAAATTAGGACTAAAATTGAGACTCAAGTATAAGTTATATGACTATCTTTCAAACTGTACAATTTGCAGGACTATTTTGTAAAATCGTACATTGTTACATGACTACTTTGCAATTCGAGCATTTTATATGACCTTTTCGCAACCACCTCTTTAGTTATAGGAGTATAGGACTAATTTTGCAAATTTGCCTAAATCATACCTTGGCACTTCCCAAGTCATCCCAAAGACGAAGAATTGCAGCTACACATGATATGAGTTTCGATGTATCATTTACACTTATTGCGCCTTCATTGTTTCCGCCAAGGCCCAAAAGAAAGAATAAGTGGACTAGCACCACATGTACCCCCGAGCTCACCTTGCCATTGGCCAAATAATCTTCTGTACTTGGCAATTCACCAGAGGCAAACCATTTTGCTTCCACTAGAAATGCGCTACACAAATTTTTCCACTGCCATAATATAGAGAAGCGGTGAAATAATCTGACTGGATTATATGAAATAAATATTAATTATCAAGAAACTCCAACATATACACACATACCGTTTGTTTTAGGGAGTTGATAGGGTTGTATCCATACTTTTTCAAGATAGTGTGGCCTATCTCATTAGTGGTATCGAGAAGGGTTTTATAACACGCCTTCATGTAATCAGGCAGCATATCAATGGAGGCATAGTCCCATCTATATACACATCATAAATAAATTAGCATTCATTATAATATGTTATATATCCTAAAGTAGTGGATTAATGAAAGGGTAAATTGCAATTTTAGTGACGTAGCTATACGGGGTTGGCAAACATAGTCCAACAGAAATCACGATTCGCTGATAATTCTCGTAATTTTCAAAAAATTCTCGATTCCAGTCATTTGGTCTCAAAATTTTTGAAAAACTTGCCAGAGAAATCCACGTGTCCACATTTCCAGCCAAACCAGCCCGCTGATGTGGAAACCAGTTTCGCTTTTGAGTTGGCAATTTGGCATGTTGATTGGGTTTAAAACTCTGGAAAGAAAAATTCATTTGAGAATGCTCATGTAAGCGAAATTGGTCCACATTAGTGGATTTGACCAGAAAGTTTTCCAACAAATTTTTCTGGCGATAAAAGTACATAATAAAATAAAAGAGAGCTTTTTGAAAATTAAGAGACTTTTGTAAATCATGAACTTATTACTGTCCACCCTTCTAAAATTGCCAAAAAAAATTAGGGACTATATTAAAATTGCAATTTAGCTATTATGAAACTAGCAGAATTTTATTTAGGTGCAATATGCAAAAGCCATTTCATACTTGTCTATGGCGTCTGTGAAGATAGCCAACTCATCCAGTGTCCCATAAAGATCAAAAATGTCATCTATCAAGTAAATAAAAGCAATGGACTTGGAAAGCTGGACTCTCTGTACGTTTAAGCTGATATCGTTGATGAGAATGGCCATCGAGCATGTGTACCATTTTATTGGCTGGTTTCTTGCCAGCTTTAGCTCCTTGGTTAAGCCTAGATCATTCCACCACCTTAAAAATGACAAAATATTCTACAAATTTAGTGGATAAGAAAACTCTAGGTATTTTAATTCTTTTTTCTTAATTAGGATCAATTACAAAAATTATATTGAGGTTCAGACTAATTAAAAAAATATATATAGTTTTTTCGGTCATATAACTTGGACTACTTAGATATTTTAGTCTTTAAGTAGCCACCTTTAAATTTTTATTCAAATATCTTTCAAAAACTTGGACACTTAGTTCGATTTTGACTGGAATCGTATGACTTAACCGTAACTGTTAATTAGAAGCGACGGGTGCTAATATGTCTAAAAAATTTAGAGATTTTGGTGACTTGACACAAAAAATGGCACATCAAATTACCAAAATTGACACAAAATTTGAGAATTTTGATATTTTGGTGGCAATCCCAGTTTTTTGACATGTTTGCACCTGGTAGGTCGTAATCATTAATTTTCGATAAGATTACACGACATCAATCAAAATAGTACTAAATGTTCAAATTTTCAAAAGATGTTGAATTAAAATTTCAAAGTGACTATTTAGAAGACTAAATCTCAAAATAGTCAAAATTATAGGACGAAAGAAATTATTTTCCTTAATAAAATCAACTATCTTTCAAAATCACGAATACCCCTTTGACAGTTTTTTTATATGTATTACGCAAACATCGAGGAATGTTTGTAATCGAGTAAGCGGATATTATACGTGGTAATAGGCCAAATTGGTCATTTCTGTTTGTAAAAATGAAAATAGCCTTGTGTTTCAAAAACATGTTCTTTAGCCATTTTGACTAAAAATTAATGGTCACACCCTTCATGTATTTTTTGTTGAGGTACTTAGTCATTTTTCAAAAAATTGATGCGGTACATTACCTAACTTGGTACCGAGTTATATATCTCGTGTCGAGTTACATAACTTAGTACCGAGTTATATGTCTCGGTATCGAGTTACATAACTCGAGTATCGAGTCATATAACTCAAGATATCGAGTTATGTACGGTACCTTAAATGGAAAAAAAAAAGGGTAAAGTGGACATTTGAACTCAAAAATGGCTAAAACATGTTTTTGTAAAACATTCTAAAAAACATTTTTTTATGGAGAAAAGGCCAAAATCCGACGGACTTCATTTATAATTACGAAAAGTAACTAGACTTTTTTTTTTGTAATTAGGTTGAATCTCATTATAGTTTTGTAATTTATCAATTTTTCTTACTTGGAAACTTGGAGCAGTTCCTCCTGGTATACAGATTGTCCAATGAGAAGATCCATTTTCGCAAGCTCTCCTAATGTTTTTCCCCATCCATCCATGCTTTCGAGATCTCTTAGGAAGTTCTTTTCTGTCATTCTTGTTATGGTCTTTTGATAAGGGTACCTCAATCTCGTACTAACAATATTAGACCATTTACAGTCCGTATAATCAGCAGGCAATAAATCATATAGAAGTTGGCTGCTAAACTGTTGTGCTTCGTCAAGTATATTTTCCCCTTCGAAACTTATCTGTGTAGCTTCATATAATTCCAATAATCCCCTGATATCGTGCCTTAATTTTCCTCTGAACCTCCCATCCTTGCCCTTGAAATTGTTAAACACGTCTGTGTAACACATGTGACGTTAGGTAGGGCTTAGTTGTAAAATTGGTCACGTAATTAATGGTGTAGCGTTTTTGGTATTTTTATTTTCTGAAAGGATAATTTAAAACTTTAATTTAAAAAACCGGTATATTGAGGACAAATTTGGTCAGAGATTCAAAATTGGCACGAATTGTTGACGTGGCAGCCACAGAGTACCCTAAAGGCTAGAGCTGTAAAAATGGGGGTGAGCCAACCCGCAGGCCGGAAAACCCGCCAATTGGTATGGCGGGCCAAAAATATGCTAGCTCAACCCAACCCACCGCGGGCTAGGTGGGACAGCTCACCCAAAAAATATAAAAAATATTGTTTATGAATATTGTTTTTAATGAATTAAATATACTAATGCATGACAAATACATAGTTTAAAAAATATTATATACACTTTTGTAAGAGATAAAAATATAAAATATCAATTATACTATTTTTTCTTCTATTTCATCTTATTTTTTCTTCTTTTTTTCCTTTTTTTTTTTTTTTTTGCGTCTTTAGCCCGTTTAGGCCGCCTCTTAGTGGGACACTAAACACTTAATCCACACTCCTACCCAAGCGGGCGGGGCGGCTGACGGGCCTGGTTTCCCGGCTTCGACAGCTCTACTAAAGGCCTAAATTGGGGATTTTCTAGCAAAACATGACATGTTGCTGACATGTTAAAAAATGCAAACATAGCTGCAGACAGAAGGAATAATAATGATGTAAATTGCAGGGGGAGAAAAGGAGGAAATTTGAAAAATTGGTCATGCTAACTATATGGCCATAGTAAAAAGATCCTCTACAAATCACGTTTTACAAAATAGTCCATCAAATATTGAAAACTCGTGATTTTTTCATGCAAAATGTGATATGCGAAATAGTCCTATAACTAAAAGAAAATCTCAAATTTGTTACTAATTTCACCGGATTTCAATCACACGTGAGTGGCATACGTGATTTCCAATTTTTAGTGAAATTAGGACGAAAACTGAGATTTTCATACAGTCACAAAACCATTTTGCAGGACCAAAATTGAAATGTTTACATAGTTACAAAACGTTTTTGCAAAACGTGATTTTTATATGACCTTTTTGCTACCGCCTTATTGTTTGTGCGACTAATTTTGCAATTTCTTTCTTTTTTTTTGGGGGGGAGGGGGGTTGGCGACCTGCAGATACATGGTATCCTCGTTGTCTCAATAGTCGGAACGAAAGTGCAATATCATGCAGAGAATGGTATCCATGAATGCTATCTCTTGTTTTCACATAATTCTGGGTGAGAATTGTGTCAATCTCCTCCTGATAATGGTGACCAACTCCCAGCCGTTGGATCGCATCAACAAAGATCAAACTTTCTTCTTCTCTCGACTTGATGAGTAACTTCCGTACGTCCTCCAGCTTTTGTTCATAGTCTGTGAAAAATTTAACCTGTACATATGTAATAACATTAATGACTATACTCAGCATTCTTAAATAGAATATTTCATGTATTATGAATTAACTGGAAACTAACTGGAAAACTGTACCGGATAAAATTGACCATTCTGATTTTCAGAATCTGAAACAAAGGTTTCGGCACTGCTCCAATATTTTTTATTAGTTCCACATTTAAGCCGACAGGGTTTATTAGTCTTTACAGTAGAAATAAAAATTGAACAAGATAAACCCTGTCGCAAGCCATTCAAGAGTAGTGCCATGTAGAGCATATATTTCTGTTCAGACCAAAAAAAGAAAAGAGGAGTAGTTTTGCTATTTTGTGATCAATCTAGTACGAGGTATTTATGAATTATGGGAGAATAATTCCTCTAGTCCTCATGTAATTTGGACTATTTTGAGATTTATTCTTCCAAGTAGTCGTCTTTAAATTTTAATCCACTATCTTTTAAAATTCTGGATATTTAGTCATATTTTGACCGAAATTGATTAATTTTATTGGGAATTGCTGACTGTGATCGTTCATGTGCAAACATGTCGAAAAAAATTGGATTTAGTAAATTTGGCGCAATATTTGCTATCAAAATATTAGAATCCTCAAATTTCGGGTGTTGGTTTTTGGTGATTTGATGTAACAATCTGTGTGCCAAATCACCAAACTCCCTAAATTTCTTAGACAATTAATACTCGTTAGCAGTTAAGGTAAAATTACACAATTCCGACCAACACAAAAACTCCTGTCAGACCGTCTAACGGGTCTGACTTATTAGACGGATTTGACCCGCGAATCCGGTGGCATTTCCGTAATATTAACAGTGATTTTTAGTAGTTTTCAGGGACCCAGGTAATGATTCTTCCGAAAAGTAGCCGTCCGGAAGTCCGAAAAAGTATTAGTAGTTTTTCTGAAATGTATTAGTAGTTCCTGAAAAGTATTTTAGTATTTCTCATAAATATACTCCCGAAATATATTAGTAGTCCCTAAAAAAGTATTAGTAGTTCCTCGAAAATGTATTAGTAGTTCCCTGAATATAATTAAATTTTTCTCCCGAAATGTATTAACAATCCTTCTGAAAAGTATTAGTCGTCCTTCTAAAAAGTATTAGCAGTTCTTCTGAAATGTATTAGTAGTTCCTCGAAAAAAATTATTATTAGCGGTCGCCAAAAAAGTATTAGTAATTCTAGAAAAAAAGTATTAGTAGTTCCATAGTAGAGTATTTTAGTAGTTTATGAATATAATTAAATTTTTCTAGGAATGTATTAGATGTCCTTCGGAAAAGTATTAATAGTTTCTCTAAAAAGTATTAGTAATTTCCTATAGAGTATTTTAGTAGTACTCCTGCAAAGTATTAGTTTTTCTCATAAAATGTATTAGTATTTCTCCATAAAAGTATTAGTTAGTTTAATTTTGTTTCAGTCAATACTAAGCCAAGCCAACTTCAAAGGTGCCAAGTTACTGTAGTGACATTCTTACATGTGCTTCTTCAGTCTTCACTTTTAAATCCATTCTTAATGATGCAATTTGAATATTAAATGACTTATAGAGCGTGAAGACTATTTTTTCGGACAAGGAAGTTCTGATATGCATTATTGCACAATGGAAGAGGAGATAACTAATAAAAAAGCAGATAAATAAATTTTATCCAGCCCCTTTAGCAATAAAACGAGAAGAACCATGGTTTTTAACTGTTTCTTCAATCTTCCATCTCTCTCTCTCTCTCTCTCTCTCTCTCTCTCTCTCTCTCTCTCTCTCTCTCTCTCTCTCTCTCTCTCTCTCTCTCTCTCTCTCTCTCTCTCTCTCTCTGTTGGGCAGCGGATGACGAGGTGGAGTTTGAATATTTTGGCGAAGGGAGAAACGAGGGATGGAACGAGAGCGAGAGAGAGCATGGGGGTTTTTTCTTCTTCTTTTAGATCTGGGTTGAATTTGGGTATCCGTCTAGCAACTGACTTAAATTAGGCGGCTAATCGGCTGGAGGCCATTTCTCCGACCAATATCAGACTAACTATTCAAATTTAATTAGGGAGATACTGGACAAAAATTTAAATGTAACTACTTAAAGGACTAAAAATCTCCAATTAGTCCAAGTTACAAGACCAAAAAAAATTATTTTCCCATATAGATGCTAAGATAAAATGTGGTCCATAAAATACCAATATATTATTTTCCCAGGTAGTTGCTATGATAAAATGTGGTCCATAACCAGCTTAGAAACTGACGGGGCCCTGTGGGCAAGGGCGACTGTATATTCCACGTTTTTTTCCTTTTTTATCTTTTTTTTCCGTGACTATAACAATGGAAGGACTTTATTGGCTGATTGGTTTGATTCGTGTGGTTGAGCACAGATTTATTTTTGTGAACGCCATTGTTTTCATATTTTAAACATTGTTGATCATACCTCATACGCATTCATCCAAAATGTCAATTGGGCCATGAACACACTAATTCCAAATGTGTTTAAACCGTGGGGTAATAACAATATCATTATGATAAGGCAAGCAGCTGTTAACCACCAAAATGAGGTCTATAACACAGGGAGGTCTTGAAAACCTACCATGAACCGTAACCGACCCGATTCATGACAGTGGCCTGACCCAGCATGAGGACCGTCGATCTTAGTAACAGACAAGTACGGTACCACTGTTCAGATTGTTACACTTGGCGCAATCAGAAGCCTCACACGCAGTGCAGAGTGTAAGCCAACCTAACCTTACTTTCTAAAGTTCTTTCAACTTTTTTCCCCCTAACTCAACTATTTTTTCCTTAAAAAATACATAATTTTTTTTTTCATTTTTTCATTTTTTTTCACATGTGCAGGAATATCTATAAATACTTTGCTACAGTAATCAATAATTGGTAATTAATATCTTTTCACTTTTACTATCTACTTTTACTATATTTTATTTCCACACCCCTTTGACCTCGAGCTGACTTAGGTCAGAGGGTCTTCGCCGGAAAACCCCTCCGACTAGCCTAACGTGTGTTCATTGTTGTCAAGATCTTTAGCCCCAAATCCAATACCCGAGAGTCCTAGACCCGAAGGTATCTTCTGACCTACATCACATTAAATGATCTTTAACTGGTTCATCGTACTCCTTGAATGTTGACAGAACAAAAATTGTAGGATTTTTAGATCCATTGTTAATATTGAACTTAATTATCACACGTTTCTTATCAGTTTCAGTTCATGGAAAGTATACCTACCATTCTCCATTCATGAGTCTTTTCATCTTGAGCTGAGTTTTGTAAATAAAATGCCAATTAACCAAATATTAAACCTATATCATAGTCTAATATAAAGATGTTTATATACTACAACAGTCATAACATAATACTTTCTACTCTTTAGTCTTTCCATAGAATAATTTTCTTGAGTTGCATAATCCTAGCATATAGTGCCACCTAGAAGATGGTATGTGAACTTTTGTTTTCAGTTAAATAAGTGAGACTCAGTATGTGAACTTTTGTTCAGAAGATGCAAATGAGTCATTACCCGGTGATTTGTAACAGAAAAGAGATCAATTTTATTAATACATGTTTTATCTAGCGCATTCATTGCGATTTTCTAATCAGTTATTAAAATTCTGTTTTAAATCAACATTGCAATTGTTTTCTACTTGATGTTGTAATCGATAGTAAGTAGACTCATGAATATAATTCAGTTTCATGTTTAAAAAAAAAGATAGAAATTGAACTGAACTAGTCAAACTGATTATTTTACCAGGAATGTTGCAAACAGATGAAGCAATTAAAGTCTCTTGATATCGGTGTGTTATCAAGGAACACAGGCAAATTGCTCCATTATTTTGATAAAAATTACTGTCCAAAATTTAGATCATATAAATTATTATATTGGAATTTCACTGCGTAATTTATACTCTCCACCAGAAGTACTGACATAATATAATTTTTTTTTTAATAACTTGGGAGTACTGATTGGAGAGGAGGGATAAATTTCAAATAAACTAAAAGATATCGGGTTAGAAACCCAGTCAATACCCTTACAAAGGGTGAGAGATACCACTTGAACTACAAGCTAGTGGTTACTGACAGAATATAAATACACACATCAAGAATCAAGATATGCTTTTACATGGATAATCAACTAAAACATGGGTGTTCTGCTTTTTACAGAGGCCTAACAATGTAAAAAAATGGTTAGATATAAGTTATGCACATACAGAAACCCTGAGCATCATTTACAATCAACACCCTACACCAACCCTGAATCAAATTTTCATTATTAATTAACCGAAATTGCCACGATCAACTAATTTCCCACCACCAGTTTGGACAGGTTAAAACAAGCCACTGCTTAAGTATTGGTCCCAAATTCGAATAAAAATTGTCTGTTAACACAGCCAAAACAGTAAAAAAGCTCTGTCTGGAGTTATTTCCCCGGATGAATTCACAATTTCGAGATAAAATTTTTCTCGGATATTTCAAAAAACATATTCTTTTAAAAAAAACATTCAAAAAAGGGGGTCAAAAAAAGTATATTACCAATAAGCCTACATCCCAGCGAAACATACTAATATTGACATATTCTTCTTTCCCACCAAAACATGCTTCATTTTTACATTAATTTTTGGGATAATTACAAAAAAACTCCCTAAGGTTCAGGCTAATTACAAAAAAACCCAGAAATTTTTGAAAATTACAAAAAAACCATTGAGGTTGACTCGGTTTTACATTTCCCCCTTCACAAACAAAAAAACATTTCAAAAACCCCCCTAATACTCACACAGAAATTACAATTACTCCCTTAAATTTAAGACAAGCAAATGCGAGGGGGCTTTTTGTAATTTTGAAACATCTTCAGGTTTTTTTGTAATTAGTCCAAACCTCAGGGAGGTTTTTGTAATTATCCCTTAATTTTTTTAAAATAAAACATCGAATCAATCTATAACATTCATTACTTCACAACTTTCTAGTCGAACATCTTGTCATTTTCAACTCATTCTCAAAGGGAATCCCTTTTCTACACATTTAACATTTATGACATTGAACATTTATTGAACACGAATATGTTAGGCATATATACGTTTGTCCCTAGGGACTCCAGTCACGTTATTCAGATTCTTATACAGGCAGGCGAGATTGATTAGATGTGTATATACATATGCATACATATGAAGAAGCCTCCTTCTATGATTCAGCGTCTACAGAAAACATGGCAAAAGACATGGTCTTCCTCGCATGTCTTTTGATCATGGCTATGGGCATTTTATCAGGGGTTCTTGGTATCCAGGCTGAGATTGCTCAGGACACGGTCTGTCACATACTACACTATCCTAACCAACCAATGTCAACAACATCATGGATGGTTTTGGTTTTTAGTTTTGCTAGACAATGTTATACTAGTTATACTCAACAGGTTTAACATTTGCTGCTACTTCCCATACCTTGTCATGGTAATCTTCGCCACAACTTCCTCTGCATTTTGCAAAATTCTCCCTCTAAAATTAGTGATTTGATGTCATTGGTGAATTGAAATATAAGATTTTGAATAGTGAGTGTGTTTTCTGAAATTTTTAACAAAAAATTACATATTGGGCCAAAAATTTTGCAAATTATTGTTACAACCAAACAAAGCCTTACATTTTGTGCTTGAACTGACTCAAATGTTTTTTTTATGATAAAAATATTTTATTAATTAATCAAACTAGCAATATATCGATAGGAGATAGAAATAAATCTATTAAAAACCATAAAAGATGAAACTATGAAAAATTTCATAGCATCTAAGTTGATAACAAAACTTGAGTTAAAGCCTACAACCAGGGGTGTCAATTTAAGACCCGACACACAAACCCAATACGAACCTAACACGAAATTAATGGGTATGGGTCCAGGCTTCGTGAGTCCGGGTCGAAATTGGGTCGGACCCGACTAACCTGCCAATTAAACAGGTCGGGTCCGGGTCAACCTACTATGACCTGTTTAACCGGTCTAACACGTTTGTGAATTTAAAAAAAAAGTAAATAACTAATTGTAAGAAAAAAAAACAAACAAACAATACATATCTTTAAAACTCAAATGATAAAACCTCCTTAATTATGTATTTCTTATTATTATGCATGTATTTTTGAATATTGTCCTCAAAATATGATTAGTATGGTATGTTATTTATGCAATTATCTTTTTTTTTGTATGTTGTGAATTGTAATATTGTTTATTGATCGAATAGTGTGTGATAGTGATTGATTTTGAAAAAAATAAATGTATTCAGTTAAAACTATTAAATGAATATTAAAATAATTTTATTAAACGGGTCGGTCCGGGTTCAATATTCGACACGAATAATTAAACAGTCGGGCCAGTCCGGTCGTCATGTTTCGACACGCGAACGCGAACCAGGACCCAACCCATATTGACACCCCTACATACAATTATGAAAATTCTATAATGTCTAGAATACCTAAGATTCCCGTCTGCGATATGTTGAAGACCACAATCGATTTATCTTTGTCGGATCGAAAACTTGCTCGTCGAATTGACACACACAAAAACACCGCACAAGGATGGCTACACACCAAAAGCCACGCCAGGGGCAAAATCACAAACAAGAGAAAAACAACCCCCCAAATCTACGAGGATAAACCATTTATTTAGAAAATAAAAGTAAAAAGATGCAAATGGGGGTGATTTCAGACCAAAAATCACCCCTTAACAATGAAGAACAAGAAAGAGAGAGAGAGACGAGGAAAGGAGAAAAGTTGGGTTTGATTGTAGTCAAGGTTGTGAAATCATTAGGCATTAGTCGAGCGGCAACCTAGCTCCTAGGCCACCTAGGAATAGTATTGTATTTTATCTTTTTTAATTTTTTTTAAGTTTAACCGATTTTTTTGGCCGACTGGGCCCGATATTTTTGGCCGTGTAGCCCACCTAAGCAAGCGCCTAGGTCGATTATTGGCCAAACTGATTTTGTTCACCAAGTTGGGCAAAATTAGTTCGTCCTAGGGGCGCTTAGGCCAATTTTTATAACACTGCTAACAGTACTATTAGCGACGACATTGTCTCCAATATTATCCAAAACTATTAACAACATCATGTGGTCGCTAAAAATGGGAACACATGGCTGGTCGCTAATAATGTTGCCAACACGTGGTTGCTATAAAGCGCCAAGTGTTGACAACATTACTAGCGTCGACGATGTCGTCGCAAATAGTTCTCTCGCCAAAATTTAATTCGCACCAACGACATTCAACAATCCACCTAATATTATCCAACACTATTAGCAACATCACGTGGTCACTGAAAATGTAAACACGTGGCTTCCATAAAGCGCCATGTGTTGGCAACATTATTAGTGTCGACAATGTCGTCGCTAATAGTTGTCCCACCAAAATTGAATTTGTGCAAATAATATCAGCGACAATATATAGTCGCTTTGGATCCTTAGCAGCGACGACATTAGCCGTCGCTAATGCAACAGTCGCCTAAGCACCCTTTTGTAGTAGTGCAACATCTGCAAAACATGCATAGATGCAAATTCCCACCCCACCGAGCACAAAGCTGGATTAAGAAAGAGACGAATTGCCGAATTGGTTAACTGAATATGAACCAGCAGGTCCAGCATCTCCAACTAAATAATGGATAATCACAGACAAATTGAAAGAACAGTAATTCCGGCGAACCTGAAGATCCCTTAGGCTTGCATAAAAGCCCATTCAAAATATTATCAACCAAGGAATCTCTAAGAATGATATAGACCATCATAGACCCCAACTCCAACTCATAAATTCATCTGTAATCCAGAAGTTCATCAGATTCCTACCATGAAGGAAAAGCAAAAGCAAATCTTGATATCTAAGCATTTTCTATAAGACAATATCTCTATGGGATGAATTATCCTATCTAAATCACACACAACTGCTCCCTAGGTGGTTTGCCAAAAGACAACAGCTCCTAATGAATTTGTATTCTCCTTCCTAAGAACCTAACCAAATCACTATGTAAAACGGATCTGGAGAATTGTATCAAAACAACTGCCAATAAGATATAACTAAGCACCAAATAATCAAACAAACACAAAAGTGCAACATATGTTATGCAAACAAGAAAACATACTACACAACGATATATATGAAAATACTTAATTACACAGAACAAGCTGTGAAATCCACTGTAGTTTGGGTTGAAAAAAGGTCTGCGTCAGAGCTAAATAATTAGCCTGAAAATATCCGAGATTCTATGACATAGGAAAAGTACTGCATAAATTAAGAAAGCTAAACCAGACTTATAGTTAGCCTGCAAATATATCTTAGATCCTACCAGATAAGCAAAGGATTGACAACAAGTTACCAGACATAAGCACGCAATGTCAGTGATCGCCGGACTTCAGAACATCCAACACAAGCTTTGTCTTGGCACGCATCAAGTCCAGTTTCTTCAGATAAACCTCCATTTCCTGCACCTTCAGCTTTCGCCACACTCGTTCTTGTTCCCCCTCGACCCGGTTATCCCCTTCAAACAGCTCCGCCCCAATCCTCGATATCCTCGCCTCCATGCTTGCATCATTCCAGCTCACTATCTCTGCTGCCAGCTTATCCACATTACCATCCACAGCAACCACATGCTTCACATCCTCAGACTCAATATTTTCAACATTAGCCGTCTTATTTGTCTTTTTCGCAGAGCTTACATTCCTTTTCGGACTACCAACAACTAATTTTTCACCCCCATTTCCTTTTCCACTCTCATTCCCCCACACCAATTTCGACAATTCATAAGCTTTCTGCTCGTGGGGCTTCGATAAGGCCCTACCTTTACCATCCTTCTCTTTGGCCTTATTGTTCTCATACTTCTGCTTAAGCCTCCTAATCTTATGCTGCAATTGGGTCCTAGTTACATCCACATGCAAATCATCCTTAATAAAGTTGTGAAAGGCATTCAAATCCGCAACAGGGTCGGATTTCTTCTTCTCCGCATAATCAATCATACCTTTCAAAATCACGATCTCATCCTCTTCGCTCCAAATCCTCTGAAAGAGCTGTTTCTTGGAATCATCAGTGGACTTTTTCTCGGAATTCTCGGGCTCGGGCTTCTTCCTTGACTTCTTGGCATCCTTAGCCTCCGATTTTTTCTCCTCCGCGGGCCGTTTTGTGCCAGTAGCTTTAGCCGGAGTGACGGGCTCGGAAGCGCTGGGCTTGGATCTGGGCTTTTTAGCACTGGCGTTGGGTTTCGGTGGATCAACCATGGGCTTGGATGCTATGGGCTTAACTTTTGTGTCGGCCCCGTCGGACTCCGATTCGGATTCGGATTCGGATCCTGAATTTTCATCATCCGAAGAAGAGGATGGCTGCTGCTGCTGGGTTTTTGAGGAGTGAGCTAGGGATTTCTTGAGGGTCGCCAGCGGCAAAGACAACGACTTTTTGGTAATTTCGCTTTCCTCTGGTTCGGAGTCGGAGTCGGTTGAGCCATCTTCAGACGAAGAGCCGTCGATTTCTTCTTCGCCGGATTCTGAATCGGATTCGACGGGTTTCTCATCCTCAAGGTTTTTAGCCATTTTGTCGAAAGAATTACAGAGAGACGGGCTGGTATTTGAAGAGATTAGCCGCCGATTAGGGTTTATGAATTATGAGGACTGTGATTTTAGTCTGTTTCAGTCAAGCGGTATATGTATACAGTCGAGAGGGGTGGGGACATCGGGGAGTAACTCGTAACCGATGAATTAATTTCGATGACACAAAAGTTCCACCCAACTCCACTCGCTACATGACATGTGGTGCATACTATATTTTCATTTTTTTTACATTTTTGATTTTTACCAACCTAATAACATCCTAAATAAGAATTTGAGATTCAAATTTTTGAAATTCAAAATTTAAATTTAATTCACCACATCAAATATATATTTATAAATTAATGGATTTTTCATATTATCATTTTTTAATTTAACTCGATAGTTTTTAATTTCTAATTCTATAAATAAAGAAGAATGAAATCTCATTTTTTCCGCGATGGAGCATTGACGAGTTATTCTTGTTATCAAATCTAACAATTCAACACAAATTATCCGACAACGCTAACTTATCCCGCAAAGTAAATGTTCGAGTTTGCGAGCTCAATGTTAATAGTCAGTGGTATATGTATAAAATCGAGAGGGGTGGGGACGCGGTGGTCGTAACTCGTAACAGATGAATTAATTTCGATGACACAAAAAGTTCAACCAACTCCACTCACTAGATGACATGTGGAGCATTCTATATTTTAATTTTTTGACCATTTTGCTTTTAACAATCTAACATGCTAAATCATGGTTTTTCAAAATTTTAAAATTCAAATTTAAATTTAATTCACTACATCAAATATATATTTATATAATTAAAGAATTTTTCATATTATCAGTTTTTAATTTAACTCAATAGTTTTTAATTTCTAATTCTATAAATATAGAATTTGAAATCTTCATTTTTTCCTTGATGGAGCATTGACGGTTTATTTTTATTATCAAATCTAGCAATTCAACACAAATTATCCGACAACGCTAACTTATCCCGGAAATTAAATGCTCGAGTTTGCGAGCTCTATGTTAATAGTCAGTGGTATATGTATAAAATCGATAGGAGTGGGGATGCGGGGGTTGTTACTCGTAACCGATGAATTAATTTGACGACACAAAAGTTTCCACCCAACTCCACTCACTAGATGACATGTGGTGCATTCTATATTTTCATTTTTTGACCATTTTGCTTTTAACAATCTAACATGCTAAATCATGATCTTTCAAAATTTTCCACCCAACTCTACTCACTAGATGACATGTGGTGCATTCTATATTTTCATTTTTTGACCATTTCGTTTTTAACAATCTAACATGCTAAATCATGATTTTTCAAAATTTTGAAATTAAAAATTTAAATTTAATTCACTACATCAAATATATATTTGTATAATTAAAGAATTTTTCATATTATCATATTTTAATTTAACTCAATAGTTTTTAATTTCTAATTCCATAAATAGAGAAGAATGAAATATTCATTTTTTCCGCGATGGAGCATTGACGGTTTATTCTTGTTACCAAATCTAGCAATTCAACATAAATTATCCGACAACGCTAACATATCCCGCAAAGTAAATGCTCGAGTTTTCGAGCTCTATGTTAATAGTCGAGTGGTATGTATAAAATCGAGAGGGATGGGGACACGGGGTCGTAATCAGAACCGATTAATTAATTTCGATGACACAAAATGTTCCACCCAACTCCACTCACTAGATGATATGTGGTGCATTCTATATTTTTATTTTTTGACCATTTTGCTTTTAACAATTTAACATGATAAATCATGATTTTTCAAAATTTTGAAATTCCAAATTTAAATTTAATTCAATACATCAAATATATATTTATATAATTAAAGAATTTTTCATATTATCATTTTTTAATTTAACTCAATATTATTTAATTACCAATTCTATAAATAGAAAAGAATGAAATCTCCATTTTTTCGGCGCTGGAGCATTGACGGTTTATTCTTGTTATCAAACCTAGCAATTCAACACAAATTATCAGACAACGCTAATTTATCCCGATAAGTAAATGCTCGAATATGCGAGGTCTATGTTAATAGTCAGTGGTATATGTATAAAATCGAGAGGGGTGGGGACGCGGGGGTCGTAACTCGTAACAGATGAATTAATTTCGATGACACAAAAAGTTCAACCCAACTCCACTCACTAGATGACATGTGGAGCATTCTATATTTTAATTTTTTGACCATTTTGCTTTTGACAATCTAACATGCTAAATCATGTTTTTTTCAAAATTCTGATTTTAAACATAAAATTTAATTCACTACATCAATTTATATAATTAAAGAATTTTTCATATTATCATTTTTTAATTTAACTCAATAGTTTTTAATTTCTAATTCCATAAATAGAGAAGAATGAAATGTTCATTTTTTCCGCGATGGAGCATTGACGGTTTATTCTTGTTATCAAATCTAACAATTTAACACAAATTATCCGACAACACTTACTTATCCCGCAAAGTAAATGCTCGAATTTGCGAGCTCTATGTTAATAGTCAGTGGTATATGTATAAAATCGATAGGGGTGGGGACGCGGGGATCATAACTCGTAACCGATGAATTAATTTCGATGACACAAAAGGTTCCACCCAACTCCACTCACGAGATGACATGTGGTGCATTCTATTTTTCATTTTTTGACCATTTTGCTTTTAACAATCTAACATGCTAAATCATGATTTTTCAAAATTTTGAAATTCAAAATTTAAATTTAAATCACTACATCAAATATATATTTATATAATTAAAGAATTTTTAATATTATTATTTTTTAATTTAACTCAATATTTTTTAATTACCAATTCTATAAATAGAAAAGAATGAGATCTCCATTTTTTGGGCGATGGAGCATTGATGGTTTATTCTTGTTATCAAATCTAGCAATTCAACACAAATTATCCGACAACGCTAACTTATCCCGCAAAGTAAATGCTCGAGTTTGCGAGCTATATGTTAATAGTAACTGGTATATGTATAAAATCGAGAGGAGTGGGGACGCGGGTGTCGTAACTCGTAACCGATGAATTAATTTCGATGACACAAAAGGTTCCACCCAACTCCACTCACTAGATGACAAGTGGTGCATTCTATATTTTTATTTTTTGACCATTTTATTTTTAACAATCTAACATGCTAAATCATAATTTTTCAAAATTTTGAAATTCAAACTTTAAATTTAATTCACTACATCAATTTATATAATTAAAGAAATTTTCATATTATCATTTTTTAATTTAACTCAATAGTTTTTAATTTCTAATTCCATAAATAGAGAAAAATGAAATATTCATTTTTTTTGCGATGGAGCATTGACGGTTTATTCTTGTTATCAAATCTAGCAATTCAACACAAATTATCCGACAACGCTAACTTATCCCGCAAAGTAAATGCTCGAGTTTGCGAGCTCTATGTTAATAGTCAGTGGTATATGTATAAAATCGAGATGGGTGGGGACGTTGAGGTCATAACTCGTAGCCGATGAATTAATTTCGATTACACAAAAGATTCTACCCATCCCCACTCACTAGATGACATGTGGTGCATTCTATATTTTCATTTTTTGACCATTTTGCTTTTAACAATCTAAAAGCATTTCCAATAGACTCTTTAAATTTAAAGAGCATCTCTTACAAAATGAAGATCATCTTTAAATTTAAAGAGTGAAATTTTTGACATTTTCCAACACTCTCTTTGTATTTGACTCTTTATTTTATCTTTCCCCAACATTAATTTATTACACATGCAATATTAGAAGTAATTAATGAAATTTTGCAAAATTTGTATTATTTTTAGAAAGTGTCAATCAAAAAATAATTCAAAGTGCAAGAAGCATAATACAATTAATTATAGAGAGTTATTTTTGCTCTCCAAATTTGGAGAGTGAAAACCCATTCTTTAAATTTAAATGTTAAAATAAAGAGTTTGTTGAAGATCATTTTTTGTAGATGACTCTTCAAAATGAAAAGGGTTTTTCATTTGAAGAGTCTTTTGGGGATGCTCTAACATGCTAAATCATGATCTTTCAAAATTTTCCACCCAACTCCACTCCCTAGATGACATGTGGTGCATTCTATATTTTCATTTTTTGACCCCTTTTCTTTTAACAATCTAACATGCTTAATCATGATATTTCAAAATTTTGAAATTCCAAATTTAAATTTAATTCACTACATCAAATATATATTTATATAGTTAAAGAATTTTTCATATTTACATTTTTTTAATTTAACTAAATAGTTTTTAATTTCTAATTCCATAAATAGAGAAGAATGAAATCTTCATTTTTTCCGCGATGGAGCATTGACGGTTTATTCTTGTTATCAAATCTAGTAATTCAACATAAATTATCCGACAACGCTAACTTATCCCGCAAAGTAAATGCTCGAGTTTGCGAGCTCTATGTAATAGTCAATGGTATGTGTATAAAATCGAGAGGGATGGGGACGCGGGGGTCGTAACTCGTAACCGATGAATTAATTTCGATGACACAAAATGTTCCACCCAACTCCCCTCATCAGATGACATGTGGTGCATTCTATATTTTCATTTTTTGACCATTTTGCTTTTAACAATCTAACATGCTAAATCATGATTTTTCAAAATTTTGAAATTCAAAATTTAATTTTAATTCATATATCAAATATATATTTATATAATTAAAGAATTTTTCATATTATCATTTTTTAATTTAACTCAATATTTTTTAATTACCAATTCTATAAATAGAAAAGAATGAAATCTCCATTTTTTGGGCGATGGAGCATTGACGGTTTATTCTTGTTATCAAATCTAGCAATTAAACACAAATTATCTGACAACGCTAACTTATCCAACAAAGTAAATGCTCGAGTTTGCGAGCTCTATGTTAATAGTCAGTGGTATATGTATAAAATCGAGAGAGGTGGGGTCGCGGGGGTCATAACTCGTAACCGATGATTTAATTTCGATGACACAAAAGGTTTCACCCAACTTCACTCACTAGATGACATGTGGTGCTTTCTATATTTTCATTTTTTGACCATTTTGCTTTTAACAATCTAACAGACTAAATTATGATTTTTCAAAATTCTGAATTTCAAACATAAAATTTAATTCACTACATAAATTTATATAATTAAAGAATTTTTCATATTATCATTTTTTAATTTAACTCAATAGTTTTTAATTTCTAATTCCATAAATAGAGAAGAATGAAATCTTCATTTTTTCCGCGATGGAGCATTGAGGGTTTATTATTGTTATCAAATCTAGAAATTTAACACAAATTATCCGACAACGCTTTTACTTATCTGCAAAGTAAATGCTCGAATTTGCGAGCTCTTTGTTAATAGTCAGTGGTATATGTATAAAATCGATAGGGGTGGGGACGCGGGGATCATAACTCGTAACCGATGATTAATTTCGATGACACAAAAGGCTCCACCCAACTCCACTCACTAGATGACATGTGGTGCATTCTATTTTTCATTTTTTGACCATTTTGATTTTAACATTCTAACATGCTAAATCATAATTTTTCAAAATTTTGAAATTCAAAATTTAAATTTAATTCACTATATCAAATATATATTTATATAATTAAAGATTTTTTCATATTATCATTTGTTAATTTAACTCAATAGTTTTTTAATTTCTAATTCCATAAATAGATTTCATTTTTCCGTGATGGAGCATTGACGGTTTATTCTTATTATCAAATCTAGCAATTCAACACAAATTATCCGACAACGCTAACTTATCCCGCAAAGTAAATGCTCGAGTTTGCGAGCTCTATGTTAATAGTCAGTGGTATATGTATAAAATCGATAGGGGTGGGGATGCGGGGGTTGTTACTCGTAACCGATGAATTAATTCGACGACACAAAAGTTTCCACCCAACTCCACTCACTAGATGACATGTGGTGCATTCTATATTTTCATTTTTTGACCATTTTGCTTTTAACAATCTAACATGCTAAATCATGATCTTTCAAAATTTTCCATCCAACTCTACTCACTAGATGACATGTGGTGCATTCTATATTTTCATTTTTTGACCATTTCGTTTTTAACAATCTAACATGCTAAATCATGATTTTTCAAAATTTTGAAATTAAAAATTTTAATTTAATTCACTGCATCAAATATATATTTGTATAATTAAAGAATTTTTCATATTATCATATTTTAATTTAACTCAATAGTTTTTAATTTCTAATTCCATAAATAGAGAATAATGAAATATTCATTTTTTCCGCGATAGAGCATTGACGGTTTATTCTTGTTACCAAATCTAGCAATTCAACATAAATTATCCGACAACGCTAACATATCCCGCAAAGTAAATGCTCGAGTTTTCGAGCTCTATGTTAATAGTCAGTGGTATGTATAAAATCGAGAGGGATGGGGACACGGGGGTCGTAACTCGTAACCGATTAATTAATTTCGATGACACAAAATGTTCCACCCAACTCCACTCACTAGATGATATGTGGTGCATTCTATATTTTTATTTTTTGACCATTTTGCTTTTAACAATTTAACATGCTAAATCATGATTTTTCAAAATTTTGAAATTCAAAATTTAAATTTAATTCAATACATCAAATATATATTTATATAATTAAAGAATTTTTCATATTATCATTTTTTAATTTAACTCAATATTTTTTAATTACCAATTCTATAAATAGAAAAGAATGAGATCTCCAATTTTTGGGCGATGGAGCATTGATGGTTTATTCTTGTTATCAAATCTAGCAATTCAACACAAATTATCCGACAACGCTAACTTATCCCGCAAAGTAAATGCTCGAGTTTGCGAGCTCTATGTTAATAGTAAGTGGTATATGTATAAAACCGAGAGGGGTGGGGACGCGGGGGTCGTAACTCGTAACATATGAATTAATTTCGATGACACAAAAAGTTCAACCCAACTCCACTCACTAGATGACATGTGGAGCATTCTATATTTTAATTTTTTGACCATTTTGCTTTTGACAATCTAACATGCTAAATCATGTTTTTTTCAAAATTCTGAATTTTAAACATAAATTTTAATTCACTACATAAATTTATATAATTAAAGAATTTTTCATATTATCATTTTTTAATTTAACTCAATAGTTTTTAATTTCTAATTCCATAAATAGAGAAGAATGAAATGTTCATTTTTTCCGCGATTGAGCATTGACGGTTTATTCTTGTTATTAAATCTAACAATTTAACACAAATTATCCGACAACACTTACTTATCCCGCAAAGTAAATGCTCGAATTTGCGAGCTCTATGTTAATAGTCAGTGGTATATGTATAAAATCGATAGGGGTGGGGACGCGGGGATCATAACTCGTAACCGATGAATTAATTTCGATGACACAAAAGGTTCCACCCAACTCCACTCACGAGATGACATGTGGTGCATTCTATTTTTCATTTTTTGACCATTTTGCTTTTAACAATCTAACATGCTAAATCATGATTTTTCAAAATTTTGACATTCAAAATTTAAATTTAAATCACTACATCAAATATATATTTATATAATTAAAGAATTTTTAATATTATCATTTTTTAATTTAACTCAATATTTTTTAATTACCAATTCTATAAATAGAAAAGAATGAGATCTCCATTTTTTGGGCGATGGAGCATTGATGGTTTATTCTTGTTATCAAATCTAGCAATTCAACACAAATTATCCGACAACGCTAACTTATCCAACAAAGTAAATGCTCGAGTTTGCGAACTCTATGTTAATAGTCAGTGGTATATGTATAAAATCGAGAGAGGTGGGGTCGCGGGGGTCATAACTCGTAACCGATGAATTAATTTCGATGACACAAAAGGTTCCACCCAACTTTACTCACTAGATGACATGTGGTACTTTCTATATTTTCATTTTTTGACCATTTTGCTTTTAACAATCTAAAAGACTAAATTATGATTTTTCAAAATTCTGAATTTCAAACATAAAATTTAATTCACTACATAAATTTATATAATTAAAGAATTTTTCATATTATTATTTTTTAATTTAACTCAATAGTTTTTAATTTCTAATTCCATAAATAGAGAAGAATAAAATCTTCATTTTTTCCGCGATGGAGCATTGAGGGTTTATTCTTGTTATCAAATCTAGAAATTTAACACAAATTATCCGACAACGCTTACTTATCTGCAAAGTAAATGCTCGAATTTGCGAGCTCTATGTTAATAGTCAGTGGTATATGTATAAAATCGATAGGGGTGGGGACGCGGGGATCATAACTCGTAACCGATGAATTAATTTCGATGACACAAAAGGTTCCACCCAACTCCACTCACTAGATGACATGTGGTGCATTCTATTTTTCATTTTTTTACCATTTTGCTTTTAACAATCTAACATGGTAAATCATGATTTTTCAAAATTTTGAAATTCAAAATTTAAATTTAATTCACTACATCAAATATATATTTATATAATTAAAGAATTTTTCATATTATCATTTTTTAATTTAACTCAATATTTTTTAATTACCAATTCTATAAATAGAAAAGAATGAAATCTCCATTTTTTGGGCGACGGAGCAGTGACGGTTTATTCTTGTTATCAAATCTAGCAATTCAACACAAATTAACCGACAACGCTAACTTATCCCGCAAAGCAAATGCTCGAGTTTGCGAGCTCTATGTTAATAATCAGTGGTATATGTATAAATTCGAGAGGGGTGGGGACGCGGGGGTCGTAACTCGTAACCGATGAATTAATTTCGATGACACAAAGGGTTCCACCCAACTCCATGCACTAGATGACATGTGGTGCATTCTATATTTTCATTTTTTGACCATTTTGCTTTTAACAATCTAACATGCTAAATCATGATTTTTCAAAATTTTGAAATTCATACATTAAATTTAATTCACTACATCAATTTATATAATTAAAGAATTCTTCATATTATCATTTTTTAATTTAACTCAATATGTTTTAATTACCAATTCTATAAATAGAAAAGAATGAAATCTCCATTTTTTAGGCGATGGAGCATTGACGGTTTATTCTTGTTATCAAATCTAGCAATTCAACACAAATTATCCGACAACGCTAACTTATCCCGCAAAGCAAATGCTCGAGTTTGCGAGCTCTATGTTAATAATCAGTGGTATATGTATAAAATCGAGAGGGGTGGGGACGCGGGGGTCGTAACTCGTAACCGATGAATTAATTTCGATGACACAAAGGGTTCCATCCAACTCCACTCACAAGATGACATGTGGTGCATTCTATATTTTGATTTTTTGACCGTTTTGCTTTTAACAATCTAACATGTTAAATCATGATTTTTCAAAATTTTGAAATTCATACATTAAATTTAATTCACTGAATCAATTTATATAATTAAAGAAATTTTCATATTATTATTTTTTAATTTAACTCAATAGTTTTCGATTTCTAATTCCATAAATAGAGAAGAATAAAATCTTCATTTTTTCCGCGATGGAGCATTGACGGTTTATTTTTGTTATCAAATTTAGCAATTCAACACAAGTTATCCGACAATACTAACTTATCCCGCAAAGTAAATGCTCGAGTTTGCGAGCTCTATGTTAATAGTCAGTGGTATATGTATAAAATCGAGATGGGTGGGGACGCGGGGGTCATAACTCGTAACTGATAAATTAATTTCGATGACACAAAAGGTTCCACCCAACCCCACTCACTAGATGACATGTGGTGCATTCTATATTTTCAATTTTTGACCATTTTGCTTTTAACATTCTAACATGCTAAATCATAATTTTTCAAAATTTTGAAATTCAAAATTTAAATTTAATTCACTACATCAAATATATATTTATATAATTAAAGATTTTTTCATATTATCATTTGTTAATTTAACTCAATAGTTTTTTAATTTCTAATTCCATAAATAGATTTCGTTTTCCGAAGCGATGGAGCATTGACGGTTTATTCTTGTTATCAAATCTAGCAATTCAACACAAATTATCCGACAACGCTAACTTATCCCGCAAAGTAAATGTTCGAGTTTGCGAGCTCTATGTTAATAGTCAACGGTATATGTATAAAATCGAGAGGGGTGGTGACGCGGGGGTCGTAACTCGTAACCGATGAATTAATTTCGATGACACAAAAGGTTCCACACCCAACTCCACTCACTAGATGACATGTGGTGCATTCTATATTATATTTTTTTTTGACCATTTTGGTTTTAACAATCTAACATGTTAAATCATGACTTTTCAAAAAATTTAAATTCAAAATTTAAATTTAATTCACTACATCAAATATATATTTATATAATTAAAGAATTTTTCATATTATCATTTTTTTTAATTTAACTCAATAATTTTTAATTTCTAATTCCATAAATAGAGAGGAATGAAATCTCCATTATTTCCGCGATGTAGCATTGACGGTTTATTCTTGTTATCAAATCTAGCAATTCAACACAAATTATCCGACAACGCTAACTTATCCCGCAAAGTAAATGCTCGAGTAGCACCAAGTTGTTTGCGAGCTCTATGTTCATAGACAGGGGGAGAGCCAATGGAGGGGGGACCTCCGCCTCCCTAGCCCCTGCCGCACCGCACCACATTTTTTTGTCCATGTTTTTTATGGGTTTGAAATTTTGTGATAAGGGTAACGAAACCGACTGGCTACGCCACTGTTCATAGAGTCGTTGGTTGCTACGACTCGAGTGTTAACAACTAACAAGTGATTATCCAAAATCGTTATTGTCTCCGAAGAGATTTACCATATGGTGATGATTGGATGGCATGTCCATGAAACTTAATTAATGTATGCCAAATTGTGTTTAATTATGGGAAGATAGTTTCATGATAATTTAATAGCATGTGTGAAACTTATGATCGAGGTCTATATCTTTTTATATATCTCGCATTTGTCTAAGTAGGTTCATTGAGAAGTGACTAATGATCATCGATGCCACCATGAATCATGCTTTACTATTTTTGCTTGAACTTCAAAAAGAAAATGATAAAATTAGAATTTGTCACACATCACCTGTTATGTGGTGAATGGAGTTGAACATTATCTACTTGTCTGGCATCGCATTAACTGATGTCAAATTTAATTTATACATGTATTTTTTATTGTGCATAAATCTAACTAAGTATTTAAATTTTCACAAAATTATCAGTATTAAGAAAAAAAATTAATTGTTAGTTTTGGTTGAATTTATTTTTGGAATTTTTAAATACTAATTTTGCTTCATTAGTTAAAACCTAAAGCGCCTATGGAATTTTGAAATACGCTAAATTGTAATTTTGGTCCTGTAGGGCCAGATATGTAATACAATTATAGCACATTGAATAATGAACAACTACATCCACCTCTCTCTAACTTACTTTCCTCTCCCTTCTCTCTAACCTAAAAAAAGCCCCAAACCTAATTTCTTTTTCCTCCCTCCCCAACCACAGCCGCCACCCTCATCTCTCCCCCCTCCCCCTCCCTCCTTTCCCCCCTCCCCTACATGTTTTATCTGGAAGAAACGATAACGCTTTGTGATATTCAGAGGTGACTGATATTTTCGTTCCAGGGTGAAAGCGGGTCGGAGTTTCACGGAGGTGTCTCGAAGCTGAGTAGATGATGGGCTGCAGCAGTGGAGTTGGGTGAGGGAGAGGCAATTTTTTGTATTTTTTTCTCTCGTTTTTTAGCTATAGTTGTTGTTTTCTTTTTGTTTGTATTTTTTTTTCCGGTTGATTTGCGAAACTTGTAGGCGGATCAGTTTTTTCTGTTCTGCAGTATGTAGTGGTTGCTCGTGCCCGATTTCAGTTTTTTTAGTGTGTTACAGTCTCCATTAAGGAGTGTTGAAGTCTCCCGACGTGGAGTGGTTTAGTTTGTGGTGGTAGTTTTTTAAGTCCGTGAATCTGAATTGGTCTTACCAATTCTCCGCTTGGCTTTTAGTTAATCATGTCGGCTCTTAGCCCGTTGGCTACGATTGTAGTTGTAATTTTAGTTTTTGAGTTGTTATAATAAAATATTATCGTTCGACAAAAAAAAAAAACTATAGGGCCCGATAAGAATTGGTCTTTTATTTGTGATTTTGGCAAAATTTGTACACTAATTCAAAATAATTTGGACATTAAGGATAAATTTTGCTGGAAAATTGATTTTTTTTGCCCGAATTTGCACGCGACCAAAAAATTTTGGCCATTTTTATTTGTTTGCAGGCATAATAATCACAATTTTGGCCATTTAACTATGGGTCCTTAGTATTTTGGGTACATTTATGTGTTATGGGCAAATTGGTACTCCAATTTTTTTTTTTGTAAATATTTGGTAAAAAAAGAAATTGCAATAAAAATTTGAATTAGAGCACATTGCTTGCCTTCGCAAGTGAAAAAACAACCCTGAGACTTCCACAATAAAATTTCAAGGATAATCTATGCATCTGGCATTTGTTTTTTACATCCGGATAAGATGGTCAAAGAATTCGAGTGACTGAATATGCTCTACTATTAACAAGAATTATGTTTCTTGGATGTGTCTAAATGAGTCTGACATCGCATTCTGAAGACCTTTTTTCTTACTGAATACTTAATTTTGTAAAATGTTATATATTTCATAAAACATTTAAGTTGTGTCACAAATGTTTTGTTGATCTCGAAATCTGTTTGCCGCTTCAAAATGGGGGTCAGATTTCTAGCACAATTTGGAAGAGATGATTTTGCTGGAAAAAACAGGACTTTCTTTGAATAGTTATGTTGATTTGAAAATTGATGAAAAAAACATGATTTTCTCTTGAATAGTTAGGTTGCACATTTGAGACAACAGTATTATTTATTTTCGAAATCAATCAACATCAGTTAATTAAAATAACATTAGAGTGTACATTTGCTTTGATAAATGAAACAACTCCATTTTTCCCAAGATCGATTTTCTACAAAAACCCGGTGCAACTTCTGGAACCTGAGAAACATCTATTAAAAGATGGTGTTTTTGTGCCTTTGAGTCATTTGGTGTTCAGATCATTCAGTCAATTTTTTCAACATAAAATACAATATTGTAAAATGCGCTAGGCGCTAGCTAGGAAGCAAGGCGAGGTCTAATCGGAAAAATCGTAGGCGGACGAGGGGGATCTAGCGTCTAGGAGAGATTAATCGGGGTTATGTAGGAATTTTTACAACAGAGATCAAATACCATGATAGAGTGCCTTGATGGATCAGGACTAAAAGAGGGCTAAATTCCGATTTTATTGAACATTCTTATGGATCGATAAAACTCTTTTCAGATTAAATTAGACATAGGCAAAACAAAAGAAATTTACTGACATTGCAAGTAAGAGACAGTCTCATTCACACAAAATGAAAGCTTACAATATCATAAAATATATAATTCTATCTAACCAAGCTTGGCAAGAACATCATTCAATGTAGATACAGTTTCAGCATAGTATTTTTCTGCCTCTGGGCTGCTCTTGATCTTTGCTGCATGGTCAAGCTAACAAAGAAAAAAAAAAGATTTAATCAAAAAGTTTGTGTTAAAAAAATGTAGGGATAATTACAAAAACACCCCTGAAGTTTGGGTTAATTACAAAAAAATCCAGATATGTTTCAAAATTACAAAAAAATCCATCTGGTTTGAATATATGTTGAATTTAAGGGGGTAACGGTAGTATTTTTATAAATATCAGAGGATTTTTGATATGTTTTTCGCTTATGAAGGGGGAAAATGTAAGAAGGAATCAAACCTCAAAATCTTTGGATTTTTTTATAATTAGCCCAAACCTCAGGGGAGTTTTTGTAATTATCCCTAAAAAAATGCATTGAAAAGGGAAACTATATATGGAGTTTGAAACTCACATTGCTGATGGTTTGGAAGAGCTTTCCAGTTAGGTCTTTTAGTGATTGCTTCTCATCTTTGGGCTTGGCCGAAATGACCGTGTTGAGGTCGTAACGGAGGTATTCTGCCCTTAGACGAAGGTCGTTTTGCACGTACGGCCAAGCCTTTTTGTCGATCAGCGATTTCACACCGACAATCTCTTTGGCGGACTCTTTAGCCCTGGCAGCGGCCTGAGCCGGTGTCAGCGGCTGAAGGTAAAATCGATCTTTCAGAGGCAAGTCAAGGTCTCTAGCCTCGTCCGAGTTCAATGTACCAGCTGCGGACCAAACATAATTTCTCAAGTCAAATAAATGTCTGAGTTTGCTGATCAAAGCATAGGGAGTGTTTGCAAACGTTAAGAAAAAGTGATTCTGAGCTTCTAAACGGAAAAAAATAGTTGTTTTTTGCATCAAAAACTCAAAATCACTTTTTCCTAGAGTTGGCAAACACGCGCATACAGGGGCGGAGCCACCATGCGGCTCAGGGGGCCTTGGCCCCCCCAACTTTTTTATTTTTTTCATTTTAGTACCTATATTTTTACTATTTAGTATTTTGGTTGCCCTCATAATTTTGTTGGATAAAAATTATTCCATGAATTTTAGTAAGTTAAATTGGAGATTTTGTGGGTCTTATTTTACCTTATTATCATCTTAAAATTATATTTTCTATTCATCAAAAGATGGGTTTCTCATTGTTATTTGATAATATATTGAAAAGAAAATTATAAAAAAAGGATAAATTAAATTGTAGATAGTTTTCGTGATATGCAAAAAAGACTCTAAACAAGAGTTAAAGGATTTAATGATGTATTTTGTAAAAATTTACTAATGAAAATTAATATATTCTTTTGATAGAAATATAATATATATTACTTTATTATCTTGTATATATACACAAATGTCATCTTTTGTTTTTTACCCTTGGCTAGAGGCGTCAATTTCTGACACGACGCGATAACCCAACACGAACTTAATACGAATTTAATATTTTTTAATATTAATGTATTTTTATTTGTAATTTTAATTTTTTCTCCAATTTTTTTTCGTGTCAACTTTATATTATATAGTTTTTTCGTGTCGTGTCGGGTTATCCGTGTCATAAACGGGTCATGTTCGTGTCGTGTATCTTGACACAAATAATTAAACGGGTCGTGTTCGGGTTCGTGTCAGACCTATAATATCTGTGTCAGAACACGACTCGGGAACACAAAGCACGACAAAATTGACACCCCTACTCTTGGCCCCCCCTTACCCGTTGTCCTGACTCCGCCCCTGCGCGCATAGGCCATAGCCTTTTAGGAGCATATAAATATAAAACACACTCTTTTATATCATACATTTAGCCATATTATTTAACTATAAGTAAAAAAAAATGAGGTTTAAGGTATCCACAAAAATATCCAAATAAGTTTCAAAATTATAGAAAATCCCTTGAGAAATTGATTCCGTCTTACATGTAAAGAATAACTGTAATATTTCTATAAATGTAAGGGAATGCTTGACATACTTTTGCTCATGAAGGGGGTAAAATTTACTCAGAATCACACTTAATTTTGAAACTTCTCTGTTTTTTTTTTGTAAACACCCCCAAAGATCAAGAGGGTGTTTTGTAATTTTCTGTATTATTTATTCAATTTTAGAAAATTATAATTTCATTGAGCACCAAATTTTGATTCAAATGATTATATAAATATCAATCATTTTTTAATAAGTCGGGAGTACTGGTTGGAAGACACGGTATAAATTTCAAAGAAACTGAAAGATACTGGGTTCAAACCCGGGTTAATACCCTTACACGATATTACTTGAGCTACAAACTCGTGGTATATACATATCAATGGTTAGCAATTACCAATAAAAACCATCAACATTCATCAAATTAACAATCGAAGCAGATATTTTCATCAGAAAATCAGCTCTATATTACCAACCTACTCACTAAATAATTTCAACAAAATTAATTTTAATAGGAACTCTTAAGAAAATGATTAAATGAAAAAACACCAATACTTACGCAGTCCGCCGGAGGGTGGGGGTGGTGGCCCAACCTTGATCGGCTTGGCTTCGGCGAGCACGGCTTGAACAAACGACCCTGAGGCAATCCCAACAGCAACAAGCCCCAACATGGCTCGGCGGCTTGTCTCAGTCTCAGCTGGGCTCTGCTGCTGGGCTCGAACGCTGAAAGCCGGTCTGTCCATGGTAATTCTGCTGGTGTTGGCGGTGGTCAAGCCGCTGAGCTGGAGGCTGCCTTTCAAGACGGCTTGAGACGAGCCACGGAATCCAGTCATTGAAGCCATAGCTTGAGCCATTCCTCGACCTCTGTTTTTTTATTTTTTCTGGATTTCAGAATTTATCAGGTAGATGGTGAATGTGTGTTGTTGGGATATAAGGTAATGTTACTCTGTTTTTGTGATGCATAAAACGCCTTATCTAACTTTGGATATGCTCCCAGCCAATAAATGTTTTAGCTCTTGACAGGTAGGATTATGTTTAATTTCGGCCAGTAGGATTCTGACACGTTGATTGCAGAGATTTTTATCAACCCCTCCAAGAAATGGGTTCATGGGTTATGGTTAGGGGTAGAGCTGTCAAAAGATCGGGCCGGCCTGAGCCTACCGGGCTTTTCGAAAAATCGGGTCGGGCTGGCCAAGCAGTACCCCCGGCCGCAAAAATGGGGAACACAGTCCGCCCTAAAAACAAAAATTACACTGAAAAAGTCGGGGTTCTCGGGCTAGCCCACCGGGCCGGGCTTTTGAGGTCAGACTTTTTCAGGCCTTGAAAAATAAAGTCCAGTCCATTAGAAAATCGGGCTGGTTCAGGCCGGCCCGTCGGGCCGAGCCGGAATTGACAGCTCTGGTTAAGGGTGCGCACCATAACAAATGATTTTGAGTATTGAGACAACCATAGTTAATCACTCTGTTGTAAAATTCCCCGCCTAACCCCGATTAGTCCCCGCACTGACACTGTCTTGTCCGTCCTTACATTTTTCTTACGACAGCCCGCCTAACCCCACCCAGTCCCGTCAAGGTTCCGCTTGGGACAATGCATCCCAAGCTTACCCCCCAACTAAAGATCTAGCGATTTTTACAACATTGATTAATCAATCGTATCAAATGATTGTAAGTTTTTGATAAGGTTGTGCATTTAGTTGGAATGAATTGGATTTTGAGGGGATACATTAAAAATGACTACATCTTAGATGATTTTTTTTTCTTTTTAGTACGATGAAGGATAGTAGGGAAGGTGACAAACATACTCATATTAGATCGAACATGGGTCAATCGCTCTAATAATACAAGTTTCTACCACTGGAGCACAAGGTTGATCCCCATCTAAAATGGATTTGAAATCCCACAAAATCACTTAAAAAATAGCTCAAAAGAGAGAGCCCAAGGATTTTGAAATCAATTATATCCAAACAAGCTTAGTGCAAGGGTATAGACAAGGGAAGGCCAACCTGGTTACCTGGGCCACGAGCCCCCGATTTTTTTTCATTTATTTTTATTAAGAAAAAAAGTTAAAAAATTTAAGTTGTTTTTTATATGTTTTTTACTTTTCATCGGGCTCATCCCATTTTCATGTGCCGGCCCTCCTTACTTTTGTGGGTTGACTACTATATTGGCTCGGTGGGTTTGTTAGGATAAATTTGAAATCCTTAACTTCACATTTTTCAATCCAACCAATTTGGTTTACTTTACAATTTATAGGTCTTTGAAACTTAAATGATAAAAGTTCAACAGAAGACTTCAAAACATGCCTAATATTAATGTTATCAGGTTACACTTTTTTTTTTTGAGAATATCAGGGTACACTTATAAATGACCACATCGTTCACAATATCAAAGTCTCCAAATAAAAAAATATAAATTATTTCCTATAATAGCGTAATATGCGTCAAATGTAACACAAAATATGTGTATTGAGTGATGATGCCAAACAAAATTATTAGCACCGACATTATTTTATATTTTTTTTTAGTGAAATGAGAATATATAAAAAGAAAGAAAAAAGTCCTGATCACAAGCCGATCAGGTAGTAGTAGAAAAACAATGCAAAATATGAGGAAAACCCACAAAAATAACTTAAAAACGCAATTTAAGTGAAGGACGTTTCTGTCTCAAGGATTTTCGAGTGGAATTGTTATTTGTTGCGTTTGCACGTGCTCGAGAATCGTCTTGATGATCTGATGTATCTTGTGAAATGTCGGCCCAGGATCCTCGAGCTAAAATGTCCATATTCTTCATGGCTTCTGAGGGAGCAGATGAGTGAATGACAAGTGGAGTAGTTGAAAAGTCGCCTAGCTTGGTCTTTAAAGCGTCTAATTCGTATTGTTCTTCATCTTGTTCTTCGTCGTCCACCATATCGGACCACCTCTTTGGGGTTGTTGTTGTCTTGGCTTGAAAGCTCTCCGAAAGTATAGTCGAATTAAAACTTTCAGAAGGATCACTAGGTTTTAACACGTAATTACTAACGGGGTTACTGTTATTCACTATCTCAATAGCCTTATTTAAGCCAGTCTTCTTTTTGTCAACAAACTGATCATCATGAGCCTGATTATGAACAATATCTGATGATTGAGGTTTATAGACCACCAGCGAACGCTCCTTGTTTCCTTGAGCATCTTTATCAAGCTCCTCAAGGATATCGAATGAGTTTTGGGTCGCAATACCTGATGTAGAAGCTCCGTAATCCGGGTTGTCTTTTGAGGGCCGTCCCTTTTTGTTTTTCACTTGTATCCAAGTTTCACCCACCTCCTTATCCTTACGAGTCTGATATCTCCCCCTAGCATCAGAACGAGCAATAGAGTGACTTCTATCCCGAATATCCCTTTCCGGCGTCTGAACCTCGTGTGTTGTGGACTTACGACATTTAATGACGTTGTGACCCACAATCCGACAATGCACACAAAAATCCGGAATATGTTCATAACCAATAGACACAAAAGAGCAAAAGATTCACTCTTTCAATCATTATACTCTCTTGTAAGGGATCACTAAGATCCATTTCGACAAGAACCCGCACCTAAAATGACCGAGGCCTCGCCATGAGGGATTTACCATCAATTTGAATCGGCATTCCAATGGCACTTGCGGTTCATAATCGGCGATGGGTGCCAATATTCCAGACTGAGCTCATATATTCGAACCCATACCTGAGCCTTGGATGTGTTGATCTTATACGGGTTGAAGTCGGGGATCCAGTTCATAAGGCGTATTGAGCCCGGAGATAAATTCCATGCAGACTTTTGAAAAATGCAATTACGCTCGTTCAAATCCGCAAATTGGATATTGTAATACCCTTTGCCCAGGGGTATGAGTTTCCAAGGGGATTTAACATTCCATGTTGATGCCAATTTATTCCTAAGATCTGCCCAAGCAAGCGGTTTGGTGCCCTTCGAGTATATCACCCGGCCAATTAAAGAATTTTTAAGTTCTGCAACTCGCTGTTGATATATATCCTCGTCAATCGTAACGGAGAAATACTCACCATTTTTTATCGGCTTGGAAGAATCCTCAGGCGAGATGGTTTGAGCAAATGAAGGCTTGTTTGTTGTCCAAGATCCCTCAATGTGTTGTTGTTGGTTGTTGAAGGTTGGGATATTGCAATTCCCAGAAGGCTGCAAATTGATGTTCTAGTTTGGATCCTCTACCAGTTGAAATTCGTCCCCGGCGTTGACCTTGGAAGGAGTAGACGCCGTTGAAAGATTCTTGGAAATTCCCGACGAAAGGGAAGAAGGCTTGAAAGTGTCGCAACTGAGTTCAGGAAATAATATATCATCGAAATCCATTGGAGATCGATTCAACGACGCCAAAAACCTACGGGGACTCATATACAAAGCTTGAGAACCAGTTTCCAAGAGGTTCTTCTTTCTGTCATTTCATCAAACACATTCAGAGCATTGCTTATAGAGCGTTCTCATGTTTCTGACCTCATACGCGAGAGTTTGATTCGAAGGGCAAAGGATTTTTGACATTGTAAGAACTTGTTCAATCTCTCTCCCTGGATATGGTGATCGATTTCGAGCGCGTCAGATTTGTGGTGATGTACAGGGGGAACATTTTGGGAACGAGACTTTCAGATTGTACCCTCCTGCTCCAATGCTTGTACCAAGACAAACAATAGAAATATGCACTCTAGATGGATACGAAATTCAACCTAACACAGTGGTTTTTGTTAACGCATGGGCGATTCAAAGAGATCACAAGAACTGGGAAAATCCAGATGAATTCTTGCCAGAGAGATTCTTGAACAACAACATTGACATAAAAGGACAAGATTTTGGGATAATTCCATTTGGATCGGGCCGGAGAATATGCCCTGGAATGTTTATGTGACTTGCAAATGTTCGCACCGACATTATTTTATATAGTATAAGCCAATTCTTTGATTATTACTATTTATTTTGGTGCAAGACATTCAAAGTTGCCAACAATAACATTTGCCTTGTAGCCACAAATACATCATCGACCAACGACACTCGCCTATTACTTTTCGATCTGGGTAAAGTTCCCAACAATTTTTATCGCACCATAACTCTTTGTGTTCGTCGTTATGACCAGTCTCACAGTTCCCGGGGGACATAGGTAACTTGTATTTTCCTGTTGAATACATTGAAAGTTTTGTAGCCATTACTTAACTAATAATATAAAAAGAGACAATTACAAAAACTACCCCTCAATTTAGCCTAATTACAAAGCTCAATTTTCTTTCAAATTACAAGTACCCCATAACATTTGTTTATATTTTAC
Source organism: Rehmannia glutinosa (assembly GCA_016081115.2). Taxonomy (NCBI): domain Eukaryota; kingdom Viridiplantae; phylum Streptophyta; class Magnoliopsida; order Lamiales; family Orobanchaceae; genus Rehmannia; species Rehmannia glutinosa. The sequence goes on along the minus strand of CM071929.1, from coordinate 9,821,491 downwards.
AAATTGCACCTCATGAGAAGGTCTTTGTTAGGTATATATAATATAAAATATTAAGGGATATTTATAATTTTGAAAAAATAAATAGGGCGATTTGTAATCTGACTAGACCTCATGGGTAGTTTTTGTGATTAACCCAAATAAAACAGAAAATATTTGATACATACCTGGGTTTTTTAACCGCATATTTATCAAAAATTTATTAATTGCTTCGTCATACTCCTTGGGGTCAAGCTCTTGAGTTGCTGCTACTATAAATGAGATAAGAGCAATTAGAATAAAAACCTTTAATTTGGAGAAATTCATTTTTTCTTATGTTCTTGTTTCTAATTTCTCCATTTGCAAATTAATTCACATATCATTTGTTATATGTATATTATACTCTTTTTTCCCACAAATTAAAGATGTGTTAATAAGTGGTCTAAGGTAATTAATGAGTCGTTTAAATATTCACGCAATCAATGCATTACACGTTACATTTATTGGTTTTTTGAGAATTTGGGAAGGATATATAGCTACTAAATTATGAAAACGCCAATTGAACGCTACGTTATGTATGAGTTTTCATGAATGGGCTAATGGCCACGTCAGTTTCTCATATATGTTAAACTGATGAGAATTGCAGAAACCAGATTTGGGTTGATGGATTTAGAGCTATGAATTTCAAGTAATAGTAAATTTATTAGGCTTGACTGGATGATATCATTTTACAAGGAATTTTAAATGCATAATAACAAACATATTAAGCTTGATTGGATTATATCATTTTACAATGAATTTCAAATCTTTAGTTCCTATTTTGAGTTGTTTTTTGATTCATTTGTGATGTATTTCAAATCCATCTAATTTAGAATTATTTGAAATCACTCTCACAAATCCTCTCATCAAATCCAAATCAAATCCATCAACCCAAAATTGCAAATGGAGCCTAAAGTTGTTTAGACAGAAAATTTTGCAAAATTTGACCATATGACTTCTTGCAAAGGATGACAAAATAACATAGAAATAGTAAATGTTTAGAGAGTGTGATTCACTTAAAAGTAGTATTCTATGTGCTAGAACATTACATAAAACTCCAATTATTTTTATTAAACATTTTCCTGAATGGAATTCTAGAGTGTGTGATCAGACATACAACAAAGCACAAGCCAGAAGCCCATTATTTGTTGGGTCAAGAGCAGATGAACCAGCCCATTTGATGGAGTTCTTTTGGCCCAATACCGTGCGGTTTTGGAGTGATCGTTGAAAGTAGGGGTGTTCATTCGGTCCAAACCGAACCGAACCGAACCGAAACTTCGGTTAACCGAACCGAAATTTCATCAAAAACTCAAACCGAAAACCAAACCGAACTCCACAGTTCGGTTCGGTCAAAACCGAATTTTTTTTCGGTTTTTTCGGTTCGGTACACGGTTAACCGAAATGGAAGGCAGACAAAGCTTGAATATAAGAAGAAATGCAGAATTCCAAAAAAACAAAACTACAGAATCCGGCCAAAATTAAGCAAACACCCGAAAATCTCTAAAAATTCTCAAAAAACTCAAAAAACTAACATGAAAGTGTTTGGTGTTTGAAGCTAAAACATTTTCTGTTTAAGTAAATAAGTAAATAAGTAATAGGTCAGCTTTGTTGATCAGGAAAAGAATAAAAAAACTATCACCATCAAAAGCTGATACTAGTTTTGAATGTTTTTGCTATGAAGCATTCCATATTTCCATGTATCTTAACAAGCAAGGCAAATTCAAATTGTTTGTTTGGGTTCGGTCATCATCGTCTCGCTCAGCCAAGTTTTTTATTTTTTACTTGTAAAATATAAGAAGCTCGTCATGTTTTAGCAGAGGTTTTGGCTAAGTTTTCCCAGCAGACCAGCAAGTCACAGAACGACATGGTAGTGTATATATATATATAATATTTAAAGAGTTAAAAGAAACCTATTCGGTTTTCGGTTCGGTTCGGGGAACCGAACCCCTAAACCGAAACCGAACCGAAAACCGAATTTCCAAAAAAAAAATAACCGAAAACCGAACCGAAATTTCGGTTCGGAGTTCGGTCGGGACCGAATTATCGATTTCGGTTCGGTTTGGTCGGTTAACCAAATCGTGAACACCCCTAGTTGAAAGCAAAAATCAATAACTAGAGACCAAAAGCTATGTGAAAATTTTCGGAGCATACCTATAACCGTTGTTCTAAAGATTTTTGCCTAATTTCGATTAGTGCTCGTCTAGACGCTAGCTCCCTCTTATCTGCTTAAGTTATTCTTTTGATTAGGCCCCGCTAAACCCCGCCTAGGTCCTGCCTAACCTCACTTAGGTTCTAATCTTGCTCGACTAAGCGCTTTTTTAGAACATCTTGTTGATTACCTTTCTAATCTTGCTAATTAATAGCTTATCTGCATTATGATCTAATAATGCATAAACATGAATGGATGGTAGAATTAGAGGATCTTTACTCGTTCGTCGGAGAATTTAAATTTGTGTTTCATTTTGAACTAATTTAAGTATGATATACCCAAACACGAGATTGCTATTTTGTAAAGAATTACCTAAATGGCAGTGTTTTGCCGCGTTGATTTTACGTCCGTTGATGAGCAACACGAGATGGAGACACGTAGAGCGTCTCTCTCCGTACATAGTGTACAAACTAAATAGTCGGTTAGATATTCACAAGAAGTAAACTTTGACTATTTTTGCGGTTCATTGCTCTCTTCATTGTCTGATCTCTTACGATAAGGATTGACTTAAGCATTTTAAGCTGTATTATCATGAAGCTAGGTGCATCTAATTTTGTGTGGTTGCAAGGCATTGAGGTGCATGTGGAATATGCTTTGGCCTTTTCTCATTCTAATGCTCAAGGGTTTTGGAATATAGGCTCCTCAAGCCCTGACGGGCCAATTGATATTTTCCATTGATCAGAAAAAGGGGCCTCCACAAATTCCCAAAAGACCGAACATGCTCGTGCATAAGATGGCAAACACGATTAGTATTTGAAATGGGCTTTGAGTAATTTAATAGAGATGCTTTTCTTGTTAGTGGCAACATTCTACACATTTGGCACAGTAAAGTAAATCGAAATCAGGCGGTCTTGGGGGCGCGAGATGGTGACGCGAGGACCAAGTTTTTTTATATATGTATATATACAATCAATGAGGCGGAGATAAGGGCCAACCCGGGCCCCCTTTTTTAAAAAAAAAAATTACTAGGTAAAATTTTTCAATTTTTTTAGTTAATATTTATTTGTAAGATTTGATGGTAAGAATCCTAGATACGCCATTATATAATGGCGTATCTAGGAATTATTAAGGGAGGCCGTATCTGATACACCTAAATTGGAATGGGCCGAATAAAAAAACTAAAAAATACACATAAATATTAACTAATTTTTATAAAAAAATACCTTTTTTTAAAAGAAAAAAGTGCGAGCCCGGGTTGGCCTCCTCTTATCTCCGCGATTGCATATATATTATTTATTGCTTTCTAGGTCCTTGAAACCTTGATAAGACCTAGCTCTGGCAAAATCAAATCTAATATAAATAAAAATAAAACATACAAGCTTTTATAACAAAATTACATGAAAATTTGGGGAGGGGGCAAAATATGTTGGCTTACATTTTTATATACTATATTAATTTATTAAATAATATATTATAGGGTTCAATCGCAAAGACGGCGGTTATGTTTTGCCACCCCCTTGGGTCCGTCCCTGAAGGCGGGCACATACGAGTTGATAAGCAAAGTGATGGGTTTGGAAACACTCCGACGTCGCGGGTTTAAATCCGAGTAGTAACAGATTTTTGCTAAAAATATTATAAGAGCTGGTACTCGTGTATATATCTCGATTTACAATCTAGCTGGCCAAAGAACCTCTGGCACGAGTGGGAGATTTCCCTTGGTACTTTCCCCTCATCAAAGTAAATCGTGATAAGACTTCTAGTATACCTTTTTACTTTTATTTTATTCCCTTAATGGGCTTGTAAATTAAATTTATTTTATACGTCTGATCCGAGCTCAACAAACCCATTACCCACTCATAGATTTGTTTATTGTCACGTGTTTTGTGGTTAGATTTGCCCTAGCAGGTTGCTTCGGAGAAGCTGCCGTTATTGAATTTTAATGATGTTTTAGGCTTAAACGTGAAAATTAAAACTAAATCTTTTTAAAGTACATGTGATTTCTCCAACATTAAATATTACTGTAGTGGGTGGCGCCAACTGGTGAACACACTCCTAGTCCTAGTCCTAGTCCTAAGTCCATTTTCCGGATGGTCGCCCGCCCGCCACGAATTTTTTCTCTTTTCCAATCCTTTTTTCCAGTTTCCCATTATCTTCCAACAAACAATCATCGAACATGTTCACTTTTCTTTTCCCTCTCTCCATATATAACCCTTTTTTTTTTTCTTATCTCAGCCACCGGTTCCGGTTGAGCTAAATGGCATCACCTCCGGAGAACTCATCAAATTGGGCCTTTGATTATGGGTTGCTCGAAGACCTGCCTCCTCTCGACCCTTGTTTCCAGTGGGCCAACCCACAAACTGCTTCTGTCAGGTGCCGTTCCTCTCTCCTTGATCTTTGTTTAACTCTCTGCTATGTTAGTATCGGTCATTGATTGTTAAAGACCTAATCTATAATTAGATAAGGATACATTTTGTGGGATTTCAATTTAAGACTTGTGTAGTCTTTTTATGTTAACTTCACCAATTATGATGGGCATTGTTAGCAAGTGTGATGGAATTTGAAATTTATACATTTGGTTTTATGTAGTCAGATTGAATTCATAAGGCTGTAAATATGTTTATGCTTTTTTAAGCAATCATGAATGAGTAATTGATATTTATCTTTTGAGTTTATGCGAGTCAAAGGGGGGACGTCATATTTTAATTGAAATTTAGGAAACCTAGGGGGTCGTTTCTTGATATGATGCTATCCTATAGTTTTGTTGGCTATTGGACAGTCTGGTACAAGGCAATACCAGGCATAACTTGATTATAAGCAAATCTTGTATTTTCTTTGACTTATTTCAGTGTGGAATTTGAAGACTCGTATGAAAATCCGGATTGTATGAAGAAGCATGGCTCTAGAAAGAGGTATGCCTCACATGTTTTGCATTTATTAGTCATTTTTCGAGTTACGTTCTGTTTTGATCAAATAGTATTATCGACTAGTGTGAATGTTGAAGGAATTTATTGATCTGATTTTAGCATTAATGTAAAGCTCATGTATATAGTTAATGGAACAAAGATTGAATTGTTTGAGAGTAGTTATTTCATTCTTGCTATCTCACATATCATGGTACTATAAGTTTCCAGTCTGAAAACTGCACATATTTTTGTGATAGGTTGAGGTCGGGAGTGTGTAATGCATCTGATTCCAAAGCTTACAAGGAGAAATTGCGTAGGGATAAGCTAAATGACAGGCAAGTTCTTTTTTCTTGTTTATTTGTAATATGTTCTTCTTCTTTGCTGTTATTGTCAATCAATTTTGACTTTTGATTCAATCTCAAGATTCCAAGAACTGAGTTCTTTACTAGAACCTGGACGCCCGCCCAAGATGGACAAATCTGTTATATTGAGCGATGCAGTTCGGATGGTGATTCAACTAAGAGAAGAAGCACAGAAATTAAAAGAATCGTACGATAATTTACAGGGGAAGGTCAATGAACTGAAGGTGTGCTACTTCTCTCATTTTGATAATTACAAAAACTACCCCTGAAGTTTAGCCTAATTACAAAAAAAACTCCCGTTATCTTTCAAAATTACAAATACTCCGATGCATTAAGGTGTTACAAACACACTTGAGGTTTTCTATTTAGCTAGCAAATAGCCCCGTCCTGAGGGTGCAGTTTGTAAGATATAAACAAATGTCAAGGGAGTATTTGTAATTTTTTTAAAAAGATAACTGGGCTTTTTTGTAATTAGTCTAAACCTCTGACGTAGTACTACCTCAGAGGTATGTCCATTCTATTTTTGGTTGCTTATGGTTCTAAATTTTAGACAGAGAAGAACGAACTTCGAGATGAGAAATTGGTGTTAAAAGCAGAGAAAGATAAACTCGAGCAGCAAGTGAAAGACTTAAGCACTCGACCAGGAATGTTACATCATCTGCCTCCAATTCCTTCACATTTTGCAGCTCCACCGCAGGTTGTTGGCAGCAAGATTGTTCCTGTTTTCGGATTCTCCGGAATTCCAATGTGGCAATTGATGCCACGTACGGCTGTTGATACTTCAGAGGATCACACTCTCCGTCCTCCTGTTGCTTGAATTTTGGAGCTTCTAACCTGATGAAGATGAACTGTTTATGTTCATTGTCAACAAACTTGACCTTGTTCACATTTTTTTTACTCTCTTACTGAGGTCTCTGCGCTAATGAAAACAGTTAATTCGTATATTTTGGTTATAAATGAATTTCCATATTGGAGACAATTTTCACAATGTGCTGTGTTTTGTCTCCTTTAAGTTTTCAATGACGATATTTTGTGTTTTACTAAAATGATGCACTGTGAAATTGAACTTTAAATCTACTTTAGCGTGAATGGATCTTTAGATTTGCTTGGTACCAATGGCAAAAGCGGATCTCAAACTGGGTTATCTGGACCTAGCCTGATTGAATCGAAGCACGCTAAAGTTTCTTGATTTATTTTCCTGTGCATTATTGTTGATGTTTTAAACTAATGTTGTACATCGAATTCGACATCAGCGTTATGGAAATATGATAAAATTTGGACAACAAAATTTTAACAGGATTGAACCATATTTTTAAGGGATATTTGCAAAAACTACCCGAGGTTTGGGGTTATTACAAAAATAACCCAGAGTAAGTTTCAAAATTGTAGAAAAACCATTCAGGTTCTGACTTAAATGTTAGGGGATAACTATAATATATTTACAAATCTAAAGGGAATGTTTGAAATGTTTTGCTTATGAAGGTGGTAAAGTGTAATACAAAATCAAATCTCAAAAGTGGATTTTTGTAATTTTCAAAAACCTCTGGCTTTTTTTGCAATTACCCCAAACCTCAAGGGTAGTTTTTGTAATTATCCCTATTTTAAACTGAACTCCCTTAGCTTTCAGATTTTGAGCATATCATTCAAGACACATTTACTCTAGTTTCCTCTTCTGCTCATCAACTTGAAGTACAATAGATTGACAATAAGCAACTAGTGTTATTGTCTCAAAATTACGCACAATAAAGGGGTAATTTAGCAAGGTTTCTTGAACCCCATGCTCTTCCCACTTGTGTAATCCCTCCAGACATCTGCAGCTCCAAAACTAGTCATCAAAACAGTACTCAAAGCCATCACTGTACCAACTGAGAACACTATGAGAGATGCCCTCCCATGTTTCATTATTGCACGTTGAACTAATGTCAAACCGACTAATGAGGCAACAAAGCAAATGGCTGCAAAGGTTAGGGCCCCATATATGTGTTCCATTCCCAACAGTAAGTATTGAATTGCGGACATGGTTGATGAGAATAATACCATGAAGGAACATGTTGCTGCTGTCACCTAGGTACCATGAGACAAAATGTGATTGTAATCATCAGCTGATGGATATGGATTTACTTATAGTTAATTACAAAAACGAATACCCTTGATGTTAATCAAATTACAAAAAGAACCCAACTATCTTTCAAAATTACAAACACGCTTTGACATTTGTTTCTATTTTACAAATTGCTCCTCAGTGGAGGGTGGAGGGTATTTGTCAAGTAAATACAAATCTCAACTCTTCAAGAGAGAGTTTGTAATATCTTAAGAGGTTATTTGTAATTTTGAAAGATAAATAGAGTTTATTGTAATTAGGTTAAACCTCAGAGGTTAGTTTTTGTAATTTACATATGCTGAAAGTAACTAGTTAATTTTTTTCTAAGCAACTAAATATAGGGATAATTACAAAACCTACCCCTAAAGGTTTGGGTTAATTGCAAAAAAACGTAGAGATGTTTGAAAATTACAAAAAGAAAAAACCTTGTGGTTTGATCATGTGTTAAATGTAAGGGGATAATTGTAATATTCTTACAAATGCAAGGGGTGTTTAAAAATGTTTTTACTTTTGAAGTGGGTAAAGTGTAACAAAGAATCAAACCTCAAGTTTTTTTTTTTGTAATTTTCAAAAATCTCTGGGTTTTTTTTTGTAATTAACCCAAACCTCAGGGATAGTTTTAGCAATTATTCCTTAAATTTAAGTTGAAGCAGAACTTACTTCCGGTTCTATTCCTATTTGGAGAAGAAGTGGACTTATAAGCATACCACCTCCAATTCCGAAAACTCCTCCTAGAATCCCGGCTAATAGTGCCATTATAGGGAAAACCAGAGAATGAATTCTGGTTTCATCTCCATTTTCCTTATATCAAGAAAAGAGCCTTAGGATTTGAATAAGGAAGAAATAAGCACTTTAATGCACCAAATGAAGATTCAGAAAATTAATTAATTTCTGTTGAGCACCTGTTGAATTGCAGCAGTATTCTTAGACTTTCTACTATGCAGGATCCATGTGGTGAAGATAATTGCAAGAGGAATTTGAATTGATGAGATTATCCAGTATCCCGCTCCACAAGCCTCTATATGGATAATGCCCTACAAATATTTAAAACTTATTGGTATAGTAAATGTAAATAAGTTTTACAGTAAGATGGTTGCACAATAGCCTTGTAATCTGCACTAATCTTTAAGAAATTTAATATGAAACACTAATTGACAGAATTTGAGGAAAAAATGGCCATCCTATTTATTAGGTATAATTACAAAAACCTCCCTTAGGTTTGGGCTAATTACAAAAGAACCTAGAGGTTCACTCTATCTTAAATTTTCCCCATTCATAAACAAAATACATTTCAAAACACCCCATTATAGTTATAGAAATATTACAACTACCCCTTAAAAGCAAACTTGAGGGGCTTTTTGTAATTTTGAAACATCTTCGGATTTTTTTTTAATTCACCCAAACCTCAGGGTTTTATTGTAATTATCCCTATTTATTATGGCTTCTTTTTAAATTGGTCCCTTGTGTTATTTTTTTCTTTATTTAGACACACTCACAATATATCCACATATCTCTTTAAGAATATGTATGTGCTTATACATGACATGCACACATTACTGTCTTTTCGTTTGTTTTTTCAGATTTCCATAAAAGGAACTATACAACATGTCAAGATGGTCCCAAGATTATGCGGGCCTGATTCTTGAGAGCAACCCCTGAGAGCTCAGTACCCATTTTCTGCAAAAATAAATATGCAAATACAAAATTCTTGTATCTTTATATCGATTGATTTAATGCTTTAAATCTATCCGTATAACCATCCATAAATTCGGTTATTTCTGGCATTTTCCCACCAAATTAATATGTCCATAAGCTAATAATATTTCATAAAAATTATTTAGTTTAGTTATTATATATATACATATACACACAATACAACATAATCACATTAAAGTCTCCATAAATTGGTCTAAGTGTAAATTAGATTATAAATTCATATAAAACTTGTGTAAAAAATCAAAATTGATATAGGGGAACAGCAAGATATAAAAATCAAAATGGTACAATAACATATAGATGGGGCCAGTCAAGAGCACAACATAATCACATCAAAATCTCCATATAAATTGGTCTAAAAAAATTAAGGTTAAATTAAATTATATATGGATATATATATATAACTTGTGATAAAAAATTAACGCAAAAACTTATATGAAACGGTGAAAGTCTATGAGACGGTGATACTTTTAGTATAAAAAATAATACTTATCTAAAAATTAATGTATTTACTTTAAAAGGATCACATTACACTAAAAAAATATCCCTATCTCTAAAAATATATTTTTCACGATTTCACCGTCTCACAAGAGACCAGTTGATTTTTAAATCGGAACAGAGTAAATATAAAAATTGAATAGATTTAATAGAAGATAAGATTTTTAAGTAGTCTTACTTGTCCATAGCGATTTCCTCGAAGAAGGTACAAGACAAAGAAGGAAAACCAGATGACGACCAGCATACCGAGCCTCAACCACGGAATCCCCAATTTGCCCTCAGCCATTTCCCCCCTCAACAGAGGCGTTTTAGTACTTTCACCACAAGTCTCCTCATTCTCCATTTTTAGGCACCCATTTCTCCTCATCATCCCTTCCGATTCCAATTTCCAAAACAAAACCCCTGACTTGCAGGTTTTAAATGTGCACAAACCGAGAAAAATCGCGAAAAAAATCGAGATCAACCACTCGGGAAACACCAAATTGAAAATCACTCCACAGCTCACGCCCAACAGCATGCATGGCTCGGATAACAGCGCGATGTCGAAATCAATCAGCGGCTTAGCGCCGCGTTTGGCGAAAAATTGGCAGGCGACATTAGCGATTGAGCCTCCGGTGACCATGAAAGCGGAATAGCTGGACGCGATTTTGAGGTCTAACCCGGCGACGATAGTGAGGATGGGTATGAATAAGCCGCCGCCGCCGATTCCACCGGCACTGGAAATCGCGGCGGCGATGAAGGCTAGAATTCCGGAAATCGCGAATCGGAGGTTTGGGTTTAGGTTTTTGGATAGGAATTGGGGAGGAGTGCTCCATGGATGAGTTGTATTGAGAGGTTGGGGAAAATTGGGCGGGGATGGTGGATTTGCATGGGTAACATCGATGGTGGTGGAGAAGATGAAAAGGAGGAGATATTTCAGGAATTTATTATGTTTCATATTTTTTGCAGTTGAGTTTGGTACTGACTACTGAGAGTGAGAAGTTGTATGTTAATGTTAGTGGTAACTGATAAAGGCTTGGAAATTGGATTCAGAGGGGAAAGGGAAGTGTTGCATGGCAGGTTCTGACAAAAAATAATATTAAAAAATGAAAAAAAAAAACAAGAAAGAACGAAAAGAAAATAAAAGAAAATAAAATAAAAGAAAAAAGTCGGCAAGTTTTTTTCATTTTGGTGACGCGTCCTTACATTTCCTATGTCATTCTTTCTTTTATTAATACTTCGACAAATTTATTGGTGAATTTATAAACTTTTAGAATAATCTAACAATTGGAGTGTTTGCAAAAATTTCTGTTTTAGAAGAAGTAATTTATTATAGCAGAAGTAAAAGTAGTTGAGAATCAGAAGTTGGTAATGTTCGAAAATAGAATTAAAAGTTGAGAATGAGAAGTTGAGAGTGTTTGCACATACCAATTTTTGCTTCTAAGTCTGCTTCATTTAATCAGAATCTAAAAGCAGGGAGTTGGGTATTTAAAAAAATAAAAAACACTTATTTTTAGTGTTTGCAAACACTTCCAATGTTTCAAAGTCATGTTTGCCATCTCAAACTCAATTTAAGCTAAGATTTTATAGCACAACAAATACAATCAACTATATATGTCCATAACCCCTCAAAAAAAAAAAAAAAAAAACTATATATGTCCATATATGGATTTAGATATATTGTCCGGTATGTTCATTTTTAATTGTGGGTAAAACTTAAAAAGGATGCTCATTCGACCCGAACATACTCAGTTCACAGCACCATGACTTATGATTTCAATGATTTGATACCTTATAGAAATAAACAAACACATAATAAATATAGCTGGGCTTGTTGGGATGACCTCTAACAATAACGTTCCCATATATGAGTAAAAACTTGAGAAATGAGACCGAGGCAACATATCAAATAACTGACAATTATGTTTAAGGGTGGTCTTTTTTTTACCCTATTTGGACAATAAAACAACTTTCTACCCATTTTTATGAAAAAACTTATTTTTTACTCATAAAGACAAAAATACCCTTACTAAAAAGAAGCACGATCGTGTTGTCCACCCCATAGTGATGCACGATCGTACTCACATGGTGACAGGATCGTGCCCCATTGTGCTGCACGATTGTGCGCCATAGTGTGATGCCCCATAGTGTTATCATGCCCCATAGTGTGCTGCCTATATTGTTGCACGATCGTGCATGCTCACGTTTATGGTGGCACGATCGTGTCATGTTGAACATTCCAGTTTTTTTTCTCCTCTTGAAAATAAGCGAATTTCCCGCATTATAGATAAATATTTGAAGCAAGAAATACAGTAGTTTAATTTAAGTGACTTAAACTTATTTCCAATCGTGTCTTGAATTTTCAAAATCGAAAACATAAAAAGAAAAAAAAGAAGATTGTTATATTTGGAAAGAAGAAGAAAAGAGGAAAGAAAAATTATTTTTTTAAACCAAGAAAGAGAGAGAATAAGAACATTTATGACCTTTCATTAGGGTAAAAAAATAGTTTTTATGAAAGGTGTGTAAAAAAGTATTTTTTCTTTCCCAAAAAAAGTAAAAATGGCTATTTTCTCTTATATTTAATGTGTATCTTAAATGTTATTATGGATGGCGGACGTAAGAATTGAGACTTATTTGGTTGGGGCGAAACTTTTTTTTTTTTGAGTGAACGAAACTTATTTTTAAATACAAATGCAAGATTTGTTTTTGGATTTTTTTGGGGGAATGTGTTTTCCCCACTTATACATAAATATAGTCAAATAGACTTGGGCCTATGTATAATGCGCATTATATGCAGTGACGAAGCCAAAAATTTTGTTTAGGGGGGGGCAACCACTGTTCGAAAAATCTCTGCTTCGCTTCGATTAATCTCCACTTAAGTGCATTTGTCCACCTACGTTTTTCTTCCAGTTAGACCTCTGCCTAACCCCGCCGAGGCTCCACTTAGGCTCTAGACCCCAGTCTGCCTAGCGCTTTTTAGAACAATGGACCTAACTAACATTAAAGAATAAAAAAAATACAAGTCTAAAAATAAAATTATAAATAAGTACCAATTTTGATAAAATCATTATATTAAATCAATTATATCTTAATATTAAAAAATAAATAACAGAATACAATTATATTAATGTATCATAACATTTGATCTATCCTTCATATTTTGAAATAGTTGCATAATAACTTCATTGTCAATATTTCAAAAAATATATTTTTCAATGTGTGTTAGTAAACGATCATTCAATAACTCATTTTCAATAATGAATTCTTTAATGAGAATTTGATAATGAACCATAAATCATCCCAAAAGAGAGAAATAGAAACACAAAAGAATAATGCAAAAATTCGAGTTCAAGTTTATGGTAGAGTAAAAGAAAATGTTCAAAATTTTGAGAAAGAAAAACATGAACAAGATTCAATTTTTCAAGATTAACAAATGGGAGGGGAATAAAGAATGAAGGCATTGAAGATTTTTTTCTATTTTTCCTATTTTCTCTATTTAGTTTAAGGTTAAAAATTAAAAATACCAAAATATCCCTATTTATTTTACATAATTTCAGTAGTGGCACCGTGTATGATTATATGTATAACTCGGATCAAATCAAACAAAATAAAAATAAGCATGTCGTCTTCGAGAACAAATTGCCACTTTATTTTTCAATTGATAATATGTATTTTGCTTTAACCTAACACACCTACATTTGCCTAATCAAATGCTTAACAGCTACAATATCATTTCAATAAGTTCGGTATATGTATATTTTCTTCTAGAGTAAAAAAACTATTAGCAGTCTAATAAAACAACGTGAGGGATTATAAAATATGAAAGTGCTATCAACTCAAGGTACGGTTAATGCTTTTACCTGGTTGGGCTGCTCAGATATCTTTTAAAGCTAACCAACAATTGAACCACAACATGGGATTTTTATCTCCACTAAACATCATTACCTTTTTGCTGTTTCGGGAGATCCAAGCTTTTCCTGATAAAAACTAAAAAGAATGTGGAATTTGGTGTCTAGTAATGATCAAGACATTGAAGTTCAGAGCACCCTGTATCTAAAAGTAAAAATAAAGTTCCTCAAAAAAAAAAAAAAAAAAAAAAAAATAATAAAGACACTAAAGTTTACGTGTCACATTTTAGGTAAAATTGAGTGACACCCCCTGATCAATTTTTATTTTTTTCAACAGTCCAAGTTAGGAAAAATCCAAAACTAGTCCAGTAACGGCATAGTGGTAGAAAAAAATCCTATAAAAATCATATTTTTCAACAAAATCTTGTAACTGTATAATATTTCGATTTTGGTCCTACAAAATCAGCCCAGTAGCAGAAAGATCATGTAAAAATAATATTTTGGACTAGAGTTTTTTATAGTTGCTGGACTTTTTTTTTAAAAAAAAAATTAATTTTTACAAGCATTTTGCTACTGGGCTAAAGTTGTAGGACCAATTGTGCAATTTTACAGTCGAAGCTATACAGAGAAAATTATAAATACTTTTGCTATCTAGTCTAATTAAAAAATAATTATTTTTCAAAATTACAAATATCTCTTTAATATCTGTTTCAATTTTACAATTTAATTTGTACCTCAAAGTATTTGTTAAGTAAATATAAACTTCGCAGTTGGTAGGGAATCTGTAACATCATGAGGGGATTTTTTTAATTTAAAAAAGATAACTAAATTTCCTGTAATTAGACTAAACTTCGGAGTTATTTTTGTAATTATCCCTTACATTTATTACAATCAAAAGAAACATGTCTAACATAATCAGACAATTATGGAGGATATTTTATTAGTCCTTTGTTAGCACATTTGGTGAATCCTTATCCATGACCACTTCGTTTCCCTCTTTGTCTGCATGTTGCTCTATTTTAATGGCCCCAACCCTGCCAATATTCTTATTCTTTTGTGATCATCCCATCATATCATTGATAATGTATGTCCGTGATGGTCTATTCAGGTACTTATAATCTTTTTCTATATATTATTCATCTGCACTATTAATTTAATAGGGCCTCTTGAATAAATTAGATTGAGTAGAACTAGTTTAACAAGTTCAAGTGCAACTAGCTAGACCCATAATGTGCTGATTCATCCCATTATCTTTTTTTTTTTTTTCGACCTGCAGATATCATTGGCAAAAAGACAGACTCCCACATCGCTTTCCTATGGGACATCCGTCCTTCCCAGGGATGGTCCTAATCTCAGGGGGGGGGGGGAGGGGCAAACCCAACCCCAAAACTCCGCGGTAGTCAGGAATCGAACCTGAGACCTCAGGGTTGCAATTGCAACCCCTCAGCCACCAGGCCAACCCCTGGGGTTCATTCATCCCATTATCTATTGTCTTCATTTGCATATCGACTTTTTGCCCCCATTGTCATTCCTTACTCGTACCCTTTTTAATATAAAAATCTCCGTCTAACCCCGGTTATTTCATGTCTAGGCGCTAGGCTTCCATTGTCCGCTTATGATTTTTTTTCTGATTAGGCCCGCCTAACACCGCCCAGACGCTAGGCCCCAATTTGCCGTCTAGCGAGCGCCTAGCGCTTTTCACAACATTGCTGATACCACATCAAATTTTGCTCTATGACATAATTAAAGGATAATTACAAAAAATGTCCACGAGTTTTGATTTAATTAACAAAAAAATCTAATTTTCTTTTAAAATATCAAAATGCCTCCTAATTACCATCATCCCTATTTAGGTGCAATTAGTAAGATATATAGTAGTTGTAATTTTGAAAGTTTATTGAGTTTTTTTTTTAAATTAGAATAAACCTCATATAATAATTGTAGTTATCCCTAATTCTGATATCAAAGCAATTTGTTATGCATCCCTTACAAAATATTTAGGAAATGATTTCAAATGACTCCAAATAGAAAGGATTTGAAATCCTTCAAAATGACTCTAAAAATAGCTTCCAAGAATTTGAAATTCATCATAGAATCATTCCATCCAAACAACCTCAATGGATTTGTTATTATGGAATTAAAATCCATAGCTCAAATCCTTCCATCCCAAATGGAGCTTAATAGAATTTACAATAAAATATTACGTCCTTCATTGACACGTTAGAATTTCATTTTACTTTGACAACTTTCCATGGAACTGAAAAGTACAATAATTCTTCCTCCAAAAAAAAAAAAAAAGTACAATAATTATTTCCTCATCATGAGAAACAGTGATCTTGCTTTGATGGATCTTGCTTTTCCCGATTTACCAATAACAGTTCCAGATGGGATAATAATATAGTATCAAGGGAAAAAGGCCCACCCCAAAGACAGACAAAAAGCCCATCTATCGAGATAATGGGCCGACAATTTCAACATCCAACTCGTCATCTTTTAAACTTTCTTTTTGTTTTTTGGAGAAGGTTTATCTTTTAAACTTTCTATTAAGCAAGAACGGACTTTTTTGTCCGTATTATTCATGCCATATCAAATATAACTACACCTAATGCATGAATGAGTGCGACAATTAATAAATATCCTAATTTATAAAAAGTGATATACTTTTATTATAGATCTACACCAACACCGGTCACCGGGGGATCCAATGGAAGGCTTGTTGCCCCCTTCTAAATTTTTAGATTTTTTTTTACTTTGTTTATTTGTTATTAATTTATATTTATGTATAAATTATAGGAAAAAGACATCTGCACTCCCATTTGAGAAAAACAACTTGCAATTGTATTAAAAAAATAGGTTTGTCTCCTTTCTCCTAAGTTTCAATTTATTGTCCGTCATTGTACAGGGTATAGATAGGTGACACTAGATGTAACAGACAAAAGTAACACATAATCTTCTTCGTCTCAATCCCAGGGAATACTTATACCGGACAAGGAAATATTTCATTATAATTCCCCTAAAAAAAAATCATTACACTTGTTTAAAACTATTGGCAAACTTTTGTGTAAATCACTCAACTATTTTCTCTCGAATAATAATAATTTATATATTAAAAACCACTAAACTAGTTTCCCTTAAAATCTTATCTCCAATATTTCCTTTTCAAATCCATTCAATTTCATGATAATAAATGAGATGATTTAACATTAAAACAAATTACCAAACCCTATTTATCCTTTAACACAGCAAGTTAAGTTCAATTTATACATTGAAAACCAAAGCCAGAAACCAAAAATCAATCCAAAAGCTGACCGAAGTAAACCGGACACCTATTAGTTCGGTATCTCGGCAAGACCAAACCGTCCGGTCCAACTCCAACCGGACAATTAGCGTGCATCCTATGGCGCTTGCTATCCCACGACGATATCTTGAACCGGATAACCGACGTTACCTCAAGCCGGAAAACCACCTCCCCACGAGCCCGGTCCGCCATGAACTGCTGCCACCGCTGGCTCGTCACCGTCAGGGCGGCGCCGCCCAGTACTCCGGCGATCACGGTCGTATTTTTCGGCTTTTGATAGAACGGAAACAACAACCGCGAACCGCCTATACTCTGGTCCTGATAATAAACCGTCAATTGCATAGAATCGTAATAAGCCCCAATGTTTTGATTCGAATTACGGGCCGTAACATTGTAAATTAATTGGGCATTTTGAAACCCGCCTTCTTGGGCCAGATCCGGGATCGAGAAATCATGGACGTGGAATCTGGGCCTGTGGGGCCGTAAACTGAGCCAGAGGATGAAAGTGATTATGCCCACTAAGAAAAGAAGGGCTAGAAATATGGTGCAGATAAGTTTTGAGACTCTGGTGGTGAGACTTTCTTTGACGCGGTGGGCGTAGTAACGGGCCGTGTGGTGCCGCTTAATGGGCCGGTCTTGTGGGGTGGATTGAACCGGGATCCGGTTTTCTGACCGCATTTTTTTATTTTTCGGCCGGGTGGTGGGAGAAATTAGGCGTTGAGGGTTTTGTGGTGAATAGGAGTTATGGATGAGGTGGTTGTTTATAGATTGGTTTGAAATGGCAGAAAAGAAGATATAACATGGAATTTTGGTTAGAGTGTGTTGCCTGAGGAAAGAAAGGAATAAGGTAGCTTATAAGTTAATAGCTTATTCTTTTTTGGACTCATTTCTTCATGAGCGCAAAAGAGTTGCTTGGGAACTAAGATTGCTCCCTCGTGGCTGGAATTTGGAAATGTGTGTTATGTATTATATAGTATATACCTTGCACTAGGAAAAGAAATATTGATTTGGAGAAGGTATACGTTTCTAGATTCTAGTTTAACTTGTATACAGTAAGTATTCATGATTAAAGGATTTAGTTTCTAGAGGTCAGTTGCTTCAGATTTTATGTTTTACCGCTTGTTTCACTTTTTATTCCACTATGTTGATGATTGTCACGTATAAATACATATAAAAAAAACATATATTTATTATACAATTACGTGTCAATCATCTAGCGAAGTGGAATACACAAGTGAAATAGAAAATAGCATTTTGCCCGTTGGATCCTTAATTTTAATTTAGTGTTTATCTCTGTGTTTTTAAATATCAAAGTCACTACTCAATTAGAAGATTGAACACGTAAGAAGTAGGGGTGTCATAGTTGTCATGTCTGATGGTTTGGACGGGCTGGACCAGTGAAAAGGATGAGCTAGGCTGCAATTTCGGAGGTCCGAAAGAGAGCGGACCTATTTGATCCAACCCATTTAGTCTGAAAAGTCAGACTAGCCCAAGTCGAACCTATCATATCTTTTGTATTTTTATTGATTGAGCCAGGTTTGAACCTCAAAAATAGCGGCCTCATGGAATTTCTGCCTGACCTATTTTTTCATTTGGTCCGTCCCAACGACCGATTTGACAGCTCTAGTAGTACTACCTAGACTCTTAGAAGGTATTGTTTCTAGTCATTTTAGTTACAAATTTGTCATTACTAACACTTTATAATTAGTTTTTTGAAAGAAATAAGTTTATCTGAGTATAGATTGCTCTGTGTAGGGATATTGTGACTTCTTAATTAAAATTCACATTTGTGCCTGGTAAACATATACCCAAACGACTTATTTCATCGGCCGGCCTCTTGGCCAGTTGGCCCATTCATATATAGCTACAACAACTTTAAAGTTTGTAAAGCCCAAAGCGGATAGGCCCAAACCAGTCCGATAAGTTGGGGCCCAAGCATATGACGTAAACTATGTCCGCTTCAACCCTTGTTTAAACTTTAAACTGCTTCATAATAATGATGTTTTAATTCACAAAATTACTGAAAATATTATCTCAGTTTCTTTTCAATTTATTGTGTATCTTTGTAAAGATGTTACTTAGTTATTGATCAATATACTAATAAAATAATAATGTAGTGTTTATTCTAATCTAATAAAAAAATAAATAGAAGGCCTACAATTATAAGGAAATTAAAATTTTCAATATGACATTTGTCATTCAACTTTCGTTCTGAGAAAAAAAAGTGCATGTACACATAAAATACATAAGCTAAAATTTGTTCATACGGTCATTTTTTCAATGAATACGTAGTCGTTTAGTCGAGATGCATACAAAGTACAAACTAACGTTGATTTTATTTATATAATTGCATATTGTGTTTAATAATATTCATACGAGAATTAGAGTAGAATAGCCACTACATTATTAAAATAAGAATAGTTAAATTAACAAATTTGGTCTTATAATATAGTATAACATTTTGTTATTTATCTAAAAATCCAAACATCAACTTACAATAATTAATTCGTTATTGGTAATGTCATTTATTCATATTTTAAAAAATGATTATTTTAAAAATTAATGAAATAGGTCTATCATGTCTAAAGGATTCCAATTTCCACCATTATATACGGTGTGACCGTGTGAGTTTATTCCATTCTACACCTATGGGAGTACTCCAGGTGCATAATAATCATATATTTATTATAGATGTGTTAAACTTTACACATAATCACATAATTCAACGTGTATTTTATGCAGATTTTCGATAAATACTAGTACTACACCATAGTAATTTCTATCCAAAATGTACAATAGAAAAGATATTCCATCTTTTGCCATCCCTTCTAGAAATATGATCACATTACATATTTTCTCACACCAAACACAACAGGAGAATCCGTAAGAGGATTCTTTTGGGGATTTGTATGAAAGTTTGGTGATAAGTTGAAGATAATCTGGTCTTTATCCATATCCTCCTTTTTCTTTCACACGTTTCTTGTATTTCCCTTTTGTTTTATTTGATGGAAATATATAATCTCACGTCTCAACATCACTCAAAATATAGTAATCATTTAATGACGATAGGACAAAAAAGTTCCACGGTAGTGCTAATTATTTGAAGATTTAAAGATGTTATAGTTAAAAAATAATATAATTTTTGGTATAAACAGAGGCAATTTTTGGTACCAACGCAACTTTTAAGACCTGGAACATTGGCAATCTCCAACGTTTGCATCGTTATATCTATAAATAAAGTTCAATTTCTTAAAATAACATTTAGAGTGTCTTTACTCAAAAGAAATGCATGTGATTCATTCTTAATTTTTCAACTTTCTTTTGAAAATCCACCCAAAAAAACTATAAAGAAAAAAAGATTAATTCTTTTGAATGTCATCTAAAATAATATTTTAATTCATTATAGGAAAAATCTTGTTTGAGTTTCGATTGTGCAAGCCAAAACTACTATAGGCGTGAATGCTTACGTACGGGACGTCTTGTTGCTTGCCCTAGGCCGCGTAACTATGAGGACTAATAATTTTAGTCCTATAAATTTAGGTAGCAGTTGTGGTCCATTAAGATTTGATTCTAATTTGTACAATTGTATCTCATAAGTTCTAATTTTGGCAATTTTTAACTTATAAGTGCTGAATTTGTGCAATATTGGAACATAGGAAGTAATACTGGATCTTCTGCTCGAGGATGTTGTCTGCACCGTCCAAAGTGGCGTACCACCACCTTAGTGCAGTGCGGTCGGCGGACCGCACTCGATCCCGAAATAACCGTATTAAATTTGAGTTAGACCGCACTAAAAATTTAGGAAAAAAATTAAGTTAAGATTTAAAAGGCCAATTAAACCTAGAGTAAGTCTCATGTGAGACCGTCTCACGGATTTAAAATAATGAGACGGATCTAACCCATTTCCAAATCAAAGCAAGTTAAGATACAAATTTAAATGGATTAGTATATATAGGTCGGTTTAGGATCCTCTCACGAAAAATAAGTCCGTGAGACCGTTTCATATGAGTTTTTGTCTTAAACCTACTATATTGGCCCAAAAAATTAAGAATTTTCTGGCCTAATTAAGGTATATGAATGGATGAATGATTGTCTCTTTTTGTTTTGTAGATAGATATATATGTTCCAAACTTGATAATTAATAGTTTTTTTGGGAGTATTTTTCAAATGAACTTTTGGATGTAAAAATCTATTTTCTATAATAATAATTATTATTTAGTGGTTAATTTAGAATGGACTTTTGAATACTTCACTTCTCCAAGGAGTTCATTCTAGAGAAGCCAAAACTGGAGAAACCCGCAAAGAATTTTTGCAAGGTACAACGTTTTGATTTGCCTTTTTTTTTTCTATGTTTTTAAAATTTCTGCCAGACAATTGTCCCACCAAAAAGAAAATAAAATTGACCGCACTGGCGGACAATCCTGGCTACGCCCATGCCCGTACCGGATATGTATCTAATACGATACTTTATTTGATACTTCATGGATACTCCATGGATATACTACATACGAAAGTAGATAAAATTTATTCTATTGCTCATTTTTTCATCACTTTTGTGTGTGTCTATGTGAGTTATCACATTTTAGATTTGAATACTTATGAAATTTTAGTTTTATATACTTGAAACATTGTTTTTTTAATCACACTTAGTACGTTTGTATTTTCAGTAATAAAAAAATATATAATTTATATGTGTATATATACCGTACCCGTATTCTTAAAATTTCAAAATATGTCGTATTCCCGTACCCGTGTCGTATAGTATCTGTGTCCCGTATCCGTATCAGTGCTTCATAGTTTAGAACTAAACATATGTTTCATTTTTTTATTCCCAAAATACCCTTGAATATAGCCGAAATATTCAAGAGTCCGTCGGATTTTTGTCCTTTTCTCCATGAATTTTTTCTAGTCAGGTTTTTCAAAAACATGTTTTTAGCCATTTTGTTAGTTCAAATGTCCACTTTACCCTTTTATCTCATTTTTGGGGACTGGTACATAACTCGGTAACAAGGTATATAACTCAGTACCAAGATATGTACTGCATCAGTTTTTTAAAAATAATCAAGTACCTCACCAGAGATTACATGAAGGGTATGATCATCAGTTTTTAGTTAAAATGACTAAGAAAACATGTTTTTGAAAACAGATGACCTATTTTTCATTTTCACAAAACATAAATGGTCAATTTAACCTATTACCACAATATTCAGAGTACCTAATATACCTATCACCGGTCAGAACATAGTAATTTTCGCCTAAAGGATAAAATTGTCAAGGACCAAAATTGACATATTCAGAAATAATAGCACCAAAATTGTCAACCACTAAGAGTTAGAGCACTAAAGTTGCAATTAAGCCTGCCTCAAAAAAAAAAAAAAAGTTGCAATTAAGCCCAAAAAGCATTCTCAAGACAAGCCATATATTAATGAAGAGAATTATATAATAATGATGGATAGACCCAACCATCCTTTTTTCTGCACAAAAACATCACGGACATAATTTTATTCCCAATCCTGAATCATCCTGGAAATTAATTCCCCCCTGGAAAGAATTATGAAACAAGAAAATAATGGTCTTTGTTGAAGAGGAAGAAAGCTGATTTCTTATTTATTTTTTTATTTTTTAGAAAAAGAAATAATATCTTGCAAATGAAGCTTAATTTCTCTCGTGCACGAGTGACTTTCTTACAATGAAAACTTGGTATTCATCATTCATATGGGTATCCAAAAGTTGACCAACTCGATTATTGCCTCTTTTTCCATTTTTCCAGTTCCTCATTATTATTTCTTGCTAAAGAGTAAAGAGGTGGTGTGAGAAAATGACTGAAAATGCAAAGCTGGTAATCTATAAACACTGATTTCGTGTTACTGTTATTCTGAACTATCCTGTTTGACAAGATTGTGTTATTCTTTTGTCAGGAAAACATGAGTTGTGATAATCTGATGTCAAATTGTCAAGCTGGAGAAATGGAAGAAAATGGAGGCCACAAAGTTTATGTTTCTGATGATCACGTAAATGGAGTACAACAATCGAGAACAATTACTTGTGATCATAGTTTTGTGGTGGATATGCGACGCCTTTCTCATCTTACAGAGAAAGACATCAATTCTAATTCAAGAATCACTGTAAGTGTTTTTCACGCAAATGATTTCAGTTGAGAAAAATATGGACTGTAACATATTTTTGTGGGTATAATTAAGATACAGAGAAACCATTCAAGAAAAGGATCTAGCAGGGGCGGCGAGAAGAAAAACCCATCTACGGCTAATCAGAGAAACGCCACTATGCTTGCAAATTCACCTACAGGTAACCATTATCTTTTTTGCTTTCTCTGAAGAAAAACTTCTCTTTCATTCGGAATCGGATTTCTGTTCCACATTCATATTCCACGCCCTATTACATTGTATTGATAAATGACATGCGTACTCTATCATCAACCATCTTTATATTTACATGCTAAAAAATTATATTATATTACCAATTTTCTATTTCTAAATAATTAATTTGCTCATGATAGTTGCAAATAATACATTCATTAAATACTATTAATCATAGTCCTCCTAAGAAAAATTAATCTTGCTACATCATGCCCCATGTATTTTTAATTTAAGAAAATGATAACACAAATCATGTGTGAGTACTGTTGCTATAACTCGCTAAATCATGCCTATCAATCTAAAAGTTCAAATATTCTATCTAGATTTAATCCATCCAAACTCAATCACAATAATTAATTATAACTTAGTTGGTTGAGCACTTTTTAACGAACATGTTGAAATGTGATTAGATAAGTGTACGAAATGTGATACTCGTCCACTGATATTGAGATGCCTTTTTTTTTTCCTCTAAGTCTTTCATGTGTTTTTTATTAATCTTTTTTTGATCGGTTGTTTTTTATTAAATTTTATCGGTATGAAAAGCTGTAGCTACTTTACATGGAGGCGTGCAGCTTGAAAAGCCAGTGTTATTAGTGGCGATGGGGCCCACCGAACCCTCCGTCATCCCTCAACTCCATCATCAAATCACCATCAACAACGAATGCAAACGTGGCGGCAAGAGATTCGGTTTCCGACATTCTCAATCCACCTGGTCTATTGATCCCAGAAAGATACTTATGTTCTTCGCAACCCTGTGAGTTCTATCTACACTGATTTCTGTTATGTAAAATTAAATTAATTGCCTTGTCATCTGTTTTCAGGTCAAGCATGGGAACTATTCTACTGATATATTTCACCTTATCGATGGGCAAACTTAACGAGGATGACAATGGTCTGAATTGAACATCAATTGCTAAATATCGTAAAAGAGGAGCTCTTTAACTTGGAGAGTATTTGCAAACAGTTCTGCTTTTTTTGAAATGATTTATTGTCTCGAAAACAACAAGTAGTTGTAAATCATAAGTTGTTCATATTTTGCAAATAGAAATGAAAAATTGATTATAACTTACGAGAAAGTTTATGGTGTATAAATCGTAAAAACATTTTTTTGTGTGTAAAAGTCAACGTAAAAGTAGAATTTTTTAAATGACACGGAATCAGAAGTTGAAATTGACATAGCAATTTTCATTACTGTTCTAAAAATCCCGCTTAGCCCCGATTAGTCCCCACCTAGGCGCTAGGCCTCCGTCTGCCTACGTTATTTTTCCGATTAGGCCTCGCCTAGGCGCTAGGCCCCAGTCTGCCGCCCGACTTGCGTCTAGCGCTTTTTAGAACACTGACTTTCATGAACAAGAATCGATAATGTTGCAACGTTCTCCTACGCTATTCATTGGAACCAGAGATTATCGAAATTAACCAGGAAATATTGAAGATACTCTCTGGTATTTTATATTTATTGCATCTAAATAAAGATGATGTTATATACAAAACCTTAAATAAACCAGCACAGATATTGGCCATATCATCTATCAATTACTCCTATTTATTCCTGCTTGAGAACAAAAATTCTCAGAATTTAGTACCGTTTAGAAATCCTCGGCATCGAGCATCTATTTTTCCTGTCATGGTAAAGTCTCAGCACAATCGCAGCCGTTTCTTCGATCGCCTTCCCAGAAACCTCTGCAATCAAAGCAACCAACAAATTCAAACAAATCAAGATTGTGATCATATTATAAAGGGATAATTACAAAAACACCCCTGAGGTTTGGGCTAATTACAAAAAAAAACCCAGGGATTTTTGAAAATTACAAAAACCCCTTGAGGTTTGACACCGTCTTACATTTCCTCCTTAATAAGCAAAAAACATATCAAAAACCCTCTGATACTTATAAAAATACTACAGTTACCCACTTAAAATTAAAACATAATCAAACATGATGGACTTTTTTGTAATTTTGAAACATCTCTGAGTTTTTTTGTAATTAACCCAAACCTCAGGGGTGTTTTTGTAATTATCTCTATTATAAATTCTGCAAAAAATTGCAATACTCACCAATCACAGGCCAGATAGGATTTTGTTGAAAAATTTTACTAGCAAACTCCAGTTCTTCTCTGACATGATCCATTTCAGAATAATTGCTCCTTATTTCATCATCAAACCCCAAGCTCTTGGCTCTTGCTCTCCTTATTGTCTGAAGGACAACAGGGTTTATAGTCAGGGCAAATACCTTCTCAGGGTCAACCTCAAAAAGACCCCTCGGCAAATCTACGTTCATTACAATCGGCACATTCGCCACTTTGTATCCTTTCTGCGAGAGATATATAGACAACGGCGTCTTCCCAGTACGAGATACACCAGTAAGGACGATGTCGGCCTTGTGCAGATTTTCGGGCAAGGCCCCATCATCTTGCTTTATGGTGAACTCGATTGCCTCGATCCTTCGGAAATAATCCTCACCGAGCGAGGTTTTCCTGCCCGGGGCCCAGCGGGAAGGCCAGACGGCGAGACGCCGAGATGGGAAGCAATGGATTCAGTTATGGGGCCGAGTACATCGAGAGATGTTACGTTCCAAAGCTGACATGCTTGTCGGGCTGATTCTGCTATTGAAGGATCGGCTAGTGTGTACACGAGCATTGCTCCCTCTTTGGCTGCTTGAGCAATGACCTCCATCAAGCGGTCCACGTCATCGATCTTAACAGAAAGGGAAATATATAAATGAAATTGAAGTTTAGTCATGAACCAGATGTCCTCGGGCAGTGTATTAGCACAAATTTGAAGACTGTCAGCATCATAGACATAGTTTTGATGACTAAATTGCAAAAATTTAGTCCTCTAGCTATGGGAAGTGGGCAATAATAGTTCTGCAGAAATCACGATTTGCAAAAGAGATATGTAACTATAAAAAATCCTCTCGATTTCAATTCTTTGGTCCCCGGAAATTGAAAAATTCAATGAAAAATCCACGTGTCCACATTTGCGACCAAACTCGCAGATGCGAAAATTATTTCCGACCAAAATTACGGGTTTTTGTTTTAAGCAAATTGTGATTTCTACATGACTATTATTGTAACCTGCTATAGCTATGGGACTAAAATTTCAACTTAGCCTGGTTTTGATTATTAGCAAATGTACTTGCTTTTGCTTAAATATCAATATCATAGGAGTAAAATGCAATACACATAACTACATCATGTGGGTCGTGCTCCTAAACAAGGAAATAATCTTGTCCAAATGAAACAAGTTAGGTTGCATCAACCAGAATATGATCAATTAACTACTTCACTATATAGGCTTCACTAATAACATAAACTAAAGAATGGGTACTTAAATATTTCACCCTTCCGGACCAAAATTGCACAAAATTAGAACCCCTCTGACCAAAATTGCACAAAAATAAAAATTCACGGGCCCAAAATTACTACATATCATAGTTACATAACCAAATTTGCCACTCATATAAACTTACAAACTAAAAATACTGCACAATATGTAGATGACTAAAACTGCAATTAAACCATCAGGCATATTCTCAGTCAGAGGCTACTCAGAGCATTAAAAATTAAAATTGACCCCAAAACTAAAACAGAATGACTAACTTACCCCTGAAAACAAGTGGGTATTAACAGGGCAAACCCGATCCACCAAGCAGTGCTCGAACTGACCCAACGCCGCGTTAACGGAGTGCTCCACCGTCCACCCCGTCCCATCGGATACCATGTATATGGCCTTACCCCCGGTCGCCCAGTCCGCTAAACACTCTCCGTCACTTGCGCCGTCGCTGGGAGGGGAGAGTGTCTGGAGATCACTTCCACTACTATTGATATTATCAACAATAACCCTTGACGGAGAATCGGAATAATTCATTTCCCCAGTAGGAAGCTGAACCTGGCGACCCAATTTCCGGCCCGACCGGATGGCGCGAGCCCTAGACCAACGGTTTAGCTGAGGGCTTGTTTTGATTCTCCGATCACGCGGTCCGGGAGAAGATGAACGCTCGGAATTTGGTGGAGAAGGGCTAGATTTGTGCTCGGAGAGGGGCGGGCTGGTGGTCGGCGACGGCGCGTGCGGGATGTTGGACAGGGTTAAGGTTGAGGAGGCAATCATGGTTTAGATTTTTCCTTTACTAATTTTGCCCCTTTTTTGGCCCTTTATTTATCTTATTTCATAATTGATATACCAAGGCCCAAGCAACCAGAAGCATGTATTTATTTGAGAGCAAATGGTGGGAACTATCCACTTATGATAGAAACAAAACTTTTATAAACGTGTGAGATAAAAAATTAAGTTTCTATCCACTTTTTTATTCTTTTACCCAAATCTTTTGATATTTTATCTCTCACATATTTCTCTCTCACATTAATATACTTTCTTTATTTTGATTTTTAACACAAGTTTTAGTTTTTTTAAAATAAAATCAGATTTTTGTAAAATCGTTTATTATAAAAAAAATTGAAAATAATTTTAGTTTTTATTATTTTATAATTTCAAGATACTTTAAAAAAATGGAAAATATTCTCGAAAAAATAGAAAATATTTTCGAAAAAGTGTGTATTTTTTTAAAAAAAAAAAACCATTTTCATATTTTTGATTCTTTTTTGTTTTTTAAACAAATTATCGTGTGTTTTTTTATATTTTAATATTTAGAATTGAAATTTCTGAATCTAAGATGCACTGTGCACGATATATCGTGTCTATATTGAACACGAGCACAATATCGTGCCTAAGTAAAAATTTGGCACGATATCGTGCCTCAGTAAAAATTAGGCACGATATCGTGCCCTATATTGGGTACGATATCGCGCCTCAGTAAAAATTGGGCACGATATCGTGCCCAATATTCATGCCCAATTTTAAATAAGGCACGATATATCGTGCCTCAGTTAAAATTAGGCACGATATCGTGCCCAATATTCGTGCCCAATTTTAAATAAGGCACGATATGAGTATACAATTTTATACATAGGTATGTGTATTTGGGGGGAAGTGTACACGATTTTCAAGGAAAGCATTAATTGCATCAGTTTCAAAATTCAAAATTCATAAAACACCAACTTAAAGAAGGGACAATTTCGCCAATTTGGGTAGAAAAGAGTTTTGTTATCTTAGTGGGTAGAAAAGAGTACACACTATCCATAGTGGGTACTTAAAAAATTGCCCCTTTATTTGAAGTAGCTGATAATTATATTTAAATGGATTTGTTAGTCATATCTCATACCTGAGTTTTGGCATATACTTCTTTTGAGATTTATATTCTTGACAAGAAAGTACTCTGTCTACTATTATTAAGTCAAATATATAAAATAAATAACTCTAGTCTAGCCAATATATATACAAAAGTAATTCGACATTTTTAAAAAAACTAATAAGAATTATTATAATTATAAAAAAAAAAGAGAGACTAAAATTAAAACTTGAAACTTTCTCAAATTTATTATCTTTAATTATTATAAAACACAAACTTTCTAAAAAAATAAATAACTTTAGAAATGATATATATTGATTTTTCAGATACATAAGTGTATTGTATTAAAAAATTGTAAATAAATCTAAATTTCTCATTTCAAGACTATGAGTCAAAAGTTTGTGAAAATTATATATAAATAATTTTTCCATGTATAAAAATTAATAGATATTGCTCGTTATATATACAAATCAAACAACCTTAAAATAAGAAATCTATTATATATCACTCGTTGTTTTTTATATGAATGTATACTCTTTATTTCAGTGGAAAAGAATTACAATTCAAAATGTGGCATTATATATTTATTTTTCTTAAAAGAAGTATATATATATAAACTATTTTTTTTGAACCAAGTATATATATAAACTACAGTGCTCCGAAACACATACATTTTCCCTAAAAAATAGTAGAAGTTCATATGGACACTTTAACTAACCCTGCTGAGGATTGTGGATATTCGAAGACAATTGTTGAATGTTTAGTAGAAAGCAACATAGTGATGTAAAATCATGAATTAATTGATGCATATTTTGGACTTTTAACCAAATTAAACCTTGGAGATTGTTCAGATTAAGACTATCCATTTTGAGTTGTGGCATTGAGTGGGAAAAATCATTTAATTAAAATTCGCGGATGATGATTGGTGCACAACTTGAGTAAGTATTAATCTGTGCTATTTGATTTCATCATTTCTCAAATGTCTTATCATTTATCATTTAACTTTGAAAATTTTCACATTTTCCACTAATGAATGTCATCATTCATCTGAAATAAAGTTTGCAAGTGAGGTGTTACAAATTTATTTGCGTCCCGAGTATGGACATCAACGAAAATTTAATTCTTATGGCAAGGCACTTTCATATGATATATCCAAAAGACTTTAGATAGACCATATTTAGCAGGGTGCATCACATGCAATTGAGGAAATAGTTAATCATGCATTTTTATTGGATAATAATACTTAATCGGCTTAATTTGATTGGTTCAATATTGAGATTGAGTTTGATTGATTACAAGTTTTTTTAATAAGTTGGGAGTAGTTGTTGGAGGGGATGTGATAAATTTTCAAAAAAACTGGAAGATGCATTGTTCGAATCTTGATCAACACTCTTACAAAGGGTCACTGATACCACTTGAGCTACAAGCTCGTGGTATTGATTAATTTCACGTTATCATTTGGTCTTATCAAATGGATACAATGAGTTCGAACTAACTACTTGTTTGTTTAAAGGATATATTGAGTTGTTGGATATGTGAATATTTGCTAATAATAGGCTGGAAATTAATCTCACCCCAGGTAATTAACATGTGTTATCACTGATGCTGCCAAATGGGTTGCGTCGGTGCTGACCCGTCGGATCAAAGAGAAAAAGTGGGTCGGATCGGACTAACTAAAATTTCCATCAGATAACTATATTTTTTGGAGCCCAACTCACCCATATTCCAAAAATACACATGAAATAGCAGCCCAACCCACTCAAAAAAAATTGAAACCACTTCATTTATTTTCAGTACCTTGTGTGATGAGTCAAATTAAAGACACATTAATATAAAGAAAAAAATTCTAAAAATCCCAACCAATCGTGGCCTATTATGTAGTACTAATCAATGTATAGTCCACTTTATAAATACAACAAAGTGTAACGATCCATCAAATGTTTAACTGAATATATAATTCATTATGCATTTATTCGAAGATGAAATATTAATTGGTAGTATAAAAAAAAAGAAAAAGAAAGGGAACTGCTTAGGCCTACTACCACTTGTCGAGGCAAAGCTGTATTATTCTTTTAATATTTTGGTTAATTTCTATATTGTACATAAAATATTTTCAGAAACTAGCTATAACTATATAACTTATCCTCTGTATCCACCAAAAACCTTTTTGAGTCTAAGTGATTAAATTTGTACGAGAAACCTGGGTAGTCCAATTTTGTGTCCAAAAATTTTAACATCTTCTTGGACTTGTTTCCTGTATTCCCCAAAGCTAAAGCTTCTATAAACACAAGGGTCATCGCCACTCTGTATAACAGTGTCATAAGATGGGCAAAAGAAGTATGCTGTGGAGAACCGTTCATTTAGCGGGTTAGCCACAACCCGGTGCTCTACGCTTTTATACACATTATTGCTCCACGCCTGCAATTATTAAAGTAATTAACCCACTTAAATTTAATGTTCTGATTAAAAATAATTAAAGACTTAATTACAAAAAAAGTACACTTGAAACTCGGTCTAATGACAAAAGAATCCAGATTTTCGTAATTACTAATACCCTTGATATTTGTTTATATTTTACCAATTGGGGATATAGGGGTTTTTTAAATTGCAATTTTGAATGATATAATATTTTTTTAGATAGAATTACAAAAAAAAATCATGATGTTTACGACATTAAAAAAACAACATAGAGAATTTTCAAGATTACATTAACATCTTTGAGGTTGGATTCCATTTTACAATTTGCCCCAACTGTTAGTTACCGTGACAGAATTTGCTGACATTATCAAATATTTTACAGTTATATTCCTTATTACAAATATCCCAAATTTTCGATTGGTTATTGTTATTAGAAAAGTTGAAGGATGTAAACGTAGAATGTAAGACGAATAGTTTGGGTTGATTGTATTATGTAGAAAAGCCGAGTGATATAATTATAAATATTTGATTATGTCAGCAAATGTAAGACAAAACCAAGCGTTAAAGGGTTTTCTATAATTTTGAAATCTTTCTGGGCTAACCATTTTTTTTTTTATTTCCCTAAGCGCTAAAGAGATTTTTGTAATTATCATTTTTTATTAGCTTAAATCTTACGAGACTCCATTTAAATTGACATATTTGGAGCTAAAAATTTCGAATCCATGTAGCAAATCAATGTTTTCATAATTTACCCGTTTAATTAAAAAATAAAAAATTAAGGCATAGTATGGAAAATCTTGAAAGAAAATTGTACCTGAAATAAATCTCCAATGTTGATGATGAGGGCCTCGGGATTGGGTTTAACAGCAAACCACTTTCCATCTTTGACTAATTGCAAACCACCGATGTGGTCTTGGTGCAATACTGTAATAAAGTCGCTATCAGTATGTGGCATTATTCCGAACATCTGAGGATATATTGGGCAATGTGGGTATCTGTTCAATCGAAGGTAGCATGTGTTTGGCAGACATGTTTCTCTGAAAAAACCCGAATTTTGACCCAATTCCTCTGCTAATATGTCTACTAATTGTTGTGATAATTCAGACACCATCACCGCAAATTGCTCCATTATTAAGCTGTTAATAAAAAAAAAAAAACACATTGGTCAGAATTAATATTATTATTAGACAAGAATGATAGAAAGATCAATTTTTATTGGGGTTTAATTAATTTAATGAATTAAGATTTTGACTGAATATTTTTGTGGTTCGATTAATGAATGATGGGAACATGCATGCAGTGATGCAGGGACACGTACGCAGCACTATGCACTGCAGATGTCTCAGAATTAGGCACAATGACAACAATGGCCTTTCGGCCATGTCTCATTTTTTTGTAACACATTGAAAAATAAATGTGTATAAACAACTGCAGATACATGAAGTACCATGTAATAAAGAGATTCCAAACACTTGGTAAAATATGTGAAGAGAAGCTGGCTTCTACGTGGCTTAAATATCCCCTAACATTGAGATATCTTGACGGATGATAATGGCTGGTTTTCAGGATGTGATATTCTCTTCCAAAATCGTGTTTTTTTATCATATTTTGTCCCTAGTATTGATGATTGTAACGTGTATAACACTTGCTATGTAAATTTTCAAACATAAATTCTTAATATGGTAAGTGTTATACACGTTATAATTATCCGTGCGATATAATATGAAATTAAACATGATTTTGTAATAAAAGATCACATCTGCTAATTTCCAAATCCTCTTTAATTAAGTGAATCGAACGTGTGATGACCAATTAAGTAGTAGGTCCAGGATGCTTAATTACCAAGAGACTAAATTGTTTCGTCTACTTAATTAGCATGCATATATGGTTAGTGAAACAGAATGATAATTTATTGAAGATGTGTTTGCATTCATTTTATACTTCATGTCGCATCAATCAAATTATGTTGGAGGATTCAATTATATGAATCACATTTCTTTTCATATGTCACACTAATGTCGGATGAAATCTTCTATTCCAAAACTGTGTTTCATCTTCTATTCCAACCGTGTAGATGATTGACAAGTGTATTACAATTACCATATTAGAACCCCACAATTTATGATTGATTTATGCTTGAAAATAAACATGGTAAGTGTAATACGCGTGTCAATCATCTACACGATTGAAATAGGAGGTGAAACGCGATTTTGGAATAAAAATAGCGCGCTAATGTTATATATAGAAAAAAAAAATGGCATTATTTATATTAATTTCCGTGTGGTACTTACTTGAGCAATTACAAGTTTGAAAATGACATCTATATATAAATCTTGAGATGGGCATTTTGAATTCTAAATTAGGCTGAAAGCCTTTCAAAATGAAAATACGCGGATGTACTGTTGAAAAGTGAACAAAGTAAAGAATAATTTTGAAAATCATGTGAACAAACAGTTACTAGTAAGTTTCTGTCAGTTTTTGTCGGAATTAATAAACAAGATAGTTAAAAATTAGGTAAATATTTTTTTTTTCAAATTAAAATAACCTGTCAAATCTACCTATCAATTCAATTAGTAAAATTATCCTCGTATTAAATCCCTTTTCACATTCCCCATTAAAAATAATCTCATGACATTTTTAGAAAGTTAATTCCAAAATTAATAACGGAAACAAATCCAAACATTGTGAATTAAAAACATAAACAGTTTAACTAGTTAATGTCAATGTTCTAAAAAATGCTAGAGCTAGTTTGGCAGCAGACTATGATCTGGCGCTAGGTAGAGTTAGTTGAGTTTTTGGCGGGGTTAGGCGGGACATAATCAAAAGAATAATGTGTGCGAATAAGGGGGTTTGTCGCTTAGACGGGGACTAATCGAAACTAGACAGAAATTTTTAGAACAATATTAGTCCAGTTAAAAAAATTAATAAAAATTTACCTGAGACTGTCGAGACCACCTGAGCCTAACACATCACTCAACGACACATGAAAAGCCTCCGACCAAGAAAGCTGCTTCAAGCAAGTAGCAGAAGGCGTCCCCCACCGATAACTCCCAGCCGAGAAATTCAAATCCTTGTAGTTCATTTTCTCGTGGAACGGTTTCTTGAACAGCTTCACTTGTTCGCCTCTCATTTTCTCCAATATCTCGCGGGAAATCCCGTGGTTTATCACTTGGAAAAATCCCCATTCTCGGGAAGCCATAGCAATCTGCTTCTTGCATGCCCGCCGCTCGATTTCTCCGAGGTTTAAACGGCTGAGATCGATTAGCGGCAGCTCGCACTCCTCAACCGCCGAAAGTTCTGGAAAGTTCTTTTGCGGCGTTATGTTGTTGAAGAGATTTTTGAATGTTTTCTCGAAAGGCGGGTCAGGTGATTCTTCCATTCTTACGGGCTGAAAAAGGAAATAAATTCAAGCATGTTAAATTTTTTCAATTTCCCTGTTTTTTTTTTTTTAAAGTTTCGTGGAAGAGCAAAAACAGTGTAATTATAAAATTGGGGAAACAGAGTTAAGATAGAAATGGACAGGTTAAAGAAACTAAGTCGATGACTACAAACTTGTAACTCAAATGGTATCGCTCACCTTTGCAAGGGTATTGACACTAAATCTTTCAATTTTTTTGAAATTTATCTTTTCCCCTACAACCACTGCTCTCAACTTATATATTAAAAAAAAAACTAAGTCGAGGACGAAAGTTTCTTGAATTTGATTTGGGCATGAAATTTGGTGTCGTCACGCTATATATGGATAATTAGGGGGGAAATATGACAAGAAGAAGATGATAAAAGGCATTATTTTTTTTATTTTTTATTTTTGATGACGGGGAACCCGCAACCGCTACTCTTCGAAGTACAAGACTGGATAAACCCGAGTGGACGTCTAGCCTCGCAAACTACGCCAACCAGGTAAACCACACTGGGCTTGGCTCAACCAAGAAAGTATTGGTAGGGGGAATCGAACTCGTGACCTTTCAGTCCCGCGCTCACCTACTCCACCAACTTGGCTACCTTTGCGGGTAAAAAAAAAAAAAAGGCATTATTTGAATTTGCCTATGTTTCTTGTTTTGTAGTCGATGAAAACGTTGTATTATCTCTCTAGGCCATTTGCACATGACTTTTGATGAATTTGAAAACAAGGTCTCTTGCCTGTCCTTTATAGTATGTGTTTGTGTGTGTTAAAAATCCGAAGCGTCCAATAAAGAATTTGACAATATATTCCTTTTTCGCCAGGACCCATCACCCTGTGTAACTTAGTTTCACAACAAATCCATATTGTAAAAGAATAAATAAACTAAGAAAAAAAATCAATTGGGATAATATAAAATTGAAAATTATACGACAATCTTTGACCATCTTATGTTTTTTTTCCTCGAAAAAAGAGAAGAAAAAGAAAAGGAACAAAAATGCAGAGGCACAAGGTGCACATGTAAGATGTCCAATAAAAAATGCATGTTCAGCGGTGTGCTTTTTACAAGTCTACGACAACACATGTTTTTACCCACAGTATGCACGTTTTGTAATGTTGTTTGCTCAACATTAGTAACATGGAAAAAAAAAACCATGTTATCTTGAAAAAAAGAAATGCTTACTTGGTTCAGATGCTCTGAATGATTCAAGGACACCACCATCTGATCAGTGTTTCTCCGACAAGTCTCTTGCAGTAGTTACTTTTGATTCTGCATTTTCAAGTGCCAGAGTTAATTGATTAAAACTTTGGAAATAATTAATGAGTCAATTTCGGCAACTAACTAAGTGGTCCTTTTCACCCTGCAGAAAACATTGATGGCAAACTTTCTCTATTTGAGTGTGTACAAAAATTTATGCTTTTAGAAGACATATAATTAGAAGTTTGATTAGATAGTTTTTGATGAAAAAATTGTAAAAGTGTTTACGTGTTTATAAAAGTCTAATTAGAAGCAGAATCGGAAATTTAAATTACTCATCTCCTTTAATTCTTTTAAATTATGATTAAAATAAATAGAGAATTAGAAACATAAATTAGCATTTGAACAATAAATTTTTTCAGCCAAGAAACTGAGAAGCACTTTTTTTAGTGATTGCAAACACTCAATGTATATCGTTTGCAAAGGTTAGCCACCAAGTTGCATGGCGGTTCAAATAATATATAGAAAATTCACCTACATATAATATTGATGAACAAGCATTTTCACGGTAATTTGTTGTGTGTGTATTTTTCCACAAAGCTTAAATTAAAAGTGTCTACAACACACGATTATTACCTATGAAATGTTTTCACACAAAATTATAACGAGGATATAATGTCATGCATACGTCAGCTCCGATATACATATTGTGCTGATGTGAACATTAGTGTAGGCGAGTGTTTTTACTTTTTAGTATCAACAAATGAACACAAAAATTGCATTTTGATGAAGAGAAAAGACAATTAAAGCAAGCTTTTCTGATAAAGAAATGTGGCCTCCATTTGAAAACAAGAAATAATAATGAAATCCTGAAAATGAAAAATTTGTACGTACACTCACATTGAAAAGAGAAGCAGATGAAGAACAAGGAATGGCTTTTTGAGATAGGGAGGGGTGGCAAAGGGAGTATAATGCGTGTAGGATTCGTGTCCAGGATGATTGGAAGGGAAAGATATTTATAGAGAAAAAAGTGCCATCAATTATTATCATAGTTGAATTTTCTTTCTTCTTTTTTTTTATTTTATTTTACAATTTTAGTCCAAAAACTATAGTAGTTGGCAATAAACTACGATTTGCAAAAATGTCTCAATTTCAATCGTTTAGTCCATATATCAATGAGTTTGTTCGGAATAGATGTTTTTTTTTTGAATAAATGCGAAATATAATTAAAAGAAAAATGAAGTGTACTGCTTACAAGCTAAGTAACTAGCTTTAAAATAGGGGTATCGTGAAAACCTATCAAAGTAAAACCCAGTAGGAAAAATCTTTGATAGGAAAAAGAGTACACCATAAAAAAAACAATAAAAATAATTTAAAATCTCAATGGACGTTTATTTCTAGGGGTTTCGGAATCGACGTTGATCAAGAGGATTTTTCCGGAACATTTTCAACTTTCGGTGACCAAATGGCTGAAATTGAGATTTTTTGTTTGAAAGGTACAAGATTTTTTTGCAAATCGAGATTTGTACATGACTTTTATTGCTAAATTCCATAATTACAGGATTGGAATTGCAATTTACCCGAGAAAAATGATCCATGAATTATTATCAGATTTGAATTTTCTTCTTTTTTTTTTCAAGGGATTAAAAAAAGATGTGAAGGGAAGAAAGAGGGTAAGAAAATATGGATTGAGAGTCTATGTTGAAATAGAGGAACACGCGGCTCATACTGCAATCACTAAATCAAGAAATCAATGTTGTGTTGTGCCGTTTTAAGCATTGGAATGAGTAGCCATGTTACTTCCTTATTTCGCTATGTATTTATTGATTGTATTCTGTAGCTGGGATGTAACTCCTAAGTGGTACTACATTAATTAATGGATTAGACCATTAATGGGACATCACTTCTAACATCAAGTCTCATCATCTACCTCTAATTATAGTTTTACAATGATACATTACCTTATAATGGATCTAGATTAGACTTACATTGAATTTGAGAATGCATCACAACACTTATTAAGTGGAAAGATTTTCACTTGAAAAAGACAGCTGAAATTATTTAAGAGATGGATAATGCTTGTGAAGTAGTTCACTTACTGGTCTAGTATTATTATGCCTAGGAAAATAAGAAAAGATAAAAACTTACTCAACAAGAAATGCAGGGGTAGTATGGTTTTCATCCCATTTGAGTTTTCGTATCTTTTAGTATTTGAGATATGTAAATCATGTTAATTTGTTTTACTCAATCTCATTAGAAATATTTCATTTTCAATTTCTTCATTTCTATTATTCGAAATATCACACAAATGGTATATATATATATATATATATATATATACTTAATTTTCAATAATATATTACATCAATGAGGCAATGAAGGCCACCCACTACAATGACCACATACTCCATTTTAACTCTATGAATAATTGAGATCCACTACTATCACTCACACGGGTACGCTCCTATTATAAGTCGAGTTAGTGGTCATCGACTCGGACCGAAAAAGTTACAAAATTGAGGGGCCCAAATTTTTCCTATACCTTTTATATATACTACATACATAAAATAAATAAGATAATGAACAAAGTATGAGTTTGGTCTAGTGGTTAATGTATTCCACCTTAAAAGTCTCTAACTATTGATATCCAGGTTCGAATCCTATTGAGTTAAGGATTTTTTTTTTTTGTACTTTGTTATTCAGATTAAAAAAAACTCCACATAAATAAAGGGCCCAGATTAAAAAAAAAAACTCTCCATAAATGAAAGGCCCATATTCCTTTGGGCCGAGTAGCCTTGTTAGTTAATAATAGTATATCACATTTAAATTTTCAAAGGCCTTAAATTAAATTTTCTCAAATGAAAGAGGCAAACAATTGAAAAGAAATGGGGCCCAATTTTTAAAGTTCGACTCAAGCCAAAAAATTGGTAGGATCGGCCCTGCACCTGCATTCAAATAAATTAACATTTTTTAATGTGGCCCACCACTATCAAATTCATTATTAATATTTCATAAAAGAAAAATATGAGCTGCATCCCTAAGGGCCTTTACTGTCTCGCCTCCTAGAGCTTCGTGGGGGAGGTGAATCGTGGGATATGTCTCAACGAGCCAGTGCTCTTGAACTACTTTAAACTGAGTCACCACACAAGAAATCCTCCTCCAACATGTTTCCAGGTGGATTCGAACCTTCACGCCACGGGTGCCAGTGAAGCGGACATCACATCACTGATGTCATTTGTACCAATTGAGCTATGCCCCGGGGCTACTTTTTCGTCGACATCACTTAGGTGGGCTCTGCCATTTACGTATAAATATATATTAAGATTTTATCATATATTTCTAATAAATAAATTCAAAAAAAAAATAATATTAAACCTAACATATATTTAAATTTTTTACCCTTTAAATTCTTAATCAAAATTTGTATAATCAAAATATATTTTCACTTTTGTACCATTTTTTAAAAAAATTAAAATTTATCTCAAAAATAACTTTTCACATTGGAATGACAATTGACAACCGAACAACCCCTCAACTTTTAAGACATAAGTGGATAAAAGAATCATTTTTTCACCAACATAAAATATCTCTAAAATTAACCAAACCTGAAAACAGGGGAGGATATTTTCCTTTTTAACTTAAAATCTTGCATCACCTTACTAGCCTTAGAAATATCCGGATCTTTTCCGTGTATCCAATTCCCTCCAATCAATGGCGGATCCACATGGGCCAACATAGGCCTCGGGACCCTTCTTTAAAAAAAAAAAGAAAACAAAACAAAATTTAGTGAGAATATTTTTTAAAAAAAAAATATTTTAGTTATAATTTGTATAATTTTTCTTGAATTTTCTATTCAGCCAACCATACTTTCGTGTATCGGTCTATCCCATTAACACGCATAAACGAATTAAATCTAACAAGTCACGAGCCCAAATGAATGAAATGGAGTCATGTCATGTAAGTCCTAGTACAAAAATTATTTGTTCATAATTATTATTACGATCAAAAGAAAATAAAAACATTCAATCGTTTGGTGCATATTGAACCAAGTCTACCTCAATATCCCACTTACCATTCATTTGGCTGTCGTTGTTCCAAGTCTTGGCGGCCTCCCCCACTATCTATTAAATTTTATGTGATTGATGAAGAAAGCTAAGAAGCTAAGAAGAAACAGTGCACGTGATAAATAAGAATGGACCCAACTGTAATAACGGCAATGCCATCTCAGTCCATGTCGGCACCCATTACGTGGCTAAGTATGTTGGAGTAATATAGACTAATAGTCCAGGTCACATGCTTAGTCCCAAATCCACGTCGACCCCTGGTGGAGAATTTAAGGGCATCCATGTGCTTTGCCTTTTCGAAAAATGACACCCCCAGTCCCATGTCCCCTATACCCCTCAAATTCAATCACTCACAACAGAAAATATTTCCCACTTGATTTTAAATTAACAAAATTATAGGGGGGAAATGATTGATAATCCTCATTATAACATTTTAGTATCACAATAATATATGAATTGATCGCAAGCATCCCATCATGTTTGCCATGTTTCGTGTTTGTATGGTATATTTGGTGTACGTATATTCTATTCTATTAAAATCGAAAAACGATTAAAGCTGCATTTGGCGTGAATGTAGTTGTCGCAGAGTTTATACATCAGATGATCATTTCAAGTCAAGGTGGTTAGTTTGAAAGTTCAATAACCCGTGTCGTTTAACCCAAGTAACTCCAAAGCAAGTGTAATTTTATTGTGGGAATAAATCTGCAACACTACATCGTATTTATACTTGAGACTATGAGTTCTATATGCTTGGTGTAATTGGTTGAGCCTCATTGTCTAAAAGCAATTACATGGGCCTCATAACCCTGGTTAATAATGCCTTGACCCAACAATAATCGATAATCTTAAGCCGTTAAATAATTATTTTTTTGGATCAAATGATGCATTAAATAAGAAATAGTAAAAAGTCAATTTTGTCCCATAAGTAACATTGTACCATGAATGAAAAAAGTCACATTAAGACACTCACTTATATAATTATTGATAAATTACCCAAATTACCCCTGAGATTCAACATAGTACAAAAAAAAAATCAATGATCCTTCGAACTTACAAAAGCTGAAAGCATTATTTTTTTTTTTTTTTGATAACTCGCCTTCTGCGCTTACGCCCGACTATGCCTGAGGACAACGACTCGGCTTTTCATTGCTGCCAAGGTAAACATGGATGTGCACGACCGGCTGTCGATGTTCACGGACGGGTGGTGACGTACAACGAGATCCTCCCAGGTAAAGAGAACAATTATGTTCGACCCCCAATCTACTAATAACGATCTCTCCCGAATCGAATTCACACGGATGCTATTCAAGATGAGTTCCCACCAAATCTTCACTACTCGTATATGCCAGGGAGCAATTTGATGGAGCGGTATATGAACCCCGACCTCCACCCCACAAATAATTTGATGGAGCATGGATTTGAACCGACCTTCACCCCACAATTCTTGTGGTGGGGGCTAAGTTTAAGCCACCTGGTTAGTGAAAGCATTATTGATCAATGGAGTGTATGCGTCGAGGCTAATTAATAAAATAATATTTGTGATAGTCATGACTTAAGAGATCAATTAAGATCAGATCTGATCACAATTCACAGGAATAAACATATTAACTTGTTGGGTTAGTTCTCTGAGCTAAAGATTGATTTGAATTATTAATTAAGCACTTTATAAGAACATATACATAGGGATATATAGAAATTAATATTTATAGCAAGTGTAGCACGTGCTTCATCATGTGGCTGGCTGTGTGTCTATTTAATGCCTAAATCAGAGAGAGGAATTTATCTTCCGAGTGATCAACGAATTTAGACATGTCAAGTGGGCCGGGCTGGGTTGGCCCGGACCAGGCCCGCATAGGCCCACCTCTCAAGCGGGCTGGTTTAGCCCAGCTCACCACCCAGGCGGGCCGGGCCGGGCTGAATAAATGTATAAAATATTAGGCCCAGCTCGGCCCACTAGCCCGCCTCTAGTGGGCGGTCCGGGCCTGGGCCGGGCCAGACGAGCTGGGCCGACAGGCTTGGCTTGTTTTATGTGTATATTTGTATGTGTGTTTGTAGGTTTATCTCTAAACGAATATAAATGGGCATCAAAAAGGACTTGGGCAGTGGTGGTTAGTTCGCATCGTCTCTATCAAGAGGTTAGGGGTTCTAATTTTTATTACAATATTTTTATACTTTTGTAATCCATTTATATAAGATCTAAAAAGTAAAAAAATAAAAAAATCAACCCACCCACTTGGGCCAGGCGAGCGTCCTGGGCGGGTTGCTAACGGGCCCTAGGCGGCCTGGGCCGGTCCGGGCTGGTTTATGATAGTTGGGCCCAATAGGGGCCCAGATCATATGTATAGGACCGGCCCAGGGACACCAACACTGCTCACGGGCCGGTCTGGGCCGGCCCGAACCGGGCCGGGCCTGAATTGAGCTGGGTTGGCCCAGCCCACTTGACATGTCTAAACGAATTGTGGACTGTTGACCCAATCGAAATAGTCCACTAAGGTAAGATCGCAAACAATGATGTATGGATCTATCTTATTCAAGTAAATGGAGGTTTTCAGTATTATAAGAAAAAAATAATGTTT
The DNA here is from genome assembly GCA_016081115.2 of Rehmannia glutinosa. Taxonomy (NCBI): domain Eukaryota; kingdom Viridiplantae; phylum Streptophyta; class Magnoliopsida; order Lamiales; family Orobanchaceae; genus Rehmannia; species Rehmannia glutinosa. Next base: position 9,779,406 of record CM071929.1, on the reverse strand, counting down.
ATATTAAAATTTCAAGTAATAACGTGCAAAGTGTACATGAATGAAGATACACGAATTGTTTTTGTTACAACCATTACTTTACAAGTTTAGAAATAAGATGAATTGCATTTAAGTGTCATTAGTAACCGTTGTTCATGAAGTAATAGAGAACCTTGATTTGCCCCTTCGATTTTATTAAGTTTAATTATTTTTTTGTCAAAAAAAATCATATTAAATTAAAATAATTCAATGGAAAAAACAAGCATAGCCAAGACGAATCAACGTAGGCTTACTAATATTAATAACTATACGAATTGTCACATTCTAAAATTGACACTATTGTTCTAGTGATAAAATAAATATTATTGCCACTTAATATATAATTAACAATAACTTCATTATCACCACGACCATGTAGCTCAAGTAGTATCGTCCAGTATCTTTACAAATGTATTGATTAGGATTCCTGCATTTTCTTTGAGATTTATCTGATATCTGTCAACAACTCATCCCAACTCATTAAAAGAATAACTTTAATATCCTTATTAATATCTTGTCATTAATTGTAGTGAATCAAGAGGCCCAAGCCTCTCTTTCTCTCACTATCTCTCTTTTCTCCCACTCTCTAAAAACCCTAAAATTTTTAACTCTTCCCCTCCCTCCCCATCCCAGCCGCCCCCTTCCCTCCACTCCCTCCCTCTCTCTCCTCATCCTCCTTCTCTTATCCCCTCCCCTCCCCAACCATGTTTCATGATGGAGCCAATGAAGGTATATCCTTGTGTTATCCAGGAGGTGATCGGTTTTTCCGATCGAGTGGAGGCAAAGTGGGTCGGAGCTACAAAGAGGAGAGTTGGAGTAGGGTAGGTGATGGGTTTTCGGTTGCGGTTGAAGATCGGGTGAGGAGAGACATTTTTCTTTTCCTTTTTTTCAATTTTTTTTTTTTTTTCTTTTTTTTTTGTCTTTTTTACCGGTTGATTTGCGAAACTCGTAGGCGGTCGGTAATTTGGACTTGCGGTGCATGTAGTAGCTCGTCTCCGGATTTGTTCGAGTTGGGTAGTCTCCCTTGCGGAGTGCCTTAGTCCTCCTTTCGGAGGTGGTTTAGTTTCCTTTGGAGTTCTTAGTTTTTATTTATTTTTAGTAGTTTTTGTTTTGCTCCTCGAATTACGGTGGTTTTACCTCTGCGGAGTTCTCCCTTGACATGTATCAATGTATGTATGTGCAAGGTGGCCATTTCTTGGGTTGATGGTGTAAGTTTATTTGAGTAATGAATATATTTCTATCGTTTAGGAAAAAAATCTTGTCATTAATTACATTAATTTTTATTTATTATTATTTTTTAAATAACGAGAGACGTGTAGGGATTGGTATCGATGTACCTTCAGATCAATTACGTACAAGTCTGAGCAGAATTACTTTGGGGCATTTATGATCATGAGAAAACTAATCATCTTCCTACCAAACCGCAGCCCATTAATTTAGATGTATGAATTTATTTAAATCGAAATCTGGTGAGAAATTGAAGAAAACTCTTCTGACTTGTGGAGACATGGTGAGGACATAATAATTTATATGTTGTCTCTCTTTGTAATGTGAGACCATGTGTTGACTATTCTATTATTTTTAAACAAAAAATATATTTTTTTATTTCAATATTTATTACCTTTAGATATTTTTATTCTACTTTAATTTTAATACTTACGATTATATTAAGAAAGTGAACAATAATCTCAAATATATTTGCTCTCTTTACCTGTGAGGACTTGATTGTAGGTTAGCAGTCAACAGGCCCCACCAAAAACATTGGTCAGTTTGTGCACATACTCGCAGTTTACATTGATGGCAGCTATGAGGGGCCGGAGTTATTGTCGTCAGACATAGCCAAACATAAGTCTGAAAGCTGAGTTACTTAAAAATAAAATAATAAGTGAACAATAAAGAGCCTAACCTAGCTATTTCTACTTTTGTTCTCTCACACAAACTTCCTACCGTGTGGTCAAGAAAATTTTGCTTCTCATTTTTCCAAATTAAATACAATCCTGTGTTTTAATTTTAAATTTCACTAAGTAAAATGTTATAGAAGAAAATTCCTAATTCTTTTACAATCTGTGCTTTATTTTTCAATACTTTCTTTTTCCATAAAATCCAAAATCCAAAAATAGTGTGAGAATATAAATATAAATGAACAAAATATTCGGAAGTAATCTTTTAGGGCCCATTTGGATGAAGGGATTTGAAATTCCAAGGGATTTCAAATGAATGGATTTCAAAGTCATTGGATTTGAAATCCACCGCTTGTTTGGATGATGTAGATTTGTGTAAGAATTTCAAATCCATCGTAAGTTTTGATAAAAAAAATTAGAAGCTCTATTTATTTTCTTAATTGATATGGAATAAATAAAAATAAAAGATATAATCTTATTATTTTGTGTGTAGTGTGTGTAAATGTGTGCGAGTGTGTAGTAGTGTGTGTAAATGTGTGTAAACGTGTGCGGTGTGTGTAAATGTGTGCATTGTGTGTAAATGTGTATGAATATGCAAGTGAGCATAAAGGGAAAAAAAAGAATGGATTTCAAATGTAGGTTTTGGTAGGATTTGAAATCCTTTGAAAATAAATTAAAAGTTAAAGAGGGATTTAAAATCCATTGATTTGGATTTATATGTCAAACAGGAGTATAAATTTAGCTAAGGATTTAAATTCCTCCTCCCAAATTTTCCCCTAAATTCCCCCATCCAAATGCATTGGCTAGGCATAATTGCCCAGATGGAGAATGTACAACCATGATACATGATCAACCAAACGAGCCTAGATAGAAATGATTGAGCAGGACCAATTCAACATTCAACATGCCTTTTTCGTTGGATGTAATAGACTGAACAAGCCGGTAACGCTTTTGCTAGGGTAGGTCGCATCTCTCTTGCTTTCTTTTCAATAACAAGAAAGGGTGAATTATCCCTTCAAAAACAAAAGGTGAGTTTTCAATTTAATGAGAAAACTAATGTTTATAGTGAAATAACCATAAGTTTGTAGCCAGTGGTATTACTCTTTCTTTGTAAGGAGTATTGGTGGGGTTCAACTCGATATCTTTCAATTTTTTTGAAACTTATCTCATTACCTCCAACCAGTATCCCCAACTTATTAAGAAAAATGTTTTTCAAAGCCAGAGTCCCCCAAAATATACATCACTTCTTTTCCCATCATCTAATGGGGGATGAGAGAATATTTATTTATTTGTTTTATTTTTCTTTGTTTGTTCTATATTTTTATGTTTTCTCTCTCTTATAGGAGCAGTGTTTTTTTCTTTTATGGAAATATATATTTTTCCTCTTGGTGAGTGAAAGCTTTGTTCGTCCTTCCTTGTGAGAGTATTTTTATCCAATCATATGAAGATTATTTGGTTAAACATCTTGTTTGGATCTTCTTCATCATATCTTTAGATTAGGGGCAATTATATTTTTTGGTTGTTCGCTTTTATATTTAACCATGGAGATTCATTGTCATTTAAGTTGGATCTAGGACTTCCAATAGACTTTAATTTTTTCATTATACTTTTTCCGTTTGTTTGGGAGGATGGTTCGAGGATACGTATATTATGTACTGACAGTTTTTCTGTATTTTGTTGAATACATATTTCTTTGTCAAAATAAAAAAATTCACCGTCCAATAATCAATTTGGTCACGGGGATACAAAATAAAAGAAAAGACAAGAGTAATCAACTAATCATGATTGTGGGGCATTTCAATGATATGAAATATGAAATGATTTGAAATCTTAATTTTGGAAGTCCTAATAAATAGAAATCGGGCCACATTTATTTTTAGCCCAAACTTTCTTTTTCTCTTCTGTCACTCTCGAAAGGATAAAGGAATCTGGAACATTGTCTTAAAAATATAGGGCCCATGGTAGATATTGTAAAGCATGTGAGGTATTCCCACACAGGTAGCACTTTTAGTCTTAATAGGCCACTAATCTAATTTGCCGACGTACGTACAGTTTTCCGTGTACATTTTGCGTACACATAATTCATGTAGAACCCACAAAATTTAAGTTCAAGATAATATGATACAGTTGAAAATGGTGTCGCAATTAATTAAAGAGAAACTCTTCATTTTGATGTCTTTTAATATCACACTTTGAATGCCTAAAGCAATTTTGAAGATGTATGCCAATGTCAAAATTGAGGGGGTTCCTATCATGTTCACTTTTTTTTATTTTATGTTTTTTATGGATTCTACTTTCTGTTTTTATGTAAATGCTAAAGACTCTACAGTCAATTGATTGGGCGGTCAATGGGAAAATGGGTTGGCCAGTCCCAAATTTTTATTGGGTCGTTATTGTTGGGCTCAAACCTAACTCATGTGTTTTTAAACATACAAGTGAATTTATATTGGGTTCATCGGGCCGAGCCAACTTTTCGGGCCAAATGAGTTGGTTGGTAGCTCTTTTCGGGTATGTGAATTTGCATCCTTGTCCGGTCTTATCATCGGATCGGCGGGGCTTATCACTTTATAAATTTATTTTTTGAGTACATATCATGGGAGGGGATGAATGATGGAAATCGAACGTCAGACCTCTTGTATGGCTAGAGAGTTAGTTTTAACCACTCGACTGCTATCAAATCCCTAAAATCACTTATGTAATTTCACGAGTGCAACTGCAATTACATATTTTTAGGATGGGGGTATTGAGATGCTACCCAATTGGGTGTTATCCAATTCTCACGTGATTTTAATATGTGTCCTATTATGACTAGAGTTGTAAAATTTTGGCCAGCTGGTAAAACGGTCGCGTCGGGCCGCATTTTTTTGGCCCGAAATGAGCCAGGCCTTATTAGGCTCGAAAACTCGAGCCGGTCCGATCGGCCTGGTTTTTCTTTTGTATTTTTGTGGGCTAACTACAAAAATAGTGATATGATTACTGTTTGGCTCGGCAAATCCCGATGTTTTGCTTTGGCCCGCCGAGCCGCTCGGACCGTTTGATAAATCTAATTATGACATATGTATATATTTTTAATTAAAAAAATCAAACTGAGACAAACGTCCAAACTACATCGGCCTAAGAGTACTCTGGAGGCCTCAATCAAGTGTGTCTTGGCTTAGCCGAGTTGGTACTCCAGGTAGTAGATTTTCCACAAGGGGTAAGGTTCGAATCCCCTATGAGGACTTAGTTCCTCTTAACTTAAGAAGCTACTCGATACCTTGATCTACCTTCCTTCCACAGGCCATGGGGCGGAGCAGTGGAGGGGCAACCGTGGTGAGTGTTTCACCTTTTGCCACAAGGTGCATGAATCATACTAATAGAATCGGAAAAGAAGAATAAAATAGTTTTGTGGGAAATTGGGATTGGAAAATGGCTTTTGGGCTTTCATTTCATTTCTTTTCAGTTTAAAGGCTCCTATTGATTGGGCTGTCAATCATTGGCTAGTCTCGTGATTTGACCTTTGTAATTCACTAACTTTGCAGACATATGGCATCAGATTTCATCCTCTTTTAGTCTTTATGATCATGTGGATTTGCTGGCCTTTGGGCTTTCCCGACATTTGTTTTATGTCATCCCGGTCGTCATCAAACTATCTTAGGAAATTCTTACATATTTATCTACAACAATTTAACTATATTTTACTTAGCTATATATTTTCTTTAGGTAAATAATTTTTTTCTCGTAGTGAGTCCATATTTTTTAAATATTATATAAAAATAACTTAAAATATTAGGTATTATACAATAACATCTAAAGAATAAAAATATATAAATAATGAGCTTAAAGACATAGCGGAGCCACATGTCCCCATAATCTTTTCTCCTTTTTTTTTTCATTTTCAATTATGGTACTTTATTGTTTATTTGAAAAATTATATTAATTATGTAAAAAACAAAAATCATGCCCCTAACTAGATGTTTTATGTATATTTTTTTATTTTTTAATTATTATTATTATTTTTAAAAAATGGTATATTACCTAGGTTAGAAATAAATAAAGTGTACTGCTACTAATTACTTTTTATGTAAGTTTAGTTGTACCCCGTTGTAAAAAAAAAAATTTATCCGTCCCTACTTAAAGATATCTAATATAATTCAAGAAATTCAAATAATCGTATTTTATATGACAAAGTAAGAATGTGTATGAGAGAAAATTCAGAGCAAAGGAACAACATTTGAGAGTAATGAATTGTGAATATTTACAGATGGGATGGATAAACCATTTTTTACCTGGGTTGATGGGTCATATATATGGGTATTGTAGGATAAAGTTTGTCCCCTTTGGCCGAAGTGGACCTCGTGGACCTCAAATAGTGGACTGAACTTCATTATCTATTCAATAATAGTTTGGGTCTCATGGGTTAATTGGAAGTATTTGAGCCCAATAATGAATATTCATGGATAAATAATTAGATAATGACATAACTAGATAAAAATAATAATTACGATTTTACCCCAATAATACCTATATTGAACTTTTTTTGAATTAATTTAGCCCCTCCAGAATTGATTAGTCCCCAAAGTTAAATGTCTAGTTTGTGCCCCTGCTCATATGTTACTCTTTGTTTAGACTCACTTCAGCAGTTGGTACTAGGGGTGGCAATTTGAGGCACCACACGATAGCACGACACAAACACGACACGAAATTATCGGGGTTTGGGCCAGGTGTTATCGGGTTTGGGCCGTTATCGGGCCGACCCGATAAGAACGGTAAGAAATTGGTCGTTCATATCGGGCTAATCCGATAAGCCCGTTAAATCTGATAAGGCCCGATAACATAAATAATATCTTTTTTCTACACAATTTTTTTCTCATTTTAACTTCCTAAGGGGTTTATATGTAAAGCTGTCGAAATGCCCCGTCGGCCCGCCGAGGTGGCGGGTCAAGAAAACCTCAGTCCAACCTAACCCGCCTTGGGTTGTGGGTTGGACGGGCCGGCCCGCCAAATATTAAAAAAAATAAAAATAAATAATTTTTTATTCATATTATTAATTTTAATGAATTAAATATACTAATGGATAACAAGTACATATTTATAAAAATATTATATATACTTTTATAAGAGATACAAATATAAAATATCAATTATACTATTTTTTTTGTCTATTTTATCTAATTTTTTTTCTTTTTTTTTTTCGACGGCAGCCCGCCCCTTAAGCCAGCGACCCGCAATGGGCTACTAAATACTTAACACATCCCCCTACCTTAGGAGGGCGGGCCAAGACGGCCCGGTCGACCCGTTTTGTGACTCTATTTATATGTGAGCAATATTTGAATAAAAAATAATATTATACCGTATTAGTATATGGTTTAACGAACCAAATAAATAATATTATACCATATTAGTAAATGGTTTAACGAGCCAAATATAATAAATAAATAAATATAATAATTTTCTTATCGAGCTTATCGGGCCGTGCGCGCGTTCTGGCTATCGAGTTTTTATCGTGGTGTTGTTCGCTACCATTTCCATCCCGTTAAACTTATCGAGTCGTGTTCGGGTTAGTGCTTATCAGGTCGTGCTCTTATCGGGCCGGCCTGATAACGGCGCGGCCCCCACGATTTGCCACCTCTAGTTGCTACCATACATCTATTTGGGTGGCTTAGAATCTAATGAATTGACAGAAAATTAATGGGGAAAAAATATCTACTTGGGTGTACGACATTTTTGTTTTCACCTATAAAATCCATGCCGACGTTTTAATGTTATTCATGTAAGAAAACTCTACACATTGTTTGGTTTTACCTATTTCAATTAGGAAAACTAATTCAAAAAAATATAAATTCATATACTTGTTTAATTGTCTAAGAAATTAAAGAGGAATCACAATAGATAAAATGGGGGTGATATTGTATTGGAGAATGATATAGGGGCACATACAAATTACTTATTCAGTCTGGTTGTATTTCATGGATGGAGTGTATTAATATTGTTGAAGTTGAAGTATATAGTTGAAACTTTCTGTTGTTATTCTCTCTCAGATAACATAAAAAAATGTTAAACAAATGATAATTAAAAAAACAACCTAACATAGTAACATGCATGTCGGTTGATCAGCTTCAAAAATCGAAAGACATCATTAGTTTTGGTCAATTATTACTTCCCATCAATATCGTATCATGTTTTTAATTTAATTGGTTTTGCTTCTAATCAATGCGTCACTGTTTTTTTTTCTTTTTTCTTTTTTTTGTAAAATCGCTTTATGCCAATTGTTTCAGCATCATGTCGTGTTTTGTTAGTTTTGCTATCATTCTGCGTGTCCAATCATTCATCAGTTCATTGGCTTTAGATGTTTAATGATACTTTTTTTGCACATATTCATTTCAAATTATATTGTATGTTATTCAGCAGAGGTATGGTTTGATTAGCAACAGATTTACTGATTACATATGAAATTGTAAAATCGTGCAATGCTGACTGTTAAAGTAGTCATTTGTTGAGTCTAATTATGGGAGTGTTTGCAAAATGATTATCAGCTTCTAGATGGAAAAATATAGTGGTTTGTTGCATCTAGAAGCTGGAAAATACCAAACAAAATTGGCCAAAACTCTAAAACTCAAAACACCAAAACCAATAGCTCAAAAAGAAAAGGAAAACGAAACAAGCAGGTAAATTTAGTTTAAGTGCATGTTCACATATGAATACAAACATATTTATTTACTCAAGGTAAAAGTATGTAGAGAAAGGGGGTAAAAAAACGAACCTGTGTTTCTTGGAGAGGAGTTTGTTCTCGTTGACATTGACATAATAGAGAAAGGGGGTAAGAAAACGGACCCGGCTCATACCTGACCCATTGACATAATAGATGCAATTGACTAGCGTGTTTAATTTTTTTTTTTAAGGTTTTTGTAATTTTCTATATCCAAAAAATAATTAATGGACCCGGTTATGCAATATATATTCCCATGGGCTTGACAGTCTATTTTTATTATCGTTTTTGTAACAAGGTCCCCTGCAACCCAGCCCTAATCATGTGGGCTTCACTATAAGAATTGTGGATTTGAGCCCATAAAAGTCTAATAATTAAATTGTGTACAGTACTAGTTAATTATACCAGATTTATCATTTATGTAACACTTCAGCACTTTACAACTCCTAAGCTAATTTAATTTACAATATGGCAATATATATTAACTAATACAACTTTTCAACTAAATAAAGTTCTAATGAAAAGCAATCACCACCCATATTTTTCCAGCTTAAGCACCAGCTTTACAAAATTAACCTCAGCCATTTGGGGGACTTTTAGAGTGTAAGTGGAATTTCGACTTTTGCACAATAAATGATAATCTTAATTGCTAGTTTAATTAGCAAATATTCAATTTCAACTTTTTTTTTTTTTTGCGCTGGTTTTTCAAACGTCTTACACTTTTATCTGTTTAATGCTTCTCCTACCTATTCATAAAAACTAGTAATAATTTGGTGTTTGATATCTTGTTGCACCATCAATATATTTTTCAAGCATATTACATTATAGCAATCATATATTTAGTAATATAATTATAATTTTGCAACAAAAGATGAAACACCAATTATAACAAATTAACTGAATGAAGAGAAATATGAAAAATAGAATGTCCAAATCAACTGCTGCAATTAGACCGTATCAAGTTGAATTGGCAATTTAGCTAGTCAGTTTAACAGAATTTAGTATTTACATTAGGTTTTTTTTTTTTTTTTAAAGTCAGTATTTACCTTTTTTTTTTTCTAAGTCAGTATTTAGTATCATTTAATTCAATGTGTCTAGGCTATAAACAAAAAAGGATCGCAAGTACACATATGACAGTTTGGCCGAGTGGTCTAAGGCGCCAGATTTAGGCTCTGGTCCGAAAGGGCGTGGGTTCAAATCCCACAGCTGTCATTTTGTTTTATTTTTTTTAACCAGTTTTTTTTTTTTTTTTCCCCTTTTTACCAATCATTTTCCTTTTTTAACTTTTAACCAGTCATTGTTCACCAGCCTTTTTCTTTTATCATTATTTATTTTTTAACTTTTAACGAGAAAAGGACAATTGCATGTTGAAATTATTGTAACATTCCCTTGACTTATTCAATAGCAGTTCAATAGAAAATAAGAGCAACAGATTATAAATAGAAAGAACATTATTTATTTACACCATTTTCTTTTTTTTTTTTCCTTCCACATCTACTTTTTTGTAAAAAGACGTTCACATCACGGTAGTTTTCCAAAAATCATACAGTAACTTGATAATTCTCCATCCATTTTAAAATTTATTACTACAATTTTAATTGGGACACAATTTTAAATCGTTATTGAAAAAGTTATGGGTTAACACATTAATCTATTATTACTTTTAACTAAGAAGACTATTCGGAGAGAAAAAACATATATTATGATATAGCATGGCATTATTCGGGAGAGAAAAATAACCAAAATTAAAAGCAGAAACAAATTTTTCTGATATAGCATGGCATTATTATGTTTTGTCCGCAATTGTCTTGACCCTACATATATTATCATTATATTTGTTATTTAGTATGAATTATGAATTGATATTTTAATTTTTTTCGGATAAAAATAAAGGATTTTTTATATTTTGTTTTATGATATTTATTATTATTTTATATGGATCTAACATCTCAAATAGCAGCATCATCGGCTAACAATCTCTTGCAGGACGTACCGCAGATCCAATTTGAAGTTATTGAGAGAAATCCGAACACAATAAATCTAACACAAAGCTATCAATTTGTCTATAAATATCATGAATTTTATTTAACTTTTTTTTATGTATTTTGAGCGTACTCCAAAATTGACCGGACGTCAAACAAACACGATTTGATAACCGGAATTGACACGCATGCACGCAAGTGCTCTGCCTCTGCGACACTAAAGCGGTGACTCATCACTCAACATGCCAAATGGTGTCGTCCCAAGATTTTTCGATCATCAATCTCAAACTACTGAACCAAAACCTCTCTCCACTTTTTAAGATTTTTTCCAGAAGATATTTTCCACACCTCCTTTCTCTTTTCCCTCTTTCTCTCTGTATATAATACTGTTCATAAACTATCATCCCCACTCAACACTCTCTTCCCCTTCTCCAAACAACACCCAACCGAAAAAACCAGTAATCAACAAATCTCATCAATGGCGGCCATTGCTACAACTCTCACATCCTCTCTCTCAAAAACCCCATTCTTCGAAAACAAATCCTCCTTCCATGGATCCCCAATCTCCTCCCTACGACCTGAAGGACTTCAATTTCCAGCCAATTAAGGAATCCATCGTCTCCCGTGAGATGACCAGGCGGTACATGATGGACATGATAACCTACGCCGACACCGACGTCGTGGTAGTCGGCGCCGGATCCGCGGGGCTATCGTGCGCCTACGAGCTCAGCAAAAACCCCAACATCAACATCGCCATCATCGAGCAGTCCGTCAGCCCCGGCGGCGGCGCGTGGCTCGGCGGCCAGCTGTTCTCCGCCATGGTCGTCCGAAAACCAGCGCACAAATTCCTCGACGAGCTCGAGATCGAGTACGACGAGCAGGACGGGTACGTCGTCATCAAGCACGCCGCCCTGTTCACCTCCACCATCATGAGCAAGCTCCTGGCGCGGCCTAACGTGAAGCTCTTCAACGCCGTGGCGGCGGATGATCTGATCGTGAAGGGCGGGAGAGTCGCCGGCGTGGTGACGAACTGGGCGTTGGTTTCGATGAACCACGACACGCAGTCGTGTATGGATCCCAACGTGATGGAGGCGAAAGTGGTGGTGAGTTCCTGCGGCCACGACGGTCCTTTCGGCGCCACCGGTGTTAAACGGCTGAGGAGCATCGGAATGATTGATAGCGTGCCTGGAATGAAGGCGCTGGACATGAACACCGCCGAGGACGCCATTGTTAGGCTCACCAGAGAGATTGTGCCTGGAATGATTGTTACAGGGATGGAAGTTGCTGAAATCGATGGATCGCCGAGAATGGTAATTGGTTTAATCTTAATTTGATTAAAAATTTCTGATTGTTGATTTCAGATCCAAAATGTTGAATTAATTGGGGAATTTGTTTGTTTGTGCAGGGGCCGACTTTTGGGGCGATGATGATTTCGGGGCAGAAAGCGGCGCATTTGGCATTGAGGGCTGTGGGGCAACCAAACGCTTTGGATGGTGAAATTGAAACGGCTCAACCGGAATTTGTTATGGCCTCAGCTGAGTCTGAAGAAATCGTGGACGCATAAATTTGGAGTTATGTGAAATGAAAATAAATGGAAATAAGAGGGGAGTTGGATTTCATTAATTTTGGGCTGGTAGAAAGTTTGAGTACCATTGTAGATGAGTGGAGATGGTTAATAAGTGCTTTTGTTTGAAAATGAAATTCCATCTTATTTACATGACTTTGAAAATGATGTGGGTTTGGATGTGAAAATTACCAGTATAAGGTTTGGGGATTTGATTTGATTGAAAATTTGTGGTAAGCCACACACTAGTACACTACTACTGAAAACAGAACACTGATGTCTAACCTCTTTCCAATAAATGTGTAATCTAACTAGCCTAAACACTAATGTAAATAGAGCTAAATAAACTGAATTATTTTAAAAACTTGTTTGACTCCGGTTCTTTTCATTTTTAATAGATGACAAACATATCATTTAAATTGAATGGACAATTAGTAAGATTCGGATATTTAGATAAATATCTTTGAGATAGGGGTTAGAATCAAACCAAGTTATTTGGTACTAGACTCGAAATCAATCGTTAAAAAATCGTTTGAGCTTTTGAGATAGGGTGAGAATCAAACCAAATTATTTGGTACTGGACTTGATATTCATCGTTAAAAGTTCGTTTGAGCTTGGTTCGTCAACATAACAAACCAAGCTTGACCTCAATTTTTCATTCGGTGAAATATAAAATTGGTTTCGAGTTCGACTCGATTAGTAAAAAATAAAATAATATGTGGAAAAATATTAAGTTATTCGAGCTTGATTAATAATTAAACCAAGTTCAAACACAATTTTTGAATTTTGATAAAAATTCAAACAAGCTTAAATAATATTATATTCGGCTTGACTCGATTCGTTTACATCCCTAATTTGAGATGAAGCTGGGATTAAAATAAAGAGTTGGTAAGTTTTTAAATTGTAAAGGTTATGAAGTGCTTAGTTTACCCTAAAAACAAGTTACCAATGTTTCAGTTAGCTATTAGTGTTTTTTTTTTGGACAGAGAAAATCATTGTATTAGATCAACTAAATCATAATTACAATCATAAGAAATAGCATCGACAAGAAATGCTATTTGCAATCTCCCAGCCTGTTTGGCGACCTCAAAGTGGTGGGAAGTACTAGCTCTGGCACCTCGAAAGTTTGGAAAAAGCTTTGGAAATTATCTATGCCGGCTAGGATTTCACATTTTGCATGGAGATTACTCACAGACTCGCTTCCAACGCCGTATAATCTCCTCCGGCGCCACCTCCAGACCGATGCCAACAGCCCGCTATGCCATTCAACAAACATCTCCGACACTTACATTTTCTTCCACTGCCCCCTCGCACAACAGGTATGGTACATTTCGGGAATATCAGAATTGGTTTATCAGTTCTAGCAACCTTCTATGTCTCTCTGGTTGCGTGATCTCCTCGAAGACTCTCCAAATGATATTGCCGAGTTTTCCTTCACCCTGTGAAATTGTATTTGGTACGGGAGAAATAAATTCATTTTCGAGAACCAACCATTCACTCCGGTCTCCATTGTTTCACTCGCTGGCATTACGCTTAAATCCTTCCAATCAGCTACATTTTGGCCAGAGCGTCCAACGCATTTACTGTCAGACTTGGAGCTCTTACGTCACCCTCCGAGAGGAACACATATTTATTTCGATGGAGCTATCTCTATTAAAAGGAATTGTGCGGGTATTGGGGTTTATATCCAGGAAGGTCAAGGTGGCTTCATCAAAGGTCTCTCGAAAAAATTTCCCACTATCACGAACCCGGAAATGGCAGAGAAACTGGTGCTTCGGGAAGCACTTTTGATTGCAATTTCGGAAGGCCATACGGATGCTTCGTTCATCGGAGACTCAATCGCAACTATCATAGCAACCCGAGACCAAACAAGTCCAGAACCTGATACCGACCCAATCTTGATGGACATTTGAACGATTCTGAAGCAACTCAAAATCCAAGGATTTTTTTTGGTGTCCACAAGATGACAATATTATTGCTCATGAATTTGCTAGGTTTGCTAAATTTTCTGATGTAAACAGTTCTTGGTGGCATGATCCACCTGAATTTTTGTCTCAATCGGCACTGGACCGTTTCCAGTAATTTATTATGAAATTTCCATTTAAAAAAAAGAAAATGTAGGATATAGTAAAAATTATTTTGGCTAGCATATTGATATGATTTGTCCGCAAGTGTATGAGTTGCCATATTCGCTTCTCGTCTAGTAAATGCAACTTTTGAATAATGGCTCGGCTTTTAACAATCTCGGCAACTGGAAACTCTCTGTAGTAGCATGGTGTGCAACCAATAAAGAAATTGTGGTTGTAGTAAGTCGTGTAGATCCATTTCAAAGTCTGTCATTCTTATATCTCTATATGCTCCACATAACCACGACAAAAAATTGAAACACAAGGCAGTAGCATTTCCTTAAGACAACAGAAAAGCCATTGGTGAAAAGTTTCAACTTCTTCGGCACATTTTAGCACCAAATTCGGAAAGTTAAATGTCAACTAACATTGTTTTGCATATGACAGTCAATCAACACATGCCAATTATGATTTAGATGAAGCACTTAAATGGATATCGTTTAAAATATTCTAACCGTATCATGTTTAGCCAAACATCTTAGAATGGTAAATGATAGGGAAATTACTGTATTCACCTCGCAAAGGTCAAAATTACCATCATGACCTCGTCTAGCTGGAAATTATCAAGATGTCCCTAAGATATGATCTTTTTATATGGGTCCCGACCCCGAGTTGCGTGCGAATTCTCCACCACCAATAGAGCGCCACATATACGATGATTCACATTTCACGGTGAACAATATTATAAATATGACACGAAAATTAAAGGAAAAGGTTCATTATTCTAAATTATCTCGCTCTTTAACTATCTAAGTACCTCACCTGATTCTGACTAAAGTTTCGGAGGGCCACCTCGGCTAGCCTAACATGTGTTGTATTTCAGGTACCCTCGACAAAGTACCTCACCTCACTTTCTGAAACCGTAGGTCAGGTACCATCGAACAAAGTACATCACCTTACTTTCTGGGATCCTAAGTCAAGTAAATCCAAATCACCTTCCTAAATCAGTAAAAAAACTCAATTCCAAACTTAGATATAGCGATGGTCCATGAAGAATTTTATATTCATTTTGTAAGAGAAAAATTTTCCCTGTTAATTTTCAGAAAATGCATTATTGTTTACTTTAATTTTCTTCTCTAGTCAATCACATCCACTTATTTTTCACAAAAAAAAAAACATCAAATTACTAATTATTATACATTTTTCCACAAGTTCTAATACTCAGTACTCACTCACGTATTGTTAACTATCAATCATATCTAATTATTATTTTCTTATTTTTATATTAAATTAATTTTTATCATTACCTTTTCATTTTAATAATATCAAAATTAATTTTTATGAACAAATTCATCAAGATTTTCTAGTAGAAAAAGAAAATCCTAAAATAGAATAATATCTAATCGCGCCGACAAGACTCAAAATCCTTAATTTGAAAATTAAAAAGAAAGAAAAAACTCAATTCATCAAATTTTAAATTTTTTTTTGAGCAAGTAAAAGAGACTAGTAGAGACTCCTCAAATTTTTTATTCCATTTTCGTATCACATTTTCTGTTTACTGACAAAGAAAGACTTAAGAAAAAGGGTGAGATCTCTTATTCCATTTTTCCTATTCCACTCTCTATTTCATATGTTGGATGAAAGACACGTGTACAGTTGTGACATCAGATGACATCATTTTGCACACGTGTATTTCATCCAATGCAGTGGAATATGAAAAGTGAAATAGAAGATCCTCCCAAGAAAGGGGCTAACTATCTATTGAGGTGTCACAATATCATTGGCTGAACCACCTAAGCAAAAACCCCAGTCAGCCATTTATCTAAATTCGAAAACTGACCAGTCCCCAAGTCTTCGCTTATTCCACCACCACACCTCCGCCGCCAGTAATGGCGATCTCTTCAACCCCAACCGCCGCCGCGCTCCTCCTCATCACCATCCTGTTCCTCCTTACAACTCACGGTACACCCCTTTCATCCGACACCATTGTCTCTGAACTCTCCTCCCTCAGATCCCAGTCGTCCACCGGCGTCATCCACCTCACTGACTCGCTCCTCCGCCGCATCCTCTCCCTCCCCACTCCCCGCCCCTTCCACTCCCTGATTTTCTTTGACGCTCATCAGCTCCACTCCAAACCGGAGCTCTCTCTCCCGGCTCTTAAATCCGAATTTTCCCTTGTTTCCTCCTCTTTTCAATCCAATAACCCTAATGAAAATCCCCAACTCTTCTTTTTCGATATTGAGTTCCAAGAGTCTCAAGCCTCTTTCGCCCTTTTTGGGGTCAACTCTCTTCCCCACATTCGCCTTATCCCACCCACCGCCTCGGATCTGAAGTCGGATTCAATCCAAATGGACGCCTCCGATTTATCGAGAATGGCCGAATCCATGGCTGAATTTATCGAATCCAGGACTAAGCTGTCTGTCGGCCCCATTAATCGCCCGCCTATTATTTCCAAAAAACAGATCATGTTTATAGTCGCCGTAGTGTTGATCTGGACTCCGTTTTTCGTGAAGAAGTTGATTTCTGGCAACACCATTTTCAACGACAAGAACATATGGATGGCCGGAGCGATTTTCGTCTACTTCTTCAGTGTTTCGGGGGCGATGTTTAATATTATTAGGAAAATGCCGATGTTCATGGCGGACAGGCAGGATCCCTCGAAGTTGGTATTCTTTTACCAGGGCTCGGGGATGCAATTGGGGGCTGAGGGGTTCTCGATCGGTTTCTTGTATACGATTGTGGGGCTATTGCTGGCGTTTGTTACTCACGTGCTGGTGAGAGTGAAGAACAGGACTGCGCAGAGATTGGTGATGATTTTTGTGCTGTTTGTATCGTTCTGGGCAGTCAAGAAGGTGGTTTTCTTGGATAACTGGAAAACAGGGTATGGTATTCATGGATACTGGCCTTCTAGCTGGCAGTGATTTTGATGAAAAACTGTAGGCGTATCGGGTTTTTTCTGCCTTTCGGTAAGAGTTTTGTGTCTTTGTAGGAGGCATTCAACTTATTATGCTCATAAAGACAACTTGAGTAGTTTTACTTGAATGTATACTGATTTTGCAATTGCATTACTATGTCTGTAATATCAATGGATATGTTTGTTTTCATATCTTCCTGCCCAAAATGCATTAATGTTTATGCCTTTTTTATGCGCATTCTTCCTTACTCTGTTGGCACTATTGTTCTTGTTCATGGGTATTACTAAGCAATTGTGCTGTCTGGCTGAAGTCATCTCGAGTAAAATGGAAGTAGCAAGAAATAATAAACATCTATGGTGAATGATGTGTCATTATCGTTGATGGTCAGGAGGAACATGATGAAATAGAATTTTCTCGAATTTATGTGTGTACAAATATAGTCACAAGTAAGATGGTTGTTATGATAATGAAGTGTTAGGATGGATAATTTTGTTAGTGTTAAAACTTTCTACATGTGTATTAATATCCCACAATCAATCCAGGTCTTGAATTAGAAACTAGAGTATGAAGTGTCTTTCTGTTTAGTTCACTATTTATTACCTTCTACAACTTTTTCAAGTAATTAGTTTTTAACTAAGATATTGTTCAAGTTATAGGCCCTTTGTCGGTTCATAGTCCAAATGTATTAGACACTGTACTTGTTCAACATTAACAGTAATCACATCCGAGTCTTGTATTTAAATGATTTATTGGGATTATATAATTCTCCATATCGTAGCGATTGGAAAAACTTGGTGTATTTTAGTACATTGAAATTGTTTTAGCCAAAATATCGTAAGCCTCTGACATGATTCATAATTGTGTTCTGAGTCCCACAACTATTTTCCAGTGTTCTTTAACTAATGCATTTAATCTTAAGGTTTTTTCCAGTCGCAAAGCATGTTTATCTCAGCGAAATAAATTTCCATGAGTCAAGTATGGGAGGTTAAGAGCTCTTTTTTTGAAGTTCTGTAATATCCGGTTCCTTGTTTTTGCTCTTTTGCTGGAGTGATTCAAGTGAGAGAATGAATATTTTGGTTTTATTTTGGGCGTTATGGGAGAAGGTGTTTGGGAAAATGCATCGCAGAATAGGCATATTTGGAGGGAATTGTATTGCGAATATAATGTATGTATAGTTTTATTCGAAAGAATAAATAAAGAATGATAAGAGCGTGAGAAAGTAAATGTAAACATAGTATAAGTTTGAGGGAAATGTTCTTGAAGTGAAATGTGAAACAAGCAACAATGCATCAAGGAAACATAATATCGAGGAGTATTGTACAGAAAATACAAGCTCTGTGTAGCGGTGATCTCTTGATTGTCTTCATATATGAAACTGAAAGTTTGGATAATATTTGCATAATATTCAGCTTTGGGGTTATATATATAATTCATTGTCTTAGCTATTGCTAGAATAGTTATTTTTACCTCCTTTTGCATTGGGGCCAAAGGCATACGCGTGCCATTTGCAATTTTGAGTTCTTAATTGCTAATGCCTGGCAACATTGTTATGTGTTATACATCATATGCTGCACAATTTCATCTAAAAAAAACTCTTGTGTGATGAGATTGATCAATATCATGTGGTTGTGTGCTAGATTGAATGTTATGTCTGGTTTGGAATAGTTGATCGTTAATAATATCATGTCTCTTATGCGTGAGGAGACAGCTCGTAATTCCCTGATGTTTGGACCGTGAACTACGACATGATTTAGACGTGGTCTTATAAGACCGTCTCATGGAACTAAGTTCACGAGACGGATCCTAAAACACACATGGAACTAAGTTCACGAGACGGATCCTAAAACACACAAAAATATGAATTCTTTTTATGGGTATGATGAGTTTGGATCGAAATTCTATTAAATATAGGATCCGTTTCATGGATTATATTCATGAGACCGTCTCACACAAGTTTTTGTGCATGATTTATTTGTTGAATAGTGTTATCAAGTTTGCTTACTCTTTAGCAACTATATCTTCCAGATCCGAAAGGCAATGAATATACTGAATTCGTCGTCTTTGATACTTGTTTTGATAAACTATTAGATTTGGCTTATTTCGGTGCCGCCCATTCATGTTATTGCTCAAGTGAATTTTGTAAATCGTTGGATAATAAGTAATGCTATTATTATTTGAGGTTGAATGATTTTGGATTATACCCCGCATCAACATTTTCTTGAGAAGTGATATGAATTCTTACACCAGGTCACCAAAAATCGCCGGAAATCTAAAATTCCCCAATTTTTAGGCCTCGTGCGAGTTGCGTGCCAATTTTCGGTGGATTTGGAATATTGCGGCGAAAATAGGACTGGAAATGAGCTATTGTTTGTAATATATACAAGCTATGAAGTAAAGATTTTAAAACGAACAAGACCAATTTTGACACCCCACTTCTAAGTTATAAGACCAATTTTGCAATTTCGCCATCGTCGGTGGAGAGACAGGTTGTGATAAATGTATTCTCTGTAATTCAATGTTCAACCGGGTGGGTCAAGTGTATGTTTTAGAATGATGTGGATGCTTAAGGATCAAGTGTATGTTGCAACAGGGTCTTGTAAATGCTACACCTGGTGTATATACACTTGGTCTAGATATATTATATAAGTGTCCAACTACTTATAAATTAATACACTTGTCATCCATCCATGTAAAAAGTGGGACACTTGTTATGTATCCATGCACCAAGTGTACTACACCTGGTGTAACATAAATTATAACGTTGCAACTGATTCGGGAATTCCAAGTACATGATAATAATCCATTGAACTTGTTTGAGTAATTTCATAATACAATGGATTTCAAAACCTTAAACACTTATTTTGAGTTACTTTTCTTGTAGTTGTGACGGTATCAAATTCATCGAGTCATTTGAAATCTCTCCACCAAATTCTTACCTCAAATCCAAATCATTCCATCCAAATTCAACCTAAACTCACAAGTTTTACTGGATGCAGGATTTTGAAGATTTGACAGTTCCGATTTCCCCGTAAATAGAAAAAAGGATATATTCCTCCCGATCAAAGTCCTGCCCCTAGATTTATGAAAAAGAGATAGCAGCAATCTAATTGCACGAATTTGAAGAATCAAATTTAAGCTCCCTTTGCACTATTTCCCCCTTTAGCAACATGTGAAAATCCTCGAAAGTGTCGTAGCCGCCAAGAAAAGATTGAACCTTCTTTGTAATTTCTATAATATTACTCGAATTTTAATTACTTTGCGTAACCATGCAGCATTGTTAAGATGCCCAGCAAAATAGTATTTTGCCAATTCCCATTATTTGCATTTAAAACCCATCTCTCTGGCTAGCTTATAAATATACTCATACATTCTGGTTCTTGAAAGAGATTAGAAATGGAAGAACAGGTTGAAATGGTGGGAAGAGCATTTGCAGATCATTACTACAACTTGTTCGATCACGACCGGAATGCGCTCGTGTCTCTGTATCGACCGGCATCCATGCTCACATTTGAGGGACAGAAGATACTGGGAGTTGATGAGATATCAGCTAAGCTTAGCCAATTGTCGTTCGATCAATGCCGGCATGTTATTAGCACCATTGATTCCCAGCCGTCGGCCTTTGCTGGTGGCGTCGTGGTGGTTGTTAGTGGCAGCCTCCAGCTGCACGGAGAGGACCACCCCTTGAGGTTTAGCCAGGTAGAACAGATTTGGGCTAATTACCCAAAAAAAAAAAAAGCTTTTTCGGAATTATAATAAACCACTCGAAGTTTGATTTTGTTTTAAGATTAAGGAAGTAACTATAATATCTTGTAAATGTCAGGGGAGTTTTTGAAAGTTTTTTTGGTTTATTAATGAGGAAAATGTAAGTAGGAATCAAATCTCGATTTTTTTTTTTGTAATTATTCAAATCTTAGGTTTTTTTTTGGTAAACATTTTCATGGTCAATTTGCACTGTTGTGTATTGCAGATGTTTCACCTGATTCCCACAGAGCAAGGAAGCTACTTTGTGCAGAATGACATATTTCGCCTTAACTATTGTTGAAAGTTGTTGCTTAATGCATTTTAAATTATATTGTATATTGGTTGCCGTCACTTGTAATATTTATTGATGTCTTTCATTTATATGTGTTGGTCTCCTTTTACTAAATTTATGTGTTCCAATACAATATTATATTAAAAAAAATAAATTTATGCGAGTAGAAGTGTGTTGAGAACTGGAGTCTAATCTAGGAAACATGGACACTTCTGTGATGATGACGTACCTGTACGGCCGTACCGAATACTTATCAGACACGATATTTCATCTAATTTTCTAATGGACACTCCATTGATAAAAAATCGACCTAGATATCCAATATTTATAATTGAAACATAGTTTTTTTAATTGTATTTAGTTCGTCATCACGAAATAGAAGTGGTAGGGTCAACTTGGTATCTTTCAGCTTTTCTTTGAAATTTATCCTCCCTTCTAACCACTACTCCCAACTTATTAGAAAAAAATGTATTTAGTTCGTCTATATTGTTATTAATACGAAAATATATAATATTATATATATATATATATATATATACTATCTTCGTATCGTTCAAATTTCAAAAATAATATATTCTAGTATCTGCCATATGATACATGTGTCCAGTGCTCGTATCAGTGCTTGACATAGTCTAATATTATATTTTGACTTGGAACTTTAAGGAGAAAATGGTAAAAATTGCGTACATAGTTTTTTTTTTTTTTTTGTTTTTTGAGAAAGATTGCGTACATAGTTTAGTTGCATACTTGCATTGACAATATGGAGCTTTTTCACAAATTTGGGTATGTGCCACACAAATGCCATAAAGTTATAGGCCATGTACCCAAAAAAATAAAAAGACGTTGGCCCAGAGAAGGAAATTTCATGGGCATGTGAGCATGTCACATTCATAACTGGTCCAATTCAGTTACTAAAAGCTAAAATATAAATCTGAAAATCTAAAACAGCATATAAATTTCTTGTATTGTACCAAATTAAACGTCACATCAACTATGACTAAACAATCCAGGCTGCTCCAGCTAATCAAAACTTCTTATATATATATTGCTAAATATGACTACTCTTTTTCTTATTAGTTGAATTATGCGAGTCATCGCCATCCACACTTATGCTATTATTAGAAAATAAAAATAAAAAATAAAAATATTGTGCCCTTATTCAATAAACATTACCACTATACAATCTAGACATTGTCGTTTGATAAAAATGGAATATGAACTTGTACAACAGATAAATATTTTTGCATATTCACAAAGGTTTACAAAACAATGTTCAAGTAAAATAATCCCTAAATAACATAATTATCCACGTCCAAACACGGCAAGAAAAATATGTAAGTAATTATTAAGATTACTGTAAAATGTAAGTAAAATCATTTTAGGTAAATATTTATTAACAAAATATAAAACTATATATTGGTCAATACCTACAATATTTTTGTTGGTAAATTTAAAAATTATCAGTGATCTATCAGTATGATTTGGGAATTTTTTTTTCTATTTTGTAGGTATTCTGTATGTAACTGTAAAATTTAGTAAAAAAACATTTCTATTAGTAAATTATGTCGGTAAACTTTAATTTTTTTTCTTGTAGTGAAATGAGGAAATATATAATCGAGCTTAGTAATTTTATACAGATCATTGATCGAGTGTTGTATTTTTTTCCCCTCATCGATAAATACACTAATTAATTGTCATCTATTGACTTCCATTTTTAGCAAATAACAACATGATTTATTTTTGCTTGATTTCATAATACATATCTCCCCCTCTCTTTCTTTCTCAAAGAAACAAAATAAAATATACTCTCTTTTTTAAAAATTTTGAATAAAATTTCCATTTTCAGTAATATGATTAGGTATGCTGCGCTGGAAGCAACAAAACACCAAAACGTGGTCACAACAATGAAAATAAATCTGAATATAATAGATATGTTTGGGATATGATCATCTGATACAAATTGCATAGCTGGCAATTATAGAAAGGAAAAATCAAATATTGAGTAATAAAATATAAATAGGAATGATTCTGCGAGTAAAATGGTGATGTACGCATGGAACCAAACCTCATAATTATAAAAACTCCCAATTGCATATTAATACATTATTAATTGAAAAAAGATTCTGTGTAGGAAAATGGATGGCCATAAACACACTAGAAAGTAGAAACATAACATCATGTTCTTTTCTGACAGTTGAGATGCATCCCACTGTTGAAGTATTAGGTTTCTGACTTGTTGATTATTTTAATTATTATTAATAAAGAAGTAAAATGATGACTTGTGTATTAGAAGAGAAAAAATTTCGGTGAATATTTTTTTTTCCTCTATTTTTTTTTTTTTTTTTTTTTTTTTGTCGAACGATAGAATTTTATTATAACAACTCAAAACTAAAATTACAACTACAATCGAAATGCAACCAAGCAAGAGTTCGACAAGACTAACTAAGAGTTGCGGGAATTGGTAAAACCAATTCAAATTCACATGGACTAAAAACTATCCACCCCAAACTAACCACTCCACACGGAGACTTCAAAGACTTAAAGGAGATCAGTAACACACCAAAAACTAAAATCGGGCACGAGCAACCACTACATACATCTTTTGACGGAAAAATCGATCCGCCACGAGTTTCGCAAATCAACCGAGAAAAAGAAAATACAAACAAAAAAAAAACAACAACTATAGCTAAAAACGAGAGAAAAAATACAAAAATTGCCTCTCCTCACCCAACTCAACCGCCGTCAGACCCATCATCTACTCGGCCTCCGAGACACTCCTCCGTGGAGCTCCGACCCACTTTCCCTGAATGAAAATATCGGTCACCTCCGAATATATCAGCGAGCGATCGCTGCCGCCCCTCCAGGTGAAAATCATGGGGGAGGGGGGGGGAAGGAGGGAGGGGAGGGGGAGGGATGTGTGGGTGGCGGCTGTGTGGTGGGGAGGGGGGAGTAATTAGGTTTGGGTTTTTTTTTTGGGGGTTTAGAGAGAAGGGGAGGAAAGTGTTAGAGAGGAGAGTTGTCGTTTTCCTCTATTTTCTGAAAAAACAAAAAAGAGATTGAACCCAGCCTTGAAGCCCCACTACATCGCTCCTGCTTTGTAATTTAGACTTTAGAGAAAAGACAATTACTAATCATTAACGTCATGCATTTTTTTTCGTTGTGTTCTTAAAGATATATTTTACGAGACTGTATTATAGATTTTGTTTTCTAGGAGAAAACATATTGGAAAAAGTTACATGATTATGTTTAGTATTATTTTGAAATAATAAACTAAGAATGACAAGTGAATAGAAATTTAATTTAGTGATCCAATAATTCACTAGTCATCGTGACAATCTCCGGTTTAAGTTTAAAATAGGGATATTTATAAATACTACCACTGAAATTTACCTTAATTACAAATATATCTAGTTAGTTTTCAAAATTACAAATACCCCATTAACACATGTTTATATTTTTCCGTTCAAAATAAATATGTATATTTTACAAATTCCACGAATTGAGGGGTAATTTGCATAACAAATATTAATTAGATTAAACCTATGATTAGTTTTTTGTATTATCCCTTTAAAATATTATTACTTTGACACCAAATTAATGAATCAGTTTCCAAATCTCACCGCATTCCTATCCATTTATTGTCCTCAAAACATTAACTCCACGCTCCTTAAATACCTTAAAAAACAAACACTAGACATTATTATTTATGTTTATATCGTAATTAATCCTTTATTTTATTACAAGCTTTTTTAAGACCGAGTACAGTTGAACTTTCATCGAGTTTTTTCTTTGTCCATGTCCAAATCCACCCAACAGCCCCCACCCTATTTTTAGGAGATTTTTCGTGGGTTTTCCCGGGTTGAGATCTCTTATTCCACTTTCTCTATTCCACTCCATATTCCATATGTTGGATGAAAGATACGTGTGCAGTTGTGACATCACTTGACATCATCATGGACACGTGTATTTCATCTAATGCAGTGGAATATGAGTGGAATAGGAAAAGTGGAATAGGAGATCCCATCCCGGTTTTCCCTTTGCTCTCTCTTTTTGTCCCTCTTTCTTCATTTCTTTCTTCTCTCACACCCTCACACCCCAAAAAAAAAAAAAAAAAAATCCCCAAAGCCTCCCTATAATTCCCCAAAATCATTCAACATTATCTTGGTTTTTAATCGATAATTCTTGATTGTTTCTTGATTAATTGAAGAAACCCTTTATTGGATTTTAATTTTTGATTTGCATGCATGCTTATTGTAGTATGTATATACCAACAATTTTTGAAGATATATGGGGATTGTAACCAGGATGGGAGGAGAAGAAGCTTCTCCATTGAATCCCCTTGCAATTATCTCACTGCTTCTCTAAAAAGGTTCTTATTCCTTTTTTAATTTATTGTTATTTAAATTCAATTTTCTCTGCTTTTTTGGGTATACTAAAAAGGTATTCTTGGCCCCTTTATGCTTTTCTTCTGATATACCGATTCTTGATTAATTGCAAATGGAGATACATAAGATGGGCTGTCAATTTCACATGAGAAAAAAAAAGATTTAATTTTTTTTTTCTTGAATGGGTTTGCTCTTGAAATAGGCAAAGGAGCAATTCTTTGACAATCTGGTGGTGCTTTCTTCTACATTGTGCTTTATATCCTTGTAGACGGCAGTTCAATTTGAGCCGTAAAATGGGGACAAAAATGAAAGGGATCTACAAAGGATTCAAATATACTCTGTCTCAAATCTTTGGTAAACCTCTGTTCATATTTATAAATTCCCAAAATGTTTTTTTAATTTCTGGTAAATTTGAGGACTGAGCAGAAATTTTTTTTTTTTTTTTTTTTTTTTTGTTGTTGTAGTTGTGAAGGAGCGTGAGATGGAGATTGGGCATCCCACAGATGTTAAGCATGTGGCACATATTGGGTGGGAAGGCCCTTCTGGAAGTGCACCCACTTGGGTACATTTTTTTGCCTTTTTTGTTGTGTATCTTTTCTTGTTCTGTATTCTTTATGTAATGAATAAATTGAATAATGACTTAGTTTTATTTGTGAATGTAGATGAATGAATTCAGGGCAGGGGCTGATTTTGCAGCAACCTCAATTGGTAATTCTGGTTCAGCTCTTTCTCCGTGGTCATCTCAAGGTTGGTTCTTAGCATCTCTGTTTTTGCATATCCTGTTTGTGGTTTCTTTTTAGGGATAATTACAAAAATTACCCTTGAGGTTTGGGGTTATTACAAAAAAAAAAAAGAATAAAATAAAAAAAAGAGAGATTTCAAAATTACAAAAACTACTCCTGAGGTTTGATTCTCTCTTAATTTTAAGGGGTTAACTTAACTATAATATTTCCATAAATGTAAGGGGGCTTTTGAAAACTTTTTTCTTATGAAGGGAAAAAATGTAAGTCGGAATCGAACCTACATGGATTTTTTGTAATTTGAAACTTCTTTGGGTTTATTTGTAATTACACCAAACCTTAGGGGTAGTTTTTGTAATTATCCCTTGTTTTTGTGTTCCATAATGATTTTATGTAATAAACATGTTAAAGACACAGTTGAACAAACTGTTCCATCTAATACCCGTAGAATGACGCCCAGAATGTTGTAAACAGTTAAAAGTTGTTGGAGATTTTTTGGGTTACTGGTAAATGGCATCATCAAGAATTTGAGAAAGGACAGTTGGTCCATGTTGATTATTATATCATGTATTCATGTGCAATGTCTTCGCTCAGACATGGCTTTGTCACGGGTTGCATTTTGACCGTAAAATGATAAACTTGTCCTATGTATTGGCGTAATCTTAGACCTAATTTGAGAGAGAGGTGATTTCCTAAGATTCTTTGCCTTAGACGAGGAGAAATTTTGCCTTGTCTACCACGAGGTGTTTACGCATTGTGGGTTGAGTCTTAAAATGGGCCTTGAAGCCAAAAAAAAAAAAAAAAGCTAACTCAATTTTCCGCTGAGCCAATTTTTTCACTGATTTGAACAAAATCGCCTCAGTCTTATTTGTTTCTTGGTAAGTTTAAGGGAATGATGGGGTCTTAACTCTTAAATGTATTCTTGAGCTTGCTTCTGTTTTTTCTGAACAGATTTTGGTGAATCCACGCGGCAACAATCAGAATCTGAGATGTTTAAAGATATGGGCTCAACCGAACTTCCTAGTATCAAGAAAAAAGAGAAACGAAAGAAGTCAAAGTCAAAGTCAACTTCATCTCCGAAGTCGATTTCCTCCTATTCATCAAGGTCATCAAGAACTGGAAAGTCGAAAACCAAATTTATGGAAGCCAATGCTAACCCAGCAAATATCCAAGTGGCATAAAAGCAGTAAGCATAGGATGAACTCCATTGCTTGTTAAAGTTCTTGAAATTCGGCCTCATATTGTCCTTACAAAGTTATTTGAGGATGTTGTATAAAATTTGCGCGGTTTTAGCAGGTGATTGAATATGCTTTTATATTGAAATATGAAAGGGGGTTGGAGATCTAAGGCATAAAGGGACATGTAGTGTTCGAACGTGACAACGATGCGATAAACTGAATTTTCGTTTTTTTTTTCTTTTTGTTTTTTTTTTGTCCTTTTCCTTAGAAATTAATGTGAGGAGGGCCTTGTAAAGAGTTAACCTTGTTTAGTTTTGCTGATGAAGTGAATTGTGCTGATACAAATTATTTGATTTGAACAGATTGTAGAGACACCTGTAGACTGTAGTACTGGTTTGTGTGTGTCGTTTATTTATGTTGTTCTTTTAGTTCTGCTTTGTAGTCCTCAAACTATTTCACCATATTGGAATTTGGAGTTCTCATATGCAATTGCAACCAGGCAGAAAAAAGCCCAACTTTCCTTCTATTTTGTGGGCTTACATAATGGGCTTTTCTTGAAATCATATATTGTAAGGTAAATATTGGGTTCGCTTGGAGTCCAAAGTAATGAAATAGTATAAATTGCCCCATTTTTCTAATTCTTAATTCTTAACCAAATTCTTAACCACTGGAAAATTTGTAGCAGAATTTCTAAGCAGGAATAAATAAAATCATAAAGCCAAATTGTATAATAAATCAATGAAAAGAAAACTACTGTAATAAATCAGTTAACTGATTAATATTTAAAAATTTGACTTGCAGATATGCATCCAATTTCAGATTTTTTTTGAATTAGTATACAAATTTAAAATTTGACTAGCAAATAATGCATCCTTTTGAGAAACAGGGGAACAACATTATCCTCATTGAAGAAACACAAACTCTAACATTCTTCTTGTTTTAGGAACATGATATTACAATCTTCCATTGATCCTTTTAACTACACTATTTCTCCAGTTTTGAGTGCTTTAAAAATTATAATAATTTATAAACTTAAACCGAGGCGAGAAATTAACTAAGAAACAATCCTTAAGCTTAAATCAAGAACTACGTAATTTCAGTATCTCAACTTTATTATTTGAGTTATATCTCTACATATCTAACTTCATTTCAGTTAATGAACCGTTAATTAATGGCCTAAAAGATGAATTTCAAGACGACATTGAGTTGTGATATAGGTTTGGTAATTAATTAGGCAAGTGCAATAAAAATTTAATCCCAGATTGAGATTGTAGGACTGGTAGCTAGCTAGAGTCTAGAAGGGTAGATGATGCACATGACTAATGCTATTTATTGGTAGGATTTGTGAGGGACCAATTAATTAGTTCCATAATAAAAACACAACATCGTATTTACCGAAAAGTTTGAATATTTAATTACTATCTTATTTTTTAATTACTATCTTATTAATAATATGGTCTGGTACAACGTATTCTTGAAACATTACGCTTAACCAATAAAAGTGAAGAAGGCAGCGAAAAACTTTATAATAAAGAAAATAATAAAATTTTAAAGTTGATAAAACCCATACATAAACAGATTTCAATCTAGTACTTCAACAATTTTAAATTCATAACCTTACAATTTGAACAAATTAAATAAATCTCGTTAACATAGAAATTACTTTCTTGTTTTTTTTTTTTTTTTGAGGAAAGAAATTACTTTCTTGTTGATTGTTCATTTTCTTGACAATATAAGCTCATGGTCCCATGGAGTAGTCTAAATTAGACCTGGCCAAATGGAGCCGAAACCGGGTTCCAAACCGGAACCGAAACCGTGGTCAACAGTTCCTAAACCGTAACCGTGGTCAACGGTTCTAAAACCGGAACCAGAACCATGTAGACCGGTTCCGGTTCCGGTTTCTAGGTCTCAAAAACCGTGTAAGCTCATGGTCCCATGGAGTAGTCTAAATTAGACTGGCCAAATGGGCAAACCGGTTCCAAACCGAATCGAAATCGTGGTCAACGGTTCCTAAACCGTAATCGTGGTCAACGGTTCTAAAACCGGAACGAGAACCATGTAGACGGTTCGGTTCCGGTTTCTAGGTCTCAAAAATCGTGGAACCAGGCGGTTTTAACCGTGGTAGAACCGTATATGGAACCGTGATGGAACCATTTTTTTAAGGTAAAACCAACAATCTTGTTTTGGTAAATACATTCTAGAAGAAATGTAAAATGTTTATTATGATATTTTTAATATTGCACAACGATTACTTAGGGAAAAAGTAACGCGTCAAGGGTTCCTCTAGCTCAAATGTAGAGCTTGAGAATTATTTAACTACTTCTTTCGAGTTTAGTGAAATAGATATTGAAGACTTTGATATTTTGAAATGGTGGTCAAAGTTAACTCAACCTTATACAATCATCTCAATCATCGCAAAAGAGGTTTTGGCATGCCCCGTTTCAACTGTTGAAGTAGAGCAAACGTTTAGCTCACGATGAAATATTTTAGATGAATCACGCTCGCGTTTTTTTTCCTTTTTTCTTTTTATTTTAAACTAAATTGCTAAATATTTTATCTAAATAAAATTAAAAACAAAAGGTTCCGGTTTAACCAGAACCGGAACCGTATTGGAATCGTGTTCCGGTTTGGAACCGGAACCGGCGGTTCCGGTTTTGGAACCGGAACCGTGAGCATAAGGTTCTGGTTCCTCAATTTGGAGGAACCGGAACCGGCGGAACCGGAACCGGAACCGGCAGTTCCAGAACCGTGGCCAGGTCTAGTCTAAATTAGAGATTGCCTCGAAATAGTCCAAATTTCGAATTTGCATAATTTCAGATTTATGAGTTTAAGGGTTCACAGTCATAATATATATAGTCCTATAATTTTCGTCAGTAGATTATAACTACAAAAAAAAATTCCAATATTTTCCACTCGAGATATTAATGTAAGTGTAGAATGAGACGACTCAATTATTGTAAATTATTTAAAAAAAATATAAATAAAATTCATAGCTAGTGACAAAAGGACAGTACCTTTCAACTGAGCATATATGTCAAGGATGGCGGAATTAATGCATCATAGTTTATCATAGTGGGCAAATAACTTGACAATGATCTTCATAATTTTGTCTAATGGCCAAAATAAATTTTAAGCCTTTCTGACATGCTCACAATAATAATGATATATTTAAATTGAAAAAGATTTTTCTTTTCGGCCCAAATAACAGATTCAGCAAGAATCAAGTTTTTAACGGTCACCACATCAATTTCTAAATGCTATATTAGGGCAAGTATTACCATGTCTCACATTATAATTTTAATATGTCACGCAACAAAAAATAGAAATCTATTTTCGCCCTATATTAATTATGTCGAATTAAGATGTTTTTAGTTGCTTTTGTGTAGTTATAAAAAAGTTAAAAAGAAATAGACACAATAATACTCATGCTCTATGGTTAAAGGATGAAGTCATGAAGTAATTACGTAGTACTATGTTCAATTAAGTAGACATTTCTGCCCTAATTGATGGTTAATTACTGAGATTAGGATAATTAATTTTCTCGTATTTCACCCCATATATGCATTATGTAATGCTACTCGATCATGTCAATGTGATAATTGCTAGCTTAATCATCAATGTTGAGATCCTAAAATTTTCATAGCATAATATATATGTTGGATTCAAAATTTTAAAAGTAGAGATGTAGTGGAAGATAATTATTATTCAATCAACCAACTTTTTCCTTTTCTTTTTCCTAATTACATATTCATGAATAACACCAAAATATATGGATTAGAACCCGAGAATTTACTGTGGGAATGTTTGCAATCAGTAAAAAAACATTTATTAGTTTTTGATTAAAACAAATCGTTGTATAGTGTTTGTGAATACCAACTTATAAATAAATAAATAAATATTTCTGCTTTTGTTTCTGGTTTGACTTTTACAAACAAATAAATATTTTCCAACTTTTTAACCAAACATTTTCAACTTCTAATTCTCAACTTCTGATTCTATTTTCAAACACTATCAACTTATAATTCTCAACTACTTTTACTTATATTACAATAAATCACTTTTTCTAAAGTCATAAGTTTATGTTGATTTTTTTGATAAGGGTCTTTATATACATGTTTTATGTGTATATTTAAGTATGATTTGAGTTATTTTATTGTTAGTTTCATAAATTTTTGATTGTACATAGTTCACATTACTCCGAGGTGCTTTTATTGATGTAGATTGATGATTTGGAGCTGTTTTTGGTGAATTTTGGGCCATGGTTTCATGTCAAAACATACCCGGGGGTTTCTGGATGCAAAAACACTCAAAATCCCAAGCTAAACGCGTCATTTCGGGGCCTTTTCAGTCAAACACGGGTAGGGTGTATTTTTAAGCACAGCCGTGCTTTTGAGGAGCCAAAACCGAGCAAATTTTCGCCAAGACGTACCAAAACACGGCCGGTGTGCTTTTGAAGACTGCGGCCGTGTTCGGGAAAATCCGCGAACACGGCCTGGCCGTGTCTTTGAAAGCACGGGCGTGCTTTTGGCCCGACTTAGTTTTTCTTTGGCGGAAATTATGGAGACTTTCCTTTTTGCTTTTTGACAACCTTTGAGCAACTTTTACACCTCATTTTGATGCGCCAAACTCTATTATTCCCTCAATTGTCATGTGGACACAATGATTCAACCAACTCAACCATGAATGTGCACACAATGATTCAACCAACAACCATGGAAGTGGAGCATTTGTTAGCATTATTGATGTGTTCTTTCACAAAAGATGGTGCCTATAAAAGCCAAGAGTTTGAGTTGGGAAAGAGATAATTCATGTAGTATTCATTGGTAGAGATTCATTGTATATTCATTGTATATTCTAAGTTTCAAAGCAAAATACATTGAGAGGATAAAAGAGAGGTATAGTTGGAAGTTGAAGAGCAATAGAGAGAGAAGGCTTGAGCTCAACATCATTGCAATCAACTAAGGAGGAAATCTTGTATTGGTCTTGAATAAGAGCTAAGACACCATGTTCATTTTATTCATATCTTCTTGTGTAGTATACTCTTTTGTCAAAGCCATGTGTAGCTAAATTTCTAGTGTTTGAATGTAATGAACTCTAGAATGAATTTGTGATTAAGGTTTGTATGTTTTTAATAAAATCTTCATGTTTTGTGTGATTCACTTATATTATGCTTTATTCATTCAAATTGGTATATGCGCAATATTGATTTGAAGTTTATTTTTCATCCGGGAAATCGAGAGATTCATGGTGAAATAGAACCTATATAAGTGAAAAGAGTTGCATGCAATCCTAGATATAGACGACATAAATCTTCCTCGGATTAGGGTCAAACCTAATATGGGAATTCACAAATCGTTATAATGTTGTCTTGGGGTTTTAACTAGAAAGAGATTTCGTTAATCAACTTGAGATTAGAAGTTATTCGCTCGATAGAGGGTTTAACTTAAATCGGGAATTTCTACGGTCCATGAAACATGAGATTTTACTAAAAGAGGTTGGTTTTTGCTTAAGGGATTATGGTTGTATTTTTATCTTGTTAAATCACAAAAATATTCTAGAGGGATTTACATTCAAACACATTTCTAGCTCTTGATTTCTTAATTCTACAACCTACTTTTATTTGATTTATTGTAAGTTGCAATTATTTTAAATTCTCTATCTTTCATTTTCCATTTTAACAAACAAAACTCTGAAAATTGCTAGATTAGATAACAAAAAGACGGTAATTATTAGTACTTACAATCCTCGTGGGAATGACACTCGGTACTCAATAATCTATACTACAAAACGATAAGTGCATTTGCCTAAGGTTTTCTAGAGTAGCTTTTGAACCATCATTTTTTATGCCGTATTCTTAGTCACTAGTGTAATTTATTTATAACACGCGAGAGAAAGTAATCGGTGATATTCCGCCATGCCCATTTATGGAAATTTGCTTGATTTAAAATACGAGATTTCACCGAGATTAAGCAATTTGAACAACTTTTATTCTTCTGATTAGGCTAACTTCTCTAATCTCTGATCAACCATATCCCAAGAAATTATAACAGAAAATAAAAATCTTTTTAATATGTGGTAAACCATATTCCACATATTCTTGTGGTTGAATTAAACTGTCCATTACTTGGGGAAGAGTGTTTCTTACGATAATGAAATGACTGAAATGACTTCTAGTTTGGGCACCACTATGCCTTAAGATATTTGTTATCAAGGATATTAGGAAAAATTAAAAGAAATATCCATGTATCATCTTTTAGACCAGGGCATGAACATAAAATTTTCATCAATCCAGATTTGTTTGCGAAATTGTTACTGTCATCTTTGGTTCATATATATTGGGAATACTTTTTTGAAATTTTTGTATTTTAATTACGTACCCTGAACTTCAAAATTGATGTCTATTAATTTTGTTCAAAGGGAGAAAAGCTGCTTATATAGAGTAATGATTATTAATGTTGATATTTTTGATAATACGTTTGAGTTTTTCATCAAATTGAAAAAGATAAAACTATATCAATACAAACAATTAACAATGCACGCACAATTAGTTGGAGAAATTCATAATTCAAGACTTAAGTCATGATCCATGTAAAAAAAAAAAAATCTCAAAATCGGATTAACTTCACGCTTTGGAAATTTTATTTTATTCTGGATAAAACAAATAATAAATACCTACCCTAAATCCTAATGAGGTAGTTGGAAGAATTTGTCACATTACATCACTATTACAAGAAAAAACCAGTTTAACTACATTTTTTTTTTGAGTACAATTGGGGGAACTTGGGGAGGGGACACACGCACTCGTATGGGATCGAACCCGGGTCATTCGCCCTTTCAACACACGTCTCAACCACTGGAGCACAAGGTTGATCCCACTTTAACTACATAAAATATGTAGGTAAGTATTAAGATAATTGTAAAATGTAGCTAAAATCCTTGTAGGTAATATCATTGTAGGTAAATACCTACAATATTTTTGTGGTAAATTTAAAAAATAATGGTGATCTGTTGGTAATTTGTCGATATAATATGAAAAATGTCTTTTTTTATTCTGTTGGTATTCTGTAGTTAATAGTAAAATTTAATAACAAAATCATTTATGTCGGTAAATTATGTCAGTAAACTAGAATTTTCTTGTAGTGCATAGCTACATATATATGACAATATATATAATTGCCAAAATTCTGTGGTGTTTCGGAGTATGCCGAGTATAACTCAGATATCTTCATATAGGGGTGGCAATTCGAGTCGTGTTCGGGTTCGCGGGTCGTGTTGAGACATAATAATTACACAAATTTGCCCAACCCGAAACTAACCCGTTTAATTATTCGGGGTCGATGGGTCAACCCGAACACGACTGCTTAATATACGGTAACCCGAACACGACCCAAAATGACATGTATATTTTTTAACTTGAATAAATTTTTTTTTATTATGATAAAATGAGAATTTTGGGTTATTTATATAAAGAATATAAAAAAATATTAAAAATAATGTTGAATTTTCTTATTCAAACGGGTTTAGTGGGTCATTTCAGGTCAACCCGAAACTGACCCATTTATTATTTGGGTCAAATGGGTCTGACACGATTATGACCCAAATAATAAATGGGTCAACCCTAACCCGCTTATATCGTGTTAGGTTTGTTGGAAATTTACCACTCACAAGACATAATTTTATTGATCACTCAAATATTACAAGACACACCTCACCACAACTTCACTCAAACTCAAATATTACTTAGAAGCTTTGCTTCTCACACACTTGTTTTTCTTTCTTAACTTGATACAAAATGAACCAACAACACCCCCTATTTATACTAAAACTTCATCTAAATCAATGGCTAAGATTGATTCTCACCAACCTTAATCCAATGGTCATCTTTTATTTCCATCTACCACATTCACCTACCATACCAACAACTTAAAATCAACTACAAAACTCAACTACTACAATTAATTATAAAATAAGTTTATAATTCAACACTCCCTTTAAACTTATTTTATAATTCCAAGTGAACTTCTCAATCTTGCAAAGTCTTCATACTTCAATGGCTTGGTAAAGATATCGCCTACTTGATCTTGCGACTTCACGCACTTCACTTGAATCTCTTCTCTTGCAATGCATTCTCACGATGTAATGGTATCGAGTATCAATATGCTTGCTCCGATTATGAAATACCGGATTCTTGGCCAAAGCTATTTCTTTGACTTGTTATCAACATAAATATCTGTTGGATCTTCTTGTGACATGCTTAATTCTTTTAACAAATTCCTTAGCCATATTGCATGACTAACACATGATGTAGCTGCCACGTACTCAGCTTCACATGTTGAAAGAGTGACTATTGGTTGTTTCTTCGATGCCCAAGTGAAAGCAGTATCTCCTGATAAGTGTGAATTTTGCATGTGTTTCGATGTGTATTTCGAGCTATAAGGATAAGTAAACATGCATATACTCGCGTTAAATGTTACATATTCACTCCTTGTGGAAAAGATATTACACTTTGCTTATTTTGTAGGAATTTCATGATATTTGAAGCTAATTGAATAAGAATACGAGGAAAGCAAAGTGGAAACACGGAGAATTGAGTGGATATACGAGAAGTGAAGCCTAAAAGAGCGAAAGTTGAGCGTTCACGGAAGAAACATGGGGCACACGGGTTGGGCGTGCCTCAAGACACCACCCGTGCACTGTTTAAGGTTGATTGAGGCTGCAGCATGGCGCACGGTAGGCCGTGCTCGACGCACCACCCGTGCGCCCTACAGAGTCGAGGATATCTCATCGGAGTGGCGCACGGGTAGGCCGTCTCCGACGCACCACCCGTGCGCGCCTACAGAGAGTTGGGGTATTCCGGGGTGGCGCGCGGGTAACCCGTGCGTGGGCGCACCACCCGTGCTTCTCGCTGAATCCCATGTCTGGCCATTAAGCCCTAAACATGATGGGGAGTATAAAAAGGCTTTGGGGGCGCACAAGGAGAATCGACATATTTTGGGATCTACAACACAAGACAAGTGGTCTATTCTTGGAAGAAGACATCAAGGAGACAATCGGGTTGCATCGGAGCTTAAGGAACGGAGATATATCGAGAGATTGTCGACTTTCCTAAGTTTTTTTCGCTTCTCTTTTAGTTTCAATCTTTCATTTTAGTTGTAATGGCTTTGAACAATTTGTTTATGAGTTGTTTAGAAATCATGTGTAGCTAAACTCTTGAGATTTCCGGGTTTTGGAAGTAGATTAATGAACTCTTGTTGGATGTTTTAATCTTAGTTGAAGTTATTATCTTAAAGCCTATTTGAGTATTTTGAGCTTATTCTTGTTTTATCACTTGATCAATGATTTAACTTGTTTGATATATTGATTCATAATTCGAGAGATGAGTTTCAATATTAGATCTTGAATACTCGACACAAATATTTGCATGAATCGAGAGGTTTGTAAATATTTGTGAGGATATTTGATCTTTTAAACTTTTGGGAGTTGAATGCTTCATGTTGAGTAGAGATGCTAGCATAAGTATTTCAATCTACATTTTATATGCATCTCGAGAGAGAGGATAAAATAGTTTTGTGATCGTCTTATAGGAATATTGATAATAACCTTGGCTTTGATTTAATCGGACAACAAGAGGATTATTAATCGAAACCTTAACTCGGAAATCCATTCCATTATCTTGATACTTCTATCATTTGTATTATCTCAATCTTGTGTTTTAGTGATTTAAATTGTCTTAATCTCAATACAACAATCATCAAATTTCGATCGTCTAAATAAAAATAAGACTATCTTGGTTCAATACTTAGCATATTAATTTATTAGTCTCCGTGGATACGACCTTGCTACCCTATTCTATAAATTACACCGTACACTTGCGGTGAAGCTAAAAATAAAGGCGAACAAGTTTTTGGCGCCGTTCGGGAGACTAATATAATTTTTGGTGCTAATATTGCGATAGATAGAATTATTCTTAATTTAGACATTTTTCTTTATTATTTATTTTTTTTTTTTTTGTGACTTGAATTCCACATTATTTGACTTGTTTATTCTAGTTTGGTCCGGGTAGTGTATGAACACGCGCTCTAAGCGGAGGGACTTAATACCGTTTATACTAGGAAGTTGAGGCTTTCGCGAGGAGGCTCGATCTTTACCACTAGACGAAGGTGAAAGACAACACAATCCGATAATGGGGGATTTGAATGAGTTACCAATACCGCCAAACAATGGTGGAAACGAGTTACCGATCACGGTTCAACAAAGAAGCCATTCGTGATTACTTTCGACCACAAACGAATCGTAATTACGGTGGTATTGCCCATATTCCCATCAATGCCAACAACTTCAAGCTCAAACCGGCACTAATCAATATGGTGCAACAAAATCGATTTGGGGTTTGCAACAGAAGATCCTAACTCTCACCTTGCGCATTTTATCCAAATATGCAATACGATCAAGATGAACGGAGTCTCGGATGACGCCATAAGAATGCGCCTATTCCCATTCTCTTTACGGGATAAGGCGAGAAATTGGTTGGGTACTTTGACGCAAAGGCGGTGTAAGCACATGGGACGAATCGAGCAAAAGTTTTTGTTTAAATTCTTTCCACCGAGCAAAACTTTGCGGCTCAAAGCGAGATCACTCAATTCGACGATTCGACTCGAGCCTTTTGTACGAGGCTTGGGAAAGGTTTCGGGATTTATTACGTAGATGTCCGCAACATGAGTTTCAGGATCAACAGATTATGTTTCTTCTACAATGGTTTAATGGGACATGACTAGAGCATTTGTAGATGCCGCATGACCGGAGGAGCATTGTTGGCAAGGTTTCCACAAGATGCCTTAAATCTTCTTGAGGAAATGGCCATGAACAGATTACCAATGGCCATCCGAAAGATCCAATGTACAACGAGTAGCGAAATCTCGATTCGGACCACTATCAAAACATTGTCGGCACAAGTAGCGGCTTTGACAACTCAATTGAATGTATTTACGAAGAGGCCGAGGAAAGCGGCACGAGCACGGGTATAAGCTCTTCTATATCCGATGGAAGAGGTAAATTATGTGAATAATGGAATTTCAACAATTTCGGGAATAATTCAAACCCAACGCACTACCATCCGGGGTTGAGAAATCATGAAAATTTCTCCTATGCGAATACAAAGAATGTGTTACAACCTCCATAGGGCTTTAATGCTTCAAGTGGGGCGGTAATGGGGAAGGCAAATCGTCGTTGGAAGATGCACTCACCTCTTTCATAAATCAATCTAATTTGTCATGAATGACACGGCGAGCCGCTAGCTAAGCAAGACCGGATGGATAAATTAGAACAACAAATGACAAGCTCGATAAAGAACGGAGACTCAAGTGGGTCAATTGGCTACAATAATGGGTGGTCAACATCAAAAGGGTCAATTTCCAAGTAATACGGAAATGAATCCTAAGGAACAATGCAAGCGATTCGTTTACGGCTGATGGTACGGAATATGAAGGGCCTAAAAGAAAATGGGAATCCGAAACTTTCGGATGAAGCATCTAGGCCGAAGCAAAGAGACTCCGTGATGAAGGATGGTATTGAAGAAAATGGGAAAAAAGAGAACAAAGAGGCGGAACAAACAAAAGGGTGAAAAGCTAAAATCATCATCTAGCTTGAATATACCTAAGTTGTCTATATCTCTTCCCTTTCCTCAAAGATTTCAAAAGAAAAAGCTTGATGATCAATTTGCCAAATTCCTTGATATATTTAAGAAATTGCACATTAACATTCCTTTTGCGCAGATGCATTAGAACAAATGCCGAACTATGCGAAATTTCTTAAAGATGTGATGTCAAAAAGCGGAAGATGACAAGCTTTGAAACGGTGAATTTGACGGAAGAATGTAGTGCAATTATCAAAGGAAGTTACCACAAAAATCGAAAGATTCGGGGAGTTTCACTATCCCTTGTGCTATTGGTGGTAATTTCTTTAATAAAGCATTATGTGATTTGGGGCAAGTATTAACTTGATGCCTTGTCCATTTTCGGAAACTTGAATTAGGCGGCGTGAAACCAACTACGGTGACATTGCAACTTGCCGACCGATCACTTACGTATCAAGGGAATTATTGAAGACGTCTTGGTAAAAGTTGATAAATTTATATTCCCGTGGATTTCTTGGTTTTGGATATGGAAGAAGATCAAGACGTTCCACGATACTTGGACGCCCTTTCTTAGCAACGGGTAAAGCCTTAATAGATGTGCGAGAAAGGGAGCTCACATTACGTGTTAATGATGAGCATGTTTTATTTTCTATTTATAAGGCAATGAAATTTCATGATTCGGTAGAGAATTGTAATTTTTGGATATAGTTAGTTCATGCATTGAGGATTATGTTGATCATACATTGTCTACGAGATGATTTGGAATTTGGTCTAACCCACTCGTGCTCAATGTCGAGTGTTGTACTTGATTTTGATAACCAAGATTTGTACGACTATGTTTGTGCCTTAGATCATATGCAGGAACTACCCAATAGCGCAAGAGGCGAAAAAAAACGCAAAGGAAAAAAAGGATGGAACTCTCAAGAACGCACGCCCGTGCGCCCACGCACGATCCGCCCGTGCGTGATGTCAAGTAACGATGGAACTCTCGAAGAAGAGCGCGACCGTGCGCCAAGACGGGCAGCCCGTGCGTGAGAGAATCTGCCAACAACACCACCTCCGAATCAAGCAATTACGAACACCTCAAATATGCATTCCTAGGGACAAATAATGCAAATCCGTAATCGTTTCATCTCTTCTCACTCCTACCCAACTTGATAAATGTTAAGGGTTTTACGAAAACATAAGTCGGCACTAGGTCTGGTCTATAAGCGATTTAAAAGGCATAAGTCCATCCATTGTGATGCATAAAATTCGGATGGAAGATGTTTATAAACCATCGGTGCAAAACCAAAGACGGCTAAACCCTATTATGCAAGATGTGGTTAGGAATGAAGTATTGAAATGGTTGGATGCCGGGATCATTTACGCGATATCGATAGTTCATGGGTGAGTCCTGTACAAGTGGTGCCGAAAAAAGGGGGGTAAAGTGGTAAAAATGAAAATGAGGAACAAATTGCTACTAGAATTGTTCTAGGGTGGCGAATATGTATTGATTATAGAAAACTTAATGATGCCACTCGAAAAGATCACTTTCCCTCCCCTTTATCGATATGATGTTGGATCGTCTTGCAGGTTATGATTATTATTGCTTTTTAGATGGTTATTCGGTACAATCAAATCATGATTTGCGGAAGACCAAAGAGAAAACAACATTTACATGTCCGTATGGCACATTTGCATTTCGACGCATGCCATTTGGTTTATGTAATGCACCGCCACTTTCCAACGTTGTATGATGGCTATATTTCACGATCTTATTGAAAAAGTTATGGAGGTGTTTATGGACGATTTTCTGTGTTCGGGATTCTTTTGATAATTGTCTTCACAATCTTTCCCTAGTTTTGCAGCGATGTGAAGAGACCAATTTAGTACTAAATTGGGAAAAGTGCCATTTTATGGTACGCGATGGCATTGTACTTGGTCATCGAGTCTCTTCTGCAGGTTTGGAAGTTGATCGGGCAAAGATTGTAGCAATTGAGAAGCTACCACCTCCCACAAATGAGAAAGCCATTCGGAGCTTTTTGGGCCATGCCGGATTTTACAGAAGGTTTATCCGTGACTTTTCTAAAATTTCTAAGCCCTTGAGCCAATTGCTAGAAAAAGATGCTGCTTTCATTTTTTCCAATGAATGTTTGCAGGCGTTCGAAATGTTGAAGACAAAGATTGGTGACCGCACCTATACTGTCGCCCCAGATTGGAGCCAACCATTTGAGCTAATGTGTGATGCAATCGACTATCTTTGTTCAGAGTAATTCTTGGTCAAAAGAGGGAAAAATTGTTCCGATCCATCTACTATGCAAGTCGAACGTTGGGCTGTGCTCAGCGAATTATACCACAACCGAGAAAGAAATGTTGGCAATTGTTTTCGCGTTCGATAAATTCGATCTTACTTGATCGGGACGAAGACGATTGTCAGCATCATACCGACCATGCGGCTATCAAATACCTCTTTGACAAGAAGGATGCGAAACCGAGGTTGATTCGATGGATCTTATTGTTGCAAGAGTTTGACGTGGAAATCAAGGACCGAAAAGGATGCGAACGTGGTAGCAGAGACCATCCGTCTCGATTAGAAAATCAAGAAGGAGAAAAAAAGGTATGGGATTGATAAAGAGGAGTTTCACGATGAAAGATTACTCATGCTTGAGGCAAAGTTCCCATGGTATGCGGACTTTGTCAACTACTTGGCGATTGGAGTTCTACCTCCTAGGATCTATCACCGTATCAAAAGAAGAAATTCTTACATGATGTAAAGTTCTACATGTGGGATGACCCCTACTCTTTAAGAGAGTGCGCGGACAAAATCATAAGGAGATGCGTACCTCAAGAAGAATGGGAGGAGTCCTACTTGATGTCACTCTTCACCATCGGCGGACATTTTGGTCCCACTCGCACCGCGAAGGTATTGCAAAGTGGGCTATATTGGCCCACTTTATTTAATGATCGTTATTTGTTTGTACAACAATGTGACAGTGTCGTGAATGGGAAACATTTCACGGAAGACGAGATGCCAATGACCAACGTAATTGAAGTGGAGTTGTTCGATGTGTGGGGGATTGACTTTATGGGCCCATTTCCATCGTCTTGGGTTATCAATATATTCTACTTTTTGTAGAGTATGTATCCCGTTGGGTAGAGGCAATTCCTTCTAAAACAAATGATGCTCAAGTTGTAATGCGATTCCTTAAGAAAAACATCTTTACTAGATTTGGCACTCCAAGAGCTTTAATTAGTGATGGAGGGTCGCATTTTGTAAACAAATTGATGAGCAACTTGTTGGCCAAATATGGGGTCAAACATAAAGTCGCATTGGCATATCATCCACAAGCCAACGGACAAGCGAAGTGGCTAATGCGAGGAGATCAAACAAATCCTTGAAAAGGCGGTGAACATCAACCGAGAAAAGGATTGGGCGTTAAAATTGGATGATTTGCGGGCATACCGAATCGCATATAAGACACCGTTGGGCACATCTCCATATCAACTTGTATTTGGGAAGTCGTGCCATTTACAGGTAGAATTGGAGCACAAAGCATTTTGGGCGGTAAAGAAACCGAACTGGATTTTGTAAAGTTTAGGTGAGGAAAGGTTGCTCCATTTGAATCGGATGGAAGAATTTCGGGATGAAGCGTCACGAAAATTCCGGAATTTACAAGGAAAGAACAAGCGGTGGCATGATAAGATGATCAAGAAAAGAGAGTTTTTACCGGGAGAACCGGTGCTCTATACAATTCACGCCTTAAATTCTTCCCTGGGAAACTCAAGTCAGTGGTCGGGGCCATTTGTGATAAAGAAAGTGTTGAATCCACCTCGGGATTGTAGAATTGTTGACAAAAGAAGCGAGACTTTCATGGTAAACGGCCAACGGATTAAGCACTATTTCAC
Organism: Rehmannia glutinosa; assembly: GCA_016081115.2. Classification (NCBI taxonomy): domain Eukaryota; kingdom Viridiplantae; phylum Streptophyta; class Magnoliopsida; order Lamiales; family Orobanchaceae; genus Rehmannia; species Rehmannia glutinosa. The sequence goes on along the minus strand of CM071929.1, from coordinate 9,736,416 downwards.
CGAGGGAATAAAGAGGATGTGACATCCACCACCTTGCGCGATCCGTAATTTAACAAAACAGCGCCAAGCTAAAGGCGTTAAATATAGCGCTTGTTGGGGAAGCAACCCAACGGTTTTTCGTGTGATTTTCATTTTTGTGTGTGTTTAGTTTCACGAGTTATGTGATTTGAGTGATTTGATTTGTGCAATTCTTTTAATGAGTGTGATTTAAAAAAAAAAAAAAAAAAAAAAAACTGAATCGAATTCTTTACAAGTGCGCACGGGTAGCCGTGCGTATGCAAGACGACCCGTGCGCCCCCGAGAGTTGGCCTTGAGAGAGTTGGGCAAATTCACCGGGGTGGCGCACGGGTTACCCGTGCGTCGACGCACGACCCGTGCGCCTTTCAGAAGAAGGATAAATTGGACGGTTTTAAAAAACTGTTCTTCATTTCAAACCCTTCACCTCGCGCGCCCTCTCGAATCCTCCCTAGTTTTCGAAAATTTCTCCTAGTTTTCACTTGAATTCTTCTACATAACACCTCCCCCATCACAATTGAGCTTCACTTTGCATCAAATTTGAATTTGCTTGAAGAATTGTGAACAAAAGCACCTAGGGTTCAAATCTTCCACTTCGAGTTTAACTTAGAAAATTCCGGTAAGAACACCGTTTCTCCTTGTCAATTCGTTGTTAATTATGTATTAAGGAGCATGGTAGGTGTGTATTTTGATATTTTTGCTATAAATGATGTGAATTATTCTTTGAGGCAAATTATCGAACACCTTGTGGGCTTGTATAATTGAGGAGATTTAGGGTGAATTGTTGATGAATAAGGCATGGCCAATGTGTATTTGGGTTAATATTTGTCGAGAATGGCCATAATTTTTGTTTGTTTGGGGTAGTTGATCGATCAAAGTGAATTTGCATCACCTAAGATGTTAGCTTTAATTCCTTACTTTGTTGTTGCCATTGATGATATTGGGATGCTAATAGAATGTATTCCGGTACAAATTCTTATGGCGGCGAAGAAACCCACAGAGTGGAAGGAGACGTGCACGCGGGGCGGCACAACGCGACGTGGCACCGAGAGGGAGGTCGACAAAAGCGTCCCAGGAAGGCATATGGGGTCAACTTGACAAATGCCGATGATATTGAGCGATGGAATCGCTTGATCGGTCGCCAAATAGCTCCATCTCGCTACGCCGACAATGATTGTACCCAAACTTTGGGGATACATGAGGGGCGTGTGGCGTCTTTTTCGCCAAGGTAGGATGGACGAACTTCATGAGCCGAAGGTGGCCGACATTTAAAAAGTATACATTGGAGTTCTTGAGTACCGTGGAAGATACTCGGACAAGGCGGACCTTCGAACCGTATATGATAAAATTTCGGTTGGGAATGTTCGTAGACAACTCTCTATGACCCAATTGAACACCATTTTCGAGGTCCCAACAAACGCTCGTACCCGCCCGATGCCCCATTATGATCAATACGACTTGGAGAATGCTTGTGGAAACACCACAAACGGGGCCAATGTTGTATGCCGCGCGGACGCAAAAGCCTCTTGGATTCGGAATCCAGTTTTCCGGTATATACAACGCGTGGATTGCCTCCTCTGTGTTCGCCGAGAAAACATTGGAGGGATGACGACTAAAGAACTCTATCTCCTCGGTGTATGGTCACAGACACCCCCTACAACACCGCCGTTAATTTTGCCGAGCAAATTGAGCAGATTAGCTAGGCGGGAAGGGGGTACGATTTCTATAGGGGGCCTCATTACCCCTATTGCCGGCATTTCAATGTCGATTTTCGGGGCTTGAGCCTATCTGGCGACACTCGGGTTAATTTGGCATCGTTGCACCATATGAAGTTCATAGCGAATGAAGAAAGCAGATTGGTGCTTCTACAAAAGAAAGGTGCTTCATTTAGTTGCCTAACCCACCATACACCACCGTTGATACATTGATGGACACCACCAACTTCTTAATGAACTCGACGCACATAACCGAATTACCGAGGCTATAGAGTCAAGAAAAGAGGCGCAGAGTTGAAGGTTTCTTGGATGAAGAAGATATGGTGGAGGAGGAGGATGAGATACATGGACGCGAAATGGGGATGGAACCTCATCATCCCCAAATTGGGTATGATATACCCGAGTCCTCACACGGAGGCGATTATCCTCGACATTCTCAAAGCGGAGATCGCCCGGTCCGTCTCACGATGGAGGACCCCATCGCGACGCCAATTTTCAAGACATGTTTTATGCGTTTGGGGAGAACTTGAGGCGGCAAGAAGAAGAGTTGAGCGCGAGGAGAGGATTTAAGGCAACATAGGCTGATTTTCTCGCGTTCGGCGAGCGATCGGAGCAAATGCGTTCCGAGGAGACGTGGCAAGTGCTCCAACAGCTACAAATGTGGCATATTTCTCAAGGCCACTTCCCACCACCGCCGCCGTGATGATTCGGTATATCCCCACTTTTTGTTATTGAAATTCTATTTTTCCCCTTAGGACACTATAATTTCATTCAAGTTTGGGGAGAGATAGTATTTTAATATATGAAAATGTGGATACAAAAAAAAAAAAAAAAAAAAAATCATGCATTTTGTGTTTTCATATAGTTGCATTAGAGCACTCTAGATTGCATTTGCATTAGAGCACGTTTATAGCTTTAGCACGCCTATTGCTTTAGTAGTGGTTAGAGAGTGTGTTGACCAAGCATGTGCAACTTGTTGTTTGTGTGTTGATTGAGAATTCATCTTGTTGGGATTGGATCTTTGGTTATGGATTGATTGAGCCTTGAATAGATAACTTTGAGCATGTTGATATGAAAAACTTGGTGTGATGCTTTGAATTACAACTTGACTAGCTTTGTGAGCTTTGAGCCTTTTTCGCTTATATCTTGTGCGATCTTATTGTAATTTGAGTGTATCATTCATGTTGATTAAAATTCTAGAACTTGCTTGGGTATCTCGTCAAGGCCAATTGTATGCGGTGTGAAAATGATCAAAGGCCATTTTTGTTAGCCCTTCAAGCCTTTTTTTTGCTTACCTAATGATGATATTGAAATCCCTAGTTAGCCAACTTGAGCCTATTGCCTAATTTCTTGATAGCAACAAATAAAGCCTTAACTTGATATATTTGTTACCCTACACTTGAGCGTATAACATTGAGTAAAGGGAATGAATGAGGTTGAATGAGTTGGAATTGAAAAATTGGATAATTGTGAAAAATTGGTTGATGGGAACAAAAGAGGAAGAAAAGGAGGAGAAAAGAAATGTTGAAAATTCATAAAAGAAAAAAAAAAAAAAAAAAGAAAAAAAAATCGATTTTATGATGTGAGTTTTCATTGAATGAACTTGGAGGCTAGGAATTGTAATGTGAGGTGATAATGTTTACAAAAGAAAGGGGATGGAGATAAGAAGAGTTGATGAAAATGAGAGAAGAATTTAGTAGCATATTGAGCTTTAATGTAGATGATTTATATGCTCATCGGTCTATACGCTCGAGTTTGAGTCACTCTATCCATATTTTCCTACCCTAACCAAAGAGCCTTCATTATAACCAAAAGAAAAAGTCCTTTTTGATTCACAAATTGCATACACTCTCGTGGCGGAGATATGAGACAATTGCAAGCCTATGGTAATTTTGCGACATCGAATTGATTTGAGCGTAAACACGTCCTATAACCTCGTGAGATGAGAGTATACACTTAACTTTGAGAGTTGGATTGAGCATTTCACTTTGTCTTATTTGAGGCGTGTTCTTTGATTAGAAATTTGAGGCTTGATTGAGTTGTACTCAGCATTCATGACGAACAATTTGGATTTTCGTGTAGACTCTTGGTGTGCGCTATTATCTTTATCTCCCTGTTATGCTTTATCGTGTTCTAAATATTGTTGATCGGACGGTCAACATTTAAGTTTGGGGATTTTGATAAGTGTGAATTTTGCATGTGTTTCGATGTGTATTTCGAGCTATAAGGATAAGTAAACATGCATATACTCGCGTTAAATGTTACATATTCACTCCTTGTGGAAAAGATATTACACTTTGCTTATTTTGTAGGAATTTCATGATATTTGAAGCTAATTGAATAAGAATACGAGGAAAGCAAAGTGGAAACACGGAGAATTGAGTGGATATACGAGAAGTGAAGCCTAAAAGAGCGAAAGTTGAGCGTTCACGGAAGAAAAGGGGGCACACGGGTTGGGCGTGCCTCAAGACACCACCGTGCACCCCCCTGTTTAAGGTTGATTGAGGCGCAGACATGGCGCACGGGTAGGCCGTGCTCCGACGCACCACCCGTGCGCCCTGAGAGTCGGGATATCTCACCGGAGTGGCGCACGGGTAGGCCGTGCTCCAACGCACCACCCGTGCGCCCTAGAGTTGGGGTATTCCAAAAGGTGGCGCACGGGTAACCGTGCGTGGGCGCACCACCCGTGCGTCTGTGGCTGAATCCCATGTCTGCATTAAGCCCTAAACATGATGGGGAGTATAAAAAGGCTTTGGGGCGCACACAAGGAGAATCGACATATTTTGGGATCTACAACACAAGACAAGTGGTCTATTCTTGGAAGAAGACATCAAGGAGACAATCGGGTTGCATCGGAGCTTAAGGAACGGAGATATATCGAGAGATTGTCGACTTTCCTAAGTTTTTTTGCTTCTCTTTTAGTTTCAATCTTTCATTTTAGTTGTAATGGCTTTGAACAATTTGTTTATGAGTTGTTTAGAAATCATGTGTAGCTAAACTCTTGAGATTTCCGGGTTTTGGAAGTAGATTAATGAACTCTTGTTGGATGTTTTAATCTTAGTTGAAGTTATTATCTTAAAGCCTATTTGAGTATTTTGAGCTTATTCTTGTTTTATCACTTGATCAATGATTTAACTTGTTTGATATATTGATTCATAATTCGAGAGATGAGTTTCAATATTAGATCTTGAATACTCGACACAAATATTTGCATGAATCGAGAGGTTTGTAAATATTTGTGAGGATATTTGATCTTTTAAACTTTTGGGAGTTGAATGCTTCATGTTGAGTAGAGATGCTAGCATAAGTATTTCAATCTACATTTTATATGCATCTCGAGAGAGAGGATAAAATAGTTTTGTGATCGTCTTATAGGAATATTGATAATAACCTTGGCTTTGATTTAATCGGACAACAAGAGGATTATTAATCGAAACCTTAACTCGGAAATCCATTCCATTATCTTGATACTTCTATCATTTGTATTATCTCAATCTTGTGTTTTAGTGATTTAAATTGTCTTAATCTCAATACAACAATCATCAAATTTCGATCGTCTAAATAAAAATAAGACTATCTTGGTTCAATACTTAGCATATTAATTTATTAGTCTCCGTGGATACGACCTTGCTACCCTATTTTATAAATTACACCGTACACTTGCGGTGAAGCTAAAAATAAGGCGAACATCTCCCATGAAAAATGTGAAGCCAGTTGTACTTTTTCGATCATCAGTATCTCCAGCCCAATCACTATCACTGTATCCAACTAGCTTATAATCATTAGAAACTGAATAAAGCAGACCAAAGTTGATTGTACCTTTTAGGTAACGAAGAATTCTCTTGGCTGCCTTGAAATGTGTGGTGGTTGGATTTTCCATATAGCGGCTCACAAGTCCAACTGCGTAAAGAATATCAGGCCTTGTACAAGTTAAGTACCTCAAACATCCAACTAGGCTTTTGAAAAGTGTTGGATCCACTTTATTTGCTTCATCATCCTTGCACAATTTCAATCCACATTCTCTTTGGTGTGTTTATTGGATTGCAATCATCCATCTTAAACTTCTTCAGGATCTCTTTTGTGTAGCCTTCTTGTGAGATAAAAATCCCATCATCCTTCTGCTTGATTTCGATTCCGAGGTAGTGAGCCATCAACCCAATATCAGTCATTTCGAACTCCTTTGTCATTGCCTTCTTGAATTCTTGGAACAAGCCTATATTGTTCCCTGTAAAAATCAAATCATCAACGTACAAGCAGACAATTAAAACATCACTATCCTTGTTCTTGATGTAAAGAGCATGTTCGTAGAGGACATTTGGTGAAGCCTTTCTCTTGCAAGTATTTGTCAATTCTACTATTCCATGCTCTCGGTGCTTGCTTCAATCCGTAGAGAGCTTTCTTTAACTTCAAGACTTTAGCTTCTTGTCCTTCAACCACATAGCCCATTGGTTGTTCAATGTAGACTTCTTCCTCTAGTACTCCATTAAAAACGCCGACTTTACATCCATCCGATGTATTTTCCACTTATTTTGGCTGCCAAAGAAATGATTAGTCTTATGGTTTCTAAACGTGCAACAGAGCAAATACCTCATCATAGTCAATGCCACTCTTTGACTATAACCTTTTTGCAACAAGCCCCTCGCCTTGTACCTTTCAACTTCTCCTTTGGCATTCTTTTTCACCTTGTACACCCATTTTACACCGATTGCTTTATGACCTTTGGGAAGTTGAGCAAGCTCCCAAGTGTCATTTTTCTTGATGGATTTAATTTCTTCATCCATTGCATCTCCCCATTTCTTATTTTGAGTAGCTTCTTCAAAGTTCACTGGCTCACAATCTGCGAACAGACAAAATAGGGTGAGATTTTCGAGCTTATCAGTTACCTCATAGAGCTCTTCCAGACTTCTTGTACGCTCTTCATTTCTCTCAACTAGGAAAGATGGTGGTGATTGTGAAAATGACGGTGATGTTGGTGGTGTAATGGGTTCTTCTCCTGATTGCTCAACAATTACTTGTTCATCATCTTCGAATTCAAGAACGAAGTTGTAATCTTTGGCATGTGTACCCCAATCCCATTCTCCTTCTTCATCAAAGATAACATCTCGACTGGTGATTATCTTTCCATTGATGGGGTTATATAGTTTGTAGCCTTTGGAGTTATTGTCGTAGCCGATGAAGATGAACTTCTCGCTTTTATCATCCAATTTGCTTCTTTGTTCATCTGGTACATGTACATGAGCTATGCTTCCAAAAACTCTTAAATGAGAAATACCAGGCTTTCTCCCACTCCATGCTTCTTGTGGTGTCTTGCCCCACACGCTTCTTGTTGGTGAGCGATTTGTGGATAAACCGCACACGCCACGCCTTTCCGCCCCTTAACTCCTTTGGCATTTTCTTGCTTTTGAGCATACTGCACGTACCATGTTGAGAATGGTTCGATTCTTTCTTTCTGCAACTCCATTCTGTTGGGGGGATCTGGGAACAGTAAGTGGTCGTCGAATTCCATTTGCTTCACAAAACTCTTGGAATTCCTTCGAAGTGAATTCTCCTCCTCGATCAGTTCTCATGGCTTTAATGTGAAGACCACTTTCTTTCTCCACTGCCGCCTTAAACTTTTTGAATGCTTCAAACACTTTTGACTTCTGCTTCAAGAAATAAACCCAAGTTTTTCTTGAAAAATCATCAATGAATAGTAGAAAGTAATTACTTTTACCGAATGAATTTGGCTTGATAGGACCACAAACATCGCATGTATGAGCTCAAGTGGCTTTTGGGATCCGGAGTTTGACTCTTTTGGAAAGCTTTGCTCGAATTGCTTCCCAAGTAAACATCCTTCACAAAGCCGATCGACGGGCCGATACAAGGTAAACCTCTCACCATATTCTTCTTGGATAGTAACTCGAGTCCTCCAAAGTTGAGATGTCCAAATCTTAGATGCCACAACCATGATGAATCTTTATAGCACATCTTGAGACACTTTGCTACATCAGTTTGAATGTTGAGCGAGAAACATTCTATTTCTTGACACATGGGTACCCTGGCAATCAAGTTATTCATATTGTTTTTATAGAAAGGTTATTGTCTTTCAAATGAATATCATAACCTTTCTCTAAGAGTTGTCCTGACTCAAAATATTTGTTTTCATGGTGGGTACATAATAAACATTAGAAATAAATTGATGCCTCCCATCTTTCAAGCGAATAAGGATTGTACCTTTTCCTTTACATCGCTACTTTAGAATCATCACCGAAAGAGACATTGCCACTTACAGATTCATCAAGTTTCTACGAACATTGTTCGCCTCCCACACATATGATTGCTAGCACTGTATCAGGTACCATGTGTCATCTTGACCTTCACCGTTATCGTTTCGTCTTTAGAAAGCAAAACATTAGACCATCTTCTTTCTTTTCTTCCACCAAATGGCTCTCTCATTAACTCGAGTATTGGGATTTCTACAATCTCCGGGCGTAATGACCAAACTTTTGACAATTATAACATTGAACTTGAGATTTATCATACCTCGAGTATGAATTTCCTCTTCCACGGCCTCTTGTGGAACTTTCTCCTGCATATAGTTGTTGTTGAAATTATTATTTGAATTCCAACCTCGTCCACGCCACGACCTCTTCCTTGTCCACGACCTCTTCCACGTTGACTTATTTATTGTAGAAGTTTTCTTCATTCTTGGTTTCTTTGGACTTGTCTTAAGGAGTTGATCGCAACACCCCTTTTCTTCTTCTTTTCTTCATGGGCTTGTTTGAGTGAACCAAGAAGTTGTTCAATTGTCATAGTTTGAGGTCTTTAGTTTCCTCGATGATAGTTGTAATACTATCAAAATTTGCATCCAAAGATCGTAAAATTTTCTCCATAATGACTACATCTTCTAGTTTTTCACCATTTCTTTTTAGTTGATTAGAAACGGTCAAAACTCTAGAAAAGTAATCGAAACAAGTTCACCTTCTTTCATTTGTAGTGAATCAAACTCTCTTCTCAATGTTTGTAGTCGCACCTTTTAACTTTCTTCTCCTCAGCTTGTAAAGAGACTTGGAGCTTATCCCACACTTGTTTAGCGGAGGTAGCACTTGAGATTTTCTCAAAGCCATCATCATCTAAAGCTTGGTAGATGAGGAAGAGAGCCTTGTTGTCTTTCTTTTCTCGAGTCCTTCAAACTATCTTTTCTCGCAGAGGATAGTGTTGACTCATCTTTAGTCTCTCTTCATAGCCTTTTTCCACGACTTCCCATACGTCATGTGCTCCAAGAAGTGCCTTCGTTTTGATACTCCGGTTTTCAAAGTCGTTTCCTTAAGTTGTGGAACTTGGAATGATGCCACACTCGCCATGTGAATGAAATTTCGACTAACAAATGGACGAAAAATCTTGGAGATTTTTTTTTACTTGGTCAACGGTCAACCCTTGGTCAACCCGCGGTCAACTATCAACTTGACTTGGTCAACTCTATGAGTTGACTCAATACTCTCAACCCGATCTCACTATGTATAAAATCTCAAGAAATTTTTTTTCGATGTGGAAGATCGATCAAAGCCGCAACCACAGAAAGCATACTTAGAATTTCACGAGATTTTACAACCGTGGCTCGATGCCACTTTGTTGGAAATTTACCACTCACAAGACATAATTTTATTGATCACTCAAATATTACAAGACACACCTCACCACAACTTCACTCAAACTCAATATTACTTAGAAGCTTTGCTTCTCACACACTTGTTTTTTTTTTCTTAACTTGATACAAAATGAACCAACAACACCCCCTATTTATACTAAAACTTCATCTAAATCAATGGCTAAGATTGATTCTCACCAACCTTAATCCAATGGTCATCTTTTATTTCCATCTACCACATTCACCTACCATACCAACAACTTAAAATCAACTACAAAACTCAACTACTACAATTAATTATAAAATAAGTTTATAATTCAACAAAGTTCGCGTCGTGTTTTAGGTAATATTCGGAGATTGCCACCCCTATCTTCATAAGACAAATATTACACATCTATACCGTATATATTTGGATTATTTTTTATAATTCTTCTTTTTTATTGTGAAAAAAGATTCATAGGAATCATTCACAGTTTCACACGTAAAAAATTAATCTAATAATAAATTATTTGATATAGTACTCAATCTTACAACTCATATTTTTGCATTAAATTCTGTCTTCTTTTTTATTCTTTAAATTTTGGCAATAAAAAGTGACGTATGTTCATACACACATGACACCAGCACTATTATTAAATATATGGAATTCTTTAAAGGGTTTGTATACCAACTATATTGAATAGGACTTTGTTGGCTCAAACCAAAAGCAAAGAAGCCGGGACCATAAAATTTAAAGACACCATTAAATAAGGGTTACTCCCCGCCTGTCACAATCTCATATAGATGAGCTTAACTAAACACACACATTCACTCTCCGCATGTATATATGTGTACTACATTTGATGTATGTACGAATTAATTAATTTTTAGTATCATTTGAAAATTTCAGGTATAAGGTATTTAACATTATATATTATCTTCCCACAATTTTAACACAAAATGATCAACAAAAGCATGATAATAAGGGGTTAAAAATATGTCATTAATTAGTATTAGTAACGACAAACACATAAAATTTGGAAACAAATTATTATCAACTTCCCATATGAAATAAATGTATTCATTCACCTGATCTCTTGGAAATTATTAGCCGGTATAAAACTAATCTAATGATCATGCAATTCAAAGTTTTCTACTAAATGTTTGCAATAAAAGTATACATCTTCATAAAAATATCACATTATTTGAAAGTGGAAGTTGGAAAGTTGGAAGAGACATTTTTTATCTTTGTAAGAGAAGGTGAGGCTATTTAGGCTAGCAAATAAAAGATTGTTGGCCTTGGTACAAAATGAGAAATAATGAGAAATATATTTTGTATTTATATTAAGACAACTTCCTAATTAATTGCGAGGATTTATTTAATTTAATAGTTAAAATTCATCCACTAGAATTATCTTCCAAAAATTTTAGCTCGGTAGAAGTTTTTAGTTTTTACAAGCTTTCTTCAAATAATATCTAAAATATTTTCGTACAATATTTCTAGAAATTTTAGAATTTGGGTCTTTTGGTCTTAGACTTTTATATATTACCATCTAACTCAAATATATTTTTCATGCTCAATGGTTTTTTTTTTTGGAAAAAAAATCAAATTTAATTTCCAACAATTTTCACACGGTGAATATGTATAAATGCATTTGTTATTTGGACATGATGCATCTGTTAACCCGAAAAAAGGGGTTTAAGAAATGAAAAATTCCATATTAATTAATTCCACCAAAAAAAGGGGAGGGGGCTGTAAATTTGTACATGATGAGCTCAAGTTATTGAGAGAAATACAAAAAAAGTAACACGAATCTGACACAAAGCTACAAATTCATTTTAAAACATAATTATCTCACATTTTACTATGTATTACGATCATAATCCAAAATTAACTATAACCTAAAAAAAACACAACCCGATAACCCAAATTACCACCACTAGAAATTTGGATCCATTGGAGAGTGAGTTGTATAGAGGGGGTAAGTAAAGAGACATCCATACACACACAGATATGAGATAGATACAGAAAAATTTAAACATGAGATACCAACCCCAAACCCATTCTCTCTCATAAGCAATAAAACCCCATATTCTCTCACATCCCCAACCCCAACCCCGCCATTAATGCTATCGCACCCTCTCTATACGCTCTGCAATTACTCCTTTCGCTGCCACATCTTCTCCACCTTCTCATCACCCTCTTCAAACCTCCTCTCTCTCTCTCTCTCTCTCTCTCTCTCTCTCTCTCTTCATTTTTTCTTTTTATATTTCCTCGTCCGTTTCTTTCTCTTTCATCGCCTCTTATCACTCTATTCCTTCTTAAATTCTTTTCACAAGAAAAGCACCACCAGCAATTAACCTGAAAACCAACTCCTTTTCTATCCAAATTTTGCTTTTATTCGAGCATATATCCCCTTTTTATAATTAACTTGAATATATACAAGATCTGGCCTTATAAGCTAACCCTAGTTCCTGAAAAAAGGGTTTTCTATCAACAAAAGTAAGTTGGTTTACTTCAATATGTACTGTTTTTTTAATTTAGCTCAATTATCTCGTTTTTCTGAATTTAGCTTTTTTACTTTCTTCCGTTATATTTTGTTTTTACGCAGATTTTGAGTTGGACTTGGACTTTCTTCGAACATCTCTTGGGCGTTACGGAAAAAATATATTTAGCTAGAGAGAGTCAAAGGCTGATTTCAGTTCACACTGTCATTTCTTTTTACTTTTGCGAGATTTTCTCATTTTAGTCTTTTTGGCACGTAAAGATAAAAAGTCTTTTTACAAACCCCAAAAAAACAAAAAAAGTCCATCGCTGGTTTGTTGGTACATGTAACAATCCCATTTGTACACTTACTGACAGACAATCCATTAATTCAACGCCCTACCAAAAAAAAAAAAAAACCCATTGCACTATTTTTTCTAGGGTTTCTTGGTAAAGAAAAATGTGCAGGTTTATGGATGAGGCCCGAATGTATGAATTTTCCGGCGAGTGGGAAAAACTCCATGCTTGAAAAGAAACTGTAAGGTTGGTGAGTTTCGGGTTTTCTTTTTTATAAGCTCCGTTTTTTACCATAATCGAGTTACATATGTCATTTTTTGTTTACCCTCCGTTTTAAATACTGATGATAACTTGAACAACCACATTTAATGGGCCTTTTTCTTTTTCCTGGTTCAAGAAGTCAACCTTTTTTTCATTTTATCGTGTTGTGAAAGTTGAAGTACATTACACACATAGAACACACACTCATAGAGAGATCTGTAGTACCTTAATAACAATAATTAATATTCCTGGTTATTTCTTTCTTTATATTTTAATGGAATTTTTAACTTAATTAGCAAAAATTACTTCAATTTTTCTCAGGTTGCAAGAATCTAAGGTTTTCGGAAAAGTTATAAAATATTAGTTAAAGATGTTTCAACCAAACATGTTCGAAAGTCACCATCACTTGCTGGACATGTCCCATAAAACCCCAGAGAATGAGATGGACCTCATCAGGGATGACGAGTATGAGAGTAAATCAGGCACTGAAATAATGGAAGCCCCTTCCGGAGACGATCAAGATCCGAATCAACGGCCCAAGAAGAAGCGGTACCATCGACACACGCAGCATCAAATCCAGGAAATGGAATCGTATGGACCACATTACTTACTGTCACAAAAAATATTAATTACATTAATTTATGCATTTTTTTCTCTAATTTTTTTTCTAATTAATTAAACGTCGTAATAGGTTTTTCAAGGAATGTCCTCACCCCGATGACAAACAAAGGAAGGAGCTTGGCCGTCGATTAGGGTTAGAGCCTTTGCAAGTTAAATTTTGGTTTCAGAACAAGCGGACGCAAATGAAGGTAATTTGATTTGTTTAACTTTTTGGGGCTTCTTAGCTAATTTAGACAGTGTTCTAAAAAGCGCTAGGCGCTAATCGGGCGGCAGACTGTGGTCTAATGTTTAGGCTGAGTTTGGGCCTAACGCCTAGATAGGGAGTAATTGGGGATTTTTAGAGCAGTGAATTTAGGAGATAAATTAATTTGAGTCTGAAAGAAATTTAACTGCAGGCACAACATGAACGCTCTGAGAACTCACAACTGAGAAGCGAGAACGATAAATTACGAGCAGAGAATATACGCTACAAAGAAGCTCTAAGCAGTGCTACTTGTCCGAATTGTGGAGGCCCAGCCGCCATTGGCGAGATGTCATTTGATGAGCAGCATTTGAGGATTGAAAATGCTCGCTTGAGAGAAGAGGTAATTTTATTGTGTTTATGAATAATTAATTATGTCATGATAAATGTAGGTTGTGTAAATTTGTAAATATGCCTCCAAAATGGAACAATTTGCAATGTAGTAAATCATTATCAATTGTAGTTAGTTATGTGTAACAACACTGTATATGATTAGGGAAATAATTTCTTTGGTCCTATAAGTTTGGGTATTAACCTTTAAGTAGTCACATTTAAATTTTAGTCCAATATTTTTCAAAAAATTGGACATTCAATCCTATTTTGATCGATTGTATAATTTTATCAAAAATTGCTGACTATAATCTGCCATGTACAAACATGTCAAAACAATTGAAGATTTTGGTGACTTGGTGCAAAAACTGCAGCCAAAATATTTATGTCCCAAAATTTTGTGTCAATTTTTGCACCAAATCACCAAAATCCTTACATTTCTTAAACATGTTAGCAACCATCTGTCCTACATAGCAATTACTGTAAAATTACTTCAATTCCGGTCAAAATCGAACTAAAAATCCAAATTTTTGAAAAATACTGAACCAAAAGTTAAAGGTAACTACTCTGAATACTAAATCTCCAAATAGTCCAAGTTACATGACTGAAAAAACTATTTTTCGTATATACTTAAATAAAATTGTTAAGGGTTATTGAATAACTTAACAAATAATTATGGACTAATTATGCATCTGTGAAATATTTTTCAGATTGATAGGATTTCTGGGATAGCTGCAAAGTACGTTGGCAAACCAATGCTATCATATCCTCATCTTTCCCCTGGAGCATCTCGTTCACTTGATCTTGGAGTGGGAAATTTCGGGCCACAATCCGGCCTGACTGGGGAGATTTATGGAGCTGCTGATCTTCTCAGGTCGGTATCCGGCCCGACCGATGCTGACAAGCCGATGATTATTGAGCTTGCTGTTGCGGCCATGGAGGAATTGATCAGAATGGCTCAGAGTGGAGAGCCTTTGTGGATTCCCACCATTGACAGTTCGGGTGAGGCGTTGAGCGAAGACGAGTATGTACGGACATTCCCACGTGGGATCGGGCCGAAGCCGTTGGGATTGAAATCTGAAGCCTCTCGTGAGTCGGCTGTCGTGATTATGAATCATATTAACTTGGTGGAGATTCTGATGGATGTGGTATGTGTTTTTGTATATTGGTTTGTCTTGTTATTTTTTTTTTTTTTTGGTTTTATTTGAGAATATGTTTGATGTGTTGATTTATATGTCATTTGCAGAATCAATGGTCAAGTGTGTTTTCAAGCATTGTTTCTAGAGCAGTGACTTTGGAAGTGTTGTCCACTGGCGTGGCTGGCAACTACAATGGTGCTTTACAAGTGGTATGTATATAGATTGTGAAAAAAATTGATTCTAGCGTAGAATTTCTGATTCTGCTTCTGGTTTGACTTTTACTCAAAAGACGTTGACAACTAATTCATCGCCAAACACTATATTTTAACTTTATTCAGCTTTCAGCTACTATTTGCAATCACGTTCAATGTCTAATTCTCAATTGTTTTTATGTTCTGCTACAATAAATCAATTTCTCTAAAATCAGAAGTTTCTGCAAACACGGTCTCTAAATCTTTTCCCGATTTTGGTATGATTTTCAGATGACTGCCGAGTTCCAAGTCCCTTCCCCATTGGTCCCAACTCGCGAAAACTACTTCGTAAGGTACTGCAAACAACATGGCGACGGGACATGGGCCGTTGTCGATGTTTCTCTGGACAACCTGAGACCTACTTCTATATCAAGATGCAGGAGAAGGCCATCTGGTTGTTTGATTCAAGAATTGCCCAATGGTTACTCAAAGGTAATAATAAAATGAACTCCCATTTTTCCTAATTACCATTTACAAGTTATTGAAAATTGATTTAAATCTAAACTGCCTATTTAAATTCTTTTTAGGTCACATGGATTGAACATGTAGAGGTGGATGATAGAGCTGTTCATAGCATCTATAAAGCACTAGTCAATTCAGGTCTCGCGTTTGGGGCGCGACGTTGGGTGGCAATTCTGGACCGACAATGTGAACGACTAGCAAGTGTAATGGCTAATAACATTTCAGCTGGAGATGTTGGAGGTACAGTAACTATAGTCTTTAATTCGACCAATTTTTGAATTTTCCGCAAAAATTATTCTCAATGTGCCAAATTTTCTAATTAAAAGTCTTAAATTGCGTATTGAAAAAATAGAACTCCTAAAATGTCAATTGTATATATGGATGAGATAAATATAGATCGTCTGGATGTGTATTTTTGTGACACTAATATTAATTAATTGTGGTGCAGTTATATCTTCTCCGAAAGGAAGAAAAAGTATGTTGAAACTGGCTGAGAGAATGGTGATGAGTTTTTGCACGGGTGTTGGTGCATCGACTGCGCATACGTGGACGACGTTGTCCGGAAGTGGCGCTGACGATGTTCGGGTTATGACAAGAAAGAGCATGGATGATCCAGGCAGGCCTCCTGGGATTGTGCTTAGTGCTGCTACCTCATTTTGGCTTCCTGTTCCACCAAAAAGGGTTTTTGATTTCCTACGTGATGAGAATTCAAGAAGTGAGGTATTAAATCTTTCAAGTATGATCATACTATTTAAATTTAATTGTTTCCCTATATTATGTGGTTAAAGATGATACAAAAATGTTCTTGTATGTTTGGTAGTTGTTTTTAAGGAAAATAATTTTTTTTTTCGTGTAACTTGGACTAGTTAGAAATTTTGTCCTCTAAGTAGTCACCTTTCAATTTTATCCAATATTTATTAATATTTGGACATTTAGTCCGGTTTTGACAAAAAATATGTTATTTTACTAAAAATTGCTGACTATTTAGAGTACTAAATCTTTAACAGTACAAATTACAAGACAAAAAATTACTATTTGCCCTTGTTTTTAAATGGGCTTTTAGAATAAGTCATTTTTCCCAAACATGTGACTTTTGAGTTTTTATTCCACGTGGATTTTTTTTATTAAAATGTACTTTTAAGTTTTAACCAAACACTTAAAAAATATTCATAAGCACTTTTTGAAAAAGTCCGCCAATTTCATTAAAAAAGTGCTGCCAAACATGCACTTAATCATCAGAACATGAATCGAACGATTTCTGTTATCTTTGGAATTCACATACTTATTAGATGTAATAAATTGTCACTTAATTTATGAGGTAGATTGCTATATCATCTAACATGATCTATAATTTTCTCTCAATTGAAGTGGGATATACTTTCAAACGGTGGCCTAGTTCAAGAAATGGCGCACATTGCCAACGGCCGTGACCCTGGAAACTCCGTCTCATTACTCCGAGTTAACGTAAGACCTTGTTCGTATTTTGTTCTACGTTATCCCACTTAACATTTTCCCCAAATTCACAAAAACACTAAAAATGTAATTATGCAGAGTGCAAACTCAAGCCAGAGCAATATGCTGATACTACAAGAGAGTTGTACGGATTCGACAGGGTCCTATGTAATTTATGCACCCGTTGATATTATTGCCATGAATGTTGTCCTTAGTGGTGGGGATCCGGATTACGTTGCCCTGTTGCCATCTGGTTTTGCTATACTTCCTGACGGACCCGATCATCAAACGGGTGGGATTCCTGAGGTCGGGTCGGGCGGGTCCTTACTGACTGTTGCGTTTCAGATATTGGTCGATTCTGTTCCGACGGCGAAACTTTCTTTGGGGTCAGTGGCAACTGTTAACAGCCTTATCAAGTGTACTGTCGAAAGGATCAAAGGTGCTGTCCTATGTGATGCTGCGTGACCAAAACGGTACTCATCTGTTCTGGTAATAATATCTTCCACCTATTTATTGCATATTAGAATTATTGATTTAGGGAGTGTTTGCAAATAATAAAAAGAAAAAGTGATTTCAGCTAAAAGCGGAAAAAAATTATTTTTTAGTGTTTGCAAATTCAAGTTTCTGTTTCTGAATCTGCTTCATTTAATCAAAATCTAAACGTCTGGAGAGATATGCTTTATATGATTTGATCAACCACATTGGTAGATTTTAAGAGGTAAATTGTAATTTACGTTGTCAATTGTGTAACTATAGGGGTGATCCAAAACTAGTACCTTTTAAATTTCACCCTGTATCTTTGATTTTTTTTAAAATAATATTCTATGTGGAAGGGTGCGTTATAACATTATAAAATAATTCAGGGGTTTAAATATGATAATTTTTTGCCAAAATTGGAATTCCAACTGTGTTTTTTAGTAACTAAAGGACTTTTAGGCTGATTGTTTTGAGTTTAAGTAGAATTATTAAATTTCTCTTTTAGTCTTTTATAAAAAATTATTTAGTCTCCAATTCGTCAGAAATTTCAAAATTAAATGTTCGGGGTAATGAGATACTACCCAAGTGGGTACAACCCTCAACTCACTTGTAATTTTGTCAAGTGTCCTATTATGACATATGCATGCATTTTTTTTACCGACACTTAATCTAATTTCTAGATAGTTGTTCATCAAATCCATTTTTTTTCTAACTTTTAATATGCATTTTGCAGTGACAAATGAAGAACGAGGTTGACAAAGAAGGATTTGTTTACAATAGAAATGCAAAAGAAGGGGAGAAGTCAAGAACGCACCTTGCGTAACCCTTGCCGTGTGGTGGATGAAGAAGGAAGATAGACTTTGTTCACCATGCTGTCAGGGTAATTGGTTCGGGTATTGACTCTGCCCGTCAAAATTTTAAGTAAACAAAAACCTTAATTAGTCATTGTATGGAAGTTTAATGTATGATCTTTTGTTTTGCGTCAACGTTAATTAGGCTTTTGTTTTAATTTCCAGTAGTGTACTAATTCCTTTTTTTTCTGAAAGAGGTTTAGTTAGCAGATCGATTATGGATTCTATCTCGGCTCTTTCTAACAAAACAGTGGTTCCTTTTCCTATTGCATTTTGGTTCATTTTCCGAATTTATGTTGTTGACGTGCGTTTTGGTCAACAAGTAGAAATATGAAAAAGATTTAACACGTGGGAATGAAAACGTGCGTAACGTATATTTATTTCTGGCTAATTATGCCTTTTTTGTATTTTTGCCGAACCGGAATATTGGGGTCGGTCTTTTTTATAGTTCGTTACCATCTGTCTCCTTTCTTTTTTCCTTTTCAGACTTTTTATACCCCTTTTGAGTAAGTGGGTTTACAATAGTCATCTTTGCACTAACTATTCATTAATTAATAAAATAGCTAAAAAACGACACATGTCCCTCTATAGTTGTGCATGTCAGCCAAAACTTGCCACTTGTCGACTTCTCTTCATAATTCTTTGACATGTGGCAGTTCCTGATACCAATAAAGTGTCAAGCATGGGCATGTGTTTATTTTTACGAAGTTGTCGCGTGCGTTTCATTTCAAACTTGGGCTCGGGGCTCGGGGCTCGGTAGCCGCATTGCGGTTGGGCTCGATGGCCGTTGGGCTGGGTAAGTGTGAGCGGGCTTTAATTGTCGTGGCGTGTTGTCGTACATCATTATTTGACGTCACCCGTAGGTTCTATTCGAATACGTGTCAGACTGATGACGTGGATTAATTTCTCACAGCTCGGCTCGGGTATCATCAAAGGCCCCCAAGTTTAATTCCGAGAGAAGAATATCTGAGATCGGAGTTAAACTTTAATGCTAATGATGAACATTTAATGGGAAAACGGATTTCTCCAAGGTTTTAGTTCTTTCTCGGCACTGTCGGCGTGGCAATTAATGCTTGAAACGGCGCATTAATGGGTTGCCATAATACGGAACACGCGTGGCATCTTGTGTTTGGACCAATCTTGCGCGGGAACCGAAAAGGTACGTCAGTTCTGTCAGCGGGCGTGGGGACGCGACATTTTTTGACATGTTTGACGGTTTTTGAGTTTTTAAAAGGCGCGTCTTTTCCGAATAATTGTCGCGCCTATCGAGGAACCCTATCTATAAATACTCGCGTTTCCCTTCATCATTCATTTTCGCAACCATTGACCTTTGAGCTAAAGCAACTAGAACCGAGCAGAAGTTTCGAGTCGGCTTTCCAAGTTCAGAGACTTCAAACTTAGGTATTTTTTCAAAATACTCTCCCTTTACCTATAAATGTCTTCTTTTGAGGATAGTAGGAGTCGTAGTTATAGTGTTGAGGTTGAAATCAAAGACCCTCCTCCGAACCTTTCTTTTCTTTCTCACCGGCCACGGCCATCACCGCCTCGTAGTCCGAGCGTTATTGGATATCTTTCAGGATTCTCCACGGCGGAACGTCTTTAGGGCGGACTCATACTATCTTCAATCAAACGCACGGTGGCCGTCTTTAGGGAGGAACGGTGTATCAACCCTGACTGGGTACAAGCAAGTTCCGACGGGCGAAGACTCGCAAAGCGTTGATTCGATGCACGGCCAAGAAGAAGAAGACATGAACCCATCGGCCGGAGCGTGACAACGTAGAGCGAGTAGATGAACCATCCGGCGATTCGAGGCGGAGAGGCCGCTAGTGCCTATAGGCCACCGTAATGGCGACGGCCGGCCGGAGGAGGCCCTCGTCTCCGTGTCGAGCCTCGGTGGACGCCGAGTGATATAAACGATATCCCGAGCATGCGATGCTCGAGAGATGGGAGAGCTCGGCGAAGGTATCGTATTCCAAGTGGTATCCATTTTTGGGTACCGGATGGCACTGAGTCCCCAAGATCCGCCGCGGGTTGCGTGGGTATACATACCGCCGACGCTTCTATTCGGATGCGGTTTCGCCGGTTTTTCTCACGCGGTGGCTTTGCAAGTGGGGTATACATCCAACCCAAGTGCATCCCATTACGTGGGGTAGGATTATTGGCCTCGTGGTGATGTTCCACCTAGAGAAGTACCCTCGCCCTAAGTTCAAAGAGATGAATGAACTCTTCGTCTGGCGGCGACTCCTTCATCAAAAGATCACCGTCAGGATGGTATTATGTACAAACCCGATTGGGGTATCCGGATAGTTTAGTGGAAGGTCTTCCTTCATCGTTGAAGGATGGAAAGAAAAATGGCTCTGGGTGAGCGCGAGTGGCAATCTCGCGTGGAGAACGAAGGAAGGAGACCGCCCTTTATCCTCCTTCGATTTTGTTTTTGGTTATAGTAAGTCTTGTCTTTTTCCTTTCTCTGCTTTTCTTTTTCTTTGTTTCTTTTTTTGTGGTGACTTGTGTCTTTTTACATTTGTAGAGAAGGGCATCAAAGGGCTCTGTCGCCCACTTTTATTCGAAGGCCGTGGAGAACATCCAGGCGGGAATCATGGACAGCGGATTGAGAGGTTGGCGGCTGAGGCCAACTTGGCCGCATTTGGTTTGAGGCTGCTCTACCCGCCGACCCCGGCCGAGGGGTGGCTCGAGACGAGGCGGCCGTGCGGGATGTGGAGGTCGAGAGAGGGCCTCAACAAAATCCTCTCGTTAATGAAGAAGACGGCCCCATTCTCCGGGGCGAAATGGCGACAATCGAACGAGCTGCGCCGCCTCCGTGACTAGTCCGTGGAAGATGCAGCCCCATTCTCCGGGGGGCAAGCCGGCGAGAATCGAGCGAGCTGCGCGCGCCTCCTGTGACTAGTCTGTGGGCGAGATCATCCGCGCCCGTAGGGGCGTATTACTGTTTCCCGAGCCGCGAGAAAGTGCGACTGCTGCTCGTTCGGTAAACACCTTGTATTTTTACATTTCCTTTTGAATTGTCTTTTTGTTTTCTTTTGATCTTTCTTCTAATTGGTGGTCGCTTTATGCGGGCGTGGCTTGGATTTGCGTGCACGTCTTCGCAGATGTGAGGAACACAAAGACGGCGAGCTCGGGTGGTCGCCGATCAACTGCGGATGTGGAGGCGGCTCGGAGAAGAGATATCCGGGCGGTGAACGTCCTGGCGATGGAGTGCGGAGCGGTGCGACCTCTCTTCAAAGAGAGAAGAGGAGGAATTGTGATGGAGGAGCTCGATCGGTGAAAGGGTTGGTCGGCGGCGCCAACATTCTCGAACACCCCGAGAAAAGGAAGGTCCGCGAACTTTCTCGGATGACCTCGGCAGGAAGGTCATTTCATTCCTCCAAACCAAGCAAGAGATGAATATTGCGAGGGAATGGTTGGACTACGCCCTCGGTGGTTTGTGGAATTCGTTCGATGTGCCACGCGAGCGGAGGAGCAATCAAGGGTCTTACACGGAGCGCAGTCGGGCCGCATGATCGCATCCCCCTCGTGCCGGACAAAAGGCATCGAGCAGTCGCTAGATCAAGAAGAAGCAGTTGATTCAAGATGCCATGGCCATGTACGGGCGGATGATTGGCTCTTATGGCATGCGGTTGGGGGACTCGCGAGCTAGAGAAAAAATATGCCGACCTGGAAAGACGGCACGGGGATCTGCAGGAAGCTTTCTATGCTACCCTTCAAGGGTACAAGAATCTCTTAAGACTCAGCGGATGAGGCCACGGCTCGGCCCGGTCGAGAGAGAGGCTGCTGCGAGGCCGAGACAGAGCGAGATCGGGCCCGCAAGGAAGAAAGAGCTCGGGGTTAAGGTCGCCGAATCGAACGCCGCCACGTCTTTGCCATTTTTGCCGATTGCCAGGAGGAAATGGAGAGCGTCTAGCCGATGACGCAGTGAGGAGGATGAAGAAATCGCCCATCGGACAACCGCGGGAAGTTCGTAGAGAGGCCATTAAAGCTTACAAGGACTCGGGAGTATGCATTCATGTTAACTGTGGCCATGCGACCGACCTCCAAGAAATTCTTGATTTACTTAAGGGCGGGCGTCTTGTTGCTCGGCTTGAGGAAGATTTGGCCCTCCTGGAGGCGTGCATCGATACCCCGGCCGAATTTTGAAGAGGCTCTAATGTGCGAGGGCTCTCTTCCTCCGGACGTGGAAGAAGTCGCTTCTAGCGGTCCGTCGAAATTCCGCCGCTGCTCGATCTTGATGCTTTTATATGTACTCTCTAGGTAGGTAATTTGGCTTCACGCCTCGAGATGTAATGGGTTCCGGCCTCCCCTATGTAATTATTTTTGAAGTAGAAATGAATTGTTATTTTCCTTTCCTGTGTATGTGTTTCAAGCTTTTTTGTGGATGCTCGGCTCTTTCCTTCTTTGTAAGATTGTTGCATGTCTTCTTTTTTCCTCTTATTTTCCCAAGTACGGGGCTCGGTTTTGATCTTGAATAAGGATCTGCCGCTTTAATCGATTCTTGTACCCAGGATATAAACCTGTCCTTGATTTTGTTTTTTGAATTTTCGTTTATGAACTGAGTCTTTATTGCGCTCGGCGCATAACTGAATCCTTTTTTGTGCTTGGTACATGGCCAAGTTTTCACTTTATGCTTGTGCGTAACTAAGTCTTGATTTGGTGCTCGGTGCATAACCAAGTCTTTATGTTGTGATCGGTTCAGAATCGAGTCTTGATTTTGTGCTCGATGACGTAACCAAGTTTTCACTTTATGCTTGAGTGCGTAACCAAGTCTTGATCTCATTGCTTGGTGCATAACCAAGTTGATATTGTGCTCGGTGCGTGAATCGAAGTTTTTATTTTGTGCTCGGTGCGTAACCGAAGTCTTTATTTTGTGCTCGGTGCGTAATCGAGTCTTTATTTTGTGCTCGATCATGAATCGAAGTCTTTATTTTGTGCTCGGTGCGCAGAATCGAAGTCTTCATTTTGTGCTCGGTGCGTAACCGAGCCTTTAGCCGTGGTGAGTAAAAACTTCGTTTTCTTTTAGAGAGCTCACGAAATACCGGATGAAAGGATAACTCTTTGGAATCCTATTTGGATCATAGATCGACCCCAAATCTTCACTTTATTGATAATACCGCTTCAAGTATGCTACATTCCATGGATGCATAAATTTTTCTCCACTCAAATATTCTAACTGGTATGCCCCACCGGGATAAGGCGTGGGTCCGATCCGAACGGGCCCTCCCAGGTTGGCTTCAATGGGCTCGGTTGAATGCCCGTTATCTTTTTCAATACAAGATCGCCGACCGAAATCTTCTTTCCTTTACTTTCGAATTGTAGTACCTTTCACTCCTTTGTTTATATCTTGCATTTTCATCTCAAGATCGCACCTTTTTCTTCGAAGAGTCTAGTTCGGCTCGGAGGCTGAGCGGCCTCATTACGATCTTCTTCAAAATTTGCAATTCTGAAGGTAGGGGCTCCAATCTCGACAGAATCACCGCCTCGGCTCCATAAGCTAAAGAAAAAGGTGTTTCTCCGATGGGCCGCTTTCGATGTGTCGTTCAGTATGACCATAGTACGCCAGGTAGTTTCCTCCGCCAATTGCCTTTAGACTCCTCCAATCTCGCCTTCAGGGTATACTTGAGTATTTTATTAACGACCTCAACTTGTCCGTTCGACGGGGGGTGGTATGGAGTTGAGAAATGGTTTTTATGCGGAAACCTTCACAAAATTTTGGAACCTTCGGTTGTCGAATGTTTCCCATTATGCGTAACAATCGAATGTGGTATCCCAAATCTACTGAGATGATAGATTTCCATACAAAGCTCACAACCTTTTCTTCATCTATTTTTGCGGAGGCTCCGCCCGCCCATTTTGTGAAATAATCCACCGCCACAACATACTTGACGCCTTTGCCAATGGGTAATGGTCCGATGAGGTCCATTCCCCATTTGGCAAACGCCATGGGCTAAATACGGAAGTAAGTCGTTCGAGGATGATATCCGACTGTGGTGCAAATCTACGCACCTCTCACATCTTTTTGACGAGGTTGGTTGCATCCTTTCTCGGGGATGGCCGTGAGTATCCTTGCCGTATTAATTTATAGGCCAACGCGTTTGGCCCCCAGGCGTGGTTGCCGATATTCCCTCATGAACCTCTCGAAGTGCATAATATGCATCCGTCTCGGAAAAGGCGTAGAAGTGGGATGGAGTACCCTCGTTTGTAGAGGATGCCGTCTACTAGTGTAAACCGAGCCGCTTGAGTTCGTAGTGTTACGGCCCTCGGCTTTGTTTTCAGGTTGAACTCCTTTTCTAAATATTGGATGATTGGGGTCATCCAAGTCCGCTCGACGGTTTCGGTTGTATATATTTTCTTTGCACCAAGTGAGGCGGGCGGTTGTGTAACCGTGACATCCGTGATGACATCCGCTCCCTGATGGGAGCCGAGCCGAGCTAAGGCATCCGCTTGCATGTTCTCGGCTCGGGGCACATGTAAGATTTTTTGTCTTAAAGTGTGATAATCTTTTCTTGACTAAATCCAAATATTGTGCAATTTTTGCTCTTTCGCCGACTCGCCGTTGATTTGATGAGCGACCAACCGAGAGTTCTTTGTGAACCAATAGTTGTTTTAGGCCCATAGAGGCCGCCATATCTAACTGCAGAGCGCCTCATATTCGGCCGTTGTTCGTTGCGAGGAATCGAAATCGCACGGCCGAGCAAAGAAGCATTTTTCATTTGGATCGATTATCACGATTCCGCCCCGCCTGGCTGCGGCGGATGAGCCGCCGACAAATAATTTCCATTCTTGGTCTTCCTCGACTCCAATTGTATGGAAGACGTGAATTCGCCACAAAATCGGCTAAAGCCTCGCCCTTTTATGCGAAGACGTGGTTCGTATACAATGTCAAATCGCTAAGTTCGATGACCCACTTAATCATCCACCGTAAGATCGGTCGGTGTAACACTTGTTTCAACGGATAGTTCGTCAATACTATAATCTTGTGTTCTAAGAAATATGGACGGAGTTTCCGCGCCGCATAATTAATGAATAAGCCAACTTTTCCATTGGTGGGTAGGAGCTCGGCATCATGTAACGCTTTTATTTGGTGTAATAAATCGGATGTTGAATAGAGCCATCTAGCTTTGATTAACACCGGCGATGGCGTATTCGGATACCGCCAAGTACAAATACAAGTCTCTCCCTTGGGTCGGTTTTTGTAATATAGGGATTGAAGATAGATGTTGTTTGAGGATTCAAAGGCAACCTGTGCTTGCTCGGTCCACTCGAAATTTTTGCTTTTCTTTATAATTTCAAAGAAAGGTTTGCACTTGTCTCGTGGACCGAGAAACAAATCGGTTAAGGGCGGCTAATCGGCTGTTAGGCTTTGTACCTTTTTACGAGTTTGGGGATTCTAGGTCGGTGATGGCTTTTATTTTGTCCAGGTTAGCTTCGATTCCCCTTTGGTGACCATATACCCCAAAAATTTACCCGAACCGACCCCAAATGTGCACTTTCTCGGGTTTAACATCATCTTGTACTCTCTCAAAACAAAGCAAACATTTTATTAAGATCGTTTAGATGATCGGACATGTACTGATGATTTTACTAAAGCATGTCATCTACATAGACTTCCATAGTGTGACCTATCATTTTCTCAAACATCTTATTTACTAACCTTTGATAGGTCGCATCAAAGATTCTTCAATCCGAAAGGCATCATCTTGTAATGATGAATTCCCGAGCGAGAAAAAAAAATGAGGTATTTTCTTCATCTTGGGTGCATCTCGTATTTGGTTGTAACCGAGTATGCATCCATGAAGCTCATCGGCTCGTGTCCGCCGTGGCATCTACCATGTAATCGATATTTGGCAATGGATAAGCGCCCTAGGGCATGCTTTGTTGAGGTCGGTAAAATCCACGCATACGCGCCGCCATCGCTTTTCTTTACCAAAACAGATTGGCGACCCATCGAGGATAGAGGGCTTCCGGATGAACTGATTGTCTAGTAGTTTGTTAACCTCGATTTGAGTGTTGCACATCTATCGGGCCGAAGTTTGCGCTTTTTTCGATGAGGGGCGGAACGTTAGATCAATATTGAGGCGGTGGCACGCATACTTGGGGTCAATTCCGGGCATGTCTCGCATGAGTCCATGCGAAGACGTCAAGATTATTTCCCAAAAACTCAACCAACTCGCTTCGATATGGTTCTCGGAAGATCATGACCAATACGTAGTTGGCGCCCCCGCTTGGCCTACCGACATTGATTGTATCAACTTGTTCTCATCGGTTCTGCTTTCGTTTTCTTTTTTTCTTGCTTTGCCCCTCCTTGATTTGCAGGGCAATTCGTCTTCGCCGGCCGGCTCGGTTTGATTGCCGGCTCGCCTTCTTCCATCATTGGCTCCTTCCCAGGCCGACGACTTGGATTATCCTCCAACGATCACCCTTCGCTCGGACTCCTCTTGGGCAAGGATTATCTCGTGTGATTCCACCGGGTTTGCCCTTGTTTCGCCACGTTAATCTCCATTTGGTCGGAGTTTAAGAGAGCACTCTCGTGACTCCTTTGATTCCTTTTATGTATAGCTTCGCCATCGGATGTTGGGAATTTTATACAAAAATGATATATTGAAACGGCTGCTTTTATATGATAAAGCAATGGCCTCCCAATGATGGCATTGTACTCCGAATCGGCATTGATTATTTTGAATGTTGTCACGACAGTCCGTTTATGCAAACCTTGTCCCATTTGGATGGGCAAATCAACTTCTCCGAGTGGGATTATCCTTCCTCCTCCAAACCCGAGAATCGCTTATCGTTACATGGACGGATATAACTATCATCCACGTTTAATCTTGAAATGCTCGGACATAAATGACGAATAGCTTCCGATATCAATTAAAATTCTCGTGAACGGAATACCCAAAAATCGTGCGATGATGACCAGGAGGTCGAATGAGGATGGACCACCTGGTCGGCATCCGCATCCGAGAACGTAAAAGTGGCGGTGGGTTGGCCTTCCTTGATTTCGCCACCCGAACTTGTCTCGGCATTGGTTGTTGCCTAACATCGGCTTTTCTTTTCTGTTGGAGCGTCTATCCTCCATTGTGTTGGTATTGATCCGACCGACACTTGACATCATGAGGATTTCTCTTCCCTGGTTTTCATTTGGAGCGGCGAGAGAGCTGGGTTGATTACGCGCTCGGGTTGACGCTTGAGCCGATCTTGGGGGTGGGGGTGGTAGCTCATGAACGTATCTTTTAAGGTCGCCTGCCGAACAACCCGCATAATTTCCCCTAATTAGATCTCGGCACTCGTCAAGATCGTGACCTATCGATTTGTGATAGGCGCAGAATCGACGCGAATCTAATTTTGATGGCTCAATTTTCGGAGGCCGAGCGGAGGCAACAAATTCAGACCACCGATCTTCACTCCATATGGCCGATTTGAGTGTGGGTCAAAGTACTCCTTAGCGCGGCGACTTCGGCTCTCGCCTCTTGGCGAGCTCTAAATCCGGTGGTCGGGTTTTCCGAGAATGGCGGAACCCGACTCCCGCCCAATGCATCGGTTCTTTCCTTCCGTCCTTTCTTACGTTCCTTGTCGGTGCTCGGGCGCATTACTTGCCACGGCTTCTTCCGCACAAATATGGCGTTCGCGCGGATTAGAAATTCTTGATCACGAGGTCGCCCGATTCGTGGATAGAGTAATTGAACCAAGTCTCGGGGCTAGTCCGGCCCATGGCTGCGATCAAAATGGCGTCATCGACACCGGTTCCATCTCTCGAACTTGTTTATTAAACCGAGAAATATAACTCTTGGGGCTCGTCTTTCCCTTGTTTGATGTTTACGGAGGAGTCTTTAGGCGCGGCTCGGACTTTGACGTTAAGAAATGTGTCGTAAAGGCGGAGGCTAGATCCCCATGCTTGAATGGATCCTGCGGCAACCAACGGTGGGCTCGGCCGCCCAAAGTGGGGGAAGGCCTGCGAGAGGATGGCATCGCTTGGATCGTATAGTTCCATCCATGCTAAGTACTTGTGAACATGAGTGGTCGGGTCGGTTTCCCCATTATATAGAGGCCGACTGGGAATTTTCAACTTTGGTGGTAACGGATCACCAGGATTCCAGGAGAAAATGGCGACTTTAGGCAGTGGCCGGCTCCATACTGGGGCGGTCTTCGAGGCGTTTTCGCCATCCAGGACCGCCTTCCAATTCGTTCGAGACGACAGCGTGGCGGTGTATTTCTACATCCCGATCCCGCCATAAGCTAGGGCCTTGGACTGATCGACCACGAGTTGTTCGCTCATCCGGAAACCCGAGTAGGAACTTATCGATCGAGCCGGGCGAAAGGATCAACTCCCGTCGTCCGGCGAACATCGAGTGGGCACGCGATGTCGTGTTTGCTCTCGGGAAATGACTCGCTATACGACTTTGCTCCTCCTCATTTTCTCTTTGCCGCCTTCTTGTCATGCGGACATGTTGTTCATTACCCGAATCAAGCTTTGGGGCGTGGCGAGGAAATCCAGGGAATTTGAGGATTAATGTTAACATTTAGTTGTGGGTTGAGTGGGTTAGTATTTGCAAGGAGTGGATGAGGTGCTTGAGAGTTCGTGGTGGCGAGAGTTTGCGATATAAGTTGGTTCATTTGTTGTACAAAGGTTGGGTTGGCGATTAAGCGAGCGAAAAGGGAATAAAGTAGTACTCCGCCGCTTCCGTTTGGAGCATATTGTGGCCATTCGTAGTTTGGCCAGGTTGGTTGTTCAAATGTTGCTCTTGATCACCAAACGGGCATTTCTCGACAGATTGACTCATTTTCTTCCCTTATCAAAAGGTTGATGTCAAATTTTCACCTGGTTTTTGTTTCACTTTTTGATCGGAACTCTGATCGACCAATACGGCCCCTCCTTCTAGCGCCAATTTGTTGACGTGCGTTTTGGTCAACAAGTAGAAATATGAAAAAGATTTAACACGTGGGAATGAAAACGTGCATAACGTATATTTATTTCGGCTAATTATGCCTTTTTGTATTTTTGCCGAACCGGAATATTGGGGTCGGTCTTTTTTATAGTTCGTTACCATCTGCCTCCTTTCTTTTTTCCTTTCGGACTTTTTATACCCCTTTTGAGTAAGTGAGTTTACAATAGTCATCTTTGCACTAACTATTCATTAATTAATAAAATAGCTAAAAACGACACATGTCCCTCTATAGTTGTGCATGTCGCCCAAAACTTGCCACTTGTCGACTTCTCTTCATAATTCTCTCGACATGTGGCGATTCGATACCAATAAAGTGTCAAGCATGGGCATGTGTTTATTTTTACTGGTTATCGCATGCGTGCGTTTCATTTGAAACTTGGGCTCGGGGCTCGAGCCGCGTTGCGGTTGGGCTCTGTGAGCCCGTTGGGCTCTTGAAGCGGGCGAGCCTAATTCGTGACGTGTTGTCGTACATCATTGTTTGACGCGTCCCGTAGGTCATCTATTCGAATACGTGTCGATCGATGACGTGGATTAATTTCTCACTCGGCTCGGGTATCATCATATGTGTTGTTTTGTTATGTCAAAGTAATTTATTTTATGGATACACGTAATGAATTGAGAAAATTCAAAGCAATTCCAAATGTATTTCATCTGATATTCTAATAATATTAGTAATGTACACCATATTTGAAAAGTCATGTATTAATATATACTTGGTATATATTGATAGTATTGACATAAAAAGATAAAATACCAGTTAAAATTTTTCTCAACAAGTTAATGAGGGCACCATTTCGACTTTTTCTTTAGTGACTTTGTCACTTACAATTTGTTCATTAGTTAAAATTTTCTAGTTCTTTAATTTTTATGATCAGTAGTATGCCTTCAGTTAGTAAATTAATTTTAATTAAAGGATATAATTATCATAAAAACAACACTATATCTCTATAATATAACATACTAAATACTAATAATTTTCCAGTACTTAATTAAAGAGTCAATGTGGAATGCTTTTATATTTTACTGAGTGGCATATAATTTTCCAACACTATATTTTATAATTTTCCAGTACTCAATTCAATTACGTTTTTATATTATAGTCGAGTGTTAAAAAGACTTTGGGAGTTAGGCAAATGGAAGACTCATAGCGCCTAGCTAACTGGAGCCTGGGAGTTTATCCGGGTATAAATAGAATTAGGTGGTGCCAAATTGTAAGAGAAACTTAGGCAGTTAAGGAGAGCCTAACGCTTACACAAAATTAACGGGGCTAGGTATGAATTTTTAAAACACTATAACCAGATATTATCACCATTATTTGATGCCATTTGATTTAACTCTCTAACGTTTTTTTTTTTTTTTTTTGATCGGTTTAACTCTCTAACTTTAATATACCGGTTTTGTGGTTCAAAATGACTGTTTGATATTTCAAAAAATTAAATTGAGCATGCATTAATTAAACTTCAAAATAGAAAAAGCAATTGAAAGTAATAGAGGGGAAACCAATTTGGGAATACTGCAGAAACTAGTACCCTGTAATCATTATATCCTTAAAGTATGTGAGGTCACTCTGCCACCTAAAATTGTTGCGATTAGTTGGAAACAATAAATGACCTAAAGAAATACTTTGCTAACGTTTAGACATTTTTCCAGCATTTTTAGCAAACTGCAAGAACAACAGCAAATTTAATTGGAAAAAAAAACTTCAAACTACATTTTGATCTTATATTATAATATAGTGTTTTATTTCGTAAAACTCATGTTTCATAAAAAAAATATTTTATATTTATATGATTTTTCTTATTTTTTATATGGGCCACTACAATTTCGTGTATCAGCCACCCCTGTTTTTTTCTGGCCACGCCATTGATCATCAACAAGCCCAGACCCTTATGAGTTATGACACACTGCACTCAATGTTGGCGCATCTACTGATTAATTACTGAATTAGCATTGAAGGCCTATATGAATTTGTCTACTGGATGGTAGAAGAATCTTAAATCAACAAGGGTTTTTAGTTGAGCTTATAAGTTTTTTAAAACATTTTATAAAATAATTGAGAGCGTATGCTATTTTTAAGGTGTTGGATGAAAATTTAGAAATTTGTTTAAAAGAAATTATTGTTGGATTTTAAACTTGATCTTGGTCCAATTAATATTGGGCTTGAAAATAAATATTTGAGTTAAAAGATAAAATAAGATCCAAGCCCAAATGACCCAAGTTCTAGAATATATCTAGAAATGTCTTGAGAAAATATCTTAGATATTATTTGTAGAAAAGTTTGTAGAATGTTCTAGGAAAGTAGATATTTTGGAGGATGATTCTAGTGGATGAATTATAGCCATTAGATCAAATAAATCCTAGTCATTGGTTAGGAAGTTGTACTAGTATAAATAGGGGTGTCTTGATCATTTTGTAACAAGCCAAAATTTGAGAAGAATCAATACAAGCAAATATTTCTCCACCAAAAACTCTCTTACATTTTTAGCATAAATAACCTCCTCCTCCTACAAAGAAAAATAATCCCTCTTCCAACTTCCAATTTCTAAATAACCCCTTTTCTTCTAAACTTGAGATAACCCTCCTCCAACAAAGTGGTATCAGAGCCACAAGATCACTTGTGGTTTACATAAAAATATGGCAAATGGTGTGGCTTCCTTTCAAGTCCCTATGCTCAACACAAGCAACTATGATAATTGGAGTATCAAGATGAAGGCCCTTTTGGGTGCACATGAAGTTTGGGATATTGTAGAAAAAGGATACGTCGAGCCACAAGACGAGACTACACTATCCCAAACTCAAAAGGATAATTTAAAAGATTCAAGAAAGAGAGACAAGAAAGCTCTCTATCTCATCTACCAAGCTTTGGATGATGATGGTTTCGAAAAGATCTCAAGTGCAACTACCGCCAAGGATGCATGGGAGAAGCTTCAAACATCTCACAAAGGAGCCGAGCAAGTAAAGAAGTGACGTCTCCAAACATTAAGAGGTGAATTTGAAGCTTTACATATGAAAGAGTCCGAATCTATTTCCGACTATTTTTCAAGAGTTTTGGCGGTTTCTAATCAAATGAAAAGAAATGGTGAAAAATTAAGTGATGTGAGAATTATGGAAAAGATACTCCGTTCTTTAAGTCCTAAATTTGAGCATATTGTCGTAATAATTGAGGAAACAAAAAATTTGGAGGAGATGACTATTGATCAATTATTGGGGTCATTACAAGCATATGAAGAAAAACATAAAAAAAGCAAGATATTGTAGAACAACTTTTTTAAAATGCAAGTGAAGGATAAAGAAGAAAGCATGAGCAATGAACGTGGTCAATATGGAAGAGGTCGTTTCAAGGACGAGGCGGACGAGGCCGTGGTCGTGGACATGCACGAGGAGGTTTCAATAATAATGAAGATCGAAGAGAATACCCAACGGTGGACGCGGGAGGAGCAATCCAAGAACAAGGTACGAAAAATCACAAACTAAGTGTTATAATTGTCAAAAATTTGGACACTATGCTTCCGAGTGTAGAGCTCCCAAAAACAAGGTTGAAGAAAAGGCCCACTATGTGGAAAATAAAAACGAAGAAGATGTCAATTTGTTACTAGCATACAAAGGTGGTGATGGAAGACAAGACAACACTTGGTACGATCGATCTTGGTGCAAGCAACCATATGTGTGGAAGAAGAAGCATGTTTGTGGAGCTTGATGAATCGGTGAGTGACAATGTTTCTTTTGGAGATGAGTCTAAAGTCCCGGTCAAAGGAAAAGGTAAAATTCTAATCCGCTTGAAGAATGGAAGTCATCAATTTATTTCTAATGTCTATTACGTTCCAAATATGAAAAGTAATATCTTGAGTTTGGGACAACTCTTAGAGAAAGGCTA
Source organism: Rehmannia glutinosa (assembly GCA_016081115.2). Taxonomy (NCBI): domain Eukaryota; kingdom Viridiplantae; phylum Streptophyta; class Magnoliopsida; order Lamiales; family Orobanchaceae; genus Rehmannia; species Rehmannia glutinosa. The sequence continues at coordinate 9,703,384 of CM071929.1, read as the reverse complement.
TGACATTCACATGAAAGATCGTAGTCTTTCTATAAGAGATGATAGAAATAATTTAATCACTAAAGTGCCAATGTCTAGAAATAGAATGTTCTTATTAAATATCCAGAATGATGTAGCAAAATGTCTCAAAGCTTGCTACAAAGATATATCTTGGCTTTGGCATCTACGATTTGGGCACTTAAATTTTGGCGGATTAGAATTACTATCAAAGAAAGAGATGGTAAGAGGATTGCCTTCCATCAATCATCCCGATCAACTATGTGAAGGATGTCTATTGGGAAAACAATTCAGAAAAAGTTTTCCAAAGGAATCAAGCTCGAGATCACAGAAACCCCTGGAGCTAATACACATTGATGTTTGTGGACCAATCAAGCCAAGCTCTCTCGGTAAAAATAATTATTTCCTCCTCTTTATTGATGATTTCTCTGAAAGGCAGGACATAGGTATACTTTTTGAAAGAAGTTTGAAGTGTTGAAGCATTCAAGAAGTTCAAAGCTATGGTGGAAAATGAAAGTGGATGTAAAATCAAGGCAATGCGATCGGATCGTGGAGGAGAATTCACATCTAAGGAGTTCAAGAATTTTGCGAAGCAAATGGAATCCGGCGTCCCTTGACGATCCCAAGATCCCCAAAGCCAAAATGGCGTAGGTGAGAGAAAGAATAGAACAATTCTTGAAATGGCAAGGTGCATGCTCAAAAGCAAAAGGTGCCAAAGGAGCCAAAGGAGTTCGGGTCAAGCGGTGGCGTGTGCGGTGTACTGTCAAATCGTTCACCAACCGAGTTGAAGTGTGTGGGGAAAAACACCACAAGAAGCTTGGAGTGGAAGAAAACCGGGTATCTCTCATCTAAAAGTATTTAGAAGCAAAGCATATGCACATGTACCGACGAGAGAAGAAGTAAAGCTTGATGACAAAAAGCGAGCCATTCATCTTCGTCGGGTATGACTCAAACTCTAAAGGTTATAAGTTATATAATCCAAATACTAAGAAGCTTGTGATAAGTCGGGATGTAGAGTTTGATGAAGAATCAGATTGGGATTTTGGCTCCCAAAACAACTTCAATTTCTTTCCGAATTTTGAAGAAAATGAGTCGAGACCTATCGAGCCAACCCTAGAAGTTCAAGAAGAGCCAACTACTCCATCCACTTCACAATCAATAGGCTGGAGGAGACTCGCCACCATCATTTCTAAATGAAAGAGACATAGAACGTGAAAGGAGTCAGAAGATCTTTATGAGAACAGGAGGATAGATGATATTACTTTGTTACATTACTATCGCGATTGTGAACCAGTGACTTTTGAAGAAGCGGTCAAAAATAAAAGATGGAGAGATGCTATGGATGAAGAGATACAAGCAATCATGAAGAAGCGACACGTGGAGCTGACCTCACTTCCAAAAGGACATAAGGCTATCGGCGTCAAGTGGGTGTACAAAGCAAAGAAGAATGCTAAAGGAGAAATTGAAAGATATAAAGCGAAATTTAGTCGCAAAAAGGCTATAGTCAAAGAGTGGAATCGACTATGACGAGGTGTTTGCTCGATCGCCGCTTGGAAACAATAAGGCTTATCATTTCTTTAGACTCAAAACAGGTGGAAGATTCACCGGATGGACGTAAAGTCGACTTTCTTAAATGGAGTTCTCGAGGAAGAAGTCTACATTGAAGCGACCAAAGGGCTATGTGGTGAAGAATGAAGAAGATAAAGTCTTGAAGGTGAAGAAGGCTCTATCTGATTAAAGCAAGCACCAAGGGCATGGAATAGCAGGATCGATAAATACTTGCAAGAGAATGGGTTCACTAAGTGCCGCACGAACATGCACTTTATGTCAAGGTCGGAAAAATGATGTTTTGATCGTGTGTTTATATGTGGATGATTTGATCTTCACAGAAATAATCCGGACATGTTTGAAGAGTTCAAGAAAGCAATGACGAGAGAATTTGAGATGACCGATATCGGCTTATGGCATATTACCTCGGCGTTGAAGTTAAACAACAAGAAGATGGGATTTTCATCTGCAAGAAGGCTACGTGAAGGAGATTCTCAAGAAGTTCAAGATGGATAATCGCAAGCCTATTAACACAGGTGGAGTGCGGGATCAAGCTATCAAAGTATGACGGAGAAGAAAAAGTGGACCCGACCTTTGTAATCGCAAGAGTTTGGTTGGAAGTTTGCGGTATTTGACATGCACAAGACCGGACATTCTCTATGCCACCGGTCTAATAAGTCGCTACATGGAAAATCCAACCAATACTCACATGGCGTCGCTAAAAGGATTCTTCGCTATCTCAAAGGTACGATCAATTACGCTTATTTTATTCAACAACTAATGATTATAAACTTGTTGGCTATAGTGATAGCGATTGGTGCGGAGATGTGGATGATCGAAAAAGTACTCGGCTTTGTGTTCTTCATTGGAGATACGCGTTCACTTGGATGTCAAAGAAGCGGCCGATAGTCACTCTTTCAACCTGTGAAGTCGAGTACGTAGGTTGCGACATCTTGTGTTTGCCATGCGGTTTGGCCGAGAAATTTGTTGAAGGAATGGGAATGACACAAGAAGAGCAACTAAGATTCGTGGTCGACAACAAGTCGGCTATGGCATTGGCAAAGAATCCAGGTGTTTCATGATCAAGCAAGCACATTGACACTCGCTACCACTACATAAGAGAATGCATATCAAGAAAGGACGTACAAGTGGAGTATGTGAAGACTCAAGATCAAATTGCGGACATCTTCACCAAACCACTCAAGCATGAAGACTTTATACGACTTAGAAGTTTTCTCGGAATGACAAATCAAGTTTAAGGGGGGGTGTTGGATTTTAAACTTGATCTTGGTCCAATTAATATTGGGCTTGAAAATAAATATTTGAGTTAAAAGATAAAATAAGATCCAAGCCCAAATGGCCCAAGTTCTAGAATATATCTAGAAATGTCTTGAGAAAATATCTTAGATATTATTTGTAGAAAAGTTTGTAGAATGTTCTAGGAAAGTAGATATTTTGGAGGATGATTCTAGTGGATGAATTATAGCCATTAGATCAAATAAATCCTAGCCATTGGTTAGGAAGTTGTACTAGTATAAATAGGGGTGTCTTGATCATTTTGTAACAAGCCAAAATTTGAGAAGAATCAATACAAGCAAATATTTCTCCACCAAAAACTCTCTTACATTTTTAGCATAAATAACCTCCTCCTCCTACAAAGAAAAATAATCCCTCTTCCAACTTCCAATTTCTAAATAACCCCTTTTCTTCTAAACTTGAGATAACCCTCCTCCAACAATTATAAACTATTACAATAAAATGTCAGGATTTTAAAAGTTATGTAAGAGAAAGCAAGGTTTTAATTAATAGTGAAGAAGGTCCCAATTTTATTTTTTTTCAAGTTATACATTGATGATTTTATAATTTTAAAACATAATTAAATTATTTTTTTAGGTAAGTAGACTGAACTTCAAGGATGAATTTTATAATTAATAATTTTTCAAATGATTATTTCAATCTTTTTTTTTTCTTTAAATTCTCCCCCATAAAAATGAATAGTACTCCATGATAAATATGCAATAAATTGGATACTGAAAACATGGGGACGTCCTGATGTCATTTAAAAAAAATTAGTGACTATGATGAGGTCATTGCTACCTACTGTGACGCTGATTATCATCACACATGTTATTCGAATAAATTCTTCTGTCTATTGAATATTAAATTGTCACAATAATTATACGTAACGCGAGACTGTCATTAAAATGGATAGTTGCATCAAGCAGGAAGGTATTTATTTTCGCAGGAAATGATCCACCAGAGATTTCCTCATCTGTCCGAAGAAATTTAAGGTCAATAGTACTGTTATATAATATAGCCAGCAACGCATAATTAAACTACACCTTCAGTAAAGGTGTCAATCAGGCCGGGCTAGTCCGGTACCGACCTGTCAAGCCAAAGGTTAAAACATGTCCAGGCTGGAGCCCAAAAAACCATGGGGCTTGGCCCGTGTAGTATATTTTATGCCATGTCATGGGCCCATTAGGCCACACCAAAATAGGTTCAATCCTTCTCAAGCCTGGAAATTCTTGGCTCAACCTCGTCTTGTGTCCTAATTTTATGTTGCATCATATGTGTGTATTATATAATCTTGAGACAATTATTACATCAAGTACATATACTAATTTATTTTATTTTTCAGAAAAGTATATAATTATTTTAATATGGACTTAAGCATGCACAAAATATTAAGTGTAACATCAAATTAAAATAAATGATTTGAGATACACTACAAAATACGGACACTTCTCCGAGGATGGATACGTCAATACTCCATGAATACTCCACAAATACATATCTATAGTATCAAATTGAAAAAAAAAAATAGAAAATCAGCCCCAATTTGAAAGAAAGAAAGCAACATCTATATGAATTCGCATAAGTACATACATACCGGAAAAGATATAACTTATTCTATTGCTGATATTTTCGATATTTTTTTTTGTGTCTACGTGATTTATTTATCATATTTCAGATTTTAGTATTTATAAAATTTTAGTTTTTTATGCTTGAAACACTGTTATTCAATGTAGCGTCTATATATATTTGCGATAATATAAAAAAAAATATTTTTATATGTTAATCTATGTTGTATCCATATACTTAAAATTTCAAAACACGGCGTATTCCCATACCCATATGGCCGTATCATATCGCACCCTTGTTAGGTACCCGTATCAATGCTATAGTAGAAAAAACATAAATTGAAATTAGATGGGGAAAATGGGGAAAAGGTATTAATTAATAACGTCATACCAGAATCTTCCCACCATATCACTAAATGCTACTATATAATTTCTCCAGCGGCTGTGGGGATCATTTAAACTCTGATTTCTTCTTCTGCTGCTGCTGCTGTTTTGTTTCTTACAGTTCTCTCCGGTTTAATCTTATTTATAATGGTGGTTGCGCGATATAATGGCGGTTGCACGAAAGGTGTTAGGTTTGAGTCTTCAATTGGATACAGAGTTTTACAGAGGGTCGAGTTGATTATTTTCAATGACATGCAACGATCAAAATTCTGAAACTCAGAGAAAGAATCCGAAGCAGGGTTAATTTGGAGAACCTAAAATATATACGACATGAAAAACGTGATATGAAATATGATTTGCATAAGAATAGTGAATTGTATGGTACGGGCACGAAAGATTTTGCTTATTGATTTCTGATTGAACAAAATCTAATGGCATCAATTTATTTCCTGCAACAAGGAGTTCAATATGTGCAAAAGGGTGAATAATTTCGCATTCTGACCAAAAAAAGATGAAAATTGATATGTCTCCACGTGAGGCCCGTACTTGAGGGTAGGCACAACAAGCTTGTGCCTAGGCTCCAAAATTTTAGGGGCCCATTTTTATGTTTAAGGAGTAATTACAAAAAAGCCCCTAAGGTTTGGGCTAATTACAAATAAAAAATAAGAGATTTTTGGAAATTATAAAAAGAATCCTTTAAATTTGATATGTCTTATATTTTCCTCGTTCACATGCCAAAAATATTTCAAAATCTCTCCCTATGTTTATGAAAACATTATAATCACCCCCTTAAATTTAATACACAATCAAATATTAAAGTTTTGGGGCCTCAAATTTTTTTAAGTGGTTAAGTATATAAATCATACTCTTCACACACACAACACAAAAAAAAAAGACGGAATTCAACATGAAGCCTAAATTTGTGAAAAAAGAGAATTAACTCACTCGAATGTGAGGTATATATAAACTCTAATTCATACTGACAATTTTATTTGACAATGAACATTACATCCTTCTCAATAATTTCCTAAAATTCTTATAAATAATGACAATTTTTGAAAAAATCTTTTTACAAATTTTGAGTCAATAGTTTTATATTTTTCATTGTGTTAATATTTTTCATTTTGCGTATTTTTTTTAGCTTTTGCTTAATTTTGTCCTTTTATTTAATTGATTTAGTTAGCAACGTGATTTATGACCTGAGCAATAATTTTATTTATTTATTTATGGTTTATGAGTATTAGATAAATTTGGGGGTGACATAGTAATTTGTTTGACTGAAATTTTGTTTTTTTTTGTTGTCAAAGTTTTTTAGGGGATTAATATTACAATTGATTTTTTCGCCCTTGATATATAACAATATTTTAAGACAAAAAAAAATTGGCCGATATAAGGGCCCATTTTTTTTATCCCGCTTAGGGCCCTGTATTTCACAGGTCCGACCCTTCTCCACGTTTTTCATGTCTGTGTCAAATAAATAATGCTATGGGAGTTAAATAGATTGCGACGTTTCTGAAGGTTCACGAGTAAAGAAAAGGTCAAAATTGTGGATATGGACAAGGCTTACCTTTAATTATCGGAACTCATGAATTTGAAACCCAATTAATAATTAGCACACATGTATACTAATACACTCTAAAACAAAAAAACGCAATATTACGTTGAACGTATTTTATAGATGCACCACTTAGTGTATATGCAATGAATATATGTATTATGCGATAGATATTCAATTTAACAAAAAATGAAGCACTTAATGCAACCTTCATTGCAAAAATGACTTTTAGAAGTTGATTCAATTTTATAAGAAATAAATAATACCACAATTTAGAACAAAAAGTAACATGTCAAGTCCACGAACACAGTGAATTAGAAAGTACTTTTTGGCTTATTTTAGAAAGTATATAGATAGGAAAAAAAAATTTGTATGTATTTCTATTTTCTTCCTACCCCTCCCCCCTCCCTTTGTTGGGGTGGGGGGTTTGGGGGCTTAATGGTGCTTTTTTAGCATAAATCATGTATAAATTTCTCATATATAAGGAAATAGGTATCGATTTATGTAATATTAACATCTGATGATATATTGCCTTATGAGGCGGCCTAGTGGTGTAGAGTGGGTTCTTGAGATCAAATATTTCAAATTTGAATTTTCATCTCTGCACCAGCACACAAGGCTTGTCTAGTGCAGTTTATTAGGTTTACACTATTTTTAGACATCAGATTTTAGTGAAGAATTAAGAAAAAGTAAGAGAGAATTATATGGAACGTCAAAATCCTAAATCAAAACATCCATAAATTCTTTGTCCCTTCGTTAAAAAAAAATATATATATATTTGTCCCAATCTTCTGGTTCATCCTAATTTCAGAGCGTTTGGACCATCATAAGGCCGTAAAATTGGTCCATTGAAATTACGATAGGCCCACTAATGAGACCTTTTATGGCAATGGGTTTTCACAATTTAAAAATGGGCCACGTCCATCTAAAATTCCTTGCCACTTGCCATTTTACTGATTCTACCTAAAATCATATAAAATGTAATGGGCTTCGTCTTTCTGAGGATGAGTTAGCTTCTACTCTTCATATCATTTGGTTTTGTAATAATCAGTTTTGAATCAATTTAATATCAAATTTATTATGAATCAATTGAATATCGAATTTATAGAGCCGTGCCTAAAAATACGATTATGTACTGCAATAGCTTGTGTCTTCAATTGTGGCAGAAATTATACGGCAATTTTTATTCGCTGAATTGTATTTCTTTATGAGTGAATGATCCTTAATTTTCTTTTCCTTTTCATTTTTGAACTATGAAATATATCTATAACATTTTTCTCCATGGTGCAATTGACCTGCAACCCATAAGGTAATGACCCCTCATCCTTCTTGAAGTGGTTTTTTTTTTTCTTTTTTTATTATTTTAAAGAACAAGAAGAAAAAAACAATAATCTTGTTTGAAAAAATGAATGCATTGTCTGAGAAGGTATTCATGCCATATTGCCATTGGTAGCAACAAATTTATTACGGAATAGTTAGACCGGAGCTCTTAAAATATTACGGAATAATTGGACCGGAGCTCGTAAAATATTACGGAATAATTAAGGTATTATTTGGATTAATTTGGAAAAAAGTAAATGATAAAATCTCATTTACGTGAGAAAAATTATCCTTAAAAATTCGAGGATATATCAATAAAAACAATATTGAATTATTTCATATATATATATGCATGAGATTTGTCAATAACAATCATAACAATAAAAACAATATTGAATTATCATATTATCTAGTGAAATGATATATATGTGTGTGTGTGTGTTATATAATTTTATTTGAAGAATAAGATTATATAGAGACTAAATTATTTATCAAAGAAAATTTTTGGAAACTTTTTGTCATATTATTAGTATTTATCGAATATACATGCAATTTCAATTGTTAGGGTAATTCCAAGAGTCAAAGGATGTCATGCGTGTGGAGGGAATCGGACCTACAACACGAACATACAATGTTATAAGAGCTCTGGGATTGTCCCATGGAGCCTTTAATTCCAATTGATAATAATGTGACCCAATAACTAATAAATATGGATAAATAATTAATTAATTTCAAAATTAAATAATTCAATAATAGGAAAATATAGTTACCCCACATCTCCGTTTTATTTCTCTTCTTCAGAAACTAGCTAGCTAGATCATGATACGATAAAATATGGCCTCTGCACCAGAAGCTACACACTATATATCTATAGAAAAATAAAAGGTGATCAGAAACTAATTTACGATAAAAAAGACTGACTAGTACATATAATGTAAGCCATTCTTTTCATAAAACACACCTATAATTAAAATTTAGCTCAAAATCTTCTCAAAAAAAAAAAAAAAAAAAATTGGCTCAAAATACCCATTAACATGGCCTGTACTAAATATCTTCACATATCTTCCATTCATCATCCCAACCATTTTCCATTGTTTAAAACAAAATTCTCAACTATATTGAATTTGAATTTGAATTTGAATTTTCCACGGCGAATAGTTGAGAATAAAGCTCCAACAGTATACAACTCAATCATTAGTCATGAAACGTGGACTTCAACTGATCGTCCGATAAGAAGATCAGACATCAAGAGACTAATCGATCAGACGGACGAGAATTTCCTAAGAACCGGGAAATTCGGGAGGTACGGAGGAATATTCGTGCCGGAGACACTCGTGATTTCCTTAAACAAGCTTGCGGATGAATTCCAGTTGACCCTCTATGATCCTAAGTTTCAGGTATATAATTCATTCATCAAACAATCATTTTCATATTTCATTATCATCTTTAATTTGCATGTGATAATTGGCTACATGGAGGTAATGACACTCTGTTTTTAGGTTAAAAAAAATTAAAACATCATTTTTGGGAGATAGTAACTTCTGCTTTATTTACTTATAATCTAAAAGAATGAGATGAGTATTTTAGATTTATGATTCTGCTTCAAATTTGACTTTTACAAACAAATAAATATTTTGACAACTTTTCACCAAAAATTACCACAACTTCTAATTATATTTGCAAAAATTACTAGCTTCTATTTTCAACTAATTTTACTTTTGCCATAATAAATCAATACTTCTCCTAAAAGTAGAAGTTTTTGCAAATACTCCCCAAAATTGGAATACTATACAGTCGTCGTTCGGATGAGATCTTCTATTTCAAAACCGTGTTTCATCTCCTATTCCAACCATGTGGATGATTGACACATGTATTACACTTACCATGTTTATTTTCAAGCATAAATTGTAGGGTTCTAATATGGTAAGTGTAATACACGTGTCAATCATCCACACGGTTGGAATAGGAGATGAAACACGATTTTGGAATCGAAAATCCCATCCGATCTTCGTTAACCATTATACTATTACCAGTCTATGTTTGTTCGGTCTAAAATCATTTTGACACCTAGGGTTTAAACCTTCCATGTTAGTTTAATTGGGCACAAAATACATATAAATACAAAGGATGTAAACGAATCAAATCGAATTTAATACAAGTTAAAAGTTTTTTTGAGTTCAATTTAGATTTTAACCGAATTGAGTTAAGTTAGTTGAGTTTTGATAATTGATAGAGTCGTACACAAATCAAATTCAAGTAGTTTGATCATTTTACACTAATTTTATAGTTTTTTGCGTTATTTATTTTTCAGTACCTGACTTATACGCACTTTGTTGGTTTGATACCTGACATTTCCAAGTTACAAATTTAGTACCCATACTTCACATTTTTTATTATAAATTGGTAATTTGGAAATGTCAGGTACCAAACCTGCATGCAAAGTGTCAATAGAACGGTAATAAAAAATCAATAACCCTACTTTCTTATTAATCAAGCTATAAGTTTCAAAACTAACCAATCAAAAATATACATATTTTAAAACTAGTATTTTAATAATTGATCCATTATCAAATAACCAAAATTAATTCCCAATCCCTATGAAAAAACAAATGGAATTCAGGCGGAAAAATACCTAACCTATTGACGGTGCATGCAAAATGTTTTTTTTTTTTTTTTTTTTTTTTTGGTAGGCTGAGCTTGCCATAGCGCTAAGGGACTTTGTGGGCCGTGAAACACCCCTATACTTTGCTCGCGGGCTTACAGATCACTACAAGAATAGCAATGGACAAGGCCCAGATATTTACCTCAAGAGGGAAGATCTCAACCACACCGGAGCCCACAAAATCAACAATGCCATTGCTCAAGTGATGCTAGCCAAACGCATCGGTCGGAAAAATGTGGTGGCCGCCACAGGGGCCGGCCAGCACGGTGTTGCCACGGCGGCGGCTTGTGCTAAGCTTTCCTTGGACTGTACAATATTTATGGGCAATGTGGATATAGAGAGACAATCATCCAACGTGCTCCAAATGAAACTTTTTGGTGCTCAGGTATATATCTTCAAGTAGGGGTGTAAATGAGTCGAGCCTAACATAGTACTGTTCAAGCTTGTTTGAATTTTAATTGAGCTTCAAAAATAGTGTTTAAGCTTGGTTGGATTATTAATTGAATCGAGCTCGAACGAGCCTTCGTCGAGCTGAACACGAATCGAGCTCGAGTAGCTTGATATTTTACACATATTTTATTTTTTTTTATTAATTGAGTCAAGCCCGAGCCGAACTTGACATTTTATCGAACGAAAAAATATGTTCAAGCTTGGTTCGTTATATTAACAAACTGAGCTCAAATGAGCTTTTAATGGTCGATATCGAATTGATTATCGAGTAGCTTGGTTTGTTTTTCAACCCTAATTCCAAGTATAATTACATTTGTTTGGTCAATTTTAGTCTTGTAGTTTCTTGATGTGGCAGTTTGGGTGCTTGATGATTTTGCCCGTTAATCAAAATAGCAATTCCAATCCTATAACTGTTAACCATCATAAGTATTATGGATATTATGACTAAAAGACAAGGGTACTGTCAAAATAAATAAAATGTCGAAACATCCAGTTGGGACCAATATCGCGCAAAATCAAAACTTGTAGGACCAGAATTGCACAAATTAGAGCTTAGATGATCAAAATTGCAAAGAAAAACAAAATCTTATGGGATCAAACTTGCTACCTAAAATATTTACAGGACCAAAATTGTTATATTTTTATAGTTAGGGGACCAATTTTGCAATTAGGCCTTTGGTAATTGCTACAGATTATTCTTAGGTTGGCTATCCTAGCCTATGGAGATTATAAGGGAAAAGAAAAACGTTTCGATAATTATCCATTCAATTAATATATATAATAATAGACTTTAGATTGTCTATTTTAACGGTAACCTAGCCCATGCGTAAATCCGATATCTTGATAGGGAAATCAGAGCATTTAAACCGGAATTCTTCAAAATTAGTGGCTTGATAAAACTATATATAGCTCTGAATCACTAATTATATTTGCTTAGATATTTTCAAGCTTGTAAAGAAGTAATGGCCCACCTAACCCTCGCACCTTTAGCTTCATCCAGAAAAACATAGAGTAATATAAATCAAGAGATAATTACAAAAACCACCCTTTTGCCTAATTAAAGAAAAATCCAATTATTTTTCAACAATATAAGTATCTTAAGGTATTACAAACATTCCCTTGAGGTTTCCATTTTCTTAGCAAATATCCCTCTATCCCTATTGAGGGTTCAATTGTAAAATAGAAATAAATATCAATTGGGTATTTGTACTTTAAAAGATAGTTGGGGTCTTTGTAATTAGATTAAACCTCAAGGATATTTTTTGTAATAAACTCTAAAATCAAATTATATCAAAACCATGTAATTGAATCTTTGCGGGGGACAATCTTGTACTCCAATGGTAGAAGTTTGTGCTTTCAAACAATTGGTCCGAATTCGATCTCATATGAGTGTGTGTGTTTTCTCATCATACTTTAGAAATACAAGTAAAATACACTGAGCCAATCAGGTCGGGTTGGCCTTTGGGGCCAAATAAGTTATTTTCTTTTGGGCCTTGAAATTGCATTCCTGCCCAGGCTTACCATCGGACTGAGCTGATTTTGCCAGCTCTAATTACACGATTACAATGATAAAAGAATTCATTGCAAATAAAATGTTACACAACTAACTAATTCTTTCCAAGTTGATATATAGGTGAAACCTGTGGAAGGAACATTCAAGGATGCTACCTCAGAAGCAATTCGGACATGGGTGGAAGACCTAGACAACAGCTACTACTTGGCGGGCACAGCAGTTGGGCCCCACCCGTGCCCGGCCATGGTCCGAGAATTTCAGTCAGTAATCGGAAAAGAAACCAGAAAACAAGCCCTGGAAAAGTGGGGTGGCAAACCCGACGTTATAGTTGCCTGCGTGGGGACTGGATCGAATGCATTGGGGATTTTTCATGAATTTGTGAGAGACAAAGATGTGAGATTGATTGGTGTTGAGGCAGCTGGGACTGGAATAGATGGTGCCAAACATTCTGCAACTTTGGCTAGAGGAGAGGTGGGAGTCTATCATGGAGCCATGAGCTATCTCTTGCAAGATGATGAAGGCCAAATCATTAGTCCTCACTCAATAGGTGTTGGGTAAGTTAAGTATCACATTTTTCCTTTGTGAATCCTGATATCTATAATGTTTCGTTTGGATTGATGGATTTGAAACTAAGAATTTCTAATCCATAATAATAATTTCATTGAGCTTGTTTGGGTAAAACATGGACTTCAAATCCTTGAGCTTCTACTTTGAGCTTTTATTTTGAAGTTGTTTTTGTGGATTTCAAATTATTCTTAGCTAGTGTCATTTCAAATCATTTTCCCAAATTCCTTCATCAAATCCCAATCCTTCAATCCAAATGCAAATAAGGGTTTTGTTCAGGTTAAAGAACCTGAGTAAATCCACATCAAAATTGTGCAACATTTACCAAAACAGCAAGAAAATAAAAAGATAAAGGAAAAAGAAAATCTTACAGGTTTTGGTCATTTTGAAGTAATTAGGTGATTGTTGAGCTTGCAGGCTAGAATATCCTGGAGTTAGCCCCGAGCTGAGCTTTCTCAAAGATATCGGGCGCGCAGAGTTTCACAGTCACAGATAAAGAAGCCCTGGATGGTGTGATTTTCTTAATGACCTTACATAGATCTTCTTAACAATATATTTTCATCATTTACTTCATATTTTATTTCACTTTTTATTTTTCATTTGCAGCGTACTCACTGCTGTGCCGAATAGAAGGGATAGTTCCAGCCCTGGAGGCCGCTCATGCTTTGGCATATCTCGATAAACTTTGTCCAACCTTGCCCGATGGTTCGAAGGTCGTCGTTAATTGCAGTGGCCGTGGCGATAAGGATGTGGCAACTGTCTTTCAATACGAACAAGAACAACAACCACAGTAGCCCCACCAACTTATTCCCAGTTAAAGCTTTTTGAGTGCTACTCATAGAGATGGGTAGTGAAATGTTGCATAATTCCCAATAATTCTGTCAAAACGTGTGAATTGCCTAAACGAACAGAGCTTTCCAAAATGCTCAAATCTAAATCGTACTAACCTTGAGTTACATAAATCAGCCTAATAACCAAATACACCAATGTTAAATTCCTACTCAAAAGGCCTCAATGGGGTCCCTCTCCCAAGTTATGGCTAAGGAACACCAAATTCCAGCATTAATGAGAAAGATATGAAATGGGAATAAAAAGGACTGAAAAAAACACATAATGCCTCTCCATCAAATGTTCCAAAATCAATCTATAACTTATCAGCAAGTAGGGGCAAAAGACACTAAGTAAAAACAAATAAAAAAATAAAAGTGTTTCAAAAACTAGGAGAAAATGATATACTTATCAGCAATTAAAAACCTCAGAGCCTCAGCTAAAGAAGGATATAAGAAATGTCAAAGCGCCACATTGTTGAGGCTGCAAAACAAATATGACTATCTGACAAAACAATGACTATGGCCATAAGGTAGAATAAAGGTAGAAAAGTATCTTATCATCCCACAATAGGACGTATCATACATAATCGAATGAAGTATGGAGAATAGAAGAGTTCAAAAAGGTGCCACATATGATCAAGCAAATTCAAAAGAATCAATTCAAACTTTTCAACTTCATCATGGCAATTGAGAACAAAATACAACAAATTTGGTCAAACAAAAACAAACTCGGCAATTAGCAAAGGCACCAAAATTTCAAGAAATCTATTTTGGAGTGTGTTCACCTCCATTAACCCTGATTATGGAGAATGCATTGATGTTTTGCAAATATAAAGCAAACTCAACAAAGTAGAAACAAAAAGGATGCAGATGAGAATATCAATCAGTAGTTTTAATATGACGAACAACGCATTCTACCAAGTGACATAAAATAAGAGGGCAATATTTTTCAATCATCTCAATCATACAGGACAATATATTACATTCACATTAGATATCGATCAAGGTTCAAAAACGCCACCATTCTTAAAGCACACATAAGCTGAATATGTCAGAAACTTCGCTTTGAAAATAACTAGTTCCTACGGAATTTAAATAGATGCAATTACAACACATATTTGACGTTGTTGAAGCACCACAGAGATGAGGCAGCAAACCAATTATAATGACTTTTATCAGACACAAAAATGACTATGGCTACAAGGTAGAATAAAGGGAAAAAGTAACTTATTGGTTTCATCCAACCATAGGAGGTATCATATATCAATGAAGTACAACGAATAGAAGAGTTCCAATTTCCAAAAAGGTGTAACATATGATCAAGCAAAATCAAACTAATCAATTCACACTTTTCAACTACATCATGGCCATTGAGAACAAAATATAGCAATTTACTTTAAATAGAAACAAACTCAGCAATTGCAAAGGCACCGATATTTCAAGAAATCTAGTTTGACGGAGTTGGTTCATCTTCATTTGATGTTAAAGCAAACTCAGCGAAGTAGAAACAAAAAGGATGCAGATCGGAATATCAATCAGTAGTTTTAATTATGGCGAGCAACGCATTCTACCAAGTAACATAAAATAAGAAGATGGTATTTTTCAATCATCACAAATCATCTCAATCATACAGGACAATATATTCCATTCACCTGAGATATCGATCAAGGTTCAAAAACGGCCACCATTCTTAAGCACACAATAAGCTGAATATGTCAGCAACTTTGCTTTGAAAATAACTAGTTCCTACCGAAATGCAATTACAACATATATATTTGACGACGTCCAAAAACAGAGAAAACAGAAATACTCACTTATATACAACCTCACCCCCAAACCAGCAATTATGTTCCAGCAGTGGGTAATGCTGCCATAAATGAGTTGTAAGACGACTCCAAATCGAAGTGCAGTTGCCGAGCCTGCTGCTCAGTCAGCTCATCAGCAGCACCCATTTTCGACAGCCTGGCAATCCACTCTCTCATCTTCGTCTTCCCCTCGAAATCAGGTGGCAGTATTGACAGCTTATTGAGAGAAGCTGATAAATCAGATAACAATGGATGGACCTGATCAACTGCAACCATGTTCAGTTTTAATGAATCCATGGCTGTAATAAAGTTCTGCACACACTCAGCCACAATTGCAGCCGCGTAGTGGATGACATAGCCACAGCTGCCCGGTGCTCCACAGTTGCTGGAACTCCTGATGCCACGAGACGGTTCAGGGCAGCGGGGCAGTCCAGCTTATATGTATCGTGAAAACGCTCAATACTGGGTACAATTTCTTTCAGAGTTGAGGATAGGGTTTTAAAATGGGCAATCAATTTTTGGCAATCGGTTTCATACTCCGCTGGAGAAATAATGTCGCGAACATAAGCCTTCTCGAGCTTCTCTGTTGCTTTTATTATGGCAAAGAGCTCGGCGAAATTTTCGTACATCTCTCTTTCGCTTGTCGTTCCATAGCTTAACCTCCATCTAATATATAGTATGAGTTTAATATTTAGAAATAGGATTGGAGAAGAGGACGGGACACGCGCAAAGAGAACCAAAACCTTGTCACTGCAGCAAAATCAAAAGTGAAAAAAAAAAATCAGATCCAGAAAAACCAGAACGTCAAATCTCTGATACAAGAGATCAGAATCCCTTGAAACAACAAGAAAACCCCAATAGAAAAACTCTAAGATAGATGGCCGCAACAAACAAATATATAACAAAAAACCTAGCTCTAGCATAATTTGTCGATGAAAACATGGGCGAAGCTACCATGAGACGAGTGCGGTCGGCGGACCGCACTCGATCTCGGGATGACCTTGTTAAATTTGAGTTGGACCGCACTGAAAATTCAACCGAAGGTCTAGTTCATATAAAAAAAATTGAGTTACATTTAAAAAACGAATAAATCTTACTATCTTGACTCAAAATATTAAGAATTACCTGGTTCAGTTAAGGTATACTAGTGGATAAATGATTGTATTATTTATTATATGTATAAAGATATATGTTCCAAACTTGATAATGAACCCTTTTTTTGCAAGTATTTTTCGAACGACTTTTTGTATATAAGTCTATTCCATAATAATAAGTTAATAACAATTGTTTGGTGGTTAATTTAGAATATATTTTTGGATAAGTCACTTATCCAAAAAGTTCATTATAGAGAAACCATAATGGCGATTATGAAAACCGGCAAAGAATTGTTGTAAAGTACAACCTTCATATTTGCCTCATTTTTCTATTTTTTTTTTGGTCAAATATCGGTCCGATATTCGTCTTGCCAAAATGAAAAAAAAATTCTGACCGCACTGGCCGAAAATCCTGGCTACGCCCATGGATGAAAACAATCGGGCATTGCGGTGAAAACATAATTTTACAACAGAAAACACCAAACGAAATCGCGGATTTCATATCAACAATCGGGCTTAGAAACCCTAATTTCAGGATATACAAGCACATGCGAGCAAGTACAAATAAAACAATTATTACTCAGATCAACCATACCTCAAGAGACGGGCATATTTGAGGGAAACAAAGATCGAATATATACAAAAAGAATAAACAACAAGAGAAGAAAAGGGAGATCCAACAACTTTATTATATAAATACAAAAGTATAATTAGAAAGAGAGATGCACTTACAGAGAAAGAGAGACGCGGCTTTGAATAATGGGAAGAGTGTTGCAGAGGGGAGGGGAGCAGGTTGTAGCCAGTCTGAGCTTGCGTGTGCGATTTACTCCATATACTTTATTTCTTTTGGATAAATAATTAATCTTATTTTGTCGTCTCTTCCTTTTTCTTCTTTTTTTTTTTCTTTTTTTCTAGTCCTTTTTCCATAATATACTTTCAAAAAAAAAAAGTACTTTTTAAGGGTGGAAATTCGAAAGAAAATTCAGATGCTGATATTAGAGCTGTCAATTTAGTTGGTTAAATCCAAATTCATTTGTTCAGTGTTTTCCCACTTACATTTAATTGAGCTTAATTTAATTAAATTATTGGATGATGAGTCAGTCAATCAATCAAGTGATAGTTTTTGTAATTATTAGTAAAATAATATAAAATATTTGGTATATGATTTGTATATAGGTCAGTTCGACAAAAGTATCATATATCTTTCTTTTTTGATATGGCTATCAGGCTATGCACAATCATAAAGTTAAATAAAATGTATCTATCATTATCAGATACAGCAAGATCTAACTATATAATACAAATATTATTAATTATGTTGACCTTTCTAAACATAAATAACTATATATTTAAGAAATTAAATGGTCTAAATCATACTAATAGTTACTTATTTATCATGGATTTCATGTGGAAATCACATCACAACATTTAATATGTAATCTAGTGGATTTATTTTCGCATAATACACTAATCACCAATAGTATATCAACAAACTTAAGAGACAATTAGTTTTTTAAGATATACTACAAGTCTACAAGACTACAACTAATAATAGTAGCACTGAATTATTGATTTACAAAAAGATTAATAATATATAAAATTTTAAATATATCTGATTCACAATATTTTGATATCGTCAAAATAAGCAAGAGTTTACATATCACTATTCTGATGAAATCAGTAAACATTAATAACAAAACACCTTATAACACTTCAGTGAATATAGATAATATCAACACTTAATATAGATAAAATGTTGATATAATTATCCCTTTAAAAAAATGTTGATATAATAATTATACACGCATAGTTAATTAAAATGAACAACACAACTCCACATAATTTGATTGCTACAGACTACAGTACAAACTCTCCTACAGATTTTGGCTGTAATTGAAACTTGCTGATGACACTAATGCAAACTGGACGGTATTAGGCAGCGTGAACAAAATGGAGCAGATGCTAAGCTAAGGGATGCTTTTTTCTGGTCCCTCCTCTACAAACAACCAAGAACCCTAATTATAAGAAAAGTGCAGCGAATGGATGGGAGTGTTTGCAAAAACTTCTGCTTTTAGAAGAAGTGATTTATTATAGTAGAAGTAGAAGTAGTTGAGAATAAGAAGTTGGTAGTGTTTGAAAATAGAATTAAAAGTTGAGAATGAGAAGTTGAGAGTATTTGGTGAAAAAGTAGTAAAAGTACTTATTTATTTGTAAAATTCAAACTAGAAGCAGAAGCAGAATCTAAAGCACCCCTCTCCCTGTTTTTAGATTTTGATTAAATGAAGCAGAATTAGAAGCAGAAATTGGTATGTGCAAACACTAAAAACTGCTTTTTTTAAGCAAAAAAACTAAAAGCACTTATTTTTAGTGTTTGCAAACACTCCCGATAACCCATAATAAGAAAAGCTTAAATTGATATACCTTTAATAAAGAGTACACTCCAGCGTTGGCTACTCTACAGAAGCATGCAATGGTATTTTTTTCAGCTTTTATGTTGTATCTACCTCCACCATGGAGATCCAGCCTCATAACTGTGCTCTCCATCATCCCAGGAAATATGACATGCTTGAAGACCAATGGCAACACTAGGTTCTTTTCCATGGTGTGCAATCCATTCTTCAATTGCCAGTGCCTTAGCATCATCGTCTGTATACTCTTTCTTGTTCTTGCCAAAGGGATTCAGTCCGGGGCAGTTTGCCTCAGCAATGGCAGCTGGCATATACGCCGAGTCGCCCACTAGTGGAGCGCCACAAGCAGCCAATTGTGTCCGAATCTGCAGTTTGCAAAATTTTGTCAGGGTAAAGAATCGAAGACATTACACTTGTGATGAGATGGCAAAGGGTTGATGTCAAATATGTGTGCTTTATCTACTCAATCCATTTTGTAAAATGAAACAGGGTAAAACGTGAGGATAAATTCAAGAAAAAACAAACATTCAAGCCTCATGAAGTTTATCCTTGTAAAAATTAATAATCTAAATAACATATGAGAAAGAACACATGCAACTCATATTTTTACTCATGCTGCCAAATGCACACCAATGGATTTCAAATTACTAAAAAATATATATATAATTATATATATATATAATTTTTTTAAAAAGAAAAACATATTTTGACGGGGGAAATTTTACGATGAGAACAAATTTATCGGTCGAGGAAACAGGGAATCATTCAGATACAACCTCCCCATTTCACCTATAATTCCAGACCAATACCTGATGTGTGCGACCTGTCAAAAGGTTGATTTTACACTCGTATGCGAAATCTTTAGTAGGCCATCCACAATCCTCAATGTTATTCTTCTCTTCCATAATACTATTTGGCCATGGAACCTTCCGGCATTCTAAGACCTCAAGTTGGCACAAGCGCCAACCGCTAATGAAATCTGCATGCACCACATCATAGTCTTTCATTTATATTGAAAACATAAATAATATGACATTCTGTTTCCCAAATAAAATCTATAGTTAAACTTTTACAAAATTGGCATTATTCATCAATTTGGACAATTAATGAACTTTGTTACCTTCAGAAATAAGGCGGGGTGCAATATTAACAGGACGCATATAGTGGGTAATTACTCCAATTGATACTGGAGCAGCAGCAAGCGCAAGATAAAGCTTCTTAACCTTTTTCTCCTGAGGACCATATATACAGTTCGAATTATATACAGTTCGAATTAATCTTACCCATACGTGATTGTACGGAAACAGCATAAGTTGATTTCTCACTTAAATCATACTCCTCTCAATTAAGCTAGAAAAAAAAAATGTCACTAACCCTTATTTTTCCGTGAAAAACTGAGCAGTATTCCTTTGTTCTTGCTAACACTACACTGTAAAGAAATAATGAAAAATTAACACTTTGCTTCTGTTGCTGTATATAGATAATAATATAACAGTTTAACTCACCAGCCCTCAGTGCAATTATCAATCTGGTGGGTAGTCCTCAAAGGAGCCTGTAATCCTAAGGCACGAGTAGCAAATGTTGCACAACTTTCTTCAATGTTGTCTGTGGTTCCTCCAACCTGATCAAAGTTAATAGAGGCAAGGACACCTTGAGCAAGCAACAGATTAACTTTCAAAAGTGCTCATCACATTCTCAAGAAAACTACGTTTGGAATAACACCAAAATTTGCAGTCTTTAAGTGTCAACTGGGAAAATAAAGTCTTCGCCTTCTCATAGACATTGATTATGACATTCTAGATTACTGCAACATCAGATGTATATGTTTATAGTCATAATTTCAACAAGAATATTGAGAGGGAAATAGATGCAACTTTTATCTGAATTCCAGCAGAAGGCATATTTATTAAGTTTCCAGAATAATATTGGGAGTGACCAAAGGACTGTAACATTGGCATATAAAACCCACAAATGAAAAATAAGCTGTTCAACTATATATTGGAGTACATGCCGTATACTCATTTATAACACAAGTTAAAGGAGAGAAAGATACTAAAATGCACACTCAGGACAATAGTCTATGTGAAAGGAGCACAAAAATCACACAGTGCAATAAATCGCGAGCAGATAGTTTCCTATTTTACGAAGGAGTAAAGATAGGTACGAACTTTTGGGAAATATCATACTGAGGAAACCATGGAACTGGAAAAGGACACATGGATATATTTTGGTGAAGCAAAAATCAAGCAAGAATAAGATAACCCAAGGTTTCCCCGGTAAATTTACCACAAATAACTTGCTATCCATCAGAAAACAAGAGCACAGCAACATGAACTAGTTATCAATTGAAGAAAGAAGGGATCTAAAAAGCTCTTCAATTAGGTCATAGTGCGATCATCATTAGAAAGATCATCCACATACTGATGTACCCGCAGGTTTGTCTAAAACAACATAGCTTTCGGTCACAGCAATTATTCGAGATCTCCAGTCAATTTCATAACACCTGATCAGAGAAGATATATCAGGATTACCAGATTCACAAGTCACTGACATAAGTAAGGAGTAAGGCTTATACATCAAGTGACTACCTTGGAAAGCGTTTTGGGTGCACGCAAGTAAGTACCAGTTTCAACAAACTCATCAGGGCTAGTAATGCGGAATGTTTTTGCGCTTCTCGTATTGTCTTCCCTTTAATAGATGATCTTTGTCTTAGAAGTAATGGGTCTGTATATTTCTTAAAAGCTTTGATTTGCTCAGGTGTAGCACTTTGAGGAGGGTCTGGGCATACAAGAGCATAAAATACAGCTCCAAAATGAATGAGATCTGCAACAAATCTTCAAAGATGGAACACAAAAACTCAACCTTTTTGATATAATATCAAGTTTGGGCATCTGATTCTCATTTGTCAGACTATAAATAAAGTAAAAATGGGGAAGGTATAACAGAACTCACAGTGGTGGAAGATTCAAAGATTTACTAATAAACTCAAGAACAGGTCCTCCTTCTGAAACAACTAAGTGTTCTACCCTCGGAGGTCCCATTTGGGAGGGGCAAGGAAGAAGGCGGCCATATGGAGGATAGCTGAAAAAATAATCAAGTGTGCATTTGGTAAGATTGTAAGAAGTAATTAAACTAAATGCAGGCTTTTCATATTAAAGGAAAATAAGTGATCTTCAAATCGGCTTATAACTTAAAAGACACTTCAATGTCAAATTTCTTTTGGTGCTAGAACAATTTGAATGTGACAGCATAACTTCCATAAAATTTTAAGTTACTCCCCTTTCTATTATGACCCTAAATATTGTTATCTTGCTAAAAGGACTTTTTTTTCACTTTGTCTACAGGAGTTGCTAATTTATGCTTTCTAGATAACTGATCTGGTAGCAGACAGCGGCAATGGATAAGGTTCTGCAATGGTAACTGTCACGGAGTTTTGCTTGGTAGGATACCTTTCCTCAATTATTCAGTTTCTTCTGTTAAATGAGATGCTTCAGACCAAGCTTCTGAGGTATAAACAATCTGTTATGGAATTTCTAGTTCAGAAGAACTTTCAATGACGGGAAATCATCTTCGCTCCTGAAGCTTTCAGAAAAATTTGAGAAAGGCAGAATGCAGGATTTAGGAATAGAGGAGACAAATAGGGTTCAGAGAGGCGTGTGAATGACTTTACAGTTTTCACACTGAATGTTTATACATTTGAACTGCAGTTTCAGGTGTCTTAATTGGAGCTAATCTTCAAAGGAGGAAAAGGAATATATAAGCTCCAGTGCATAACTCCCAACAGTCAACACCATTGGAATTCAATGAATGATGCCTGACAGTATTAAACAGTTCTTTTGCTGGAATTTGAGTGCACCCTAAGCAAAAGAAACAGGGTTTTTTAACTGTTTTGAATCCAGACTTTCATTCTCACATCTACAAGTCTTCTGGTGAGTTTCTGGAAAATATATACAGAAATTCAGTTGGTCTTCTAAGCATACATTATCGCAGATAGTACATTGTACTCACAGATATGCTTGTTCATTTTAACAGAGGAACAAATTATATCTAATTATAATTGTATCCTTTAGTGGTCTGTAGTTGGAGTCGCTGCAATCGTGGAACTAGTTTGAACCAATACTAATTGGTACTATTCTCCAATTAACATAATCGTAAGTATACTCAAGCAAATTTTCTTATTGGAACTTATTAAATTGGAAAATAAAATGCAGGAAATCGTTGAGTACCTATTGTTAGAAGTAAGGATTGAAGAACTCGTACTAACATCGGCAGAAGCGGTGGATTCGCAGCTTAAGTTTCTGCCAACGGCATTGACGACGTGGTGCTTGTGAATATGCTTGAAAGGGGAGTGAGTGGAGGCTAACGTGCGCGCGAGGTTGATAGGAATGAAGAAGTTCCGACGGCTACCGGAGACGGATAAAAGTGAAGAGAAAATACTGCTGGCGAAGATCGAAGAGAAGGAGGTGGTGGCGCCAATTGCCATTGTTGGCAATTCTGCAAAGGGGTTTATCGGTGGTTACACGATGGAGCGAGCCACATATGTTTGGAACTTGGTCAAACAGAAAAGCGATTTTATCAGTTTTTTTTAAAGTCGCTTCTTTACATATTTGCAAAAGTAATGGAGACTATGAAGTGAAATGACTATCATAAGAATGACACAGTTTTTTTGGCAGTTTTATTCAATTTAATGGATATCAAGATTTGAGTGTTAGCCTAGTGGACAAGGGTATTTTAAATGACGATATCCGAAAACAAGACCCGCTTACGACAGAAACTTAAAAAAAAAAAAAACAATCGATTCATGTGGTTTAATATCATATATCAGAACACAACTGAAATTAATTTCTTTGTACAGAGATTATATCATTGACATGTAAATCAAGATATCATTAAATTGAATAAAGCTGCCAAAAAAACTATGTCAAAACATGTAAAAAGAATAATAAAATACTATTAATAAATTTATACAGTGATTACATACAATTGCGGAATGTGGGAACAAAGTTCCAAAAGGAACTTTCTTTTTCCCCTTATTCTTGGAGATCATTTTGAAAACATATATTGAACAATATGAGTTTTGGAGAAAAAACGTATCATAAACATGTTGTGTAAATAATAATAATAACAATAATAATAAAGCTAGAAAATTATCAAACATAGTTGACTAACTTGACTCAAATTTTCGAACATGAAGACCTAGTTTACTATTTGGCCCATGTTGGTTATTAGAACTTGGAAGTGGAAAGAGGCCCATTACAAAGGGATTTGCATTTAAAGCAGACCCAGAATTTCAGACCCGGTGCATCCTCTCATGGGCCTGTTCTAATGTGGACATAAAATCAGAATTAATCTCACCATGACCCAAGTCAACTAAATTAGTTTTAATTATGTCAAAATTTTGATCACATTGCATAGATATGTAGCACAGATATGTAAGCACAGATATGTAAGCAGAAAAGTAGACCTTCAGAGAATTAAACCATGAATAATATATTTAGCCCAATTGTGTATTTTTCGAGAAAATTTCTTCTTTTTTTCTAAATTTTTAGGAACAAAACTATCTTTAGTAAATATTTTAATTATTTTATTTATATTATATGTATGTTAAATAGAAATAATTTCATGTTTATACTTCTTTGTTTAAGTCTAAATAGTAGTATAAATGGAATGAAACACCACGAGTCTTTTAATTCAAGTCGTATTGTTTACCCTTTACAAGTGTGGTGATCATAATTCAAATCCTTGGAATTTTAATTTCTTTGATCCCCTCCCGGAGTCCTCTCCACTTCCCCAACTCATTAAAGAAAGGGAGAATTTCATAATAGGGTCCAAATTTAAGAAAATATATCACTAAAGACCTAAAATTTCAATTTTCTCAAATCAAGACCCAATTTTTATTTTTTCCTCAAATTGGGCCCTCCCTCAAATTTTAGGTTCTCACTTCAAGATCCAATACTTAACTTGGGTCTATTTTATCTTTATATTAAAATAGAGTTTCCGGTTGGTGGTGTCGTGATGACCTAATACTTAACTTTGATACCAAATATTTTTAATTGTATATATTGTTTTTTCATTTTTTTATATTTGTATTTAATTGCACTAAATAAATACTCTGCAGACCTTCCAACCAACCAGCTACCACGAGATTACATTTAAATGCACTGCAATATTTTGTGTACTAAACTGCTAAAATATATAAAAAGTTGAAGCTATTTCAAGAGTGAGAGTAAATTTTGTTTAGTGTAAACATCATATATTAAACTCCTCTGCCAATTTTTTTGATAGCCATGTGCTTGCTCTATTTCGTATTCAATTTAGGAGAGCAAAAATGTCAACCCGTCTACAATAGGTAGTAAGAATTAAAAGAATTGAAAAAGATAGATCAACACCCTTACAAAAAGTGAGAAGAATACTACTTAACTACAAGCTCACGATTTTCCAAAAATAAACGGTTAGTCACCCAACAATCTATTATCCGATATTAGTGCAATTAAGACTAACAAACAAATAACCCGCAAGGATTACCAATTCAAGTTGGTGGAGTAGGTGAGCGCGGGACTAAAATGTCACGAGTTCGATTCCCTCTACCAATACTTTCTTGGTTGTGCCTGTCACACAGGGCTTGTCTAGTGTGGTTTACCTGGTTGGCATAGTTTTGCGGCTAAGACGCCCAAGCCGAGGGTTTATCCAGTCGCATTTCGAAGAAAGAATGCACGCGGCCTTCCCCGTCATAAAAAAAAAAAAAAAAAAAGACTAACAAACAAATAAACATTTCTAATGTTCATATTCAATTTTTAATTCCGTTCTACATTCGATGTTATAATTTTTAAACATTAGAAATGAATACACATATCTAATGTCCAAAACTATAAGATAGACCGAAATGAATACTATCCTACCATATCTAAGAGTTGGAGAATTGTGTTGGTTTAAACATGCTATAAATTCAAACACTTTCGTGCTTTCTTCTTTCTGTTTACGGAGGGGGTCCCTTATCTTGTGGAACTATATGGTCTTCTATTTTCAATCATGTTTAATTTGTCTTATATATATATATATATATATATTGATATATCCAAGCAAGTGATGCATATACAAGATCATGTCATTATTATACACTTGACATTTATCTACATCGAGAAGCATCTCAAAGTGATCTTTGGAGAATAGCGTTGTGCGCTATTTGTACCCCTCCAAAGATCGCGCCACTTTTTCTTTGTATTGTAGCGTTTGCTACTGATGCATCGACGCCATTTTTGTATTTATCCAGATCAGAGCAGTGGCACTCTTCTCTTTCTTTTTTTTTGTTTTTATTTTTATTTTTTTGTGGGTTTATTTTAAATTTAAATATTATTATTAATTTTACATTTCAATTAATTTAATATAAATAAATATTAAAATTAACTCAATCATATGTGATGATTTTAAAAATAATATAATATATGATTTTTTGAATTGTTATTTTAATTTTGTATTAATTTCATTAAATTTACATTTTTTTGAATTTGTTTAATTTTAAAATAAAATATTTGATAATATTATATTAAATAAAATTACTTATATAATATTTTTATCAATTATAATGTAATAAAAATTAATATTTAATGAATAAAAGAAGGAATTTTATAAAATATTTTTTTTAGTGC
This sequence comes from Rehmannia glutinosa, assembly GCA_016081115.2. Classification (NCBI taxonomy): domain Eukaryota; kingdom Viridiplantae; phylum Streptophyta; class Magnoliopsida; order Lamiales; family Orobanchaceae; genus Rehmannia; species Rehmannia glutinosa. The sequence continues at coordinate 9,676,744 of CM071929.1, read as the reverse complement.
AGAAAGTAGTGCAAACTGCTGGAGATGAAATACAGATTTTGCACTAAAATAGTGCAAACTTTGCATCAAAGTAGTGCAAACTACTGGAGATGGTCTGAAGCACCAAACGAAATTAACATGATTTTCTGAGATCCCGATTAGTGAAAGTAATAAGATTTTAACCATGTATGTGGTAATTGTTAGGTAGTGGCATAGTTTAGGGGGGGCAACTTGAGCCAAGCCCCCCCCCCCTCTTTTAAACAAAAATCTTTTTTATTTAGTAATTATTTTTTTAGAGAAAATTAGTTAGGATTTGTATGAATTTTATATCCGGTCTACCATATTTTCGTGTATCACTCCATCTTTTATGGGTTTATAGCGTTGTGGCTGCACCATTGTCGTTAGTCTAAACATCCGATAAATGTCAATAGTTTCATGAGTGACAAATAGTTATTCTATTGGTGTATTCTCTTGTAATAATTATTTTTAGAATCTTTATGTTTAATTTAGTATGTATAAGATAGTCAAAATACGTTAGATTCGATCGTCCATTTTTCATTATATTCTCATTAAATTTTTATAGGAAAATGTACGTATGAATATGATGGGGTAATTTTTATCAAATTAATTTGAAATCTAGCAGAGTTAAAATATATTATTCCTAACAGATTTATGGGCGAATAATTAAGAAAAAGATGTACAACTGACCACCTCTATTGGTAGTTGGCTCTGATTTTCTCTGTGCCCATATTATCTCGATAAATAAATAAATCTGACACCTTTATTAATTGATTTAAAGGGAATTTACCAATATATCCTCAACCACCTAAAATGAAGGTTAATCTTTGTGTAATGTTATTTTCCATTGATGAAGAAATACACAACACTATCGTGGAAGTTGGCTACGACGAGCCTCCAAAATTTCACGTTGTGATCCTTGAAAGGAAAAAAAAAGTGAATAAACAATGGAAATTCTCTACTTAATACAACAAATGAATTGAATATATTGCACCAGATTTATTATAGATAAACATGTGGACCATTTAGAGATATGTGGTGGACCATTTAGATAAATACTTCCTTTCCTTTAAAAAAAAAGAGAAAAGAAAAGAAAAAGAGATAAGTAGTGATGGACCATAATTCAATACCATTTAAAATGAAGGTTAATCTTTGTGTAATGTTATTTTCCATTGAATACTGGAACGACACTAGCTCGACAAACACCTTCCCACAATATTACACAAAAACTCACGTTAGACCATCTAACGGGTCTGACTTGACTCGTTAGACGGATCTGACCCGCGGACCCAGTGATATCTTCGTAATATTAGCAGTGGTATTTTAGTAGTTTTTAGGACCACCCAGAGGTATTTCCCTTCTAAAAAGTATTATAGCTTTTTTAAAATATATTAGTAATTCCTGAAGAGAATTTTAGTATTTCTCCTAAATACACTCTAAAAAATGTATTAGCAAATCCCTCAAAAAAGTATTAGTAGTTCTCGAAAAAGTATTAGTAGTTCCCTGAGAGTATTTTAGTAGTTTCCTGAATATAATTAAATTTTTCTCCCGAAATGTATTATCAAATTCTTCCGAAAAGTATTAGCCGTCATTCTAAAAAAAAGTATTAGCGATTCTTAGAAATGTATTACTAGTTCCCTGAAGAGTTTTTTAGTATTTCTCATGAATATACTCATGAAATGTATTAACAGTCCCTCAAAAAGGTATTAGTAGTTCCTCGAAAAAGTATTAGTAGTTCCCTGGAGAGTATTTTAGTAGTTTCCTTGAATATAATTAATTTTTTCTCTCGAAATATATTAGTTGTCTCTCGGAAAAGTATTAGTAGTTTCTCGAATAAGTATTAGTAATTTCTTAGAGAATATTTTAGTGGTGCTCCTGCAAAGTATTAGTTTTTCTTATAAAATGTATTAGTATTTCTCCATAAAAGTATTAGCTGATACTAATACTTGTACCATTTAGTTGTTTTTTCAAATAAATAAATAAAAATGCCTACAGTGAGTGGCAAGAAGTCACGAGTGCCATCACTCTTTGATGAGGCAACTGTGGAAAGCACTTTCGTCTCTTCCATAGCCAACACAACGGCGTCGTTTGCAAATCGCGCGATTTTACCAGTTTCAAGTGAGATTTTTCGCGACCCAATTTTGAATTCTTTAGAGAACGTATCCATGATTTTCTTTCCGGCTATCCCACCGGATTTGCTGAATCGGTTGGAGGAGATGAAGACGAAGGCGTCACAACCGCCGACGAAGCAGTCGTGGAAGAAGAGACGGAGGGCGGTGGTAGGGGGCGAGGTATGTTTGTTGGTGGTAGTGTCGGCCACAATCTTCTAGAACTGAGGTTGAGGAAGAGTGCGGCGTACCATTTTTTTTTCTTCGCGGATCGGGGGTCGGCCTGGCAGATGGAAGAGGGTATTTAGGCCGTCTAGCAGGTCGACAGAGACTAGCCCTTATTATTATTATTATGTTGAAAGCTAGAGGGCCAAAATTTAAATGCCGTAAATAAGTATCACCAAATAGGACATGTTTGTTCCTTAATCCTTATCTTGGACCATATGCTAAAATTTGTTATATATTTCATCACGTATTATAAATACGTACTAAATATACAAGATGAGATATAATTAAACTTCACCTAGGAGGAATTACCCAATAACACTCTCTTTATTCTACAAAAAGAAACTCGAAACAGTTATTGTAACTTAATATTTCAAATTACTTCCAAAAACAATTATACTTCAGCTGAAATTGAATTTTCCTCAAATATACATGCAACATACAGTTCTACATGTTTACGGTAATATAGTACGGTCTTATAATTAATGTAGGACTAATTAAGGAAAATTCCTTACCTGCCTATTCCCTAAATTTGAAACAATCGTTATCAAAATTTTCGTCAAGAAAAAGACATTCGAGGATTTCAAGGAAACTATCAAACAAAAATCTCCTAATAGCTAAGGCCGCTGCCTAATTAACTCTCTTCTTAAGCACCTGAAAATAACAAATACTTTATATATAGCATGTAATAGCAATTGGTTTCACATAGCCAATGTGACAAGAGGGGACCAAAGTAAAATTAAAACCCCACTTGTAGTTATTTACCAATGTATTTATTTATGACCCAACAAATAGTAATAATGTTGTATACCTGCTGCTAAGGGGAAATGAAAAATAAGGTAATGTTGATAAAACTTTAGGTCCTACTATGGTTTCCTGCATAAATAGATTAACCAATTATCTTTTTGAGGTCTGGGGAAAGGGTTTTTACTTTGTATTGCATTTGACGATTTTGTCCCTAGGTTTGATACCTTGGTTTACTCAACTGCATTAACCAATTATCTTTAATTCAACCAAAATTAACCAGAAACAAACTTCTTTCCTTCAATTTTTAGCAAATTCTCTAAGGCGTAAGTCTCTTGTAAGACCGATTCACAGACAACGCTACGGATTGCACTTTTAATATAAAAAATAAAAATTTTAATGTAAAAAGAGTGATATTTTGTTTCAAATACTTTTAATATAAAATGTGATACATTGTTTGAATCTAATTTTAGACTATTCAGACAATGTATCACTTTTTACACTAAAAGTATCATCCAGTTTGTGATGCGGCCAGTTGATTGCACTTTTAATGTAAAAAGTAGGTTTTTAGTGTCGGAAACCTTTTTACCACGAGCTTGTAGCTCAATTAGTATCGTTCACCCCTTATAAGGGTGTTGACCAGGGTTCGAAACTCTGTATATTTCAGTTTATTTAAAATTTATCCCCTCTCATCCAACCACTATTCCCAACTTATTAAAAAAAAGGTAAAATGTGATATTTTTATTATAAAATGTGATACTTTGTTGAATACACTTAATTTTAGACTATTCAGTCATTAAGTACTTTTAATATAAAAAGTGATACTTTGTCTGAATACATTTAATTTTAGATTATTGACAATGTATTACTTTTTATACTAAAAGTATCGCTCGTCGCACGGAATAATCATAAATAACTGTAATTTCGTAAATGTCAATATCTTTTCGTACGTGATAGAAAAAATGTCTGACCAAATTATTTAATTCAGCCAGTTGGTAGATAGATTAAAAACCTTTCACCCACCTCCCCATTCTCTTTTCTTTATAACCCGCAATATCTACTCTCCAACTCGCTCAACCAAAAAATAAAAATTAAAAAAAAACAAAATAATAAATGGAATTGATAGACATTATCCTCCTCTGCTTCGCGGCCCTCTTCCTCCGTCTGTGGTGGCGACACTGGTCCGTCACCGGCGGCGGGCCCAAAAACCTCCCACCAGGCCCACCGGGCTGGCCATTGGTAGGAAATTTATTCCAAGCCATTCTACAACGCCGGCCCTTCATTTTCGTCGTACGCGATTTACGTAAAAAATACGGTCCAATTTTCACCATGCAAATGGGTCAACGCACGATAGTAATAATCACCAGCTCCGAGCTCACACACGAAGCCCTCGTACAAAAGGGCTCGCTCTTCGCGAACCGGCCGGCCGACTCGCCCATCCGGCTCATCTTCAGCGTCGGGAAATGCGCCATCAACTCGGCCGAGTACGGCCCGCTGTGGCGGTCCCTCCGCAGGAACTTCGTGACGGAGCTGATAAACCCGGCCCGAATCAAGCAGTGCGGCTGGATCCGAAACTGGGCCATGGAAAACCACATGAAGCGGCTCCAAGCCGAGGCTTCCCAAGCCGGCTACGTCGAGGTTATGAAAAACTGCCGGCTCACCATTTGTAGCATTCTCATATGTTTGTGCTTTGGAGTGAAAATATCCGAAGACCGAATCAAAGTCATTGAGAGTGTATTAAAAGACGTGATGCTGATGACGGCGCCGCAGCTGCCGGACTTCTTGCCGGTGCTGACGCCACTTTTCCGGCGACAGGTGAATAGGGGTGTTTTCTCAATCCGGGCGGAACCAGATCTCCTATTTCAAAATTCTATTCCTCTTCATACATTGGATACTTAACAATACATCATCATTTGGACATATCAATCATCCAGTACAATGAAATATGAAGTGGAGCAGGATTTTGGAACATGAAATCTTAATCCGGGCTTCAGGCCCCCCAAACTGAGATAAGATTTTCTATTCCACTTTCCCTATTTCACTCTCTATTCTATACACTGGATGAATGACACATGCAGGGGCGGAGCATAGTGAGGGCAGCACTGGGCTGAAGCCCAGTGCAAGTTGCCTTACGCCCATATATACATGTGTGCTATTTTGTATTTAGGCCCTCAGCCCACCAAATCAAATCCAAGTGCCCTCAGCCTAATTAAGGCTCCAACTACCTCATAGGCTCATATTCCAAAACAAAGGTCCATTAATTATGTTTTAAATTTAATGGTTTCAAAATAAGTAAAATATCTAGACAAATTCACTTTCCCAATTTTCAAATGAAAGGAGAAATCTAACGGCAGCAGCATAGAGTTAAAGCTTGGAGCTGCTGCTTCCTAATTTCTCAATTTTTGTGTGATCAATGTACATTCTAGTATTCTACACATACTTTATTTATCTTATAATTTTTTTTGTTTTTATAATTATGTTGTCATTATCTACTTGTTGGGCAGGATAATATATGCATCTATTTTCTTTAGCTATATTATTATTATTTTTTTCCTCCATTGAAGATAGAAAGTAGTTTATTTAGACATTAAAGAATGATAAAATAATTCTTTTAATTTTTTCTTGTATTAATTAATTTTGTTGTCATTTTATATATCTTGTTGCCTAAGCCTTTGAAATTATAAATAAGTTTTTTAAGAGGTAAATTGCAATTATCTAGAGAAGGAAAACATTGTTGCTAAACTTTAAAGCCAGAACTCAAAGAGCATTTTCAGCAATAAAACATGTGAAAATGGCACTTTCATAACAAAATGGGGGATGATTTTGCTCTTCATTGAATGAGATTTTGTTAACAATGTAGATGTAGATTCTATTTTTGCTGATTTTTTTGCTTTGAAGTTTCGTCAGATACAACTTCATCGAATATTAATAAAATCTTTGTTAAATATATATATATATATATATATATATTGTAGTTAAAATTTTACTTTCTTAGCCCACCCTACTACTAATATCTGGATCCGCCACTGGACACATGTACAATTGTGACATCATCATGTACACATGTCATTCATCCAATGTAGTGAAATATGAGTGGAATAGGGAAAGTGAAACAGGAAATCTTAATCCGCCAAACTTTTCAAAATTTCCACTATTCTATGTCTATTTTATTTTTAAATATTAATTTTTGGTATTTAAAAAACACAAAAACTTATGTGAGACGGTCTCGTGGATATAATCAATGAGACGGATCATATATTTAAATAGAATTTTGACTCAAACTCATACTCGTGAAAAGAATCCATATTTTTGTATGTATTTGGCATAAATTTTGATCATGAGACGGTCTCACATAAGACATTCTCTTTAAAAAATTATTTTTTATTGATTTAGCCCGCAAAATTAATTAGCCCCCAAATTTAAATGTCTAGCTCCGACTCTTGCAGGTGAAGAAAGCGAAGGAACTGAGGAGGAAACAATTGGAGTGTTTGGTTCCTTTAATTAGGAACAGGAAGGCGTTCGTGGAGAGCGGAGGTAATCTTCGCGCGGCGGAGGAAATGGCGAGCCCGCTGGGGGCGGCGTATGTAGACTCGTTGTTCGAGCTTGAGGCACCGGGGAAAGGGAAACTTGGGGAAGAAGAAATAGTGACGCTTTGTTCCGAAGCTATTAACGCCGGGACTGACACTAGTGCTACTACTGTTGAATGGGCTTTGCTCCATTTGGTTCAGAACCAAGAAATTCAAGAAAAACTGTACAAGGAAATTGTCGGGTGTGTCGGGGTAAATGGGGTGGTGACAGAAAGTGATGTGGAGAAAATGGCGTATCTTGGAGCTATTGTGAAAGAAACATTTAGAAGACACCCACCCAGCCATTTTCTGCTCTCACATGCAGGTATTTCTTGAACCCTCTGCACATGGAAACAAATATTATGTTCCAGTTTTTGTGTTTGGATGATGAGCATATGTTTACAATATAAACATGGACGGTTGAATTTTGGATGTATATACATGTGTCCACCATCTAAGTAATGGGTCCACCATCTAAGTAATGGAACAACAAGTGAAACACCAAAACTGGAATATGAAATTTGTTCCCTCTTATCTGCACGTACCTTAATTTGCTCCCATAGTCCCATGCATATATAAACAGAGTGTTTAAATTTCTTTGGGGTAAAATTGCAATTTTAGTCAATTGGTGCTTTTAAAATTTCGTCTAGCAAAATCACCCTATATTTTTTTCAAAACTCTTAGATTTAGTCCTCAATTTACTTGAATTTTCAAAACTGCATGTTAACACAGAAAAATGAGATCTTTGAGTCTTCAGCAAAAAATTAGGGTTTTTGCTGATATTATTGTTGGGGATTGATTGTAGAATTAATCTCGTAACTATTGGGGCTAGCAGATTCAGTCCCTGTAAATAATTTAGGTATCCATTTTGATCTTATTAGATTTTGGTTATATGTGACAATTTTAATCCAATAAGTTTTAAATTTTGCAATTTTGGTTTTTACAAGTTATGATTTGGTGCGATTTTAGTTTCAATTTGGCGTGTTTCAGTATTTCATTTATTCTTATAATACTCTTCTTCTTTAACTAGAATACCCAAAATACAGTTAAAATAAATCACATGAATAAAATTGTTATTTTGATTAAAGAGCAAAAATGTCAAAGACCAAACCGACTTCTAGAAGTTATATGACTAAAATTGTCAACCTGGACTAAAATTATGCAATTTGCCCGTTTTATATCCTAATTCTCAAAAAATTCGCTTATATATTATGCAGCCACGGAAGACATCGAGCTAGGTGGATACACAATTCCAGCAGACGCATACGTGGAATTTTACACGGCGTGGCTAACGGAGGACCCCGAAATGTGGCAGAACCCTAGCGAATTCCGGCCGGAGAGGTTTCTTAACGGTGACGGCGTGGATGTGGATATCACCGGGATGAGAGGAGTGAAGATGATTCCATTCGGGGCGGGTCGGAGGATCTGCCCCGCCTGGAGTTTGGGCGTGCTCCATGCGAATTTGATGCTGGCGAGGATGGTCCAGGCATTCAAGTGGGTCCCGATCCCGGATAACCCGTCCGACCCGACCGAGACGTTTGCATTCACTGTAGTCATGAAGGAACCACTCAAAGCAATAATTCTGCCCCGGACAAAGATTTGAATACCCCTTGTCTGAGCAAGCCACATGAAGAGATGCAAAATATTAAATACTACCTATTAATTAAATATTAAATCTTTTGATTTTCGTTTCTGCTATAACAAATTAATGTGCTTTAATTTATATGAGGAAATTAAGGTGTGGGCTATATATATCTGATTTTCTTTATGTAAAAGTGTTGACGTTGCTAGTAGCTTAATTAATATATAAAATTTCAACTTAATTTCTATATATAAATAAATTAGATTTTGTTCAATTAACCAGACACTTGACTAATGAAAATTATGAAATATATGTTTTAGGTGTACAATTATAAATCTCGTGTATGTCTACATTTGAACATATTGCACCTAACTCTCAGGCCATGAGCTGACTTGGATCAATCATTATTTTGGCACATGTCAACTTTTGGTTGGTTTAGAGGGTAAAGTACAAGAAATCATATAGTTCAGAGAGCATAATATATATTTGTAAATTTTAGTAAGTAAATTGCAAAAAAAAGCTATAGTTTAGAAGGCAAATTTCAATTTGTTGGATTTTAAACTTGATTTTGGTCCAATTAATATTGGGCTTGAAAATAAATATTTGAGTTAAAAGATAAAATAAGATCCAAGCCCAAATAGGCCCATGTTCTAGAATTTGTCTAGAAGTGTCTTGGAAAAATATCTTAGATATTATTGGTAAGAAAGCTTGTAGAATATTCTAGGAAAGTAGATATTTTGGAGGATGATTCTAGTAGATGAATTATAGCCATTAGATCAAATAAATCCTAGCCATTGGTTAGGAAGTTGTACTAGTATAAATAGGGGTGTCTTGATCATTTTGTAACAAGCCAAAATTTGAGAAGAATCAATACAAGCAAATATTTCTCCACCAAAAACTCTCTTACATTTCTTAGCATAAATAACCTCCTCCTTCTAAAAGAAAAAATAATTCCTCTTCCAACTTCCAATTTCTAAATAACCCCTTTTCTTCTAAATTGAGATAACCCTCCTCCAACAAAGTGGTATCAGAGCCACAAGATCACTTGTGGTTTACATAAAAATATGGCAAACGGTGTGGCTTCCTTTCAAGTCCCGATGCTCAACACAAGCAACTATGATAATTGGAGTATCAAGATGAAGGCCCTTTTGGGTGCACATGAAGTTTGGGATATTGTAGAAAAAGGATACGTCGAGCCACAAGATGAGACTATACTATCCCAAACTCAAAAGGATAATTTAAAAGATTCAAGAAAGAGAGACAAGAAAGTTCTCTATCTCATCTACCAAGCTTTGGATGATGATGGTTTCAAAAGATCTCAAGTGCAACTACCGCCATGAGGATGCATGGGAGAAGCTTCAAACGTCTCACAAAGGAGCCGAGCAAGTAAAAAGGTACGTCTCCAAACATTAAGAGGTGAATTTGAAGCTTTACATATGAAAGAGTCCAAACTATTTCCGACTATTTTTCAAGAGTTTTGGCGGTTTCTAATCAAATGAAAAGAAATGGTGAAAATTTAAGTGATGTGAGAATTATGGAAAAGATACTCCGATTCTTTAAGTCCTAAATTTGAGCATATTGTCGTAATAATTGAGGAAACAAAAATTTGGAGGAGATGACTATTGATCAATTATGGGGTCATTACAAGCATATGAAGAAAAACATAAAAAAAGCGCAAATATTGTAGAACAACTTTTTAAAATGCAAGTGAAGGATAAAAAGAAAGCATGAGCAATGAACGTGGTCAACATGGAAGAGGTCGTTTCAAGGACGAGGCGACGAGGCCGTGGTCGTGGACATGCACGAGGAGGTTTCAATAATAATGAAGATAGAAGAGAATACCCAACCAAAGTGGGACGCGGGAGGAGCAATCCAAGAACAAGGTACGAAAAATCACAAACTAAGTGTCATAATTGTCAAAAATTTGGACACTATGCTTCCGAGTGTAGAGCTCCCAAAAACAAGGTTGAAGAAAAGGCCCACTATGTGGAAAATAAAAACGAAGAAGATGTCAATTTGTTACTAGCATACAAAGGTGGTGATGAAAGACAAGACAACACTTGTACTCGACATGGTGCAAGCAACCATATGTGTGGAAGAAGAAGCATGTTTGTGGAGCTTGATGAATCGGTGAGTGGCAATGTTTCTTTTGGAGATGAGTCTAAAGTCCCGGTCAAAGGAAAAGGTAAAATTCTAATCCGCTTGAAGAATGGAAGTCATCAATTTATTTCTAATGTCTATTACATTCCAAATATGAAAAGTAATATCTTGAGTTTGGGACAACTCTTAGAGAAAGGCTATGACATTCACATGAAAGATCGTAGTCTTTCTATAAGAGATGATAGAAATAATTTAATCACTAAAGTGCCAATGTCTAGAAATAGAATGTTCTTATTAAATATCCGAATGATGTAGCAAAATGTCTCAAAGCTTGCTACAAAGATATATCTTGGCTTTGGCATCTACGATTTGGGCACTTAAATTTTGGCGGATTAGAATTACTATCAAAGAAAGAGATGGTAAGAGGATTACCTTCCATCAATCATCCCGATCAACTATGCGAAGGATGTCTATTGGGAAAACAATCGAGAAAGAGTTTTCCAAAGCCGAGTCAAGCTCGAGATCACGAAGCCCCGGAGCTCATACACACCGATGTTTGTGGACCAATCAAGCCAAGCTCTCTCGGTAAAAATAATTATTTCCTCCTCTTTATTGATGATTTCTCTAGAAAGACACTGGGTATACTTTTTGAAATGAAGTCGAAGTGTTCGAAGCATTCAAGAAGTTCAAAGCTATGGTGGAAAATGAAAGTGGATGCAAAATCAAGGCAATGCGATCGATCGTGGAGGAGAATTCACATCTAAGGAGTTCCAAGAATTTTGCGAAGCAAATGGAATCCCGGCGTCCTTGGCGATCCCAAGATCCCCAAAGAAAATGGCGTAGGCCGAGAGAAAGAATAGAACAATTCTTGAAATGGCAAGGTGCATGCTCAAAAGCAAAAGGTCGCCAAAGGAGTTCGGGGTCAAGAAAGTGGCGTGTGCGGTGTACTGTCAAATCGTTCACCAACTAGAAGTGTTTGGGGAAAAACACCACAAGAAGCTTGGAGTGGAAGAAAACCAGGTATCTCTCATCTAAAAGTATTTGGAAGCAAAGCATATGCACATGTATTGACGAGAGAGAGAAGAAGTAAGCTTGATGACAAAAGCGAGACATTCATCTTCATCGGGTATGACTCAAATTCTAAAGGTTATAAGTTATATAATCCAAATACAAAGAAGCTTGTGATAAGTCATGATGTAGAGTTTGATGAAGAATCGAGTTGGGATTTTGGCTCCCAAAACAACTTCAATTTCTTTCCGGATTTTGAAGAAAAGGAGTCGAGACCGTCGAGCCAACAATAGAAGTTCAAAAGAAGAGCCAACTACTCCATCCACTTCACAATCAACAACTTGGTGAAGGAGACTCGCCACCATCATTTCTAAATGAAAGAGGCATAACACGTGCAAGGAGTCTAGAAGATCTTTATGAGAACACCGAGAGAATAGATGATATAACACTTTTCTGTCTACTTGCAGATTGTGAACTGTGACTTTTGAAAAAGCGAGTCAAAAATAAAAGATGGAGAGATGCTATGGATGAAGAGATACAAGCAATCATGAAGAAGCGACACGTGGGAGCCGACCTCACTTCCAAAAGGACATAAAAATTTATCGGCGTCAAGTGGGTGTACAAAGCAAAGAAGAATGCTAAAGGAGAAATTGAAAGATATAAAGCAAGTGCTAGTCGCAAAAAGGCTATAGTCAAAAAGATTGGAATCGACTATGACGAGGTATTTGCTCGCTTGCTCGCTTGGAAACAATAAGCTTATCATTTCTTTAGAAACTCAAAACAGTGGAAGATTCACCGGATGGACGTAAAGTCGAACTTTCTTAAATGGAGTTCTCGAGGAAGAAGTCTACATTGAGCGACCCAAAGGGCTATGTGGTGAAGAGTGAAGAAGATAAAGTCTTGAAGGTGAAGAAGGCTCTATACGGATTAAAGCAAGCACCAAGGGCATGGAATAGCAGGATCGATAAATACTTGCAAGAGAACGGGTTCACTAAGTGCCCGCACGAACATGCACTTTATGTCAAGGTCGGAAAAATGATGTTTTGATCGTGTGTTTATATGTGGATGACTTGATCTTCACAGAAATAATCCGGACATGTTTGAAGAGTTCAAGAAAGAATGACGAGAGAATTTGAGATGACCGATATCGGGCTTATGGCATATTACCTCGGCGTTGAAGTTAAACAACAAGAAGATGGAATTTTCATCTCATGAGAAAGTGCTACGCAAAGGAGATTCTCAAGAGATTCAAGATGGATAATCGCAAGCCTATTAACACACCGGTGGAGTGCGGGATCAAGCTATCAAAGTATGATGGAGAGAAAAAAAGTGGACCCGACATTGTACAAAAGTTTGGTTGGAAGTTTGCGGTATTTGACGCGTGTACGGCAGGACATTCTCTATGCCACGGCCTAATAAGTCGATACATGAAAAATCCAACCACTACTCATGAAGGCGTCGCTAAAAGGATTCTTCGCTATCTCAAAGGTACGATCAATTACGGCTTATTTTATTCGACAACTAATGATTATAAACTTGTTGGCTATAGTGATAGCGATTGGTCCGGAGATGTGGATGATCGAAAAAGTACTCTTGGTTTTGTGTTCTTCATGGGAGATACCGCATGCACTTGGATGTCAAAGAAGCGGCCGATAGTCACTCTCTCAACTCGTGAAGGCGAAGACGTAGTCGCGATAACAGTGTTTGCCATCTGATTTGGCTAAGAAACTTGTTGAAGGAATCGGGAATGACACAAAGAAGATCCAACTAAGATTTGTGTCGATAATAAGTCGGCTATGGCATTGGCAAAGTTAATCCAGGTGTTTCATGATCGAAGCAAGCACATTGACACTCGTTACCACTACATAAGAGAATGCATATCAAGAAAGGGCGTACAAGTGGAGTATGTGAAGTCTCAATATCAAATTGCGGACATCTTCACCAAACCACTCAAGCATGAAGACTTCATACGACTTAGAAGTTTTTTCGGAATGACAAATCAAGTTTAAGGGGGTGTTGGATTTTAAACTTGATTTTGGTCCAATTAATATTGGGCTTGAAAATAAATATTTGAGTTAAAAGATAAAATAAGATCCAAGCCCAAAAATAGGCCCATGTTCTAGAATTTGTCTAGAAGTGTCTTGGAAAAATATCTTAGATATTATTGGTAAGAAAGCTCATGTAGAATATTCAGGAAAGTAGATATTTTGGAGGATGATTCTAGTAGATGAATTATAGCCATTAGATCAAATAAATCCTAGCCATTGGTTAGGAAGTTGTACTAGTATAAATAGGGGTGTCTTGATCATTTTGTAACAAGCCAAAATTTGAGAAGAATCAATACAAGCAAATATTTCTCCACCAAAAACTCTCTTACATTTCTTAAAGATAAATAACCTCCTCCTTCTAAAAGAAAAAATAATTCCTCTTCCAACTTCCAATTTCTAAATAACCCCTTTTCTTCTAAATTGAGATAACCCTCCTCCAACACAATTAACCCAAACGAAAAAAAAACATGAGAGTTTAAAACCGAATTAAATTGAATAATATCATAAACTAAGTGGTGTCAATTTGCTTACTAGCAAAGGTATTGTTAAATTCTTGTACTAGCTCATTTTTATCTCTTTAAATCATGTCCATCCATCCAACCAAACATGCCCTAGCGTAGTTAGGTCATTGCAATAAATTCTTTGGTGTAAATAATTATTTATCTATTTACTCTTATTACGTGCAAATGGGGGACCTAGGGAGACAATATCTGAATCAAACATAATGACCTTTTGAATTGAATGGCATTGAATTGAAAAAAGATATGAAAAGGAACAGTGCTGAGAGGCTGTTGGGCCACTTGGCCCCATTAAAAGCCAGTGCCCATTTCGTGGATCAGTAGCCCATTGGTCATCAATGAACCATTAACAACACAGTTTGTGGCACACCCACCCACCTTTCACTAAATCAGACAATCCAACCATTGTGCCTCCAGGGCACCGGCGAGTTGGTAAATGGTAAGATTATAAGAGTGTGCTGCTCTGAAATCGCGGGTTTGAATCTGTATAATCACAGTTCGTTGCTGAAATATTGTATGGGTTGTTTTCTGGGTTCGTATCCCGTTGCTCCTCTCCCTTGCAGGATTACTAGTCATGCATATCCCTCGATTTACATCCTGTCGGGCTAAGGGGCCTTCAGGTGGGTGTTTGGGCCTCTGGTTCAGGTGTGGGGTTTTGCCTTCGGGAAAAAAGACAATCCAACCATTGTTTGTTTCCTTTTTCTCAGCCACTCCTTATCCATAAAAATTACGAAAAAATAATAAAATCTATAAATAAAATTAATTAGGAACCAAAAAACTATTTTTCGAACACTAATAAATAATATTAGGCTCTACAATTTTAGTACCCAAGTAAATTGTGTTGGGCTGCTTTTTATGTATGGGTCTCTTCACGAAAGGACAACCGAATAAAAGAAAAGGAAAGTAGGGCAATGAAGCAGAGGGTTAGATTCATGATGGACTTCATGTTTTGGTCATATTCAATTTCACCTACTTAGCATTTAATATTCAAATATGAGTGTAGATTTGACTGGATTCCAAAATTTTTAACTAATATTCACAATTTTGGAAGCAATGGTTTATATTTTGTACCCGCTATTCATAGAGTTGTCAAAATGGGCTAAACCAATTGGACAGCCCCACACCACTTAAAGCAGCACTATGGGTTGAAGATTTATAGGCCCGCCAAGAGGCGGGACTAAATGGGTTGGCCTGCAATGGGCCGTGGATTAAGACGGGCCACCATTTTTATAATTTTTTTAAAAAAAATCAAAATATTAAAATCTATTTATGAGAGGAAATCATTTTGTGTAGCAAATTATTATGTTTCCTTTCTTAGACAATTAAAATGATTTAGATATTATAAATTAGGTTGTTAGTTAGTTTTAGAATATTTGATTGAGTTTCTATTAATATTAGAAAATCATTCAATTAATTGTTTTCTCACTGTACAAATTGGATAATTGTGTTATTTGTGCATATATCTTAACTTCAACTTCTAATTTATAATCACATAGTTGATAGTTCCAAGATCAATTTCATTTAAAAATGACTGACATAAATTTTTTTCGCATGCATTTCCCAAAGCTTTGTCTCCAAAGGTTGTTATTGACAAAATACCGCAACGACACCTCCACTGCTAGTAAATTTGGATGCGGCTTCCAGTCCTCTAGCCATTTATCCTGCCCCGCCAGTCCGTTTTGACAAGTCTAGCAACTCAACCGGTCAAGCCACTAATAAGCAGTTCAACCAATTTAATCAAAATTAATTAATCTAAATATTAATATAATATATTGTAAAAATAAAAATGCATAATAAGAAACTAGAAAATCGAATATGGCCCAATAGCTATCAAATAATCAAATAAATATAATATCAAATTGAAATTCTAAATTTTTATTAAAAATCTAAAATTACATATTCAATGTGAAGTGTGACACTATCAACTTTACTCATTATTATATACAAAAAATTCTAAAAACACAGTACCATAAAACAAGACAATTACAATTTTACTATTGGGTCAAATGACGCCATCTCGTGATCACATTGAAGAACATAATTATTTAAATTAAGAAAGTAACAATTTTTGGACCACCACACTTTATTAATCATCAATTCACACTTTTGTTGCATTCAACTAATTACATATATTCCTGTTTGGTGTCAGATTCTGAGCTAAAACCGAGTGATTGGTGCTCATTAATCCCCCTTTTAGAAAACACTATTTATTATCTTGCTATTTGTAACCACAATACCAAAATTGTATAGTCTATGGTTCATCATAACCTATAATCCCAAATACTTACTAAGAAAAATATCTTTTATCTTAGTATTTACTTATTAAGACATGGAATAGAAAATGAAATATGACTTAAAATAGAAAAATGATATCGAAAATCAACGTGCATTAATCAAGGGGTCAACAACTTGGTCTATGTTTTTGCGTTTTGATTTGTTATTTCCTTTCTTGTATATCATATACATTATACACGTGTATAAATTATCAACGCTTATCAATGAAAAATGAACTTACAATAAGTAAAAACATCATTAGTATTCTCAAAAAAAAAAAAAACATCATTAGTCAATAGAAGAAGTTTAAATTCAAAGCATTTCAAACCTTACACAAAGACAGAGACTTAAAAACCACCACTTTTCTTAATCCTAAAGCTTCTGCCTTTCTAATTAAACCATTATATGTTACATAACAAAGCTACAAATCAAATAACTTGCATGATCACATGGCAGGAAGGCTTCCACTGGAGATTGGGACACGTGGCACCGTCGGATCGCTTCTCAAGAGGGAGTTCGAATATTTCTCGACACTCGGATTGGAGAGTCCTGAGAGAGAGACTGAAGAAATGGCTCCAGGAGAACGCAAATTTTGGCCTGGATTCGGGTTTTTATTGTTGTCGTGGAGGAAAAAGAAGAAAAAAAGAAGTGGGATTTGCTCCAATGTGGAAGTTGTAGGGAACCAGGGACTGAATGTAACTCCTGGTTTCAGTTATCGGAATCTTAGAGCTGATTTCAATAAACTTGAGGTCTAAATTGTCATTTATATTTTAAATTAGGATGGGAAAAATGAAATTTCATCCTTGCTGGATTCATTGTCCAGCATTTCAAACATCAATGTGTGTTGTGTCTATTTTGGTACAATATTCGGATGCTTTTATAGAATTTGTATAGTGAAATTGCATGTCCCCTTCTCACATTCTTGTTAATGATCAATCCTGAAATCCAGACAACAGAATTTTACTCTATCCCCTAGAGATAGATGATTCCTTTTCCAGTAAGACGACGGTAATATTTAGGAAAGTTGATGGATGTAATTGTAAAATGTAAGACAAAAAGTTTGGGTTCCTCGTAATATTTAAAAAAGTTGAAAGATGTAATTGTAAATATTTGATGATGAACGGTAGAGTTAAAAATGTAAGAAGGAATCAAACTTCAACGTTATGTGGGTCGCTATATGGAGTACACAGTTAAGAAATTCTTATTTTATATACCGTTGAGATATCTCAATTTTTCATTATTATAAGGGATAATTACAATAAAGCCCCCAAGGTTTGGGCTAATTATAACAAAAAAAACCCAGATATTTTTGAAAATTACAAAAAAGACCTTGAGGTTTGATCTCGCTTACAATCTCCTCCTCCATGTGCAGAAAATATTTCAAAAATACTCCTGATATTTCAAAAATATTGCAGTTATGCCTTTAAATTTAATACTTAATCAAACATTAGGGAGCTTTTTGTAATTTTGAATATCTATGGGTTTTTTTGTAATTAGGCCAAACCTCAGGTTTTTTTTTTTTTTTGTATTTCTCCCTTATTATAATCCTCTACTTCTAAGTTGTGGTTTCTGATCTATATTGAATTTGAAAAATAAAGCAAGCAGCTGACAAATCCAGTCCATATATAACACACATTGTACATTCCAGAACAATAAATTGCTTATCTGTTCCATTGCCAAAAAACCTGGTCTAGCAAATTATGCAACAACAAATGCATTGCTGATATTCCATTGTTGAGCATGACAAACAATTGCATATAAACCTCAAACTGTAGATCTCGTTTTTTTTTTTTTTTTTTCCCTCTTTGTTCTATATTTTCTTACATGTCTGTTTCACTTGTAACCTCATCCGTCGTTACGGCTAAATATTCAAGTGCTGTAACAACATCTCCAATTAAGGGTCTTGTGCTGGCTTCCTCTTGAAGACACATAGCTGCAACAGCAAGAGCTTGATAGAGACTTTTTACTGGGTATTTCCCTTCGAGCAACGGGTCGGCCATTATTTTGAACTTATTTCTGTCCTTGAAAAGTGGTTTTGCCTGCAAATTTGACATTCAAAACCAAAACATTCAAGGTTTCTTGAGGCCAGAGATTTAGTTAGCATATGCAATTGAACTATAGATCTCAAAGGAGAAAAAGTTTTATCTTTTTAGATGACAATTCAATACATTAAGTCCTGAATCCTGATATTCAGCTAACAGAAAATAGGAGACATAGGGAGAGTTTGCAAAAACTTCTACTTTTAGAAGTGATTTATCGCAGTAGAAGTTAAAAGTTGTTGAGAATCATAAATTGGTTGTGTTTGCAAATAGAAGTTGCAGATTGAATAAGTTTAAAGGGAGTGTTTGGTCGATAAGTTGTAAAAATGCTTTTACATATTTTAAAATAGAACCAGAAAAAGAATCAGAAATCTAAATCACATCTCTCCTACTTTTAGAAATCATGTCGAATTCGTAGAATAGAAACTACTTTTCTTTCAGCCAAACACTCCCATAATATATTTTAGGGATAATTACAAAACTCCCCCTAAGTTCGGGTTAATTACAAAAAACTCAGAGATATTTCAAAACTACCCCTCCTAATATTTATAGAAATATTACAGTTATCCCCTTAAATTTAAGACAAAATAAAATCTGGTGGCTTTTTGTAATTTTAAAACATCTCTGGTTTTTTTTTTTGTAATTAGCCCAAACCTCAGGGTCTTTTTTGTATTTATCCCTTTTGTTAAATATGTGAAAGTTGCAATATTACTCATAATATGCTGGCTAAAGTATCTCATACATGCTGCTCTTCTAATGCCAACACTTATTGTCTTATGATCCTGTTAATATTAAACCATGTAACCCTTTTCTGTATCATCTAATCCCTGGATTTTAATATACTAAAATGTGTTAATAAAAATAGATGTTAACTAACCCAAGCAACTAGATTCTCTTCTTCAGGTGGTTTTGTGCTATCAATAGCTCTTCTTCCTGAAATAATCTCAAGAAACACCACTCCAAAACTATACACATCAGACTTGGTTGTCAACTTCCCTGTCTGGGCATACTCCGGCGCGCAGTAGCCGTATGTCCCCATCACCCTCGTTGAGACATGATCTTGTTCACCGGTCGGTCCCAACTTAGCAAGCCCGAAATCGGAGAGCTTAGGATTGAAATCCCCATCCAATAATATGTTAGACGGCTTGAAATCCCGGAATATAATTGGTGGGTTCGCCGTATCATGCAAGTACTCGAGCCCTCGTGCTGCACCCCTAGCTATCTTCATCCTAGTGTACCAATCCAGGGGCTTCTTGTTTGGAGGTAAATCTGATAAGCAGAAGCAGCAGCATAAATGTCAGTTTTATCGGAATCAAGAAAAATGATCCCATGTCGACATATTAATAGTAGCGAGGTATAATTACAAAAGGCTTAATTGCAATTCTAGTTCGGGGTTGACAATCTTAGTCCTGTACTTTTTGACGTTGCAGTTTCGGTACTTGACGATTTTGGCCTTTAGTAAAAGTAGCAATTCCAGTGGTAACTTTTAACAGTCATAGATATTTTGGATATTTCGGTTATTTTAGATAAAGGACAAAGGTATTATGGAAACAAAAGAAATATTGAAACATCTAGTTGAGACCAAAGTCGCACAAATCAGAACTTTTCGGACCGAAATTGCAAAAATTAGAACTTATGGAAATATAATTGCAGAGAATGAGAATCTCACTGTATCGAAATTGCTACCTAAAATATTTACAGGATCAAAATGGCTAGCCCCCTATAGTTACACGACCGATTTTGCAAGTAACCTTGATAACAATTTGAAAAATAAAAAACTCTTCATTGCTCCAAACAACAATGGCAGATAAGAGAGAAGAAAAACCAAGATCATCGATAAAGATTTACCGTGTAGATGTTCTTCCAACGATCCGTTCTGCATGAATTAAGTAAACCAATATCCTCTGACGGCCATCAGCGCAGTATCCGATCAGATTGACAAGGTTAGGACTATGAACCAGGCTCAAAGTCAAGACCTCTGAAAGGAATTCCCTGTTTCCTTGCACCCCATTTCTATCCAGCTGCTTCACAGCCACTATCTGGAAACAAAAAAAAAAAAAAAAAAAGGTTAATGAAAATAGTAATTGAACACTTTGAGTGAAAAATGGAGATTAACATATATATACTTGATTTGTTTTCTTGAGGTATCCTTTGTAGACCCTCCCAAATCCTCCTTCACCCACAAGCAATTCAGGATTGAAGTTTTCGGTGGCGTTTGCTACTTCTCGGAAGGTGAATATTTCAGCAGGAGTTCTCCCAAGTATATCTTCTGCTATTATCCTTTGTTTGCCACTACCTGTATAATATTGGGAGTGGTCGCAAAAATTTCTACTTTTAGAAGAAGTGATTTATTGTAGTAGAAGTAAAAGTAGTTGAGAATCAGAAATTGGTAGCGTTTGCAAATAGAATCTGAAGTTGAGAATATTTGATGGAAAAGTTGTAAAAGTCAAACCAAATGAAGAATCAGAAATCTAAAATCTAAAGCACTCATCTTTGTGCTTTTAGATTCTAATTAAACGAAGCAGAACCTCGTTCTGGCATTTGCAAAGACTGAAAAAAATGATTTTTTTCCAACCAAAAGCTGAGAAACACTTTTTTTCCCAGTAACCGCATACACGACATTATCACAAGATTCAAGCAATCGAACGGCCATAATGCATTTAGAAATTTGATATTTATACACTAAAATTCCGAATAATGTCCAGTAGCTGAATATGATAGATTTTCACAAAATCAAACCAGAATGTCTCGGAAAATTATCCAATCATTCAAGAAATTCATCACGGAATTAAAATCATAGGTATTTATGCAACAAGAAACATTCAAATTTTTTTTTCTGGATTTAGGAAAAAAAAATAACCTCACCAGCATTCATGGATATACTTCTGGCAATTGTCGATAACGCCTCGGCATCATCGTATTTCTTGGTTCCTTTAACTTCATGGACAGAGCTTTTTGAAGTTTTTAAAGAACTCCTCCTCATATTGTCAGAGCTTTTAATCCTGCAACAAGACAGAAATCTCATGATCTCCTTTGATATTTATCTAATAAAAATTCAATCCTCCTTGTGGGAATCCAAGATCATAACAAATGTGGGTGTTTTCTCGTCTTCATTGTTAATCTTTTTAAACCTATACATATGACGATTCAAAGTTGGTACTGGAAAAAAGAAAAAAGAAAAAGAATAAAAGTATTAATGATTAAAGAAATGTATACAGATTGTCCTTGAAAGAAGGGACAGTTGGAAAATAAAATTATTTAGATTGAATGAGGATTTTTAAGAAGATGAAAGCGGGACCAATAATCATGCGAACAACTACTTTTTTCGGGCCTGCTTAATAACAAGATACCACGTTGGATTTTTGAAATATTAGAGCTCGCGTTTTTCGGATAAAGGTGAGGGATGCATGGGAGATTAAAAGGGATATTCCAACTTTAGTATTGTATTATCTTAAGGGATAATTACAAAAACTACCCCTGATGTTTGGGTTAATTATAAAAAAATTCAGAGATGTTTGAAAATTGTAAAAGCTACCATCAGGTTTGATTTTGTGTTAAATGTAAGTGGATAATTGCAATATTTTTACAAATGTATAAGGGTGTTTGAAATGTTTTTGCTTATGAAGACAATAAAATATAATATAAGAACCAAACATCAAAGGTCGTTCTAATTTTCAAAAGAGGTGGTCTTTGTGAGACGGTCTCATAGACTTAAATTCATGAGACAAATTTTACAAAGAACGGGTATTTTTTTGAGTTTGAGTTTTGGTTGGAATTCTAGTTACTTGTAGGATCCGTCTCATGAACAATACCCATGAGACCATCTCATACAAATTTTTGGCTTTTCAGAAACATATGGGTTTTTTTGGAACTAACTCAAACCTCATGATAGTTTTTGTAGTAATCCCTTATCTTTTTTTTTTTTTTTACTCCAGGAAAATTTTCTTTTTTCACCTTTAATTTTAACGGATAACCATAATACTTAATTCATTTACAAGGATCAGTATTAACCAAATTAAGAAGATTGAAGAATGAGTCAAGAATTAGATGAGAATATATATTATTTTCTTAAATTTAGTTTTATGAGATTTAAACAACACTTTCGAGCATTTAACGATCTGGCACATGACGACTAACGTTTGACAGCTAAAATCCATCTTAAAATTAATAGTTGCTACATATACACACACAAGAACTTTTCAATTGAAGAGACCCCTACTCAACTCCACAAGGGGTGGTTAGGTATTTGGACCATTAAGCCATTTAACATTTTATTTTATATATACAAAATGTGTAAATGAAATAGATATTCTACTGTATGCAATGATTAACGGTTCGATGCCAACCAAAAACCAAGAGCCCACAACAAATAAATTTGATTTCATTACACTTTTAACATTATGAAGATATCTATATCTTCCAGTAAGTAGTGAATTACTCAGTATTATTTCTTAGACCTTATGGTAAAATCATGAATAATAATATTTCCTTGCAATACAGAAAAGAGAGTGAAAAATACTAAAACAATGGAGTACCATAAGGACATTTTATTTGCGTATTTTAACATTTGTGGAATGTCTTATGGTGTTATAAGTGTTGGCCATCACTTGCTACAAGGAAGATGAAAAAACATGGATGCATTAAATCTACTGCCAGGAATGACAATTGCATCCATGTTTTTTCATCTTCCTTGTAGCAAGTGATGGCCAACACTTATAACACCATAAGACATTCCTTGTAGCATCCCCGCCCACCTGGTGGCTTAGCCCACCTGGCCACCACAAGCAATTGTGGGATGGAGGTCAGGGGTTCAAATCCCTGCTCCATCAAATTGTTTGTGGGGTGGAGGTCGGGGTTCATATCCCGCTCCATCAAATTGCTCCGGGGCATATGCGGTGGTGAAGATTTGGTGGGAACTCATCTTGAATAGCATCCGTGTGGGTTCGATTCGGGGGAGAGATCGTTATTAGTAGATTGGGGGTCGAACATAATTGTTCTCTTTACTCCGGGAGGATCGGTTGTACGTCGCCAGACTGCCGTAACACCGCCAGGGAGTTTGTTGTCCTCAAGTAGTCGGGCGTAAGCCTGGAATTGTCATCATTGTTCCATGTGACTTGAGCTTAGCCAAAAATTAATTAATATTGTCATCTTTGTTAAGTATTGAAACCATTATTCTAAAAATCCCCACCCAAATGCTTAGGGCGCCCTTGGCCGACCACGTTTGTCTTTCGATTAGGCCCCGCCTAATCCTATCTATATCCTGCCTAACCCCGCCCAGCCCTACACGCCGATCTACCATCCGCCTAAAGCCTAACATTCTATTGAAACAAAGAAAAACAACCAAAGGCCCGACTTTTATACATGTGTTGAAGTATTGAAAGTTAGTGCTCTAAAAATCCCCGCCCAAAATGCTAGGGTTCCTCACGCCTACGATTCTTCCGATTAGGCCCCGCTTTAATCCTATCGTACTCCCCGCCTAATCCCGCCCAAGCCCTACACGCCGATCTACCATCCGCCTAAAGCCTAACATTCTATTGAAACAAAGAAAACAACCAAAGGCCCGACTTTTCGGCATGGATTGAAGTAATACCCTTCAAGAGACATGCCCAATCCGTTCAACCGAACCGCGGTTTGAAACCGTGGTCAGCGGTTTCGAACCGTTGACCCCGATTTCGGTTCGTTTCGATTGCCAATCGAACCGTAAACCTTAATTTTAAGGTTAGGTTACGGTTGGAATTCTCAAGCAAAACCTTAGGTAAACCGGCGGTTCAATCGCCGGTTCAAACCAGGCGGTTTTTCTATTTTTTTTTTTTTACAATTTGAAATTGAAATTTGAATTTCAAATTTCAAATTGAAATTCAAATTTGAAACGGTCACTTTTGTGACCGTTAATCACGCGATTTTAACCGTAAACCGGCGGTTTCGGTTAAAACCAATAGGTTTTAACTTTTTTTTTTTTTTTTGAAAATTCAAAATTTGAAAAAATTAACGGTCAAGATCATTTGACCGTTGATGATCAACGGTCAAGATCATTTGACCGTTGAAAACCGCCGGTTTAACCGAAACCGCCGGTTTCGGTAAAACAAGCGGTTTTCCGTTTTTATTTTTATTTTTTGAATTTCATTTTTTTCCTATAAATACCCCTTCCAATTCATCCATTTTTCCTCACACCAAATTTCTAATCTCCCAATTCTCTACATTCTCTATATTCAACTTGTTCAAGTTTAAATTCCAAATTTCAATTTAATTTTTAGTAGTTTCATACTTTTAATTTCATTAGCTATTTTAAAAAAATGTCGAGACGTGGAGGATCTTCCCATCAATCTAAGGGCAAAGGTTTGGCGTCCGGCTCCGAGCAACAACCACCACCACCACCACGTTTTGATGAAGCTTTCGATTTGAACGAAGATGAAATCGAAGCTTGTTTTGCTAGTTTGCAACAAGAAGGTGAGGCTCAACTGGAATCGCAATCGCCAACTCAAACTCAAAGTCGCCGAGCTCGCCACTTAGATCCGATATTTTTTCGGTTCATTTTAAAAAATTCCGGATCCTACAACCGGTTTCAAAGTTACTTGCAATTATTGCACTAATTCCTACAAGTTTAGAGGAGGCGGTTATGGGGCGTTCACGAACCACCTCAACAAAAAGCATCCGGATAAAGTTGGGCTAGATCGTGCTCAAACACAACTACCGACGGGATTCACGGGTTCTTCAACAGGTATGGAGTGTTCTTCTTCTTCTTTATTTAAATATACCGATTTAAATGCTAGAAAAAGACATGACTTTATTTGTTAGTGGTATGTCACTTCCTTTTACCTTTGCCGATAATAAAAAATTTGAAAGGTATACTAGACGTGCTTTTAACCCCCCGCTAATAAAATTTCACGTTCTACATTGACTCGCGATATTAAAAAAAAGTTTGTGAATATAAGTTTCAATTAATTAACTCATTTGCTAATTTACAAACAAAAGTTTCAATTTGTTCGGATGTATGGAGTGATCATTGGCAAAGAAGTTTTTTTATGGGAATTACTTGTCATTGGGTTGATGATTCATGGACTTTGCAAAAACGTTTAATTGCATATAGAGATTTTAATGTTGAACATACCGCTATTAATATTTCTCATAAAATTCATACTATTTTACAAGAATATGGTTTAGTTACAAAATTTTTTTCAATTTCATTTGATAATGCTAGTGCTAATACGGCTAGTTTACCATCACTTATTAATATTTGTGAACCTGCTAATACAGAAGCTTTATGTTCATTTTTTGCCGATCAACAATGTGGCATAGTTTTATTTCCCAATCAATGGGATGCATGCTCTAATTTATGTCAACTTTTAAAGGTTTTTAAAGATGCTACCGAAGAATTATCCGGTGTTTATTATCCTACATCAATTTTAGTTGTAGATCGTTGTGTTAAAATTGCACTACTTTTTAGATCTCTCATGCCTTGTGCTACTATAGGACCAACTATTGCCCAAATGGGATTAAAATGGTTAAAATATTTCACTTATATTCCTAATGTATTTTTAGTTGCAAAAATATTAGATCCTAGAGTAAGATTAGATGGTTTAGAAGAATTGTTAGGAATATATTATGATGCTTTGTTTCCTATTAAAGAACATGACACTCCCATTCCAAGTGTTGTAGTAGAGAATGCTAAACAATGTTTATATGATATTTTTAAAGAATATTCAATAAAATTTGGTGATAGTTTTAGAGGCTCATCTAGTTCTCGCTTATTTCTACACCCGATGTTGAACATACTAGTGATATTGGTACGTTTAATGAGGCGTCGGTATTTGCACCATTAGATAATTTTTATGACGCGAGGATACCAAAACGTTCGGAGGGGCGATCCCCTTATCTTGAACTTGATACACATTTAACATCTCCTTTTGATTATCTTTGAATTTGTAGTAGGAATTCAAAGTTCGATTTGTTAAAGTGGTGGTCAAAGAGGTCTTCTCTTTTCCTATAGTAACTTTAATTGCGAGGGAAATATTAGCCGTTCTCGCCTCAACCGTCTCCGTAGAGCAAGCATTCGGTGAGGAGGTTATATTCGGATCCTGACGATCTAGATTAACAAGAGAAAGTCTAGAGGCTCAAGTATTGCTCCACGATTGGACAAACGCCAAAACACGTGAGCAACAAGTCGATTTTGATGATTCCAAGAAAGCGATAATCTTGATACCGATTCAAGCAACGGTCACAAAATAATTGAAGAATCACGTTGCCACTTGCCACCTTCCCTAAGGTAAGTAAAGGTAAGAGAACTACGTAGGGTTTTGATTCCTCTATGAGGATACGTAGGCAATTTTATTTCAATATTCAAAGTTAAATTTCAAATTTTTAACTTAGAATATTAAAATAAAACTCAAACCCATTTCTTTTTTTTCTTTTTTCCTTTCTTTGTGGTTTGTACTTTGTACTTTGTAATTTAAACTTTATACGAAATTGTATTAACTTGTAATTTTATTTTTAAATTGTACTTTGGAATTGTAATATATTAGAATTTTTCATTTTGTAAATTGTAAGTTGTAATTTTACTTTTAAATCAATAAAATTATTTTTTGTGTTACTCAATTTTATTTCCTTCATCAATTGTGTTAATTTATCAATGGTGTTAATTTATTAATATTAAAAACTTAAAAATTCAAAAATTCAAAAATTCAAAAAAAAAAAAAAAAAAAGAAAAACCGGCCAAACCGGAACCGCCGAACCGGCGGTTCGGAACCGGAACCGGAACCGAAACCTTCTATAGGACGGTTAGGTTACGGTTCCACCCTTTGGGCGAACCGTAACCGGCGGTTCCGAACCGTTGGACATGTCTACCCTTCAGAATAAGCAATCTACAGTTTCTAATCACTTCAACAGTCTGGGTTAGATAGAATTTTGGGGGAATGGATTGAAGGAGGGAAGGTTGTGGATTAGAAGTTTCCACACATTGTTTTACACTCAACACAAGAAACAAATTTTTATACCTAAACAACACAGGCAGACATCATCTAGGCACTCTAGCAGATGAAAACTATGCTACTGATAATACCAAGTAAAATCAAAATTAATAATGCAGAAGAGAGACTAATCAGAGCTGATTACAAGCAACTTACCATTTAGTTTAATCCAAACACTCAAAACAAAGTATGCAAAAAATTGCTTCACATGCATATTAAAGCCCAGGAACCTATCAGATTATCAATTTTCTGAAACCAATGTTAAAGCATCAAATTCATTGCTAACACAAAATACAAATCTTGCTGATATCGCTAACAAACAAATGGTCCTCAACTTTGCAGTCTTATTATAAACATGGTACAAAGTAACAGAAATAATCAGTAATACCATGTTCGGTACTCTACTTAGGTAATCCTTCCTCAATCTCAATCCACTTATCAGCATTCCTCGTGAACTTCTCCTTCACGATTCCAATGATTTCCTTTGCATCATCGATCTTCTCAATGCTAACCAGCCCGTCCACAAGTGACTTCATGGTCGTTATGTTTGGGACCCAACCCTTTGCCATACATTCCTTACAGATGCCTAAGGCAGCCTCGAAATCACGTCCTTGGCACAAATAGTAAACCAGTGTAAAATAACAATCAGCCTCTGGCTTCAACTTCTTATCAACCATCTCCTTGAACAAAATCTTAGCCACATCCAATTTGCCTTCCCGACAAAACCCATAAATCAAATGGCCATACGACACACAATTCGGCTTCATACCCTTAGACAAAATCTCATCCAATAATGCCTTGGCCTCGGATGATTTCTTAAGCTTACACAAGCTCTGTATTTTAACATTATAAATACTAATCCCAGGCCGCATGCCATATTTCTTCATCAAATGCATCATCTTCTCCACATCACTAAATTTTTCCTCCTTATAAAACCCGGCAATCACAATGGAAAAAGTTTCAGCATTAGGCTTTATACTCTTCCTCTCCATCTCAGCCAATATAGAGTGCGCTGAATTTGCACTGCCCGACTCGCAAAACCCCTTCAACACAGTGTTATATGTGTCCAAATTCAGCTCCAAACCATACTTCCGGGGGAACTCCGAAAAAACTCGCTTCATTTCTCCATATTC
The DNA here is from genome assembly GCA_016081115.2 of Rehmannia glutinosa. Lineage (NCBI taxonomy): Eukaryota > Viridiplantae > Streptophyta > Magnoliopsida > Lamiales > Orobanchaceae > Rehmannia > Rehmannia glutinosa. The sequence continues at coordinate 9,648,439 of CM071929.1, read as the reverse complement.
CCCAGCTAAAATGCAGGAAAACAACAGGGAGTTCATCGCTTTCACATTGTTCGGAACACCCATGTTAGGCATATCGTCGAACAGATTAATAGCGTCCTTGACAAGACCCGCCTGGCCATAAAGAACGATGAAATGAGAAACAAAACGCTCAGATTTGAAATCTGGTCGGGTCAAGGAGTCTTTAATGAAGCCCCGAATGCCCTCGTAGTAGTGGGATTCTTTGAGCTTGGTCACGGCTTTAGAGTAGGCAACACGGTCCAGATGCGACTCGGGGTTTAGAGCGGCGGCTCGGCAGATATCGAGGATGCGTTCCGGGTTTTTTTCGAATCGAAGGAGGGAGAGTGCGGCCCGCGATTTCTCTTTGCTGCTGAGTGGGGTTTTGGAGTCTGGGCTCAGGATTGAGGAAGAAAATAGGCGATTTCCTTGGAGTGTCAGTGACCGGACCTTGCTGCGAAATGCCATTGATTTTCTGAGGATCTTCGAAGGATTTGGCTTAGGGTTTTGATTTGGGGATTTAGGGTTTAAAGACGATAAAGTGAAGCGAGAGCGTTCACAAAAAATGAAAAAGAGGACCAATGTGTAACAAATTGGAAATAAGTCACCGCTATTAAATGGAATAACAGTAATTTGACAGAAATAGAAGAGGCAAAAGGTAAAACATAAAAAAAAGATCCGTTATTATGGGGTTTGAACCCGACGTGAATCGAACACGCAACCTTCTGATCTGGAGTCAGACGCGCTACCATTGCGCCACGGATCCCCATTGCTTGAGAACTCATACAAATTTAATTTATCAGTATCATAATCATTTCTCAGCAAATATATTAAAATATAGAAGGGCATATTTTCCCCGATTATTGATTTATTGTAACTTCACATCAATATCCGGCAGGACAAGCAAAACTTATCCGTTGTACTTGATTAAAATAAATATGTCAAATAATTAATTAGAGATGGGAAGAATAATAAAGGAATAAACCGTGACAATGAACACTTCCACCAAAATCCAGAGACAGAGCCTATATTTAGCCTCGTCTCTTTCCCCTCGACCTTGGTGGGACCCCACCTGTTTCATTATTATCGGTTACCTTTTTCATATTTTTATTTTTGAATTATTATTTACTGTTCTTTCTTTCTCTCGCTCGCTCTGTTTTTTAATGTAAATTCTTACACGTTTGTGTGTTCAGGTTTTCTCTTTCTCTAATCTTCGATTTGATCTCCACCTCTGATTGGAAACAATAATAATACTGTATTTAACAGCTAATCAATTTTGACCTTTTCCTTTTCACGAGGAGAGGGAGTAGGGAGAGGGAGACCTGAGCTGAAATGACGAGAATGCCACTGAGCTTTCCGGCGATTGACGCCGGAGTCGGAGGAATGACTGCCAGCTGGTGGAACGAGATCAATGAGTCCGTCCAATGGCAAGACGGGATATTCTTCACGCTCTGTGCCGTTTATGCCCTCGTTTCCTCCGTTGCCCTTGTGAGTCGATTGTATTACTATTACAGCACCTTCGAGTATATACATACATACATGTTGATATCCGTTTGAATAAGTATTCTTCTCGATTGAGTTTTCTGCGTATTGTGATTTGGTATGTGCATCTTTGGGCTTCCGTGGTACTGAAAATTTGGAGCTAGTTTTAAGCTGCTGATATTATAAGGTTGTTATTGTTAGTAGTGCTTTCCTGTGATTACAAATTTGTTTGCTAATACTAAAGAGTACTTTTTCTGAATGCTCTTGCTGATGGAATCATAGACTGGAAATTGATGTTTATTATTGTGGACTTGAGTGGCTTCAGTTACTGAAAGTGTGATAATTGGTATGCTCTTGTTAATTTGAGATATTCAGCGTTGCTTGTTAATTTTTTGTTTCTGGCTGCCTCAGATGATAGCATCAGAAGGTGGTGATTGTGGTTAGTTATTATAAACCTGAGTGGATGCAATTACCGAAGGTTGTCTCTTGTATTTTATCGCTTCAAAAAGTCACGACTTGTATTTATTTGTCAAGGTCATTGTAGTGTAGAGAATTATAGTTACTTAAGGTACCCACGAGACCACAAAAAGAAAAGTGAAAGTGTTCAGTTACTTGGCTGAAGGGTATGCATATAGTGTGGAGAAATACGCAAATAATTGGTGCCGTCTGCTAGTTCCGTATCTACATGATAATTTCCCTCAACACTTTGTGGCTCTATAAAACAAAGTATTTACCAGTGGATTGATGAATTCCTATTGTGGATTATGCTTGTGACCTTGTTATTCAGATTTCTTTGTCTTTTATTTGTTGACAATTTATCAATTTATCGAAGCTCTGTAAATATAATTGAAAAAAAAAACTATGATTAGCGAACGACTTGCGTCGTAAAGTTTGTATGACCGTTTCTTTACAATCAAATCAAAGCAAATGTTTTCCTTTTATGGTTTTAACGCAAAATCTTAGATTCAAATACAACGTTAGGAAACTGGAATTCTAAAGAACTAAAAAAGAAAAGAGAACACTGGTTGTGAATTATGTGAAATAGTGTCACGGGCAATTCCTTATTTCCTTTCTCAAAGGGAATGAGGAATTTTAAAAAAAAAATTATATGCCGAAAGCTTGGTGATAATTTGTACGGCTAATACTTTTTCCAAGTCTAATGGTCACAACTATGGCGGACATAGTTGAGTTTAACATTTCTTTTTTCTGATTTTATGACTTCAATCTAAAATAAGGTTATACCTCATGTCTTGTCAATCACATGTTTTACTTTAAGATTCATCCGAGGACTTATGTTTTTAATTTTCTTAATTTTGAATTCAAAAATAATTATAAACAAAAGAAACTCTGTACTGGTGTTCCGAAATTATTGAACTTTTCCAATTTTCTCCTCTTTAATTCCTTGCTTGATTATGTTATTTCAGCATCATAGCATCAGTCACCTGAACATTTTGTTGTATGAAAAGGCAGTCTCTGAACTGAAGGTGCATCTATGTCGTGCAGATCCAATTGATAAGGATTGAACTAAGGGTGCCTGAGTATGGTTGGACTACCCAGAAGGTTTTCCACCTGATGAACTTTATTGTGAATGGAGGTACGGATAAGAACCTGTCAAATATTCCACATTTATATTTCCAGCCATTGCATTAATCACCCTACTCACATGCAGTGCGCGCCGTTGTCTTCGGATTTCATAAGCAAGTATTTCTTTTGCATACCAAGGTAAGAGTACCTTGTTACCTGTTTATCCTACTTTGTACAACTTCCTCTCTGCAAAAAAGATTTTACCTTGCCATCCATTTATCCGACTCAATAGTTTAAATTCGCTCTTTGTTCTTTTACTTCCTTGCAACTTTTTTCATTCCAGTAGGTTTGAAAATGTAATGCATTTGTGGCTTTAAGAGCATGTGTCTTCAGAAAGGAGAAGAGATTTAGGTGACAAAAAAGAAATATAATTGATGATAATTCCTTCACCGTGTTGCCTAATATATCCATGAATAAATCTGTTCCACCTGTTTTTTCAGCATTGTCATATAATCTTTTGCTGTCATTCCTAGCAGTAGCAAATGCTGTTCGTGGTGTATGGGCATATGGCACTATTCACCTAAAGTGGGCATCATTTAGCTATAGATTTAGAAGATTATGTATATTTGTTTGATTCAGCTAATGTGTAAAAGGTAGTCAAGTTTATTTTGGTTATTCATGGCGGGTATAGGCCTGCCCTTGCCTTGTGTGCAATAATTTGGAGAGCCTTAAATGGTTTTTGTGGATGTGCTGCATTGTTCTGTGGAGATGAATTTTTGTGAGGTTGCCAAATTGTCGTCGAAAATGCTTGTAGATATTATCATTGTATGTACCTCTGTCATATTAATTCTATTTACTGATTTTTTAGAACTTTTACTATTTATTCTATTGTATTCACATTTTTTAATAAACCAGGCCTTGACTTTGGTACTTCTGGATCTTCCTGGCCTGCTGTTCTTTTCGACATATGCACTTCTTGTCCTTTTTTGGGCAGAGATATATCATCAGGTATATGCAAAAAGTTGTAGTAAAAATCTCACCTTACTGAAGTGTGACTGCTATAGTTGTCTAAAGGTGTTTCTAAATTTTAGCTTGTGAGTTGTAAATGGTATTATGTCACATGAGTATCACTGAAAGTTTCATCCTTGTCATTGGTCAGGCTAGAAGTTTACCGACAGATAAACTGAGAATTTTCTATGTTTCTATCAATGGTGTAATTTACTTCATACAGGTTAGTTGTGATTCCATTATACTGCTCTCTGATGAATTATTATCATCTTGGTTTTTGGTTGTATTTGTGCCTCTGGTGGTCAATACCGTGGAATTGCTCAGTGGCTATTGTGATGGTCAATGCCATGAAATTCCTCAGCATTTATTGTGGCTTGTGTATGTCGGCCATATATGCCTTTCTAGAATGTCTAGGATTTTATACTGCAAGCTTTGTTTGATATGGATCTTCTTTTGGCCTCCATTTAGCTATCGTATCTCGGCTTGAGTAAAATCTAGAATCTGGTTCCTCTTTCCAGTGCATTAAAAGAATTGGAGTGCAAAGCATTCCCAGCAAAAAATTAATGAATAATAATACATAGTTTTGGTGGCAGGAGCTGTTCTAGCCTGGTGATTATATTCTTCAGTATTTTTTATGCATGACAATGAATGAAATCATGTTTTCTGGGAGGGAGTCAAAATGTCTGTTTCCCCTCCCTCCTGGTTTCACTGACTTGAGATGCATGCTATTTCCAAAAGTTGGATGGAGTAAAATCTACTGTTTCATTGGTTATACTGACAAGATAAGAGATGTTGGCATCATCAGATCTGTATCTGGGTGTACCTCGGGATCAATGACAACAGCGTTGCAGAATTCATTGGAAAGATATTTATTGCAGGTTAATCTCACCCGAGTTCTTTTTTCGATCGTACCTTTATCCAAAGGTTTAAGCCTTTGACTTCCTTAGTTTACCTGAGATATTTATATTTGACTTCTGATCCTGCTCGATACTTTTGATCTCTGCAGTGGTATCATTTATAGCCGCATTAGGGTTTTTGCTATATGGAGGAAGGTGAGCATTGGAATTCTTGTTGGCTTCTCATTTAAAGCATTATTAATCTCTTCCTACTAATTTCATCAAGTCATATGTTTGGATTTCTTTATACCCTTGTGCACAAATTTTCCTTTGTCCAGGTTATTTTTCATGCTGAGACGGTTTCCCATTGAATCTAAAGGGAGGAGAAAGAAACTTCATGAGGTTTGTGCCTTTTTATAGTATTTAATAGGAAAGGTATAGTTCTATTTTAGCTAGATTGGATTCAACTAAGTAGATTAGCCAATATTGTCCAGATTACTTCACCTTTTTGGATAATGAAGGCTGCTTGATTCAATTGTCTTCTGGAAGTTCCAAGTTTGAAACTGAATTAATATTGTTCAGCCATGAAAAAGGGAAGCATGTTGCTGCTTTGGGATTGGTTTTATCTGAATAATTCATGCTCCTCCTTTTCTGTTGCATCATTAGTGGAGTAATGAATAAAAGATATTGGTTTTTTTCCTTAAGTGACAAAGGGAGTGAGCCGCCCCAAGTCAAAAACAATATTTATCACTAAACGTTGAAGCCAAAAGCAGAAGGTGGTTTTGAAGACTTTCCTTACGTTTCCTCGTTTCATTTTTTATCTCTCTTTCTTTCTAGTTAGGGAGTCCATAGATGAAAGCCTCTTCAGCAAACTCATTCGGCTGTAAATTACTAAATGTAGCTAATCAGTATGGATAACATTCATGTGTGTAAAGCATGCTTGTTGGAGTTAGTAATGGGTGTTAGGTTCAATCTCCAAATATCAAGTTTGTTGATTATCCTAATATAGAAGGCTGGTCAAGGTAATATATCCATGTTTTGAATCCCTTTCTTGATTTCCTTATAAATCCGTGTCCAACATAACTGTTCAAAATGGATATTCATTTTTATTTGAGTCATTAAGGAACAAAATGAATGTCACTGATCTGTTTCCTGAATTTCTGTCAATCCAAATCGTCGGACAAGTATCATTACCTTTCTAAATGTCAGGTGCCTAAAAGTTGGTGGGAGTAGTTGATTGCTAGGTCCCTTCAAGATTTCCAGATGATGTGGTTTGTGTCCATTGAGCAAAACGTCAGCAAGTGTACCACAAATTATTCAGTACTCTTTTACACGAAAAGATTCGTACTCATGGTGGAATAGGCTTGAAGATATGGAGCTAAAATTTCTAGAGGGGTGGTGACAGTTCAGAATTTGTCTTGGACACCAACTTTGACTGATTCTCACTTAGAATTGTATACAGAAAACTTTATTTCTCTCAGTATAGCTTAATTAAAATTGGTCCATCAGTGTGGGTAACAATTATAGAGAAGCAGAGATGGCCAACTTTTGTGCGCGAACATTTTCATCATAAAATCAAAACTCTTCAGATTGATTATGGAAAGCAATTGTATGGAAGCAGAGACGACTGACATTTGTCTGTTATCATTAGCATCGGAAAGTCAAAACTATGAATTGATTGTGTAGCATATCCATGCTTGTAATGTCTATGCTTGTTGTTCCTTCAATCATTTGTGCGGACTGACTGGATTCTGTTTGCAGGTTGGATCTGTGACAGCTATATGCTTCACTTGTTTTCTTATAAGATGCTTTGTGGTAAGTTTCAAATTGCCCGTAACTTTTTTATTTAATTTAGAATTAAGTCGAAGTGGTTCTTATCACTTGTCTTTGCCTATGGTAATATTGGTGTCACTACTAAACAAAATGCTTTGTTATCTGAACACCCTGCTCTATAATAATTCACACTTTGGAATTCTTTTCAATAAACCATGGTTATCAAATATAGATGCATACATATTTTTATCATGCTTCTTGTTGTTGGCTAGTAGCTATTTTCGCCTCCCTTGCCATGTTGGGATTCCAGATCTTAAATTAAAAAAATTTTCACCGAAATATTCAGTCACCTACAGCTTTCTTGCTCACATCGTATTCTTTGACAAAGTTGGAAAATCCTGGTTCAGATGTAATTTTACCTTGTTATCCTCGAATAGTGTTTATCCTGGAATTGGCTTGTTGTTTATCTCGATGTTACTTCTCTTTTAGTAGCTTCACTTGATTATGTAACCGAATGTTGTTCCTTTTATGTTTGCTTTACTCGCTCCATTACATGCCTATAATCTGCCCTTTACTGCAGGTGGTGCTATCAGCTTTTGATTTAGATGCATCACTCGATGTACTGGACCATCCAGTTTTGAATTTAATCTATTACACGGTACCAACTCTCTTTAGATCTGTGCCCACTTTATTTCAGTAGTAGATATCTTCATGTTCTAATGTAATTCATGCAAAAAAAACAGCTGGTTGAGATTCTTCCTTCAGTTCTTGTCTTGTACATTTTGCGCAAGCTACCTCCTAAAAGAGTATCAGCCCAGTACCACCCCATCCGTTAGAGTCCAGAGAAGGCTCATTATCACCGATTACATTTTAGGGGGCTCTCGTGGTTCCAGATTTGAAGTTACGGAGCTTGAAGATGAAATTGAAGCCTTGAGAAGAAATCCAGATTTATTATAATTCTGGGATGGCGTGTGTCGTCAGAAATTTTCTTTTACCTGTATTTTATGAAGAGATGTGTCAATTAAATTGATTTCTACTTAGTTTTTGTGGCTTTGAGAAGGTTTGCCATTTGGTCAGTAGTTAAAGTTACTGCATGGTACATTTGAAGAGATATGTCAATTAAATTGATTTCTACTTAGTTTTTGTGGCTTTGAGAAGGTTTGCCATTTGGTCTGTAGTTAAAGTTACTGCATGGTACATTTTCTTGTCTTGGTGCTAGTAATTTTTTCCAGTATGTATACTAGTATTTTCAGCTTCCTTTTTTTGTTCTTTTTTCCCCAATGAAATCTCAGATTTTGGCTGCTTTTCCGGTGTTGTCTACTAGAGTATTTGAATTGTTTTCTGAATGCAGTGCTGGCTTGAAATTGGAATACTGCGTTTTTTGAGTTTATTCAGTGACAGCACTTAAAATAAATGAAATTGCAATAGACTTACCTGAGTTTTTATGTCTAGAATGACGAGTTCAGATCTCCTACTCAATTTTAGTATTCTTCTAGTCTACTATATTGGATAAATGACACGTGTTACTATTATGACATCATCTTGTACATGTGGCATCAGTGGTGGAATATTATTGCAGGCGAATATTAACAGTGACAATATGTATGATTTCCCCTAAACCACTTTTTATAGTAATTTGACTATGAATTTATTTTTAAGGGATAAGTGCAAAAATTACTCGAGGTTTAGCCTAATTATAAATGATTAGTTATATTTAAATATACCACCTTAATGTGTTACAAACACCTCTTCCTTGGTGTCAAAAAAAAAAAAAAAAAACACCTCTTCCTTGAGGCAACCATCAGAAATTATAAGATAATAGCATCCTTCCTTGAGGCAACCATCAGAAATGATAAGATAATAGCATCCATGAGTAATATGTTTCTTGAAGCAAGCTTCATCATTGACTTTAATGGCAATCCACTCGTCCGACATAGGTCACAACTCACAAGCGCAACCAATTTCTATAAAATACTTCAATTATGCACAATGCCATCACGCTAGTTCGGTGATTTCGCACCGGCACTGTACTTGTTAATTTATTTTTAAAAAAAATAATTGTTTGTGTATACATCAATTTTAAGTAAACTTCAGTAGGAATCCCACAATATTTTATAAATATATAATCTATATAAAAACAAACACACAAATAATTCTACTTATACAATCATTAGTAACTCTTGACTATTTTAACCGCATTATTGCTTCAACGTCTACAGAATCTCAACAGAGTTCAACATAAAATACAGTTTGTTATGTGATGACATGTAATTGCAAATAATATAATATTGATATGAAATTATTGAAAAAGAAGAGCTTCAAGGAAGTATCTCAGTCAGACATCAGTTGTCAGCACTGGCGGATTCAGGGGTGGGCTAGGGCATTGAATTATCTTTTAAAAAGTAATAATTATAATTTATATTATCTTTTTTTTTGGATTTTCTATCTGATCCACTTCATTTTCGTATATCGGCCCGTCCAATTAGGGTCTCATGCTCCGCAATTAGTTGTCAGTGTCTCAATCAAGTAAATAAATGCTTCTCCAGTACATATCATCCTCTCCATAAATAGGCTTAAATAAATTTCTACAAACCAGGGCCAGCTAAGTTTCCTGTTTTTAATTTATTTATTTAATGTACCATTATTTTCAAAACTAACTGTTTAGTCCACATGCACTGTTTCATCACCTCATGACTCTTTGGTCTAACCAAACACCCCCCAAATTCACTATAAATACTTCACCAAACCAAAAAAAAAAATATTGGCTAGTTTTTCTTTCTGTCTTTTGAAAAAAAAAATATAAAAAAGGAAAATGGCTCTGATGAACAGACCATATTCTTACACAAAGATTCAATTTGAAGACCCTGATGAAATACATCACAGAAAGGCACAATTCTTGATTTACAAGGCCTTACAGAAGGCTGATACAAGGAGCAGGCCATCATGGTTGAGAGTGAAAGTTTGTAAGCTGAAGATCAAAATTGGTAAGAGATTGAAGAAGCTGAAAAGGGGATTCTCATCAACTTTGTTTTTAGCAAAAGCTGATTTGTATAAGCAGATTAATTTTGTGTTAAAATCTTGCAAGTATTTGATACAGGGGAAACAGGGCTCAGTTGTTAGGAATGTCCCTCCAGTGTTTTGAAATTTACTTCATCATAATTCAATTTTTTTTTCTTAATTCTTGTTTTGTTTTGTCACAAGAAATAATTGGGATTAATGGAAAAGGTATAGAGGGTATAAGCCCGAATTATGAGGTTACATTTTTATATATGTACTCAAGGGATTGTTGTGGAATGCTGCCTGATTCTAAATTACGTGGTTAAAAAATAATTTAGTGCTTGAAATATAATTTCTGGGACTTTTAAATACTTTCAATTGGCTCTTTCATATATTAGATGCTGGCTTTAATATTCTTTTTTAATTTTTTAGATAAATAAAAATATATAAAAAGAAAGGAAAAAGTCCTGATCACAAGCCAATCAGTTAGCAGAGGAAAAACAATGCAAAATGTCAGGAAAAAACCATAAAAATAACTTAAAAATGCAATTTAAGTGAAGAGTGTTTTTGTCTCAAAGATTTTCGAGTGATATTGTCATTTGTTGTTTTTTTGACGTCTTTCGAAGTATCACGATGGCTTTAATATTCTTTTTTTAGGAGAATATTGTAATTTATTGATGAGTATAAACCAGCCGTTACAATATTGTCGAGCCAAGAAGGAGAATTCTCCTCTTCATAGACAAATAGAATTGAGATTTCCTGTTCCACTTTCCTGTTACATTGCATTGGATGAATGACACGTTTATAAGATGATGTCATAATTCTATATGTATCTTTCATCCAATATATGGAATAGTGAGTGGAACAGAGAAACTGGAATAGTAGATCTCATCCCAAAGAAAAAATGGCGAATAAACAGAAAAATTAGCTAAAGCACGCGCAACAGAAATTTCCATTATTCTAATATATTATAAGCTCTTGGAACTTTATTTATCCAGACAAATTGAGAATTTTATTTTTAAGATAAGATCTAACATTTTATTAGTATGTGAAATTTATAGTACGATGTATAACTAACGGTAATTGTGTACACGTATTATGAATTCAAATAACGAGACACGTAATAAAATAAGAAAATCTATATATATATAATAGCAGAAGTCCGGAAATTGTATTTTCCCGCTCTTTTTTGACATTTATATTAGGAAACATTGTAAAAATTATAAATGATAATTATTATAAATTATAAATGGTAATTATTATAAATTCTTATATTAGGAATGTATTATAAGAAGATTATTGTAATTATATAAATTAGGAAAATATTAAATAGTATCAATTCCATCTATATAATATATATATATATATATATTTTAAAATTTATAAATGGTATTTCACCATTATTGTTTCTATATATAATTTTATTTGTTTCAATGGAGAAACATATCTTTCACGCCAATTATATTATTTAGCTTATTATTTATGCTAAATTATCTAATATTTATACTACATAAATTACATTGGAGAAACACTTTCATATTGTTCTTTCATATTATTGATCCTAAATTCGAAGCCTAAACACCAAATATGGTTTCATCTTCACGTTCCCCTCTATTTTCATTTTTATCAAGTGTCCCGCAAACACCGCCAGTATTGAACTCGAATACTGCAATAAGGAAGAGTTTTTATATACACTATATTGTAGATTTGTACGGACAAAATTTGGTGAGTTTCTTTTTTGATTATTCTTGATAGTTTCGTTGTATTTTTTTTAAGTTGTTATTTGTATGGTTTGTTTGTTTTCTTTATTATTCCTCGATATTGTTTTTATTCCTTATATTGTATTATTTTTTATATACACTATATTTTTTATTATTTTCTGTTACATTTCTTATATTGTAGATTTTAAGTTGTTTTTATTCCGTTTTCATTTTTTTAAGTGTTATTCTTGATAGACACTTCGATATTATTTGCTTTTTATGTAATTATTGCAGTATAAGGTTCTCTTCTACCAATATTTTGATATGTCCCCCATTTGTTCGGCAAAAAAAAAAGAAAAAAAAATAAACTTCTACCTACTTATTTTAATGGCTTCTTATATTGTCTAATTAGAAATTAATTACAAATTGTAATTATATTAAATTTTTTGTGGCAGTGTCTTCCATGCAAATTCGGCGGTCAATTTAATGGTCTTACACCATTAAATTGTGACATGCATAGTGTGAACTAACATACTTGGACGGTCAGAGTGGTCAACCCCTATGGCACATTCTATTTTACGGACGGATGGATCAAATTCGTCTATGATAACGGAATTTCAGATGGTGAATTGTTGATTTTCTCTTATCGTGCCAACCACGTTTTTTATGTCAATATTTTCTAATGATGATTCATGGGAGAGAATCGATGAGTACTATATTATACGTGTATTTGATATCAGTTCAGGTAATATATTATAGTTTAAATCATATATATATGATATTTTTGTTTAATTATAAATTAGTTGATTAATTGATTGATTTAATTAATACGTGTGCAATAGGCAGCGATGATTCTGACGATGATGATATTAAGGTGGATGATATTGAGAATCCGACTTTTCGATTAATTCATCCAATGTCACATATAAATAAACCTCGCTTGGTAAATATTTACTCATATATATCTATATATCTATATAATAGCATAAGTCCGAAACAATAATTTTCCAACTCTTTTTACTTCTTATATTAGGAAATAATTGAAACATTATAAATGGTAATTATTATAAATGCTTATATTAGGAAAATATCATAAGAAAATCGTTATAATTATATAAATTAGGAAAATATTTCAAGAAAAGATTGTAAATGGTATTCCTATTTTCTATGTATATAAATTAGAAAAATGTCATAAATGATATTCCTATTTTATATGTATAAAAGTTAGGAAAATTTTATAAATGATATTCATACTTTATACCAAAACTGAGTCTATATTATCAATTATATCTATATATAATATATATTATAAAAATTATAAATAGTATTTCACTACATTAATATTATATCACTATATGTTAGTTATGTTCTACTGTTCATATATATTACAATGATTATGTTGATTCTATACATCATATTTTCATCAAATATATTATTATTTGTTTCAATGGTGTTGTTAATTTTTTTATACAATGTAATATTGATTAATCAAGTTTTAAATACTAATGACTATTCAAATTTGCCTAAATTATTTAATAAAATTTAAAATAGACGAATTGTGATTCTATGTATCTTTCACCATTGAATTAACAATTGATTTTGTTTTCAGAGAATTTTTTGGCAGCTTATTATTTATGCAACATCCTCTTATAGTTATACTACTTAAATTGCATTAGAGAGATACTTTGATATTGTTGATCCTAAATTCGAAGCATAACCACCAAATATGGCTTCATCTTCACGTTCCTCTCTATTTCCGTATTCATCAAATCTCACCCCAACATCGACATTATTGAACTTGGATTATGCACTAAACAAGAGTTTTTATATAAATTATATTGTAGATCTGTATGGATATTACTTGGTGAGTTTAATAAAAAAAAACATTTGTTTCTTTTTTTATTATTACTAATAATTTTGTTGTATTTTTTTAAGTTGTATTTTGAATTATGATTTGTTTCCCTTTTTTTTGTACCGACCGACGGTTATCCCAAACATGCCTTTTTCCTTTGGACTTTTGATCCGCGTTGCCACTTATGGACTTTCTACACCCTGGAAATGAATTTCATGTCTTCTCCCACACTCGAACACAAAGCCTATGTTCTTAGAGTGTGAGTATTAATTTTACGGATGGATGAAGCAAATTCGTCCATGATAAATGAATTCCAGTTGGTGAAGTGTTGATTTTCTCTTATCGTGTCTTCCATGTTTTTGATGTGTCAATATTTTCCAATGGTGATGCATGTAAGAGAATCAATGTGTACCCTACTATAAATAAATTTTATTTTTATTTACTTTATATGAATATTTTATTATTAAAATAAAGTAATAAATACCAACTCATGCTAAAGCCCCCGTTCAAAGACAAAGATACACCCCTGATAATACACGTGAATAATAAAAAAAAATGATTCATATGAATAATAAAATAATAATAACACACGTGCGGGATTAGTAGTTAATTAGTAAAATGGAAGTTTTGAATCCAACTTCTCAACCTAATTCCATAGTAACTACAAGTAATATTTAAGACAGCTTGTCCTTGTCTATTGATTTGACAATGTAATTGGAGCGCAATAACATTTTTGTCGCTCAAATCTAAAAGACAACTTTTCAAAGAACTACATGAGAATATGGTTTGCATGATTAGGGACACGAGTTTCACAATATCAAAAGTTGATTTTTCAATAGCTTAATTTGATTCTTGAAGATGGCTAAAACTCGAAAATAGAAAGATGTGCTCTGCATGTCAAAAGTTACATATATCATTATAAATTATAGAATATGGATTGAAAATCAATAACGATCTCTATGAGAGTTAAGTAATTGGATTAATAGAATATTATATTCTGTAAGTTTGTTAGCCCATTTGGTTTTAATTTCAATCTTATTTTATTTTCACTACATTTTCGTTTAAAATTGATAAATATGTTTGGATATACTCACTGGCGGACCTAGGGGGATAAGGGGGGCTATTGTCCCCCATAATTTTTCAAAATTTCATTTTCCCCCTAAAATATATGATTTTGCCCCCAAAATTTTGATAAAAACTTCAAACAATTATCTTTTATAATATAAAAACTCATTAATTATGGTTAATATATGAGTATTTTTTTCATTGTTCAAATTTGTAAACTCGATCCGTTTTTCGCCCCCCAAAGTTAAAATTATGCGTTCGTCGTTGGATATACTTATTTATTGACTCTATATTGTTAGAACTAAAAATAATATTTGTTAATGGTGTTTTCTGCATAAAATATTCTAAAACCTTAATAGACCTGAAAACATGTTTGGTAGGCATGTCTCGTTCCAACTTTCAAGTTGCCGAGAAATTTAAAAAAACAAAAAACAAATGGAAATGGATAAAATAAGTATATTTCTATAAGTTTAAATAATGAAAATATGGAACTCTCCTTAAAAATGAAAATTATAACATTTTCTATGTTTCTAAACTGTCATATTCCTTTAACCATTTAAAAACTTTTGCTTGTATCCCAAAAAATTCATGTAATATATATAACAAAATTCTCAGAGATGCGTATCCAGGTGGGAGTAGGAATATGACAATAAAATTATTCCCTCCGTCCCAAATATATAGTCCAATTTGAAATTTTTACATGGATTAAGAAAAGTACTATTGGAAACTACAAATATGTTACATATTTACTTGGTTTACCTTTATTTAATGAATAGTGTAAATTATAAAATACATATATATTAAATAAGGTTATAATAGTAAAAGAATGGAAAAATATTATTAAATATAGTAAGTAGACTATATATTTGAGACATCCCAAAGTGGACTATATATTTGTGACGGAGAGAGTAGAATTCAAGTTTTTCGCTTCCTTTTTCTCTTATATTTTGTATTTTTCTTTTTGAATGTATAATGTTGCATGTCGATGAGACGAATAATATATTTGACGAATTAATTGAGCTTAAAATATCACACATTTAAAAAAATTAAGTGGTATTTGAAATTTTCAAAACTATAACATTAAGTAGTTGTGTCGGTGAGTAAATGAAATCAGTTATAGCCAAGACAAGAAAAACCAGCCATTCTTCCTATCTCTCTATTAAATGTGTCCTGCAGGGTACAGCCGTACCACTTTTAATTGCTGGACTCCAATATATCTAACCTTATTGCATTCCCATTCTCATTTTTGGAAATTATTGGCATCTTACATACACTATTTATTATCACATTTAGTGATGTGCCAAACAATTCAAACAAGCAAAATAATATCGCCTGCCAAATGGGTTGTCCACACAATATGAATTCTATTGCTACATGGCATCATTTTCACCATTCGATTTAAAAATATTTTATGTTCTATTGCTAAATGGCATTAATTTCATCATTCGATTTTAAGAAAAAAATGGTTATAGGGTCAGCCCTAGCCTGACCCTAGTCATATAGGGGGCCTAGGCGTAGATTTTTCAAGCTCTATGACTTCAGGTAGGGGTGAGCAAACGTCCGGTTCGGTGCAAAACCGAACCGAGCCGCAAAAAACAGAAAATCGAATTTATATTTTTTTCAAATCGAAACCGAACCGCAATGCTAGAAAAACCGAACCGAACCAAACGAACTATTTCAGTTTGGTTCGGTTCATTTTCGGTTTGGGCTTTATTTTGGGCCTTTACGTTTTTTTTGCCAAAAAAAATATTTTATATTTATTTTACAATTTAACAATAAAATAAAATAAAAAATTGAAATAATAATATAAAAATATATTAAAAAAATAGAAATAAATTTGTTCGGTTCGGTGCAAACCGACATTTTATAGACCAAATCGATCGGAACCGAAAATTAATTCGGTTTAGTGATTCAAAACCGAACCAAACCGTTTAACAAAAAAAACTGAATCAAACCGAACTAAACCATCGGTCCGGTTCGGTTTTTCGATTCTGGTTCGATTTTGCTCACCCCTAACTTCAGAGCTTTCTAGTCCTAGCCTTAAGGGATAGAACCTTTTAGGACTAGGGCAGCGTTGGGACAGGTCAACCCTTATTTTATTGACGTCTCTAAAATTTCGAAGTGGATATGAATTGATGTTTGTGCAAGATGTTAGGAATAAAGTGACATCAATTTATAATCAACAAGAACCCATATAATTTCTAAATTGGGCTACGATCCTATTTTGTAGATGGGCTTCAGCAGATTATATTTCGAACTGGACTTTGTTCTCTTTTTTAGATCAATCACTAGTAGGCTCCTCACATAGGCCTCTGTTTGGCCCAAAAAGATATAGGCCGATGTCGTCAGACCAGTTTCTTACTTTCTTGTTTTGACAGGCATCAAAATCCATTTAAAGTATAATCCAACACCATTTCTGGACTGCAATATAATCTATTACAGCCATCAGTCCTTTTTTCTTTTTTTTTTTTTGAGTACAATGGGAGAACTTGAGGAGGGGACACACGCACTCGTATAGAATCGAATATGGGTCATTTACCCTTACAGCACATATCTCAACCACTAGAGTACAATATTGATCCCAGCCATCAGCCCATTTAAATTCAGGTTCCTGGCAAATAATCTATTACAGATGTCCATGCAGAAATTTTGGCTGGCTGTGTCTCGTTCTAGAACTATTAATTTCCGATTTTTTTATTTTTTATTTTAGTCTTCAAATCTCTATTTAAACTGTTCATCACATAGCCTAGTTACATGATTGTTTTCTTTTTAAATAAAAAAATTATATTTGTCTTTTTCACACTCACTAGTATTTCACCCGTGCGATGCACGAACTGGATATTAATAAAAAAATAATTTTTTAGTGTGTGCAATGGTTGTAATTTCTAAAGGTAAATAAAAACCAAAAATAAGTAAATATGGAATAAATAATAGAACAATATATCATAAGTGCACATAAAATAATTTATTATATAAATAAGTCAAACAAATTATTTTTAAATAAACAAAGAGTTTAAATATATAACATTAAAACAGATTTCTAATTAAATGATACAAAGTCCATGATTCTTGTAAACATAGCACCAGAAAAAATACATTTCAAAGTTGGATTGTCAATATCCGCATAATGTTAAAAAATAAAACATCAATAAAGTTAAATAAATGAGAAATTAATATCTAAGTACATTACATTTTTCACATAATCTGCACCAGCAACACCACCATTACACCAATTGAAAATCAATATTTTATGCAACAAAATTATCCACTATATTTTAATTAAAAAAAACATACCAAAAGAAAAAGAATTTTTTTATATATAAATCAATGAATCTGAAATTTGGGCCGATTGATTTAAACCAATTATCCTATTTGAATCCATAAAACATTAAATTATTAAAAGCTTATATCTACTTAACCAATAAGGCAATAACCAAATCCATATTTTTTTGTGGTGTATACTAATCCCATACCAAGGGGAATTGACCCAAATCCTATATAGATTGAAATCAACAATTAAACAAAACTCGTTTGACAGCCCATACACTGAGTTGGCTTGGGCTGCAATTAATTAAGCCTTCATTAATTTTCATTTGGTGTTCTTATCCTCACAAAAACGCCCAACCTAGGGTTTCTTATACCACACCTCTCTCGCGCCGCTGTGGTTCAACCGTGAGCGACGCCGCCCCTTAGGAATCTAAGAGAGTTTTCAAGACCTCTGCCAGGAATCTAAGTCGGTGTTCGCGACGCCCGTCTCTCCCGCACCGTAATTAGCTAGAGGGGTCTCTCTCGCATCTTCTTTGGTGGCTGCGATTTGAACCCATACAACTTCTTCGTGTTGCTCAGGAAGGCTGCAGAGCTGGGCCTATAACATAACGGCCCATCTACCCCGCCGTCTTCGACCATCCGAGCTTGGGCCTCTCCTCTAGCTTGGGCCTGCTTTGGTGACCACCTCTTCCAAGCTTCGGTCTCAACCTCAATCGGGCGCTACGGCCGCATCGACGCTTTAGCGTAGCACCCGCTCAACGACTCAACGCTCCTTGGTTTGTCGCCCACGAAGCCGCCACCACCTAAGCCACACCGATGTTGCTGCAGTTTCTCCGCGTCTTGGTGCTCAGTTGACAAACAAAATTCGGAGGAAACTTGAAAATCAGCGAAGACAAGACGTGTTGGCTGAGGATGCCTTTTTTGGCGGCGATAATGTAATGCTTGAGGGGTCGCCTTCTTCCGAATATGCTTCTTTTTTGAGTTCTGGTGGCAGCATTGCGATTCATGCTGGTATGTTATTAAGAAATCGAAATAACCTCTGCATTTGATCATCTGATGCTATACGTGTTCCAATTGTGTGAATTTTTTTATTTTGTTGTTCGAATGTCTGTCTGTTTCTTTGTGTTATTTAACATGTTTATTTAGGAGATGATAAGTTGTATTAGAGGTTATAATCTTTTAAACGAAGAGAGTTTTGAGAGTTTGAAATGGAGATATTTTGTAATATTTGTAGATGATAATTTGATATACGTATGATTACTGATTAAATTGTCTGTGCTAAAACCAAATATGTTTCTGGAATTCTTTGATATTATGAAAGTTTTAACTAATTACATTTGAGGCACATAGGACAACTGTTGCTTGATAAGTTTATGCAAATGGTTTCTAGCCATATCTTCATGTAGCATAAGTTAAATTTTGGATAAATATATGTTTGTAATTTTTCATTTCTCAGTTGGTTTATTGTCTTACTAATTGCAAGCTATTGCATGCCAATTTACAATCTATTTCTGACATTTGTTTAGTATTACACTTGCTCAAAATTGACTTCATTATTTTTTATACTCGTGGGATTGACCAGGTGAATGATTGGGTCGCGACATTATTCTATCGATGCAATAACTACCCCGATGAGTTAATACATCTACTTATTTCTTCAAAAAGAAAATTGATCTCATTGATTTTAAGGTATTTCCAATTATTGCATGGTAATCTGTTGCATCCGAGCTTGGGCCTCTCCTTAAGGGGTTACGCCTTTTTTCTTCTTTGGATCGCCGCAACTCTCGCCGCATGAACTCGGCCTCCTTTTGGTTCTTGTGAGTTTCAATCACCGATGCTGAGGATTTGCACAGATCTTGGGCTTGACATAATGTTAGTCCAAGTGGCTACGATAATCTAGAGGGGGGGGGTGAATAGATTATCTCGGTTTTTCAGATTTTGCCCTCTTTTTCGAATAATCAACCAAAGACGAGAATGTAAATGCGGAAATAAAACAACACTCGTCGATTTAAAGAGGTTCAACCCACCTAGGGCCTAATCCTCTACCACCCCAGTATCTCCGGGATGGATTTTAAAAAGAAAGAAAAGATTTTATTAATTTACCAAAAATTAATACAACACCTGAGGATTACCACAACCCTCCTTCACCACTTTGAGGATTACCACAATCCTCTTACACCACCTTGAGGATTACCACAACCCTCTTACAACACCTTGAGGATTACCACAACCCTCTTACAACACCTTTGAAGATTACCACAACCTTCAAACACCTATCACCTAGATCACCCAAGTGTATTCTTACCACAAGAATACTCACAAGGATGTCTTGTGTTGAATGATGACCAAAATCAAGATTACAACTCAATAATGATTGATACAATATGAGTACAAGTGTAATCAAGAATTGAAAGCCTAGACCTCAAATTTGTGCAAGTGAAAGTGCTTAGGCTAATACAACAAGATATATGAAAGTGTTTGCTTTGTATGCTCTTTGCTTGTATATTGTGTTGTATCTTGTTGCTTGAATGAAGCCTCTATTTATAGGAGAGGTCTTGGCTTTGATTTCCGGACATTGGCTCCTCCTCGGGGAGTGATTTTTAAAAGAAACCATTTAAAATCATCAATATAGTGTTAGAAATCAATCCCACAAAATAGGGAAAAATATGCAAAACGCATAGCGGATAGTTTCTTTGTCAAACATGGGGTTCGACCGGTCGCAGCAGAGATAAGATTGAAATTGAATTCTGCGAATTTTTACACAGGGGGGGGTCGGTCGAAGGGGGCGACCGGTCGCCACCGTGACCAGGTTGCCCTCGACGTTTTTATTTAAACAGAGAAGTCCGGAACAAAAATCCAACTTGCAGTGTACAGTGTCGCTCACGGCCGACCGGCCGACCACACCGGCCGCCCACCAGTCGGTCGACGGCCGCCCGCCCATTTTTTCTTACGTCCCATTTTCTGTTTCAAAACTCAACTCAGTGCGGGTTGCCTATAGGGCGACCGGTCGAACTGAAACAAAAGTGTTGTCCAATTTTAAATCGAAAATAAACTCCAAGAAATACTCCAAAAAATAGTAAAAACATTTTAGATCGATCGGAAGTATTGGGACAACATTTAGGGACATTGTTTTGGTATAAAAACCATTTGAGCAAAATCATCAAAATCATGATAAAAACATTTATCTAACACATAATACCTTGTAATCTCCGTACTCTAGTCCACGGAATTTGAAGAGCAGTGTGTGGCCGCACTTTCACCTCGGCCCTACTAGATGGCCCTCAACTCAGCCCCCATAACTCCCATGTTCCCTTCTCTCCTCAGGGGACTCTTCCGAGTCGATAGCGAATCCGTAACCTCGGTGAGTCGGACGGTGATTCCACCTCTACGCTTGCTCGTTAGATGCGGCACCCTCCCTCGTCTCACCCTAAGGTAAATAATAGAGCGGTATCCTTCCACGCCTTCTTTGAAAAATGGTGCCGTAAAACCCGTTAATCTTATTTAGATCATTACTATCTATATTTTTTTCTTAAATAAATGGATTGAAAGTGAAAATCTATGCAAGATACCTGGATAAGGACACCTACCCTTATGTCTACATTTTTTAGGTTTCAGGTAGTTTATAGTTCTTTTTCAATATTAGGTAAAAAAATAATTCATTTTATGATAGAAGTTTAATTTATAGAAAACTCGAATAGATAATGTTAGTCCAAGTGGCTACGATAATCTAGAGGGGGGTGAATAGATTATGCCGATTTTTCGCAAATCACCCTCTTTTTCGAATCAACAAGTAAATGACAAGAATATAAATGCGGGAATTAAACAACACTCGTTGATTTAAAGAGGTTCAACCCACCAGGGCCTAATCCTCTACCACCCCAAAGTATCTCAGGGATGGATTTCAAAAAAAAAAAGATTTTATTAATTACCACAATTAATACAACACCTTGAGGATCACCACAATCCTCTTACAACACCTTGAGGAGATTACCACAATCTTCCTTCACCACCTTTGAAGAGTACCACACTCTTCAAACACCTATCACCTAAATCACCCAAGTGTATTCTTACCACAAGAATACTCACAAGGATGTCTTGTGTTGAATGATGGACAAAATTCAAGATTACAACTCTATGAAACCAATACAAAGATTGAGTGCAAGTGTAATCAAGAATCAAAAAGCCTAGACCTCAAAGATGTGCAAGTGAAAGTACTTAGGCTATTACAACAAGAATGAAAAAATGAAAGCTTGAACAATTTGCGTGATTTCTTGTTGTGTATTTTGCTTGTATGTGTTGTATCTTGTGTCTTCAATTCATCCTCTATTTATAGGAAGCTTCACCAACATAGGCTCCTAACATAGCTCCTCTATCTTCACTTTTGTCTACAAAAAGAAGATCACAAAATGTAGAAATATTGTACAAAATAGAAAAGCAAATCTTGTCATGTCACAGTTACAGAACGGTTGAAATTTTCTTTGTCACAAAATAACAAAGGGCGCGGGTTGCCTGTTGAAGATTTCGACCGTTTTGAAAAAATAGTGCGATCAGGTAGGGGTTGCGGGGGTGCGGCCGGTCGAGGTGGGGTGCGGCCGGCCGCCCCAGGGTGTCGAGTCGCCGACCTCACCTTGACCGGTCCCCCTCCCTTTTTTTCAAGACCTGTAAGTTTGTTTCGATTTTCTAATCTTCGTGTACGGTCAACCACTTTTGAAGCGGACCGGTCGACCGCCCCTTTGAAATGTTGTCCGATTTTTTCAAAAATAAACTTCAAGAAATACTCGAGAAAATTAGTAAAAACATTTTAAATTATTTGGGAGTATTTAGACAACATTTATAAACATAGTTTTGGTGTAAAAACCAATTTAAACAAAACCATCAAAAGTGTTGTCCAATTTTTATTAAATTAAAAACTCTAAGAAATACTCCAAAAATTAGTAAAAATATTTTAAATCATTTAGACAACATATAAAAACATTGTTTTGGTATAAAATCTTATTAAAACAAAATCATCAAAATCTTGATAAAAACATTTATCTAACAAACTCCCCATTTTTGATGATTACAAACCAAAACGATTTTAGAAGGTCGATTTTAAAACAAAACACATTTTAGGTCTTAAAACAACAATCAATTACAAACAAGATACATCATAAGTACAAGCACACAAGGATAGGAGCAAAGATTTTTCAAAATCATTTTTGCACAAGCTCCCCTATCAACATGCATATAAAGAACAAGTATACAAGCAACAACTAAAAGCTAAAAGCTTAGCTTTCACAACTTAAGCTTGAATTCCATGAGCTTATAAGCTCCCCCTGTCACAAAACATCATTAGTCAAGCATAAAAGTCCACAATACATCAAATGGACTAAGCATTATTCTCGAACTTTATGGCTTTCAAGAGCCCTAGCTTATAGCTTTTCTTGCAAGCTTATTTTCGCTTCTTTTAGCGTATGAGCATTTTTCTTATTTCTCCCCCTTTGGAATCATCAAAAAGAATGTTAGCACGATAAAAACATCACATATTCATATCAAAGTGCGCAAATTTATCGATTTATCGAGCTTATTGAAAATTGAAGCTTAAATTCCAAATAAAATGGAAAAGTTGATCAATTGACTTGCAAAAGCTCATTTGATTGATAAAGCATGATCTCTATATACTTATAAGACTTTTCAAATCGAGAGAATCATGTAGATGATGTATTTTTCATTGAAACATTTTGTCAAACACTTGGCGTGCATTGAATAAAACTAGAAGTATATAACGCCTTTGAAATTCATTTAAGCCAAAAAATTTCATCACCAATTTAGTCCAAACAACATTCAATACATCATAAATATTAAGCTCATCACATTCATATGAAATTAGCATCAAGAATTTTGCAAATAAGTCAAAATCTCAAGGGTTCAACCCAATTGAGCAAATGAAGTAGAATTCTTACCATTTATTCGGTAAAGATGAGCAATTATGATGATAATCGAGCTTAATGAAGTCCAAAAGATGAAACATATACAAGAAAATACATTTGAAGTGAAATTTTAATTTATTTGGCGAAGGGGACGAAAAATAGACCAAATAAGCCACAATGGTAAATCAAGACAGAACCGAATTTAACCAAAATTTGGTGACGGGCGACGGTCATGGTTGAGGCGGTTGCCCTCAACCTCCTCAGCCCACTATTTTGATAAAATTTCCAAAATCCGATTTTCAACCAAAAATCCGATTTTCGCCCTAAGTTTTAAAAACGTGCAAAATGCAATCATAGACCTCATTCAATATGCATTATGCCTAATCGAGCTCGTATTGATGCAAAAGTCTCGGAAGTTAGCGGTTTAGTAAAAATGTCCGCTAATTGATCTTGAGATGGTACAAAAGATATCTCAATTTTTCATTTTGAGACACAATCCCTTAGAAAATGATGTCGAATCTCAATATGTTTAGTACGGTTATGATGAACCGGGTTTTGAGCAATATTTATAGCGGATATGTTATCACAAAAGATAGGAACATTTTCAAAAGAACATTTATAATCCGCTAAAGTTTGTTTCATCCAAAAAAGTTATGTACAACAAAATGCAATGAAATATATTCGAGCAGTAGTTGAAAGTGAAACACAATTTTGTTTCTTTGAAAACCAAGATACTAGGCAATCGCCTAAAAATTGACATGATCAGGAAGTACTTTTCCGATCATCAATATTTCCGCATAGTCCGAATCACTATAACCTTTAAGAGAAAAATTT
This sequence comes from Rehmannia glutinosa, assembly GCA_016081115.2. Lineage (NCBI taxonomy): Eukaryota > Viridiplantae > Streptophyta > Magnoliopsida > Lamiales > Orobanchaceae > Rehmannia > Rehmannia glutinosa. The sequence continues at coordinate 9,624,198 of CM071929.1, read as the reverse complement.
TCATTCTTTGGATAAAATAAACCATATTGAATAGTGTCTTTCAAATATCGAAAAATCCTTTTAACGGCACTTAAATGAGATTCTTTGGGATTGCTTTGAAAACGAGCGCATAGGCATACGGCATGAAGAATGTCCGGTCTACTTGCGGTTAAATAAAGTAAACTACCAATCATACCTCGATATTTGGATTCATCAACCGACTTGCCTTTTTCATCTTTGTCTATCTTGACATTTGTTGCCATTGGTGTAGAGATGGTTCTTCCTTCTTCAATTTCGAACTTCTTTAGAAGCTCTTTTGTATATTTTGATTGAGAAATGTATATTCCTTCTTGACATTGCTTAATTTGAAGTCCAAGGAAGAAGTTGAGATCCCCCATCATGCTCATTTCAAATTCACCTTGCATTAACTTAGAAAATTTCTTGCACAAGGATTCATTAGTGGCACCAAAAATAATATCATCAACATAAATTTGCACTAATAAGCAATCTTGCCCTTTTTCAAAAACAAAGAGAGTAGTGTCAACTTTACCTCTTGTAAAACCATTTTGCAAAAGAAAAGAGCTAAGTCTATCATACCATGCACGGGGTGCTTGTTTCAAACCATACAAGGTCTTTTTAAGTCTAAAAACATCATTAGGCCTAGAAAAATTTTCAAACCCCGGAGGTTGTTTTACATAGACTTCTTCTTGAATAATACCATTTAAAAATGCGGATTTTACATCCATTTGGTAAAGCTTGAAATTTTAAAACAAGAATAGGCAAGTAAAATACGAATAGCTTCTAAACGTGCTACGGGTGCAAATGTTTCATCATAATCAATACCTTCTTCTTGACAATAACCTTGAGCTACTAACCTTGCTTTGTTTCGAACAATATTGCCTTGGTCATCGAGCTTGTTTCGAAATACCCATTTTGTACCAATAATGGTTTGAGATGGAGGACAAGGTACTAATTCCCATACATCATTCCTTTCAAATTGATTCAACTCCTCTTGCATTTCTAAAAACCAATCCTCATCTTCAATGGCTTCCTTAGCATTTTTAGGCTCTTTTTGAGATATAAGAGCTTTCTCGGCAATTTTTCCTCGAGTCATTACTTTATCAAGGGGATCACCAATTATAAGATCTTTTGGGTGATCTCCCTTAAATTTCAATGCTACGGGAAGATTGAAGTATCACCTTTATCTTCTTGAGGAACACTTGAGCTTGAAGGTTGATCATTTTGAGTTTCATCTTGAACAATGGTTTCAACAATATCCTCTTCATCACTTTCATCATTGGGTATCCTTTCAACACCAAGCTTCATTGAATTTGACATGGATAGATTCTTCAACAACCCCACTAGTCTTATTATAAACCCGATATGCTTTGCTCTTGATTAAATACCCCATAAATATTCCTTCATCGGCCTTAGGATCAAGTTTGTCTAATTGATCCTTAGTATTCAAAATAAAACATTTACATCCAAATATTTTGAAATAACTAATATTTGGAGTTCTTCCTTTCCAAAGCTCATATGGAGTTTTATTCATTTTAGGACGAATATAAACTCGATTAATGATATAGCAAGTGGTACTTACGGCTTCGGCCCAAAAATATTTTGGAAGTGAAAATTCATTGAGCATGGGTGACTCATTTCTTGAAGTGTCCGATTCTTCCTTTTTCGGCTACTCCATTTTGTTGAGGTGTCTTGGAGCCGAAAAATTATGACTATATCCCTTGGTTTCACAAAAGACTCTAAATTCGCCGTCAAATTCTCCACCTCGATCACTTGAATGGACTTAATAGTATCTTCCTTTTCATTTTCAATGAGTCTACACAACTTAACTAACTCATTAACGGCATCGCTTTTATTTGTAAGAAATAGAGCCCAAGTATATCTAGAAAAATCATCAACTATAACAAAGATGTAATGTTTTCCACTTAGACTTGCCGTACCAATATCCCCATACAAATCAAGATGAAGCATTTGTAGGGGTTTGGTAGTGGAAATTTCATTTTTGGGCTTAAAACTACTTTTAACTAATTTGTTCTTTTGACAAGTGTCACATAAGCCAAGATTTTCAAAATTCAATTTGGGTAGTCCTTTTACATGTTGGTTTTTGTAAATAGTTTGCAAATTTTTGTATCCAACATGTCCAAGTCGCCTATGCCATAAGCTAGTTAAATCATTATTGGCGACAAGACAAGAAACATTTTGACTAACCAAATCACTTGTACAAATTTTGTAAAGATTGCCTTTTCTAATTGCTTCACAAATAATTTTATCATTTTTGGAAATAAAGCATTTTTCTTTATTAAAACAACATTATAATTTGAGTCACAAAGTTGGCTAACACTTATCAAATTGAACTTAAGCCCTTCTACTAAAAGAACATTACTAAGAGAGAAAGAAGAGTTACCAATTTCTCCATTTCCAAGAATTTTTCCTTTGCCATTGTCGAACATGACCATACCCTATTCTTGGAGCTTGATGTTGGTAAAAAGTTCTCTCTTTCCGGTCATATGGCGCGAACATCTGCTGTCCACGAGCCATTTGAATCTTCCATTGTTGTTATAGCCCCTATAACCTACAAAGGAATTATTTTTAGGTACCCTATAATTTTGGGGTCCATGGGGGTTAGCCTTGAGACCTTTAGGTCTCCAATAATAGCTAAAATTATTCTTCAATTTACAATTGCTAGCATAGTGTCCATTCTTACCACTATAAAAATAAGTAATAATACGAGGACTACTAGCACGTACAAAGGTTGGACCTTGGTCTTTTTTCTTAAAAGCATTTTGAAAAGGTTTATAACCAAGTCCTAATTTAGAATGCTCACCTCTTTGTGCATCTAAAATTTTTGTGACTTTATCCGTACTTAAATTGAATCGATGCACATCCTTTTTCAAATTTTCAATATCATTTGTAAGCATTTGTTTTTCGGTTTCAAGAGTACGGACCATAGTAAGAGTAATAGCATGAGTTTTATCAAGAGAGTCATAAGAAGTAAATAATTTATCCTTTTCTAGTTTAAGCTCTTTATGCTCCTTTTTCAAATTCTTGTATTTAACAATCAAATTTTGAAACTCATTTTGCAATTCATCAAAATCACATTGTAATTCATCAACTAGGGAAGAAGATGAAGCATTAGAGCGTACCTCGGTATTTTCATCGTCTATGGCCATAAGACCATGTTCGGATTCTCCTTCCTCGTCGGTTGTTTCAAGTAATTCATCCCAAGTTTTGACGCGTCGCATTTAACGCCTTCTTTTTTGGAAAAGGCTTTTTCTTCTTTTGTTCCTCTTCCGCTAATTTTGGGCAATCGGCTATGTAGTGCCCGGATTTTCCGCATTTGAAGCAGGAATTGTCTCTTGGCTTTCTTGCTTTATTTTTGTTTACAAATTTTGCAAACTTTCTAACAAGAGCCGTTTCTTCATCATCCTCATCACTAGCATAATAAACATTATTAGAAGAAGATCTAAGCCTTTAATAATATTTTGCGTGCCGATTTAGAGGTGGATGGTTGAGAATTTTTCCTCTCCTTGAGATATACTTCATAAATGAGAAGATTCCCAATGAGCTCATCAAACTTGAGTGTCTCAAGATTTTGAGCTTCCGTGATTGCCGTCACCTTTTCGGACCATGAGTGGGAAGGGCGTTTAATACCTTGGTCACCTTGTCTTCTTCGGAGATGACCTTTCCAAGAGCCACAAGAGGATTGACAATGTTGTCAAGCCTTTCCACCATTTTTGATATGCTTTCACCATCATGCATATTGAAATTTTCAAAGTCTTTCACAAGCATTGTTTTTCTTGCTTGCTTTACTTTCTTTGTGCCCTCATAAATGGTTTCTAATTTTTCCCAAACTTCATGTGCCGACCGTATGCCTCTTATGCGATTATATTCGGTGGCGGTAAAGAGAGCAATGTAAAATATTTAAGGCCTTACCATTTAGAGAGAAAGCCTTCTTGTCATTTTCATCGTACTCCTTGAATGGATTGGGAGTAGTGGTACCATCATCCAATTTTGTTGTTGGTTGAGCAACTCCTTCAATGACCACATTCCAAATATCAAATCCGCATCCTTGTAGAAAGCACTCCATGCGGTCTTTCCAAAATGCGTAGTTGTTGGCGTCGAATAGTGGTGGCTTGTTGGTGGAGGCGCCGGTGGTGAGATAAGCTTCATTCGTAGCCATGGATCTTTCCTCTTTACTCGAGCGAGCTTAGCCAAAGAGTTTGGCTTTGATACCACTTGTTAGTCAAGTGGCTACGATAATCTAGAGGGGGTGAATAGATTATGCCAATTTTTCGCAAATCACCCTCTTTTTCGAATCAACAAGTAAATGACAAGAATATAAATGCGGGAATTAAACAACACTCGTTGATTTAAAGAGGTTCAACCCACCTAGGGCCTAATCCTCTACCACCCCAGTATCTTCGGGATGGATTTCAAAAAGAAAAAAGATTTTATTAATTACCACAATTAATACAACACCTTGAGGATCACCACAATCCTCTTACAACACCTTCAAGGAGATTACCACAATCTTCCTTCACCACCTTGAAGAGTACCACACTCTTCAAACACCTATCACCTAAATCACCCAAGTGTATTCTTACCACAAGAATACTCACAAGGATGTCTTGTGTTGAATGATGGACAAAATTCAAGACTACAACTCTATGAAACCAATACAAAGATTGAGTGCAAGTGTAATCAAGAATCAAAAGCACAGACCTCAAATATGTGCAAGTGAAAGTACTTAGGCTTTATTACAACAAGAATGAAAAAATGAAAGCTTGAACAATTTGCGATTTCTTGTTGTGTATTTTGCTTGTATGTGTTGTATCTTGTGTCTTCAATTCATCCTCTATTTATAGGAAGCTTCACCAACATAGGCTCCCAACATAGGCTCCTCTATCTTCACTTTTGTCTACAAAAAGAAGATCACAAGATGTAGAAATATTGTACAAAATAGAAAAGCAAATCTTTCATCACAGATTACAACGGTTGAAATTTTTTTTGTCACAAAATAACAAAGGGCGACCAGGTTGCCCTGTTGAAGATTTCGACCGTTTTGAAAAAATAGTGCGATCCAGGTAGGGATTGCGGGGGGTGCGACCGGTCGAGGTGGGAAGTGCGACGGTCGACCTCACCCTTGACCGGGTCCCTCCCTCTTTTTCAAGACTGTAAGTTCTGTTTCGATTTTCTAATCTTGTGTACCGGTCGACCACTTTGAAGCGGCGGTCGACCGCCCCTTTGAAATGTTGTCCGATTTTTTTCAAAAATAAACTTCAAGAAATAGTCTAGAAAATTAGTAAAAACATTTTAAATCATTTGGGAGTATTTAGACAACATTTATAAACATAGTTTTGGTGTAAAAACCAATTTAAACAAAACCATCAAAAGTGTTGTCCAATTTTTATCAAATTAAAAACTCTAAGAAATACTCCAAAAATAAGTAAAAATATTTTAAATCATTTAGGAGTATTTGGACAACATATAAAAACATTGTTTTGGTATAAAATCTTATTAAAACAAAATCATCAAAATCTTGATAAAAATATTTATCTAAAAAATAATTATTAAATATATATACGGAGACTAACGATAAAAATGGGTTGGAATTTTTCGATTTGCTGCCGCTTGATAGTCGCATGAATTCTTGACCCCTGATTAAAAGAACACAAATATATTAAAGATATATCATTCTATTTTGTTATATAAACAGAAGAAAAGTACATTTGACTCACCTCTTTGTCATGAAAAACACATTCTAAACATAAATATTAGAATTGTTTCCGTATGCAGGTACATTATAAAATCGCAGTAATCGGAGCTTCAACATCCACTGAAGTTTACTTTGATTGATGTCCTTAATCAAACTAAATAGAGGAGCCATTTGAAGCGAATGTTGAAAATTTTGAGATTTTTGAATTGACTCTGCAGGCGCAGCGATTCTCACAAAAATGATGGTGTGGTTTTGAAATGGAGGAGTGGGCATATTTATAATGGCTAATCTATGATCCCATTGCTTTAATTATATATTTCAAAATAAATTAAGTTTTGTCAGATGAATACTATATTTGTTTTCTTAATACTATTTTTGTTTTGCAATGAGCACAATCAATTGTATTATATTTAAATATATTCATTGGTAAGATTGCCTCTGTAAAGTAACAGTCAAATATTCATTGCACATGGCTCCTCTGTAAAGTAACAGACAAAGATTAATGGCACATGGCTCGATAAGTATTATTTGCACTTGTCTCAATAAATTATTAATTAACTATTCAAAAAGTGGCAGATGCTCTGAAAGGTAACAGACAATGCACTTGATGAGTAAATAACACTAACAATTTTATATTGATGCAGAATCGTCATTGTAAGGCCTAACACGACTTACCATATTTGGTAACCAAAATTTGGGCGGGATTTTGCCATTTTTGGAAGAAGTTCTTGCTTTTATATATATATAAATTACTCTTGTCCGTTCATGGCTCGTCCTACTCTCCATCTGATATTGAGTAATCAATGTGTTAGATGAAAAATAAAATGGTCCTTCGGAAAAAAAAAAAAAACAATCACTATACTTAAGCTCACATAATTGGTCCAGCTCATTTAGATCGAGTTATTTTTTTATTGGATCACAACCCATTTTTACTTTTAATTTTTGAGGGATTATTTTTTAACTAGTCATGTGAAAACATGGAATTCGGTATAAAAAGAATAGTGAGGGGAATGAATGGAGTCATATATAATTACCACGAGTTTGCAGTTCAAATGGTACTAATCACCCTGGCGTTGATCGGGATTCGAACTCAATATCTTTTTTTTTTCTCTACCCTCCAATTAGTACTCTCAACTAAATGAAAAAAATGGACCAATTAATTAGTACTCTCAACTAATTGAAAATGGGATCATATATATATATATATAATTATATCCTTTTCCTGAAAAAGGTAAGCAAGAATGTATCATCCACCCTTCAATATGCTGCTCAATGTACTACGCATCTCCCCACTTGCATCATCTATCATTTTCCACATTAAGTGCGTTGGGATTTGGGTTCAGTTTTTTTTTTTGATAAGCTCGAACTGCGAACTACGCCGACTGACATGATCGGAGACAACATTTCCGCTCTCATTCTTTGCCGCCAAGGTAAACCGCGGGATGTGCACGCGATCGGCCAATGTTCGGCGGTCTGGCGACGTACAAAGATCCTCCGGTAAAGAGAAACAATTATGTTCGACCCCCAATCTACTAATAACGATCTCTCCAGAATCGAACCCACACGGATGCTATTCAAGATGAGTTCCCACCAAATCTTCACCGAATTTCGCATATGTATGGGAAGCAATTTGATGGAGCAGAGATATGAACCCTCGATCTCTACCCCACAAACACCGATTTGATGGGGCGGGGATTTGAACCCCGACCTCCATCCCACATTCTTTGTGGTGGTGGTGAATCAGGCTTGCCACCTGGTTTTGGGTTCGATTTGTTCTGTATATTGGACCTTGCCTTTGGAATTGTACTCTCAGTAAAAATACAAATACTTAAATTAAAGAACTAAAATTGAATATTTGAGTTTTAATTAGGAACCTTTTTTTTTTTTTTTTTTTTGGTTACAAATCAAAGCATAAAATTATATAGGTGAAGTCAATTATTATTTTCTCGCAAAAATCCAAGATGTAAAGTACCTGAACTCTAGGCCACTGTTGACTTAAAGAATAAAAAGAAAAAAAAATATTGATGCCACTGGGAGCTAAATATTGTTTTTACTGGTCTTCTGGGTTCGAGTACGAAATGGTTTTATTTCAAAAAAAAAAAAAAATACACAACGGCTGTTAGAGAAAGGACAAAATAGGGGATGTCGATATTATTCTTAGGAAGGTTATTAAATTTAAGTCCGAGAACAATCAAGGAAGTTTAATATACATGATAAAGTTGTGGTAGTAGTTGGAGGGAGCGGATAAATTTTAAAGAAATTAAAATGGGTTCGAATTCTAGTGAACCCCTTACAAAAAGTGAGCGATAATACTTGAGCTACAAATCTTAATCTGGATTTTACAGTGTTGATAAATCAAAATAATAAATATTTCGAGCTATTAGAAGTAAGGTAAAAGTTATACTTCTTGTTTATGTTCTTTTATTTCACAATCATGTTTCACTCTCTACTCCATTATATTTTGGATGAGTAACACGTGTAACTACACGATAATTAATTTTTTTTTAAATGTGTCATTTATTTATTGCAATGAAATAGGTAATACAACATGGAAATGAAATCTAGCTCGATCCCCAAAAGCGTATGCTTATTTATTTCTTTTATATATTTTTATTAGATTCCATTCCAGACAGTAATTAAACCATATATAGTCACTTCGTAAATGAAGCAAAAAGACAAAAAGACAGCCAAAACGTTACAGTAACTCGGTTGGAACGGTCACTTTCCCACATAGCTAAAGCGTTATCTTCTTTCTTCTCCTTTTTTTTTTCCTTTTTTTGAGGGTGGGTAGATGGGATTAGGATTTAGGAGTTTCACCATTTGGGAGTATATGAAATTGCAATCCATGAGATGGGAGTATCACTATTAAATCCATATACGATATTTAAGAAATCACCCATCCCTCATTGTAGTAACTATATAAGCTAATTACTTAATCCGAGCTCTTTACATGCTCATAAAATGAAAATTTTCATATGAGCCATAACTTGGTAGCTTATATCTCCTATTTTCCAACCATATTTCATTCAATATTTTAATAATCATGTCGGTGGCATTATTTTATACATGCTAACATTCACCGTACTTTAATACACCAAACGCAACAACTACAGAAAACCCAAGACTCCACGTGTTAATTTGAGTACAAATACACGAGGAATTTGGTAAGTTTTTTTTTACACAGAGTGTTTGCTAACTCCAAAAAATTAACATCTCACTTTCCAAATGGAAAACGAAACTATTTATTACATCAAGAAACTGAGAAATATTCCTTTTTTATACTCCTTCCGTTTCATTAAGATAGGTAAGTAGAATATTTCACACATATTAAAAAAACACAATAAATATAATTGAAATCATAACTTTTTTCCACATTCTTTCTACTTTGTCCTTGCATTAAATGAGAGTATTGATAGTATATTGTTGGTCTAAATTAAGTGAATTGAATAAGGATAGTTTAGTCTTTTATTGTGTAAATAATACTTTTAATAAGAAAATAAGTCTATAATTTGAGACAGTCGAACGAAATGAGTAGTTTGCAACTTAAACGGGGTCACATTATATCGAGATACCAATAATGCCCAATGAAAGTTTATCCTCTTGTTTTCTTAACCAATTACAAAGTCCAAGAATCCAAGTGCTCAATACATTCAATACACTGAAATTTTAATGTGTTAATTCTTGGTCGAAAAAGACACCATACTTTTGGCCAAACTCTCGAGCATTACAAGACAAGAGAAAATATAGGAAACTTGAAAAGCTTTGAACAAATAAGACCCTCTATCTGTTTTATGATTTTGGGCTCAATCGCTCCCAAGTGAACTAACTCAATTGGTCTGACTCATTGCCCAAGGAAAAATAATACTCATACTTTACTAGTCACAATATTTAATACTTTACCACAATAAAATAATTACCCATAAAACCCGGTCTGACTCCACACTGCATCTCGGACCCGGCTCAAGTCCCGCCCCTTAAGCGTTCGCCCAACACCCTCAAAAACCGAGTTGGCAGCAAGTTTCCGGCTACGCGCCAGGTACTCGTGTGGCGGCACAACCTCCGAGTCGTCGTTCAAGCCGTCATCCGAGTCGTGCATCGACTCGACCGAGTCAACCCGGTAGATCTTCGACCAATCCGGAACGTTAACTGGCGCTGAGGTGGCCATGTGCCGGGCACGTGGAGATTCTGCCACGCTGTCTTGTGCACGGAATTGGTGCACGATCCGCGGTAAAGGCGTGTTGCTCGAATCGTCGAAGGCCAATGACAAGCCGCCAACCTGGCGGCGGTGGTGGTGGTCGGCGTGCGGAGGCGGTGGTCGGCTCCGGTAGCTACTGAAGCTTCCGTCACTCTCGCTGGAGGCGCGTGCGCTCCACTCACCGTTGACTGTCTCATCAACCATTGACCAAACTTCATCTTCTCTCAGCTCCGATGCGACGTTCGTCGTTCCGTGGCCCTGATTATAGCCAAAACTTCCTAAATAGCGTTCACTGCGACTGGTGGTTAATTTTCGACCCTTGGCCATTAATTAATTCACTAAGCCGAGTAATTATTTACTTCAGAAAAATCTTGAATTGTCTTTAGCTTACCTAGGATCGATGCCGGAATCTTATTCTCCGGCGACCAAGAAGATAAATTGATGATATAATAATAAGTTATATGGAAATGTAGTGTTTCTCTATATAAACAGAGACTCGACTCGACTCGAAAGGCTGCAGTTGTATATATAACGTTGGATTGAAAAATGGGAGGGCCCACCAGCATTTCATTTGAATTTGGGTTTCATTTTGTCTGAATTTAATCAATGCCATAAAAAGGACAAGGGATATATGCATGGGTCAGAATGAGAAGATGAGCACGCAAACTGTAAAATCAAAAACAACTTCAATCCGTCACTGTGGTGATTGAAGCCCACGCGATGCTGGAAGCGAGTAGGAGACACGTGCGTGTTACTATAAAATATTATCTGGTCCGATCGAAAGATTTAAAATGGGAACTCTAATAATATGATTTGAACCTTTGAATTCATGACCTACAAATGTAATAAATAATTAATTATAAACATAACATTAATCATACAAGAGGCAGTTAGTGGAGTTTATTTTATGTTGCGGTGGAAAAGAGAGGGCGAGGGAAGGCGATGTGGGATTGGGTTTCTGTGAAGGATATATTTAGTAATTTTTTTTCCTAAGCACAAATCACGAGGGAGCGTTGAGTTAAGTGGAAATCGAACCCGAACATGTGTGAGATATTTACAATGGGTAATAACTTTTGACTTAGTAAGTCCTTTAGATTTTACTAAAATGATATAATCTCACATTGGATTTACAAGTAATTGTGCATTGATATTTAAAAATTGGGGTCAAACTTATACTATTGAGCAAACTTTTATGGTGGAGTTAGAACAATGGCTTAAGGACTATCATTGGTGTTTTTATTGAGAGTCGGTGTGATGACAAGGTTCAGAGTTAGGTCTTGGCTTGAGGGCCTATCAAATTTGATAGGAATAATTTTTCAGCTTAATATTATTGAGTTTTGGTCTAGCATTCTACTTGCAATGGGTTTTAAAGGAGGCGCGAGGTGGACGCACGATTTGAACTCGTGAACACTGGATTGTACAATTAAATAACAACTTAAAAGATTAGATATGAACTATGCGTCACCAACGGATGCATCTTATTTTTGGTGTCCATTACATATATATTCTATGGTTAAGCGTGTTTGACCTGGAGTAGACATGAGATTGGTGACCTCCTGTGAAGTTTTCCAGGGAGCGCGTGATTGAGGACAACACGTGCTAAAATAGGCTCGCGTTAGAACTGAGAAAGTTTGGCTAGCAGCGGTTGTTGCCAAGTACTAGAAATGAGATGTTTGGGGGAGATTGTTGGGCTTTGGTCCAACATTTTGCCTACAATGGGCTTTAAAAGAGGCGTGAGACTCGACACGCGATTTGAACTCGTGAGCACTAGATTGTACAGTTAAATGAGAAGTGGTTTGTAGGAACTGAGAGGCTAACATGACACGGACACTTGAACTGAAGAAATGACATTAAAATTAAATAAGTTTGGCGGGCAACGAAGGTTGCCAAACATTGGAAGCTGAAATGGTGACAGGTGCTGGGAGGGGGATTATTGGACTTTGGTCCAGCATTTTGAATGCAATAAACTTTAAATGAGGCGTGAAGCACGATCCACGATTTTAAACTCGTGAGCACTGTATAGAGTTAAAAGAGAGCTTACAAGATTAAATATGAACTATCAATACCAAATGCATTTACATTTCCAAATTCAAAGTGAATAGCAAGAGACATAAGATTGTGGATCAAAATGCAACATTGTTCAATAGAGTGGTGACATGACACATATTTTACCAATTTATTTATTTAAATAAAATAAATAATTTCGTAATATATCCCACACATCGGTCCACATAGACCTTCTACCGTTGGTCCTTATTGCAATTTGACACATGGACAGTATATAATTGTTGGTCCCATTAGCACAGGTCGCCCTCTGGGCCAAGTTGGTCAGCAGTGAAAAAGTTTGGGATGTTGCTATGATTGATGGGCAATTAGTGGCGGGTTTTAAACTTTTAGTCATGAAAATTCAGTTGTGAAAATATATATTATTTTAATTAATTTTGGATGAATTTTAATAGTATTACTTTTAAGTATATTTATAGAAGTGCGAACATGTAGTTTTTGGATTTTTTTTTTATATACACTTTTATTGGATGGAATTAAAGTACATTTTTATCATAAACTTGAAGTAGTATATGGACTCCACCATTACGTTGGCCTCTTTTAGTGAGAAGGGTTATCTTATTGAAGTGTAATTCCATTATAAAAGTATTGCATCAACTTATTGGGACCCTGACTAGGGAATCATTATGGGCAAACCTTGGTAAATAATGCTTAATAAAGAATTTAGGAATTTATGGGTAATTTTACTGGTTTTACATTTTTGCCCTTGCAATTCAGTATATTCTCAAACACTTCAAAGATCCACTTCAAATCCATCAATTAAATAATTATACTATGCCCCCACTAACTACAACAAATAATATTGATAAAGTGTTTAAAATTAAAAAATACTCCCAAAGTACATTGAATAATTTTTCTACAAAATATTCCTTTAATTTATTAGTCTCATAATGATAAAATAGCTTTTTTGGTCATATAACCTAAACTACTTGGAGATTTAATCTTCTATGTACTCAGTACTCACCTTAAATTTTGGTTCAACATCTCTAAAAAATTTGGATATTTAATCCAATTTTAATCAAAATTGTGTAATTTTACCGTAACTACTAACTAGGATATATTAAATAGGTGCTAATTAATGTATGTAAGAATTTAAGGGTTTTTGGTGATTTGGCACAAGCATTGATACATAAATCACCAAATATTAATACACAAAATTTGCGGAATTATATTTTAATATTAATATTTTACCCAAACCTGCAATTTTCTTGACATGTTTGGACCCTAACCGGTCACGGATGGGATTTTCTATTCCAGTATGGTATTGCAACTCCTATTCCACCGAACGGATGATTGCCACGTGTATAAAAGTTACTATATTAATTTTGGAGCATAAATCACGCCTAAATTGTGGGGTTTTATTATGGTAACTTTTATACACGTGACAATCATCCGCTCGGTGAAATATGATATGCAATACCATCCTGGAATAGAAGATCCCATCCGAACCGGTCATAGTAATCAAATTCTTATAAAGGTTAAAATAGGACAAATGCCCAAATTTTTAGAAGATATTATACTAAAATTTAACGGTGAAACCAAGACTAAACCTCAAAATAGTACAAATTATTTTTCTTTCTCATACTTCGTAGATTCAATTATTTTACTAACAACCATAATGCATTCTCAAAATATTTTCCTTTCATTTAAAATATCAAGAATTACACCAAAGAAAGGAAAACCCCAATTAATAAGGTGCAATACATAAAGCAGTGTCTTTACACAACCATATTTGATGGGTGAGACCTTGCTGGTGGCCCATTAAATTTCTTGTCACCTATCAAATAAACCAACAAAGCTTATCAATTATCAATTTACATCATGATACATTGCACTTAGCCATCAAAATCAGAGGTCCCTCAAAAAATACAAAAAAAAAAAAAAAAAAAAAAAACTACAATCTTACAGGTGTACAGAAATAAACAGTAATATTAATGTTGCTTTATTGCATGTATCACAGAGCTGTTTACATAATGTCATTTTGGTCTAATCCATCTATTGTTGTTAGTTGATGCAACGGTGAAATGTGATTGGTCGAGAGGATTATGGTGGGGCCCTTTGTATATATATCACTGGCTCTATTTCGTGAAAGGGGTTGGACCCAGGCTTGCAATTCATGACCTAACTTGCATGGGCCCATTGGATCTGACAGGGCTTGCCGGAGGTGGGCCCTGGTTTGGGGCTTGATGTTGAGTTTGGGCTGCGAATATGTTGGCATGTATCGGTATGGGATGATTGATCAATATCTTGCTATTACAACTTGGGATTGTGTTAATTCGATAAACGTCGTTTCATTTATAAAACCTTCAATACTCTATTAGCTGTGTGATCACTGTCGCCCTCTTACCAATAATTCAGTGGTTTATGCTAAGCTCTCTAAATCATTTATACTAATCAGGTAGGAATATTTTTTTACAATATTAATTTTGATATTAGGAACCTAGTGCAACGTTTGGAATTACATGCACCTGATATAAGATCTATCATCCAAGTGTCCTAATTTTATAAAATGAGACACTTGGCTTTTATCTATACACCCAAGGACGGATTCATAATTATTTTATAATTGGGGCACAAAATAAATTCATTTATAAACTACATCCAAAATAAGTAATGGGGGAACGATTTATTTTATTACTTAATTTCTATATATATATAATATTAAAAATATATGATAAATAATCAAAAAAACTATGGGGACAAATGCCCCATAATAGGAGCTATGGCTCGTCATTGTATACACCAAGTCAATGAGTCATGTGCATGCACGCATTTGGTATAGCATGGATATTACTCTAAAAATAAGAGAATGCTAGACAAATTACTTTTAAAGAAAAAAATTGTTGGATTGTCCAAGTAACAAACTTCCTGATATGTGGTTGTGATGACCTAGAATAATTGGGAAATATCCAACTGCCAAAACATGCTGATAAGTACTAGCTAGACATCTTTGGCCGGAACATCTCGATATTATAAGGTTCATTCAGTAAGATTGAAAGTTTTCCAAGAACACTATTATTTTTTTTTTCATTAATAAGTTGAGAGTACTGGTTAGAGGGGAAATGATAAATTTTAAAGAAACTAAAAGTTACCTAGTACGAACCACGGTCAATGATCTTACAAAGGATGAACGATATCTTTTGAATTATAAGCTAATGGTTCCAAGAACACTATTATATCATGTCATTGAATGAATTTTCTAACTCTTAAGTCTTTCAAACTTTTTGAGATTTATCTCATTTTCTCCCGCCACTCATCCCAATTTATTAAAAAAATATCATCAAATTAATTAATTTCTTTTGAGTTGGGATTAACAAAACTATTACGTACAAGAGTGAAATAGAAGTGGACCCATAGGGAGAAGAGGGACGACCCACCAACCTTGTCCGCACGTAAGACATGACAACCTAAAAGAACAAAGAACCTAATCAGTAGGATGTAGGCCGGTAAATATGATATATCTTTATAGGCAAAATGTCCATTTATAGGAGCATATGCAACTTCTATTTTAGTTATTGGAAAACAAGAAAACTATTCCATTGGTGTTATTTATGTATTAGAATCAGAATCTTACCTGCTATGCCTCCAGTGATTCCAATGTGATCTCATGTTTAGCAGACAGACTAATTGATTTTCTAATTATTGCACCGTCGGTTTGGTGAGACCGAGTTGTGTTTTTATATTTTTCATTTTAATTTCTTTATGTATTTTTGTAAATAAAACAGTTGTCATAAATTTTTAAACATTTGAATGTCGGGACAAAATTTTTTGCTAGACCCATTTCATGGCCACTGGACTTAAGTAGGGTGGAGGTCATATGGTTCTAATTAAACCACATTCAATCAAATTGTTCTGAGTGATATATGAGCGGTGAAGATTTGGTGGAAACTTCATCTTCAATAGTATCATGTAAATTCGATTTGGGAGAAAGATAAAGTATCATTAGATTTGAGGTGTGTCGAACATAATTCTTTTCTTTTTCTAGAGGATACGGTTGTCTGTGAGGGGCATAGCCCGACTCATTATTCCACTAGCCCAAATTTTTTTCCCTCCATTTTCCCCTAACTCAATTATTTTTTCCCCTTAAAAAAATAAATATATTTTTTTTTATTTTTTTTTCCACAGAGAAAACGAGACAAAAAAAATTTGGGGTGTGTGGGGGCCGGGGTGACCCCCTAGCTACGCCATTTGGTTGACGTCACAAGATACCCTACCGCAACATTTGATTAGTGCGTCACATCCCACAATTTATCTTTGTTGTACATCCTCAAATATAGTAATTAAGACGTAAGCATTGAAACTAAGTTATAAAATAACAAAATGAAACCGATATGAGTAAATTGGACTGAATAACAAACGATGAGACGATAATATGAGGAAATCGATTAATGTCGATAATTTGACATTAAATCATGCTTGGAGTTAATTACCTTAAGGTTTTACCACAGGACCTCAGTTATAAGTTCCTTTGATGAATTATTAAGTTTGATTCTGACTAAAAACTACGAAGGAGGTGGTTTGATTTTTTTTCTTTTTCCCCTCTCCTTTATGGCCTCTGCAACAAATGCAGCTATAATAATTAAAATTCCGTCACACTCACATTACAACACCATTAAAATTTTATTGATTGAGTTTATTATTTTTATAGTAAAAAAATCACAAAACCTCGTAAAACAATCACAATTCTCCGTACTTATGATTTATATTTAATTAGCCGACATCTTATTCCTGGGCCCCACCATAAATTGTTTAGTTCTTTTTGTAAATATATATCGTACCATTAAGCGTTTGTTTAAGTAATTCATTAATATGATATAAGTGTGTTTAATGATTGAGGGTGATTGGAGAAATATGGAATTAATGTGATGTATTAGTTGAGAAATATATTGGCTGGTGATTGGAGAAAGAGAGTGATTGGGAGATGACAAATAAACATAGCCTTAATGTTTTCAAATTACTTAATTTGAAAACTGCCATACACTAGGCTCTAGACAGACAATAAATTGACACGAGCTTAGCCTCTAGGCTGGACATGGGCATATTAGGTAATTAGGCAAGGTATAGATAAAATTAGACGGAGTCAGGATGAATCTACCGTTTCTTAAATAATAGAAGACGGAAACAAATTAAGGGTTCGTTTGTTTAATTCCTCCAAACACATTTTCTTTTCAATTCTGTTGGGGCGAGAAATTTTGTCTCATTAAGAAAATTCGATCTCCCACGTCCGTTCGTCTTTTGTGCCAAAACAACAAAGTGAGAAGGGGTCGGAGGGTTTTTCCAGCGACACCCTCTCCGACACTCAAGTCAGAACTTTATCCAATAAAAATCATCAAATATATTATGTGAAGAGGTAATAAAAGAGAAGAATAAACCAGGTGGCTTAGCCCACCTGGCCACCACAAATAATTGTGGAGTGGAGGTCAGGGGTTCAAATCCCTACTCCATCAAATTGCTCAAAGTCGTGAGGCAGTCGCCGTAACATCTTGGTCAGTGCGTGCATATCCCACGATTTACCTTGGCGGCACCAATAAGGAGCTGAAAAATTCGCATTGTCCTCGGCGTAGTCGGGGCGTAAACCCGGAAGTTGAGTTATCAAAAAAAAAAAAAAAAAACAAAAAAGAGAGAGAAGAATATAAAATACTCCATTTATATGGAATTATTTTAAGATTCTACCTTTTAGAAACCTACTAGAATTTAATATCATATTTGAGTCCATTGTTAATATTAAAGCGCAAATAATATTAATGCAATTTAATATAATAAATCTAGGCCGTATCAAACTCCTTCCCCAGTCATCATTTATCCAAACATATATTGCGTTTTTCTCAAAAAAAAAAAAAAAAACATATATTGCGCTTGGTGACATATTTCTCTACTAATATACATATTCATCAATATTCACATTCAATATATCTTCCCCATAAAATCCCCTTGAGACTTTCTACCGTCATACCCAATCACCAAACAAATAATATTGTTCATGCACACCAATCCAACGTGCAGCAGCCGCTAGTTTCTATATTGGAATATGGGTTCTGTCAGACTGCAATAGCCTGCCCTGTCATTCATAACTTTTCGCACGAATTCAACACACGTGTCAGTTGCCAATTGGCGGAAAGAATGGAATATCGAATGGGAATTAAAGATTTTCGCATTTTTGTTTTTTGATAAATTCCTGGCCTTCGACACAATTCAGCAGGTAGCTCAACTCACGCGCCCCCGTGACACGTGCCATTTGAGGAGAAAAACTGAAAAGTTGGAGATCGTGCGTGTGGTTACCACGTGCAGGCTTTTCCTATTAACTTCTAACTTATATATGCCGCGGCGCCGAAATAAAATTTTCTTCTCCCCATGTGTAATTTTTTTAAAGGCTCCCCCATGTGTAAATTAAAGAATTACCAAATATATAATCAGCGGGATTAGACCACCTAACTATCATAAATAATTATTAGGTGAAAGTTAGGGATTCAAATCTCTACTCCATCTCCCTCAAAAAAAAAAAAAAAAATCTCTACTCCATCAAATTGTTCCCACAGTTTACATTGACAGTGGAAGCTGAGTTATCAAAAAAAAAAAAAAAAAAAAGAATTACCAAATATACAATAAATATATTGTATTTTTTATAATAAAAGGAAATTTGGTGAAATTTTACCTCCCCAACTTAATATTTTTGTACTCTTTACAACCACCATTGGGGTATGATTCAAGGAAAACATTAAGTTTTGGGGTAAGTGTTAAAAACAAAATTTAGTCTTTAAGGAGAGAAATTGTAATTTATCAATTGCATGCATTCATAAAACAGATATTTCAACTATATAGCTGTTGTGCTAGGACTTTAATTTAGTACTCCACGTTTAACAGAACAAGTATACATTTCTTACGGCAAAAAGAAATCAATTGCTTTTTCAAACTTATTGACAAGTGATAGTGTCGGCTTAGATCCAATAGTCAAAATTTGGTATATGTCAGCTTAGAGATTATAATTTACACCAACTCTAATTAAGGACTAAATAATTTAACGAATAATTAACTAAAAATGGTTAGACAGCATTTTCAATGGCGGAGCTTAAAAGCTTGAGGATGAACCTTTAAGTGGGAACAAGTGGGATTCCTTTTAAGCTCCGAAAGGGCAAGATTCTCACAAGTGCGTATAAAATTGTTTGAAACATTATTTAAAGTAAAGATTAATTGTCATTATTTGATTGATTAATGTGATGTTTGAACCGATCAGATGAATCTGACCAGGATATACGTGATGATTATGATTTATACTTATATAGACTTGGATTCATTAATTCTGTTTAAGAAGAAGCAAAAAAAGATTTGATAAATCAACGTCCCTGGTCATAATGCTATTTAGACCATCAAAATGGAATCTTGATAATCATTCTTTTAAAGACTGAGCAAAATTAATTTAAAGGTGTCCGGGACAATTCAGAATAATTTTTTGAGGAAATTCAGAATATTAATGTTTAACTATTTTAGGATTATTAGTGGAAGAATTATAAAAGTAAATTAGATGTATCTGACCAGCTGATCTAGGGCTCCAATGAGCGAGGTGATATACTTTGTTCGAGTAAACTTGAAACAGGAGCAAGCATTAGGCTAGCCAAAGGGGTGGCTCACTAGTAAGACCCTCAGAAGATTAAGTCGAATTAGATAATTGAGGTATTAAGAAGCTAAATGACGGAGTAATTTAGAATAGTACTAAGAAGTTATATTTACCTTGATCTTCGTGTCGTAATTGAAGTACTATTTACCATGAGGTGCGGATCATCGTACACGTGGCGATCCATCAATGGTAGAGAGTTTGCAGGTCGGGTCAATCGGGGCCCATATAAAAAAACTGCGTATCTTGGGAATTATGATAATTTCAAGCGAGGAGAGGGTCGAGACGTATATGATAATTTCGACCTAGCTTAGACGAGATCAGTATGGTAATTTCCATACGAATACCATTATTGTGGATCGGAGGTAATTCTATAACCATTTAAATAAAATAAAACTAAGTTTTAAACTATATGAGATGATGTTGTTAATTAATTTATGTTAATTATATATATAATAACATAGTACGTAGTATCTTCTATAATATGCTCCTTAATGTAGTAGTGTATCCACTAACGCTGTAATGCAGACAAACATGTCATTCACTACGGCATAATCATTCATCCTCACGAAAATGAGACAAGGAAATATTCCACTTGCACATAGCATTCATCTGTTCCAATCTTATCAGTTATTCAAAACCCTACCAGCATCATATCTAATCATCACCCTAGGATTGATTAAACATGTAAATATTAGAAAATTAAAAAAAAATCAAATTAGCCCACAAGAATTAACTTGTCGCCCCCCGCCTGTTGGGTTTATGTCACCATTGTGCGATCAATTTCTTACTACGAAATTATATATCTTAAGGGCAATCACTAATATAATCATTTTAATTAGTTATCTATCCACCTCTACTATTTCTTACTAGTAAAAATATATGAGTTATGACGGTTAGAAGAAAAAGCAATAGTTATGTCTTTCGACCATTTCATTTTAATAAATTTGGAGTAGTGGTTAGAGGAGAGTGGATAAATTTCAAAGAAATTGAAAGATACAAGGTTCAAATCCATGTCAATACTCTTACAAAGGATGAACGATGCCGGTTGAACTATAAACTCGTGGTATGTCTTTAGCCCACTTTAGCCCACTTGGAAACAATATATATACCAAATGTCGTGGCAATTTGTACATTAGGTGGAAATCTTGTTCCATCATTGGTGGCATCACTGTCCCTCTGTTCCATCAGAAAGACTGTTGGATCGATAAGTTGATATGGTTGGCATCTAAAACATTTGAGTAAATGGGGTCAAGTCATTTTCATGGTTGAAAGAAAGACAAATTTAGTGTATGGAACCAATACATGCAATATTTGGAATGTAATTAGGGGTCGTTTATTTGCCTTTATTGACACAACTCGATAAAAATTTAGGATAATTGATAGGATTGCACTATTCAGCGATTTCTTGTTCCATTTTATTTGAATACCAACGAGGATGATTTCTTGCTGAAATTTTGTCAACTCTACCTATATATATCACAATTCACATATTTTATGTTTTAATTTGTCCCACTTTAACTTTTTATTTTCCATGAAAATCTTTTATAATTCCCATTTAAAGGTTTCGTGTTGAGGTAAGCACTAATATAAATATATATATACCTGTTAGGTGCCGCCCAGATTTTTTTTGAGTTTCACATTTTTAGTTTGTATATATAGGATGGAATTTTTTTTTTTTCTTGTTGATGTAGCCACTTAATGTGATTTTCGTGCGTGGTGGCCCCTTTCTACCATTGATGTATCGTCTTCCCTGTCATAAGATTGAAATTAGGCCTATAGTAATTTCAGCCAATCAGTTCATTTACTCTCTCTATTTTCCACTAGATTTGACTAATCCGACTGTAAAAACGTCACAACTCACAAGCATTGATATAATGCCCTAAAAAATATTGGGTTTTGGTTGATGTGAAATATTTTGTGATTTGGACAAGCTGAAATAGAAGTTTCACTTACCTCTCTTGTAAATGGGGACAACCTTGGAATAGATAATTATTGAGTTTCATGACATCATACATTATCTTTTTGCATTTGTTTCTCTCAAAAATATGATGCTGCAATGTTTAAGCTTTCGGGCTTTGACGAAGTGATGTTCTACTTATTCATAATATGGGCGTCTCAATTTTGATGTGCAGTATAAGCTGTTAAAACCCAATTTTATATGGACATGACATCTTTTCGTTTAAATGGGCCTGAGATTAAGAGCCCGATGGGTTACACATTTACAATCCTTTTTTTTCTTTTCATTTTATTTTTTGGTATTATCAAATTGACAAATATGTTCTATAACGTAAATTTTCATAAGAACTATGTAAAAAGATGCCCTTGTGCATTCTTAAGTTCTTTTGTTATTTTTCTGCATTTTAGCATTTTCTTCCTCTCATTTGCTACCTGATCGGCTTGTGATCAGGATTTTTTCCTTTATTTTTATATATTTCTATTTATTTTTAAGAAAAAAAATACAATTACACTAATTTTAATAGGAATTTAATAAAATCAAGTGAATTTGGTTATTCTTTTAGAGGGCATAAGAAGATAAAACAGGGGGATTCATTACGATCACATACGAAACAACTCACGAGTGACATATTTCAATAAATCATATAAGATTAGAGAAATTATGATGTAAATAATTTAGTATGACCTTTCAAGCTCGACCTATTTTTGGATTCCTTGGTCACGTCTGTGGTAAAATTCGATGATCTTAAAAATGCCTTGACATCTTCAATTATATTATTCATCTGCCAATACTTATCTTCAAAAATCAATTTTACTTCGACTAACTTCATTCGGGCATGTTCTTCGCGCCAAGCCTCTGTTATTTGTAGTATTTTCCTCTCTTTTTCCACCTCCTCTTGTATTCTCGCACCTTCAATCTTCATATCTCTAATTTCTGCTTTCTTGGCTTCAAATTCTTTAGTTTTCTCAACACACACATTTTCCAATGATTTTCTACTCTTCTCCTCTTTCTCATAATCACGCATGTATTTGCTAGCTAACAACTTGGTTTCATAAATGTCACTCACCAAATTGGAATTCAAAATTTGCATCTTTTCACAATTTTTCCTTTCCTTTCTAATTTCATCTATTAAGTCCTTGGCTATCGTAAGCATATGCTCAGCTTTAAGCTTTTTCCTGGATTTTCGATCTTTGAAAATTTCAGCCTGTCTATGATCAGATGAAACTGAAATAGTTGCAATTGCTTGGTGTTGTTGAAGCTTCTTCACATGGCTGCTAAAGTTGTTAACATCACTTGACGTTTTTGAGTAGCCTTTGTCCCATTTTGTAACTCCCTCCATTTCAAATTTGGGTATTTGTGATGATGAACAAAACTTTGGTATTACACGACAAAGCAACAGAATTTCAGTAAGGATATCTTTCAAATTTCAAAGGAAATACAGCATCAGGTAAAACATATATATACGGGTTAATTACAAAAAGACCCTGAGATTTGAGCTAATTAAAAAAAACCCAAAGATTTTGAATATTACAAAAACTCACTTATTGTTTGATTCCATCTTATATTTCTCGTTCATAAGTAAAAATATTTCAAACCCCACTGATATATATAGAAATAATACAACTACCCCTTAAATTAAGACAAAATCGCAAAATCTAACCTCAAGAGTTTTCTTTTGTAATTTTTTTTAATAAGCTAGGAGAACTGGTTGAGGGGAGGAGATAAATTTCAAATAAACTGAAAGATACAGGGTTCGAACCCTGGTTAACACCCTTATAAAGGGTTAGTAATACCACTTGAGCTACAAGCTAGTGGTTTTCTTTTGTAATTTTCAAAAACCTCCGGTTTTTTTTTTAATTAGCTCAAACCTTAGGTTTTTCTTGTAATTATGCCTATAAATATAGAACCAATTGGAAAACCCCCAGAAAAACACTCAAATCAAGATACCAAACAAAATTGAAAATGACAATAAATTAAAACAAAAACAACAATGGATGATCAAGGTTTCAGAGACTTTTGTTTTGGATCAAAATTTGCAGTATACATTACTTCAGAAAAGCAATTTTTCCATTAACTGGCCCAAAATCCTAAGATTCATAAGAAAATAACAGAAGTTAAGATTTTCCAATGACTTAATTAGAATCCTGCAATTTTCTTTTTTTTTTTTTAATAAAAAAAACCCATTTTATTTTTTCAGAATCTGGTAAATAAACGGACCAAATTCAGATAAATAAATATTGCACGTTCCAGCGTCAACAAAATTTAAGGAGCAATGATAAAAAAAAAAATATAACACTTTGATAATCCAAACATACCTCAAATCCTAGCCGATCACCAAATAGCCCACATTGCCACCTAACATCCCCACTACAATTGGTTATCGCCGCCAATTGCCACAGCGAGGCAGCGAGCCTCCTGGCGGAAACCGCCGCCGGAACTCCACCGGCTGAGCCTCTTCTGTGGTCAAATTTCCAGCCGGAAACAGGAGTTGCGGCGGGCCCGCTTCCCCTCCATTTTCTCTCCCGGGCCCTCGGGCCCCGGCAGCTAATCCACCGATCACACATAACTTGTTCATCATAAACACTCATTGTCCACAAATATATATCGATCTGTGGATACAATTGTAATTAATTTCAAAACGAACTATTTATTTAAATTGTGTGTAATAATTAATTAAAAGTAGATATAAATAACAGTTATTGTGAGTGATTATTGGAGTTCCAGGTGAAATTTCATATGGAGCTTTGCTGGTGAGTTGTAAGTTTGTAACTCTAAAAGGTAAGTGTATTCTACTGTGTGTTATTTATGCATGTATGACATTAAATTTCGTGCACATTCTTAGAATATCTCAAGGGCCAGTTTCAGTGGGGAAGTTTTCTGTATAATTCAATTTGATTTATGATCAATATATGTGTATTGGGTGTATGAATTAAATATCAAGGTTTTTTCTTTTGTTGTCAAATAAGATATTTGATATAAAATGCATTTACCCGATACGGCGAAATAGAGATAATAAAATAGGATGATAAATCACTCTACCAATTTTTATATTTAAAAATATTGTGATGGTTTTGTTAAAAAAAATAATTATTGTAATGGTAGATAGAAAAATGAAGAAATCTAATCACAAAGTTTCTTTTTTTTTTTTGGTGATCTGGGTATTTAAAACAAAAAAAAATCGATTAATTTTGAAAAATGTCATGTGCTTTAAAACCTTTTTTGTTTTTTCGTATAATTCATGATATTATTCATGCTCTAGTTTACTTGGTGCATGGATGAATACATAACAAGTATTCATTTTTTACATGGATGGATGACAAGTGTATTAATTTATAAGTAGTGGGACACTTGTATGGTAGATGATACACTGGTGTACATACAAGACGGTTTTGTAGATGCCACACCTGGTGTACATACACTTGGTGTACATCCACGTACAAGTATCCCACTACTTATCAATTAAAACGATTGTCAATTATCCATGTAAAAAGTGGAACACTTGTCATTCATCCATACACCAAGTGTACTAGACCTAGTGTAGCATGGATAATACCACAAACTAAATAATGCGCAACTTAGTTCATAATGCTTTTCCATTTTGTACCTAGAAAAATTTGCTGATTTACTGAAAATAACTAATCATAATGCGCAACTTAGTTCATAATGCGCAACTTAGAAGAAGAAAGGAAACCTTCATTTAATTGTTACAATTCAGATATAATCCTATATTTTACATTTACTTATTGGAGTTGGGCCGAAACCAACTCGAGAGAAATCAAGGTTCTACATGGGCCACTATCCAATGAGGTTGGAAAAGGCGTGGGAGTTGAGGCCCATCCGTACTTATACAGTCATCATTCTTGTATTATGGTGTCGCCCAACCGGCCCGAGCGCAATTTCACGTGGAAAGCTTTAGAAATGACGTCGAAGAATATAAGTTATCATCACATGTTGCCGAACAAGACCCATGAACAAAGTATAGGACTCTAACTTTTATGCCAATTAAATATGAGAGAGAGAGAGAGAGAGAGAGAGAGAGAGAGATAAGATTGTTTAAATAAAAAATTACAAATTTGATTGTTTAGATGAAAAGCTAAATGTATTATTTGCTAAAAATCATTAGAAGAATTAGTGGTTCATTTAGTAGGTCCCTTTTATGTTCTAACGGATAATAAGAAAAAGAAAGCAAATAAACAATATATATGTATATCGGCGCATGTAAATGCCATTTACCCTTCTTCAAAATTTTTTTCCCTCATTTTCTCCCTACCAATTATTTTTTTCTTTAAAAAACACATATAAATTTTTTTTTATTTTTTTCCACTTTGAAAAAACGGGACAAAAAAATTTTGGGGTGTGCCGGGGGCCCCCCTGGCCCCCCCTATCTACGCCTCTGATGTATATATACATATATTTTTATAACCGAGATTTCATGTTCCCACATGACTAATCCTCGGGGAAATAGCTTCCGGCCCCTCAGAAACTGCCAACTTCCCCGAATAAACCGCGGGAATGTACAATGGCTCCCGGGTTCCTAATATCCTCAACTACCGCGCACAAGAAGTCGTCCACCAAGTGATTACTTCATCTGACTTCCTCAATACAACGCAGTGCTCCCAACGAGTTCAAATTCTCCCACACAATCGTTTGAAACCCTCTATATTAGACGAGTCTCACATAAAATCATATAAAATCATAAAACTGTATAATTTTTTCACTTAATTTTAATACAATCATGTTCTTTGATATGGTTTACAAGTTAAAAGAATTTGAATTTATGATCAAAAAAAAAAAAAAAGAATTTGAATTTGTAAAAATCCAACTTTCTCTAGACTAATAAAACCTAATGCCTGATTAGTTACAAATGAAAATAATATGAATAAATCCACTCAAAAAAATAATATGAATAAAGGAAAGTAAAGCGGAAAAAGCCAAAACGTGTATAAAACACTCCGCTGAGAGCTTGAGAAGTCAACATAGAAAAGTCTGTGATTTCTCATCTTAAATTCATTTTCCATACCCACTCCCAAACTTAGCTCAAGAAATAAATCATGGCGAAATCTCGTAGGTTTTGATTGATTCAATCGCAGTCGCGTTCCTTTCTAGCTTTCATTTCCTTTTCTCTTTCACCATTTTTATTCTGAAAGTTAGAATCTTCTTTACAGATTTGGAATTAGAACATCCCTTTTGCAGTCACGAGATACCACTTTTCGGTGATTTTTCAAGAAACAAACCATAAAGTTGATTCTATCTGCATATTCTGCCAAGAAAATTGAAAAAAAAAATGGGTGGGTGTTTTAGCAAGAACAAATACTCAAACCCAGATGCCAATGGCTATAGATCAGGAACTGTAGGCAACACAGGGTATCAAAATCACCAAGATTATCAAAAATCATCAGCTCAGCCTGAAAGGCACCACCACCACCAACCACCGCCGCCGCCGCCAAATCACCACTCTCAGCCACCAATACCAGCTCATCCGAAACCCACCCCACAACCCCAAAACACTGTTCAAAGATTAGAGCCCAATAACATTTTAGGAAAGCCCTTTGAGGAGGTGAAGTCGAAATACACGATTGGGAAAGAATTGGGGAGGGGGCAATTTGGGGTAACCTACTCGTGTACTGAGATTGCAACTGGGGCCCACTATGCCTGCAAGTCGATACTGAAGAGGAAACTCGTGAGCAAGAATGATAAGGAGGATATGAAGAGGGAGGTTCATATTATGCAGCATTTAAGTGGGCAGCCAAATATAGTGGAATTTAAGGGTGCTTATGAGGATAGGCTGACTGTGCATCTAGTAATGGAGATTTGTCGTGGTGGGGAGCTTTTTGATAGTATTATTGCTCAGGGGCATTATTCTGAGAGGGCTGCTTCTGATCTTTGTAGGCAGATTGTGAATGTTGTTCACCATTGCCATTTTATGGGGGTGATGCATAGGGATCTTAAGCCTGAGAATTTCTTGCTTTCGAGTAAGAATGAGAAACCGATGTTGAAAGCTACCGATTTTGGACTCTCTGTCTTCATTGAAGAAGGTGAGTGTTTAGCTTGCTTCTAGTGTTTATAGTTATCCAATCAGTATTATGGCTTTAGAATGATTTATTTTTTCATTCAATGGTGACAATTTGGAAATTCGGCATGTATGATGTATATGATTTTATTTAAGTCCTTTCTTGTTAGTATGTGTTGCTCTTTTTGATGTCTAAGAAATTGAATGTTTCTGAAGAATTGATTCTGTTAATAGTGTTTTGCCTCTGTCTTCAAGGGATACAATGCGAGTCAAGATTTCTCTCTGATAATGAATCAGATTGCACCAATATCAATATACATTATTTTCTATCCTAGGACTATCATAGTTTTGTTTCACATCCCAGTGAAATTAGAGTGAGTACATTTGTGACATTGAGGATATGTTCTTCTATAGTTCTGATTTATTAGGGTTGCTTAACTAATGAAGTTGGTGGGTTGTGGCGGAGGTGAAACGGTGGACTAATTGTTTTTCTTTAAGCACTTAATTAATTGTGACTGGGAAAATTTGCTTCATATGGAGTGTTACTTGCCAAGACAAGTAGATAGCACAACTGCCTTAAAAATGCATAAAGCCACCAATTCTTAGATAACGTAATGCCAAAGATCGAAATTTATGGTAAACTTATTTAGCTGTTGACTTCAAAAAGCCAAGTTATAATCACTTGAATAGGAGCAAGCAACTTTTTTCTCAGGCAAAATTGTTTTGTTTGAATTGGTAACTTAACATATGTTTAAATAATGCTATATAGAATCATTGATAAATTCCTGTGGAAGTTCTCTTGAAAATTTCCGATTTTTACAACAGTTATTATATCACAATGAAGGAAAAACGATAGGTATGAGGGCTAAAGAATTTCGACTAATTTTCTTTTTCCTCATCTACACATCCCTGTTATATTCTGCATTAATAATCAACGTCCTCTTGTTAATGAATCCCAGGTAAGGTGTATCGTGATATAGTTGGTAGTGCATATTACGTTGCTCCTGAAGTGTTGCGGCGAAGTTATGGGAAGGAAATAGATGTATGGAGTGCTGGTGTTATTTTGTACATCCTCCTCAGTGGTGTGCCTCCATTTTGGGCTGGTAAGACCGATTTCACATTGTAAGATGATATTGTTTCTTATACCAAATTATCTTCATAGTGTTTTTTGGATTCTTTTTTTTTTTTAATGCAGAAACGGAGAAGGGCATATTTGATGCTATACTGAATGAAGAAGTTGATTTTGAGAGCGATCCATGGCCTTCAATATCCAACAGTGCCAAAGATCTTGTTCGGAAAATGTTAACTAAGGACCCAAAACATAGAATCACTTCTGCACAAGTACTTGGTAATCATCCCTTCTCTTACATTATGTAGATGAGGTTTGTATCTATATTTAGCATCTCATATCATATTTAATGTAAACAATATTTTCGATAGGGAATTTTTTTCTTTGTGCATGTGTAATTGTTTGGTCGTACATTAACTCTTCCAAAGACCCATTTTTCCCACTTTTGCTGTTATTGACTAACAAAAAAGTCAAAAGAGCACTTCACGTAAGATGGGGACTGAGCTTATCTTTAATGACTCAAGTTTGATTTTACATGTCTCTTGTTGCTTTCATAAAATTTCTCGATGAATCATTTTAGCGTATTATTTGTCATAAAGTGTATGTGAATGAGTTTTATTTGCTATCTTAACTCCGACATATTTTATGTTTGTTTCAAAAGAGCACCCTTGGATTAAGGGACAAGCATCTGACAAGCCGATAGATAGTGCGGTTCTCTCTAGAATGAAGCAGTTCAGGGCAATGAATAAGCTCAAAAAACTTGCACTAAAGGTAAATATCTTGTGTGCTTATATTTGGTATAATCGTACAGTTACTAAAAGCTGGAATTACAGGTTTACATGTTTACAACAAAAAATGTTGTTAAACATTTATTAAGCTGTCTGAGTGCTCTTAACTCAGCTAGGCTCTTAATCTGATCTATGACTTAATTTCAGGTTATTGCACAAAGTTTATCAGAAGAAGAAATCAAAGGTCTTAAAGCAATGTTTGCGAATATGGACACAGATAAGAGCGGCACAATCACTTATGAAGAGCTGAAATCGGGTTTGGCTCGGCTTGGGTCCAAACTGTCGGAAGCCGAAGTAAAACAACTCATGGAGGCAGTAAGTAGCACACTCTTATTTGGACAAATTTCATTCAACATTCGGTTTTACAGCTTCTTTGCATTAAATTATATGTACTGCTGATATCAGGCCGATGTGGATGGTAATGGGACGATCGACTACATTGAATTTATCACTGCTACAATGCACAGACATAGGCTTGAAAGAGATGAGCATCTGTTTAATGCATTTCAGTTTTTTGACAAGGATAGTAGTGGGTAAGATATGATGATCTTCTTCTTGTCGTTTCATTCTTTAAAAATTGAAGATATAATTAAGAGATAATTACAAAAAGTACCCCTCTGGTTTAGCATTATTACAAAAAAAAATCCAGGTATCTTTTAAAATTGCAAATACGCCCTTTAGATTTGTGTTTGTTGTACAAATATCCCCCTGCAATAGGTGCAATTTGTAAAATGTAAACTCATGTCAGGGAGGAATTGGTATTTTTTGAAAAATAACTGTGTTTTTTTGTACTAAGTTAAATTTCAATTGTAGTATTTGTAATTATCCCTAGAAAAATAATGCCGTGTTTTTTGAACAATTGATGTCCATCTTAGTGATGCTACTTGAACATTTTTCCATGTTCTTATCCCAATCATTTGGCTCAACGTAAATGCATTATGCTTAATTAAATTGCTTCTATCTCTTTAAATTTATTCAGCTATATCACAAGAGATGAACTGGAAACTGCTATGAAAGAGTACGGCATGGGAGATGAGGCCACCATCAAGGAAATAATTTCAGAGGTCGATACCGATAATGTAAGTTAATTAGCGTTAAATATGAAATATCTGTATCATCTCTTTGCATTAGACATAGGTGTTTAAAAGTTTGAATTTTATAGGATGGGAAAATCAACTACGAGGAGTTCTGCGCGATGATGAGAAGCGGAACAACACAACCACTAAAGCTCTTTTAGAGGATCAAAGGTAATGTTTTTTCGAGCAGGACATTTTCGGACATGACAGAGTTCTGCCTAAGGATAATGGAATGTTTGAGAGGTTTTGTGGGAACAACATTATCAATGAGTTGAAAAAGAAGCATGGTTAGATTTTGAGAGGCTTTTTAGTTTGAAATTTGCCGTTGTGTTTATGCATACTCAGTTCCATTATCGATCTGTTAATCCTTTTTTAACGTGTTTGAAACCTGTCGTTTTAATTTCGAATGTACATTAGTTTAAGCTTGTATGTGGAATGAATACCGTGTGAATAACAATGATTTAGATTTGGGATAGTATTGTACTTTATGCTAATTGTTACAAATTATTTTCATATGGAACTATAAGGATTATGCTATTGGATTCTAGTGTTTGGCGAAAGGAGAAAACCACTCTTTCAGCATCTTTAATTTGAGACAGGACAAATCCAAGAGAGTGGGTATAACTGCTGTATTCCAATAGCGTTAGAATTTTTTTTAATTAAATAAAAGGGATAATTACAAAATCTACTCCAGATTTTTGGTTTAATTGCAAGAAAACCCAAATGTTTTTTGAAAATTACAAAAAATTCCTGGAAATTTGATTATGTATTGCACTTTACTATCTTTATTAGCAAAAAAAAGATTCACACCCCCTTACATTTGCTAAAATATTACACTTACCTCCTTAAAATTAATACAGAATCAAAACTCAAGATTTTATCTATGGGCTTTTTGTAATTAACCTAAATCTCGGAGATAGATTTCTGTAATAGAAACAATGCAGCAAATTAACGTAACCATCACCACTTTCTTGCAAACTCTCAATGATTAATCATAGTTATTGCCAGAAACAAACCCCTCCTCAAGATACACAAAAAAAAAAAAAAAAGGACATGCATAAAAGAAAAAAGTGATTATTACAGAACTTGCAAAGATTTCAATGGAGCTTATTGGCAAGATTACACTGCTTTCTAATTTCACCCTTTGTACCAGTAAGAGGGTTATTCTCAGAGAGAATAGTGATGGCTCTAGCAAACTCCTTGAAGAAATAGTCTTGGCTCTTGGCCATTTTCTTCACAAAGGGCTTTGTCCTCTTATCTGTGGCTAGCTGGTGATCCACAATCAACAATCCCTTGTTATCCAATATGTTTCTGTAGTAATTGTTGTCCAGTTTCATCGGCGTGCCACGGTCATTTCTCACGTACTGGACAGCCTTAGGGTCGGGGATTGGATCAGGGCACTTGTGGAGCATGTGCTCCACATGGTCAGGGTTGAGCGATGGATCGACTTCTGGATACAACGGTGAACCAGTTTCACACAGTGGGTTCGCCCCACACTGTGAGCTCCTGGAATACCAAACAGTTTTGTGAATTAGTCTGCAATTCATTTCTGTTATATTTAGGAATAATTACAAAAATTACCCTCGAGATGTCTATTTTTTTTTAACAAATAGTCGAATACCCTCCTATTGAAGGTGCAATTTGTAAAATAGATACAAATATCAAGAGGGTATTTGTAATTTTTGAAACATAGTTGTTGCGTTTTCTCTAATTAGACTAAACCTCAAGGGTGTTTTTTTGTAATTAACATTTCTATTTATGGATAATTACAAAAACTACCGTTAAGGTTTATTTGTGTTAAATGTAAGGGGTAATTGCAATATTTTTACAAATGTAAAAGGAGTGTTTGAAATATTTTGCTTATGAAAGGGGTAAAGTGTAATACAGAACAACTTCATGGTCTTTTTGTAATTTTCAAAAATATGGTGGTCTTTTTTAAATTAATCCAAACCTCAGGGTAATTTTGTAGTTATCCCTTCTTTTTGTGATATCAAACTAATGTAGGAACAATGCTCTAAAAAGCACTAGACGCTAGTCGAGCGACATGCTGGGGCCTATCGCCTAGGAGGAGCCTAATCGGAAAAAAACTGTAGGCGGACAAGAGAAATCTAGTGTCTAGGCAGGGACTCAAGGATTTTTAGAACAGTGTTTAGGAAACATAAAACTTTTGGATCACACTAGGCCTGAATTAAGACCTAAATTTGCAAGATTTTTTTTTTTAAAGATTTTGATTTTCTTGGACATGATAAATTTATGTAGGAAAACACACAAAATTGTGGGTGTATACCTAGCAAAGCAACAACCCCAGGGGTGTCAATTCCAATGTTAGCAAACCTCTCAAGAACAACACTAATGCTCTCATTATGGTCTGGCAAATACTTCTCAATTATATCTGCTCTGCTTTTTCTACCATCTCTTCTCCCTGTTTTAAGGGAAATATATGGCCCTCCAACCTGCAAAAAACCCCAAATTAGGAAAATTGAAATTACTTGAGCAAGATTACCTGATTGTGTATCTAACATAACAGTTTTCTTTTTTTTAATAAGTTGAGGATACTCGTTGGAGTGGAGATGGTAAATTTAAAAGAAACTAAAAAAATATCGGGTTCGAATCTCGGTCAACACCCTTACAAAGGGTGAGCGATACCACTTTAGTATCTAACATAACAGTTTTAGAAACTGAAGGGTAATTAAAGAAAGAGATAATTACAAAAATACCCCTGAGGTTTAGGCTAATTACAAAATAACCCAGAGTTCTTTGAAAATTAAAAAAAATCCCTTCAGGTTTGAGGTGATTTTCAAATATATTTTGAAAATCCCCCTGACATTTACAAAAACATTACAGTTACCCCTTTAAATTTAAGACAAAACGAAACATGAAGATTTTTTTGTAATTTTGAAATATCTCTTGGTTTTTTTGTAATTAGCCCAAACCTCATGTGTGTTTTTGTAATTATCCCTTAAATAAATCAACTTACTGCAACAATGCCATCTCTTGCAGACAACACAAGAATATCTGAGCAAGAAACAACTCCAGGGCACTCTCTCTCTAAAGCTTCTTTAATGGTTTCAATGTACCTAAAATTCCTCATCCCAAAACTCCTGTCAGTCTCCTTCTCCGACAACACCCTCCTCGTAGAATCCAGCAATAGTGATGCGTCACAGGACTGCAACATTAAAAGGAAAATTGTAAATTCTTGAGATAAAGTTGAAAATGTAATTTCTTGAATGCACTTTAAGTGTTTGTGAAAATACCTCAACGAAACAGTCGTGAAAGATGTTTCTGAGCCAAGAGAATGCGGTGTTCTTGTGGCGCTTGTAGAGAAGCTTGACTTGTTCTTTGATGATATCTTCGGCTTGAGGGCATGAGTCCCTGTAGTAGTTGATTACGAGGGTTGGCTTCTCATTTTGTGTAGAAGCTGAGAGGACGGTGGAGTAGAGGATTGCAAGGAGGAAGATGATCAGAGGTTTGGAGTTGGAAGACATTATTGTTTTATGCTTTGTTTTCTGAAGATCAGTGAGCTAATGTTTGTTCTCTCTTGTTTTCACTTCCCAGCCTTAAGTAACGTGGAGAGAGAGCTGATACTAGGTGGCAATTTGTGTTGTGTAGACATAAAATTTAGGGATAATTATAAAAACACCCCCAAGGTTTGGCCTAATTACAAAAAAAATCTATAGATATTTCAAAATTATAAAAAACCACTCGTGTTTGATTTTATCTTAAGGGGTTAATTATAATATTTCTACAAATATCAAGATGGTTTTTGAAATATATTTTGCTTTTGAAGGGGAAAGATCTAAATAGAATCAAACCTTAAGGGTATTTTTGTATTTTTCAAAAATTTCTGGGTGTTTTATGTAATTATCCTTAAAATTTATCTTATTTTTGTCAAATTCATTATTCGTGTTATGTTGAAAACCAGACCTATTATTATTCACCTATTATTATTCTTATTTATCTGGTCGACTCAAAATGAGCTGCATATTTTAAATTTAAAATAACTCATCTATTTATATGAGTTGTATGAGTTGGTTCTATTCCAGAAATCATATTTACGTACATTTGATAAATTTTTAAAATTCAATTATTATATTAATTATATATTCAATCAATCAAAAATATTGCAAAAAAGTAACACAATCTGGTCAAATGGATTAATCGTTTCATTTTAAGTTATAAAATTCTAACCCGACATATTTATTATCGGTGTTATTCGAAGTCCGATCGATTTTGACCCTAATCCGTTCATAATATACTATAAGATTTATGTTGTGTGTTCTTGTCACGTGAGAGAAATTGTCACGGATCAAAAAAAAAAAAAGAATCAGACTTTTTCTTGCCATTTTTCAAGGGGGTTCGGATAATGATGCTTTCGCCTCGTTTTGGACATCTATTTACTGCGCTGCAATTACTACTTAGCAAACCCCAAGTAGTTTTTTAAGAATAATCCCAGACTTTGAGAAGCTGACTTAAGTAAAATTTTGTCAGTTTGCCATAATGTCCATTTTGGATGAAAATAAAGTTACGTACATCTCAGTTTACTGTAACATATATTTGTATACATACGAGAAACTGAGTTTTTTAAGGTTCAATCACATCAGTAATTCAGTGATTCAATTAATTACTCAACTAGTGTTTCGATTCATTTTTAAAAACATTGGCCAAAATGGGAAGAGACAAAAACATTTAAGATGCCAGCTAAATTGGCTCGATATGCAATTTCTAGATTGATATTTAGACTAGGTTAGCAGTACTTAGATCATATAATTTGCCCTAAAAAAACCCTAATAATTAATGGTAATTATTGTAAGTTGTAACATTACTCAACAACAAGCAAGTAATAAGAATGGGATTTTTAATAATGGGTTCCCATTATTAGAGTTAGCTTTTTCTTAAAACTTAAAAATAACTGCAGAACCCGAAAATGATATTTTTTTAGGAGTACTCTTATGGTTGACTTGCGTAGTAATATGTTCACATCTTGACTCTTGAGTCTGCTTCCTTTCAACCCCAAACTCTGTACGTGGAATCCAAAGAGAGCAATGGATGGGGACAAAACATCATTAATGATGACAATTATATTATATAATGTAATGGGAAAAAAATATTATATAGTGTAATGGATAGAGAACTTCATTCTTATCCAAGGGGAGAATAATATTACTTCGTAACCAAACTCCATCAAATTACTCCCCGACAAATGCGATCTGATGAAAATTTGGTAGGTAGTCATACTGAATAATATATGTATTGGTTCAATTCGGGAGTAGATCAACTATATGTATTATTAGATTTAGATGATCGAACATATTTATTTTCTTTACCTGTGAGGACCTGTTTTGTACGTCAGCAGACTCCTCTACAACACCAGTCAGTTCCTGCACATCCCATAATTTACTTTGGTAACAACAATGAGAGGTGGGAATTATTGTGCTCAGGCATAGTTAGACATAAGCGTGGAGCTGAATTATCCATGCAAAGTTGGTGGAGAATTCTTTACAGGTTTATGAATTAAATAAAGAAAATGACATTGGCCCTATTATTACCTCCACAGCTTGTCCTGCAGCTTCCCTCAATGTGGACCCATATTGTTTTGTTCCTTCAATTCTTAATGCAACCCATCATTGTCAATTGGGCCTTTTAGCCCACCGTCCCCACCGCTCCTCAGCTTATTCTGTTTCGCATAGCCCACGTGTGGGCTTGGTTGATAATTTGGGCCAACTGTATTGCCTTAATGAGGCCCAAATCTTCTCTAGCACCCCAGCCCAGGCATCATCTGCAGCGTATGGGTCCATGTCCAATTCTTGCTCTCCTCCTCCTAGCCAAAGCATATCGTCCAGCCCAACCAAATTGGCTGATCAAGCCCACACTGCTGAGTCATCATTGCCGTCCAATGTTGCAGTAAAATTGGACCCTGTTCCTCCGTCCACTGTTCACGTCACTGCAGAGGTGGGCTTAATGGATGCAATTGGGCCAAATAAAACTGCCGCCCATTTGGATATTGATGCAAATTTTTGTATTTTGGATGACAAGGAAAATGCTACACGATTGCTTAAAGACGATAGGGATATTAATATTGAACAGTCTGGAAAAGAAAAAAAATTGTGGTCGACAAGATTCCGAAATCAGCGAAAAAGAGCTCAAAGTCGGGCAAATTGGTTCGTAATTTTCTCTACAAAGGAGGAGGGCAACGACTTCAGAATCGATCAGGTGTTTCCGATTCCTCTTCTCATTCTACTAGTTAATTATGTCGATTAATTTTTTAACATGGAATGTGAGGGGTATTGCTAATCCGGGTAGTCAACGTCATTTGCACGCTTTAATTACTCGTTATAAATTACCTTTTGTTGCGTTTTAAACTATGACCTCTCCGCATTTTAGTTTCTATTGTCGCATGATTTGGCTTTGATCATGGCTTATTTAATTGCTCTAATCATATTTGGATTATGTATCTTTGCTCATTTGCATTTTGACATTCTTGTTGATCATGCGCAATTGTTGCATTGTAGGTTGACATCGCTTTATTGTCTCGGCTATCTATTTGACTTTTGTGTATGCTAAATGTAATAGAAAAGTAGCTCGATACGATTTGTGGGATAACTTATGTGAGATTGCGATTAGTATGGAGGGGTTACCCTGGCTAGTTAGTGGTGACTTTATCATTTTCTTGCATGATCACGAGAGGGTAGGTGGTACTTCCGATAGGTCGGATGAGATCTTGACTTTACTACATGATTGCGGGTGTGAATTATTTGATGCGGGGGTGTGAGGGCCTATCTTTACTTGGGCTAGAGGTGGGCTTGGAGGAGAGACTTGATAGGGCTCTATATAATGAACACTGGTGATGTGTTTCTTTCCTCGTTGTTACGCATTTATCTCGTGTTCGCTCACGATCATGCTCCTTTACTCATATCTTGTAAATTTTTATCGCATGTGTCTCGTTCTTCTTTTCGATTTCGAAAGATATGTGGATACGTCACCATACTTTTTGCGGGTAGTCAAAAAGCATGGGGGCCTCCATTGGTTGTTTTGGGATGAGGAACTTGCAAAGACAAATTGAACAGGTCAAGCACAAACTCAAAGTTGGAATTACCGGACATTTGGTAATGTTCTTGATCGGGTTAGATTAGCGAGATAATGCGATTGTTGTGGCTCAGTGCGACGACAATGATCCTCTCCGACTCATTGGTGAGCTACATCGTTGTGTGGGTGAGTATGAGCTACGTTTAAAAATGGAGGAGGATTTTGGCGCGAGAAAGGCTGCGATTAAGTGGGCGATTGAGGGGAGCGCAATACTAAGTTCTTCCATGGGTTTGTTAAACAGAAGAGGTGTCGCGCTAGGATCCACTCGATTGATGATGATGGGGTGACGATCACACATAATTCTGAGATTCGAAAGTCGGTTGTCCAGTTTTTTCAGTCCCTAATGACTTCTGACTTGGAGTATCTGACCACTCCCCGTCGATGAGTTCTTCCATCGGCTTCCTGATTCCATTGATTTGGAGGGACTTTGTGCTATGCCGACGGCCCAGGAGGTTCGCGATGCGGTTTTTGGGATTGATCCGTCTTGTGTTTCGGGGCATGATGGATTTTCATCGTTGTTCTTTCAGCACTGTTGGGATTTCGTCAGACCAGATATTGAGGATGCCGTGATTGATTTTTTCTCGGGAAATCTTATGCCATCTACGTTCTGACTACCTCTATAGTTCTCATTCGAAGGTTCTCACCCTCGGAAGTGGGCGAGTTTGGCCGATTAGCTTGTGCAACGTGGACGAATAAGATTATCTCGAAGATTATGAATGCGGTTGGTCTCGATTACGCATCGACTATTTCACCGAATCGAGTGGCTTCACCCCGGACATGTTATCTCGGATAACATTTTGCTCAGCAGAGCTTATCCATAATATCAACATCGCCACGAAGGTTCCTAATGTGGTGATGGTCGATATGGCTAAAGCTTATGATAGGGTGCGGTGGGATTTCTTGTATACTACCATGATTCATATGGGCTTCCCGTTCGGTGGATTGATATGATAGCGGTTTGTATTGAAACTCAAAGCCTGCATTACGGTTAATGGTAGCCTTCCGGATATTTTCCTTCGACTCGAGGATCATGCGGGGGATCCTCTATCTCTGCATTGTTTGTTAAAGCGGAGTGTTTATCCCGTGCTTAGATTCCATTATTAGACGGCACCAAAGATATGATTTATCGGGCTTGGGGTTTTCGGTGACGATTTGGCCTATCGCGATGATGTGGTTATCTTCACTAGGGCGTCGAGGATGGTCATTACGCTTAGACACTTTCTCGGAGCACTATTCGCTCTTATCGTCGGTTGGTTAGTGTTCGTAAGAGTAGATTCTTTCGGCCCCACGATACGTTGGCGGATGGGAGCACATGGTGCATCGCGTTGTGAAGCTTTGTCGAGATGATTTGCCGATGACTTATTTGGGTGTCCCCTTTGTTTAAGGGGAAAATGAAGAAAGAGCTTTTCCTCCCAGGTGATTCGAAGATGTTGGATAGAGATTCTTTGGGTGGTCGCATCGACATCGTCCTTTGGTGGTCGGCTTGCCCTTATTCGAGCACGCTAATGGCCACTCCGTTGCATATTCTTGGTCATGCGACGCCAAAGACGATTCTACATCGATTGGAGCAGATCATAGCTAGATTCTTCTCGGGGATCCTATGCGGGACGAGAAGAAGACTTATTGGATCGATTGGGATAATATCCGTCATCCTATTTTCTCGAGGGTGGTTTGGGGTTGCGCCGACTTTCGGATATTGGCCGACGCCCCGATTACAAGTTGTGGTGGAGGTTACGCGAGGGCCATTCGTTGTGGGCTCAGTTCTTGATCAGCAAGTATTGTTACAATGGGCTTCTGTCTCCCTGTAGAGCCCTTGTAACACATAATGATAGTCATCAGTGGAGGCGATTGAGGCGGGTCGGTATTCGGGCCCAAGAGCGGATTTTAAGTCTGCGTGCGGTGGTAGCCGGGTAAGTTTCTCGGATGATATTTTGTTTGGGCATAGGCCGCTTGCGGATCATTGTTTGGATCGGCCGTTGGGACATATGACAGTGGATTGGTTCATTCGTGATGGTGTGTGGGATTAGGATAGATTGTATCAGGTCTTGGTCTCCAAATGTGGGCTTCCTGCGAGTCTCATTGAGGATATATCCGAGGTTCCGATTCTACTGGGATCAGAGGATATTATGCGGTGGATGCTTACCTATCATGGTGGGTTTTCGATGTCTTCTGCTTGGGATTCTATCAGGGAAGAAATCCTCACCTTCATGCTGGGTGCCATTTGGGCGATGCTCTTATTCCTACTATTTCTATTTTCCTTTGGCTTCTCCTTTGTAATCGTCTCCTGTGGATATCAAGCCAGGCACGTGGCACTTCTCTTGCTTCACGTTCTTTGTTGTTGCTTGCATAATACACATTCTTCTCCTCAGGTTGAATCTATCCCTCACCTCTTTTTGATGAATGATATTGTTCAGATCGTGTGGAATCACTTTGTTCCTTGGTTTGACACTACACTTCCACACACCATTTCGATATGATATTGTTCCTCACATTTTGGAGGAATCGCACACCTGAGATCACACACGAGGCACTTGAGTTTCCTGGTTCCTTGCTTGATTTTATGGTTTTTGCGGGCGGAAAGGAATAGTGTCAAGCATCAACACCTTCCTTTCTTGGCATCTCACATTATTTGGCGGTGGAGCGGTATCTCCGGATTCTTGTTTGGTCGGCGTTTGAGCCCCCGGGTTGGTCCGGATGCTTCCCTCTGGTGAGTTTTATGCGGGAGTGATCCACTACAGTTCCACGCAGCCGAGGATGGTAATTTGGCGAGCACCTCGGTCTCCTCGGATCAGGCCGAACACGGATGGTTCGTTTGATCGGACACATTGATAGTGGTGGTGGGGATTATACGAGATCATTTGGGCGGACTCATGCTAGCGTTTCATAGTTCATTCCGGGCGGTGTCTAGTTTTCATGCCGAGCTACTAGATGGAGATGGGATCTGCAGCATGCCCGCGTTTTCATTGCGATTTGGATCGAGTTGGGCCGTGGCGGCGGTGGTCACCACGATTACATCCGGTTGCCTTGGCTCTTGGCGGTTCAAAGATACACCGATTCGCATTCGGAACATGCCGAGGACCTTGATTCGATTTCCCACATTCACGAGAGGAATCGACCGGCCAGATCATCTAGCGGAGTTGGGAGTCTGCGCCCTTGGCGATCATATTGTTTATGAGGGCACGACTTCTCACCACCTTCTAAAGCACTCATTCGGATGGACCGGTGGGATATCCGAGCTTTAGATTTTGATTGCGCATTAGTTCTCCTTGTATTTTTTAGATATCTCATTATGATAGTCTGTATAGATGTCGTAGTGATAGGTTTCTTGCTTTTTGATTTTCTCCCCCCGTGACGGGACATGATATTGTATGATACTTTGATTATTTGATCTACAGGTAGGGGATCACGCCTCAATCCCCCACCCCCCGGGGTGTTAT
This sequence comes from Rehmannia glutinosa, assembly GCA_016081115.2. Taxonomy (NCBI): domain Eukaryota; kingdom Viridiplantae; phylum Streptophyta; class Magnoliopsida; order Lamiales; family Orobanchaceae; genus Rehmannia; species Rehmannia glutinosa. The sequence goes on along the minus strand of CM071929.1, from coordinate 9,583,194 downwards.
TTTTACCAATATATATATATATATAGGATATGGATCAAATAGGTCCTCCTACTTGGGGTGAGTCCATGGGGACACATCTTAACCATAGATCAACAATTTTGGGTGGTCCAGATATTTAGGGCTTTTTTATGTTTATTTTTTTGTTTCAGCAATTAAAAAGGGTTGGGTGGTAATTTGGCACTTTAGAATCAGTTATTAAGATTTCATTGTAAGTCCAAGCGGCTACGATAATCTAGAGGGGGGTGAATAGATTATCTCCATCTTTTCGATTTCGCCCTCTTTTAACAATCGAATGCTCAAACAAAATAATAAAGGTGCGGAATGTAAACAACACACGTCGATTTAAAGAGGTTCAACCCACCTAGGGCCTAATCCTCTACCACCCCAGTATATCCGGGATGGATTTCGAAAAGAAAAAGAATTTTATTAATTACCAAAATTAATACAAATTCAACTTACAACACCTTGAAGAGCACCACACTCTTCTTCAACACCACCTTTGGAGATTACCACAATCTCCCTTTGAAGATTACCACAATCTTCCTTCAACGGCACCTTGTGAAGATTACCACAATCTTCAACTTTGAAGAATACCAAATTCTTCAACAACTCAAAAAGAAGATTACCACAATCTTCTTGCACCTATCACCTAGATCATCCAAGTGTGATCTTACCACAAGAACACTCACAAGGATATCTTGTGTTTGAATGATAACCAAAAATCAAGATTACAACTCAATAATGAATATTACAATTTGAGTGCGAAGTGTAATCAAGAATAGCCTAGACCTCAAAGATGTGAAAGTGATAAGCTAGGCAATTTTACAACAAGAATAATAACAATGAAAAACCAAGTGTTTGCTTGAAGTGTATCTTGTTGTGTTGTATCTCAATTGTTGTCATGGTTGCTCCAAAACTTCCTCTATTTATAGGAGATGATTGATCAAGCATAGGCTCTCTTGGGGATTGAAAATCTACAGAAAAATACAATTAAAATCAAGAATATAGCTGTTAGAAATCAATCCCACATTTTAAGGAAATGTGTTTTTGTCAAACGGTTTTAAATTTTCTTTGTCAAAAGATAGGCGACGGCCGCACGAAATAGACGTTGGAAAAATACACAAACAAAATAACACGCGGGACTTGGTCGACGTCTACCTCGGCCGGCCGACCATCACCCCAACCGGTCCCCCTCATGGTTTTTGCAAAGATCAAATGTTCTTTGCTTTCAAACACACTTGCAGTGCCGGTCGCGCCTGGGCGGCCGTCGGCCGACCGATCGGCCGACGCAGGCGGCCGGGTCGGCCAGGATCGATCGACGCCCGTTAAGCGGCCGAGTCGACCTGCTTTTTTTTGCTTCCGTCTCATTTTTGTTTCTAAAAACATCTTGATGCGGGTTGCCTATAGAGGCGGGTCGACCACAAAGATGTAAATATTGTCCAATATTTGTCGAAAATAAAACTCAAGAAATACTCCGAAAATATAGTAAAAACATTTTAAACCGATCGGAAGTATTAGGACAACATTTAGAGACATCATTTGAGAGTGAAAACCCAATAACGTAAAATCATTAAAAGCGTTGTCCAATTTAGACGAAAATAAACTTGAAGAAATACTCCGGAAAATATTAAAACCATTTTAAATCATTTAGGAGTATTTGGACAACAATTAAAAACATTGTTTTGGTGCAAAACAAAATCATCAAAATTAAGATAAAAACATGTATCAAACAATCTCCCCATTTTTGATGATTACAAACCAAAACAATTTTTACACAAACTAAGAGAGCAATTTTAGAAATGATTTTCCGGTAAAAACATTTGACCGTTTGGAAGCAACCAAAATTTCCAAAAATATTAAAACAACCAAGTAGGGAGTAAATATTTTCAATAATAAGCACAAGCTCCCCCTATCAACAAGCACATCAAGAATAATGTAAGAGCAATAATCCATAAGCTAAAAGCTTTAGCTTTTACAATTTGTTCAAGAGCTTATAAGCTCCCCCTGTCACAAAACAACATTAAACAATAATATAAGTCCATCAAGCAACAATTGGACTAAGAACAAATCACAACTTATGCTTTTATGAGCCATAGCTTATAGCTTTTATGACAAGCTTTTATTAGCTTCTTTGAGCTAAAGAGCTTATAACTTGTTTCTCCCCCTTTGGAATCATCAAAAAGAATGTTAGCACGATAAATACATCATATATTCATATCAAAGTGTGCAACTAAACCGATGTATCGAGCTATTTGAACATTGAAGCTTATAAGCCAAATAGAAGGGAAAAGTCGAATCATACGACTTGTAGAGGTTTATGAAAACTCATTTGATAAGCAAAACATGATCTCTATAAATGTATAAGACTTTTGAAATCGAGAGAATCATGTAGGTGATGAATTTTTCATTGAAACGTTTTATCGAACACTTGACGGGCGTCAAAAATAGAAAAAGTTATATATAGCCCTTGTAAATGAAATCAAGCCAAGTTTTTCATCACCAAATACAATTTAACGAATATCATTCATCAACAATCAATAAGCTCATCACAAACATATATGAATCACATCAAGAAAAATACATATAAGCCACAAACTCAAGGGTTCAACCCAATTGAGCTAAAGATAGTGAAATTCTTACCATTAAATCGGTAAAGACGAGCAATGATGATGATAGTCGAGCTAGATAATCCCCAAAATATATAATTCATGCATCAAAACTCATTTGAAGTGAATTGTGTGTGAAATTTGCAAAGGGACGAAAAATGGCCAAAATGTGTCAGGGACGAATCTTGAAGAAGACAGAACCTATTTTAATCCAAATTATAGCCTAGGGCGACGGTCGAGGTTGAGGCGACCGGTCGGCGTTGAGGCGGCCGGTTGCCCTCAACCATTTCAGCCTTTGTGTTGAAAAATTTCCAAAATCCGAATTTTCAACCAAAAATCCAATTTTTCGCCCCTAAGTTTTAAAAACGTGCAAAATGCAAACGTAGACCTCATTCAATATACATTATGTCATAATCAAGCTCGAAATGAGGTAAAATACTCGGCGGTAAATGAACAAATGTCCAAGTTATCCTTGAGACGGAATTAAACACATCTCAAGTTTTTTTGTTAAAAACGCAATCCCTTAGAAAGTTTTTTTCGAATCTCAATATGTTTAGTTCGATTATGACGAACTATATTTTGAATAATTTTCACCATAGGACTTGTTATCCCAAAAAATAAGAACATTTTAAAGCTTTGGATACAACAAGTCATAAGAAGAAGATGCCTTTCAAATATTTGAAAATTTCTTTTAACGGCACTTTAATGAGATTCGTTGGGATAATTTTTGAAGTCGAGCATATAGACATAAGGCATATGGAATGTCGAGTCTATAGAAATAATACAGAAAACATACCTCGAATTTGTTTGTCAACCGACATGCCTTTCTCAACCTTTGTCAATCTCTTCATTGGTAGCCATAGAGGTTGAGATGATTCTTCCTTCTTCAATGCCTAACTCCTTCAAGAGTTATTTTGAAATGTAACCATCTACTTGGCATTGAATGATTTGAAGTCCAAGCGAGAAATTGAGCTCCCCCATCATGCTCATTTCAAGTACACTTGCATCAACTTGGAAAAATATCTTGCACAAATATTCATTAGTAGTACCAAAAATATTCTCATAAATATGCACAAGTAAACAATCTTGCCCTTTTTCAAAAAAAAAAAGAGTAGTATCAACTTTACCTCTTGTAGAATCATTTAGCAAAAATAGCTAAGTCTATCAACCGTACTGAGGCCTTTTTTAAAAAAATTTGGCCTAGAATTTTAAACTCCGATAGACTTCTATATGAATAAAACCATTTAGAAAATTAACATCCATTTAGTAAAGCTTGAAATTTTCTTAAAACAAGAATGTGCAAGTAAAATGCAAATAACTTCTAAAAGAGCTATGAGTGCAAATATTACATCAAAATCATTACCTTCTTCTTGAAAATACCTTCGAGCTACTAACCTCGCCTTAGTTCGACCAATGTTGCCTTGGTCATCGAGTTTGTTCGGAGTGCCCATTTTGCATTTATAATCGTTTGTGATGAAAGACATGGCATCAACTTCCAAGTATCATTTCCTTTTTAGCTCATCTTGCAATTCTAAAAACCAATCTTCATCTTGAAGCATCAATTGAGGAATTTGTCTTCTTCATCACTATTGGGCATCCAAATGATCTAAGGTGTTCATAATAGAACATTTACATCCAAATATTTGGAGTATTTTCTTTTCTACACAACTCAACAAACTCATTAAAGGCATTTCTTATATAAGCAAGAAAAATAGCCCAAGTGTAATAACATGCCTCAATTGTCAACCACAAAATATCTTGCAAAAGAGCATAGTAGTAAGAGACACTATATATATATATATATATATATATATATATAGATCATGAAGCAAGAAACACATACTATGCATTTAGAATATCATCAAGAGACTAATAAATCATGCAAGTTCAAATAAGCTTAAGAAAGCTACAAAAGGTCTCTTTTGAAATTTGAGAACTGATAAAGCATATAATTGAGACCTTATTTAAAAAAGTATTTGAACAAAAGTTGACAAAGCAAATATGTGCAATCAAATATCGAATAGTGCCTATCAAAAAATCTAAAAATCCTCTTAATGGAATTTGTATGAAATACTATGAAAAACAAGCACATAGGCATATGGCAATACATATATCGAGTCTATAAGAGTAAGAATAACACAAGTAAACGTACCTCGATAATTTATGCCTTTTCTTGATAAAAATGATGAAAATGGCCATTTGTGAAAATATGTAAATCCTACACAATTCTTAAAACAAATCTAGCACAAATCATAATGATAAAAGTGTAGGCTAAGAGATATCACAAGTAAGCTCATGCCATAAAAAACCATAAGAGATGATAACATACTAGTTTTCAAAAATTCACAAGAGTTTTAAAAACATCATATAAGGTCTTCTTTTTTTCAAAAATTTAAAAGCACAAATATATATTGAAGACCTTATTTAAAAAAAAATTTGAAAACTCATTTTGCAATAAAGACACAAATAAAAGCATGCATAATAACAAAATAAAATGCATATTTAAATAGGGAGATACGGGTTACCAATTACGCCATTTCCATGGGTTGTGTCGTTCTCATTGTTGATGATATCTTCCCTTTGAGAAGTCACTTTGTTGATGATGACTTCTTTGATTACTCCATTTCCAAGGTTTGTTGCCTTCCCATTGTTGAAAGTCTCTTCTTCTTTGAAAATCATCTTGTTGATGATGTCTTTGCCATTTCCAAAGATTGTGTTCTTCCCATTTTTGATTGTACCCTCTTCTTGGAAATTGGCTTTGTTGAGAATAGTTTCTCCTTCTTTGATCAAATGAAACGGTCATTTGATGCCTTCTTGGCGTATGAATTTTCTTCGATCATTATTTCACGGTACCTAATATGACATTGTTTTGTGGTACCCTCATGTGTTTGGGTCCTTTGGGATTAGTCTTGAGACTTTTAGGTCTCCAACAATAATTAGAGCTATTTCTAGCCCGGCAAGTATTTACCGTATGACCCTTTTTACCGCAATAAAAGCATGTAATAATTCTAGAAGATAATGACCAACGCATAGTGACTTGATCCTTTTTCATATGATTAACAACATTAGGCTTATGATCAAGTCCTTTATCATAATTATGAACATCAACAATATTGGACATTTTATTAGTACTCAAGTGTGATTTTAATAAATCCTTTTTCATGCAATCAATATTCTCAACAAAGAGTACTATTTTCTTTCTCAAGGTTTCTCACCTTATCAAGTGTGGTGGTGTGAGCACATGATAGTGATTCATAGGAAGTAAATAAACTATCCTTATCATTTTTCAAAACATTGAATTCTTTTTCAAATTTTTGTATTTAACAAAGAGCTTTGGAATTCATTTTGAAGTTCATCATAATCATTTTGCAAATCACTATATTCATTTTGTAATTCATTGTCATAAGAAGTAGAGGTTTAGAACTTACCTCGTTTTCTTCTTCGATGCCCATAAGACATTTTTCGACTTCATCATCGAATTTGTAAGAGGCTCATCCCATATTGTTGGATTTGATGTTGTATCCATTTGAGAAGTAGATGCTTTTGAGTTGCTCCTTTTATTTGCATATACTTCATAGATGGCTTCTAGTTTTGCCATACTTCATGTGCCGATCGAATACCTACAATATGATCAAATTCCAAAGTGGTAAGTGAACAATGTAAAATATTAAGAGCTTTACCATTTAAGGAGATGATTCTCTTCTCTTCATCATTGAGCTCTTTGAAGCCTTTAGAGGTGTGTGGTGTATTCTTCGTCGGAATGGATTCTCCATTGATGACGGTGTTCCAAATATCGAACCCGCAACTTTGTAAATAGCATTCCATTCTTTCTTTCCAAAATATAAAATTTTTGGAATTAAACCGAGGTGGCTTGGTGGTGGAGGTTAGGAAAGTTGAGCTTCGTTCAGTAGCCGACGATCGTTTCTCTTCACTCGCGATGTGAAACGAGCTTGCCAAAGAGTTTGGCTCGATACGATTGTAAGTCCAGCGCTACGATAATCAGAGGGGGTGAATAGATTATCTCCATCTTTTCGATTTCGCCCTCTTTTAACAATCGAATGCTCAAACAAAATAATAAAGGTGCGGAATGTAAACAACACACGTCGATTTAAAGAGGTTCAACCCACCTAGGGCCTAATCCTCTACCACCCCAAAGATATCCAGGGATGGATTTGAAAAGAAAAAGAATTTTATTAATTACCAAAATTAATACAAATTCAACTTACAACACCTTGAAGAGCACCACACTCTTCTTCAACACCACCTTTGGAGATTACCACAATCTCCTTTGAAGATTACCACAATCTTCCTTCAACGGCACCTTGTGAAGATTACCACAATCTTCAACTTTGAAGAATACCAAATTCTTCAACAACTCAAAAAGAAGATTACCACAATCTTCTTGCACCTATCACCTAGATCATCCAAGTGTGCTCTTACCACAAGAACACTCACAAGGATATCTTGTGTTTGAATGATAACCAAAAATCAAGATTACAACTCAATAATGAATATTACAATTTGAGTGCGAAGTGTAATCAAGAATAGCATAGACCTCAAAGATGTGAAAGTGATAAGCTAGGCAATTTTACAACAAGAATAATAACAATGAAAAACCAAGTGTTTGCTTGAAGTGTATCTTGTTGTGTTGTATCTCAATTGTTGCCATGGTTGCTCCAAAACTTCCTCTATTTATAGGAGATGATTGATCAAGCATAGGCTCCTCTTGGGGATTGAAAATCTCTGAGAAAAATACAATTAAAATCAAGAATATAGTTGTTAGAAATCAATCCCACATTTTAAGGAAATGTTTTTTCATCAAACGGTCGTAAATTTTTGTCAAAAATAGATGACCGGCCGCACGAAATAGGCGTTGGAAAAATACACAAGAAAATAACACAGGCGATCGGTCGACGCGTCTACCCGACGGCCGACCATCACCCCAACCGGTCCCCCTCATGGTTTTTGCAAAGATCAAATGTTCGCATTTCAAACACACTTTGCAGTACGGCCGCACTGGCGGCGACGGTCGGCCGACGGTCGACGCCAGATGGCGGCCGTCGATCGGTCGACGCCGTGGATGAGCGGCCGACTCGCTTGTTTTTTTGCTTCCGTCTCATTTTCTGTTTCTAAAAACATCTTCAGTACGGGTTGCCCTATAGGCGGCCGACCACAAGACAAGCAAATATTGTCCAATATTTGTCGAAAATAAAACTCAAGAAATACTCCGAAAATATAGTAAAAACATTTTAAACCGATCGGAAGTATTAGGACAACATTTAGAGACATCGTTTGAGAGTGAAAACCCAATAACGTAAAATCATTAAAAACGTTGTCCAATTTAGACGAAAATAAACTTGAAGAAATACTCCGGAAAATATTAAAACCATTTTAAATCATTTAGGAGTATTTGGACAACAATTAAAAACATTGTTTTGGTGCAAAACAAAATCATCAAAATTAAGATAAAAACATGTATCAAACATTCATTCCCTCTTTCACGTGATTTCACCCACTTTTCACGCACACTCTCTCTCCAGCGTTTCAGTTTCAAAAAATTTCTCTGTTGCATATGTAGTATAGGATTGTTGCTTATGACTTGCTTATGCAGTTAATGTATCTGTGATGCATGTGTAGTGTATATTCGTTGCTTATGTAGTATATGCTTATTGCTTATGTAGTATGAGCTTGTTGCTTATGACTTGCTTATGTAGTTAATGTATTTGTGGTGCATACGTAGTGTATATTCGTTGCTTATGTAGTATAGACTTGTTGCTTATGTAGTATGAGTTTGTTGCTTATGACTTGCTTATGCGATTAATGCGGTGTGGTGCATACATAGTGTATATTCGTTGCTTGTGTAGTATAGGCTTGTTGCTTATGTAATATGGGGTTGTTGCTTATGACTTCTTATGTAGTTAATGCAATTGTGGTGCATACATAGTGTATATTCGTTGCTTTGTGTAGTATAGGCTTGTTGCTTATGTAATATGGGGTTGTTGCTTATGACTTGCTTATGTAGTTAATGTATTAAGTGGTGCATACATTGTATATATTTGTTGCTTATGTAGTATAGACTTATTGCTTATGTAGTATGAATTTCTTGCTCATGACTTGCTTATGTAGTTAATATATCTAAAAGACCACGACACATCTATACAAGCAACAAATTACATCTTCATAAGCAACATTCGAATCAGAGCCAAGTTTTAGCAACTATGGCGAATTGTTTGCAACTTTTTTTCAGCCCTGGTAATGCGTTGAAGAAAAAAAGATGAAGAATTTCTCCATGATAATGCATTGAAGAAGAAGGAGGAGGATTGTTACGTGATTTTGTTTTGAGATTTGGAAGGATTGCGTGAATCCCATGAATATTGCTTTGAGAAGATGACTAATTTACCCCTATGTTTAATTAACTAGCTTGTAATTTGTAATTTTGTCTCTTAAATCGCAGCCCTTGAAAAAATTAGATATATGGCTAGGATTGGTCCCTATGGACTTACCTTATGAAGTGGTCTCATATAACCCTCTCCCTATATATATATATATATATATATATATATATATGTATATATATATATAATATTACTCATAGGTGGATACAGGGCTGGGCCAACCTAGGCCCTGGCCCAGCCCTTTTTTTAAAAAATAAAATAAGTGAGAATTTAAAATAAAAAAATAGTTAAAATTTACATTCTTTTTTCTTGGATTTTCTATCCAGCCCATTCCATTTTCGTAGCGGCCCACCCCACTAAATTGTCATGACTCCGCCCTTGATATTACTTGATTTGAGATATTTAAGATGTAATTATGCAGCAACCCGAAATATTTCCAGCTAGCCCTTGCTAATGAAAGAACTTAGAACTCAATTACACCTTAGCAGAATAATTTATTGTGATATAAAATTGGTTGAAAAACTATAGGTTTGATACAATTTTATTTTGATAATTCTTCCAAGAGGGACCCTACAAAGGAGAAAAGAAAAAACATTCATTTCATATTTGTATAATTAACTTATGAAAAATGAAAGTTTTAATTAAAACATTGATGGAGCCGGGCGGCCTTTTAGTTACAGGTATCTACAGTCTACAGCAATAAAATTTGGGATTATTTGTTAGTGTGTAGTGTGTACACTTATAATACCTAAATCTCTTTCATTACATTTCATCCACATACTTCTATATAATGTATATTTCATCCACATACCTCATTATGTTATGGAGATAGGTTAATTTGCTCATAAAAAGCATGTTCTAAAAATTCTGGCCTAGCCTCGATTAGTTTTCGCTTAGGCGCTAGGCTACTCTTGTCCGCCTAGGGTTTTCTTTCGATGGGCCCCGCCCAGGTCCTGCCTAACCCCGCCTAGACGCTAGGTCCCACTCGACTAGCGCCTACCACTTTTTAGAACACTAATAAATAGTACTCAACTCCATGTTCCTTCACCTCATTGAAGTTATGAAACTCCCAAAGAACATCATCGATAAGCTGGAGAAGGTATGGCTAAATATTTTTGGGGGTGTTTTCGAAAACAAAACAAAATTCATTCGGTAGCTTGGGGTACAATTTGTTAGCCTGTTAGAATTTATATGATTTTTTCTCGTTTTTCTATTCGGCCACCCCAATTTCTTGAATCCACTACCATATCCTGGTTCCGCCATTGAATGCACCATAAATATTGTTGAGGGGTTAGCAGCTAATTTGTCTCCAATTTCACCTCAAGACAGCTCTACATGGAAGAGGCTTTGCAAGATTAGGCATAGGATGAGAACTGAGATAGCATTATCTGGAGTATTGGTTCTGGTTCAAACAACTTTTGGACTGATATTTGGTGTACATGCCTCTTTGGAATGTTATCCCTGGTGATAAACAAGGCCTATGGCATATTTCACTAGATTTCTTGTGGATTGCTGGAACATGAGACCTAAATAGGCCTCAAAAGATGGCCATGTTCACAACCTACAATCATGTAAAGACTGCATTTTTCCTATCAGAGGTGCTAGAATTTGATAGTCAGGTCATAAGCTTTCCATTTGTTTGTTTGTAGGTGAAAAACAATCTTTTCACTGCAAATGCAATATGTGCACTGTTCAACTGAGCAAAAGACATAACTTAATGCCAATGAATCCACCCAACCCATGGTTCACTTAATACTAACATATAACATGTAAAACAAACAAATTCATATTTGTCTCGAAAAAATTAGATAGGCCGATAATGGGAGATTTTCTCCATCCCTTCCCATATAAGGAATTAGGTCTCACTGAACATCCATAAATACTAAGTGGATCTTTCATAGACGCATCAATAATAACTAAACAAGGTCTTAACAAGTTAACATCTGTTTGTCAACTATAATTACCAAAGGTAGAAAAATAGATTCATGCAAAAAGCCAGAAACTAGAATGAACAAGTAGAATAAGACTAATTATTCATTTTATTCATCTGTAAGTTTTTTTCACATATTTTCTTTGTACAAATCACATAAACAAGCACCTGCGCCACATAAACTAAAATAAAAAATCCCAAATCACACATTTTCGGTTTTTAATCCACACCATTGATCAGCAACTAAGATTAAAAAAAAAAAGATCTCATGATTGAGTCTCGGAAAAAAACGGAGACACAGCGATAAGCTTCTTGCGCTGAAGGCACCGGGAAAACTTCGTAACCCTAAATTCGAAACACGGGATTCCATCGATGGCTAAATCAGCCAAATGTGGCTGTGAAAATGCTGAATCTGAACTCAGATTGAGTTGACTCAGAGCAAGAAGAGTTTGCGCACCGGTTTCTCTGGCTCTAGCGGCGATTTTCGAGTATCTTAGCTTGGCAAGAGCTCCCGGTTTCAGGTATGTGTAAAACAATGGCGGTGTTGTCTGGGATTTGTAGGCGCTGCTTCGAACTCTGGTTTTCATGGTGTTGGATCATAGAGAGAAACTCGAAAGCTTGAAACCCTAGAGAGAGCAGAAGAAGAATTGGGATAAGGGAGAAAGGGGGGAAGATAGGGTTTTAAAAACAGGGGATTCAGAGGCGGGAAAAAGGCTAACGGTGGTTTTGTGTTGTGGCGCGGCGGATTTTGAAGTTTCAAGTGATTTTGGGCCGAGGCCTCTGGGCTTTAAAACATGGGCTTGCTGCTTCCATTACGACTGTTTTATTTCTGCTTTGGGTAAAACTTCACATACAGCACAATCTGGTATCAAACAGCTTATGTGAGCAGGCCGGTCCTGGATCTCCTATTTATTAGGGATGGGCCATGGCCCCATAGTTAAGCAATCAAGATTTTTTAATTTTTTTAATAAGCTGAGAGTAGTGGTTGGAGGCGAGGAGATAAATTTCAAAGAATGAAAGATACGATGTGTTGAACCCTAATCAACACCTTTATAAAAAAAGCAAGCGATACCATTTGAGCCTACAAAATCGTGGTAATCATGATTTTCTATTACATATTTAGTGTTTTATCATGTCATAAAAAATATTAATGTCATGTATACAAAAATGATGGCGTGCAATTTATTTGCCTTAACATCATACACTCCATTCACGAGTCACCGATCTTATGATAAATTTATTATTAATTAATTTATGATTCATATGGTATTATAAGCAATATACCCACGCCACATTATAAAATACTGTGACATTAATTTATGACATGCCATACAAAATGAAACATAAAATCAAAATAGAGGATTCGAAATGCAAGTGCCACAATGCGTATGAAAATATTTTTTAGATATACTATTGACAATAATTATGTACGCATGATTGAGTATAAGATATAATATATAAGATCAATTACTAATTTGGAACAAAAGAATCTAAAATCTCATGCTTAAATACCCAAAGTTTCAAACTCTTTTTTGCCATCCAGACTGGAAAAGTCAAACAAAATAGACATTGATAAAATTGATTTAATGGTGGGCCTTTTCACATGAGAATCTCAGTTACAGTTGCGTGCATTCATTTTACCCTTATCTGAAAAAATATTGTGGCTTGAATATGAATGGTTGGTTTTCTCTAGTACGGAAGAAAAATCCAAAACACAAGTTGTGAAAGTAGATGCAATATGTAGAAATTAGATGTTGGCTATTCCTTTGGAAGTGACCCAAAAGAAACAAAAATGTCAAGATCCAATTTGGGAAAATTAAATGCATAGCATATAAAAGTCTAACTTTTTATGAGTGTTTTAATTGTATATTATACACACATATATCACGTGTATATAACTAATGCAAATTACAACCATGAGCTTGAAGGTTAAGCAGTATAGCTTATCCTTCGAAAGAGTGTTGACTCTTATCCTTTAAAAGGATATTAATCAAGGTTCGAACCATTTAAGTTTTAGTTTATTTGGGGATTATTTTCCCATCCAACTACTTCTCCCAAATTATTAAAAAAAAACAAATGCAAACTACATATTTAAAAAAAAATGATTTCGGCGTGAGTATACTAAAGAGTCCGTCGAATTTTTGCCACTTTTCCATAGCAAAAATAGTTTTTAGCCATTTTTAAGTTTAAATGCCCACTTTGTCTTTTTTCTTTTCATTTATGCGGACGACTCTCCGAGTCACATATCTCAGTACCAAGACACGACCAAGAAATGTATCACATTAATGAAAAATTGTCAAGTATATGTCTCACGAGAGAATATAAGAAGTGTATAACCGTCAGTTTTTACCAATACTTATAAAAAAAATATGTTTTTAAAATCACCGCTATATTTTATTTTCACAAAATATTAGTGTCCAACTTACCCAATTACCACTATTACTAGATTCCTAATATTGTCCTGTTGCCCCCAGGGCATAACTCAACCAGTAAGGGCGCGACCAACGACGTGTTGTTCTTTCTTTCACCGCGGGCGTGGAGGTTCAATCCCACTAGTAATGCAGGATAGATAAAATTTTTATGTGGTATTTCGACTATGCCTACGATGTTCAGGATCTCCGCGACACCTCCTCTACAAAGCTCGAGAAGAAGGGTATTGAGGCTATCAGGGATGAGGTTGATTTCCTCCCCCCCTAATACTGTCCTTTCATTAGCTTTTTCCTGTCATTGATTCCCGAGGAAACATTAATACCTTTATCCACACCAACAAACAACCCCTTTTTCCTATATAGTTGGCTAGTGTATGTTTATGGTGCATTTCAAGTTTTTGTTCCCATTTTCATTTCCAGATTTTGTAACTTTCAACGACGGCCATGGACGGTTCGCGTGGTGGTTTCAGCGGCGGCGGCAGGGACAAAAAGACTGTTTCGGAAAGTGAAGATCTTCTAGAAGACGAGGTGTGGGCTATGATGAAATCAAGAGAAGACTCATCATCATCGTCGTCGTCATCTGCATGCCGCTTAAACGCCACCGCCGACGGTGGCGGGCACCCGGAGTTCTCCGCCATCGAAAGGGTGGCGCGTGGCCAGACATCAGCCCCTGTGGGCATTCCTGATTGGTCCAGGATTTTGAAGAAAAGGTCTAGAAAGAAGTTGTGGGATGATGATGCGTCATGTGATGCGCATAATCATGATGATGATGGATATGGTCATGGTAAAGTTGATGATGATGATGATGGTGGTGATGAGATGGTCCCACCCCATGAATATTTGGCGAGAAGGCTTGGGAGTACACAGATTGCATCATTCTCGATGTGTGAAGGAGTTGGGAGGACACTGAAAGGAAGAGACCTCAGCAAATTGAGGAATGCCATTTTAACCAAGACTGGTTTTATTGAATAGATTAGCGAATAAGATCTTTTATTTCATATTCGTGTTTCATCTTATATTTATCATAAAATGACGTGTATAACACTTACCATATTAATTTCAAGATATATCGAAAGCATAAATTCTGGATTTTTAATACGGTAGATGTTATACATGTGGCAATCATCCGTGCGGTGGAATAGGAAACGAAACACGAATTTGAAATAGAAGAACCCATCAGATAAACTAGAAACATCATCAGCATCATCATGAAATACATCATTATCATCTATGTATGGAAGCATATCCAAGAGTAAGATCAAAACCATATATGGGTCATTGTTTATTTTTTCTAAAAAAAATTGTACTATAAAAAAACCATGGGTCAATGTCTTTAACGCACGTTTCTTCATCAGCGCAGCACCAAATCAAAGGGTTCCAACATATGTGTTTACTAACTTTATTTATTTAAATTAAGATGTGTTTTCTATTTTGAGCTTCTGTTGGGTTTATGGTTTAATTTAGTTTTTATAGTATATGATTTTTTTGTTTACTAATGTACTCTTCCACAACCCAAGCACAATTGTAGGTTGGTGCATACCCAAGAGAGCGATAATGAAGACACTTATCTAGATAAGTCTCTCTCTACAGCAGGAATGCAAGAACTAACTGTGGGCTTGAACCGTGTGAATGTGCAGTTAAAGGAATCTGTTGTGAGAACCCAAAATAACAACTCTGAAAGTGACCTTGCACCCCTTGATATTACAAGCACTGAATACCCCAGAACCCCCAACCTACCCAACCCCACCATTGACAAAAACGACCTCCCTCACCCAAACCAAACCGCCTTGACAAGCACAACCACCCAACCCCAACCCAATCCCCCTCCACCCCCAAAGAAAGACCTACCAATGACGGTGACCACCCAAAAAATGACCAACACATATATGGACACAAGAGACCCTGACGCGCTAGCAACAACTACCAATAAAACCTCACAAAAAACTCCCTTGGAAACTTTTCACCCTCTACCAAATATTTTCCAGCCAGAAATAACCAACTGCCCAGAAGCTAGCCCAAACATTACCACACCCCACCCCACGCAACCTTTGAGGAAAATACGTCTCCTGAAACGAACTGAAACCCAGAAACAAACCACTGAAACACCTGTAACCCAAATTGGGGAAAAAAGGATGGAATGTCATAAAATACTATACAGTGCATTGAAGAAAGGAAGAGAATGAGGTTTAACACGTGGGAACTCGACACGAATGATATTTCAACGGCGGAGGGTCGGCACCCGACCCGCCGAAAGCACAATGAGGATATTAATTTCGAACTGTCGCGGGCTTGGGAACCGAGCGTGATCCCAAAGCATTAAAAGATCCTACGACCGAGTGCCCTAGTATTGTGTTCCTTATGGAAACAAAAATTAGAAGCGCTCAAATGCTACAGTTGAATCAGAAGTCACTACGGTATACAAGATGTTTTGGAGTTGATTGTGAGGGTGATAGCAATAATAAACGTGGAGGCCTGTGCGTGCTGTGGAAGGAACCTTTTGAATTATCTTTGATCTCTTACTCTACAAATCACATAACCTTGCGCGTCACCGAGGAGGGGGTAAATAAAGATTGGTTGTTTTCTGGGACTTACGGATGGGCTGCTTCAACACAAAAATGGAGAACTTGGGAACTTCTAAAAGTTATAGCATCAAACAATAATCTCCCGTGGCTTTGCGTTGGAGATTTTAACGAGATCTTGTGGTCACATGAAAAGCAAGGCGGTAATCTAAAGCATTGGCGCAAGCATGGACGATTTAAAGCGTGATAGATGCGTGCTCACTTACGATCTTGGTTACACCGGTACACTCTTTACCTGGACAAGCGGGCAAGCCAAGCGAGAATAATATTATGGAAAGATTGACAGAGCACTCGCTGAGAATCTTGGAAAATGCTACACCCTCTTCGAGTTTCACACTGTGTCGAATCCGATCGGATCACGCCCACTTATTGTTGATTTCGACTACACCGATAGAGAGACAAGCCCATAATAGAAAGAAAAAAGGAAAATCTTGAGGTTCGAACATGCTTGCATTTGGAACACAAGAATTGTGAAGGAATAATTGAATCAGCATGGCAATATACATCACCGGGAACAAGCTTTGAAGAAAAAATATCAACATGTGCCGTTGCCCTTAAAGAATGGGAAAGATCTGAATTTGGCAATATCCGAGAAAAGATCACGAGAAAAAGTGGACAAATTATCAAAGTACCAAAGGAGCCCCAAATGAAGCAAATATCCGAAGTGTAAGAAGATACACGGTGAGATAGAGGAATTATATAAAATGGAGGAGATTTTATGGCAGCAGCGGTCCAGGGCCTTATGGTTGAAAGAGGGGGACCAGAATACTCGATTCTTTCATCAAAAAGCATCTCAACGCCATAAGCGTAATACAATTGACCGTATAAGAAATCCCGAGGGTGATTGGAAGGAATCAGATGAAGAAATTGCGGCGAGTGATGGTGCGAAAAGATTTTACCAACTTATTCCAAAGATGTTACCCCATCTGACGAAACTAGTATTCTTGACTCTATGGAAAATCGGGTTACGGACGAGATGAACAATGGACTGTTGGAACCTTACACTGGCGAGGAGATATATCGAGCCCTACAACAGATGCACCCGGCGAAGGCCCCCGGGCCGGATGGTATGTCCCCTTTATTTTTTCAGAAGTTCTGGACTATTGTTGAAAAAGATTTTGTCTGCGGCTATTCGGATCTAAATAATGGTCATGATCCTTCCCACTGAATAAAACCTTTATAGTGCTTATTCAAAAATCAAATCCCTCGAAACGCCCAAAGATTTTCGACCGATATCCCTATGTAATGTCATCTTGAGTGATCACAAAGACTATTGCAAATCGTTTAAAAATGTTTTTACCGAATATCATCTCTATAAATCAAAGTGCTTTCATCCGGGACGACTCATTATCGATAATGCTATGTCTCCGCTTTTGAAATTTTTCATAGTATGAAACAAAAAACCACCGCAAAACCGGTTATTGTGCTTTAAAACTTGACATGAGTAAGGCATATGATCGGGTTGAGTGGAATTTTTGAAACAAATTTTGAGCAGACTTGGTTTTCATCAAAAATGGGTTGATTTGATCATGCGATGTGTTAGTTCGGTTTCTTATTCTATTTTGGTAAATGGTTCACCTTCGAATATTTTCTCCCGAGAGGTCTCTGCAGGGGGACCCGCTTTCACCTTATTTGTTTTTTACGTGTGCGAAGGTTTTCTCATCTTATCGGGAGGCCGAGAGATGTGGAGAAATCCATGGCTTTAAAGTAACAAGAAATGCCCCATCTGTCTCACACCTATTTTTTGCGGATGATGACATTCTCTTTTACGAGCTACACCACGGGAGACAAACATCATAAAACGGATTCTCGCATCATATGCCAACGAGTCAGGCCGGAAGATTAACTTGGAAAAATCGGAGCTAATGACAAGTGCTAAGCGTTGATAATGACAGAGGACTAAATTAAGCGACATTTTGGAGGTCGACAGGTGGATCATCATGATAAATACTTGGGATTACCGGCTATGATTGGTAAATCAAAGAAAGTGGTTTTCCAAACGATTCAAGATAGACTAATTCAAAAAACTCGAGGATGGAAAAAGAAGACACTATCACAAGGAGGAAAGGAAATACTCATTAAAGCGGTTATACAAGCAATACCCACTTATGTGATGAGTTGTTTCCTCTTGCCAAAAATGATATGGGAAGATATCGAAAAAAGAATTGCGCAATTTTGGTGGGGGAACGGTGATGGACAGAGAAAGGTTCATTGGGCTAATTGGAATATATTAATGAAACGCAGGCGGCGACGGAGGATTGGGATTTTGGTCAGCGCACCATTTTAATCTTGCTATGCTTGCCAAACAAATATGGAGGATCCTTGAGCAACCTACATCAATGGCAGCGAGCATACTAAAAGCAAAATACTTCCCACGATCATCGATTCTACGGGGCGGGACTAGGATACAAACCGAGCTACCTATGGAGAAGTATATTAGCCGCGAAACCAATTATTGAGAACGGAATGGGATGGAGACTTGGTAACGGGCAGCAAATCAATGTAATAGAAGACAGATGGGTCGGAACTCATAATCCAACAAAGCTCAGGGGACTGACAAATAACATCCCCATCGACTTCAAGGTAGAATCTCTAATTGATATCGATCAAGGAGCATGGAAGAAGGAATTAATAATCCAGATTTTTGAACAAGTTGATGCGGACAGGATTTTACGCATGCACATTAGCCCACGGCTACCACCAGATAAGAGAGTGTGGCTCTATTCCAAGTCGGGTGAGTATACAGTCCGATCCGCATATCATTTTGCCTCTACTCATAAGGACTGTATTGATACACAAACATCAAGTAGCTCTAAGAACTCAGCATGGAATGAGATGTGGAGATTGAGAATCCCCCAAAATCAAGCAATTTATTTGCGCGCTTGCACGGACACCCTACCCACAAAGGTCAACCTGTTTAAACGATGTATTTCGGTTGACCCCATCTGCAATTTATGTGGAGAAGAATCTGAGACGTTAGCTCATCTGATGTTGGATTGTGAGGTAGCTCGAAAGGTATGGTATCTCAGCCCTCTACGTATAGATTTGAGTACGCTAAATTTTGGCTCTTTTAAAAACTTTCTGTGGACAAGAATGCTAAATCATCCAATGGAGGTGAGTGAATTGACAGCTATCATAGCCTGGAAAATATGGTGCGCGAGAAACCGTGTATGTATGGAGGGGGAAATGTTCAACATTGAATCGACCATAAAAGCGGCACAAACTCTTTTCATGGAGTTCCTCTCTTGTAAGCAAATTGATGATACCAAGGGAAGGAAAAACACACAGGTGAAATGGCAAAATCCAAGGCCTGGAAATCTGAAACTTAATACGGACTGTGCAAAATTTAATGATGGATCAGTTGGATATGGCTTTGCTGTGAGAGATAGCCAGGGAGATGTGTTATTGGCTGGGACTAGGCGTTTAAATATGGAAGGCAGCAGTACTTTTATTGAGGGCTTAGCATTACTGTATGCAATGCAAAAATCACTGGAAGCGGGATTCACTGATCTATGGGTGGAGTGCGACTCGAAGGAACTAGTCGATATTTTACAGCAGCGTACAAGGCCGAAAATAGGAACAGATATTGTGGCAGAGGACATCAGCAAACTGGCCCACATTGCAAGAGTTAGAGAGTTTTCTTTTATTAGAAGAAGTGCAAATAGCTTGGCAGATGGGTTAGCCCATTTTGCAAAAAACCTGCAAGATGAATTTATTTGGATTGGTTTGTTGCCAAATAGCTTAGAGCAAATCCGTATTCGTGATGTAACCCATGTTTCCTCTAATCAATAAACTTTCTGTGTTTTGAACCTCAAAAAAAAAAAAAAAGCACAATTGTAGGTTGTCAGCTGACCCTTTTTGAGGGGGTTTTCCTAGGTATTAGGAGTATATTTAAAGAAATTAACGGGGGCTCTGATTTTTTTTTCTTTTTTTAAATGATTTGTGGAAGATTTGTGATGTGGGCAAATAGACTAATTTGTATCTGCCTCCGGGTATATGAAGTTTCATTAAGTTATCTACGTTGTACAGAATAGAACAGTTATACTATGTATATCTCATTCTTGTGCTACGTCTTTTTTTAAGATAAATGGCTCTATCAATAAAAGGAAAAGTTCAATTTAATTTTATTCTTAGATAACACCATATAATGCCTTTACCACAAGTTTTTAGTTCAAATGGTATCACTCACCATATGTAAGGTGTTGACCAGTGTTCCAATCATATATCTTTCAATTTTTTTGAAATTTATCACATCCCCTCAAACCACTACTCCTAATTTATTAAAAAAATACCATATAATGCCTTTATGAATATAGATAATTATTAGTATGTTTGAACGCATTTTTAAAATTCATTTCTCTTGGTGATTAATTTAAAATAATTTTTTGGATAAGTCAATTTTCCAAAAAGTTCATTCTTTTTTCAGAAGGAAATCAGAATTAGAGACTTCAAAAATCACTTATTAAAAGAATCATTTTCAAAATGAATTTTTGGATAAGTCAATTTTTCAAAAAGTTCATTCTAGAAAAATTAGAAGGAAATTAGAATTAGAGACTTCAAAAATCACTTATTAAAAAAATCCTTTTCCATATGAATTATTACAGAAGTGATACCAAACATGAAGATGAGATCGCTCGCATTAATGGCTACTAAAAACTTGTACTATTCCAAGAAATGTGTTAAAGCTTGCGTGTTTTACATGGGAATGGGACAATCATTTTTCACACAACGATTAAGTACACTTCTATTGACGACTTATAAGTTCAAATATATTATAGTTCCGAAAATATTAAATTCATTCTTCCAAAATTCCAATTTGAGACTACGAGATTTTGTCGAGCATGAAAGCGAAAGTAGTCTTAAGTGAAAATAATTAAGAAAACAATAATAAATCCAATAATCTTGTTACCCTCAGTCACGATAAACACCTGTCATGCATTGCACAACATAATTTTGGGCTAAATGTTACCAAAACAGAGTATGGATTGCTTAATAGTGAAATCTACATCATGGGCCCTTGTGTTGGAAGCCTATGATAATTTTCCAAGACCATGCTTAATGACTTTAGTCATTACCTACCATCTCATTCTGCCATATAATGTGTCACAAGAATAAATATCTTAATTACTATCATTGTTGTAAAAAGCGGTAGGCGTTAGTCGCGCGGCAGGCTGGGGCCTAGCGCCTCGGCGGAGGCTTGTGGGGTTAGGTGGGACCAAAGGAGGGCTTAATCGGAAAAAAAACATAGACGGATAAGGGAAGCCTAACGCCTAGACAGGAACTAATTGGGGCTAGGCGGGGATTTTTACAACAGAAATTACTATATGTTTCCGAGTAGTTAGGAAAAAAGAACGGAAGAATTTCAACAGTGTTTTAACTTAGAAAAACATTGCTGCTCTTTTGAAGTGGTTTTTTAACTTCAAGAGAAAAGCAGGAAGCCTTTGGGCAGAGATTGTTGCAAAGCGCGTGGGGCAAATCAATAATTTTACACTATAATCTGCAAATTTTGATTTTTACCCCCTTTTATAAGCCCAATCGAGCATTTCGATATATTAATAAAGTGAACAAAACCTCATTTTTCCATCTTACATAAGAAATGAGAGTTCTTTTGAAACACTCCCACTACTTAGTTTTATACAACAAAGGTAATTAGAATATTAATGCAATGCCAAATTATAATTTAATTGTGACAACTTTACACAATAAAAGCTATTATTCATAAAGACTTGGATGCTTTAATTAGCTCAAGCATTATATTCCTTAACAGAAAAAGAAAAACAAATCAATATAGTAGAATACCTGTTTTTGCACAGCATGAAAACAAAAAGAGTGACAAGAGCCATATGAGCATCAGTACTACTAAGATATACACGTGATATTGGCACGGCTCAATCAAATAACCGAGCTCTACACTTATAGACCACGGCTTTCTAATTGAACCGCACCAATATCCCGTCTGCTGATTACTCATCGTTCTCCTTTCTGGATCTCTGGCTTACAAATATATCGTCGAAAGAGAAAATATTGCCCCATGAAAGAGCAAAAGGTTATATCATATATGTTAATTGCTCTGAAGAAAGATAGCATAGAATTGCTTAGTGAAGAATATATATATATATATATATATATATATAAAGAAGTGATAGAAATAGTTCTGAGTTTTTTCTTTTTATTTTTTTTAATTTACAAAACCAAGCATTGAATTTGCCAACAACCCAAACAACAGAAAGGAAGGAATATTTATTCAAAAGCCAAGTAACGATGGAAAAGGTTACTGGAGCAAATCTGAAGCCATCAATATTATGCATTTATGAGGTCGGGGAAAAGGCATGTTCACACCATCACACTTGCATCTGAAATTTCAAACACCATAAATTTCTTGGTCTATAATTTCATATTTCTTGGTAAGTTTATGTCCTCATATTTCCAAAGCACCCCATGATTTGATGTTTCTATATTGTGGGATATATAAAACGAGCATTTTTTACTCTGTTTCTTGTTTTTGTAGCACACTAATAAGTGTTTTTTTGAATAATAATTAGGTCATAGGAATGTTTTTTAACCATCAATGTATCATTCAATCTACTGGTAATAGGCCAAATTGGCCACTTATGTTTTGTCGAAAATGAAAATAGTAAACTGACGCCCGACAGTTATACCCTTTGTGTAATTTCTAGTAAGGTACTTGGCAATTTTAAAAAATTGATGTGGTACATGACTCGATATCGAGAAATGGACTGATCCCCAGGAATGAACTCAAAATGTCTACAAAGCATGTTTTTGAAGAACATGATTAAAAAACATTTATGTTACGGAGAAATGACAAAAAATCTGACGGATCAAGTACTCTTTAATCTAGCTATCCCTACCGTTGATTTCAATTAACCTTTACTTATCTAAGAAGAGTTGCAATTGGCTTCACCAGATCGTTGTTTAGCCTTAAGTAGCTCATAATTTTCCTTCAAACTGTTAGAGTTATATTGTTATTTATGTTATAGGGGTAGTTTTGTATTTTCCATTCTTAGTTGTTAGCTAGGGTTTTATCTATATATGTAGTAGCCTCCCCATTTTCAATTGTGTTGTCTTCATTGTATCATTAAAAGACTTGTCATTCTTGCAAGTTCATCTATGAAATTCTCTTCCCAAAATTCTACTATAATTATGTACACAAATTAATCTAACATGGTATCAAGAGCTTGGTTCAATAGCAATCTCGACTTCGCGGATCCAACTCGATCGGTGGGTGTACCAGTGTCACGGTGAGTATGTTGCGGCTTTGTGTTGTTTTTCGGTGGGTGTACGGACTCATCGGTGGGTGTAAGTGTCACGGTGAGTATGTTGCGGCTTTGTGTTGTTTTCATTCGATTTTCGATTTGTTAGACTTGTTGGGTTTGCCCTCATCTTTTAGTTTCAAGAATCGAGATATTTGCGAGAGGTTTTGTTGGTAGATTTGCTTGACTTGTTGGATATTTGTATCGATCTATCTTGTTGTTGGTTGGTGTTTGTGTTTATTTCCTTAATTATGGGTACGAAAGAGATGATTCGATTCTGATCGATTAGTGTACGTTTGAATGGAAAGAATTATTCATATTGGAGTTATGTCATGAGAAATTTTTTGAGAGGAAAAAAATTGTGGAGTTATATTTCTGGAATACAAAAACATCCTGTTGAGAAAGATAATACTAAATATGCTGCGGAATTAGAGGTTTGGGAAGTGAACAATTCGAAAATTATTACTTGGGTTAACAATTCTGTGGAGAACTCTATTGGTATGCAATTGGCTAAATATGATCTTTAAAAAGTTTGGGATCACTTTGAACGGTTGTATACTCAATCGAATTTTGCTAAACAATACCGAGTTGAAATAGACATTCGATCTCTTGAGAAAAATATATGATCCGGAATTTTATTCGCTATGACCGATCTTTGGGATCAATTAGCCTCATCGAATCTATTGAACTTCGCGCCTTTGCCCCCTATATTGCTCGTAGAGAGGAGCAACGATTGGTTCAGTTTTTGATGGCTCTTCGGGATGATTTTGAGTCTCTTCGTGGGAATATATTGCACCGTATTCCTCTACCATCTGTTGATTCTGTTGTAAGTGAATTGTTAGCAGAGGAATTACGCCTAAAGTCTCGGCAGGAAAGGAGTTCTTCCTGTTCCTACTTCATCCGTTCTTGCTTTGTGCCCATCGTCCATCTTCATTCCTTTTCTGCATCGCACCCAAAAGTTGCCGATAATGAGTGTAGTTATTTGTAAACAACCAGGACATTGGAAGGCTCAATGTCCACGAGTTGAATAAAGGTGGCCAACAACGTTTTCAACGAGAAAAATCCACGACCTCCCCAACATCGGTTTGTCCATCCAAATCAACGTGTTTTTAGGCCGCCCCCCACCGACTCGTGTTGCCGCACTGTACCTCATCAGATTCTGCGGACGCCCGGAACTCTTACCTCCGATCGACCTTCTATGGATACAATTGCCGAACAATTTGAAATTTCTTGCCTCATCTCATGCTTTATCTCGCCTCGGGTTTGTCAACTCCGAGCTCGTCGGTATATCTTCTCTATTTGGGTATTAGATTCGGAGCTTTTCATCATATGTCCCCACGATATATCATGTTTTAATTCCATTTCACCCACACATGCTAGACTCGTTATTCCGCTTGATGGTACTTTGTTACCCTTAGCGGGAATGATCCGTAGCCACACCTCATCTGTCTCTTCCACATGTTTACCATATTCCCAAACTTACATTAAATCTTGTTTACATTAGCCAATTGTGTGATTCAGGTTACTTAGTATCATTCTTCTACTTCTTGTTGTGTGCAGGATCCACATTCCGGAAGGCCGATTGGGACGGGCCGTAGGCACGGAGAGTTATACATTTTGGATGAGCTCAGAGTACCCTCTATCATCAGCCTTCTCTTTGTTGATTTGTCTTCTTTTCGTTTGAGTCCTTCATCGTCTAGCTTTTATTTGTGGCATTCTCGTTTGGGTCATGTTTCGTCTTCACGTTTAAGATTTTTGGCCTACGGGTTCATTAGGAAAATTGTCATCTCATGATATTTCGATTGTAGTGGTTGTAAATGGCAAAATTTTCCGCTTTACCTTTTAATCGGAGTGTTTTTCTTCTGCTGCGCCATTTGATTTAGTTCATTCGATGTGTGGGGACTCGCTCCCATTTCCACAAAGGGGGTTTCGATATTATGTCTCTTTTATTGATGATTATTCTCGTTATTGTTGGGTTTATTTTATGAAGCATCGTTCTGATTTTCTGAGCATATATACTTCATTTCGAGCCTTTGTAAAAACTCAATTCTCTGCTATCATAAAATGCTTTAGATGTGACTTGGGTGGGGAGTACACATCTAATAATTTTCGTGAATTGCTCGCTTTGGATGGGACTTTACATCAAACTTCTTGCACAGATACTCTTGAACAAAATGGTATTGCTGAAAGAAAACATAGGCATATCATTGAAACTGCTCGCTCACTTTTACTATCTAGTTCAGTTCCAAGTGAATTCTGGGGAAACCGTACTTCATTGTCCATTGTATAAATAGGATTCCATCATCCATTACATCCGATTTATCACCATTTCAGAGACTTTATGGTTCCACCCCTAGTTATTCGTCTTTACGAGTCTTTGGTTGTGCATGTTTTGTCCTTCGTCCTCATGTTGAACATAGCAAATTATCTTCTCGATCAGCTATTTGTGTTTTCTTAGGATATGGAGACGGTCAGAAGGGATACCGTTGCTTTGATCCTGTTGCTCAAAAATTATATGTGTCTCGTCATGTATTTTTTCTTGAGCATATTCCATTTTTCTCTATTCCCTCAAGTCCCCATAGCATCTCCAAAACAGATCTTGTTCATATTGATCCATTCTCGGATAATACAGATAGAGACTCGTCGGATACTATTGCTCGTCTGCTCTACGGCACCCCAATCGCTTCCCGAAATTGTGGATCATTTGCCTCCTCGATATCCCCAACGCGTACACGTAAGTCCACTCGATTACCGACTTTGTTTATTCCTCTTATTCCCGCCTTTGCTTCATTTTTGTCCTCTATTCACAAAATTTACGAACCACACTCCTATAAAGAGACGATTCATCGATCCTTTATGGCGGCAAAGATGCTACGATCGAGAACTTTTCGCTTTGCATAAAACAAACACTGGGATTTGGCATCTTTACCACCTGGTAAAGCGGGCAATTGGTTCGCGTTGGGTTTATAAAATTAAAACCAAGTCTGATGGTTCAGTTGAGCGATATAAAGCACGATTGGTTGCTAAAGGTTATTCACAACAGTATGGTATGGATTATGAGGAAACATTTGCCCCTGTTGCAAAGATGACTACCGTTCGTACTCTTGTTGCTGTTTCTTCTGTCCGAAAATGGCACATATCTCAATTGGATGTCAAAAATGCCTTCTTGAATGGTGATCTTCAAGAAGAAGTTTACATGATCCCACCACCTGGAGTTCCTCATAATCAGGGCGAAGTTTGCAAGCTTAAGAAAGCATTGTATGGTCTCAAACAGGCTCCCGCGGGCTTGGTTTGAAAAATTCTCTGTCGTGCTTACTTCACTTGGTTTTAGTTCGAAGAACCATGATTCGCCCTTTTCTTCAAGCGCATATTGGTATTATTCTTCTTTCCTTATATGTTGATGATATGATCATCACCGGTGATGATGTTGATGGGATTGCATTGTTGAAATCGAAGTTAGCTTCTCGCTTTGAAATGAAAGATTTGGGACCTGCGATATTTCTTGGGTATTGAGGTAGCCCGCTCCCTCGAGGTTATCTTTTTCACCCAAGTACACATTGTCGACATACTTGATCGAGCTCGTCTTCATCGATACTCTGGACGGTTGATACGCCTCTTGAACTTAATGTTCGATATTCTAAGCCCGATGGCACACCATTGTTTGATCCTACCTTATATCGCACTATTGTTGGAAGTTTGGTTTATCTAACTATTACGCGCCCGAGATATTGCATATGTTGTTCATATTGTGAGTCGATTTGTCACTAGTCCCACTACTGATTCATTGGGTGCGATTCTCGTATCTTGCGATACCTCCGTGGCACTCTTTTCGAGAGTCTTTTGTTTCCATCTACATCTTCATTAGAGTTGAGGGCATATTTCGATGCGGATTGGGCTAGTGATCCTACTTATCGAAAATCCACCACCTGGTTTTTGTATTTTTCTTGGAGACTCACTTATTTCTTGGAAGAGTAAGAAACAAAATGTTGTGTCTCGATCCTCCTGAGAGGAGTATCGGGCAATGGCGTCTACTACAATCGAAATAGTTTGGTTACGTTGGCTTCTTGCAGATATGGGTGTTCATTTATCATCACCTACTCCTATGCATTGTGATAACCAAAGTCTTTATTGATTGCTCACAACTCGTTTTCCATGAAAGAACAAAGCATATTGAGATTGATTGTCATGTCACTCGTCATCACCGCAACATGGGACCTCGACTTACCATTCATCTCATCATCTTTCTGATTGGATCTTTTCACCAAGTAAGTCGCATCCGCTCAGCGTTTTCGTTTTTGGTTGGCAAACTCTCGATGATTTTTACTACATCATCATCATGAGTTTGTGGGGGATGTTAGAGTTATATTGTTATTTATGTTATAGGGGTAGTTTTGTATTTTCCATTCTTAGTTGTTAGCTAGGGTTTTATCTATATATGTAGTAGCCTCCCCATTTCAATTGTGTTGTCTTCATTGTATCATTAAAAGACTTGTCATTCTTGCAAGTTCATCTATGAAATTCTCTTCCCAAAATTCTACTATAATTATGTACACAAATTAATCTAACACAAACAACATCATGAGTAACATTATCATGCAGAGACAAAATATTATTCCATATTATTCTGTTGTAGCAAATGGGTACATATTTAAGAAACATGGGCCAACCAATGCCTCTGCTTTAAGTTCTGTCTTTTTTCTGCCATTTGTTTTCCTAATCATATCTACTTGATTAAGATTTGTACTTATAAACTAGGAAATTTTTATACCTTAAACCAGATACAATAAATGACTACAACATATTGTATAAAAAAATATCTTTCTTGTTTCTTGAAACAAAAGATTTTCAATTTTGATGTGACTCAGAAATAACTTTTTATTTATAACCAGGTGGCTTAGCCCACCTGGCCACCACAAGCAATTGTGGGATGAAGGTCAGGGGTTCAAATCCCTGCTCCATCAAATTGTTTTTGGGGTGGAGGTCAGGGGTTCATATCCCTTCTCCATCAAATTGCTCCCCGCTCCCCGGGGCATATACGAGCTGGTAAAGATTTGGTGGGAACTCATACTGAATAGCATCCGTGTGGGTTCGATTCGGGGAGAGATCGTTATTAGTAGATTGGGAGGTCGAACATAATTGTTCTCTTTACCAGGAGGATCGGTTTGTACGTCGCCAGACCCGTCGAACATCGCCGCGTGCGTGCACATCCGCGGTTTTACCTTGGCAAGAAGAATGAGAGTCGGTTTGTTGTCCTCGGCCATAGTCGGCGTAAGCACGAAGCCGAGTTATCAAAAAAAAAAAAAAAAAAAAAGAAATAACTTTTTATCCTGCATTTTTGTTTCAAGGTACAATGAGACAACATTAATATTTCCACCGACGTTTTTTTCACGTGAAATGGCTTAGCCACATTTAAACCTTAGACTAAGGAAGCATGTTTGAATTTTGATCCTCATCAAGATTTAATATAGTCAGTAGCGGATTCATGAATTAGTAGTAGGGTGGGTTAGGAAGTAAAAATTTCACTAGGAAAATTATCTATATATACAAGGTAAGTGTTAAGTTGGCCTATTGAGTCAAAACTCTAATAATTTTAAATTATTTTTATCTTATTATTTTGCCTATTTCTAGAACAAAATGAACTAATAAATTTGGGGCCCATGTCGTGGATAAGAGAAAGAGATCGATCGGTTTTGGGAGTTGAGAGATAGTAGGAAGTGAGTCCTACTTTTAAGGAACCACCATCCCTCAATTTCTCCACTAACCCCTCAACTTGGAAGTTGTTTGCATGACCTTTTTTGTAGGGATATGGCTGATCTATAAAAGAGAAAGGTGTTGCACGTTTTTCAGTGTGGATTCAGAGCACGTAAATCATAAAATTAAAGAGAGTCCACCGTTTTTCACAAGAAGAGGGAGAGGTGCCTAGTGTGTTCGATAGGTGTTGACATCACCTTTTACAACACCTCTTGAAAGTTGATTCTTCTTAGTAGTTTTTTGAGAGACGACTTGTAATCTGGGATAGGTTCAAGTTGTTCTCTTACTTTGACGGATTCCAGAGCTTAGAACCGGAGTTTTTCAAAAAAGAGTCCAAGTTTTTCACAAGAAGATGGAGAGGTGTCAAGTGTGTTCGATAGGTGTTGACGTCACCTTTCTTAACACCTCTTGAAAGTTAAATCTTCTTGATAGTTTTGAGAGACAATCTGTAATATGGGATAGGTTATAGTTGTTCTCTTCTGTTTATGGTAGAAGGTTGAGTTGAAAGACAAAGTACAATAGGGAAGTCTTTGTCCTGTTCTTTATTTTGTGTAATCAACTTTCTACTTCATTGTTTTTGCCTTAGTGGCGCCGCACAAGTTTTTTTATACTTGTGCAAATTTTTATTCCCTGTGTTCATTCTCATTTTTATGCTTTGGTTATTTTTCTTAATTGATAAAATAAACAAAGAATATGAAAAATACAAGTTTCCGTTGGGTGACACCTAGAGGTGTTGCCAACACTTTGCACAACACTCACTGCAAAACTTAAGAATTCGACCCCCGAACCCTAACAATTGGCATCAAGAGCCTACACTTGATACTACTAAGTGAGATCCTGTTTTTTTTGCAGTGTTTGCTGATGGATGGTCAAGGAATTTCGATGGTTCGTCCTCCAGTTCTTGATGGAACTAACTACTCCTATTGGAAAGTTAAGATGAGGACCTACATAAAGTCGATTGATGAGCGTGCATGGAGAACTATTCTGACCGGGTGGACTCATCCAAGATTCATAGATGCTAATGGTGAGAGAGATAGATTGGTCAAATGATGATGTTCAACTGGCCAGTTTTAATTCCAAAGCATTAAACGCTATTTTTAGGGTTGTGGATATGAATCTTGTCAAAGTAATTTCAAATTGCAACTCAGCAAAAGATGCATGGGATGCCTTGCAACTTCATTGTGAAGGAACAAAGAGTGTTCGAAGAAAACGTATAGCTTTTCAGTCACAAACTGAGGAAGCTATAGGTGTCTTCCTAAGTGGTGATGACACTAATGCTGAAAAAGTGGAGGAAGAGGAGCACAACAAAGGCGTGTTTACTTTGTGTAAAAGAATGCAGCAGAATTCTGGAAATTCTAGAGGTGTTGTCAGAAGTGACGTATCACTTGGTACAACACCTCATGATTTATCAGATTCTGAAAATGAAGCAGAAGTGGATGGTAATTTTGTACCTGTGCACAGAGATCCTCCAAGGAAAATTCAGAAAGATCATCCCACTTCTCAAATCATTGGAGAAGTTTCAGATCCCATCAGAACAAGAAGAAAAGAACGGCCAAACTATCGAGATATGGTTAGACCATCTTACTTTTCTTCTATGTGTTAAAGTGCTATTTGTTTTCTGTCCAATGTTGAACCAAAAAATGTGAATGGAGTCTTCCTTTAAGGATAAGTGTTGGACCAGTAACATGCATGAACTGTACAAATGTAATGATATTAAATATGTTGATGTCAGTTCATTGTATTCTTAATTTTTGTGGATGTGTCAAATGTTTGATGATTATGGTATTTCTAGTGATATTTTGACCATGTATTGTGACTACCTAAGTGATATAGATATCTTTAGAAATCTGGTGCGACACTCCCGAACTAAACACATTGACATAAGGCACCATTTTATTCAGGATTTGGTGGAGAAAGGTTTGATTCACATTGATCATGTTTCCACTGAAAATCAGATAGCGAACATTCTCACTAAATCGTTGGATTTTGAGAGATTTTCCAATCTTCGGAAATCTCTTGGTCTTTGACTCTTTGTGTGCTGAAACAGTGAAGTGTGGTCTGAGGTGTGACGACACTTGTCGTAACACCTATTTCTTTTCTTTTGTTTTTCTTATTTTTAGGTTTTTAGGCATGGTGCATAATATCTTCAGGGTTTTCAAATTGGGTGTGCCATCTGTGAAACCTCTTCAGTTGGATTCGAGTTATTTTTGTGGCCAAAAATTGGATTGAATATACTACAAGTACTTGCATATTTTCTTCCTTATATATTGTACACTTTTTAGCTCCTCTGTTTTGAAGTTTGTTACTAAGTAGTTGAAGGGTCTTTCATCTCTTGTATGATCATGCCCCATGCGAAAATTGTAATGTTTTTCAAACATGAGCTTGGCTCTGCTGATTATAGTCATTAAAGTAGTTGAGGAATCTTTCACATTTCTGTGTTCATGTTCTATGTGAAACAATGACTTGTTAATTAAGAGCTTTTGTGTACTTGAGAAAAAAAATGGGAGAAAAATACACAAAATGTGTATATAAAGAAAAAAAAGAGAAAAATACACAAAGTGTGTATGGGGAAAAAAATGAAGAGAAAAATACACAAAAACGTGTATACATTGATTCAGTGTGGTTGAATTTGTGCAAGGAAAAATCATTAAAGGATCTGATGTATGACCATGAAAATTGTTTTGATGAAAATTGGGAAGTGTTTAGCCAGATGTGGCCAACACCTTCTGTGAACACCTTGTGGTATTTTTTTTAGCTTTTGTGTGCTTGACTACATTTTTTCTTTTTCTTTTTCTTTCTTTTCGATTTTTTTATTTTTTTTAGGCATAATCAGGAGTTGATTAAATGGATTTGTCCATATAAATGGCTTTTCAGCGGTTACGTGTGGTGGTTATTCTTTTTCTCTCCATTATCCTAAATTTTTGGGGGCTTAATGTTAGTGGGTTGAATTGAGGGGGAGTTTAATATCTGGAACTTGAGATAAATATCTGCACTTAGTGAGTAGTTTTTTCTGGTCTTTATATTGCTTATAAATACTTTGAATTATTTCAAGTGTTTGTAACATCATTTATATTCCAGATTTTCGATCTTCTTATTTCCTTCCCTCATTTTCTCCATTTTGGAAGCCCAAGGCACAGACCTAAAAGAACAAGAAACCTTAAGCCCTCTGTCTCTCCCTATTCCTATAAAGTCTGACCTTCTTAAGGGCCCCCATATTCGTGATCTTCCCATAGGTGAGGTGGGAGGTGTTGCCACACCTACTGGCACACCCCTTGTCTCACAACAATTTGTCCAAGTTCCTATCCACTTACTTGAAATTCACTTGCAATATGCCATTGCTCATATAAAGATCTTTACTCGTATTCGGGATGAAACGAGTAGGTTGATTTTTGCCCAAAAAGGGGGAGAAAGTGGCACAAAAACTAGTGAGGTAGGAACTGGGACTGAAGTGGTGGGGTCTGAGGAGAAATGGGAGAAGAATATGAGGTTGGCACAGTTGCAGGGGGAGACAGGGTGCAGGGATTGGACAGATGGCTGGTACTCGAAGTGGTACTGAAAGTGTTGATGAAGGTGTTGCCCACACTTGTGGCAACACTCCTAGAACAGAAGCGAGTGATTAGTCCCCTGCTTTATGTTTGGTTCTTCCTATGTTGGTTGTGTTTGTTCTACTCCTTTATATACTTATTCTATTGCTTTCTAAGTAATTATGATGATGGTATTTAGGGGGAGTAGTTCTGATCTTGGACTTGCCTTTTTGTAATCTTTTTTGCACGAATTATTTTCCTTGTACCTGTTTGAGTCTGGTTTTCGGACATTATTTTGTCTTGAGTTTTTGTGCAGGTTTTGTTCAGAAATTGGCAAAAAGGGGGAGATTGTTAGAGTTGACCTATTGAGTCAAAACTCTAATAATTTTAAATTGTTTTTATCTTATTATTTTGCCTATTTCTAGAACAAAATGAACTAATAAATTTGCAGGCCCATGTCGTGGATAAGAGAAAGAGATCAGTCAGTTTTTGGGAGTTGAGAGATAGTAAGAAGTGAGTCCTACTTTCAAGGAACCACCATCCCTCAATCTCTCCACTAACCCCTCAATTTGGAAGTTGTTTGCATGACCTTTTTTGTAGGGATATGGTTGATCTATAAAAGAAAAATGTGTTGCACGTTTTTCAGTGTGGATTCAGAGCACAGAAATCATAAAATTAAAGAGAGTCCACCGTTTTTCACAAGAAGAGGGAGAGGTGCCTAGTGTGTTCGATAGGTGTTGACATCACCTTTTACAACACCTCTTGAAAGTTGATTCTTCTTGGTAGTTTTGAGAGACGACTTGTAATCTGGGATAGGTTCAAGTTGTTATCTTACTTTCATGGATTCCAGAGCTTAGAACCGGAGTTTTTCAAAAAAGAGTCCAAGTTTTTCACAAGAAGAGGGAGAGGTGTCAAGTGTGTTCGATAGGTGTTGACGTCACCTTTCTTAACACCTCTTGAAAGTTAAATCTTTTTGGTAGTTTTGAGAGACAATCTGTAATCTGGGATAGGTTATAGTTGTTCTCTTCTATTTACGGTAGAAGGTTGAGTTGAAAGACAAATTACAATAGGGAAGTCTTTGTCCTGTTCTTTATTTTGTGTAATCAACTTTCTACTTCATTGTTTTTGCCTTAGTGGCGCCGCACAAATATTTTTATACTTGTGCAAATTTTTATTCCCTGTGTTCATTCTCGTTTTTATGCTTTGGTTATTTTTCTTAATTGATAAAATAAACAAAGAATCTGAAAAATACAAGTTTCCGTTAGGTGACACCTAGAGGTGTTGCCAACACTCTGCACAACACTCACTGCAAAACTTAAGAATTCGTCCTATTTTTTCTATGGGAAAAAAGTAAAAAAATTATATATATGTTTTAAGGGGGAAAAATAGTTGAGTTAGGGGGAAAAATATTTGGCTTGGGGTTATTGAGTCAGCTGACTACGCCACTGTATATATAGAACAAAGATTATGTATATATAACAAATTATTACAAGACTACACTATTTCCCAATTTATAGGAGAAAAATATAATAGTATTTTTATATTAGCAATCAAAATGACATATTATATTCTTAATATTATTTATTTATTTTTTGCCACAAAATATCAAGAAGTCAATAACTAAATATACAAAAGCTAAGAAAATATATAATGTTTTGATTTCATATTTGATGATGGCATTTAGGGGTGTCAAATTGTTTGTGTCAGCCCAATAAATAACAACTCAACACGATAAGCTCAAGCCCGAACATAATACAATAATTGTATTGGGCCTAAAATTTAAACTCAAACTCGACACGCTAAAAACACGAGAAATGAATTGATTCGTAACATATTATAATAATCTACCAATACAAATATTAAGTACAATTTAAAAGTAATGAATTGATACATATACAAATGATAAATAAGGATCACAAAAATAGTCTAAATATCACAAATATATTAAATATAACATCAATCTTAGGATACCACAAAAGTTGCACATCCTTCATTCTTTATTTTTAAATTGAATTTAAATTTTGGGGTGGGACTTGAGTTTTGCACTAAATTTTGGGGTGGGCTAATTTTAAATATTGTAAAAATTATAATACTACAAATATAATTTTTGAGATTTTGCACTGGGCTTGAGCCCAGTGCTACATACACACAAATTCGCCTCTGAATATAGTTAAATATAGAAATGCATGAATGTATGAAACTCCAAGGAATTACAGCATGATTGATATGAATAAATAGAATTATGTTGGAATGGAATGAATTTAGGAATGGAATAACATTAGGAATAGAATGATGTAGTATTACTATTCTTATGATTAGTATGTACAAGGAATGGAGAAATGAATGGATGACGATTTTTTACTTGATTTAAATATCTTGATTGGTAATTATAAATTAATGATAGTAATTGAGAAAAATAATTTTAAAGTATCAAATTCTCTTAAATAAGATTTTTTAAATAAATTTTATTAAATATGTTATTCGTAAATTGATATAAGATTATTTTAATGTGTGCTAAATAATATATATATATATATATTTATATCTATGATATCAAAAATATTTTATATAATATTTTTTAAGGATAATTACAAAAACACCCCTGAGATTTGGGCTAATTACAAAAAAATCCAGAGATGTTTTAAAATTACCAAAAAAAACCCATCAGATTTGATTATGTGTTAAATTTAAGGCGATAACTATAGTATTTTTATAAATATGAGGGGGATTTTGACATTTTTTGCTTATTAAGGGGGAAAAATGTAAGACAAATCAAATCTCAATGAGTTTTTTTGTAATTTTAAAAATCTCTGGGTTTTTATGTAATTATCCCAAACCTCAGGGGCATTTTTGTAATTATATCTATTTTTTAATAAGAAAATATAGAAAATCAACAAAAGAATTCTATATAAAAATTTTGGTTTAACTATTGAATATTGATAGAAATTGACTATGATTTATTAAAATATTAAATATAACTTATATTTGAATTATAAATAATTTTTTTTATTTATAATACTACTTTTCGAAAATATAGATTATATCCAACATTTTTAGTCATTTATAGAAAGATAAGTTTATTAAAAATAAAATTTGAGTCATTCTTGATGATTGGGAATAACTAAACCCATGGGGGAGAGGAGGAATGATCATTCACTTACTTTTGGGAATAGGGATTCCTATGGGAATGTGTATTCTCATTACTAAAGCATACCAAACATGTGAATGAGAATGAAACAAGGAATGCTTATTCCATTCCTACTTCATTCCCACATACCAATCATGTCGTTAATGTCTAACAAAGTCATATAATGAATTGAAAATAGAGTGCAATTATGAATCCATAGAATCAATCTGAGTTTTAAAATTGACCTATTAAACTAAATATTTCAAATTTACCTAAATTTAATTATAATTAGTGGCATAATGTCACATTACCATTATTTGTTCCAATACATTCTATTACTTTACACTGTAACAAAAAAATCGAGTTGGTGTCCCCATGTGAAGTGCTCAGTGGTAAAGCGCTTGGAGCACCACTAAAATAGTGCATATTTAATTATCTTAGGTCAGAATTGCCCTCTTTGTGTACAACTCAGTGGTAAAGCGCTTGGAGCACCACTGAAATAGTTCATGCGGGGTGTCTCAGTTAGTAGGAGTCATCAAACGTATGTCCGATCCAAACATGTGTAAGTTGTGAGTTCACACCCGAGTTTAACTACCATCGGCTAAGGGAATAAAGTCATTCGTTCATAGGATTAGTCAAGCTCGAGCTTGGGACATGAAAAATAAATTCTTGTTGAGTTTTTAGTAGTACTTTAAAAAAAAAAAAAAAGTGTGCATTCGGATTCAAATGGCTTTCGGCTTAAGGTTATTTTTAGATATATAAGAGGGTGGAGCAAGTCCAAGTCTCATCCTCGTTGGGCCAATTAAATTGATGACGGGACCGGGCCCAACGGAGGACTAGTGTCATGTCGGATTAATATATTTATATATATTAATTTATTATTTTTTCGATTAATAATCTACATAAAATTATACAAGCAATTTTGTTTATTAAATAAAAATAAATTTAAAATAGAAATAAAAAGTAAACATCTTAAATATATATTTAATTATGTTTAATTTATGCGTCAGTTTAAAAAGAAATTATTAATGACTATTAAAGGGCATCAAATTTATCTGATCGCGATTCAATTGTACAAGGCAGGATTTTGTTCACAAAGGAAGAAGACTAAAGCTAAAGGCCCGAGTTAGTCACTCAGTTGCAAATACTAGTCATGCTGCATTCGCTAAGTTTTCAGGAAAAAAAATGGTGTCTTCCATAACAAACATGCATGAACCATTTCACGAAAAATGTTATTTATTTGACTTGAAAAGAATAAAATTATTGGATATGGTTCAATATGTTCAATTATCAATGGAAACAATAATTAGGAATGTAAATCCCAAAGGTAAACCCCACAGGAAAAAAGTTAAGGAAAGAATATTTTTGGGATAGCCCCGCTCGTTACAACATAACAGTTGCATGTGAAAGCACAAATAAAAAATAAGGAACTTACGCACATAATCCGAAATCAGCAAAAGCACAAAGCAATTAGAGCATTTTTTTTCTCTTCACTCTGTTTTCCTCGCAGACTTGGACCTTTTCATGGTACTCCTCTCGTACCCACTCGGAATCGCAAATGGATCAACCGCCTCCTCACTGACGCTACTACTACTCTGTTTGTGGCGGCTGCCGGTCCTCAACCACGAGAAGTAACGGCTTTTATCACCATTACTACTCTTATCATCATCACCACTACTATTCTTATCTTTAGTCCGTTGTAGCTCGACAGATTTTCTGAATGTTATTACTACTTTCACTGAAGGAAGCACAGGAACTGCAACCTGATATTCACAAACCAAACAACTTTAGATTCTTTTTCAATATCAATCTAGGATGTTTAAACTTTCAAATCAAAGGTTGTATGCATGGGCGTAGCCAGGATTTCCGGCCAGTGCGGTCAGAAATTCTTTCATTTTGGCAGGACGAATGTCGGGCCGATATTTGAAAAAAATTAGAAAAAAGGCAAATATGAAAGTCGTATCTTGAACAATTCTTTGCTGGTTTTCATAATCTTCAATTATGATTTCTCTAGAATGAACTTTTTGGATAAGTGACTTCTCCAATAATATATTTTAAATTAACCATCAAACAACTATTATTATTATTGAATAGATTTATATACATAAATTCATTTGAAAAATACTCAAAAAATGCATTATTATGTTTGGAACATATGTCTTTGTACAT
This sequence comes from Rehmannia glutinosa, assembly GCA_016081115.2. Classification (NCBI taxonomy): domain Eukaryota; kingdom Viridiplantae; phylum Streptophyta; class Magnoliopsida; order Lamiales; family Orobanchaceae; genus Rehmannia; species Rehmannia glutinosa. The sequence goes on along the minus strand of CM071929.1, from coordinate 9,545,413 downwards.
AACAATCAAGATAATTATTTGTCCAAATACCTTAACTAAACTAGGTAATTCTTAATATTTTGAGCCAAGACAATAAAATTTATTAACTTTTTAAATTTAACTCAATTTTTTACATGAACTAGACCTTCGGTTGAATTTCCAGTACGGTCCGACTCAAATTTAACAGGATCATTCCGAAATCGAGTGCGGTCCGCCGACCGCACTCGTCTTAGCCTAGCTTCGCCCATGGTTGTATGTAACTCATAATATTCATGTGACAGCATTTAATTTAGGGATAATTACAAGAACTATCCCTCAGGTTTGGGTTAATTACAAATAATCCCATACATGCTTGAAAATTACAAAAAATCCCGTGAGGTGTTCGATTATGTGTCAAATGTAAGGGGATAATTGCAATATTTTTACAATTTTAAGAAGGGTGTTTAACATATTTCTGCTTCTTATAGTTTGAATTTAACAAATAAATAAGTACTTTCACAACTTTTCACTAGGATGTTAAACGGGTCACGGACCGTTGGCCCGGACCATTTGAACCGAAAAAGAAAGAGGGTTAGGGCCAAATTATTTTGGCACGTTTAAATCCGAGACTTTTTTGGCTCGAACCGTTTAGCCCGAGGCCCGTTAGGGCTAGCCCGTAGGTTAACCAGGCTAGCCCACTAGCCCACCAATAGTTTTTTTTAAGAAATAAATATAATTCTAATATTATAAATCTATTTTATTACATATTATCTATTACTAAATATATATTTTCAAGCTCACATCTCCTCATCTTTAATATGTTTAAATATATAATTCTTAAAACTAGGACTTATAGTCATATTTTTTTTTAAGTATTATTTTTTTTATTTTATATGGTATATATTATATAATTCTATCTTTTATTATTATAATTTTATTTTAAATATAAATTTTATAATTTTGTTAATGCAATATAATTATAAACTATGCAAGATTTTATTTATAATGAATACTTGAACTTAATATGTTAAACTTAAATGTTATATATGTTCGAGTTTAAACTTTTAGATTTAAATATATAATTTTTTTTTTTACTTATAGCCCAACAGTGGCCCGTTTAACCCGAAACCCGCTATTAATAGGGTTAGGTTCGCAATGTACTAGCCCGATTAATAGTTGCTCGTTTAGCCCAAAACCCGTTTAACATTTATACTTTTCACCAAAAAGTCTCTAACTTTTAATTTTATTTTCAAATACTATAAACTTATGATTTCCAGCTACTTCTATTTCTCGTATAATAAATCACTTTCTTTAAAAAACACAAGTTTTTCAAACACTCACATGCATTCTCCGGGCCACACAAATGCCCAATAAAATGCTTTCATGTCATATCCAAAAGCCTTACTAGCAAAGGAGTGAATTTAAAAAAAAAAAAAAAAAAAAGGAGTGAATTAAGAAAAAAAAATCACAACAAAACAAAGCTGAAACATAAAATAAGGGACCCACAGGAAGGAAAAAAAACTTAATTACCGATTTTGCCCATTACCTTTACAGGAAAGGCAAAAATTTGCGTGAGACGGTCTCACGGATTTAGATCCGTAAGACGGAGCCCTTACACAAAATTTTAAAGTTTTTTTTCAGATTTTATTTTTCTTAGGGTTTATATTTGTTTTTTTAGGGTTTATTTTTAATATGTTTGGGTTTTTAGGATTTTTAGTTTTTTCTAGGGTTTATTTTTTATTTTTTGGGTTTATTTTTGTTTTTCGGGTTTATTCTTCATGGTTCATGTTTTTAGGATTTATTTTTGTTTCTTCATGGTTCATTATTATTTTTAAATTTATTTTCATTGGTTCATGTTCTCAGACGGATTTTGGCTTTGGGAGGTCCGTCTCTCACGGATTTAGATCCGTGAGATCGCCTCACAAGAGACTTGCTCTACAGTCCATGGTGGAAACGTCGTCGTCAGCACCTCCCGTATTCGCCCGGCCATGATTTTACCTTCCAAAATATCGAATAACGGCAGCAACTCCTCCGCCTTCAACGGAAACTGTTCCGTCAGCCAAACCGTCGGCCAAAAAGTCCTCGTGACCTTTTTTTCCTTAATCTGCGTGATTATATCAACAATTTTCCGTGACGGGATCACAGACTCCGTCTCCTCCCTAACAAAACTGCGCGAATGGATAGTGCAGATCACGTTGTGCATATCGTACACCCTAGCTTTCCAATCTCCCACATTTTCTGTTTTCTTGTCCCTTCCAATTCGTACGGCCAATTAATTCAACTTTCGTGCCGTCTATTCCGGGACGATAGGCGCGGGTTAATCGAGTGTCCGACGACGGAATCCCTGCACTCTCAACCGTGTAGAATTTTTTACTGTCGTGGTTAAGGATAAAGAGGCAGCGGCCATCGGGCGGACAATAGTTGTCGTCGTTGATGAATAAATAGCTTTTGCGGACGCGTTTGAATTTCAGGCCGGAGAGTGTCGTGTCGACGCGCACGTTAGCACCGCGCTTCCAGATCTTGAACGTGTCGGAGGGAGCGATTTTACCGACGAATGGCACAACGGAGCTCTCGAAATAAAAGGAGATCTCCGTGTAAAAATCGCGCATGCGATGCAGGGCTTCGACGAATCGGGGGCGGCGCCGCCGCAGTATCGACAAGACGCCTATGAATCTGTGCTGAATGAGAGCGGAGACGACCGCCGGGCAGCGGCGAAGCAGTGCTTCCTGGAGAGGGTCCCATCCGTCGGCGTTCTGGATGTTGGTCTGCGCTCCGGCAGCGGCTAGTATGCGAGCGGCGACGGCGTCGTCGAGGCGGACGGCCAGATGGAGTGGGGTTTCTCCGAGGGGTTGTCTCGGCGGTCGATCGCGGCGGAAATTTGTTGCGCGAGGCGGTCTTGTTCCAGTGATTCGGATTCGGTATGAATTAGTTTAGAGTCGGACAATTTTGGCAAGGACGAGATTAGTTTGTTGAGAGTGGCGTGATCGCCTATGGCCACGGCGTAGTGGATGGGGCTTTCAGCGTAGTCTAGAGGCCGTACGACGGTTGCCGCCGCCGGAGACCACGTTGACGACTTGGGCATTTTGATGAATGCAAGGGTTTTCTGAAACCGCCCCAAAATTTATCGTGTTTCTGTTTCAACAAATCCCCATTAAAAAGGGTGAAATAGAAAGTAGGATCGGAATGGTGCTTGGATTTTTGATTCTATTTGCTATTTATTTTAATAGTATCCATTTGGAAACAAACCATCTTAAACATCCTAATTTAAAAGATATATAATCGCATCCATATCCATTAGAATTCATATAAATCTGAAAATAGATATAATTTATTTTATTGCTCATATTTCTACATGTTTTTAGTATATATATTTGAATGTATATGAAATTTTAATTTTTTATGCTTGAAATATTGAATTTTTTAATTGTACTTTCAATAATATAAAAATATATAATTTTATACGTATACACTATATTGTACTTGTCTCCATAAAATTTCAAAATATGATATATTCTCATGCAAATAAATCAAATAGAAACTAAAAATACATCGACTTAATATAAAAGTACTTGTCTCCATAAAATTTCAAAATATGATATATTCTCATGCAAATAAATCAAATAGAAACCAAAAATACATCGACTTAATATAAAAGTACGGCATGTTGAATTTTGAGAACTCAAATAGTATTTACTAGAAGATAAATATTGCATAAATATAGGAATGTTTTTTGTATATATTTAAAATATTCAGATTACGAGATTGATGGAGAGCTAGTCTCCTGTCAGACGGTCTAATGGATCTAAGTCCGTTAGACGGATTCCCCAAACCCGACCTGGATCCTTAAAAAAATGCTCCAGCCTCCTTATTCCCTTCTCCTTATTGAGTGTTGTTTCCTATCTCTTTCTCCAATCGTCGGGCAACTTCAAAAGCTCCTCGTCATCGTATATCGTCGCCCCAAATGGCGGAGGTGGAAATAGAAATCACCAAAGACCAAAGTCGCGAGTAATTTATTCTCGTTATTGATGAAATACATTGATGTTGTGGTCTTCCCAAGACATTGGTTAATTTACATTCCTTAATGGCGGCGAGATTAATTAAAGCGCAAAGAGATGTAACCACTTGTTCTTGGGTGATATTTTCTTTATGGTTAATTTACGTTCCTTAATATACTCACCCACAAAAGGTGTCTCTCTTGGCCGATTTTGAGATTTGGGCGAAATAAGATAGCGTAGTGGGAAGAATGATGATTGACGGATATGGCGAAAGCATGTTTTAACAGAAAAGAGAACCGCAGGGGGACCGAGGTGGATAGATCGGTTTTATCTACAACGTTGAATCCGAGTTTTAAGAATGTGAGGCTGATAATTGGCCAAAATGAGAAGAATAACCATGTTGGGATCGCCATTGATGATTAATTAAGTGCAAATCAAGCTTTGTTGGCTTCTTTGGAGATTGGATTTTGGAGATGACAACTAATACTTTTTAGTGGGGCTAGTAATACTTTTTATTGGAAAAACTAATACTATTCAGGGAAATTACTAAAAATATTTTAGAGGTAAAAACTAATATTTTTCAGGGGAACTACTAATACATTTTACTGGGACTACTAATACATTTTATAAGAAAAACTAATACGTTTAGAAGGACTAATAAAATATTGTTCAATAAACTACTAATACTTTTTCGAGGGACTGCTAATACTTTTCCGAGGGACAACTAATACATTTCGAGATAGAAAAATTTAATTATATTCAGGGAAACTACTAAAATACCTCTCCAAGAAACTACTAATACTTTTTCGAGGAACTACTAATACTTTTTTTGAGGACTGCTAATACATTTCGGGAGTATATTCATGAGAAATACTAAAAACACTTTAGGGGACTACTAATACATTTCAGAAGAACTGCTAATACTTTTTAGAATGACGGCTAATACTTTTCAGAAGGATTGTTAATACATTTCGGGAGAAAAATTTAATTATATTCAGGGAAAATACTACAATACTCTCCAGGGAACTACTAATACTTTTTTGAGGGACTGCTAATACATTTTGGGAGTATATTTAGGAGAAATACTAAAATACTCTTCAGAGAACTACTAATACATTCCAGAAGAACTGTTAATACTTTTTAGAAGGACGACTAATACTTTTAAGAAGGACTGTTAATACTAAAATTCTCTTTAGGGAACTACTAATACATTTCTAAAGAACTGCTAATACTTTTTAGAAGGATGGCTAATACATTTCATGAACTGCTAAAAATTAATACTTTTGAAGATCTTATTTAAAATATTTAAAATATATTTAAAAATACAATGAGACAGATCTAGAATAAATTATTTTACTTAAATCATACAAGGGCAACAAAATAATTAGCTAACCAAAATCGCCCATATATAAAAATCACGAGTAGAACCCACTTAAAGAACCCAACAACCAAATACAATCTTTTTTAAAATTCAAAAATGTAAGAAACAAAGAAGAATGGTTGAACATAGTGTGGGAGTTGTTAGATATTTTTCTAACCGCAAGTCTACGGTGTCAAGTTTTAATATAGAGTAGTAAGGTTGTCGAATCCACAGGGAATAATTATCGAATTATTGCTAAGTAATATCATATAGTAGTCTAACTTTATTTAGAAATTCAATAGTTGATGGAGTTGATTATACTAAAAATACTAAAAATAAATTAAGACTATGTAAATATCAATGAGTTTATCCAAATGATTAAATGAATTCTAGAGGTATGATGAATCTAGTTATCCCTTATGTTGTCAATATGGTTTATCAATCATCAATTATCAATTTATAAGTCAAGATTTCTACAATAATCATTCCCTTTCTCAAGTGCCAATGATTTTAGATTCAATTGGGAAATCAATATCTCTATAAAAATCACCAATCAAAATCTCAATAAAAGCTATGAATCTTGATAAATGACTTCAAAGGATTCACAAATCTCTCAATTCTATGAAATCCTAGGTTATGCTATTCCAAGGTCATGTATTCAATTACCTCTCTCAAGTGTCAAATCAAATACACCAAACAATCTAAATTATTGATCAAGTAATTTAGAAGCAATAGATCCAAATAGCACAAATAAATTGATAGATCTAAATTGACAAACCACAATCTCAAAACATAAGTTCAAACATAGATTACATCAATCCTCTAGAATTATAGTGTTTAGCTCATGATTGAAGAAAATGAATCCATGAGATTACAACAATACATCTTACAAAATATAGAGAAAGTAACAAAATAAGAGCAAGAGTTGAGGATCTTTCTATTTCTAGATGATAAGAGCCTTCAATCTTCTTCTCCAAGCTTGTACCAAGATGTTTCTATCCTTCTCCCTTGTCTTCTTATTGTTTTGTTGTCTTCCAAATGGTCCCGGATGCCCGAAATCACGCCCAAGTGTCTTTATTTATAACCCCACCAAGATCCAAGAAAAAGGTAGGCAAACATAGGAGAATCCGCCCCGGGCGCATGCGGCCACAAGATGTAGCGCTGCTGGGCGCTTCGCTAACGCTTATCGCAGATATCGCACGGCGCTGCAATGGCGCCACAAGATAAGCGCGCGGCGCCCGCTAACGAGACGCGCCCACACACCCCCGCCCGGCGGCCGGGCGTTAAGCTGCGGCGCCACAAGTCTCCATCCATCTCGCATTCCTCGCCGCGGGCATGGCGCTTTCAGATCGGCGGCTGGCGCCCGCCCGTTTTTTGCCAAAACGCGATTTTTCCTTGCTTCTACACGATTTCTTCTTTCTTCAAGCCATTTTTCACCGTTTTCTTCATCTCTCGGCTACCAAATCCGTATTGACTCTACATCGACACTATTTGAAATAAATTGGACTCTAAAGACTCTAAAAACACCCAAAATAAAACCAAATTCTAATCTAAAATAATCAAATAAGTTGATAAAATACCAACTTAACAAATACCCCCAAACTTAAGCTATTGTTTGTCCTCAAACAATTATAACTCCAAAATGAAAGACAAACAATACAACAACACACACGACTACAAAACTCCATAAACCAATAAGATTTGTCTAAAACTCATTTCACTATCAATCAAGCATGCATTTTAACATTGTGATCAAAAGTGTTGAATACTCATGAAAATTCCGTTTTCATTATTCAAATTGATTTATGCAATCAAACGTTATCAAGATGATCCACTTCTAAGTATCAAAAGATCTCGACTCACCGGATTCCATAGGCTTGTTATTCACACTAATCTCCACTAATGTAGGCTAATATAACACATGGATCAATAGGGCTTCTAAAGCTTGTAATGTGGCTTAGGGTCGGGTAGGAAAATTTAGGATTAAGTGGCTCAATTCACCCAAACACACAATTACCTCTTCAAATCACCAATTGCCAAACAAAATGGCTACCTTCACTTTTGTTGAATTTTCAATTATTCTCCCTCTACGAGCCTCTATTTTCAACACCATTTTTTTTTTTTGAGACCCCCAAACTTGGTCTTTTGCATATTTTAACACATGGGGTTTCATTATTTATTTTTCTCGGCAACTTCATGCGAATGAACATCTACCTTACTTATTACATCCTCCTCAACCTTCAATCATTTTGTGTGTATGAGTGATGGGTAATTAGGATTTTCACATGTAAGCTCAAGGTAAAAACAATTGGTTGCCAAAGAAAAGGTTTAATAGGCTCAAAAGGGGACACTAGTGAAATTATATCGTACAAAGGTAGTCATTTTGGCTCTAGCTTTTATTCAAAGATGGCCTAAATCATTTCTTATGTTATTTCACCTAGAATTTCGCCTCAATTAGTGATCAAACAAGTTCTAGAATCCGGTGGGATCATACAAGCAACACTTGACTTCATTAATCATTTTCAAATAAGTTAACGAGAATTATGCATGAATATGAAATCAATGAAGCAAAATATAGATCACCACTTTAAAGCATGCTTTCGTGTGATTCAACTCGCAATCAACAAATCTACTTAGTCATGTAGTTCTATAGTTCAACAAACTACCCGACTCGACTCAACCCGCAATCAACAAATGCAAATTTTTTTTTTTTATTTTATTTTTTTTTTTTTCATTTTTTTTTTTTTTTTTTGACACGACTCGACACGACTCAAAAGACACAAATCTGATTACACCCCCAAACTTAAATTGAACATTGTCCTCAATGGAGAGTGAGAAAACTTTCCGAGCAAAAAGCGCCTAGGACTCCTCATCGGAGTCGTGTGGTGAAAAATGAGCAATAGGGCCGGTGGTGGTGGTATTGGGAACTGGAATTGCGGGTGTGTCCGGCTATATATCGGGCAAGTATTCGGTTGTGCTCATTCTCATATTCTTCTCGCCGCCGTGGCGTTGCTCGCTACAAAAGCCCTTCTCAATTCTCGTCTTCGTGAACTAGTGCGTCAAGAGTCATTATGTGAGCGTCTAGAACGAGAACGTCTTGCCGCCGAACCGGATGGAACGCGTCAATATTCTCGTGGTTGGGCATGAGTATCAGGTTCAATAGTGGCGAGCAAATTCGGGATGAAGAATATATCCCGCACCCCCGGATTAGGCACACCGCCTACCCACTCGTCATAAGAAGCAATAGTAGCCGAATCTATGGGTCCCTTTGGATTTTCCAATGGCTCGGAGTTATCCCATGTAACACCCTTCTTTTTACATAACCCACAAATTAAACTCGGTAAGATTAGTCCCCTGTTTTGGGTTGTAGCATTTTGTTATGAAGGGACGTTGCAATAATTACGGGTCGGTGTATGTCAAGAACTATGGCATATAGAAGATGAGCTCGTTCCTTAGTTACATCACTAACATGCTTGGTTGGTATCAAGTTGTTGCATATGAAGTGGTACCAAGCTCGCCCATATCGACTAAGACTCGTTCTAAAAAAAAAGATAGACCCCCACAACTTTTATATGACGTACACGATTCCAGGCCGGCATAGGGTATTATTATATCTCTCCTCCATACTCGGTGGTTGCGAGATAAATTCAATGTACGGTGAGTGATCCACCTCCGGGAGTCCATAATATTCTCTTATCGCTACTACATGAGTGTATACCTTGTCTACTCCACGTACGAAAACCTCTGAGTTATAGCCATTTTTGGTCTTCGCATTCGCATAAAACTCTCGGACTATATTCGGTGCGAATGGTCCGGGTTGTGCACAAAGTTTTTTCCATTGCTTCCGATGTATCATTTGTGCAAGTTCACCATCATTCGGCCCCGGTTGTAACCCCGTTTCCGTTATGCTCTTCGAGCATAATGTGTCATAATATAGTTGTTGTCTTCCAAGTGAAGAAAACGAGCTTCAACATTTTTCCGGACGTACTTGCCACTCTTTTGCCCTTGCTTACATTCTTTGTTCTTGGCATTGTGATTGATTTGAAAATCACACGAAAAATGACACAAGCAACATAGCACATAGGGACGACAATACGAGTTAGGGGTTAAGAATTTTGCAACAACTCAAGAATTATGCATCTTTGTCATCAATTCATGATCAAATATCTTTTAGTACACAATGATGACAAGAATCAAATGCCTAGATGTAATATTTTTCATTGAGGTATTTTAACAAACACCTTGTAGGCATGTATGCAAAGAAGAGATGAACACCCAATTTGAGATTCAATTCATGCCCAATTTTCAACACCAATCAATTCAAGCACAATATTATTCATATATCATCACAATTTATCAAGAATTTATCAAGAATTTCGAAATTATAATGATAATGAAAATTCCCACATTTTTAACCTAAGCTTGAAAATTTGAAGAAAATTGGTGTACAATTGAAGCTCACTTACCCAATTGATGAAGAAGATGAAGATGATGATTAAGTTGCTCAATTGCCCACTTGAATTGTGTATAAGTGAATGCTAGGTGGGATTTTTGTAGAAAAAAGAAGATGTGCGTGTGTGTGTGTTATGTTTGTAAGGGAAAAAAAATGAGGCTAAGTTACCCTTTAACTACCTGCAAATCATCGGGCGCCATGGCTTCATGTCCGGCATGACTGCGGCAGCGGCGCGCCGGCCACTTCATTCCCCATGTTGTTCACCCTGTCCTGGCGCTGGGCGCTGTGTCCTAAGGCGCCATCCCGGCGCCCGCCCGTAATTTTTTTTTTTTTTTTTTTTCAGTTTAATCAAAAATTCAAAATCACACACAAATTAATTTACACAAAAATCACACCAAAATTCAAATAAATACACACCAAATTAAAAGAAAATAAAATCACACAAAAATTCGATCACACGAAAATTGCTTGGGTTGCCTCCCAAGAAGCGCTAAATTTATAGTCGTTAATGGACTCAACTATTCGGACTCAAGAAATTTCATCACCAAGTGGAAGATTTAAAACCTTCCTTACTTCGTTCCCAAAATAATGTTTCAATCTTTGTCCGTTTACTTGGAACGAATTCCCATCGCTCCTCTTAACTCGACGGCACCATATGGAAACACACGTTCAACCACAAACGGTCCCCGACCATCGTGATTTGAGTTTACCTGGAAAAAGTTTCAATCGAGAGTTGAACAATAACACTTGTTGGTAGGGTAAGAATTCACGCCGCAAAATCATTTGATCATGCCATTTTTTCGTTTTTTCCTTATACATTTTGGCATTTTCATATGATTCTTGATTTAAATTCTTCCATTTCGTTTAATTGAAGTAATCGGTTTTCACGCCTCTTTCAAGTTAAAATTCAATTTCTTAATTGCCCAATAAGCTCGATGCTCAAGTTCAACGGCAAATGACACGCTTTACCAAACACCAATCGATACGGTGACATACCAATGGGTGTTTTATAAGCCGTGCGATAAGCCCACAAAGCATCATCGAGCTTTTGTGCCCAATCCTTTCGATTAAAACTCACCGTTTTTTCAAGAATTTGTTTCACCTCACGATTTGAAATTTCGGCTTGACCATTAGATTGAGGATGGTAACCAAGCGCAATCTTATGACGCACACCAAATTTAGCAAGAAGGTTGTTAAACAATTTATTACAAAAATGCGTACCTTCATCACTTACAATAGCTCGAGGAGTACCGAACCTAGTAAAAATATGCTTGTGCAAGAATTTGAGTACTACCTTAGCATCATTCGTTGGTGTAGCAATCGCCTCAACCCACTTGGAGACATAATCAACCGCAAGCAAAATGTACAAATTTCCAAAGGACGCAGGAAATGGTCCCATAAAGTCAATACCCCATACATCAAACAATTCCACCTCCATTATGTTTGTCAAAGGAAGCTCATGACGCCGTGAAATATTACCAACCCTTTGGCATCGATCACAAGTTTTCACAAAGGCATAACAATCCTTGAATAATGTTGGCCAATAAAAACCAGATTGTAGTACCTTTGCAGCGGTTCGGGTTGGCCCGAAATGTCCCCCATAAGATGATGAATGACAATGTTGAAGAATCTCTCCAATTTCTTCCTTAGGAACACAACGGCGAATGATAGAATCCGCAAGATCTCTTGAACAATAACGGGATCATCCCACAAATAAGACTTGACATCATGTAAGAATTTTTCTTTTGGTGTGAAGTCAAGTCCGTGGCAAAACTCTCCGCGAGGTAATTAACAAAATCTGCGTACCAAGGTAATGATATCTCGCACGCATAATTTGTTCATCGGAAATGATTCTTTTATTGGACTCTCAATCACCTCGTAAGGTTGCTCAAGGCGGGATAGATGATCGGCAACCCCATTCTCGCTTCCTTTTTTATCTCGAATCTCAATATCAAACTCTTGCAAGAGCAAAATCCATCGAATTAATCGAGGTTTTGCATCCTTTTTGGAGAAAAGGTATCGGATTGCCGCATGATCCGTGTAAACAATCACCTTTGTACCCACCAAGTAAGCTCGAATTTATCAAATGCAAAAACTACCGCCAACATCTCTTTTTCTGTGGTGGTGTAGTTTTGTTGGGCGTTATCCATGGTCCTGCTTGCGTAGTAAATAGCTTTAAAAATTCTATCTCGCCTTTGACCAAGAACGGCACCCACTGCATAATCACTTGCATCGCACATGAGCTCAAATGGTTGAGTCCAATCCGGCACTATCATTTATCGAGTGAAATGAGTGCCTTTTTATCCTGTTCAAATGCTCGCAAACATAACTCATCAAAGCAAAAGATAGCATCTTTTTCAAGGAGATTACAAAGTGGTTTAACAATTTTTGAAAAATCTTTTATGAATCTCCTATAAAATCCTCGCATGCCCTAAAAAGCTTCTTATGCCTTTCACATTTGAAGGTGGGGTAGCTTTTCAATAGCCACAACTTTCGCCCGTCTACTTCCAAACCCGTACAAGAAATACGATGTCCAAGTACAATCCCTTCTTTGACCATAAAGTGACATTTTTCCCAATTAAGTACGAGATTAGTTTCTCACAACGTTGCAAAACCATAGATAAGTTATGCAAACAATGGTCAAAAGAAGTACCAAAAACGGAAAAATCGTCCATAAAAATTTCCATGATTTCCTCAACCATACCATGAAAAATCGCCATCATACACCACGAAAAGTAGCGGTGCATTACATAATCCAAATGGCATCTGCGAAATGCAAAAAGTACCATATGGACATGTAAAAGTAGTTTTTCTTGATCTTTGGGGCAATAGCGATTTGATTGTATCCGAATAGCCATCAAGAAAACAATAATATTCATAACACGCCAACCTTGTCCAACATTTGATCAATAAAGGGGAGGGGAAAATGATCCTTACGAGTAGCTTTATTCAATTTTCTATAATCAATACATACTCGCCATCCTGTGTGATTCGTGTAGAAATTAATTCATTGTTATCATTTTTCACAACTGTCATTCCTCCCTTTTTAGGGACAACTGCATCTAGGACTCACCCATGAACTATCCGAAATGGCATAAATTATACCGCTTTAGCCACTTTAAAACCTCATTTCTCACGACTTCTTTCATTGCGGGATTAAGTCGTCTTTGGTGTTCAATAGATGGTTTATAAGATTCTTCCATTAAAATTTTGTGCATTACAATGGAAGGACTTATACCTTTCAAATCAGAAATATACCAACCTAAAGCCGACTTATGTTCACGAAACACACGCAACAACTTATCCAATTCGGATGAAGATAATGAAGCGTAAACAATTAAGGGTAAGTTTTATCTTTTCCCAAAAATGCATATTGAAGATGTTAGGAAGTTCTTTAGTTCTAAAGTACCTTTCGGAATATTTTCAATATTGGCATTTTCTAATGCTTCCTTTTGTTTTTCTTTTACAATTTCTTTAGCCTCAAGGGAAAGAATAAACTCAAGCAAATCAATATCATCACTATCTTCCTCATCACATTTCATTATTGAATTAATCAAACAATGTTCTAACGGATCTTTTAAATCTTGTTTTATAACTTCCGTTTGATCACATTGTTCGATTTTATCAATAAAATGACATGTGTGAGGTTCTCTTGAAATTTCATTGCTTTATAAATGTTAAATAGTACCTCATCATCATTTACCCGTAATGTTAACTCTCCTCGTTGCACGTCAATTAAAGCTCGTCCCGTTGCTAGAAAAGGTCTCCCAAGAATCAATGGCATTTCATGATCTTCCTCCATATCCAACACCACAAAGTCCACAGGAAATATGAATTTATCCACTTTGATCAACACATCTTCAATCACTCCTCTTGGGTAGGTGAGTGATCTATCGGCTAATTGCAATGTGATGGTGGATGGCGTTATTTCTCCAAGGCCAAGTTTCCTGAAAACAGACAACGGCATAAGATTAATGCTAGCACCTAAATCACAAAGAGCTTTATTAAAATAAGAATCACCAATAGTGCAAGGGATAGTGAAACTCCCCGGATCTCTTAATTTTTGTGGTAGCTTTCTTTGCAAAATGGCGCTACATTCTTCCGTGAGATTGACCGTCTCATATGCTTCCAACCTTCTCTTTCTCGACATCACATCCTTCATGAATTTTGCATAATTTGGCATTTGCTCGAGTGCATCGGCAAAAGGGATGTTGATGTGAATTTTCTTGAATATTTCCAAAAACTTGGAAAATTGAGCGTCAACTTTTTCTTCGAAATCTCTCGTGGAAAAGGAAGAGCATTTGGTAACACATTATCGAATTGGAAATTGGTTTTACCTCAATTTTGCCTTTTTCGATTGCTTATCAATGCCTTCTTCATTTTGGAGTGTTTGAGCTTGCTTCCAGTTCTTTGGTGGCATGAGCGGGCATCTTTGGTTCATCATATTCCGTCCCACTTCTCAACTTAATGGCCTTGCAATGTTCCGTGGGTTCACCTCGGTGTTACTTGGAAACGTATCAACTTTCATTTGTGAATTAATAGCCGTGGCCAATTGACCCACATGTGTCCCCAAAGATTTGAGATGACTTTCAATTGTTGTAACCCTTGAACCCAAATTTTCTATGTTAGAATCGGCCTTGTTCATCCTTGCTCTTGATTCTACAAGGAATGAACTAAGTAATTCCTCCAAAGATGGCTTTTGTTCTCCCACGTGTGTACTCGTACTTGCTTGATTCTGATATCCCGGAGGTGGTTGCAACACATTTCTCGTATTGCTATACGAGAAGTTTTCATGATTGCGAAGTCCCGGATGATAATGTGTTGGCAATTGATTCCCTCTATTGTTGAAACCCCGATTATTCACATAATTCGCTTGTTCCGTATCGGTCACAATTTCTTGACTTATCTCCATGATGACCTCGATTGTTGTTTTCCACCCGGACTTAGTGTAGCAATTTGCTTTGACAAGGCGGAAATTTGAGAAGCCAATGCGGCCATAGTATCAAGTTCAAGAACACCGGCAACTTTTCTTGGCGTAGATCTTTCAGACGGCCATTGATAACTATTTGCAGCCATTTCTTCGAGTAAAAGCATGGCTTCACTTGGAGTTTTAGCCATCAATGTACCTCCCGCTGCCGCATCTATAATAGTTCTTGAATGCCCATTCATACCATTGTAGAAATATTGAACCTTTTGCCAATCTGCGTACCCGTGTTGTGGACACCTCCTCAATAATTCTTTGAATCGCTCCCAAGCTTCGTAGAGTGGCTCAAAGTCGAGTTGATGAAATTGAGCAATCTCACTTTTTAGTTGAAGTGTCTTACTAGGTGGAAAGAATTTTGCCATGAATTTTTCAGTGAGATCATTCCAACTAGTGATACTTCCAGGTGGAAAGGTTTGAAGCTCCAATTGTCTAGCCTTATCACGGCTTTTAAAACGGAAATAACCTCAACCGAATAGCTTCATCGGGAACCCCATTCATTTTGATAGTGTCACATATCTCAAGAAAAATAGCCAAATGAGCGTTCGGGTCATCTACGGACTTCCCCAAACTGATTTTGTTGTACCATGTTTATTAAGGCGGCTTCAATTCAAAATTATTCGCATTGATAGGTTGGCGAACAATGCGAATAATTTTGATTCGTGGTTGGTCGAAAATAGTCCCGAATGGCCCTTTCGGTGGTGCAACAATAGGTATGCGGTCTTCATCATCACCGAGTCCCGCCATTTTTGTGAATTCGATTCTTCGTGCGACTCTAATCTTTCAAGCGTTCTTTCAATTTCTCGGATCAAATAAGATTAAATTAGCACTTTTATTTTTTCGCATCAACAAGAAAACACAAAAATGACAATGACCCTATTGTAACAAGAGAAACCAATCTAAATTAAAGTAAAACTACTAAGTAATAATATTAGCGCAAATAAGATGAATTATTCCCCGGCAACGGCGCCAAAAACTTGTTAGATATTTTTCTAACCGCAAGTCTACGGTGTCAAGTTTTAATATAGAGTAGTAAGGTTGTCGAATCCACAGGGAATAATTATCGAATTATTGCTAAGTAATATCATATAGTAGTCTAACTTTATTTAGAAATTCAATAGTTGATGGAGTTGATTATACTAAAAATACTAAAAATAAATTAAGACTATGTAAATATCAATGAGTTTATCCAAATGATTAAATGAATTCTAGAGGTATGATGAATCTAGTTATCCCTTATGTTGTCAATATGGTTTATCAATCATCAATTATCAATTTATAAGTCAAGATTTCTACAATAATCATTCCCTTTCTCAAGTGCCAATGATTTTAGATTCAATTGGGAAATCAATATCTCTATAAAAATCACCAATCAAAATCTCAATAAAAGCTATGAATCTTGATAAATGACTTCAAAGGATTCACAAATCTCTCAATTCTATGAAATCCTAGGTTATGCTATTCCAAGGTCATGTATTCAATTACCTCTCTCAAGTGTCAAATCAAATACACCAAACAATCTAAATTATTGATCAAGTAATTTAGAAGCAATAGATCCAAATAGCACAAATAAATTGATAGATCTAAATTGACAAACCACAATCTCAAAACATAAGTTCAAACATAGATTACATCAATCCTCTAGAATTATAGTGTTTAGCTCATGATTGAAGAAAATGAATCCATGAGATTACAACAATACATCTTACAAAATATAGAGAAAGAATAACAAAATAAAGCAAGAGTTGAGGATCTTCTCTATTTCTAGATGATAAGAGCCTTCAATCTTCTTCTCCAAGCTTGTACCAAGATGTTTCTATCCTTCTCCCTTGTCTTCTTATTGTTTTGTTGTCTTCCAAATGGTCCCAGGATGCCCGAAATCACGCCAAGTGTCTCTATTTATAACCCCACCAAGATCCAAGAAAAAGGTAGGCAAACATAGGAGAATCCGCCTCGGGGCGCAAGGGGCGCCGCAAGATGGCGCAAGGGCGCCCGCTAACGCTTATCGCCATATCGCGACGGCTGGCGGCTGGGCGCTACAAGATAGCGATGGCATGCGGCGCCCGCTAACGTACGCCCACACACCCCGCCTTGGGCGGCGGCTGGGCGTTGGCTGCGGCGCCCACAAGTCTCCATCCATCTCGCATTCCTGTCGCGGCGCGCCCGCTTTGTTTTTTTGCCAAAACGCGATTTTTCCTTGCTTCTACACGATTTCTTCTTTCTTCAAGCCATTTTTCACCGTTTTCTTCATCTCTCAACTACCAAATCCGTATTGACTCTACATCGACACTATTTGAAATAAATTGGACTCTAAAGACTCTAAAAACACCCAAAATAAAACCAAATTCTAATCTAAAATAATCAAATAAGTTGATAAAATACCAACTTAACAGAGTCCACGCATATGCACGACTATTTGTTGGCCCACTTTAAATGTTAAGGCTTGCGAACTTAGTTGTAAGGCTTCCTATTAACTTTTATCGGTTGGGTCATGGGCAACGGTCGCCACCTAGCTCGCTTCCACCGTCCACGTGACTAATTGTTCATAAGTTGGGTTTGGGTTTAGATCCGTCTGACGAATTTTGACCCGTCAGACGGTCTAACAGGAGTTTTTGCCATTGATGGAAATCACGTAATACCCTCTCTGAAATAGTAAATTACAAAAGTGGAGAGGGAAGATTGAACTGTAATTATGGGTTGCGGTTTGCCAACCAGTGGGCCTACTAATGCTACATCACGCAGCAACAAATTTGGGATTAAAGAATATTTCGTTAAAAATCAAGGGAATTAGTCCACTAACCACCATAAGGGATCTATTTATCTTTTGGGCTAAAGTCGAAAATTCCCCTGGACATATGTGGACTGTGAAAAGACTTGGTGGAAAATATTACTAAATAGCATCTGATAAGGTTCGATTCGGAGGATCGAATATACTTGTTCTCTTTACCTCGGAGAACCTAATTATACCTCAGCAGGCGGAACTGATGGCATCAAGCATAAACCTAGAAGTTGAATTACCAAAAAAAAAAAAAAAGAGAAGGAAGAATTCGTTATAATTTGTGTTTGATACTATTCGGGATAAATTGAAAATAATACGACAAATTTTGGTTATATAGTAAAGTTCATTTGTATAATACGTGGCTAATTTGAGAAAATATACAGATATAAATATTATTTACTCTGCAGAAAATAATATATTTTAGTGAGAATATTCTTAATAAAATATTCTTACGAATTATATTATTTAATTATTTTTATTTGAAGAATGAAAACAAATTAAAATGATATGATTTTATGATAACATGAAAAAAAAATTGAGAATAAATTGCTTTATTAATGAAAAAGTACGTGAGATTTTGCCACATTATTATTTATGAAAAAGTATATAGGGGATTTCAACGTTGTGTAAAATATCATGCTTTATTCGAATTATTTTTAAGAATTCGGAGAATTTTGTTATTATGGTGAGAACAAGGGGACGCGTCTGGGTCAATCCTCATCAAGATTCAATAGTTATTAAATATAGAAATGCATGAATGTATGAAACTCCAAAGAATTAAGGTCTAACAAGGGGGGCTTTTAAAAAGATTGAAAATAGAGTGCAATTATGAATCTAGAGAATCAATCTGAGTTTTAAAATTGACCTATTAAACTGAATATTTCAAATTTACCTCAATTTAATTATAATTAGTCACATAACGTCAGTGGTAAAACGCTTGGATCACCACTGAAATAGTGCATCTTTGATTCTCCTAGGTCACAATTGCCCCCTTTGGGTACTGCTGATGGCCCTGAAGTCTCGACAAGGTTTGCCTTTGGGCCCATGTGGAAGTGTCTCACTTAGTAGGAGTCATCAAATATATGTCTCATCCAAGCATGTATAAGTTGTGAATTCACACTCAAGTTTAACTGCCATTAAGGGAATCAAGTCATTCGTTCATATGATTAGTTAAGCTCAAGCTTGGGACATGAAAGAAAAAATCTTGTTGGGTTTTTAGTAGTACTTAAAAAAAAAGTGCATTCGGATTCAAATGGCTTTCGGCTTGAGGTGATTTTTAGATATATAAGAGGGTGGAGCAAGTCCAAGTCCCATCCTCATTAGGCCAATTAAATGATGACCGGACCGGACCCAAAGGAGGACTAGTGTCAGGGCGGATTAATATATTTATATATATATATATATGCATTATTATTTTTTCGATTAATAATCTACATAAAATTATACAAGAAATTTTGTTTATTATATAAAAATAGATTTTAAATATGAAATAAAAAATAAACATCCTAAATAGATATTTAATTATGTTTTAGGCTTCGCTATAAAAAAAAATTTATTAATGACTAAAGGGCATCAAATTTATCTGACCATGATTCGGTTGTACAAGGCGGGATTTTGTTCACAAAGGAAGAAGACTAAAAAGGTAAAGGCTCGGTTCAGTTGCAAATGCTAGTCATGCTGCATTCGGTAAGTTTTCAGAAAAAAAAATGGTGTGTTCCATAACAAACATGCATGAACCATTTCACGAAAAGTGTTATTTACTTGACTTGAAAAGAATAAAATTATTGGATACGGTTCTATATGTTCAATTATCAATAAAAACAATAATTAGGGGAGAGATCGTTATTAGTAGATTGGGGGGTCGAATATAATTGTTCTCTTTACCGCAGGAGGATCGGTTGTACGTCGGCCAGATCCGTCGTAACACTTGGCGTGCGTGCACATCCCGCGGTTTACCTTGGCGGCAACAATGAGGAGCCGGAGTTGTTGTCCTCAAAAGATAGTCGGGCGTAAGCGCAGGTTCGAGTTATCAAAAAAATTAAAAAAATAATTAGGAATGCAATTAGAGCATTTTTTTTCTCTTCACTTAGTTTTTGTTGAAAATATGTAATTTGCAACCATCATCCTCACCGTCCAAGCTTTCCACCGTCCACATTTTTGACCACCGTCCAAGCCACCATATTTGAAGTTGAAATCAAATTTGGTAATCTACCAAACCAACCATTAATTGATATTTTGTCTTTTAATCAAGATTATACCTATAAATAGGTTTGTAATGTTTGCATTTTAAGCATCCGAGAGCAAGCAAAATAAAGCCAATTCAAGGCTATTAGTGAGAGAATTTTGTGTAGAAATTTGTGAGATAAAAATTGAGTGTTTTCTACCTTGTATTTTCTAAAATAAATTTTTAGTAAGAACATAATTTGCCTCCAATTTATTTTATATTTCTCTCACATTTTTATACTTACACCCGTATACCCAACAATTGTGGTATCAGAGCCACCCTTGGCCTGATAACCTCCCAAATTTATTAAGATGGCTTCAACTAGCGGTAGTGATCTTTCATTCTCATATTCCCAACAAGGTGTCCCTATCTTTGTTGGTCAAGATTATGAATTATGGAATGTTCTAATGAAGACGATCTTCATGTCCCATGAACTCTGGGATGTTGTAGAAGACGGGTATAAATCATATACCCAGGAGGAGATAGCCGCATTAACAGCCGCACAGAAGAAAGAGCATAAAGAGAACAAGACAAAAGACGCCAAAGCCTTGTCCTTTATGCACCAAGGAGTAAGTCGATCTATTCTTCCGCGCATTACGGGTGTCAAAACATCAAAAGAAGCTTGGGAGATTTTGAAAAAACAATTTGGAGGCCATGAAAAAGTCATCGCTATTAAATTGCAAAATTTATGGCGAGATTTTGATAACTTGGTTATGAAAGATAACGAAAATATTCAAGAATTTTTTTCTAGAGTTTCCACAGTAATAAATCAAATCAGAGGTCATAGCGATACAATCGAAGACAAGAAGATTATTGAAAAAGTGCTACGGAGTCTGCCGGCAAAGTTCGAGCACATAGTTGCTGCAATCGAAGAATCCAAAGATCTATCAAAACTATCTTTGGATGAACTAATGGGATCACTGGAAGCCCACGAAAAAAGAATGAGCAGGTTTTCAAGTCAAAGCCTGGAGCAAGCCTTTCAAGTGAAGGCTAGTATTTCAGAAGAAGAAAATCAAGAAAAGAGAGCCAACTCAGCACAACAAGGTGGTGCCAGAGGAAGAGGCCACGGCAGATATCAAAACTTCCAAGCACGAGGACGAGGAAGAAGAGGTACTTTTAATCAAAGAAACTCTACTCAAAATTCCGATATGTATTGTCGAATATGTAGAAAGAATAACCACGATACCAAGAATTGTCGCTATAAGTGCAAACGATGCCCAAATGCAAATCATTCTCAAAGAGATTGTTGGCATAAAAGTGATGGAGTTTCAAATGAAGCCAATTTATCTGAACAAAAGGAGCCCAATCAGGTATTCTACTCCTGCTTAAATTCTCAACAACAAATTGAGAATATTTGGTATGTGGATAGTGGTTGCAGCAATCATATGTGTGGAAACAAAAATATGTTCGTGAAGCTCGATGAGTCATATTCATCAGAAGTAAAGCTTGGAGATGGCAAGTCTCGTAAAATTACTGGAAAAGGAGCGATGCTTGATCCGGACAAAAGAAGGCAAAGTGAATGTCATCAAGGATGTGTTTTTATGTACTGACTTGACTCAAAATTTATTGAGTGTAGGTTAGTTGCTCGAGAAAAATTACAAAGTGGAGTTCAATAACGACGAAGGTGTGTCATTGTTGACAAGCGAGAAGAATCTCACAATGGCAAGAGTTAAGATGACTTCAAATAAAATATTTCCTCTTAACTTTGCCATTGCCGAGAAATTTGCACTTCAAAGCACAAATGGATGAACAACATAGTCTTTGGCATTTGAGGTATGGACATTTGAGCTATAAAAGTTTGAATTTGCTTAAAAAGAAAAATATGGTCTTTGGTCTTCCCGACATTCCGGATCAAGACAAGACTTGTGAAGGATGTATTTATGGTAAAATACATCGTTTACCATTTCCAAAGACATCATACGAGCCAAAGCTCCACTTGAGATTGTGCATGCAGATATTTGTGGGCCAACACAAACACCATCTCTCAACGACAAATGTACTTTCTCTTGTTCGTTGATGATTATTCCGAGAATGATGTGGGTATATATCTTGAAGCAAAAATCGAGGCATTTCCAAAATTTCTCGGAGTTCAAAAGATACGTGGAAAATCAAAGTGGCGGAAAAATAAAGACATGCGAACGATCGGTCGAGGTGAATTCATTGGCAAATCCTTCATGGATTATTGCAAAGAAAAAGAATCCACAGACAACTCACGATTCGCTATAGCCCACAACAAAATGGTGTTGCGAGCGAAAGAATAAATGCGATTGTTGAGATGGCACGGAGCATGATGACTTGCAAAGGACTTCCAAAAAGTTTTTGGGCGGGAAAGTGAATGCGGTTTATATCGTGAACCGTTCACCAACAAAAAGTAGTTCCAAACAAAACTCCTTATGAAGCGTGGCACCATAGAAAGCCACAGGTAAATCATTTCAAAGTTTTTGGTTGCATTGCTTATTCACATATTCCATCTCAACATAGAGAAAAGTTCGATGAAAAAGGAGAAAAAATGATCTTTGTTGGTTATAGTGACGAATCCAAGGGATATCGTTTGCTAAACCCAAAGACAAATAAACTCATTATTTCTCGAGATGTTATATTTGATGAGATGCAGTCTTGGAAGTGGAATGAAAATCAAAAAACAAATTTGCCCGGACAAACACCAGTCTTCACAAATCAAGGCGATCAACCCAGCACAAGTACAAGTACCAGTTCAAGTACCAGCTCAAGCTCTAGCACACCAGGATCACCTGGTGAATCTTCTCAAGATTCTGAAAGCCCAATCAGAAGAGTAAGAAATTTGACAGATATTTATGAATCATGTAATGTTGCATTTTTTGCTTGTGAGCCACAGAACTATGAAGAAGCCGCCAAAGAAGAAGTTTGGCAAATCGCAATGGATGAAGAAATTGCGAGCATTGAAAAGAACAATACTTGGGAGCTTGTAGACCTTAGAAGGAAAAAGTGTGATTGGGGTCAAATGGATCTACAAGACCAAGTACAAAGAAGATGGTTCCATTCACAAGCACAAAGCCCGCTTAGTTGCAAAAGGATATTCTCAACAACCAGGGGTTGATTTTAATGAGACATTTGCACCCGTTGCTCGAATGGAGACAATACGAATTGTCCTGGCCATTGCATCACAATTTGAGCTACCAGTCTACCAAATGGATGTTAAATCAGCATTCCTAAATGGTGACTTGGAGGAAGAAGTGTACGTAGAACAACCAGAAGGCTACATTGCAAATGGCGAAGAAGATAAAGTCTATCGACTCAGGAAAGCATTATATGGATTGAAGCAAGCACCAAGAGCCTGGAATAGCAAGATTGATCAATACTTTCAACAAAATGATTTTCAAAAAAGTCAGAGTGAACCGTCATTATACGTAAAGAAACAAGGTGCGCAAGATTTTCTAATTGTTTGTCTTTACGTAGATGACTTGATCTATACTGGGACCAGTCCAACATTGGTGCAAGAATTCAAAAAGCAATGATGAAAGAGTACGAGATGTGACTTGGGTCTCATGAAATATTTTCTTGGGATTCAAGTTCGCCAATCTAAAGGAGAAATTTTTATTTGTCAAGAAAAATATCTGGAAGCATTGTTGAAGAAATTTCAAATGAGCAATTGCAAGCCGATCTCAACTCCACTTGCGGTTAATGAAAAACTGCAATTTGAATGATGGTGTAACAAGAGTTGATCAGAAGATTTACCGCAGACTTAGTCGGATCGTTGATTTACTTGACAAACACGAGACCGGATATTGTCTATCCGATCGGCTGATTTCAAGATTCATGCATGATCCAAGCAAGCTACATTTTGCGGTGAAAAAGAATTCTTCGTTATCTTCAAGGTACGAGAAAACTTGGGATCAAGTATGTCAAAGAGAAGGACAATAAGCTCATTGGATATACAAATAGTGATTGGGCGGATCACTTGATGATCGCAAAAAGCACATCAGGGTATGTATTTTGTCTTGGTTCAAAAATAATATCTTGGTCATCAAAAAGCAAAAGACAGTCTCACTTTCATCGTGGTTAGAATACATTTGCCATCGATGCGACTTGTGAAGAAGATATGGTGAGAAGAATTTTGGTTGATGTTCAACAAAGCAAGACACTCCTACAACCATTTTCTCGTGACAATATGTCAACAATTGCAATGACAAAAAAAAATCCGATTCATGTAAGGTCGAAGCATATTGAACTTCGACATCATTTCATCGGAAGTCTCGTGAATGATCAAGAAATTCAATTAGAGTTCGTGAATACAAAAGAAGCGATTAGCGAGATAGTTTAACCAAAGCAGTTAGTCTTGAAAAGTGGAGCAATTTCGCAATAGTGTTCGGATTGCAAATTAAGAGGGTGTTGAAAATATGTAATTTGCAACCATCATCCTCACCGTCCAAGCTTTCCACCGTCCACATTTTTACCACCGTCCAAGCCACCATATTTGAAGTTGAAATCAAATTTGGTAATCTACCAAACCAACCATTAATTGATATTTTGTCTTTTAATCAAGATTATGCCTATAAATAGGCTTGTAATGTTTGCATTTTAAGCATCCGAGAGCAAGCAAAATAAAGCCAATTCAAGGCTATTAGTGAGAGAATTTTGTGTAGAAATTTGTGAGATAAAAATTGAGTGTTTTCTACCTTGTATTTTCTAAAATAAATTTTTAGTAAGAACATAATTTGCCTCCAATTTATTTTATATTTCTCTCACATTTTTATACTTACACCCGTATACCCAACAGTTTTCCTCGTAGACTTGGACATTTTCATCGTACTTCTCTCGTATCCATTCGGAATCGCAAATAGATCAACCGCCTCCTCACCGCCGCTGCTACTCTGTTTGTGGCGGCTGCCGGTCCTCAACCATGAGAAGTAACGGCTTTTATCACCATTACTACTCTTATCTTCATCACCATTACTACTCTTATCTTCAGTCCGCTGTAGCTCGACAAATTTTCTGATTGTTATTACCACTCTCACACTAGCAACCAGAGGAACTGCAACCTGATATTCATGAACCAAACAATTTTAGATTTTTTTTTCAATAAATCTCTTGAAGTTAGATTATGTATTAAATGTAAGGGGGTAATTGTAATATTTTACAAATGTAAGAAAGGTGTTTAAAATAGTTTGCTTATGGAGGTAAAGTGCAATAAAGATCAAACGTCATGGTTTTTTTTTTTATAATACTCGGAAAAATATGGGTTTTTTGTAATTAACCTAAATCACAAGGGTAGTTTTGTAATTATTCAGTTAGTTTTTAACACTGCCATTTCAAACTCTGGAGCAAGTTTAAGAGAGTACTTGCAATCACTACATTCTTATTTTTCCACTTCTGAGGGGGCGGATCGGCCAGGAGGCCCAGGACCCAAACCTACTCTATTCTAGGTCGATCCATTTTGTCCTGTTTTATTAAATTAAATAAAAAATGAAAAAAAAATATATATTTATAAAATATTATTTATAAAATTAATCATTACCAATTTATAAATATTAGATATAAGATAAAAATAAATAAACATTACATTATAATATATATTATATATGTAAAATATATATTAAAATATACTTTTAAAATAAAAAATCTACACGGGGCAAATACCCGCGGGGCAGAAATTGTACCCAGATCTGCCCCGTCCCAGGTCAAGGGAATGACCCAAGTGGGGGCGGAACAGGTACCATGGGTCGGGTAACATTGTATCCCTAAATGCAAGTAGTAAATGAGTGAATTAACAAAACAAAAATCACATCCAACCAAAGCAGAATCAGAACGAAAGGGACCCACAGGAAAAAACTTAATTACCGATATTGACCATTACCTTTACGGGAAATGTCCCGGGTGGAAACGTCGTCGTTAGCACCTCCCGCATTCGCCTAACGGGCTTCATTTTACTCGCGTAAATATCGAGAAACGGCAGCAACTCCTCCGTCTTCAACGGAAACTGTTCCGTCAGCCAAACCGTCGGCCGGATAATCTTTGTGAACTCTTCGTCCTTAATCTGCGGTGGCGTAACCAGCCTATCAAAAGTACACGGCGCAACACTTCTCCGTGACGGGGTCACAGACTCCTCCGTCTTCTCCCCAACAAAAGTGCGCGAACGGGAAGTGAAGATCACGTTGTGCATATCGTACACCCTAGCTTTCCACTCCCCCACGTTTTCTGTTTTCTCTTGTCCCCTCCAATTCGTACGGCCAATTAATTCAACTTTCGTAACGTCTATCCCGGGGCGAATGACTCTGGTTCGATCACACAAAGATGCCGTGCCAGTGTCCGACATTGGAGCCCCTTCACTGTCGAGTATGTCGAATTTTTTACTGTCGTGGTTGAGGATAACGAGGCAGCGGCCATGGGGCGTATATTCGCTGTCGTTGATGAACAAATAGCTTTCGTTGGCGCGTTTGGTTTTCAGGCCGTCGAAGCCGGAGATTGTGGTGTCGACGCGCACGTTAGCACCGCGCTTCCATATCTTGAACGTGTCTGAGGGAGCGATTTTACCGACGAATGGTAAAACAGAGCTCTCGAAATGAAAGGAGATCTCCGTGTAAAAATCGCGCAAGCGATGGGTGGCTTCGAGGAGTCGGGGGCGGCGGCGCAGCCCCATCGACGAGACGGCTAGGCATCTGTGCTCAACGAGAGCGGAGACGACCGCTCGGCAGCGGCGAAGCTGTGCTTCCTGGAGAGGGTTCCATCCGTCGGCGTTCTGGATGTATATCTGCGCTCCGGCGGCGGCGAGTATGCGAGCAGCAACGGCGTCGTTTAGGCGGACGGCCAGATGGAGTGGGGTTTCTCCGAGGGGATTGTCTCGGCGGTCGATCGCGGCGGAAACTTGTTCCTCGAGGCGTACTTGGTCCAGTGATTCGGATTCGGTACAAATTAGTTTAGGGTCGGACAATTTGGGCAAGGACGAGATGAGTTTGTTGAGGGTGGCGTGATCGCCTATGGCCACGGCGTAGTGGATGGGGCTTTCAGCGTAGTCTTGAGGCCGTACGACGGTTGCCGCCGCCGGAGACCACGTCGATGACTTGGGCATTTTGATGAATGCAAGGGGTTTCTGTTTTCTGAAACTGCCCCAAAATTTGTAGTGTCTAGTGAGAATTTGTAGTGTTTCTGTTTCAACTCATCCCCGTTAAAAAGGGTGAAATAGAAAGTAGGATCGGAATGGTGCTTGGATTTTTTATTCTATTTGCTATATATTTTCATAGTATCCAATTGGAAACAAATCATCTTAAACATCCTAATTTAAAAGATATATAATCGCATCCATATCCATAAGAATTCATATAAATCCACAACCGAAAATAGATATAATTTATTTTGTTGATGATATTTCAGCATGTTTTTAGTTTATATATTTGAGTATTTATGAAATTTTAATTTTTAATGCTTAAAATATTAGATTTTTTAATTATATTTTCAATAATACAAAAATATATAATTTTATGTGTATATACTATATTGTATTTGTATCCATAAAATTTCAAAATATGATGTATTTTCATGCGAATTAAAAACCAAAAATACATCGACCTAATATAAAAGTATGGCATGTTGAATATTGAGAACTCAAATATTATTTATCGAGAAGAAAATATTGCATAAATATAGGAATATTTTCTGTATATATTTAAAACTAGAACAACACCCGTGTTTTACACGGATTTGTCAAAAAATAAATTTTGTGTCGCAAACTCTGGTAGTTAATTATAAGAGATCCAAAATAATAATTAAAATTACTAAAAAAAATTCAAAATTTAGAATAGTTCCATACAATCGTTCACTTCAAATTCTTAAAAACTTCTTTGTAAACTACAATATTATTTGTTCTATTTGAAAGTGTAACGTCCTCGTCACAACAACGAATTTTCAAGCCGTATTAGTTTTAAATGGTGAAAGAGTGCAATTTCAATCTTTGAATGTTTTGGGAAAGGGAAAGAATCTCTATAAAATTGTTTCTTTGTGTTAATTTCAAATATTTGGCCGTAGTTTGTTTTTACATAAAAATTAATAAATTAGTTATGGTAAAAATAATGACCCATTGACATGCTTAAAAAAGTTATTTGATATAATTATTATATTCTCCGTAAATAATTTAAATCACAACTAAAAGTATAATAAGTATTAGAGATAATAATTGAAATTATATCCTTGGTTTTTGTATCATAATAATATTTAAATCATAATTAATTTGCAAACTCAAAATAACTTCCTAATTTTATATCCTTGATTTTTGGGATTATTTAATTTGTTGATTAAATATTTGATTGGATTTTAATAGTTATATACGGAAATATGAAATTTAGTTATTAAGTTGATGATAAATTGATACAGTAAATCAATTTATAATTGAAAGAATAAGGTGGTGGCATGGTATGTCACGTGGCTAAATATGAAGGTGACACATGGATTTGAAAGAATAAGGCGTTGACACGTGTACCAAATTGCTCAGGTGAAGACATGTGTCAGCTTGTTTTTTCTTTTAGTATATAGGGTTGATATTCATATTACGAGATTGATTTAAATCACGTAATATCCTCTCTGAAAGAGTAGGTCTTCTGTCGGACTGTCTGGCGGATCTAATTCGTCAGACGGATCCTCAGCCCCAACCCGTTTTGGCATATGGGTTAAACAGTACCAGTAAATAAACCACATCATCTTTCAGCAGATCCGGACTTGCAAGCTTCACCACCTTAAGAAGACACCTTATCAACATGTTTTTGACACGTGAGCTAGCCTCGTGTATCGTCGGCTTCTTCTGTGACCTTCCGAGAATACATAAGATGGAATTTGCTTTCTACGAACATGAGAAACACACACATATATACATATATATATCCATCCTAGGCTTCCAGTACATAATATGAAAAGAAAAAAACATTCAACTCATCTTACTAGTCCACGACTTTAAAGAAAATTAGTTAGATTGGACATCATGGCCGATTCAATCATCTTGACATCCAAAGAAATATATACAAAAACTCACTCTGATGAGCTGATGAAATTTCTTTGAACTTTTACTCCAAGAATTTAAAGAATATCCCGAGCCTACATCACCAATAGGGATCACGAATATTCTGGATGAATTTGAAAACATTGAAAATACAAATTATCATCTTCTTGGGATTTTGATTTTTGGTCACTTTTCTTTTATCTGACTTTGAATTAAGTATAAATTGATTCAATTATACCATCTAAGTGTTTGATGATTTGACTGAATCAAACTTTGAAGCATTCCAGGTGATTACCAATAATACTTTTCAGAAGTATATTCATGAGAAATACTAAAACTCTTCAGGGAACTACTAATATATTTCAGAAGAACTGTTAATACTTTATAGAAGGACGACTAATACTTTTCAGAAGGACTGTTAATACATTTTAGGAGAAAATTTTAATTATATTCAGGGGAACTACTAATACATTTCAGAATAACTGCTAATACTTTTTAGATGGACGGCTAATACATTTTGGGAGTATAGTCAGGAAAAATACAAAAAAACTCTTTAAGGAATTACTAATACATTTCAGAAAAACTACTAATACTTTTCAGAAGGACTGTTAACACATTTCGGGAGAAAAATTTAAATATATTCAGGGGAACTACTAATACATTTCAGAAGAACTACTAATACTTTTTAGAAAGACAACTAATACTTTTCAGAAGGACTGTTAATAAATTTCGGGA
Organism: Rehmannia glutinosa; assembly: GCA_016081115.2. NCBI lineage: Eukaryota > Viridiplantae > Streptophyta > Magnoliopsida > Lamiales > Orobanchaceae > Rehmannia > Rehmannia glutinosa. The sequence continues at coordinate 9,515,966 of CM071929.1, read as the reverse complement.
GAAATTTTTAATTATATTCAGGGGAAATACTAATACATTTCAGAAGAACTGTAATACTTTTTAGAAGGACGACTAATACTTTTCAGAAGGACTGTTAATACATTTCGGGAGAAAAATTAAATTTATTTCAAGGAACTACTAATACGTTTTTTTAGGGGTTGCTAATACATTTCAGGAGTATATTTAGGAGAAATACTAAAAAAACTCTTCAGGAAACTACTAATACATTTCTGAAGAACTGCTAATACTTTTTAGAAGGGCGACTAATACATTTAATACATTTCGTAATGATCTAATACGATACTCTCGAAAACTACTAAAATGCCACTACTAATATTACGAAAATGACACCGGGTCCGCGGGTTAGATCCGTCTAATAGGTCAGACCCGTTAGACGGTCTGACAGGAATTTTTGTGTCTCTGAAATAGTGAATTACAAAAGTGGAGAGGGAAGATTGAATTGTAATTGTGGGTTGTGGCTTGGCCCAACCAGTGGGCATGCACGTAGCAACAAATATGCGGACTCTCAAAGGACTTGGTGGTAAATCTTATTAAATAGCATTTGAGTGGGTTCAATTCGGAGGGTCGATTATACTTGTTCTATTTATTTCAGAGGACCTGATTATACGTCAGTTGACCGGAATTGTTGGCATCAAGCATAAGTCTATAAGCTAAGTTACCAAAAAAATAAAAAGAGAGTGAAGAATTCATTATAGTTTGTGTTTGGTACTATTCGGGATAAATTGAAAATAATACGACGAAATTTCGATTATATGGTAAAGTTCATTTGTATAATATGTGACTAATTTGAGAAAATATACATATATATACTCTTGAGAAAATAATACATTTTAGTGAGAAGATTCTCAATAAAATATTCTTAAGAATTATATTATTTAATAAAATTATTTGAAGAATGAAAAACAAATAATGATATTATTTTATGATAACTTAGGAAAAAATTGAGAATAAATTGTTTTATTAACGAAAAAGACGTGAGATTTTGCCACGTTATTATTTATGAAAAATTTATAGGGGTTTCAATATTATATAAAATTATCCTATTTTATTCAAATTATTTTCAAGAATTCGTAGAATTTTGTTATTATGGTGAGAACAAAGGACGCGTGCGGGTCAATCCGGACCAAATCCAAACGGATTATCCAAATCAACGCATAAACATGCAAATCTGTCTATGTTCAAGTTTTGGTTAGCTTGGGTGTCTTTGTTCCTGTTTATAGATTAAAACGGCATATATAGGCATAACCACCCAATATATAGATGGGTTATTTAGGTCCTAAAATATACACATGTCATTTTGTGTCCTTCTATGTTTACCCATTTTTAAACATATCGTATTTGAGTTAGAAGAATCTGATTGAATAATTAAACATATCATATTTGGGTTGACGAGCTTAATATAACTGTCATGTCTCAATCCGATATGTGACCAACAAACTCAATCACGACCCGAATTGCCACCACTAACTATACCCCAAGATTACATATAACAAATAAAGGCTAACAAAAATACACAAATAAAACTAAGACTCAACCAATAATTTCTCGTTTTCTATCGAGTGGTTGAAAATAGCAAATGAGCTTGCCTAGAAGCCTCTAGGAAATGGGAGGCGAAATTTCTTGACCTTTGTGGAATTCAGTATCAAGCCGTGTGGTTCAAGAAATTCTTTTCTTTTTTCCAGAGTATAAATAGAACAAACAAATATCATTCCTTAACGTCAACAAAGGTTTAGAGGGTATCATATATACAACTAATAATTTTCAATAAAGAATAGAAGATTTGTCACGTTTGATTGGTTAAATTCATTTCCCTTGGAGAGCTTACTAGAGAAACTATAGCAATGACTTTCTTCTCCAGGTTCTCTGTTTGTTTCAGTGATTCTGCTAGTGTTTCTTGCGATGGAGATTACAAGGATCTAAACAAGCAAACCAGAGCCCATGATTAAGGGGGGGGGGGAGGGTAGTGGACCCCCCTTCTGATCGCCGTTGTGTCATGTGTGCACCAGTATTATCATCGACAAGACCGTTAATGATAGATAGTTCCAAACTTGATTAAAAGTCTTTTTTTTTAAGTGAAGACACAAGCCCGAAAGATAAATAAAAGAAAAACAGTCGAGTTCAATTAAAATTTAATGGTTGAACCTTAGTTTTTTATTTTTATTTTGGAAAAAGTTTTGAGGAAAAAAAAAACATAACCAAGTCTGGATCTTTTACATCATAACTTGGAACTCAACAAAACTGCCAATAATTTAGAACTCTATTGAGACATACCTGACTTTGAGTTGACAAGTCACGTAAAGTGCAACGAATCAGAAATAAAAACTAGAAAAAATAAATACCAAAGAAACCCGCCCCTTAACTTCAAATTTTTTCCTAATTAATATAAATATGTATATATAAAAGTATTAAATTTTATGATTTGTCCCCCAAAAAAATTAAAAAAATTACATATTTATCTATTAATTTCAAGAAAAAACAAATTTCATCCCCTAATCTTCATTTTTCCGTCCAACCCATGTCTCGCACAAAAAATTAATTCCCACATATGCCTTGCCTTCACTATCCAGCAAGCATGAAGAAATAATCATAATCTAGAAAATCTTGGCCCAACTGGGAAATAAGGCACAGGAATTGGTGGGCTTTTGGCCTTGCTATTCTTTGTCTTATGTGCCGACCCCAAACTTTTCAAAAAAAAATCCTCCCCCCCCCCCAAAAAAAAAAAAAAAAAAGTTTTACAAATTATTTTTTAAAAAGTAAAATAAATAATTAATTTACAATTGTCCCCTCAAAACTTTTCCAAAAATTTTTCCACCCCAAAAGTTTTCCAAATTATTTTTTAAAAGTAAAATAAATGAATTAATTTATAATTTTCCCCCAAAATTTGATAAAAACTTCAAATAATTGTGTTTTATATAAAAAGCCATTAATTATGGTTAGTATATGAAAAAAAATCGCATAGTTTAAATTCAGAAACTCGGTCCGTTTTTTGCTCCCCCCAAAGTCGAAATCTTGCGTCTGCCACTGGATGCACATACACTTGGTGTCTTGGTGAGACATCTATCGTCTTATCTTAAAGGAAATGGGCACCTAGTAAACATACATTTGGTATAACATGAATATCACTGTCATTAATCCTACCATAATCGATTAGGGCGATTCTAACTTGTTGAATCCACGGATCAAACCATATATGGCCAAACCGAACCACTTGATGGGGTCATTTTTTTGTAGGGCTGCAAATAAACCAAGCCGCTCGTGAGATATTCAGAGCTTGATTCGATAAAAGCTTGTTCGAGTTTGTTTAATGAGGCTCGTTAAAATAAACGAACCAAACTCAAACTTAGAGATATTCAGTTCGTTAGCTCGTGAACAAGCTTGTTAGTAAGCTCGTGAATAGGCTCGATAGTAAGCTCGTATAAATTGAACTAATAATTTGACTTTAATTTTATTTTTTCATATTTTTACTTAAGATAATATAAAATTAATTCAATAAAATTAATTTTTTGAATAAAATTATAAGTCTTAATAAATATATTATGAATTTTAAATATAAATAATTTTATTTTTTTGTAATAAATTGAAGAATATATTATTTTTTAATTAATATTTACTAAGCTCGTTTAGGCTCGAAAAAGTTCGTGAACCATCAACATGTTCGATAAATCCAGGCTCGAGTTCAACTCGATAATAAACGAGTCAAACTCAAACACTCAAAAGCTCGGATCGATTCAGTTCGATTGCAGCCCTACTTTTTTGTTTTGTTTTGTTTTGTTTATAGAACATTCATGGCGGAAAATCATAGCACACTCATTATTGACATTTTATAATCCATAGGTGGCAATATGCGATGACAATGGTTTAAGGAGCATAGTGGAAGGTTTTAAATTGTGACAATGTGCTTTCTCAAGAGGGGTTAATGGGTGTTACGATGAAGTAATTGCGTCCTGTCTAGCAGCCCAAAAATTTCTCTCTAACTCTCTCCCTTCTCTCCTAGCCGTCCGTCAAATTTTTTCTCTTATTTCCCCATTCCTCCATTAGAGAGGATGGGGGAACCAACCTTTTTCCTCTCCTTTTTTTTTTTTTTGTTGTTTGCTTTGTATCTCTCTTCTTGGGGTGTTTGTGTCTCACTCTTTATGAGAGTTGTTGTCTCCCACCATGGGAGTTATTGTTTCCTTTATTGGGTCTTTTGTTTTTATTTATGTTTTTTTCTTTGTCTTTCTTGTTTTTTCTGCTTTGTCGGTTGTTCGTATCAGATCTGGGTGTTTGGTATTTTTTTTAAGGCGGATGATTGAAGCCGACTACATGTAACGACCCGCCTTCCAGATCGACGACTGTCCCCACAAACCAACACGAGTCTTTCCAGAGCACGCTTTGTCCTCACTCACGCGCGCACCACGGGAATAGCTTCCTGTGGGGGTCACTCATCATGTAATTGCTCTCTCAATCAGTATAGTCTCATACCTACACCTCGAGAATCTCATCTTCTTAGCCGGGTGTGAAATCGGTTCATTCATGTTCCCTTCGCTAAGCTTTGCCAGAGCCGCTCTTGTGTCGCTTCTTGCACCGACGATCACTCCTCGTTCTCTTCGGCCCCGGACGTCACACTACATTTGCTAGCTACAATAGAAATATGGATTTGAGTTTATGTGCACACTTCACTGTCGAAAATCTGATCTTCTAGCCGATTTTCGGAGTTTTAGTTTGGGTGTTTGATGGAATGATGATCTGAAGTTGTTGTTCATGTCCTGTTCTAGCGGATTTGGTAGGATGTTTACATCAGTGCCGTGTGGTTGGTGAAAGGTTTTCAAGTTGTGGATTTTGGCCTCTGTTTCAAGATCAAGTTCATTTATTATTGTGTTGTATCAGTTTCAATTGATAATATGTTTGCTTGACCTTGTTTTTGTTTTTGTTCTTGTTGGGATTGTGTTGGATTGATGTTAGGCTTTGATGCTATGTCATGTTGCCAAGTCCTCCACTGTTTTAGACCATCTTTTTTGATGCATCTCTGGGGTTCTACTTGGAGGTTTTTGTTCTTGTTTCCAAGAGGATTCTTGGTCAGTTGACCACCTACTAAAAAGTGAATGCCCCACCCATAGCATTAACTCAAATTAAAGATCTGTTAAATATTATAAATGCCATAAAACATTACAAATTAACATAAAACAACTAATCCTCGATACCACGTAATTAATCATGGGGCCTTAATTTTGTAAAATCATGCTTAAAAGTATACTACTGTTCACGTCAAGCTAGCACGTTAACTCCATGCCGCTTATTGTAGCATGGACCAAACCGGATTAAGAATAGTAAATAATAATTAGAATTTAAAAGAATCTCATCCAAATTAATGAATATTTCAGTGGATTCTGGTTTTTTTTTGGAAATAAAAAAAAATATTTATTTTTAAAAGACAAATTATACAATCAACTTAAGTGGCATAAAAGACAATCAAATACGAGTATATTTATTTTTAAATTCACGACACAAATTCTGAAAACACAAAAATATTTATTTTCTTCACCGATGTGATTCGGATTAATTATACTTAAATATAGTAATGGTCTCATACAAGTTTTGTGAAATATAAATGTTTGTTTTTTGGTATTAAGTATAACTATCAATAAACCGGCACAAATGGGTTTAAAAAAAGCCAGTAGTGACGTCATACCTTCCAAATAATCACTTGTTTATCTCACTTGTTTATCTGATTCATGGAATCCCCCATTTTCATCCGCCGGTCTACTCCCGTTTTAGGATACAATACAACTCTCTCTCTCTCTCTCTCTCTCTCTCTCTACACCGGAGAGAGGAGAATTCGTATAGCTAACATTGTCTTTACCAAAACCCACCTTGCAAAACGAAAGCAAATTGACAATTCAATCAGACATTATCTGGCTCTATTTAATTATTTATTCGTTTCTGATGATTTTCCCTTCTTGTGAGTGCATCACTTCAAGTGGGGATTGATTGCAGCAAAAAGTCATGGCTCTAAAGGCTGCGCCAATTTTGGTTTACGGTGCTAACAACAAGAAAAACACTCCATATTCTTCTAAGCTGGGCATTTCGGATTTCGTGGGTTGTCGACCTACGTTTTTGAATTTCAGGGTTCAAAGGGAATTGGAGTGTCCGTCTCACAGGGCAATCACACCCGTGGAAGATGAAATCCCCTCAGCTCCTGGTGTTGTTGAAGAGACCACTCGGATTACTCTGGCTCGTGGATTTCACAAGGATTTAAACTCTCTCCCAAGTGAGTAGCTGATGTCTGTGTCAAATTTTATCTTGATTATAGGTTAATTGCTAGTTGTTTTAATTGATTCAGTGAAAGATACTTCTAGGTTACTTGAAAAGATTCGAATTATAGTCATAATTAAAGCTGTACTTAGAGGTGTTTGGATGAAAATGTACTTCAAGTGTTCATTCCTAAAATAAATTTTGACATTTGATGAGTTTAGTCAGTAATTTCGTATTATAAATGATGTAACATTTTACCTCAAATTTGATACTGCATCGCTGCCCAATTATTTGGCAATGACAATGACTGACTTACATCTAAATTGTAATGGTTGTTCGTATGTCTTTTGGAATCTTGCTCGCCAATGTGTGTCATGTTATGTCATGTGGAGTTTTCTATTGAATGGTTTTGTTTCTCTCATGGTTATAGTTTGGTTTGGAGTGCCTGTGCCTTTAGCTGATAATTTTCGGCAGACGTTGCAAGGGTTTCTTTTACATGCTATGGTTGTCATTTTTAATAGTTGGTGATTCTAGTTGGATGTTATTCATTTTGTGCTTTTGAATGGTTATAGTGATGGTAACGATATTGTCACTTTCCGATTGTAAATGAAGAAAGTGCTGCATTTCACTGAAACGGAATCACTTGTAGTTAGTGATGTCATATACCAATAGTTAACAAAGTATGATCATTCTGCATTTCAGTCTTTAAAGATATGAACTGCCTTTTGTTGTAGTTAGTAGTCAGTAGTCACAGTAGAATGCCGTAACCATTAGGGTTTATTCCAGATAAATAGATGCTACACCAGTGAACTAATTTAGTTACTTTTTTTTCCTTTCTAATTTTAATGTTTGCTTAAACTTTCATAATAGTGATATTTAAATGCAGAGCCATTGTCTGCAACCGATTTTTCCGCTTCTTCTAGTGGTGGTAAGAAAGTTCGTGTTGCATATCAGGTATGGGATGTTTGACTCTGTAATATAAGATTGCTTAGATTTTTAGCCTGGTTTTATTAGAATGATATATTTGCCTCATATAGGGGGTTCCAGGAGCATACAGTGAGGCTGCGCGCTAAAAGCATACCCGAAGTGTGAGACTGTCCCATGTGACCTATTTGAGGCTGCATTCAAGGTTATGATGTTTCTTAGAGTAGGCTTTTACTATCTCGTTCATTGTACCTCCCCTTAAACCTTTATATTGTTGACTTCCATTTTTCAGGCCGTTGAGTTGTGGCTGGCGGACAAAGCAGTACTCCCCATCGAGAATTCTGTTGGTGGGAGCATCCATCGTAACTATGACTTGCTTCTTCGCCATAGGCTTCACATAGTTGGGGAAGTTCAGTTGGTAGTTAATCATTGCCTTCTAGGATTGCCTGGGGTTAGAAAGGAGGAGCTAAAGCGTGTGTTGAGCCATCCACAGGTGATTTTCGTTCAATTCTCTTCCACACATACACTTCAGATTCAGAGCACTTTATTTTCTCTCTGTTTCTTTACTAAGAGATACAGTACTAACTGTGCAAGTCACTTGCTAAATCTTTATCATTAATTCTCTTGTCTTTCAGTTCATATCGTGCCAAACATGGCAATGGGAGTCCATAGAAATGACAAATATTTGGTCCAATAACAGTGGGTTTAATTTCCACAGAAGTTTAACCTAACGACACACCAGACTAAAATGGAATGGGCCTCCATAATTAGTCATCCATGGCATTAAGTAAATCATTTTTGGTCTTTGGAAATTGGTTCCCGTAATAATATTTTTCTGTGATTTTAAAATATGTTTTGATGGAAATTTTAGTGGTATTGTCTTTAAAGCGAAAGTCTTGTCTAGTGTGTGCGAATGTATATTTGATCAAATCAAGTTGATTAGAAATCACAATGGTTAAAAAATATTCAGATGGAAAAAGATGAATTTTGTCTTTCCATTTATCACATTTACATTCCATACCATGCGTCTTCTGATTCCTTAAACTTACAAAAGAAATTAACTGATGGCGGTTCCAGGCACTTGATCAGTGTGAGACGACTCTGAATGAGTTGGGTGTGACCAGAGTCACTGCTGATGATACTGCTCATGCTGCTCAGGTATTGTTATTTGTTGTACCCTTTTGCATCTTTCTTTGTGTCCATTAACACCGGGACAGATTGTAGCCTCTGAAGGTGTCAGGGAGACCGGGGCAGTTGCAAGTGCTCGAGCCGCAGAAATCTATGGGCTTGATGTTCTTGCTGAAGGAATACAGGTGAGCTTTTGGCTCATCCTCATTTTAAATCTTCCTTTCAATTGAACCTTAGTCGAGGTGCTCCTTCTGTCCTGTGGTCAATACCTTTGGGCTTCTAAGTGCAATTTCTTTGCTTGGTATTATTTGTTCATGTCTTGTTCAATAGTGTAATTAAGGTTTGTACCACCTTAATGTCACACTTTCTGCTTTGTACTCGGTGCCTGCTGCATTTTTCTATTGGCAGAACATCATTATGTAATGTAATAAGGAAATATGCAGTAGAACTTGATATTTTTAGTTGAACTATTTTACTGAAGACTGTTAAAAGTCGTACTAAATACTTTCATATCCTTTCTAGAAGGTGGGTCTTGCATGACCTTTAAGAAAAATGTCACGATATCCTCTTGATCACTTACCAGTACACTTGGTGTACCTAGAAAATGGAAAATGAAAAGGATGTTATGGAGGATCCTAGTCTTTACGTTAAGGAGATACAACTCTTACAGTCGCATCTTTGGGGATGTGGTGAGGGAGATAATGGACTTTCTAATGCCAGTTAAAATCTACAATAAAAATCTGACACCTAGCAGATTGATAATTACTATTTCTGCTTCATAAGCGGATTTCAAAAAAGAATTTGTATACATATCTTCCTCTAATCTTGTTAGTGCTTTCATTCTACTATCACTGACATAACTTGGACTTTAAGATGAAAATAATCTCAAATATAGCCATAAAGCTTCTTATTTAGGCTTATCATTTCCTTTATTTCTGGTTGTGTTCGTATCTTAAGTTTTTTAAACAAAGATTCTACATTACAACTTTCTCTAATTGATTTAGTTGAATTATCAACCAAACAGGATGATTCTGACAACGTTACCCGTTTTCTGATACTTGCAAGAGAACCTATTATTCCGGGAACAGATAAACCTTACAAGGTAATTATTATTATTATTATTATTATTATTATTATTATTATTATTTTTATTTATTTTTATTTTTTTTTTATCAGGCTCATACCTCGCTATGTGTTGTAATAGATCCATTCTTTCTTCTTAGACTAGCATTGTCTTCAGTCTCGAAGAGGGACCTGGAATTCTATTCAAGGCTTTAGCAGTGTTTGCTCTGAGGGGTATTAGTTTGTCAAAGGTAATTGTAATCTGATCATTGTTGACAGTCATTTGTGCCTTTTCCCTATTTATTTATGTTAATTCCTTTTTTTGCTGTAAAATTATGTAACAGATTGAGAGCCGGCCACAGAAAATGCGACCTTTGAGGGTTGTTGATGACTCTAACACGGGGAGTGCCACGTGAGTTTATTTGTCTGAGATTTCGATGATGTAGTTAGGGATTGAATTGAACTTATTCAAGTGAGAAGCCTTCTTATGTAAACGCTCTTGTTTTCGGCCTGCAGATACTTTGATTACCTCTTTTTCATTGATTTTGAAGCTTCTATGGCAGAACCTCGTGCCCAATTTGCCCTCGGACATCTTCAGGTGAGCATTTTTTTTCCTTGTTTGCTATTTGCATTATAGGTTAACTAAGGGATAATTACAAAAACTACCCCCAATATTTGAGCTAATAACATTAAATTCCCGAGGCTTTAAAAATCACAAAAATCCTCTTAGGTTTTAATTTTGTATTATACTTTACCCCATTCATAAGCAAAAACATTTCAAGTAAAAACATTATAGTTATAAGACTGAATCAAACCTCACGGTTTTTGTTATTGTAATTTTGAAACTTCTTTGGATTGTTTTTTTTTGTAATTACCCCAAATCTCAGGGGTAATTTTGTAATTATCCAGGTAAACTAATTTCATCAAATTCAAGCAACATTGAATACAAATGCATGTACATAAATAAACAAGGGTCTCGACTCTCGTGACTAAAAACCACGTTTTTGTTGTTTCTTCTATTAACAGGAGTTTGCAAGGTTTCTTCGAGTCCTTGGTTGTTATCCGATTGATACAGTTCTATGAATAAATATGCTCGTACTTGTCGTTCTGTATTAATCTGGATTTCAAACCGGGAAGAAAAGAAATGTAAAATGTTGCACATATTAACAGTGCTACCAAAATCAGGAGATGATTTCCTGGATCTGATGAGAACGTTGCGTATTCGCGACTGTTGTATTAATGTATCCTACAGGCATTTTTTGTTTTATTTTTTCTATTCTTTTCCCCTACCAACGGAGCTGTTGGTGAAATGTCAGAATTAGAAACCTTTTTTCTATGGAAACTTATGAGCTTCGTATATAATTGTGGCAGTGAGGCAATTTGTAATGCGGCAATAGCATATGAAATTATCGAAATTAGAATTGTATTACCATCACCTTTTTTTTTGGACAGCATTCATGCGAATTTCTCATAATTAAGTAGTAACGGGTAAAGTTGCCACTTTAAACATATATGATAGAATAGTAAATGTGGTTCATTGAAAATGGAAAGAAAGATTAAAAAAAAGGCCATCGAGTCTTGTATCTCAAATGATATCGTTCATCTTTTGAAAAGCATTGATCAAGGTCGAATCTTGCGTCTTTCAGTTTATTTGATCTCCTCCACTCCACTTTTTCCATCTTATTAAAAAAAAGGTTGAAGAGAAGTGTAGAGTTTATTTTGGCTAATGTGTTGAATCTGGCTTGCTAATATTAGTTTTTTTTGGACGAGACTGATAGTGATAGTAGTTTCAAGATGATGTTAACAGTTAAAATAAAAATTGATGTCACCTCCGAAATATAAATACCTTTTTTGTTAAAAACATAAAGGGAGCAAAGTAACGAGAAGAATATATGACGTGTTCGGAGATAAATCACCGTTCTCTTTACTATTACCATCCATGACTAAATTTATTATTTAATCATTGTTTGTCTTTAATCGGATATTTAATTGCCACTGTCGAATAGTAAATAGAACAAACATTTGACTCTTGGTGTTCGTAAGAGTTCCAATTTTCATAAACAAATAAATAAAAAAGGGCTTTTTCTATAGTTGGCGACGCTTAGCACTTGCTTTCGGCTAGGTAACCTTCAACTTTTTTTAAGTACCTTTCTTGTAAATTAATTAAATATTAAGAATATCTAATTTGGATTTGTCCGTATCTTCAATAATATTTTTCACAAAATTGTTAATTGCCACACTAATTTTATTGGTGCTTACAGCATTGTACAAAAGTAACCCTATTGTCTATGTGCTTTTCCTATTTTGATCATCTAGGTCTCTGTTGTAAAAAAAACACCGTCAAATTTCTAATTAATCACCACTTGTTAGGCACTCCTCCTCGTCCTTTATGATTTGTTTTTCCGATTTTTACAACAATGATCTAGGCATTGATATAAATGTGATGAATCACGGTGCATCTTACTGTGTAAGAAATATGGATACGATGACTTTTAAACCTATTGACTGAATTTTCTGTCAGATATATTTTCTCCCACACTCTATGCTTGATTATTGACATGATTTAGCAAGATCTAAAATAAATGGTGTAAAAATGGTGTGGATCGTTTGCGTTTGTCAATTGTGTAAAAATGATAGACGCAAAATAAGCATCATTTCAGAGCGATTGAGTGGTATAACTTGTCCCTAAGGCAATATGGAATTTCTTCCTGGGACACTTGAAACCACTTGATCATGTGTGGCATTGAGGCAATATCATCCCCAAATATATTTTCTTGTACTATATTTGCTCATAATTTCGTTTTCCAGAAAATCAGGTGGCTGAAATTTGTCCATCACAGTCATAAGTTGTAACAATAGTGGGGTCAAGGTTTGCTGCAAATATGAAATATCTAAGTGGGGGTATTTTTCGTGTGGCTTCCATGCTGAATTGCTGATGTTTATCAATTGTCGAAATCAATTTAATATTTAATTGTGTACAAAGAGATTATTTATTGATCGATTTAGGGTCTATAACAATTCAAAGAGAAACGAATTGTTTTTTTTATAACTATTATACATTTATATATTCCATAAAAGTAGCAGCTTAATTTTTGAAAATGATGGTGCTTGTTGCTCAATATTGAAATATTTAAGTTATAAATGAATAGGAGAGTTTTGAAATAAGCAATATACTATAAATGTTAGTTTCATTTTATGAGAAAGCTATGTGAAAATAAATATTTCCAAACAATTAAAATTAGAATTCATCTTATTAACAACTTTACACAAACTATCTCAAACAAATCATAACAGCCTTATTTCTCTTAAGTTTTGGAATTTCCGCCATGGAGTCCATGTCCCTTAATAAATGAAGTTTCCTCCTCTTATTAAGAGGTGTTTTGTCTACATTTTTTCCCCCCATAAGATTATGTCGTTGTAGTGCTCCTAAGTTTCGAACTATGGGGCTATGGGCGCTTTTGTGATTTTTTTGATTAAATCTGTATATATTTAAAATATATCTATATTTTAGACAAGGGCAACAACATCAAAATTTTTGGAGTGGGGTGGGACGATACACGAAAATCATATAAATTATACTTAATTTTTTTTTAAAATCTAGTGTATCTTTTTTAAAAAATCTTATAATTGCCCCCTCCCTCCGCCCTTGGTTTTAGATCTTTATAAATTTATTATTTTGTATGTCTTATAAGCTTGATTGTTGTTATCTGTTGTATTATTTTTCTGCTTAATTAAAGTGATTGATTATAAACAAAATACAAAAAACAAAAATTTCCATTTGTTTATTCTTCGTAAGAAGGAAGGTGAGAACAATTTTCTCCCTAGAAATGCTTACAATGCGTTTGACAAAATTATTTTTAATATTTATTGTATTTTTTAATGATTTTGATCAATTAATTTGTAAAAAAACTAATTATTTTTGTGTATGTAAATATATTTTCTGCAGTTTTTCTTATTTTGGGGTTAGCGGTAGAGGTGACCACGGTTCTGGATCCGCCTGTTCGGCCCAAAACCGCCGAAAGTTCATCATTTTGGAGGAATTAAAGGAAGTTTTCAGGTCCAAAATTCGAACCCATTTCTTCCACGGTTCCGGTTCCGGTTTTAACCGGAACCATTTGTTTATCTTTTGATAATTTTTTGATTTCATAAAATATTTTATCAATTTCAGTTAGAAAAAAAAGAAAATAAGGAAAAAGACTTGGACTTAATATTCAATAAAGTTTTATACTTAATATTAATAATAATATTAAACTATTTATATATACTATTAGAGTATCGAATAATCAAAGTTCAAGTAGTTTTACAACATTTGGTTCAAAAAACGTGTTTTTGCGAACCCACGAAAATAAAATATCATAATAAATATTTAACATTTCTTCTAGCATAAACTTATTGTTGTTTTAACCTTAAAAAAATGGTTCCATTACGGTTTGCCCATCACTTAGTTCATTTTTTCCGCGGTTGAGACCAAGGAACCGGCCCAGTTTGGAAAAATGACCACGATTATGGTTTAGAATATTTGTTGTATTCGATTCGATTTGGAACCCGATTTCGGTTCCATTTGCCCACCCCTAGTTAGCGATGGTGAGGCTAATTACCACGATTCCGGTTCCTGTTTGGAACCCGGTTTCGGTTCTATTTGGCCACCCCTAGTTAGCGGTGGTGAGGTTAATTTGTTTTATACATAAAGAAAGTCCATTTGCTTTAGTAGCTTTATTTCCTTTTTTTCTTTTTTTATTTAAGTTGTAGCTTTATTTCTTAAACAAATATTTAAATAAAGAAATTACAAAATAATATTCAAAGACAACATCCGAAGAAGAATCCAAACGCAACTTTGACTGGTGAAGAATTCGCACTCCTTCTGAACACGACTCTCTCGCTCCGGGCTCGCTCGGCACGGCAGGACCACATTAATCCTCACCCAATCATTCGTCGCCACGTCGGATCACATTACAGCCCTAAAATACGTCCAGGTTCAATGAACCTACAAAAGCCGTCCCCCGCCCTTCATTTTCCACTTTTATATAGTTTTCTGTTTCAGCCTTGAAAAGACAGACACACACACTGCAAACAGAAATTCACAGAAGAGTTCCAAAACCCAGAAGCCAAATTCCATTGCTTTTTCTTGTTTGCGGGTTTTGTGGATTGATACATACAGAAAAAAGAAATATAGAAATGGCTTTTTCTGTCAGCTCTTCACCTGCAGCAGTTCATAGCTCTTCTCTGTCGTCTTCTTTTGAGCAGCCCAGAGGTAACATTTCTTTCTTCAATTGAGATTTCATTTGTTTTTTCATTCATTTATTACATTTTTGGAACTTCTTCGTATAAATCGCGTTTTGTGATTTGTCCTCTTGCAGCTGCGCAATTCGGAGCATTTCAGCCGTTGGATCGGTCTCATCTCTCATCAACGGCGGTAAATTTTTCAAGGAGGCGTTGCGCCGTGAGGCCGTTGAATGCGGCGGAGCCGAAGCGGAATGATTCGATCGTTCCCTCAGCAGCTACCTTGTTTGCTCCTGGTACGTAATAAAAACGTCATGAAACCTTGTGCATGTGAATTGTTTATATACTTTATTGTAATCTAAATCCTGAGGAGTGTGATTGACGTGTCTTCTCTTCGTTATTGTTTCTTTGTAAATTTTGGCAGAGGTTGTTGAAAAATTGGAAGTAGAGGACTATGAAAAATTGGCAGAGGAGCTTGAAAATGCTTCCCCTCTTGAGATTATGGATAAGGCCCTGGAGAAGTTTGGAAACGATATTGCAATTGCTTTCAGGTACTTTTCAGAATAATTTGCCATTTCTAGTCTAATTGTGAACATGCCAGATTTGTTTCTAATTGTACTTGGGTGGTTAATTTGTTAACTTGACGCTCCAGTAATATTAATATTAGTCTCAAATCATTCTTTTGTTGCATGAAGAAATATATCTAAAGATTTAGTTTTTCACTCCAATTTTGAAGCTTACAATTTAAAAATGATGAAGTCCTTATTTGATTATAGTTTCTGAAAAAAGAGGAGTGCTGTATACATACTACTTTGATACAGTCTAGCATAGGGCCATTGGATTCAGAAGGAGATAAAAACGATAGTATAATATAAATATCATCAGTAATTACTACGTTACCGTATCACAATCGATAAGTGAGCTGAGTGCACATATAAGAGTCACTTTAAACCTTGACATAATATTTATCAGAAATTCTTATCAAAAAGTTACACAATATGAAAAGTACTCTGTGATTGGGATAATGATGTGTTACTATGAGTTGGCTCAAGACATTTTTTTGGGCTTCGTTTTATCCTTAAAGGAAAACAGGGGATCAATTCCCATGTTCTGAAGTTTTCATTAGTTTCTACCAGACCATTTCTTCTGACAAGATATGTTGATTTCTGTTAAATCTGGTTTAGTTGGATCGTCTATGGTATTGTTATGTAAAATACATTGACAATATTGTAAATTACCATGTTTCATTTATTTTTGCCATATCTCTGTGACGGCACGTGGATGAGGCTAAAAATTAGCTTGTTGATTTAATGTTAAATTTTGCAGTGGAGCAGAAGATGTAGCTTTGATCGAATATGCACACTTAACTGGACGACCATTCAGGGTTTTCAGCCTGGACACTGGTAGATTGAACCCAGAGACATACAAATTATTTGATGAAGTCGAGAAGCGCTATGGGATTCGAATCGAATACATGTTTCCAGATGCTGCTGAAGTTCAGGCTTTGGTTAGGAGCAAGGGGCTTTTCTCTTTCTATGAAGATGGCCACCAGGAATGCTGCCGTGTGAGAAAGGTTAGGCCCCTTAGGAGGGCCCTTAAGGGTTTGCGTGCATGGATAACAGGCCAACGCAAGGATCAATCCCCTGAACTCGATCCGAAATCCCTATCGTCCAAGTTGATCCCGTCTTTGAGGGTTTGGATGGTGGGATTGGTAGCTTGGCGAAGTGGAATCCAGTAGCAAATGTGAAGGGAAATGATGTTTGGAATTTCCTTCGAGCAATGAATGTGCCGGTTAATGCCTTGCATGCTAAAGGTTACGTCTCGATTGGATGTGAACCGTGCACGAGGCCGGTGCTACCTGGGCAACACGAACGAGAAGGAAGGTGGTGGTGGGAAGATGCCAAGGCCAAGGAGTGTGGCCTTCACAAAGGCAACATTAAGGAGGAAAATTTGAATGGCAATGGCTCTGTTCACGCTAATGGAACTGTTGCCCATTCCGATCTTTTCAACACCCAGAGTGTTGTGAATTTGAGCAGGCCTGGAATTGAAAACTTGCTGAAATTGGAAAACAGGAAGGAGGCTTGGCTTGTTGTGCTTTATGCCCCTTGGTGCCAATTTTGCCAGGCAATGGAGGATTCGTATGTAGAATTGGCAGAGAAGTTGGCAGCGTCTGGTGTTAAGGTTGCGAAATTCCGGGCAGATGGGGAGGAGAAGGCGTACGCACAGCAGGAGTTGCAGTTGGGCAGCTTTCCTACCATAGTTCTATTTACAAAGCATTCTTCACGTCCCATTAAATATCCGTCGGAGAAGAGAGACGTTGACTCGTTGATGGCTTTTGTGAATGCCCTCCAATGATGGCATAATTTGCCAGTTACGTCAACGTATGTATATGGTTTTGATATATATTTTTCAGTGGGACGGAGAGAGCTTTGAGCTTGCGTTGTGGTGGAAGGGAAAGGTGGTGAAGGGGATTGTGGCAAAAAGTCTGCCCACATGTTGCTACCAAATTAAACCCAGTTAGACCACAAATGCTACACCTTATATTTTAGGTGTTCTTGATGTAGTTTTTGGTTTTCTTCTTTCCAATTTTTTCCGCTCTTAATGTCGTGAACGTCTCAATTTTGTAAGTTATGGCGCCCATGTTAATGATCATTTGACGTGGATAAAACTTCATGTCTTTTGAAGGGAATCTGAAAGTAGTGTTTGCAGGATACAGTAATGTGCAATAGTGTAAAGTCTGTGCTGTATGCTACAATCTATTTTAAACGAATTTGTGTGGTACCCAGATTCAAGTTAAGGCTTAAAAGTTGGTTGCAAATTAGTGCAAGCCGAGAGCAAGCATTATTTGCAGTAAATCATGAAGGTTGGGAGCTGAATTAGCTACACTATATTTTTTAATTTTTCTTTATTTTGGGTGGAATAAGAAATGTGGTAACAAACATGGAATGGACTTTGTTTCAGCATAAATTAAGATGGGAATGGTGATTAACTACATATAATTAGAAAAGGAAAATATTGCTGATATTTTTATAAGTTCGTAGGAGTGGTTGGAAGGGATGTGATAAATTTGAAAGAGATCAATAACTCGGGATTCGAACCTGATCAACACCCTTTGGTAAGCGACGGTCCCATTTGAGCTACAAACTCGTGTTAAGAAAATATTGCTGGCATATTGAATCAAATATTAACATTTTAATATGCAGGTGGTGATGAAGTCTTGGAATTTATGTACATCCTCAAATTCTATTTTCTGCATATATATCAAGCTGGTGGAGCTTCTAGCCTTATATAGTCATATAGAATCCCACAAAGTGCATCTCCACCCCTTGCTTGGCTCAGAAATATGCAGTTGTCACCAGTAGTCAACAAAGTTGAGGTAATATCAACACTCAAAAGCTGATATAATCCATGGATTCCATGTCGACAAACTGTATTATCTGCACCCAAATTTGTCACTTGGAACACAAGCTGTTCGGCATTCATCTGGTTAACATGAACCTGCAATAGATCAACGTAGCTCATTGCGTAAAAGGAATTTCAAAGAATTTAGAGATGTCAACTGAGGTGATGATTTAAATACGGTTCGACCTCCAAGTTGGAACGGGTGGCTGAGGCAATAGCCAATCTCAACTTGTAAATTCGACAGCCACTGTTGTTATGTTAAACCTGATCTCCCATGTTGTTGGAACATACTTATCTCCATTCTTCCTGTAGAAAATGCCAGGTTTTATTTTGTCATTGGTATTTGAAGTTCTAATATTTCTACCATGAGGAGAGGAAAAAATGTATACCTGTCCACATGAGCAAAGAACCAGTCTTTCTTTGGATCACTTATGCCTATTGTGAAAACTTGGTCAGATTTCGGATATATGTCTGTGTATCTATCCCAAAGCCCATATTGCCTGAATCTAAAGCCAAAATACAAGTCAAAATCATATTCGGTTTTGGGAATATGACGTGAAACAGATAATTATGTGCTTACTTTTCGGGGCTGTGAAGGAACAATTTGTTGACGTACATCGGGTTCACATCAGGAACATAGTAATCATTAGCCGTTCGATCTGGGAATCCAATCTCCCATAGGGTTGGACCATTTCTTGGAGGTACATAGTTTATATTTCCCAGCTGTGTTTCTGATCCTGATGATGAACTTCATAAGTTAGACCATTTATGCAAACCTACCCTTAAGGTTTAACATAATTACAAAAACCCCTTGAGGTTTGTTTGTAACTTCATAAGTTATCTTTTCAATTTTGAAAGATTGCTGATTGTGTTATTTTTATAATTAGGCTAAACCCGACGAGTAGTTTTTGCAATTAACCCTTTATGTAAATTCAATCAAAACCAAACAAGGTCAAGAGTTTACTGTTAACTCAAATTTTTCGACGTTTGAAAGACTGTTAATTTCGTTCTTGTACATTTATTAATATACCTTCGGAGATTTTAACGAGTTCTTCTTTCAGGTAATCACCAATGAAACCTGGAACCCAGCCGTGAAGACCATACACTCCTGGTAAGATGTTTTTTATTGTAAAATTTCCTTCTAAATCTGTCTGTATCCAAAATTGATAACCCTACAGGAACAATACACTAATTAAATAACAAAATAACTTCCAATTTGAAGGACTTTTGAGCTTTCAGATAAGATATTATTTATGTGCTAAGAACCTTGCTTTCAATTTGCCAAGAGCCTTCAGTTCTTGCAGCTGACAGACCAATGAATGCAGACTTAGCAGGAAGAAGGGAAGCCGAGACATATCTGATTCATATGGAAATAAACTGAATAAGCTGCTAATCTATTGTTGATGGTAATTAGCAACAACCTAGAGAAGGTTTTTAGGAACTTAGTTTCTTGAGTGTGTTACCATTACCTATCATGGACAAAGAGTCTTCCTGTAACTGAACCGCGCTCCTTGTATGTAAGATAGTACGGTGAGGAGATGAACTCATATGGCCATAATGACTCTTCCATTAACCTCTTATGATGATTCAAGGAAAAAACAAACTCATAAGTATTCATCACAATTAAGGCAAATTACAAAATCTACCCCTGAGGTTTTGCATAGTTGCAAAAACCTCCAATTATCTTATAAATATATAAGTACACCCTTAAGGTATTACAAAAACTCCCTTGAGGTTTGTATTTGCTTAACAAATAACCCCTTCTTGTGGTTGAAATTTGTAAAATAGAAACAAATGTCAAGGGACATTTGTAATTTTGAAAGATAACAGGGTTTTTGGTATATATTTTTTTTTGAGTTACGCACACACACTTCATGGGATTGAACCCCCCGACCTCCCACACATTGGAGGGAGTGATACCACTAGGCCAAATGGCTGGTGGTGGTTTTTTTAATTTGACTAAACCAGAAGTGTATTTTTATAATTAACCCTCGCACTTACTATCAATGTGAGCTAATTTCCTGCACCATTCTTTCTTTTGTTTGTGATATGGATCCATAACTTTTGTAATCTTATTACATCATGAGGTGAAAAGAAAGTATTGGTACATATCAGAGAACATAGTACCTGCTTTTTGCATCCAACCATAGGTTGTAAGCTTTTGACACATCTGTGGTTGCATTGAGGTAAACAAAGAAGGGACCAAAACCTTTCTCCATGTTTCACCTTCTTCAAGTGAGCTATCATATCACTCCCTATGTAGTGACTTCCATGGAACATCTGATGCACCCAATATTAAATTCTGATCGATCTAGAGTGCGTTTTGCGTTTTGCGTTTTGCAATGAATATGTTTGTATTCTTGGTCGTTAACGTACAAGATAAGACTTTGGCTTTAGTTACAAACTTAGTGCTGATTGGGTGGAATTTCTCTTAGGTTGCATTTGGATGGAAGGATTTGATGCCAAGGATTTAATCCATAATAAAAATCCATTGAGTTTGTTTGGGTAGTCTCAAATGACATTTTTGTGGATTTCAAATCCATAATTATTTCGAGTCGTTTAATATTCATAATACAATGAATTTCAAATCCTTAACTTCAACTTCTTCCATCCAAATGCAACCTCAATGTTTATATGTTCATTCCATAGGTATTGAGAAGGAAGATTACAGCGAGACAGGCTGGACCAGTGTGGACCGTAAGATTTTGCTTAGTAGGTCCACCGTTGCGTAAATTCATGGCTGGGGAAGATGATCCAGAATCCAACAATGGGATTGAGCTTATCCAGCCATGGACCCCACCATCCTTGTTGTCCATGGAGTACTGGTATTTATCATCAACCTGCTTTCATATAACATAGAAATTTGTCACCCTCAGCACATATAGAAGACAAGACATAAATCATTCTATAGTTTTGCATAGGTTGTTCATATATTCACATTACCTCTCCCTTAAGATCTGGATTTATGGGATTGATGAGCAAAACAGACTCAGGTACAATAAGCTGTTTGCCTCTATTTGGTAGTAAATCCTCTGGCATTGGCATTATTCTTTGTTTCTCATCTGTGATTGCCATGTAGTGAAACCTGCTCAAGTATCACAATCAATTCAAATTACTATTTGGGATAATTACAAAAACACCCCTAATGTTTGGGCTAATTACAAAAAACCCAGAGTTCTTGAAAATTACAAAAAAACCCTTGAGGTTGATTCCGTATTACATTTTTCCCAGTGATTTTCGAAAAACATTTCAACAAAAACCCTGACATTTTACATAAATATTACAGTTACGCCCTTATATTTAAGACAAAATGAAACCTGAAGGTTTTTTTTTTGTAATTTTGAAACATATCTGGATTTTTGTAATTAACCCAAACCTCAGGGGTGTTTTTGTAATTATCCCTTACTATTTTCTAAAGATTTAAGTGGCAATTGGGCATAAATTTAGTAATTTCACCTTCCTCGTTGCAACTTAAACACCATTCTTGTTTGTGCAAGATCGAAAGCAGGGCATCCTGGAGGACGCTCGTATATCGCGTAGCAGTAGAAACCTGAAACTCCACTTCTCACAATATACCTGTACACAGATGGCCATGGCATAGTTACAAAAAACCACCCTTCAGGTTTGATCTATAACAAAAAAACCCAATTATCTTTCAAAATTACAAATACCCCCCTTAAAGTACTACAAACACCTTGGAATTTGCACTTTATTAATAAATAACCCCTATTGAGGGTGCAACTTGTAAAATAGAAACAAATATTTAAAGGGTATTTTTCGTGAACCCCGAAAAAATGGCTTCAAGATTTTGCAAGGGCGGTATAAGAGTAGACCTCTGGTCGACAGTGAGTGGAAGTTTAGTCCCACGAACCGAAGGATCATAAGTGGTCTTAAATGAGACCTCCAAGTGATCATTGCTGAAATTGATCACACTATATTCAGATCCTCTGAACCTGATCAGTAGGAAAATACAAATTTCAATTTTGTTGGTACGCTCAAATAATTGTGGCAGAAAATATTAGGAACTAGTTTGTTTTCTGTGACAAAGATAAGAGCACATACAGTAGATATCTATCCTGGCCTCCTGGCAAATTCCAATTAATGTCCCAATAACTGCAAATTTAGTATTATTAAGTCATTAGCATAAGATTCTTGATCTTTGAAGTACTTTTTGATCATATGAAGTTATTTATTTATTTTTTTTTTATCAAGAAGTGGAAGTTAACTTACCCTCTGCTCAATTCATTTGATTGGATGTCTAGTAGATTGTCTATTCCTCCATACTTAATGGCAGTCAGTAATCCTTGTGGTTTCGATATCGTCAACCTTACTAATCCGTTGTCGACTATAATCTGACAACGTTATAAATCGCATTTCAGACATGAGAGGGAGATGGAGAGAGAGAGACATAGAGGTGCAATGAGCTTACATAGGAGCCTTGGGTGGTCAAGGTGACATTTTTCTTTGTCATTGTTGGTTATCTCTAATTCCTGCAATATTGCCTTGAAGCTTTAGCAGAATTAGGTTTGTTAACAAGTAATTTATAGGGATAGTTACAAAAACAACCCTCAGGTTTGGTTGATTACGAAAAAACCCAGACATGTTTCAAAATTACAAAATACCCCTTAAGGTTTCATTTTGTCTTAAATTTAAGGGAGAATCTGTAATATTTTTGTAAATGTCAGGATTTTTTTAAATATTTTCGAAAAATCACTAGGAAAAATGTAAGACGGAATCAAACCTCAAGATTTTTTTTTTTGTAATTTTCAAAGAACTTTGGGTTTTTTGTAATTAGCCCAAACCTTAGGGGTGTTTTTGTAATTATCCCTAATTTATATGAATTGGCGAGAATTGAGAGAACTAGTCCTCGTTGTCGTTGCAAACGATAACTATATATGCCTTTTCTTGTCTTGTTCTTACTAGAAAATACTTTGTTTATTTGCTGTGAGAAGTTTTATTTAGAATCTTTATTAGAGGCAACCTTAATTCTGGACAATATTTGGTATCTATGAGTTGAAACTTAGTCGAAGCTTAAAGGCTTTTCCATTTTTGTCTCTAAATGAATAGTGAAGCGTGAAGCGTGAAGCGTGAAGCGTCTAATTCGGTCTTGCCCATATGGATTTGGAATTTTCTCTCTTTTTCTTTCTCGTGTAAATCTGAAAATTGACTTTAAACTTGTTTTGTTTAGGATTATTTATAATAGTATCCTTGAGATTTGGTTTATTTACAGAAACGATCCCTCTAAATTATTAAGTGAACCACCGACGGTGAACTATAGAAGCTTGCCTAAGGATACAAGTGGAAGTTTTCTAGAATGTTTTTTGAGAATATGTAAGATTTTTTCTAAAACTAAATGATTATCAAGAGGAGAAATTTGCATCAAGATATCTAGTAGAATGGTTTGGAAAAAACTTGATCTTACTAGTGAGGGGTGTCTTCCCTTTTGTAGAATTTTTCAGGGGTATTTTTGAGATTTTTTATATTCTGCTACATACGATCGCTACTTCAATTCTGCTACAATGGTTGTGTTATTACGATCTAAACAAAGATATCTGAATGAGTTCAACTTCAAACAGTGTCTGCTACATTAGTGAACAATGTATGCCGACATCTTCTAAGTGAATTGTTAGATCTTCAAAAGTTCAAGAAAACTCCGATTTTTCTAGTACATATTTTGACAAAAGGGCCTGCATTTTTCGGGGATTTTTATCCTGCAAGCAAATGATGATGCAGGATTTGAGATTCGGGGAGGGGGTGAAATCTATTTTTGAAGATTTTTAAATAAACTGAAATATATAAAAGAAAGGAAAATGTCGATGATCGAAATCGATCAGTGAAAGAAATGAAAAATAATGTTAAATGTTAGAAAAATGAAAAAAGAAAAATAAATATTTTTGAAGATAATTACAATTTTCCTCAAAATTTTGGAAGGTCAAAGGTAATTATTCCCTTAGTTTGTACATAAATTTTTTTGTGGGGACCATTGCCCCCCCTAAATCCGCCACTGGCGGCAAGCATGATTGTCATTTAAGATTTTTGTGCTCCGAATTCTGATTGTCATGGTGTTTGGAATACTTCTGGAATTTGTGTTCAAATCTTGATGAGAGCATTAGTATGATTTGTAATCCAATTTTGAACATTTGTTGCAAAAATCTAAAATTTGATATAAAACTTGTTTCGTTCAAGATTATTTAAAATATTATCCTTGAGATTTGGTTCAGTTACAAAAATTATCCCTCTAAATTACAATTATAAATACCCTTTGATATTTATTTTATATTATGCAAATTACTATTATTGAGTCTTCCGAGTGAAATTTGTAAGATAAATTTCAATGAAATTTACAGAACGTACATATAATAAGTATATAAATAGGAGCATTTTGTGGACCAAATAATATAAAACCAAGTCAAGAATGTTATCGGTTTAGCCCATAATAGATTCGAAACAATTTCTGGGCTCCTGTTTGGGAAGGACTCGTACCAAATTGGCCCAAACACATATTGACAAGTAAGAAATAAATATTTGTTTTTAGTTGTTGATACGTATTTTAACAAAATATTAAATCACTGTAATACGTGGTAAGAAATAAATATTTTAGTACCACATCGATCAAATTCTGCTGACTTCGAAAATATGCGGCAGAAAGTGTAAACTTTGAACATTGTTGGGTGATTTCTTTCTCCGTTTGCAGCGCAGTAGCGATAGGAGATAACATATCTAAAATTATGGGACGTTAATTCCACATGATTTTCTTAAATAACGGTATACAAAAAAAAAAAAAAAATTACATACTAAATTAATAGTAATTTCAAAGTGTGATATCTTATTTCAACTTCTAGGAATATAATTTTGTTATTTATTCCACCACATTACATATTAACATGTAACTAATAGAATGTCAAGGCCAATGAGCCCTTGCCCTAGTGGTAAGGAGGAGACTCCAGGATCTTTGATGTCTTGGTTCAAGTTCCAGGTCACATCTCAACATTATTGTCTTGCTTTCAGCTTAGGGTGGGGTTCGAATCTCACTAGAAGCCAACGGCTTCTCTGTGACGACCAACCCTTTTTAAATTACTCGAGCTTTTAATTATTTATAATGTTGCATCAAATATCTAATTTATATTTTTAATGAGCAATTTATTCGCTTTAT
The DNA here is from genome assembly GCA_016081115.2 of Rehmannia glutinosa. NCBI lineage: Eukaryota > Viridiplantae > Streptophyta > Magnoliopsida > Lamiales > Orobanchaceae > Rehmannia > Rehmannia glutinosa. Next base: position 9,490,825 of record CM071929.1, on the reverse strand, counting down.
GAAATTTATATATATTTTGAACATCCGATAACTGATTGCGCCCCTAACTACGGTAATGAAAATTAATAGATATCACGATGACATAACAAGAATATTATTTTGGAGTTTCGGACTTAGATATTAGGATTTAGATTTTTGTACCGAATAAGTGATTTTGAGATTTTCACACAAGTGTTTATTTATACTTTGGGTATTCGAGATTAAATATCTACCTTACATTTTATTACTAACGACCATCAAATTTATGAAAATTGAGTTTTACTAACTCTCGGGATTTTTAGAAAATTAGTAGCCTTTATGAGTATTTTAAGAATAATAAATCTTTTTAATATTTTCTTTTTACATTTTCTTTTACCCTCAAGCTATTACATTTTTTTATAAAAACCCCAACACATGCTCATCTTCCTCACACTTACAAACTCATCCAAAAATTACCATTGTTGAAGAAAGCTCCAAGGGTAACTATTTCTTCATCTTTTCTTTAATTTTTGTCTTTTCTTTAAATTCTTTTAGACAAAATGATCCTATGAAATTATAGAACATAGAAATCAACTTTGATCATGAATATATGTAGTTTTGAACCCCATTTTTAGCCCTTTAATTTTCGGCCCCTTTGTAGAAATTTTTAAATAATTTTTGATTCAAATTTTGTTTATAGATTATGTTATATCTAACTAGTAGGAGCTTGATTATGTGTTCTAATCTTGAATTGAAAATGAAAAATTTCCTCCTAATCATCTAGAAGTGGACGACCACTTCATGTTATTTTTAGAAATTTGATTTGTTAAATTTTAAGCTTGATTATGATGATAGGATAATTGAAAGTGTTGATTATAACTTTTGTTTTTAATTTGGGGATATATATGATTTTTGGTGAATTAATCTTGATTTTAATGGCTTAAGAAGATTTTTGGTCTCATTATTTTCAATATTGTTAAAATTAGAAGCTTAAAGCCTTAAGGAATTAATTGGTGAAATTTGAAGGATTGTGTGTTCTTGGTGTTCTTGGTGTTTTTGGTGAAAATTTGAAGATTTAAAGCTTTTGGGTTTGTAAAAGTGATTTTAGAATAAGTTGATGAGAACTTTTAATTTCTATAAGTGATTTTAGGATATTTTTTGATGAAATCCTTTAGTTTCTAAAAGTGATTTTTATGATGATAAGTTGATAAAATTTATTGTTTAAAAATATAGAACCGGGAAAAATTGGATAGAGCTCGAAAAATGGAGAAATACGTCCCGCCGGGTCCGACTACTGTCCACCGGAGGTGGCGGTGCCGGAGCCGGCTAAAGTTATCGGGAATTGGGGATAATGATGATGAATAGTGACCATGTGACAAAAAGAATGATGAGATGTGACATTTGATGTGATGGGTGTAAGTGATGTGATGTGAAGTGATGTGATGTGATGTGATGTGCACATAACACGCAAATCAATATAATCTTATCGGGTTTCATGATTAAGATATTTTTGGGATTTTTCTGGGATGACACGCCATTTTTAAGAAAATCGGGAATTTTAGTCGAAATAAGATTTTATAAATTAAGGGTTCGATTAATTGGAAATTTTATGAAAAACGAGTCGTTAGATGATTATATGGTCAACTATCGTTTCTAAAGCTCTTTAAAAGGGTACCGAACACCCGATTATGGGAATTTTGACTTTAAGAACGTACTAGACTGTACTTAGCTCATTAGACTAAGTTATTTGATGAACTTTACTTTGGCCTATGTCATTTAAGTTGAAATGATTAACTGTGTTAGTTGCGGCGCAATCGGATTACGGCGAACAAATACATCACTAGATATCTGTAAACTTCAAAGGTGGATAAACTTCTGATTTTGTAAGCATGTTATCTTTGTTATACTATGTCTGCCAACTTTCTATAATCGCTAAAATGGCCGAGCCACTTTTTATACGTTGTCAACGTTAGGGAGACCTTCGGTGCTTAAAATGGTCGAGTGCCATATATACGCCAACGTTTGGGGGAGACCCATCGGTGTAAAAAAATAAACTTTATTGCATTATGACTGTTTGATTTATATAGTGTAACTGCTTACGTTTCCCACTGAGTTTCACAGCTCACGCCCTCAAATGTTTTAATACATTTCAGATAATGATGACGAGCCTGGAGCTGAGGCGTAGGGACTGTCTGCGTGGGCGTCGTTCTATTATTCCCATAATAATTTAAGTACCTGTGTTTTGATGAAGCAAACTTTAAAGCTTTTGTAATAAGTATTTTAATAATGCGTAACTCTTATTATCCTTATTAGTTTATTATAACTTTCAAGTTTATTTTAAGAAATTTTTAAGCCCACATTTTAATAATTAAAGTATTCTATTTATGCTTCCGCAAATTATTTATAAAAATCTCAAGTGTACCACAGTGACATTTCTAATCGAAATGGGTTCGGGGTGTTACAAGTGGTATCAGAGCGGGTCTACGTTTCTGTAGACTATAAATGATTTTTCTTTAAAACTTTATTTTATTTTAAGAACTTGATTACTGAAAATTGGGAAGGACGATCACGTTAGCAGAACCTAGACTCGCTCCGAGGTATGATTTAGTAAAATGCTTTGATTTTATTGCGTATTACTTCAATGAAATTTTATGAAATGAACTTGTTCCTCAAACAAGAACGATTATGAACTATGATGAACTTTAGAGGAACTTTACAAGAATTTTATGAGAACTAGTACAACAAATCTTGAAAACCTAGTGATGCATTTAAGAACTTCACAATTGAAAGAACTTTGAACTTAGATCATTTGATGCTTCATGAACTTAGACTTTTGAATTTAGTTCTCGAAATAAGACTGACAATTAGTTGACTTTTAGATAGACTGATAAAACTTTCATATACTCAGATGAATCCACAAAGAACAAGACCAGGCAGACCAAGGATAGAAAGGGAGCCCTCAATCGGCTCGCCTCACGAGTGAGCATGTAGCGAACTGAACCAAGAACTCCCCGATTGGAGCGATCGGAGCGGAATTTGCAAGGACTTCCTTACTACCCTACGGTATGGTTCAACAAGTGACTCCCAGAATGCACCAATGGCACCATGAGGGGTGCCCCGCACCAATGAAATCGTCGAACAATCCCGACGATTCATGCCACCAAGACTCCATGGAAATTAGGGTCCCATCAGAATCAAGAGTGGGTCATGGAATTAGAAAGAAGTTTCGATCACCTAGAGTGTTCCTAAACCCGCAGAAAGTGTCTTGTGGAAAGTTTGATTGGCTGAAAGTGCAGCCCTGAGTGGACGTCACACGAAAGGACACCGACGGATGTGCGAAAGGGGAGTTGACGTGGGATGAATTTAAAGGGATGGTTCTTGATCGCTATTTTCCGGAATCAGTGAGGGATCAAAAGGAAACTGAGTTTGTAAATTTAAAACAAGGAAGGTTACCGATGATGGAATATGAAAGACAATTCAATCAATTGTCTAGGTTTGCACCCCATATGGTGAACACATATGGGAGGAAGCGCAAGGAGATTTGAAAGAGGTTAAGGCCGAGAAATTGGGAGTATCGTGAGGTTTAAGGTTGCCCACCTACAGGAAGTGATTGAGAGGTCTCAAATCATATCCTACGATCGAATCTTGATCAGACCCATGCACTACCTGATCAAGCGGGAAAGAGGAAATGGGTTCCTCCTCAAAAATGAAAGTCTGTTCCTCCAATCAGAAGGTTCAAACCAACTGGCAGCCAAGTTCCAAACCGTGGAAATGTACCCCAATGCTCTACTTGCCAGAAGTACCACTATGGCGAGTGCATAGCTGGGAAAGGGCTCAGTTTTAAGTGCCACCAACCGGGACACATGATTGATAATTGCCCGAATACACAGCATCCAGTGCTCCGCCAGAATAAGAATAGAGGCCCCGGTAAGGTGCCTGGGGGCGCCCCAAGACAAGAAGGAAAAGCTCGTGTTCTCGCCTCGACTAATGAGGAAGCACCAGAGGGTAAACGAAAAACCATGACAGGTATGCTACTTGTATTTCACATACCTGCACTTGTATTATTTGATACTGGAGCTTCACATTCATTTATGTCTGAGAACTTTAGGAGAAAACTTGGACTAAATTGTTGTGATAACAAGGAAGCACTAGAAGTAAGTATTCCCTCGGAGAAACAATTAATACTAAGAAAAGCTGCGAGAGGAGTGGAACTTACTATTAGTGGTCAACAAATGAAAGCCGATCTCAGACGTCTAGAAATGAGAGACTTTGATGTTATATTGGGTATAGATTGGTTAAGTAAGAATCGAGCCACCATTAAATGTTATGATAGAGAAATTGAATTTCAAGGATCAAATGGGAATCGATTTGTCTTTCATGGAGCAAAGACTAACACTAGAGTAAAGATAGTGTCATCAATAAAAGCTATGAATGCTACGAAAGAGAGATTGCCAAGGATTTTTGGTGAATGTAATGGGGAAAAGGCGATGGAAAGGAAAACAGATGAAGCGGTTAAAGAATTTTTAGATGTATTCCCGATGATTTACCGGGGATTCCCAGATCGTCAAGTGGAATTCACCATAGATTTAGTGCCAGGAGCGGCACTGATGTTCTAAAGCGCACCATACGAATGGCACCCAATGAATTACTAGAACTAAAGATCCAGATCCAAGAGTTGTTGGATAAGAAATTTATTCGACCTAGTGTTTCACCTTGGGAGCGCCAAAGATTATTTGTAAAGATGAAAGATGGAACTTTTAGAATGTGCATTGATTATCGAGACTTGAACCTACTGACTATTAAAAGCAAATATCCTTTGCAGGATAGAAGATCCGCTCGATCAATTGAAGGAGCCAGTGTGTTCTCCAAAATTGATTTGAGATCGTGGATATCACCAATTGAAGATCAATGATTGTGATATCCCTAAAACAACGTTCAGACAAGATACGGTCACCGAGTTTACCGTTATGCCTTTGGTTTGTCAAATGCACCAGCAGTGTTTATGGATTTGATGAACAGGGTGTTCCATCCTTATTTAGATAAGTTTGTCATTGTCTTTATAGATGAAATTTTGGTTTTCTCACAAGACAAAGAACAACATGAAGAATACCTTCGCATTGTATTAGAGACCTTGCGACAAGAAAAATTATATGCCAAGTTTAGCAAGTGCGAGTTTTGGCTAGACAAAGTTGTGTTTTTAGGACACATTGTCACTGCCAGTGGAATTGAAGTAGACCCATCCAAAGTAGAGGCAGTGTTGGATTGGAAATCACCGACTAACGCAGGAGAAGTGCGAAGTTTTCTAGGTTTAGCTGGATATTATAGAAGATTTATCCAGGACTTCTCGAAAATCGCCAAACCACTGACACACTTAACTAAGAAAAATGAGAAATTTCAGTGGACGAACCAGTGTGAAAACAACTTTCAAGAACTTAAGCAGAGGTTAGTGACAACTCCTATTTTGACAATTCCCACTGAGTTTCACAGCTCACGCCCTCAAATGTTTTAATACATTTCAGATAATGATGACGAGCCTGGAGCTGAGGCGTAGGGACTGTCTGCGTGGGCGTCGTTCTATTATTCCCATAATAATTTAAGTACCTGTGTTTTGATGAAGCAAACTTTAAAGCTTTTGTAATAAGTATTTTAATAATGCGTAACTCTTATTATCCTTATTAGTTTTTTTATAACTTTCAAGTTTATATTAAGAAATTTTTAAGCCCACATTTTAATAATTAAAGTATTCTATTTATGCTTTCGTAAATTATTTATAAAAATCTCAAGTGTACCACAGTGACATTCCTAATCGAAATGGGTTCGGGGTGTTACATTCTCGGGGGAAGCTTGTAGGAGCAGTGTGACATTGAACTCATTATGTGCAGTAGTGTACAAGTCTTGATGAGAAACTGTGGCTAGTTGAGACACATCACATTTTACATCCTCCACGACTTTAAGGATGGGGTTTTGGGGTCCAGAATTAGTCCAGCGAAGTCGGGAACTTGAAACATAAAAAAACAAAAATATGAAGTACTTAATACACAAGATGGATCAATTATTATCTCTAGAGTAAACTATCATAGAGAACCAACCATTGATGCACAATTAACTACCAGCCCAATGCAAATTACTCTGTTATTACTTAATATGAGTAAATACTTTGAAACCCAAATTAACGGCCTCACATATAATACATTTCAAATTTTATATTTCATAATATGATGCACATTTAATTTCGTATATATTTTAAAAATTTAAAATATTGAGGAAAATAAAAATACATGTAATGTGCATAAAACCCAATTAATATATATATATATATATATATATATATCAAGAATTTGAAAAATATAAAAATCCAAACCATACACTATATATGAATTGAAGATTAATTGTTACTCCATCGTTGTGTGCTTACGTTATGAGCAACACTTGTCCATGCTCCCAGCAAGCTTATCGCAGACTACAATTTCTTCCCCGAAACTACGTCAAATGTTCCCACGTCCCGACATTCAATTTGGTTTCGGCCATTTTTGGCTGCCATCCAGAAGATTAATTACTATCTCAAAATTAAATCATCAGCTTTTCAAAATAAAAAATAAAAAAAATAATAATAATAAAATAAAATAAAATTACCACGAGCTTGTAGCTCAAGTGATATCGCTCACTCTTTCTAAGGGTGTTGACAGGGACGGATCCAGAAATATTTTACAAATGGGGCACAAAACAAGACAAAAACTTGTGTAACATGGCCGCACTATGCGACAGAAAAAATATAATATTTTTATTTATAAAAAGTAATACTTTTAGAGTAAAAAATGACACTATGTCTGAATATACTTTTCAGTCTACTAGTTGTACATGATTTGTATTAGTTTTTACTCTAAAATTATCATTTTTAATATTTTTTTTTCATCGTACGGTGCGACCATCTCATAAAAAACCTACTCACAAGACAAATACAATTATAAACTATATCAAAAATAAAATAGGTATAATTATAAACTACATAAAAAAGTTAATGAGAGCATAAATTGTTTTTTTAATCTTAATTAATAGATTTAAAAAAAAAATAGTACAGGGGCACGTGCCCCTTAATGGGGGCTGTGCATCCGTGTCTGGGTGTTGATCGGTGTTCGAACTTGGTATCTTTCAATTTTTTTGAAATTTATCTCTTTCCTCCAACTATTACTCCCAACTTATTAAAAAAAAAATCACCACTTTGGGCGGTGACGTAAGGTGTCGCCGCCGCGGGGAAGTGCGACATGCCAAGTGTTATGTCAGTGGTGCGCGCGTCATTCTAGGATTGGTTCTGTTTAGTCGAGGGTGTGGAATTAGTCACGCAGAGTAGAATTTCTAGTAAAAGTTGGTTTGTTGCTATAAATTCCAGCCAGGTTAGAAGGAGAATCGGTCTCCAGATTCAAAGTCTTTTGAAATTCTACGAGTTTTTTGGTATGTTTCCTTGAGGACATGCACTCACGCTGAATGCTTACGTCACGCTTTCTTTCTTTCTTTTGTTTTGTTCTCACCCCAAAATTAACTTTTTCTTTACTTCTTCTCCATCATTTATTTGGAGGGTGGTAATTATTTATGGTGGTTGTCATCTATAATATTTTTTGATGTGGGCAATTTTTGTAATTTTTATTTAGTTGCTTATAATTATTCTAAGTTATTTTAATTATTGAATCATGGTTTAATTATAAATTTGGGCCCTATATTATCTTTTGAATTGCTAGCCCACGAGGTCCAATCCATTATACAAGGACTGTGATATATGTCCAAATCCCGAATATAGATAGCTCCGATTCATTCATCTCATTTGTAATATACATATAATTTTTCTTGCTATAGTAGATCGCATATGACACAATTTCTAAGTCAGCCTAACAAATGAACTTACTTGCTATAGCAGATCATGACACAATTTCTAAAGATTTTCAACACAAAGGACATAATTCAAAATTGAAAGAAAAAAATGACTAGAGCACTAAATATACCAACTTACAAGGACTAAAAGGAAAATTTCCGGAGCATTTTATATTGACATATATAAGGGAGTAGTATGGTTCACAAAATAAAAACTTGTAATCAAAAGTAGAGCATTATATTCTAACAAAAGTTATTATCAAACTCTTCTCAAAAAAAAAAAGTTATTATCAAACTGGACAAATATCTTATACAATATGAGTAACTTTAAATTAGAATATTGGGGCATTTGTGTAATAATTTAATTATTGAGGAATAATCAATTTCTGGAGTGCACCGCTCCTGGTTGGTTCACTTTACTATTGAGTAGGATTATAAACGAACTGAGCTCTAATGAACGATGGTTGTTCGTGTTCATTTGTTTATCGTTTATTTATTTTAAAAGGTTTTTTTGTCTTTGGTTGTTTAATAATCGAACATATTCATGAAACGTTCACGAACATGCTTATTAATAGACCATGAAGAACTATATGAAATGTTTGTGAGAAAAGTTAAATAAACTTGTTCATGAACACTCAACTCAAAATAAATGAATATTGTGATAATTGCAAATGTAAATGGGTTGTATTATTAAACTAGAATTAATAAGCTTATTTTCTGTAATAAGCAATGAATATTAAGCAGTAAAACTATAATTAATAATTAATAAATAAATAATAAACAAACATCAAACGACCACTAAATGAAAATATTCGTGAACAGTTCATGAACATATATAAACAAATAGATTCTCTAGTTCGCTTATGTTCATTAAGCTTCATAAGCAAGCGTTAACCGAGCTCGTTCACCAGATGTTTGTTGAAAGCTCTATTTGTTTGTAGCCCTACTAGTGAGAGGCTGATGCACCACATAGCCTCAACTGGGGGCACTTGTTGATGAGGGTTATCGAAGTTTAGAAGAAAAAGAGGTTATTTAGAAATTGGTAGTTGGAAGAGGAATTATTTTTTCTTTTAGAAGGAGGAGGTTATTTAGGCTAAGAAATATAAGAGAGTTTTTTTGGTGGATAAATATTTGCTTGTATTGATTCTTCTCAAATTTGGCTTGTTACAAAATGATCAAGACACCCCTATTTATACTAGTACAACTTCCTAACCAATGGCTAGGATTTATTTGATCTAATGGCTATAATTCATCCACTAGAATCATCCTCCAAAATATCTACTTTACTAGAATATTCTACAAGATTTCCTACATATAATATCTAAGATATTTTCATAAGACTTTTCTAGATATATTCTAGAACTTGGGCCATTTGGGCTTGGGCTCTCATTCTTTTCTTTCCAACACCCCCCCTTAAACTTGATTTGTCATTCCGAGGAAACTTCTAAGTCGTATGAAGTCTTCATGCTTGAGTGGCTTGGTGAAGATATCCGCAATTTGATCTTGAGACTTCACATACTCCACTTGCACGTCATTTCTCGATATGCATTCTCGTATGTAGTGGTAGCGAGTGTCAATGTGCTTGCTTCGATCATGAAACACCGGATTCTTTTGCCAATGCCATAGCCGACTTGTTGTCGACACAAATCTTAGTTGGATCTTCTTGTGTCATTCCCGATTCTTTCAAAGAAATTTCTCGGCCAAACTGCATGGCAAACACAAGCTGTCGCAACTACGTACTCAGCTTCACAGGTTGAGAGAGTGACTATCGGTTGCTTCTTTGACATCCAAGTGAATGCGGTATCTCCCATGAAGAACACAAAACCAGTAGTACTTTTTCGATCATCCACATCTCCGCATCAATCGCTATCACTATAGCCAACAAGTTTATAATCATTAGTTGTTGAATAAAATAATCCGTAATTGATCGTACCTTTGAGATAGCGAAGAATCCTTTTAGACCTTCATGTGAGTAGTGGTTGGATTTTCCATGTAGCGACTTATTAGACCGGTGGCATAGAGAATGTCGGGTCTTGTGCACGTCAAATACCGCAAACTTCCAACCAAACTTTTGTACAATGTCGGGTCCACTTTTTCTTCTCCATCATACTTTGATAGCTTGATCCCGCACTCCACCGGTGTGTTAATAGGCTTGCAGCGATTATCCATCTTAAATCTCTTGAGAATCTCCTTTGCGTAGCTTCTTCGATGTAGATGAAAATCCCATCTTCTTGTTGTTTAACTTCAACGCCGAGGTAATATGCCATAAGCCCGATATCAGTCATCTCAAATTCTCTGGTCATTGCTTTCTTGAACTCTTCAAACATGTCTGGATTATTTTCTGTGAAGATCAAGTCATCCACATATAAACACACGATCAAAACATCATCTTTTCTGACCTTGACATAAAGTGCATGTTCGTGCGGGCACTTAGTGAACCCATTCTCTTGCAAGTATTTATCGATCCTCGCTATTCCACGCCCTGGTGCTTGCTTTAATCCGTATAGAGCCTTCTTCTTGCCTTCAAGACTTTATCTTCTTCATTCTTCACCACATAGCCCTTTGGTCGCTCAATGTAGACTTCTTCCTCGAGAACTCCATTTAAGAAAGTCGACTTTACGTCCATCGGTGAATCTTCCACTGTTTTGAGCCGCTAAAGAAATGATAAGCCTTATTGTTTCCAAGCGAGCGACTGGAGCAAATACCTCGTCATAGTCGATTCCAACTCTTTGACTATAGCCTTTTGCGACTAGCCTTGCTTTATATCTTTCAATTTCTCCTTTAGCATTCTTCTTTGCTTTGTACACCCACTTGACGCCGATAGCCTTATGTCCTTTTAGAAGTGAGGTCAGCTCCCACGTGTCGTTCTTCATGATTGCTTGTATCTCCTCATCCATAGCATCTCTCCATCTTTTATTTTGGACTGCTTTTTCAAAAGTCACAGGTTCACAATCTGCAAGTAGACAGAAAAGTGTTATATCATCTATTCTCTCGGTGTTCTCATAAAGATCTTCTAGACTCCTTGCACGTGTTATGCCTCTTTCATTTAGAAATGATGGTGGCGAGTCTCCTTCAGCTGTTGATTGTGAAGTGGATGGAGTAGTTGGCTCTCTTTGAACTTCTATTGTTGGCTCGATCGATCTCGGCTCCTTTTCTTCAAAATCTGGAAAGAAATTGAAGTTGTTTTGGGAGCCAAAATCCCAATCGATTCTTCATCAAACTCTACATCACGACTTATCACAAGCTTCTTAGTATTTGGATTATATAACTTATAACCTTTAGAATTTGAGTCATACCCGATGAAGATGAATGTCTCGCTTTTGTCATCAAGCTTACTTCTTCTCTCGTCAGGTACATGTGCATATGCTTTGCTTCCAAATACTTTTAGATGAGAGATACCTGGTTTTCTTCCACCAAGCTTCTTGTGGCGTTTTTCCCCAAACACTTCCTGGTTGGTGAACGATTTGACAGTACACCGCACACGCCACGCTTGCTTTTTAACTCCTTTGGCGACCTTTTGCTTTTGAGCATGCACTTGCCATTTCAAGAATTGTTCTATTCTTTCTCTCACCTACGCCATTTTGCCGGGGATTTTGGGATGTCAAGGGACGCGGATTCCATTTGCTTCGCAAAATTCTTGGAACTCCTTAGATGTGAATTCTCCTCCACGATCCGATCGCATTGCCTTGATTTTGCATCCACTTTCATTTTCCACCATAGCTTTGAACTTCTTGAATGCTTGAACACTTCGGACTTGTTTCAAAAATATACCCAGGTCTTTCTAGAGAAATCATCAATAAAGAGGAGGAAATAATTATTTTTACCGAGAGAGCTTGGCTTGATTGGTCCACAAACATCGTGTGTATGAGCTCCGTGGGCTTCGTGTTCTCGAGCTTGACTCCTTTGGAAAACTCTTTTCAATTGTTTTCCCAATAGACATCCTTCGCATAGTTGATCGGGATGATTGATGGAAGGTAATCCTCTTACCATCTCTTTCTTTGATAGTAATTCTAATCCGCCAAAATTTAAGTGCCCAAATCGTAGATGCCAAAGCCAAGATATATCTTTGTAGCAAGCTTTGAGACATTTTGCTACATCATTCGGATATTTAATAAGAACATTCTATTTCTAGACATTGGCACTTTAGTGATTAAATTATTTCTATCATCTCTTATAGAAAGACTACGATCTTTCATGTGAATGTCATAGCCTTTCTCTAAGAGTTGTCCCAAACTCAAGATATTACTTTTCATATTTGGAACGTAATAGACATTAGAAATAAATTGATGACTTCCATTCTTCAAGCGGATTAGAATTTTACCTTTTCCTTTAACCGGGACTTTAGACTCATCTCCAAAAGAAACATTGCCACTCACCGATTCATCAAGCTCCACAAACATGCTTCTTCTTCCACACATATGGTTGCTTGCACCAGTATCGAGGTACCAAGTGTTGTCTTGTCTTCCATCACCACCTTTGTATGCTAGTAACAAATTGACATCTTCTTCGTTTTTATTTTCCACATAGTGGACCTTTTCTTCAACCTTGTTTTTGGGAGCTCTACACTCGGAAGCATAGTGTCCAAAATTTTGACAATTATAACACTTAGTTTGTGATTTTTCGTACCTTGTTCTTGGATTGCTCCTCCCGCGTCCACTAGTTGGGTATTCTCTTCTATCTTCATTATTATTGAAACCTCCTCGTGCATGTCCACGACCACGGCCTCGTCCGCCTCGTCCTTGGAAACGACCTCTTCCATGTTGACCACGTTCATTGCTCATGCTTTCTTCTTTATCCTTCACTTGCATTTTAAAAAGTTGTTCTACAACATCTTGCTTCTTTTTATGTTTTTCTTCATATGCTTGTAATGACCCCAATAATTGATCAATAGTCATCTCCTCCAAATTTTTTGTTTCCTCAATTATTACGACAATATGCTCAAATTTAGGACTTAAAGAACGGAGTATCTTTTCCATAATTCTCACATCACTTAATTTTTCACCATTTCTTTTCATTTGATTAGAGACCGCCAAAACTCTTGAAAAATAGTCGGAAATAGATTCGGACTCTTTCATATGTAAAGCTTCAAATTCACCTCTTAATGTTTGGAGACGCACTTCTTTACTTGCTCGGCTCCTTTGTGAGATGTTTGAAGCTTCTCCCATGCATCCTTAGCGGTAGTTGCACTTGAGATCTTTCAAAACCATCATCATCCAAAGCTTGGTAGATGAGATAGAGAGCTTTCTTGTCTCTCTTTCTTGAATCTTTTAAATTATCCTTTTGAGTTTGGGATAGTGTAGCCTCGTCTTGTGCCTCGACATAACCTTTTTCTACAATATCCCAAACTTCATGTGCACCCAAAAGGGCCTTCATCTTGATACTCCAATTATCATAGTTGCTTGTGTTGAGCATATGGACTTGAAAGGAAGCCACACCATTTGCCATATTTTTATGTAAACCACAAGTGATCTTGTGGCTCTGATACCACTTTGTTGGAGGAGGGTTATCTCAAGTTTAGAAGAAAAAGGGGTTATTTAGAAATTGGTAGTTGGAAGAGGAATTATTTTTTCTTTTAGAAGGATGAGGTTATTTAGGCTAAGAAATATAAGAGAGTTTTTTGGGTGATAAATATTTGCTTGTATTGATTCCTTCTCAAATTTGGCTTGTTACAAAATGATCAAGACACCCCTATTTATACTAGTACAACTTCCTAACCAATGGCTAGGATTTATTTGATCTAATGACTATAATTCATCCACTAGAATCATCCTCCAAAATATCTACTTTACTAGAATATTCTACAAGATTTCTACATATAATATCTAAGATATTTTCATAAGACTTTTCTAGATATATTCTTAACTTGGGCCATTTGGGCTTGGGCTCTCATTCTTTTCTTTTATCTCAAAATTAATCTTCCAAGCCCAATATTACTTGGGCTAAATCAAGTTTAATTTCCAACAAAGATCGCCCCAAAATTTTCCAAAAATCACCCGAAAAAAAAAAAAAAAGGTTTTACAAATTATTTCTTAAAAGGTAAAATAAATGAATTAATTTACAATTACCCCCCCAAAATTTTCCAAAAACTTTTTCCCCACAAAAGTTTTCCAAATTATTTCTTAAAAGGTAAAATAAATGAATTAATTTATAATTTTCCCCAAAAATTTGATAAAAACTTCAAATAATTGTCTTTTACAATATAAAAGACATTAATTATGGTTAGTATATGAAAAAAATTCGCATAGTTTAAATTTATAAACTCAGTCCGTTTTTCGCCCCCCAAGCCGGAATCCTGCGTCCGCCACTGCATAGCCTTATGGTGAGGCAGCATATATAGGATATATTCTCAACCGCATATATGCCTCTTATTATGCTTACAACGGTGAGTTGTTCATGAATTAATACAGTAGTTGAAACGCAGCAGAGGGGATATTTTTACATTTATAGGTGGCTTAATTTATTATTTAGTTGTCTTCTTCCACTCCATAAATTGTCCCACTCGCTTTTTCCCATCCACCACTGTTTGCATTAGCCCTACAGATTTTGGATGTGCTTGAATTAAAGGAATTTAGATTTGAGGATTTTAAATTCATATGATAAATTTCTTACACTTATTTTTACAGACTTTCAATTAGCAAATTATATTGGACAAAACTTTCTAAATGTTATAATGGATTTTAAATCTTTCAAGTAGTTGAGCCGGTTTATTAAAATGATCCCTATAATTTACTAATTAATAACTTTGTATTACTTAAGATTGTTGATCTACATGAATTCTCCAATCCTATATAACACCTTCCAAAAGTCAAGATTTAACACATTAACTCTCTAAATCAATATTTCACTACAAGATTTACCTACATGAATTTTCTGTAGGTAAGTATTAAAAAAATTGTAAAGTGTAAGTAAAATTATTTGGTAAATATGTCGGTATAATTTGGAAATCTAAATTTATTGTAGATAAAATATTTATCTATAGAATCTAAAACTGTTGGTAAATACCTACAGAAAATCTGTCGCTAATTGAAAAACTGTTGGTAATATGTCGGTATAATTTGGAAAAAATTATATTTTTATTCTGCAGGTATTATGTAGGTAACCATAAAATATAGTGATAAAATCATTTCCATCGGTAAACTGGAATTTTCTTGTAGTGTTTTTCTCTACAAAATTTGATTTCATAATTTGAAACATTCAACTAAAAATAAAATTACAAAAGTACACGGAAGATATGATAAAACGAATATGATCAATACCATTTTGTATAATGCTTCATAATTAATCATGTTATTATCATATTATATATGTACTTATAATCAGATTAATTAATCATTACACAAATGAAATCAACTAATCAAAATAAATGTTAGACATCATTAACAAAACGCTACATATAATTTATTCGAACAATATTGTACAAATCTTACATATATACTTATATACTAACAAGCACGTGTATATATTATATATAATCAAAACAATGTTAGGTAATTGGATATATATAGAATCAAAAAGAATTCCGGGGACTTAATCTGATCAATGGATGGATTGTCAGATAATGGTAGCTAGCTTGATATTCTTCTATACAATTTTACTAATTGAGTGATGCTTTTTTATGTGTTCTCAAATCTTTTTATCCCTAGAAAAGAATGTCTTGATATGGACCTAAAGAGAGAATGTCCTAAAAGAAGTAATTTTGGCACATAGAACCTTTTCTATGCAACTAAAAAAAAAAAATTCATTGATGTAAAAATTATAAGCCGAATATATGATATATCAATGAATGCGTTTTTGAACTTATCCCGAGGCTCTGGAATTCCGTGAGGAATTTTCATATTTTCAGGTTCACAATCAAAATCGAAAAGACCAAACTGACCTTGAGAGGCTCCAAAAAGCTGCACAAATAGACAAATCATGACAACAGTCATCCTAATATTTATTCTCTTTTGTTGTCACATAGACCAAACACCCCCCCCATACCATACCCCCAACAGCATTGTGCTTAATTGCTGTGAATTTTTGAAACTCAAGTAATGGATTCTCCGCCTAATTATTCTCTCTCTAACATCAACATGAAACCAGAGTTCTCCGGCAGGGTTCCGCGGCGGCCGGAGATGGAGAGAAGGCCCCCTCCGCCGCCGCCAACCACCGCTAGAAGTGGTGTTAGACCTTATGTTAGGTCCAAAATGCCCCGGCTGAGATGGACGCATGATCTTCACCAGTGCTTCATCAGCGCCGTTGAACGCCTCGGAGGAGAAGATAGTAATTATGCCTTGTCCCTGGAAATTATATATTTTCGAGTCAAATTAATTGCATGTGCATGAAGATTCAATTCGAATCAAACACAGATTTTAGTCTGACGTTCTCCCAACTGAGCTATTCCACACTGCATGTGCATGAAGATAAAAATAGAAAACAAATTTACGTTTTGAATTTATGTTTTTCACTTTTGATTAGTTACTTGATCACATAATTTGCAAAGCATATAGTTAATTTTATTATTATAAAGTGTTTAATTTGGTTTTATTTAACTGTTGATGATAGGGGCAACACCAAAAATGGTGCTAGAGTTGATGAATGTGAAGGGGCTTTCCATAACACACGTCAAGAGTCACCTTCAGGTTGAAGACAAAAACACTACTTCTCCTAGCTAGGGTTAAAGATTTGTTTGAAGAATTTTTGTGCTATGACGTAATTTTAATTATCTAATTTTTCGAAATAAATAAATAATTTATTTTTGAAGGCGTGTCATCATTTAACCTCTTATTTCTTTTTGTGTTATGGACAGATGTACAGGAGCATGAAGCATGAGCAGATTTTACAGGGTATGTATTTAATTAATTTGCCAATACTTTAATAAAACCAAGCCTCGTCTCCTTCTCAAATCGGTTATTTTTTCAGTAACATGAATTAATGGACGTGGGATAATTAGATGTCTCATTAAATCAACTTGTAATTCAAGAATCCATATTTAGACTATAATATTTATTTTTCTCAAAAAAAAGTAAAATTTCACCTAGCTAGCTAGTAAATTTGTACTAGTTAGCATAATTAATTTTCTTGATTTTCACTAGTAATTAAGCATATCTATGTCTGCCGTCGGAGAAGACTAGCTGAAAAATAAGATGTCTTAAATAAAATCTCCCCTTATAATTAGTTGGTTTATTTGTGGTGAAGTATTGTAATAAAAACTGATGATACATATAGATCCAGTATTTGCCAATCTAATCACTTGAGTAATGGAGCTATAGTATTTAATAAATGCTTCAAAGTAAACCTATTTTTAGGCATTTTTCAGATAGTATTGATGCTAAATTTGGACTAGACATGAATTCAACAATTGGTCTCGCACCCTGAAAGGGAAAAATAACATCTGTTATATATATATATAGCTTGTGCCAATTTTCAATTTTACTAATATATATCCTTTTCAATTTTTGCAATTCATGGTGGTGATAAAATTAAAGGATGTGCTATTTCCCAAATTTTAACATATAAATTTATGTAAATTGATGGAGACATGTCTTATTGCTAGCTAATTAATCCATTCTAGTAAATATGTACAGAAGCAGAATCAGCTGGACCGGGAAAGAACAAGAAAATACAATCCACTTCATTTCCAAATCATTACCAGAATACAGCTGGCTCTTCAATTTCCAGCAGCCAAATTAAGCATCAGTACTATAGTCAGGGATTACTTAGGCAAAATCAGCTTCAAGATGAACCTTGCGCTTGTGTTTACACCAGTCTTGTCCCTGATCATGAACCAGCCACATGGCAGCCACCGATTTGGTGTGTAAGATTAATTATCTTCCTAGTCAAAATCACAACTCATTGATCAGCCTAATATATAATATTAGGGTTAAATCACATAAACTACCATGTAGTCTAACCTAATTACAAAAAAAACTCAGCTATCTTTTAAAATTACAAATGCCTCGACATTTGTTTTCCGCTTACAAAATTGCACCCTCAAGAAACCTGACAGGGGGGTGGGTATCTGTAATTTTGAAAGATAACTGAAGTTTTTTTTTGTAATTGGGCTAAACCTTAGGAGTAGTTTGTGTAAATATCCCTAATTGTTGTATTTTTAGTGCTATTACTTTGTGTTATTAATGGGTTTCCTCTTTGGCATGAAATCAAGGACTAGCTAGCTCATGTGCCTCATCATATATAAAGCTTCTTAAATATCATAGTATATGTTATCAAAAAAGGCAATTTATTTTCATTTCATTAATAAAAGTACATGTTAATTAATTTGCAGGCAAAATGTGAAACCGAAGCCGATCGAAAGTGCGGAAAGTGGGCAGATGAGATTGAATTATTCAGTCATGTTCAAAGACTTTTTCAGCAGCTGTAAATCTCCGGTAACCACTTCCCTCTCAAACATAGACCTTATCAGGGATGACATCTCCTGTTCCACTTTCCCTATTCTATATATTGTATGAACGACACGTATACACACGTGATTGTTAGGCTTGTACACATGTTATTCATCCAATATATGGAATAGGGAAAATGGAATAGAGAATCTCAATCCACCTTTTCAATTAATCTAAAATTGTTGCTCCGTATACATTTCCAGACCGGCAACGACAAGGAAATGGCGATACAAGATACGAACAGTGGCAATAAGCGTCGTACTAGTTCGATTTCAGGAAGTGCAGATGAATGTGGGTGTTCCATGCCTTGGAGGCTCGAGTCGAAAGCCTTAGGACAATCTGCCTCCACAGATGCAAATGATGTCTCGCTTGAACTAACTCTTGGTTAATTGGAATATGCATATATATTATTAATATTAGTGCATCATTGTGTAGCAATTAGAATTAAGTAGAGTCTCTTTCAGAATGTTGCCCCTTCGGTTTGCTATATCGATCGGAAGAATTTATTTGAAGGAAAGTCCTATATAATAAGCTTCGATCGTTCAATTAAACTTGATGTCAATCAAAGTGCTAGTACTTTTCCTTTATGTTTGATTGGTTTTTTCATGATTATTATGATCAAGAAAGTCTCACATAACACCATCTACGGCTGCAAATTCGACAAATGACGAATCGTGAGGGGTTAATTTAATTGAAAACATATTTTGATCTACCAAAGTATAGTCATGCTCAAAGCTGCTTAAATAACCTCAACCGATTTTTTTATATATAAATGGAAATATATAAAAGGAAAGGAAAATGTCATGATCA
This sequence comes from Rehmannia glutinosa, assembly GCA_016081115.2. Taxonomy (NCBI): domain Eukaryota; kingdom Viridiplantae; phylum Streptophyta; class Magnoliopsida; order Lamiales; family Orobanchaceae; genus Rehmannia; species Rehmannia glutinosa. The sequence goes on along the minus strand of CM071929.1, from coordinate 9,471,812 downwards.
CAAGCCGATCAGGTATCAAAGGAAAATAATGTAAACTTCAGAAAAAAGAAACAACAAAAATAACTTAAAATCGCAATCTAAATGAAGGGAGTCTAGTTCTAGAGGATTTTCGAATGACATTGTCATTTGTTTTTTTAGTACGTGCTTGAGTATCGTCTTGATGGTCTGATATATCCTGTGGAATGTCGGCTCAGGATCTTCGAGCCGCAATTGTCATAACCTTCATAGTTTTTGAGGAATCACATTAGTGAAAGACAAGCGAGAGAAGTTGGGAAGTCGCCAAACTTGGTCTTTAAAGCTTTCAATTTGTCTGCATCAACTTGAAAATCAAAGTTAAAAGGATAGCTTGACGTTGGAGATGTTGAATCATGATATTCATGTTTGCCAACGTAACAAGGGTAATTCGGTATGGAAGTAATTAGTCTGAATCGCCGACAAGGCCGGTTTAATACCATAATCTGGACTAATTCCTTTGGGCGGAAATTGCAAAATTAATCCCGTAATTTTTCTGGGGCTAGGATTCTGGACTAAATCTGGCGCAAAGAAAACCCTAGCCAACACCCTCTTGCTAAGCTTTTACAAATAAACAAAATTGATCGGAATGCCCAAAATCCTTGATTCTTTTTCGGACATAATCAGCAATCAGCCTGACATTTTTTCCACAGGAAATTTCAATTTCGGGCGAAATTAGGCCTCCAATCGAGGGTTTCTAATGATCATTATAGGGCTTTATTGCCAATTTTAATTTGATCAAGAAGACATTTTTTTTTCCTGCACCCTGGCCCATTTCTACGGGGACTAATTGTATAAGCAATTTTCCCGTTCATTTGGCTTACATTTCCAAGCACAACACTTGGCTTCCTATGCCGCAGCGTTCGATTAATTTGAAGGTAGCCAGAAGAGCCGGCCGCGGCTTGGTGGGCGTGGAGCCGCCCGGTTCATTGTGCGCTGGTTTGAGTTCCGGTGGCGGGCCATCACGCGCGATGGCTATAATTTATTGTATCAAATTTTGTTTACGTTTATCTATCAGTTAGGCAATCTCCAGCGTAATACACCAAATTTGGTGATTTGGTGTAATTATGTCAAAATCATTTTCAACCAGTTACACCAAATCTTACACCGAATAAATATTTTATTCTTTTTTTTCTATTTTATAATAAACAAATTTATTTATCTATATTACTTATATTTAATTTGGTGTAATAAATAGTGTTACATCAACCTTCGTGTAAGGTTTAGAGTTGGGTTCGAGAGGATATTTGGTGTAATAATGTAGTATTTGAATTGAAGTTGGATTGGAGATGCACTCAAGACTCACGGTGAAGCCCTTTGTACCACAAATTAATGTAATGTACGCATGCACACCTCGTATAATTTGCACACTGGTTGACTAATTAACTAATGTTTGGTTTGTGCTTTTAACCAATTAACTAATTGGATAATTATCTAAGCTCTTTTAGGAAACAATTTAGTTAACCGGTTTTTATTTTTTTTGAAGGGACATGTATAAGTGGGAAGTGCACGAAAAAACGATGGTTTGTAAGTCGCGAGTATAAAACTTAAAACGCTTTTACCAAAAAGACGAGAATATGTGTCAAGAGTAAGCGTGCTTGCGTGGCTGCCCTGTAGAGACTAGCTTTTCCTCCTAAAATTTGAAGGTCTTTAAATTTTTTTAGTCTACAATCTCTGCGCAGGCACTGAGAAAAATTCAATTGCCACAAGGTACAAATCCATATATCTCCTCTAAAAGAAAATGCTGTGATTAGTAGATTCAAGTTTGGCTCCGGAAAGCTAACTTTGAGTGCCATTACATAAATTAATACTATTTCTTTTCTCTGGGGTGCATGTATATGATAAATAGGTTTGGCCTTAATTAAAAAGTGTGCTTTTGTAAAGTAAATTTGAATTTAATCTAATGGAGTATATTTTAGTTTTAATATATTATCTCGTCTTAGCAGTTCAGGAGAAAAAAAATGAACGAACTCAATGTTTGATCCTTGAGAGAATTATTAAGACGGAGCATTTGATCAGATTAATTATGTTGACGTGCGTTTTGGTCAACAAGCAGAAATATGTAAAAGGTTTAACACGTGGAAATGAAAACGTGCGTAACGTGTGTTTATTTCTGGCTAATTATGCCTTTTTTTGTATTCTGCCGAGCCGGATTATTGGGGTCGGTCTTTCTTATAATTTGTTACAATTGCCCTCTTTCTTTTTTCTCTTTTTCAGACTTTTTATACCCCTTTGAGTAAGTGGGTTTACAATAGTCATCTTTGCACTAACTATTCATTAATTAGTAAAATAATTAAAGAAAGACACATGTCCCTCTATAGTTGTGCATGTCAAGTAAAACTTGCCACTTGTCGACTTCTCTTCATAATTTCCGACATGTGGCGTTTTCGATACCAATAAAGCGTTAAGCATGGGCGTGTGATTATTTTTACGAGGTTGTCGCGCGTGTGTTTCATATTGAAATTTGGGCTCGGGGCTTGAGGCTCGGCGGCCGTGTTGCGGTTGGGCTCGGTAGCAGTTGGGCTCGATAGCTGGCGAGCCTAATTCGTGACGTGTCGTTGTGCATCATTGTTGACATCACCCGCAGGTCGCCTACTCGGATATGTGTCGATCGATGCGTGGATGATTTTCTTCTAGCTCGACTCGGGTGTCATCAAAGGCCCCCAAGTTTGACTCCGAGGGAAGAATTTTTGACATCGGAGTTAAACTTTAATGCTAATGATGAACATTTAATGGGGAAACGGATCTCTCAAAGGTTTTGTCCTATCCTAGCACCTGTCTCGTAGTGATTAATGCCTGAAACGGCGCATTAATTGGGTTGCCATAATGACAGACACGTGGCGTCTTGTGGTTGGACCAATCTTGCGCAGGAACCGAAAAGTTACGTCCGTTCTATCAGCGGGCGTGGGGACGCGACATTTTTCCGACATGTTTGACGGCTTTTGAGCTTTTAAAAGGAGCGTCCTTTCGAATAAACGTCTCGTTTATCGAAACTCATCTATAAATACCTTTGTTTCTCCATTATTCACTTTCGCAACCATTAACCTCGAGCTAAAGTAATTAAAACCGAGCATAAATTTTGGTCGGCTTCCCAAGTTCGAGAGACTTGAACTTAGGTATTTTTTTCGAAATACTCTTCCTTTACCTATAAATGTCTTCTTTTGAAGATAGTAGAGAGTCGTAGTTATAGTGTAGAAGTTGAAATTGAAGATCCTCCTCCGAACATACATTTTTTCTCACCAAAGACGGCGATCTCCGTCCCCATGCGGCCAGTATTATTGATATCTTATAGGATTCTTCACGAGGTGGAACGTCCTTGGAGCGGACGCATACTATCTTTGACCCGACGGTGACCGTTTATAGAAGGCGTGTATCACCAGGACCAGTACAAGAGAATTCGGTGAAGAATCGCCAAGTGTTGATTCTAAACCGTACCGGCCCGAGAAAGAAGAAGATATGGATCCATCGAGCCGGAGCGTGACAACGTAGAGAGCGGGTAGATGAACCGTCCGGGGATTCAAGGGAGAGGCCACTAGGGGCCCATAGGCCACCGTAATGGCGACGGCCGCAAGCAAGGAGGAGGCCTCGTCTTCGTGTCGAGCACCTCGGTGGGACGCCGAGTGACATAAACGATATCCCGAGCATGTTGATGATCGGGAGGTGGATGAGTTCAATGATGTACCGTATTCCAAACGGTATCTATTTTTGGTACCGGACGGCACGGAAGTTCCCAAAAGATCCACGAGGGTCAGGGTTGCCTGTATTTTTCTTTGCTAGCCTTCTATATGGTTTAAGATTTCCACGCCGCTTTCCTCACGCGGTGGTTTTGCAAGTGGGGTATGCATCCGACCCAAGTGCACCCTATTTCTGGGGCGGGATCATCGGCCTCCGGTGATGTTTCACTGGAAAAATATCCTCGCCCCAAATTTAAGGAGATGAACGAGCTCTTTGTATGGCGAGCGACTCCATCGTCTCGGGGCCAGACCATCCGGATGGTATTACGCATGCACTGGATGGGGTATCCGGGACGGTTTGGTGGAAGGTCTCCCTTCTTCTCTGAAGGAGTGGAAGGATAAATGGTTCTGGGTGAGCGACGAGTGGCAAGCTCGCGTGGGAGATGGAGAAAGTGAGACCGTTCTTCATCCCCCATCAAATTTTGTTTTTGGTTACTGATGAAGTGTTATCTTTTTCCTTTCTCTGTTTTTCTTCATTTCTTTGTTTTCTTTTTCGTAATTGTCTTTTCTTTTCACCTTTATAGGAAACCGGGCATCAAAGGGGCCTCTGTCGCCCACTTTTATTCGAAGGTTGGAGAACATCCAGGCCCAGGAATCATGGACGGCGGATTGAGAGGTTGACCACCGAGGCCAACTTGGCCGCACTGGCCTGGTTTGAGGCCGCTTTCCGCCCGCCCGACCCGGCCAGCGGAGGGGGCGGCTCGGGCGGCGAGCGGGAGGTGGAGGTCGAGGGCCTCGCCGAATCCTCTCGGTAATGATGAAGACGGCCCCATTCTCTAAGGGAGCGGCCTGGCGAGGATCGAGCGAGCTGCGCCGCCTCTTGTGACGACTAGTCACGGGGCGAGATCATCCGCGCCCGTAGGCGCACCACTGAACCCCAGAGCGCCAAAGTGCGCTGCCGATTCGAGGTAAACATCGTATTTTCACATTTCCTTTTGAAATGTCTTTTGTTTTCTTTTGATCTTTCTTCTAATCGGTGGTTGCTTTATGCGGGCGTGGCTTGATTTGCGTGCACGCCCGCGATGTGAGGAACAAAGACGACGAACTCGGGCGGCTGCCGATCAACTCGGATGGGATGTGGGGGCGGCTCGGAGAAGATATCCGGGCGTAAACGCCCCTGGCTGATGAGTCTGGAGGCAAAGATGCAGCCTCCTCTCTTCAAAGGAAAAGAGGGGAAATGTGATAGAGGAGCCCGATCGGTGAAAGGGTTGGTCGAGCGGCGCCGAACATCCCGAACACCCCGAGAAGAGGAAGGTCCGCGAACTTTCTCGGATGACCTCGGCGGGGAAGGTCATTTCATTCCTCCAAGCCAAGCAAGAGATGAATATTGCGAGGGAATGATTGGACTACGCCTCGATGGTTTGTGGAATTCGATTCGATGTGCCACGCCGACGGAGGAGCAATCGAGGGTCTTACCGGAGGCAGTCGGCCGCAATGATCGTCCCGGCTCGTGCTGGACAAAAAGGCATCGAGCAATTCTCGCTCGGAGATCAAGCCAAGAACAAATTGATATGCCATGGCAATGTATGGACGGATGATTGGGCTTTTATGGCATGCGATCGGAGGAACCCGTGAGTGGATAAAAATACGCCGATCCGGAAAGGCGGCACGGGGACTGCGGGAGGCCTATGCTACCCCCGGGGCAAGAATCACTAAAGACCAGCCGATGAGGCTACGGCTCAAGCCAACTTTGAGAAAAGAAAGCTGGCGCGGGCGGCGGAGCGAGATTAGGCCGCCGGGTAGAAGAGCTTAGGGCTAAGGTCGCGAGCTGAACGTGCCGCCTTTGCCGGCCGAGGAAATGGAGAGGCGTCTAGCGATGTGCGCAGTGAGGCAAAGAAAGCGTCCGCCGGCGAGATCGAGAAGTTCGCATGCGAGCGATTGAAGCTTACAAAGACTCAGGAGTATGCATTCATGTTAACTGCGGCCATGCGACCCGGCCTCGGAGAAATTCTTGATTTAATTAAGGGCGGGCGTCTTGTCGCTCAGCTTGAGGAAGATTTGGCCCTCCCGAGGCCGATCTCGATGCCCTTCGACCGAACTTTGACGAGGCTCCTAATGCTCGTGGCTCCTCCCGGACGTGGAAGAAGTCGCCTCTAGTGGGTGCCGTCGAAATTTCGCCCCTGTTCAGTCTTGATGCGTTCATATGTACCCCTAGGTAGGTAATTTGGTTTCGTGCCTCGAGATGTAATGGGCTCCGGCCCCCCTTATGTAAATATTTTTGAAGTAGAAATGAATTGTTATTTTCCTTACCAGTATATGTATTTCAAGCTTCTTGTAAATGCTCGGCTCTTTTCCTTTTTGTAAGATTGTTGCCTGTCTTATTTTTCCTTTTATATTCCCAAGTACGGGGCTCGGTTCCTAGTGTTTCTGAATAAGAGGCTTTGCTCGCCTTAAATTGATTTTTGTACTCGGTATGTAAACCTGTTGTTAAGTTGGTATTTTATCAACTTATTTGAGTATTTTAGATTAGAATTTGGTTTTATTTTGGGTGTTTCTAGAGTCTTTAGAGTCCAATTTATTTCAAATAGTGTCGATGTAGAGTCAATACGGATTTGGTAGCCGAGAGATGAAGAAAACGGTGAAAATGGCTTGAAGAAAGAAGAAATCGTGTAGAAGCAAGAAAAAATCGCATTTTGGCCAGACGGGCGGGCGCCGCGGCGCCCGCGCAGGGAATCTTTGGATGGACGGGAGGCTTGTGGGCGCGCAGCTGCAACGCCGCCGGCCGCGCCCGGCGGATTGTGTGGCGTATGTTGATAAGCGCGTCTGCCGTGCGATATTTGGCGATAAGCGTTAGCGGCGCGCGCAGAAGATCTTGTGAGCGCCCAGCGCGCCGTGCGATAAAAATGGGACGATATTTTTGAAAGCCCGCAGCCGCCAAGGGGCGGAAAAATCCTATGTTCACCTACCCCCTTCTTGGACTTTTGTGTACTATAAATACCATCCTTGGGGCTTGAAATAAGGGCATCTTGGAACCCTTGGGAAGGCAGCGATAAACACAATTTCTACAAGACAAGGAAGAAGAATTTGAGCATTTTGAGAAGAATTTGGAGAAGAAGATTGGAGGCTTCTACCATCTAGAAATAGAGAAGATCCTCAACTCTTGTTCTTATTTTGTTGCTTTCTTCATATCTTGTAAGATGTATTGTTGTATTTTCATGGATTCATTTTCTTTAATCATGAGCTAAACACTATAATTCTAGAGGATTGGTGTAATCTATGTTTGAACTTATGTTTTGAGATTGTGGTTTGTCAATCTAGATCTATCAATTTATTTGTGCTATTTGAATCTATTCTTCTAAATTACTTGATCAATAATTTAGATTGTTTGGTGTATTTGATTTGACACTTGAGAGAGGTAATTGAATACATGACCTTGGAATAGCATAACCTAGGATTTCATAGAATTGAGAGATTTGTGAATCCTTTGAAGTCAATTATCAAGATTCATAGCTTTTATTGAGATTTTGATTGGTGATTTTTATAGAGATATTGATTTCCCAATTGAATCTAAAATCATTGGCACTTGAGAAATGGAATGATTATTGTAGAAATCTTGACTTATAAATTGATAATTGATGATTGATAAACCATATTAACAACATAAGGGATAACTAGATTCATCATACCTCTAGAATTCATTTAATCATTTGGATAAACTCATTGATATTTACATAGTCTTAATTTATTTTTAGTATTTTTAGTATAATCAACTCCATCAACTATTGAATTTCTAAATAAAGTTAGACTACTATATGATATTACTTAGCAATAATTCGATAATTATTCCTGTGGATTCGACAACCTTACTACTCTATACTAAAACTTGACATCGTAGACTTGCGGTTAGAAAATTCTCTAACAAGTTTTTGGCGCCGTTCTTAGGGGAATAATTCATCTTATTTGCGCTAATATTATTACTTAGTAGTTTTACTTTAATTTAGATTGGTTTCTTTTGTTACAATAGGGTCATTGGCATTTTTGTGTTTTCTTGTTGATGCGAAAAAATAAAAGTGCTAATTTAATCTTATTTGATCCGAAATTGAAAGAAACGCTTGAAAGATTAGAGCCGCACGAAGAATCGAATTCACAAAAATGGCAGGACTCGGTGATGATGAAGACCGCATACCTATTGTTGCACCAGGAAAGGGCCATTCGGGACTATTTTCGACCAACCACGAATCAAAATTATTCAGGCATTGTTCGCCAACCTATCAATGCGAATAATTTTGAATTGAAGCCGCCTTAATAAACATGGTACAACAAAATCAGTTTGGGAAGTCCGTAGATGACCCGAACGCTCATTTGGCTATTTTTCTTGAGATATGTGACACTATCAAAATGAATGGGGTTCTGATGAAGCTATTCGGTTGAGGTTATTTCCGTTTTCACTTCGAGATAAAGCTAGACAATGGCTTCAAACCTTTCCACTGGAAGTATCACTAGTTGGAATGATCTCACTTTGAAAAATTCATGGCAAAATTTTTTCCACCTAGTAAGACACTTCAACTAAAAAGTGAGATTGCTCAATTTCATCAACTCGACTTTGAGCCACTCTACGAAGCTTGGGAGCGATTCAAAGAATTATTGAGGAGGTGTCCACAACACGGGTACGTGCATTGGCAAAAGGTTCAATATTTCTACAATGGTATGAATGGGCATTCAAGAACTATTATAGATTTGCAGCGGGAGGTACATTGATGGCTAAAACTCCAAGTGAAGCCATGCTTTTACTCGAAGAAATGGCTGCCAATAGTTATCAATGGCCGTCTCGAAAGATCTACGCCAAGAAAAGTTGCTAGGTGTTCTTGAACTTGATACTATGTCCGCATTGGCCTCTCAAATTTCCGCCTTGTCAAAGCAAATTGCTACACTAAGTCCGGTGGAAAACAACAATCGAGGCCGTCATGGAGATAAGTCAAGAAATTGTGACCGATACGGAACAAGCGAATTATGTGAATAATCGGGTTTCAACAATAGGGAATCAATTGCCAACACATTATCATCCGGGACTTCGCAATCATGAAAACTTCTCGTATAGCAATACGAGAAATGTGTTGCAACCACCTCCGGGATATCAGAATCAAGCAAGTACGAGTACACACGTGGGAGAACAAAAGCCATCTTTGGAGGAATTACTTAGTTCATTCCTTGTAGAATCAAGAGCAATGATGAACAAGGCAGATTCTAACATAGAAAATTTGGGTTCAAGGGTTACAACAATTGAAAGTCATCTCAAATCTTTGGGGACACATGTGGGTCAATTGGCCACGGCTATTAATTCACAACAGAAAGTTGATACGTTTCCAAGTAACACCGAGGTGAACCCACGGGAACATTGCAAGGCCATTAAGTTGAGAAGTGGGACGAAATATGATGAACCAAAGATGCCTGCTCATGCCACCAAAGAACCAGAAGCAAGCTCTGAAACACTCCAAAATGAAGAAGGCATTGATAAGCAATCAGAAAAGGCAAAAATTGAGGTAAAACCAATTTCAAATTCTGATAATGTGTTACCAAATGCTCTTCCTTTTCCACAGAGATTTCAGAAGAAAAAGTTGGACGCTCAATTTTCCAAGTTTTTGGAAATATTCAAGAAAATTCACATCAACATCCCTTTTGCCGATGCACTCGAGCAAATGCCAAATTATGCAAAATTCGTGAAGGATGTGATGTCGAGAAAGAGAAGGTTGGAAGCATATGAGACGGTCAATCTCACGGAAGAATGTAGCGCCATTTTGCAAAGAAAGCTACCACAAAAATTAAGAGATCCGGGGAGTTTCACTATCCCTTGCACTATTGGTGATTCTTATTTTAATAAAGCTCTTTGTGATTTAGGTGCTAGCATTAATCTTATGCCGTTGTCTATTTTCAGGAAACTTGGCCTTGGAGAAATAACGCCATCCACCATCACATTGCAATTAGCCGATAGATCACTCACCTACCCAAGAGGAGTGATTGAAGATGTGTTGATCAAAGTGGATAAATTCATATTTCTGGCGGACTTTGTGGTGTTGGATATGGAGGAAGATCATGAAATGCCATTGATTCTTGGGAGACCTTTTCTAGCAACGGGACGAGCTTTAATTGACGTGCAACGAGGAGAGTTAACATTACGGGTAAATGATGATGAGGTACTATTTAACATTTATAAAGCAATGAAATTTCAAGAGGAACCTCACACATGTCACTTTATTGATAAAATCGAACAATGTGATCAAACAGAAGTTATAAAACAAGATTTAAAAGATCCGTTAGAACATTGTTTGATTAATTCAATAATGAAATGTGATGAGGAAGATAGTGATGATATTGATTTGCTTGAGTTTATTCTTTCCCTTGAGGCTAAAGAAATTGTAAAAGAAGAACAAAAGGAAGCATTAGAAAATGCCAATATTGAAAATATTCCGAAAGGTACTTTAGAACTAAAGGAACTTCCGGAACATCTTCAATATGCATTTTTGGGAAAAGATAAAACCTACCCGGTGATTGTTTCTGCTTTATTATCTTCATCCGAATTAGATAAGTTGTTGCGTGTGCTTCGTGAACATAAGTCGGCCTTAGGTTGGTATATTTCTGATTTGAAAGGTATAAGTCCTTCCATTGTAATGCACAAAATTTTAATGGAAGAATCTTATAAACCATCTATTGAATACCAAAGACGACTTAATCCCGCAATGAAAAAGTCGTGAGAAATGAGGTTTTAAAGTGGCTAAAGGCGGTATAATTTATGCCATTTCGGATAGTTCATGGGTGAGTCCAAGACAGTTGTCCCTAAAAAGGGAGGAATGACGAGTTGTGAAAAATGATAACAATGAATTAATTTCTACACGAACTGTCACAGGATGGCGAGTATGTATTGACTATAGAAAATTGAATAAAGCTACTCGTAAGGATCATTTTCCCCTCCCCTTTATTGATCAAATGTTGGACAGGTTGGCAGGTTACGAATATTATTGTTTTCTTGATGGCTATTCAGGATACAATCAAATCGCTATTGCCCCCGAAGATCAAGAAAAAACTACTTTTACATGTCCATATGGTACTTTTGCATTTCGCAGGATGCCATTTGGATTATGTAATGCACCTGCTACTTTTTCAGAGGTGTATGATGGCGATTTTTCATGGTATGGTTGAGGAAATCATGGAAATTTTTATGGACGATTTTTCTGTTTTTGGTACTTCTTTTGACCATTGTTTGCATAACTTATCTATGGTTTTGCAACGTTGTGAGGAAACTAATATTGTACTTAATTGGGAAAAATGTCACTTTATGGTCAAAGAAGGGATTGTACTTGGACATCGTATTTTTGTACGGGTTTGGAAGTTGACAGGGCGAAGGTTGTGGCTATTGAAAAGCTACCCCCACCTTCAAATGTGAAAGGCATAAGAAGCTTTTTAGGGCATGCAGGATTCTATAGGAGATTCATAAAAGATTTTTCAAAAATTGTTAAACCACTTTGTAATCTCCTTGAAAAAGATGCTATCTTTTGCTTTGATGAGTTGTGTTTACAGGCATTTGAACAGATAAAAAAGGCACTCATTTCAGCTCCGATTATGATAGTGCCAGATTGGACTCAACCATTTGAGCTCATGTGCGATGCAAGTGATTATGCAGTGGGTGCCGTTCTCGGTCAAAGGCGAGATAGAATTTTTAAAGCTATTTACTACGCAAGCAGGACCATGGACAACGCCCAACAAAACTACACCACCACAGAAAAAGAGATGTTGGCGGTAGTTTTTGCATTTGATAAATTCCGAGCTTACTTGGTGGGTACGAAGGTGATTGTTTATACAGATCATGCGGCAATCCGATATCTTTTCTCCAAAAAGGATGCAAAACCTCGATTAATTCGATGGATTTTGCTCTTGCAAGAATTTGATATTGAGATTCGAGACAAAAAAGGAAGCGAGAATGGGGTTGCCGATCATCTATCCCGTCTTGAGCAACCTTACGAGGTGATTGAGAGTCCAATAAAAGAATCATTTCCTGATGAACAAATTATGCGTGCCGAGATATCATTACCTTGGTACGCAGATTTTGTTAATTACCTCGCGGGAGGAGTTTTGCCACCGGACTTGACTTCACACCAAAAGAAAAAATTCTTACATGATGTCAAGTCTTATTTGTGGGATGATCCGTTATTGTTCAAGAGATCGCGGATTCTATCATTCGCCGTTGTGTTCCTAAGGAAGAAATTGGAGAGATTCTTCAACATTGTCATTCATCATCTTATGGGGACATTTAAGACCAACCCGAACCACTGCAAAGGTACTACAATCTGGTTTTTATTGGCCAACATTATTCAAGGATTGTTATGCCTTTGTGAAAACTTGTGATCGATGCCAAAGGGTTGGTAATATTTCACGGCGTCATGAGCTTCCTTTGACAAACATAATGGAGGTGGAATTGTTTGATGTGTGGGGTATTGACTTTATGGGACCATTTTCCGCGTCCTTTGGAAATTTGTACATTTTGCTTGCGGTTGATTATGTCTCCAAGTGGGTTGAGGCGATTGCTACACCAACGAATGATGCTAAGGTAGTACTCAAATTCTTGCACAAACATATTTTTACTCGGTTCGGTACTCCTCGAGCTATTGTAAGTGATGAAGGTACGCATTTTTGTAATAAATTATTTAACAACCTTCTTGCTAAATTTGGTGTGCGTCATAAGATTGCGCTTGGTTACCATCCTCAATCTAATGGTCAAGCCGAAATTTCCAATCGTGAAGTGAAACAAATTCTTGAAAAACGGTGAGTTTTAATCGAAAGGATTGGGCACAAAAGCTTGATGATGCTTTGTGGGCTTATCGCGACGGCTTATAAAACACCCGTTGGTATGTCACCGTATCGATTGGTGTTTGGTAAAGCGTGTCATTTGCGGTTGAACTTGAGCATCGAGCTTATTGGGCAATTAAGAAATTGAATTTTAACTTGAAAGAGGCGGTGAAAACCGATTACTTCAATTAAACGAAATGGAAGAATTTCGTCAAGAATCATATGAAAATACCAAAATGTATAAGGAAAAAACGAAAAAATGGCATGATCAAATGATTTTGCGGCGTGAATTCTTACCCGCCAACAAGTGTTATTGTTCAACTCTCGATTGAAACTTTTTCCAGGTAAACTCAAATCACGATGGTCGGGACCGTTTGTGGTTGAACGTGTGTTTCCATATGGTGCCGTCGAGTTAAGAGGAGCGATGGGAATTCGTTCCAAGTAAACGGACAAAGATTGAAACATTATTTTGGGAACGAAGTAAGGAAGGTTTTAAATCTTCCACTTGGTGATGAAATTTCTTGAGTCAGAAGAGTTGAGTCCGGCTAACGACTATAAATTTAGCGCTTCTTGGGGAAGCAACCCAAGCGATTTTCGTGTGATCAAATTTTGTGTGATTTTATTTTCTTTTAATTTGGTGTGTTTTTATTTGAATTTTGGTGTGATTTTTGTGTAAATTAATTTGTGTGTGATTTTGAATTTTTTTGATTAAATTGAAAAAAAAAAAAAAAAAAAAAGGGAAAATACGGGCGGGCGCGCCCCGGCAGCCAAGAGACAGGAGCGGAAATGATTGGAGGTGTGCGGGCGCCGCAGTTGCCGATGGTTTTTTGGGAACGAATTGTGTCAGGCGCCCAGCCTGGCCTCCAGCTACAAGCAGCGCCCGATGGCCTTGGATGGATCTTGAAGGCGATTAAAGGGTAACTTAGCCCTTTTTTTCCCTTACAAACATAACACACACACACGCATATCTTCTTTTTCTACAAAAATCCCACCTAGCATTCACTTATACACAATTCAAGTGGGCAATTGAGCAACTTAATCATCATCTTCATCTTCTTCATCAATTGGGTAAGTGAGCTTCAATTGTACACCAATTTTCTTCAATTTTTCAAGCTTAGGTTAAAAATGTGGGAATTTTCATTATCATTATAATTTGAAATTCTTGATAAATTCTTGATAAATTGTGATGATATATGAATAATATTGTGCTTGAATTGATTGGTGTTGAAAATTGGGCATGAATTGAATTTCAAATTGGGTGTTCATCTCTTCTTTGCATATATGCCTACAAGGTGTTTGTTAAAATACCTCAATGAAAAATATTACATCTAGGCATTTGATTCTTGTCATCATTGTGTACTAAAGGATATTTGATCATGAATTGATGACAAAGATGCATAATTCTTGAGTTGTTGCAAAATTCTTAACCCCTAACTCGTATTGTGCGTCCTATGTGCCATGTTGCTTGTGTCATTTTTCAGGTGATTTTCAAATCAATTACAATGCAAGAACAAAGAATGCAAGCAAGGGCAAAAGAGTGGCAAATACGTCAGGAAAATGTTGAAGCTCGTTTTTCTTCACTTGGAAGACAACAACTATATTATGACACATTATGCTCAAGAGCATAACGGCAGAAACGGGGTTACAACCGGAGCCGAATGATGGTGAACTTGCACAAATGATACATCGAAGCAATGGACAAAACTTTGTGCACAACCGGACCATTCGCACCGAATATAGTCGAGAGTTTTATGCGAATGCGAAGACCAAAAATGGCTATAACTCGAGAGGTTTTAAATGCGTGGAGTAGACAAGGTATACACTCATGTAGTAGCGATAAGAGAATATTATGGACTCCGGAGGTGGATCACTCACCGTACATTGAATTTATCTCGCAACCACCGAGTATGGAGGAGATTTGTAATACCCTATGCCGGAACTGGGCGTGGTACGTCATATAAAAGTTGTGGGAGGTCTTTCTTCGCTTTTCCGAGAACGAGTCTTAGTCGATATGGGCGAGCTTGGTACCACTTCATATGCAACAACTTGATACCAACCAAGCATGTTAGTGATGTAACTAAGGAACGAGCTCATCTTCTATATGCCATAGTTCTTGACATACTGATTCGACCCAGCGGTAATTATTGCAACGTCCCTTCATAACAAAATGCTACAACCCAAAACAGGGGACTAATCTTACCGAGTTTAATTTGTGGGTTATGTAAAAAGAAGGGTGTTACATGGGATAACTCGAGCCATTGGAAAATCCAAAGGGACCCATTAGATTCGGCTACTATTGCTTCTTATGACGAGTGGGTAGGCGGTGTGCCTAATCCGGGTGCGGGATATATTCTTCATCCCGAATTTGCTCGCGGCTATTGAGCACGATACTCATGCCCAACCACAGAATATTGGCGTTCCATCCGGTTCGGCGGCAAGGCGTTCTCGTTCTAGACGCTCACATAATGACTCTTGACGCACTAGTTCGCGAAATACGAGAATTGAGAAGGGCTTTTGTAGCGGAGCAACGCCACGAGCGGCACGAGAAGAATATGAGAATGAGCACAACCGAATACTTGCCGGATATATAGCCAGACACACCCGCAATTCGGTTCCCAATACCACCACCACCGGCCCTATTGCTCATTTTTCACCACACGACTCCGATGAGGAGTCCAGCGCGCCTGGCTATCGGGAAAGTTTTCTCACTCTCCATTGAGGACAATGTTCAATTTAAGTTTGGGGGTGTAATCTGTATTTGTGTCTTTTGAATCTGTATTTGTGTCTTTTGAGTCGTGTCAGAGTCGTGTCAAAAAAAAAAAAAATTGCATTTGTTGATTGCGGGTTGAGTCGAGTCGGGTAGTTTGTTGAACTATAGAACTACATGACTAAGTAGATTTGTTGATTGCGAGTTGAACTGTCACGAAAGCATGCTTTAAAGTGGTGATCTATATTTTGCTTCATTGATTTCATATTCATGCATAATTCTGTTAACTTATTTGAAAATGATTAATGAAGTCAAGTGTTGCTTGTATGATCCCACCGGATTCTAGAACTTGTTTGATCACTAATTGAGGCGAAATTCTAGGTGAAATAACATAAGGAAATGATTTAGGCCATCTTTGAATAAAAGCTAGAGCCAAAATGACTACCTTTGTACGATATAATTTCACTAGTGTCCCCTTTTGAGCCTATTAAACCTTTTCTTTGGCAACCAATTGTTTTTACCTTGAGCTTACATGTGAAAATCCTAATTACCCATCACTCATACACACAAAATGATTGAAGGTTGAGGAGGATGTAATAAGTAAAGTAGATGTTCATTCGCATGAAGTTGCCGAGAAAAAGAAATAATGAAACCCCATGTGTTAAAATATGCAAAAGACCAAGTTTGGGGGTCTTGAAGAAAAAAAAAATTGTGTTGAAAATAGAGGCTCGTAGAGGGAGAATAATTGAAAATTCAACAAAAGTGAAGGTAGCCATTTTGTTTGGCAATTGGTGATTGGAAGAGGTAATTGTGTGTTTGGGTGAATTGAGCCACTTAATCCTAAATTTTCCTACCCGACCCTAAGCCACATTACAAGCTTTGGAAGCCCTATTGATCCATGTGTTATATTAGCCTACATTAGTGGAGATTAGTGTGAATAACAAGCCTATGGAATCCGGTAGTCGATATCTTTTGATACTTAGAAGTGGATCATCTTGATAACGTTTGATTCGTAAATCAATTTGAATAATGAAAGCGGAATTTTCATGAATATTCAACACTTTTGATCACAATGTTAAAATGCATGCTTGATTGATAGTGAAATGAGTTTTAGACAAATCTTATTGGTTTATGGAGTTTTGTAGTTGTGTGTGTTGTTGTATTATTTGTCTTTCATTTTGGAGTTATAATTGTTTGAGGACAAACAATAGCTTAAGTTTGGGGGTATTTGTTAAGTTGGTATTTTATCAACTTATTTGAGTATTTTAGATTAGAATTTGGTTTTATTTTGGGTGTTTTTAGAGTCTTTAGAGTCCAATTTATTTCAAATAGTGTCGATGTAGAGTCAATCGGATTTGGTAGCCGAGAGATGAAGAAAACGGTGAAAAATGGCTTGAAGAAAGAAGAAATCGTGTAGAAACAAGAAAAAATCGCATTTTGGCCAGACGGCGGGGGCGCCCGCAGCTCGCGGCAGGGAATGCTTGGATGGACGGAGGCTTGTGGCGCGCAAGCGGCCAATGCCCCCAGCCATGGCGCCCGGCGGATTGTGTGGCGTATGTTGATGGCGCGCAGCAGCTCGTGCGATATTTGGCGATGGCGTTGGCGGGCGCCCAAGAACCCATCTTGTGTAGCGCGCCAGCGCCGTGCGATAAAATGGGGCGATATTTCTTTGGCGCCCGCTCATGCATGGCGTACGCCCGCATGGCCCCGGGGCGAAAAATCCTATGTTCACCTACCCCCTTGGACTTTTGTGTACTATAAATACCATCCTTGGGGCTTGAAATAAGGGCATCTTGGACCCCTTGGGAAGGCAATAAACACAGCTACAAGACAAGGAAGAAGAATTTGAGCATTTTGAGAAGAATTTGGAGAAGAAGATTGGAGGCTTCTACCATCTAGAAAAGAGAAGATCCTCAACTCTTGTTCTTATTTTGTTGCTTTCTTCATATCTTGTAAGATGTATTGTTGTATTTTCATGGATTCATTTTCTTTAATCATGAGCTAAACACTATAATTCTAGAGGATTGGTGTAATCTATGTTTGAACTTATGTTTTGAGATTGTGGTTTGTCAATCTAGATCTATCAATTTATTTGTGCTATTTGAATCTATTGCTTCTAAATTACTTGATCAATAATTTAGATTGTTTGGTGTATTTGATTTGACACTTGAGAGAGGTAATTGAATACATGACCTTGGAATAACATAACACAGGATTTCATAGAATTGAGAGATTTGTGAATCCTTTGAAGTCAATTATCAAGATTCATAGCTTTTATTGAGATTTTGATTGGTGATTTTTATAGAGATATTGATTTCCCAATTGAATCTAAAATCATTGGCACTTGAGAAAGGGAATGATTATTGTAGAAATCTTGACTTATAAATTGATAATTGATGATTGATAAACCATATTAACAACATAAGGGATAACTAGATTCATCATACCTCTAGAATTCATTTAATCATTTGGATAAACTCATTGATATTTACATAGTCTTAATTTATTTTTAGTATTTTTAGTATAATCAACTCCATCAACTATTGAATTTCTAAATAAAGTTAGACTACTATATGATATTACTTAGCAATAATTCGATAATTATTCCCTGTGGATTCGACAACCTTACTACTCTATACTAAAACTTGACACCGTAGACTTGCGGTTAGAAAATTATCTAACACCTGTCCATTTTGTATTTGAAATTTCGTGTATGTACCGAGTCTTTGTTTGGCGTCCGGTGTGTACATCGAATCTTTGATTTGTGCTTGGTGTGCAACCAGGTTTTTGATATTGTGCTCGGTGCGTAGCCGAGTCTTTATTGTGCTCAGTGCATAGCTGAGTCTTTGTTGTGCTCGGTGCGTAGCCGAGTCTTTGTATTGTGCTCGGTGCGTAGCCGAGTCTTTATCTTGTGCTCGATGCGTAGCCGAGTCTTTGTTGTGCTCGGTGCGTAGCCGAGTCTTTGTATTGTGCTCGGTGCGTAGCCGAGTCTTTATCTTATGCTCGGTGCGTAGCCGAGTCTTTGTTGTGCTCAGTGCGTAGCCGAGTCTTTGTATTGTGCTCGGTGCGTAGCCGAGTCTTTATCTTATGCTCGGTGCGTAGCCGAGTCTTTGTATTGTGCTCGGTGCATAGCCGTGTCTTTATCTTGTGCTTGGTTCGTGGCCAAGTCTTTATTTTGTGCTCGGTACGTAACCGAGTCTTTGTATTGTGCTCGGTGCGTAACCGAGTCTTTGACTTGTAAGGATAGATCCGCCTTGTGGGCGTGTTGCCCTTTTTTCATCGTGCAAAGGATGTACCTGAGATGACTTTTCGGCCTTCAGCTTAAGCCGAGGCGATTTTTACCGTCCTCGGCACATAGCGGTGAGTAAAAACGTTTCCTTTAGAGAGCTCACGAAATATCGGATGAAAGGATAATTACTTGAAATCTATCACGGGTCATAAACCGAGATCTTCATTGATAATACTGCTTTGGATATGCTACATTCCATGGATGCATAAATTTTCTCCACTCAAATATTCTAACCTGGTATGCCCCACGGATAAGACGTGGGTGACCGAAATGGGCCCTCCTGTGTCGGCTTCAATGGCCAGGTTGAACACCGTTATCTTTTTAACACAAGATCGCCGACGAAATCTTTCCTTTCTTTGAATTGTAGTACCTTTCACTCCTTTGTTTATACACTTTGCATTTTTCATAAAGATGCACCTTTTTTTCTTCTTGAGCATGTCTAGCTCGGCTCGGAGTGCGACCTCATTCTGATTTTCTTCAAAATTTGCGATTACGAAGGTGGGGGCTCCGATCTCAACGGGGAATCACCGCCTCGGCTCCATAGGCTAAAGAAAAATGTGTTTCTCCGGTGGCCGCTCGGTGTGTCGATTCGTATGACCATAATACACCGGGTAGTTCCTCCGCCCGATTCCTTTAGACTCCTCCAATCTCGCCTTCAAGGTATACTTGAGTATTTTATTAACGGCCTCAACTTGTCCGTTCGATTTGGGGTGGTATGGAGTTGAGAAATAGTTTTTATGCGGAAACCTTCACAAAAATTTCAAAACCTTCGATTTGTCGAATCTGCATTTCCCATTATGCGTAACAATCGAATGTGGTATCCCGAATTTCTGAGATAATAGATTTCCATACAAAGCTCACAATCTTTTCTTCATCTATTTTTGCGGAGAGCTCCGCCTCGCCCATTTTGTGAAATAATCCACCGCCACGATGGCATACTTGCGCCCCCTTTGCGGTGGGAGTGGTCCGATGAGGTCCATTCCCCATTTGGCAAACGGCCGGGTGAATACGGAGTAAGTTGTTGAGGATGATATCGACTTGTGGTGCAAAATCTTTGGCACCTCTCACATCTTTTGACGAGGTCGGTTGCGTCCTTTCTTAGGGATGGCGATGTAGTATCCTTGTCGTATCAATTTATAGGCCAACGTTTGGCCCCAGCGTGGTTGCCGCATATTCCCTCATGAACCTCTCGAAGTGCATAATCGCATCTATCTCGGAAAAGCGTAAGAGTGGGACGGAGTATCCTCGTTTGTATAGGGCGTCGTCTACTAGTGTAAACCGAGCCGCTTGAGTTCGTAGTGTTACGGCCTCGGCTTTGTTTTGGGTTGAACTCCTTTCTCTAAATCTTTGAGCGATTGGGGTCATCCAAGTGCATTCGGCGGTTTGATTGTATATATTTTCTTTGCACCAAATGACGGGGTAGATAGTTGTGTGTGACAAAGTGACATCCGTGATGGCATCCGTCCCTCGGATTTGGAGCCGAGCGAGCTAAGGCATCCGCTTGCATGTTCTCGGCTCGGGGCACATGTAAGACTTTTGTCTTAAAGTGTGATAATCTCTTCTTGACCAAATCCAAATATTGTGCAATTTTTGCTCTTTTGCTTTCGTACTCGCCGTTGATTTGATGAGCGACCAACCGAGAATCGCTGTGCACCAATAGTTGTTTTAGGCCCATAGAGGTTTGCCATATCAAACTGCCGGGAGCGCCTCATATTCGGCCGTTGTTCGTTGCGGGAAGCGAAATCGTGCGACGAAAGCGATGCTTGATTTTTCATTTGGATTGATTATCACGATTCCGCCTATTTCGGCTGCGGTGGAAGAGCGTCAGCGAATAATTTCCATTCTTGGTCTTCCACAACTTCCAATCGTATGGAAGGTGTGAATTTGGCCACAAAATCGGCTAATGCCTGTCCTTTTATTGCGGTGCGTGGTTCGTATATAATGTCGAACTGACTGAGTTCAACGGCCCACTTAATCATCCGACCAGAAGTATCAGGTCGGTGTAATACTTGTTTCAGTGGGTAGTTCGTCAATACTATAACCTTGTGTTCTAGGAAATATGGGCGGAGTTTTCGCGCTGCGGTGATTAATGAATAAGCTAACTTTTCCATTGGTGGGTATCGGAGCTCAGCGTCATGTAACACTTGGCTGGTGTAATAAACTGGATGTTGAATAGAGCCATCTAGCCTGATCAACACCGAGCTGATGGCGTATTCGGATACCGCCAAGTACAAATACAAGTCCTCCCTTTGGGTTGGTTTTTGCAATATAGGGATTGAAGAAAGGTGCTGTTTAAGGGATTCAAAGGCAATCTGTGCTTGCTCGGTCCATTCGAAATTTTTGCTTTTCTTTATAATTTCAAAGAAAGGCTTGCACTTGTCTGTGGATCGTGAGACAAATCGGTTAAGGGCGGCCAATCGGCCTGTTAGGCTTTGTACCTTTTTTACAGAGTTCGGGGGTTCTAGATCGATAATGGCTTTTATTTTATCCGGGTTGGCTTCTATTCCCCTTTGGTGACCATATACCCTTAAATTTGCCGAGTCGACCCCAAACGTACATTTTCTCGGGTTTAACATCATCTTGTACTCTCTCAAAATGGCGAACATTTTATTAAGATCGTTCGGATGATCGAGATATGTCTGAGAGATTTTACCAACATGTAATCTACATATACTTCCATAGTGTGACCTATCATATTCTCAAACATTTTATTTACTAACCTTTGATAGGTCGCGCAAAGATTCTTCAATCAAAGGGCATCATCTTAGTGATAGATTCCCCGAAGCGAGAGAAAACGATGTGTTTTCTTCATCCTCAAGGTGCATCGTATTTGGTTGTAACCTGAGTATGCATCCATGAAGCTCATCGATTCGTGTCTGCCGTGGCATCCACCATATAATCAATATTTGGCAATGGATAAGCGTCCTTAGGGCATGCTTTGTTAAGGTCGGTAAAATCCACGCACGAGCGCCATTGGTCATTGCTCTTCTTTACCAAAACGGGATTGGCAACCCGGGGATAGAGGGCTTCCGGATGAATCGATTGTCTATCAACTTGTTTACCTCGGCCTCGAAAGTCTTTGCTTGTCTGTCAGGGTCGAGCTTACGCCTTTTCTCGGACAATGGGCGGAACGTTAGATCAATATTGAGGCGGTGGCATGCATACTTAGGGTCAATTCCGGGCATATGCGCATGAGTCACGCGAAGACATCAAGATTATTTTCCAAAAACTCAATCATCTCGGTTCGATAGGGTTACGGGAGATCATGACCAATACGTAGTTGACGCCCCTCACTTGGTCTTCCGCATTGGACTGTATCAACTTGTTTCTACTGGTTCCGCTCGTTTTCTTTTCTTGCTTTGCCCCTCCTTGATTTGCGGGGCAATTCGTCTTCAGCGGTCGGCTCGTTCTCATTGCCGGCTCGCCTTTCTTCCGTCATTGGCTCCCGGGCCGATGACCGGATTATCCTCCTGAATGACCACTTTTCGCTCGGACTCCTTCTTGGCGGGGATCGTCTGTGTGGTTCCACTAGTTTGTCCTTGTTCCGCCACGTTAATCTCTACTGGTCGGAGTTTAAGAAGCATTCTCGTGACTCCTTTGATTCCCTTTATGTATAGCTTCGCCATCAGACGTTGGGAATTTTATACAAAAGTGATATATTGAAACGATTGCTTTTATATGATAAAGCAATGGCCTCCCAATGATAGCATTGTACTCGAATCGGCATTGATTATTTTGAATGTTGTCATGACAAGTCCGTTTATGCAAACCTTGTCCCATTTGGATGGGCAAGTCAACTTCTCCGAGCGGGATTATTCTTCCTCCTCCAAATCCCGAGAATGCTATCGTTGCATGGACGGATATAACTATCGTCCACGTTCAATCTTCGAAATGCTCGGACATAAATGAGTGACGAATAGCTTCGGTGTCAATCAAAATTACGTGGACCGGAATACCCAAGATCGGTTTTAACGACCACAGGGGGTCAGAATGAGGATGGACCACCTGGTCGGCATCCGCATCGAGAACACAAAGTGGCGGTGGGTTGGCCTTCCGATTTCCGCCACCCGAACTTGTCTTTCGGCGTTGGTTGCCTGTCCTAACATCGCTTTCCTTTTTCTATTGGAGCGGCTATCCTCGGTGTGTTAGTATTGATTCGATTGACATTCGACATCATGAGGATCTCCCTCCCTGTTTTTCGGCGGGAGGTGGGCGGAGAGCTGGATTGGTTACGCGCTCCGGATTGAGACCTTGAGCCGCGATGTCGGTGGGGTGGTAGTTCATGAACATACCTTTTGAGACCGCCTGGCGAACAACACGCATTATTTCCCTAATCAGGTCTCGGCACTCATCAGTATCGTGACCTATTGATTTATGATAGGCACAGAATCGACGTGAATCTAATTTTGACGGCTCTATTTTCAAAGGTCGAGCCGGGGGCAACAAATTCAGACCCTGTACTTCATTCCATATAGCTGATGGAGTGTGGGTCAAAGTACTCTCAAATTGTGGCGACTTTGGCTCTCGCCTCTTGGCGAGCTCTAAATACGGTGGTCGGGTTTTCCGAGAACGGCCGGAATCCCGACCCCGAACCTACTGCTGGCTCTTTTCTTCCATCCTTTCTCACGCCCCCTGGCCGATGCTCGGGCGGTTTTTGCCATGGCTTCTTCCGCGCAAATATGGCGTTCTGCGCGGATCAGGAATTCCTGGTACGAGGTCGCCCCTGATTCGTGGATGGAGTAATTAAACCATGTTTCAGGGGCCAGTCCAGCCATGGCTGCGATCAAAATGGCGTCATCCGACACCGGTTCCATCTCTCGAACTTGTTTGTTGAATCGAGAAATATAGCTTTTCAGGGGCTCGTCCTTCCCTTGTTTGATGTTCACGAGGGAGTCCTTAGGTGCGGCTCGGACTTTGGACGTCAAGAAGTGCGTCGTAAAGGCGGAGGCGATCCCCATGCCCGAATGGATCCCTGTGGTAGGGTCCTAAACCAGCGGTGGGCTCGGTCGCCCAGTCGGGGAAAGCCTGCGCAGAGGATGGCATCACTAGGATGTACAGTTCCATCCATGCTAATCTTGTGAACGTGAGTGGTGGTCGGTTTCCCCATTGTAGAGACCGACCTGGGGGATTTTCAACTTTGGCGGTAATGGGGTCGCCAGAATTCAGGGAAAATGGCGACGGAACAGCAGTGGGGTTCATTACTTTGGGCGGTCTTCAAATGCTCGCCATTCGGACCGCCTTCCAATTCATTTAAACGACAGCGCTTGGCGGTGTATTTCTACATCCCGTTCTGCCATGAGCTAGGGCCTTGGACTTGATTGACCTCTACGCTGCTCCCGCTCATCAGGAAACTCCGAGTATCGGGAACTTATCGATCGAGCCGGGAGAAAAGGATCAACTCCCGGTCGTCAAGCGAACACGAGTGGGCACGGCGATGTCGCGTTAGTTCCAAAGTAGTGATTACGCTATACAACTTTGCTCCTCTTCATCTTCTCGCCGCGCGCCATCACGACGGACATGTTGTTCATTACGAATCGCTTCGGGGCTTCGTGATGAGGAAGCCCGGAATTTGAGGATTAATGTTAACATTTAGTTGTGGGTTGAGTGGGTTAGTATTTGCAAGGAGTGGAGGGTGCTTGAGAGTTCGTGGTAGCGAGTTTGTGATATGAGTTGGTTCATTTGTTGTACAAAAGTTGGGTTGGCAATTAGCGAGCGAAGGGAAACAGAGTAGTGCTCCCGCCTCCGTTTGGGGTATATTTTGGCCATTAGTAGTCGGCGTTTGGTTGTTGAGATGTTGCTCTTGATCAAACGAGCATTTCTCATTGGTGACTCATTTTGTCCGTTATGAAAAAGCCAAGCGTTAAATTTTACCTGGTTTTTACTTAACTTGCCTGTGCTTGGAATTACATTTGGACCAATACGGGCCCTCTTCTAGCGCCAATTTGTTGGCGTGCGTTTTGGTCAACAAGCGAAATATGTAAAAGGTTTAACACGTGGAAATGAAAACGCGTAACGCGTGTGTTTATTTACGGCTAATTATGCCTTTTTTTTGTATTCGCCGAGTAGGATTATTGGGGTCGGTCTTTCTTATAATTTGTTACAATTGCCCTCTTTCTTTTTTTTTCTCTTTTTCAGACTTTTTATACCCCTTTGAGTAAGTGGGTTTACAATAGTCATCTTTGCACTAACTATTCATTAATTAGTAAAATAATTAAAGAAAGACACATGTCCCTCTATAGTTGTGCATGTCAATCAAAACTTGCCACTTGTCGACTTCCCTTCATAATTCTCTGACATGTGGCAGTTTCTGATACCAATAAAGCGTTAAGCATGGGCGTGTGATTATTTTTACGAGGTTGTCGCGCGTGTGTTTCATATTGAAATTTGGGCTCGGGGCTCGGGGCTCGGCGGCCATGTTGCGGTTGGGCTCGGTAGCTGGCGAGCCTAATTCGTGACGTGTCGTTGTGCATCATTGTTGACATCACCCGCAGGTCGCCTACTCGGATATGTGTCAGACTGATGACGTGGACTGATTTCTTCCAGCTCAGCTCGGGTGTCATCAAATTAACTTCTTTCAAAAAACAAATTCAGATTAATCAAGTCATCTAGGAATAAGGCGATCAATACATAATTAATGTTAAACATAGATAACATCTAAGTTCTAATAATAATATGCATCTTCTGTTTCACTATTTATTACACTTAATTTTTCAATATATAGACTAGATGAATACCATATGTACTGCTATTATACATGTGACATATATATAGTATGTATGTTGACAGTGGCGTATTCTTCTTGGTAGTGCCCCTCAGAATTTTTGAAAATTAATAATTTCTATGTATATTTTATTCTAAAATATTAATATTTAGTACTAAATAATTATTTTTTTACTGATGTAGCCCTCCCCCAAATTACTTAGCCTCCCAAAGTTACACGTCTAGTTCTGCCCCTATATGTTGACAACTAGCATCAGCAAACCGCATAGCATATAATCCAATTTTATTTACAGGTCACGAAAGTTAAATCAATTCTTTTTGGCAAATAAGTACTTGTATTCAATATATATAATGCAAAAGAAAAACTGTATAACATCAATACATAATATATTTATCTTCTTTAACATGAAAATATCCTCTAGGAAAAAAATAGAAAAAAGAGGATGAAGACATAAAAAAAAGCTTTGATAACAAATACCAAAGAATCACTATGGATTGATTGTTCGACCAATAGAGAAACGGACAACCAATAATCCAGATTCTCCCAAAGTCTGCAAATTTGACGAAATAAATCTTAACTCGTCTAAGTTAAGCCAAATAATCTTCATATGATCGGAAAAAATACTCCACAAGAGAGGAAAAAAGAAAATTTCCACTCACAACAAAGAGGGAACGTACCTACTTTGACAAAAGGGAAGAACTCTACTCCCATAAGAGGAGAAAAACATAACAAATTAAAACAAAGGACAATAAATAAATGAAGAGAGACGGCTAAGCTAAATCGATTCTAATACTATTATGATATGATTTTTATTATTTGATACAAGGCCGCTCCTTGCATTAGACGGAGGACTCGGTCGACTCGGGCCCGAAAAAATTACAAAATTTAGGGGGTCCATATTTTTTGTATTCCTTATATATATAGTTATATATAAAATAAATAAAAAATTACCATATATTGCACAACTTGATTAATATTTTTGTCGCCAAAACTGCAAGACGAGTTATATTTAAATAATTAGTTAGAGTTGTTTTAACATGGATGTCATATTTTTTTGGAGGGAGATGTCATCTTATTTTAACTATAATATAATTGTTTTATATATTATACATATTTTATTGTTTTATGTTTTCTTTAATTTTGTATTTAAACAGGGGGTCAATTTTAAATTTTCGACTCAGGCTAAAAAATTGATAGGATTGGCATGATTTGATACTTCCGTACAAATTTTATGCAAGCATATAATATTGTTGAGCGTGCACTCGTAATCTTGAATGGATTAAAGAAAAAATCTTGAACGATTAAGCCACAATTGAACGGTCAAGAGACAAAACGGTTGATTTGGCCAAGGTCTCGATCTCCTCCTTAGTCCTTTCCTTATTTGGAGAAGTGTTCTAAGAGTTGAAAGTCAATAACTGCCCAAAACTAATCTCCCACCAATACGAATATACAATTCAAATATCAAACCCCTGAAACAGTCTCATTCAGTAACCGCTTTAAAATTATCAAACCTTGAAATTTATTTTTCAAGTCTACCATTTTCAATTCATCGTCCACGGTCAAACACCATCCCATCTCTATAAATACACATTTCACCATGCAATCAAACCATTCAATTCAATTCTCACTCCAATATTTTCTACAAATTATATACATCTCAC
The DNA here is from genome assembly GCA_016081115.2 of Rehmannia glutinosa. Lineage (NCBI taxonomy): Eukaryota > Viridiplantae > Streptophyta > Magnoliopsida > Lamiales > Orobanchaceae > Rehmannia > Rehmannia glutinosa. The sequence continues at coordinate 9,444,910 of CM071929.1, read as the reverse complement.
ACAAAAACCAAACCCAGTTAACATCCTTAAAATCATTAATGGCATCCTTAAAAGCATCAAGCTTACTCTTGAATTCTTCAATTAATTTTTCTCCCTCCTCAAACTCAAAGCAAAGAGGTATAGTTAGGGCTACAATTAATATCCCGAAGAGGGTAATTAGCAATATTTCTCTTCCAACAAAAGGATTAATGGTTGATGAAAAGTTTAGTCCTAAAAATGTAAACACAGTTACCAAAATAAACGAGAATAGTAGTGGGCCCGATCCATTAGTGATGGCGAAACTCCACGCAATCCTAGAGGCGGTTGCAGATAGAGTTGAGATGCACAGGAATATTGGCGACCAACGAACCAATTGGAATACCCTTCTTCTCACATCCATCAACGCTATCACTCTCGCCGCCGCCACTACGGCCGGAATCGCCTCCATCAGCGGCGGCGGCGCTCCGGAAGCCGCCATGAAGGTGTCCTCCACGGCCATGTACGTGGCGGCGACGGGGATGCTTTCGATTGTGAACAAAATACAACCGTCTCAGCTAGCGGAAGAACAGAGAAACGCAGTGAGATTGTTCAAGCAGATTCAGAATCAAATTCAAATTATTTTATCCATCGGAAATCCAACGGCTGTCGATGTTAAGGAAATGATGGAAAAAGTTTTGGCCCTCGATGAGGCATATCCGCTTCCTCTCCTCGGCGCAATGCTCGAGAAATTTCCTGCTGACGTGGAGCCCGCGGTGTGGTGGCCCCAGAACAGAAGAAAACAGCCCAAAGGAATTAATCAGGGTTACAACGGCTGGAATGGGAAATTAGAAAAAGAAATGAGAGAAATACTTAATGTGATAAAAAGAAAAGATAAAGAAGAGTACTTGCGGTTGGGTGAAAAAGCGCTGAAATTGAACAAATTTCTTGCCATAAGTGGCCCTGTTCTGACGGGTTTAGCTGCAGTTGGGTCCGCGTTCGTGGGCTCGCCTTCTCACGGCGATTGGGCCGTGGTGTTGGGAGTTGTTGGTGGCGCGTTGGCGAGTGTGGTGAACGCGTTGGAGCATGGCGGGCAAGTGGGGATGGTTTTTGAAATGTATAGATGCAATGCTGGATTCTTTAATCTGATGGAAGAGTCGATTGAATCGAATTTGAGGGAAGAGGAACTGGAGAGAAGGGAGAATGGTGAAGTGTTTGAAATGAAGGTGGGGTTGCAGCTGGGAAGGAGTTTATCGCAGCTGAGAGATTTGGCGGAGGCTTCTTCGGTTAAAGGGGAAGACATTGAGGAGTTTGCGAGCAAACTTTTCTAGTGATTATTTGTATGCATGGAGTTGCAGTGAATATTTTGTGGATAAAAATGTGAAGTTGACTTAGTTTATGTAAATTTAGGGCAATTCTTTTATTCATATTTGTAAATCAATATTCTTTCTGATAAATAAATGCTTGGTTCCGTTGTTGATAGATTAATTAGCAGTGGATTCTTCTAAGAATTATTTGGGAAAGAGGCAAGAGCAATGTTATATATGAGTCAAATAAAATATTGTAAATGCATCATTGAAACAAAAAAAAAATATTGTAAATGCATCATTTGTGATTTTTTAATTTGTGTTGTAAAATAATTGTAGTATTCATTTAATATATAGATATCAAATACTAATTAATAGAAGAAACCATTTTTGGTGGGGAAGAGCAGTGTTATGGGTCAAATAAATTGTTATGCATCATTTTGAATTTTTAATTTGGGTTCTAAAATAACTGTATTAGGTGAGCCAGTCAACATATTTTCTCACGATAAATTAAGAGTGCTTATCCGATATGCACAAACATTTTTTCAGCAACACTTTCCCTTATCTCACGCCGTGGCGTTCAATGGAAACAATGTATAATTACTGATTGAATAAATTGTTTAGGGGGGTGCGAGGTTGGAAACCCGGATTTCCTAGTGTAATTCCTATTTTGTTAGATAGCTGAATGAATAATATAGGTCATTGAGACAAATAGGGATTACTAGTTATTTTAGTGTATCTACACATACAATACTCATTAGAATGATATAATAGGAAGTGAAATAGAAAATTGAAATTTGAAATATGAATCAGCGACATGGAATAAATCTCGCTCCAAATCGTTTGAATCCAAAATATAAAAAGGGACCATTACAACCCCCAAAGTACGGGCCAATTACGAAAAAATTAGAGGTTTTTCAAATTGCAAAAACCTCTTGAGGTTTGATTGAGCCGTATAATCTCATTTCATAAACAAAAAATATTTCAAAAAGTCCCCCTAAAATTTATAGAACTATTATAGTTATTCCGTAAAATTTAAGACATAATTAAACCTGAGGAGGTATTTTGTAACTTTTGCTCATAGTCTCTAATTAGTTTTTTTTTTTTTTTTTTGTGTGTGTAACACCATTTATTAGTTTTAGTATGTTGTAGTAACTTTTTTGAACAACAAGCAAACATTGACAATGATATCCCATGAATCAGATATTGGCCAAGTGATCAAGATTTTCAAATCTAAAATAGAGGTTTGGGGTTTGATTCTCGTTACCATTCTCCTCCCAAGATATGTATTTAAAGGAAAAAAAATTGATCCCAAAAATAGAGAAAAAAAAATTATTTTGTGAGTATCTCTACTTATATAAAACTTTCTTCTTTTAATTACAAATTGATAATTTGATATTATTAATGATGTAATTGTTTATACATAACAAATCACAAATTTTATTGATAGATTCATCATACCCGAGAAAATCAAAATGATGCAATACATTTATGGGTGTTCATTTTTCGAATCAATTCGAAATTCGATTTGGCTCAAATTCGAATTAGGATTTTTGAATTTTGAATCGAATTTTGAATATGAATATTCAAATCAAATAATGAACTGGAATTTTTTTCCGAATTCTATTCGAAAATCCTAATTCCAGATGAAATTCGAGTAAATTCGAATTCTATACAAATCTTTATTGCATAAGCGAATAGAAATAATATAATTAGTTGATGTATAAATAACATTTAATTTCACATGTCTATTATAATAAAATTATTGCAGTAGAATTATAACATTATTCATAACTAGTTTCATAGTTCAATCTCATTTCAAAGTCACAACATTTTTGTGTAGTTTTTAAATTGTCTTATAATGTGTTTAAACTTAAAAAAATAATATGTTTTTATCTGAAAAAAAGAACAATATATTTTTTATTTCAGTAGATTTCAGTCTTAAAATATTTTGTCTTTAGTTATTGTAATATTTTTAAAGTAACAATATAGTTTTGATAAAAAATTTGGTTTGGTTATGCTTTTGTTTCATTATAGAACTTTTCTGTTAGAAATAAAATTGAAATTTTACTTGAAATATATGTGTTTTGATCTAAAAAATATGGATATAAAATATAACCGTGCTTGGTTTATCGATAAATTTGGATTTTAGATTGACTCGAATTCAATTCAATTCGAAATTAATCAATTATGATCAAATTTCGAATTGAGGTTTTAAAAATTCCATTCGATAAAGTCGAAGAATTTAGAATTCGATTCGATCAATGAACACCCCTAAATAAAATTTACTTGACCTATAAAACTGCTCTTACCAAAAAAATCTTAAAAAATTAAATCCACTGTTAATCTATCAACATTGGAAACGAACATTTATTTACCAGAAAGAATAATGATTTAAGAATATGAATAAAAGAATTGGTTTTTGCTTGATATATCATATATGCCCTAAATTTACATAAACTAAGTTAGCATTCACATTTTTATCCACAAAAAATTAACCGCACACATAATCATTAGAAAAGCTTGCTTGCAAACTCCTCAATGTCTTCCCCTTCAAAAGAAGAAGCTTCTGCCAGATCTCTCAGCTGCGACAAACTCCTTCCCAGCTGCAACCCCACCTTCATTTCAAACACTTCACCATTCTCCCTTCTCTCCAGTTCCTCTTCCCTCAAGTTCGATTCAATTGACTCCTCCATCAGATTAAAGAATCCAGCATTACACCTATACATTTCAAAAACCATCCCCACTTGCCCGCCATGCTCCAACGCGTTCACCACACTCGCCAACGCGCCGCCAGCAACCCCCAACACCACGGCCCAGTCCCCGTGAGAAGGCGAGCCCACGAACGCGGACCCCACTGCGGCTAAACCCGTCAGCACAGGCCCGCTTATTGCCAGAAATTTGTTCAGTTTCAATGCTTTTCCACCCAACCGCAAGTACTCTTCTTTATCTTTTCTTTTTATCACATTAATTATTCCTCTCATTTCTTTTTCCAATTTCCCATTCCAGCCATTGTAACCTTGATTAATTCCTTTGGGCTGTTTTCTCCTGTTTTGGGGCCACCACACAGCTGGCTCCACGTCAGCGGGAAATTTTTCGAGCATTGCGCCGAGGAGAGGGAGCGGATATGCCCTATCGAGGGCCAATACTTTTTCCATCATTTCCTTAACATCGACAGCCGTTGGATTTCCGATTGATAAAATAATTTGAATTTGATTCTGAAGCTGCTTGAACAATCTCACTGCGTTTCTCTGTTCTTCTGCGAGCTGAGATGGTTGGATTTTATTCACAATCGAAAGCATCCCGGTCGCCGCCACGTACATGGCGGTGGAAGAAACCTTCATGGCGTCTGCCGGAGCGCCGACGCCGCTGATGGAGGCGATACCGGCCATAGTGGCGGCGGCGAGAGTGATAGCGTTGATGGATGTGAGAAGAAGGGTATTCCAATTGGTTCGTTGGTCGCCAATATTCCTGTGCATCTCAACTCTATCTGCAACCGCCTCTAGGATCGCGTAGAGTTTCGCCATCACTAATGGGTCGGGCCCACTACTATTCTCGTTTATTTTGGTAATTGTGTTGACATTTTTAGGACTAAACTTTTCATCGACCGTTAATACTTTTGTTGGAAGAGAAATACTGCTAATTACCCTCTTCGGGATATTAATTGTAGCCCTAATTATTCCTCTTTGCCTTGAGTTTGAGGAAGAAATTGAAGAATTCAAGAGTAAGCTTGATGCTTTTAAGGTTGCCATTAATGTTTTTAAGGATGTTGGTTTTGGTTTTGTGTGAGATATATAGTTGTAGACAAATATTGGAGTGAGAATTGATGAATGGTTGATTGCATGGTGCAAATGTGTATTTATAGAGATGAGAAGGTGTTTGACTGTGGACAATGAATTGAAAATGGTAGACTTGAAAAATAAATTTCAAGGTTTGATAATTTTGAACGGGTCCCTAATGAATGAGACTGTTTCAGGGCTTATTTGATATTTGAATTGTATTGGTGATGGTGGGAGTTTTAATTAGTTTTGGGCAGTTAGGATTGACTTTCAACGCAAAGAACATTTCTCCAAATAAGGAAAGGAGGACGAGATCAAGGACCTAGGGCTCGGCCAACGGACTCAACCGTTTTGTCTTTTTTTTTTTTTTTTTTGAGAATACTCAACCGTTTTGTCTTTGACCACATACATTTGCGGCTTAAATCCATTCAAGATTAGGAAATTGAAAATGATTGGTTAAAAATGGAAGTTGATTATGGTAAGTAACAGTGTTCGCGCTCGTCAGGCGGTGGTAAATTGGGGTCTAGTGTCTAGGCGGGGTTAGACAGTATAAATAGGATTTAGGGAATATAATTAGAAAAAAAAATATAGACAGCGAAGTGGAGCCTAATGCTCAGACGAGACTAGGCGGGTTATGGGTGTAAAAGAACCTAATGTTTTTTATTCGATTCGATATTCGAATTCGTATATTGTATTCGAATTCGAAAAGTTAGAGTATACGAATATGAAATATCATTATATTCGATCTGAGTATTCGAATAGTATTATATATATTTATATTTTACAAATCACTTATAGATAATCATTTTTTTATACATATAAGTATTTATTTATGTAGATTATTAATATATAACAAACTATATATTCACTAATAAAATGCCCAAACTAATAAACCCATATATAATAGTATTCTTGTAGTATATTCTAGATGGACTCGACAATACACTCTTTTTTGTTCATGTATTTGGTGATTAATATATTGTTAAAATATTTAACAATTTCATGCCTCGAAATTTTTATTTAGATTCTAATTATTGTTGCAATCTAATTATATATTGTAGGGAAAAAAAAGATAAATATAGGTTAAGATTTTAAATACGAATATTCGAATAGATCCGTATGTAATCAAATATATTTTCACATAAGAATAAAAATTATTTTTTTGTATTCGAACTTTAAAAGAATACGAATAAAAAAAAAATCTCTAAATGAGCCGAATATGAATATAATATCTTGATCTTCGACTCGATTCGATTCGCTTACACCCCTCGGTGGGATTACACGGAAATTTTTAGAACAATGGTAAGAAGGTGTTAACTATAATTATTATGTGAATATCAAATACTAAGAATCGTGTCAATATTAGTATTAGCTTTTGTAATTATCCATGTTTTCTTTTTTAGAGGAGATATATGGACTTGTACCAGCCTTGTAGTCTGGTGGCAAATCTTGAAATTCTCAGTGCCTGCGCAGAGATTATAGACTCAAATTTTAAAGACCCTCAAATCTTATAGGAGGAAAAGCTAGTCTACAGGGGCAGCGCATCCACGCTTACTCTTGGCACATATTTTCGCATTTTTGGTAAAAGCGTTAATGTTTTGAAAGAGCATAGCAAAAAAATGGGTAGTTGGCAGATTGCACCTAAATTACAATTCATTGGCATAATGCACCCTAAAATTGTAATTTTGGCAAATTACACCCAAGAATAGAATTAGTACATCACTTTGCATCCTCAAACAATTTCTGGGTAGAACTTCTACCCGCAAAGTACAAAACAAAAAATACGCATGGATTAGTTATGCTTTTATAAAAATCTTTAAAGCAAGCTCTTATATATTTAGGTTAAACAGAGCCATGTATTTACATAATCTTTCAGGACAACTCAGATAACCTTAAAAACAACTGTCTAACCAACCACACAGTCTTAAACATAAACAAGTGTACTTTAATATATAAGAGGGGTTTCATCTAAGCTGCTTCAGCAAACCCAACTCTGAGTTTGCCGTAATCGAACACAGTATGATAGCGACCCATAAATATATCTCCCAAGATCCTGCATGCCATAAAAATGTAATAATCAGCCACGATGAAAAAAATCGTTTTCATGTATTTAATATTCGTAGCGAAAATTACCAAAGAGGTCCACGGGGAGGAGGAATATCTAGACCGGTAAAACCACTTATGCATTGTGCTTCCGCACCCTCACCCACCTTAAGTATGTACTGATAAAACACCATAAAACCAACATAAGTCACACAAAACACAGATACTAAAAAGTGAAAACGAGATCAATCGCTCTTTGATGTCTCAAATTCAGTCAGTGAGATTTACGATGGATGCTAGAATTAGGAGCAGCCTAATGAGCTTATCACATAATATTAAATAGCGATAATTACAAAAACTAACCCTAAGGTTTACTCTAATTACAAAAAAAAACACAGTTATCTTTCAAAATTAAAGATACCCGACTGGCATTTGTTTCTATTTTACAAATTACACCCTCAATAGGGGGTATTTATTAGGTAAATACAAACCTCAAGGGGGTGATTGCAACACCTTAAGGGGGTATTTGTAATTTTGAAAGATAATTGGAGTTTTTTGTAATAAGCTAAACCTCAGGGGTAGTATTTGTAATTATCCATATTAAATAAGAAGAAAGAAATCATGGGAAGATGCAAGTTAGAAATCTGCCACATCGGGATCAAATATCAGGAGAAAAAAATGAAAAAAATTATTAGCAGTTAAGGAATGAATTTTAAGTACCTCTTTTGGGGACAGATCAAAGATTTTTCCACCGATTGTGAACGAAACACTAGGCATATAAGAAATGCTATCGCAGTCGACAGATGATTCTCCCATCGGATTAGGCATCCGATCACAGAGCTGCAAACGTCATCAGTGCCACATGCCCAAACATTACATGAGACACCAAAACTAATGCTGCTTAGCAGCCTAGTGGTAAAACCGGAAAAAAAAAAGGTGTACCTCATTGACATAGTTCAAGATGTGGTCTTGAGTCTTGTTTTGCCTGAGTTGGTTTTGCATCCAAACAACAGCCATTTCACAAGCAGGGCACATGGCGTCATGCACGCCAGATGATCGACCAGTGTTCTCATCCACAACACTCTCAATGCCCCCACTATGCAGAAACATGAAGAATCAACATCAAAACATTTGCGGGTTTCCAAAAAAAAAAACATTTGCGCAGAAACATTAATCACTCAATAAACTTTTCATTCGGAATTACGAATTTGCAAAAGCGTGGAAGTAAAGGGACTAACCTTACACCACGAGTTCCATCAAATGTGCATAAACCAACTTTAGAACATATCTTCTGTGGTTTTACCTGTGACATATTGGATAATGATTCAGTCCAACAAGAGAACAAACCAGAACTAGCAAGCACCTTAAAAACTGAAAACTGACACAGAATTGCAAAACAAGAAAAATCGCACGTGTTGTAAATTGTTGGTTCTTACCTGCGCCACAAGAAGATCCATAATAGTTTGCCCGTATTGTTGAACCACAGACTTGCATTCCTTGCTAACAACTCCAGAGGCTCCTATGGCATGGTTAATCATGGCAATCACAGTCTGCAAACATATGAAAAGAATAACAAAGCTAATCAACAGCCCAAGAAATCACGGTACTATTTAAATTACACTTTTTTTAAGCAAGCTTGACAATATGTAATTTTTAGTTGACAGTTTCAACCCCACAACAAATGATACAGACCATTTTTCACAAAAAATCAAGAAAAAGAAAAATTAGTCAAAAGACATTTAGTTTCATGATCTGAGCAGAAAACATACCGTTGGACCGGCAATGAGGGAAGTCCCAGAGTCAGCAATTGCCGCACATCCACCATTACAATAACCTAAAAAACACAAAGACATTAGACAATATCAGTACAAGGAACATAGTTTCAAATCCTGCATAAAAACTTTCTGATCAAGGAAAAATCTTTTTCTCTATCTCATGTTATGCTTTCTAGTAAAGTACGTGGTGCAGCACTGAAGCATCGGGCAGGACATACCACTTTTTTTGCCATCAATGAGAACATCACCCATCTCAAACTACAAAATTACCATCCAAGACAAAAAGTTAGAGAACGGCCCACAACGTTCTAAAAACGTTCTTGGCATCAAGAATTAAATTAGAAAACCAACCTGCCAGTACCCTTTCTGTGTCACCGGGACATATGTATGTTGTCCCTTGTAATGATTTGGATCGACACCACCAAAGACAATTTGACCACCTTGTTCATCATTCACATTCCGGTTGAGCCAAAATGAGAACACTGGATCCTTAACTAGACCTTGTGTAACCATGTTGTACCTGCAAGAAATGCAAATGTAATAACAGAATTTACCCTTCAACCAATTGTAGAAAAAGTAACACTTCAATGGGAAAATAAATGCAAGAGCATACAGGGAAATGGCAACCCCCTCCCCCCAAAACCACACCCTAAAAGGGAAAAATGAAGAAAATGAAATAAAAATAAAAGGGGGTCCAACTCATACCACACAGGGGTTGAATTTCCAACAGAGATCTCTTTGAAACCAAGTCCCAATATGCCATCAAACTTAGCAACCAAAAATGTAACACTTGGTTCACTTGTTGCCTCAATAAATTCCTGGCAACATCAATACTATGTTGTAAGTACTAGACTTTAATTAATCGACAGAAATCATAAACCAAAAGCGGAAGTTGAACAACCTGACTCTTGACGACTAGATCACCAATCTCGACGTTATCCTCACTAACGAATCCAGATATAGATCCACTTCCATATTGAATTGCGGCAGATCTTCCTGAACAATAAAATATGCCAACGACTCTAAAAATTTATCCATACATACCGACTAATTTATTTAACAAGTAAATAACAAAAACATAAAAATACTTAATTTCTTCCTCATATAATCGAAAAATATATGTCTCATTATTATTATTTTTTTTAAGTAGAATATTTTAAGCATCATGATCAACCCCCCTGAAGAATAACGACAATCACAACAAGTCAACTTACTAGTGATACACACACAGCAACAAATTTCAATATTATCCATGAGAAAATTGTCATTCTTACTTCCGGAATCTTCAAATTCATAAAGACCTTCAAAGATTTGCAAACATACACAAAATATAAGAGGGAAAATGGGAACAAAACAAACCGTTCTTTCTATAGGTACTTGACTGGCTCGACTTGTATTTCGAATGGAAGAGACACGGAACCTGCACCAAGATGCACAGCTTTTCAAATTTCTGGTCCTTTCTATACAATCAATGATAGACGTGTAACCAATCATTTCGATTTTACATAAAACTAACCAAATGTTTCGTCAATACTTACAGAAAAATAACATTTTGCAGACGGAACCCACAAATTGGAGCTACCAGTATCGAAAATAACAGTGAATTTCTGAGGGGGAGTTCCAACACCAATTTCTCCAAAGTACTGAGCATCCATGTAATTCTTCAACGCCACAATATCAGTCTCCGCATTATTCGCAGCTTTACCTCGGGGACTATACTTCCTTATTGAAGCTCTCAATGCTTCCCCTTCCTTGGAATCGAGCCGAGCGGCAAGACGATTGTTTTGATCCAACTTCAGCTTTTTCAGTCCAATTCTGATCAGCCCATCATCATCTGGTGCAGAAAATCCAAGAGAAAACAAGAGACTTGAAAGGAAAAGGCTGAGAGCAATTGTTCTGAATCTGATTCCCATTTTGACCTATAATAACATCAAATTAACATGTGAGTTCATTAATTACCCACAAACATGACAACAATGGAGCTATACAATTAGATACTAAAAGCGAAAAGTGATTTACTCAGAACCATATAATCCTTGCAATTTAAATCCCACCAAGTTGAGGTAATGATCATGCAAATCAATAAAGAGAGGTCCATTAATTATTCATTACAGATTTCATCAACGTCTAAAAGGATAACATTTTTTCCTAATTTACATGCAATTAAAAAATATTTCACAAACCCTCCATTAAAGTTTCCTTTTTCTCCATTTTCTACATGCAACAGCATATCCAGTAAGAAAAGTAAATCAGAGAGTAAGACAAGAGCCAAATATAATGAATAATAAGAAGAAAAGGAAAAAAACCATGAACCACCAGAAAACCATCGACAAGAACATAAAACTCTAACAACACTACTCAAAAAATTATAAATAATAATACCTAGATCATACATTAATTAATAATTATCAAAACTTAAACGATAAAAGGAAAACCAAATCACGAAATCTAAAATCAACGCAATGATAAAATCTAAGCACAAACCCTTTATAATTCTTCCCTTTCCGTTAGATTGTTCCTACACAGAGATTACAACAATCTACCATAAAATGCAATCAGCAAAGACATAATAAAAGATTTCCCCAGAAAATGTGAAACCATAATGAGAAAATGCACTCACCGAAAACATGAAAAAACAGAGCATTAAGAGAAGCTTTGAGTGAATATACGACTGAGCAGCACCAGTGTGTATAAATAGAAAATAAAACCAACTTTCTGAGATCAGCTATCTTGGGAAAATCCGAACCGTGAATTAAACTACAAGCTCTTTTCAGCCATTGGATTCATGAGGATGTCCCTTTCACGAGATGCTCGTTGTGGGGTATGCTAAAAAGTGGAAGCAAAGAACTTTTGCCGCAGGGTGGTGAGTTAGTTGCGTCGCGGCCCACGGGATTAAAATGCGCTCGTAAGATCTGAAGCGTTACTTATTTGATCGAACGGTGTAGGACAGAACCTGAGATCATGGGATGAGTGAAACGACGTCGGGAGGGGAGTAAAATACAAATTATAATAATTTGTGTAACTGAATACTTACGTGTCAGCGAAGTGAGGTAGCTTAACACGCGACGCTTTGCCCTTTCTTTTGCTTCTTTTACGAGGTTCGTGTTTTTTTTTTTTTTTGGATAACTCAGCCTTCCGCGACACTGACGATTATGCCGGCGACAACAGCTCCGATTCCTCATTGCTGCCGCCAAGGTAAAAGCGGGATGTGCACGACCGACCCAGGTGTTCGCGGGATGTGCACGCGGCCGAGCGTTGTTCGACGGTGGTCTGGCTGACGCATACAAATCCCGGCACGATGGCGGCGGTGTTTGACGGTCGAGCTGGCGCGCAACCAGATCCTCCTGTAAAGCCGCCAAGGTAAACCGCGGGATGTGCACACACTCGGCCAAGAGGTGTTCGACGGGTCTGCTGACGACTGTAGAGATCCTTCGGGTAAAGAGAACATAACGCCGACGACAACCAAATCCTAAGGTAAAGAGAACAATTATGTTCGACCCCCAATCTACTACGTACAACCGAGGATCCTTCCAGGTAAAGAGAACATAATCCGACGCACAACCAAATCCTCCTGCAGTAAAGAGAACAATTATGTTCGACCCCCAATCTACTAATAACGATCTCTCCCGAATCGAACCCACACGGATGTTATTCAAGATGAGTTCCCACCAAATCTTCACTCGCGATCTCTCCCGAATCGAACCCACACGGATGCTTTATTCAAGATGATGAGTTCCCACCAAATCTTCACCACTACCGCATATGCCGGGAGCAATTTGATGGAGTAGAGGATATAAACCCTAACCTCCACCCCACAAACAATTTGATGGAGCGAGAGATTTGAACCCCGACTCCATCCATCCCACAATTCTTGTGGTATGGGTGGGCTAAGCCACCTTGTTTTTACGAGGTTCGTGCTGTGTGAACGTTTTGAGGGTCGTTTTTGATGTTTCCCATTTTTCCTTTTTTTTCGTTTTCTTTTTTTGGTTTAATAGAAGGGTTTGCTTGAGAATTAAGAATGTAAAATTACTTTAATTTGATTATATTATAGATGCATTGACTTGTGTTTTTCGTATTTGGTTCTTAAATGGTATAGATAAGTTTTGAATTGCGGGGGTTTCTTTTTCAAAGAAAAAAAAAGTCTACCTTTCTTTTATAGTAATTATTATTTGATGGTTATTTCTTTCCTTTTTTACATAATTCTCCCACAACTTTAATTGCATGTAAAAAAAAAAAGGTTTCTTCAAAACTTTGACAAGAAGTTAATTAACATTTGAAGAATGGATTTGATCGTATTGATTGCCATATCATATAATTCATTTCATATTTGAATGAGGATAAGATTGAGAATTATGTCTCCTGATACGACATCCCTTTTTCAATCTCAATTTACCTTTGATTTATCTACTTTTTTAGCTCATTATATTTTTTTGGTAAACAACATTAAAAAAGGCCCTTTTCATTTGAATGTTATAATTATAAAATAGTCTCCTGTGATAATAAAGTAGTGTTACAATTTATTTTTAAATGACAAAATGGAAATTAAAATTAGAGAGCTGAAAGGATGGAAGTCTAATCTATACAACATTTTTGGTTTTGGGCTTGCATCCTATTATTGAAGAACTGTGAACGCATGAGCTAAAGTGTATTAAATCCGCAATAGATTTTGGGCTTAGGTTACTTTCGGTACAATATATCAAATTTGGGCTTTTAAACAAGTGGTCTGCTTAACAGAACACTGGTAAGTGGTAATTAGGTTTGCTGGGTTGAGACGCGCCTGCCCATTTTTTGGGCAGGAAAATTAATTACATTATGGGCCTAAGTTCATCAAAAACAATTATACCTTTTATGGCCCAAATATCATAGGGCTAAGCCTCCATAACCTTTTAACGCTGAAGATCCTAAATCTAGCTTAACACCAAAAAAATATGAGTTGATGTGCTTGTTTGGGAGAACCTATGTGCAAGTCCGTTAATAAAATGACCTTTTTAATCAGTGACTTTACAAAAAAAAAAAATTATAATTATGACTTCTCTAGTTTAGACTTTTGAAGAAGTAACTTATCCAAAATTCTATTCTAAATTAACAACTAAACATCATTTTTTAATGAAATTGACTTTTACACCCTGATAAGGGTTAAATTAGTACCGGGCCGATTTGTTAAGCTTGCCTGTTGGGCCGACCTGCTAATCCCAACGTATGGGGCCGACTTGTTGAGTTTGCCTATTGGGCTGACCTACTAAGCCCAACGTATGGGGCCGACTTGTTGAGTTTGCCTATTGGGCTGACCTACTAAGCCCAACGTATTGGGTCGATCTGTTGAGCTTGCCTATTGGGCCGACTTACTAAGCCAAACACATAGAGCCAATCTATTGGGCTTGTCTATTCACCCGACCTGTTAAGCCCTGAGTGTGGGTTTAACTTGCCAAGCCCTAAAGTGTCGGGCTGGTCTACTAGGATTATATATATTCAGCCGATCTATTGAAACCTACTCAATAGGTTGATCTACAGAGGCTTTGGTTTGAATTAGGCTCTCATTTGAGTTGGTTTGCTGCAGCTCGGCTCCAAGAGTAAGGGCGATCCCTAAGGACAGATTCAGAGGGAGATTCCTTGCACAAACATGAAGCCATTAGCGTGGTGGTCCGAGGTGTAACAGGTCAGTTCGGGTCTGAAGTCCTTCGAAGAAAAATTAGGGTTTTAGAAGATCCGATCCTATCTTAATCATGATTCTGTTACCAAATCGTAACAGAATCTCAGATTTTACGAAAACTCTAATCCGGGTTAAGCTATAAAAGCCCAAGTCCAGGTTCATTCTTGACCTCATCACACTTTTATTTTCCCATATTATATTTTCGCCTCTTGCTTCTCTTCCAAGTTTGTGACTTAAGCATCGGAGAGGGTACGCTGGAGCACCCCTCCGCCCTCCCCTTTGTGCAGGTTTCACGGCGGAGTTCGACCGAAAGGCTAGTTCGCGGAAGAGGAGTATTTTGAGAGCAACACATCCAAAAATACATCTCAAAAGTGTTCCAAAACAAGCACGAAGTGTTTGTGCTTGTTTGGGAGCACTTTTGAAATGGACTTTTGGATCTAAAAGTCCATTTTAATAAATTTTCATGTTTGGTGATTAATTTTGAATGGACTTTTGGATAAGCGACTCCTCCAAAAAGTCCATTATAAATAAGTGAGAATGAGAGGCTTTTTCAAAAGTCCATTTCCGATACGTCCATTTTCTGAATGGACTTTTCCATAAGTGCTCCCAAACAAACACTTTATAATTTTATCCAGCAGCACACAAAGTTAAAGCCCAAAAGAATATTTAACACAATTGTATCATCAAATATAAAAATTGGATAAAGCATTTATTACTTATTTGTTATGAAATACAATACGATGCTATATATAGGGAATTGCAATTTTTTTTTAAAAAAAAAAATCTGTCATATTTCCTTCGGGTTTACAATTTACCATTTTGGACTACCATGGGGCATATCTTCTTTCCATTGACTCTAGGTATTTTTCTCATAATTTCATAAAACAATTATTCAATGCCAATTTTAATTGCAGTTTCAAGGAAGTCATTATCATATTTGAATTTATATTCATGACTATGTCAACATGATATTGACGCCCCTTTTATTTTCAGAAAACAATCCATTATTCTAATAAACTGTGTGACAGCAAAATTCTCCCGTTCTAGGTACTAATACAAATATTGGTATTCCTCAAGGACTTAAAAAAGTAACAGTATTACTGATTTCTGTTTTCTTTCTAATTTAGAATCCACCAAAATATAAGATATAAGGATCATATCCATATGTTTCCATTTTCAGTTCCTATTTTCAGTTGTTTCGAAAAAAAAAAAAGTTCGTATTTTCTGTTTTATACTATTTATAAACTTAGAAACATGTTTGTTTGATGTGTTCACACCGAAAATTACTTATTTCTACATTTACTTTCTCCCAAAAAATTCACTATTAACTTATTCTCACAATTTTTAAATTTATTTTTAAACATATTCTCCTATATTATCATTCAATCACACCCACATTATCACATCACCATTTCCTCAACTCCCAATTAATAAACTCATAAATATGTGAAAATTATATTATATAATTTATAAACAATTCCAAACACATTTCACTTCATCGCATACTTTTGGGGATAAAATTAATTAATAAATATATTCTATTAAACATCATCTCACTACAAGAAAATTTCACTTTACCGACAGAATTTACCGACAAAAATGATTTTGTCACTAAATTTTATAATTACCTACAGAATACCTACAGAATAAAAAATGTCATTTTCCCCCAAATTATACCAACAAATTTAAAATGATTCTGGCAGATTTTCAATTACCGAATGATTTTCTATAGGTATTTACCAACAATTTTAGATTCTGTAGGTAAATATTTTACCTACAATGATTTTACCTACACTTTACAATTTTCTTAACATTTACCTACACATTTTTCTGTAGGTAAACTGGTTTTTTCTTGTAGTGTCTCATTCCCAAACATCTATATATATACATATATATATATATATATTCTCAATATTTGAATTTGAGCCAATCATAATATCTATTTCATACAAAAACTATTTAACCCAACAATCTCAACCAAAATAGTGAATGAAAAATATCAATCAATTTATCAGTACTCATAAAAAAATAATTAATCCTAATCAGTGTATGACGTCCATTACCCAATTGTCAACTAAGTACAAGACTAAACGCAGAGTCCCCATTGGTCAATGGATTCACATGGAAGCATGTGGAAATCAGAACTCAGAAGTCCAAGTAGACGTATTGTACGGTGGATGCAGTACGGTGCGGTGCGACCCACAATGTCACACGTTCGATTTCTTTATTTCTTTATTTTATTTTTCTAAAGTACAAGTATTTGAAGCACATGATTGGTTGGCACATCCATTTCATGATGACATCTGTGTGGCACGGAAGTCAATAACGTATCTCACTGTACCGTTAAACAATATTAACTTATTCCCACGCTAACCTTTTATTATTACTTAATCATGTTTCAATAATGCCTTCCTAGTGATTCATCAACTCTTCTTACTGTTGTTATATAGAGTAATATTTGTCTTTTCCTCAAAAGAAAAAAAAAATTCTCATCTAAAATTTGGTTGAGTCAAATTGCATCCCTTGATTTTAAGTGCATAGAGTAACACTTGGGTTATCTCCAAATCCAGTTTCTTCTTACATTAAAATTTGGAAAATACTCCCTTAATAATATTCATTAATTATACCCTTATTTTATTTTTATTTTTTTGTGGAAGGAAAATACAAGAAAACTCGTTTCATTCTAAAAAGTCAAACTTTCATGTTTATGATTAAAAGAAAATAACACATTGCCATAGCCATTTTGCCAAGCTTGGCAAAAATCGTTTGAATTTTCTAATTGGTTTAACCCACCACCTTACTCCGCCAATGCTAAGCCGATCGAGCTCCACCACTGACTCTACTGATGACCTGTGCCCAAAGGATTATAAAGAGGAGCTAGAGAGTTTTCTGGCTTACTTCTTCCACTATCAAGTAATTAATTATCTGGGAAATTATAGCAGATTATTAAAATAGTGTATGAAAATTGTTAGCCCTTAATTATACATACATGGCAAATAAATATTTATAGAGTGATTGAAGCTAGAGTTTTTCGGATTCCCGGAGTTTGCAATGGGGAATCTAAAGTTTATCATGGGGATTTCAGGGTTTGTTATCGGAGAAGATTTACCAGCTATTGCAGGAAGAGATTTCTCTAAAAGGATTCATATCCTTAATCGAGGAATTAAACAATTTATTTGTTTATCCGAAATTTCTTTCTTGAGTTGTTCCTTTACCCTAAACTAAACTCGTGCTATCTTTTCAATGACTCATTATCCCGAGTTGTTTCAGAGAGCTCTTTCCTTGCATCTCTTAATTGTCATTCAGGCCGGTTCAGATAGACCAAATTAGGTCAGTTTGTAACATGTCGAATCAACAATGCTAAATGCTACTTACATATATGCATGATTTAACATGCTAATTGTAAGTCACTATGGTTGTCAATTTTAAATTGTATGCCATACAATTTACATTAGTAAATGATTTTCATAATATTTAATTTTGAATAAAAAATACAATTATTCATTACGATTAATACATTAAGTTAACCCTAAAAGAAAACTCTTCACACTATATATGACTAACAATGAAGTCTAAAGTCTAAACTTTTTTTTTTTTTTTT
This sequence comes from Rehmannia glutinosa, assembly GCA_016081115.2. Taxonomy (NCBI): domain Eukaryota; kingdom Viridiplantae; phylum Streptophyta; class Magnoliopsida; order Lamiales; family Orobanchaceae; genus Rehmannia; species Rehmannia glutinosa. The sequence goes on along the minus strand of CM071929.1, from coordinate 9,426,800 downwards.
GGACTGGTAAACTATTATTTCTATATTCGTCATTATGCTCTGACATTATTGGAGTGGAAAATATCAAAGGAAGTTGCCTTGAAGTTTCTATCCCAAATTTAATGTCTATCCAATTTTCTATCCCCATTTACGTGTCAAACAAATAATGGCCGAAGTTGTTGACCTCTCAAATTTGATTATTCCTTTTAATGGTCTTCAATCTGTACTATTAGTCTCCAAATTGTCTACATTACTTTTGTTGTTTTCCCCTTTTTTCACAACAATTTGTCATAATTCAAAAAAAAATAAAGACAAAAAACAACAAATAATCCAAACACCATAAACTGTTTTTGTCTTTTTCATAATGTATACTGTAAAAGTAAAAGAAAAAAATGTAATTCTGTGTCCTATACTTTCCCTTGGTATTACATTAATATGAACACGTCATTACACACAGGACCCCACCAAAAAATGAACAAAAATAGAGAAAAAGAACAATAAAAGCACGAAAAATGGGCTAATAACAATAAACTGTATTATTCGATTAATTCCCTGGATAACTGTCGCTGGTTTTGCTGCTATCAACAGTATATACGTCGGCATTGTTATTGGGAGTAGCGTTGCTGTTGTTATTTGAGTGAGCGCCACCGATGACGGCGGATATGGCCGCCGCTAAGGCGGCCGTAAAATTCGGATCGGCGGTGATGGCCGCCGTGGCGGCGCTGAGAGTGTCGGCGTATGCCGGTTGCTGATGTTGGGCTTCAATATTAATGTCCTGTGACATTTGGAGGCCGGAAAACTTGGACTGATTATAAAGGGCTTGGCCCAACACTTGAGGAATTTGGGCCGGGGTGAAGTTTTGGTGGGGCCCAACAGGGAATGGGGTCTGGAATTGTGGGGCGGGTCTTTGGAAGTGTAAGGGGTTTGGGGTTTGGGTTAGGTCAAGTGTGATTGTGGGGAAAGGCGCTGAAGCTGAGATTGTGGCCATGTTGGGTGAACATGGAAGTATTGTTCTTGAAAGAAAATTAGGGTTCATTAAGCCGTCGGCGCTCGGCATGGAACCGGAGAGAAGCATGTTCGCGGCGGATGAGGTGGTGGATGCCATGGCCATGGCGGCCGGTGGCAGAGGGTGGTTGTGTGTTCCTTCGTAGGTTGTGATCAGGATTGTTCGGTCGTCCGCACACCTTTGAACCTGTAAATGTCGTAACATGGAAATTATTAGACCTAGATTTTAATCAACCGATTCAAAGATATAATTATGATACTAATTGAAGCAATGGTATATCTTATTTAGTAATTCACTATATTATTTCATAAATTGTTCTAATGATAAGACTGTATCATTATTTCCCTCAAAAAAAAAAAAAGACTGTATCATTATTACAGACTTGTACGTTCACATAGTATGTCCACTAAAACACTAGATAACATGGGTTAAGATTTTCTATTTCATTGTCCGGGTATCATGTATTCATAAATTCAAATAACCAGCATCACATATATATCTTATATAAATTTGTCATTCATCTAATAAAGTGTAATACTAAATTTAAAAAGTAGAACATATATAAATGTCATAACACGAAAATTATAAGCCCGAGTTTGTAATTGACCGATCAATTAAAAGAAATAAATGATGACACTAATTGAAACATATGATATCTCTCATTTCATATATTGGGTTATACTAAACCGATATCATTATTGCATACTTTTTTTTTTTTTTTTTTTTGATGACGGGGAACCATGGCACCGCTACTCTTCGAACAAGATTTGGATAAACCCTGGCCGGGACGTACTAGCCCCGCAAACTACGCCAACCAGGTAAACCACACTAGGCAAGTTTGTGCGTGACAGCTCAACCAAAGAAAGTGTTGGTAGGAGGAATCGAACTCGTGACCTTTCAGTCCCGCGCTCACCTACTCCACCAACTTGGCTACCCTTGCGGGTTCATTATTGCATACTTAGACATTAATATGAATTCCAATTTTCTATTTCACTTTCTATTTTATCTTTCAGGTATCATGTGTTTGAAAATTCAAATAATCGACATCACATATTTATCTTATAAACATTTGTCGAGTCATCCATCAAACAATCTAGAGAATGATAATAATAAAGAAGTTAAACATACTTGTTTGCGCACTGGACAGCCGACTGCCATTGTACAACGATAATACGCTCGTGGACACGGGTTCCCTTTGGCCATCTTTTGTCCGTATTTTCTCCATTGGCATCCATCGGTAATCTTTAAATGGCCAAAAGAAACATGTAAATATTTAGCACCAAAAGAGACACTTCAAAGAACTTTAATTCAAACATCAATTAATCCTATTAATACTCGAATTCAAGTAAGATAAACGTCATGTGTATAATAATGACATCGGTTTTGCTTACCATTGGAGCTTCTGAGCGAGCCCGGACGGAGACACGAGCTTTCCTCATGGTGGCCTCCGCCGATTGTTCGACGGCATTGGAAGGACTCAATTTAGGAGCCTTGTTAGGAGCCCAGCTTTCAGATTCAGGGTTCTCAGTCCTCTTATTATTATTTCTTGATAATTCAACTTTTTCGTGAGGTGATCCAGAAAGCTTTCTTTCTTCAGAAGAGGAGTCGGATTGTTCATGATCAGCCATCTGATTAGTAACACGTGGAGACAAGTCCAAAAACTGTCTCGGAACCAACACTCCTCCATTTTCCAGTTTCTTTTCTTCAGATTTTCTCTCAACAGTCTGGAAAAAATATATATAATAAAATTAGCCTTTTGGCATCAATTATAAATTAGATCAATATAAGTGAATTAAAAAATTAATTATATAAGTACCTTGTCCACTTGTGAATTTTGTTGGTGTTGCATCAAAGTCACAAGCTGCATCTGCATAGCGGTGTAATTGTTGCTCACCTGAGCAAGCATCCCTCTTAACCTCTGATTTTCAGCTTTCATTCTTTCAAGTTCAACTTGAAGTTGTCCTACCTATATATATAATCATAAAATTAAGTACTTATTCACAATATGACTAAAACTGAAGGATTAAAGTGCAAAAAATAATAAATTTCCATAATTAAATACCTCGATTTTAGCTCGCCGATCTTCCACGTCACAATACATCCCATCATCCACCGTCGATTGATCGCTTCCATTGTTAGCCGTCAAAAGTTGCAAACCGGTCTATACAAATAATCGAGAATGAAATAAATAATCAATATACAGTAATTATATTATAATCTTACTTACCAATAGCCAAAAAAAAAAAAAAAACTCACGTTTACTTCAAATTCTCTGCCGGTGACCGAATTATTCTCCTTTTTCACAACAGCGTTAACTTCATTAATAGGCCTTTTTTTCTCCGAGAAAAAATCCACTTCACGTCCTAAACCCACCGGCTGTTCACCGCCAGGTGGCGGTTGCTCTCCCCTAAAACTGGAATTCGCAGGAAACATATTAATCAAATCCTTGTTCCGATGATTCAACCTCGGACTCAAATTAATTCCAAAAACTGATTTGTTCACGAAAAATCCAGCTTGATCACAATTCTCAAGGCTTATACCCCATCCTTTGTCCATAAATAAAATCAATAAACAAAGAGGCTAAATCTGGTGAAAAATATTTATGGCTATGATTTATGTTATTTATACAGAAGAAAAGAAAGAAAGAGAGAAATGTGAAGAGGCTGAGAAGTCTTTCACAAATGCAATGGACGAGTCTATATAAAAGAGTTGTGAAGCAGTAAAGGTGGAATTTTTCCTTTTTTTTTTTTTCTACGTAGACTTGTAAATTTACAAGATTTGACGTGTGTGAACCGTGAAGTGAAGTGAAGTGAGAAAGGTGAAGGGGTTTTTGATAAAGTTACGTAAGGTGGTGCGTCAGGGTTGGTTGACAGGTGGCATCGGCCCACATTTTAGACTCGTGAGAGAGAGGGGAGGTTTTCGTCAAGACTTGAGTTTGACTCGTTCGAAATTATTTATGGAAAAGGAAAATACTAAAATAGGGTGCGAAGGGCATTTCATGAAACCATGGAGGGCTATAAAGGGTAAGAAAGTAAAAAGAAACCCACCGCCCCGAGCAATGCGGCGCGTTCCACGTGATGAAAATGAAAAGGTTAGAGAGAAGCTTGGAGGAAAAGAAAAGTCAACGAATTTGACGGCCAATCTCTTGTGGGTGACTCACGATAAGTATCTTTAGTTTGGTATATATGATCTTATGTTGATAATATAATAATACACTTGGGCAAATTTATATTATGTTAAGGGGTCATAGAAAATCTCAAATTGGCTGTTACATTTTTATTATGAGTGTAAAATCGCACTAAACAAACCATGTTCGACAAGCTCAACTTAGTGTTGCACAGACTCAAACTGCTTTTTCTTTCTCACTCATAGATTTTAAGTTTGCGTCTGACTAATTATATGGACAAACGACCTTGTGTGCCCCCCTTCAATTGTTACCATTTAAATTTGGACGTGATCGCAACATATACGCAATATGTCTCGACATTCGATTATTCAACTAGCACATGGAAATATTGATGAATTTGTCTTCCAAGACTCCATGGAGACTTTGCCTTCCAAAATAAATATTGCATTTTAATTTTTGATTATGAATTCGGTTTTGATTTTTGGTTTCCGCTGACAGAGCCAAATTTGAAATAATTTTTTATACATATTATTTTTATGTAACATTTTATAATTATTTTTTATTATAAAAAGTAAATAAATAAATTTATAATTTGATTTAGTATCTATAACTTCTGTTATAAAATTCAGTTAATCAGTAAGTTGAACAAAATATCAAAACCTTAAGTTATAATTGAATCGAGTAGATTAATTCGTTTCTATTTTCAATTCATGATTTCAAGAGATGAAAATTCCGATTTGACAAAATGTGCACCCCTAAATTTAATATTTTAGTTAAATACTTAATAAATAATAAAATTAAATATAGCAGATATTACATTTCATTCACTAAAAATGTAGTAGGGGGAAGGAGATGTTAGGTATCACAGGATCATTATGAAACTAAATGGATGAATTTGAGAGAAAAATACCAATTCTATTTCACACAAGAATAGATTTACAGGAGATTTACAAACTCTCAAAACTTCACTCAATCTCTCTAGGATTGATTTTGATCACTCTCAAGGATCTCTCTTCTCTCTATGATATTCCACTAACTGGGGATGATTGGTTTGAAGAATGAAGACCTATTTATAGATGGATGTGGGAGGGTAGGTGGTTGAAGCTTCAACAATGGTGGGCTTGTTGGGAAGCTTCATACTTTTCCTTGTCAAACTTGATCACCAACTCTTCAAAGATGGATGGCTTCTAGATGGAGTATGTATGTGGCTGGAAACCTAAATCAATTCTTCAATTCTCCTCCAGCCATATTCGGAATCAAGATCCCCTGTTATGTCTCTCGCATAACTCAAGCTTTTCTCGTGTAACCACCTTCAACATGTCCGATGGATTCTCCTTTGTGTGGATTTTAACGAGTTTCAATTGTTGTCGTTCTATCGTCTCGCGTATCCAATGATATCGAATGTCAATATGTTTTGTACGGGAATGGTACATTGAGTTCTTGCTCAAGTCCAGAGCACTCTGACTGTCACAATGTACCTTGTAATCTTTTTGCTTAATTCCAAGTTCTTGGAGATAACGCTTTAGCCACAACATTTCTTTACCGGCTTCCAAGTGGCAAAGAATATACTCGCTTCATTGTGGATAAAGCAACACACTTCTCTGCGATCTTGATCGCCATGAAACAGCTCTCCTGCGAAAGTGTAGAGAAATCCACGAAGTTGATTTTTCATCACAAGATCTCTCCGCCATATCTCGCATCTCAGTATAGCCCTCCAAGACTGGATCAGCTCCCCCGTAACAAAGACATATTTTCGACGTACCCTTCAAGTACCTGAGAATCCATTTCACTGCCTCCCAATGCTCCTTTCCGGGGTTAGAGAGAAAACGACTCACTGTTCCCACTGCGTGAGCAATATCTGGTCTTGTACACACCATTGCATACATCAGACTTCCAACTGTTGAAGAATATGGCACCGATGACATTTCCCCGATCTCTTCCTTGGATGAGGGACATGCACTCTTGCTCAACTTGAAATGGTTAGCTAGTGGAATGCTGACTGGTTTGGTGTTGTTCATATTGAACCTCTCGAGCACTCGTTCAATATACTTCTCCTGAGATAGCCATAACCTCCGGTTCTTTCTGTCTCGAACTATCTGGCATTCCCAAAATCTGTTGAGCCGGCCCTAAGTCTTTCATGTCAAAAGACTTGAAAGTTCTTTCTTCTGCTGACTAATCTTCGTTGTATCTTTTCCCATGATCAAAATATCGTCTATGTATAGTAGGAGAACAACGAAATTTCCATCTGCAAACTTTTGAATGTAAACACATTCATCTCGCATTAGTCTTCTTGAGCACTGACTCACCATACACGAGTCAAATTTTGTGTACCTTTGCGCTTGGTGCTCGCTTGGACCATACAAGCTCTTCTTGAGCTTGCAAACGAGATTATCACCGAAATCTCAAAACCTTCCTCGCTCCATGTAGATCTTCTTTGAGATCTCCGTGAAGAAATCTTTGTCTTCACATCCATCCTTCAAGCTCCAAGTTCATACTTGCTACTAAGCCAAGAATAACTCTAATTGATGTCATCTTGACTTTGGTGAAAAAATCTCATCAAAGTCGATTCCTTTTTTCGTTGGAATCCTCGACTACCAAGCGAGCTTTGTGTTTCACCACTTTTCCGCTACCATCTTTCTTCACTTGAACACCCATTTGTTTCTTAGTGCCTTCTTCCCTTTCGGAAGTTCTACGATCTCATAAGTGGAATTCTTCTCAGAGATTCCATTTCATCTTGCAATGCTTGCAACCATTTTTCTTTGTCCTTATGAGATACTACTTCTTGAAACTCTCGGTTCTCCATCTTGATGCGAAGGTAATCGGATTCGAATATCTTCTATATGGAATCCGCCCCTCGTTCGCACCTACGAACTTCCGGAACAATGAGGAGATCCACCATCATCCTGGCTTTCCACGATGGTATAAGAACATTTGGTAGAGCGGGTTGTGGCTCCCCGCGCTCAACACCTTCTTCTACCTCTTCATATTCTCGCTCCTCGGTATATCTTCGGCACTACGCCACCGTCTCTCACGACCCGGTTAAGTGCCGCATCCGAGATTTGAGCACCAATATTTGACTTCCGAGACATTGTGGGCTTTTCAATGTCTTATATTATCTTACTTTCATGGAACACTACGCCCTACTTCGAGCACCTTCTTCTCCTTTGGATCCCATAACTCGTATCAAACTCTTCATCTCCATAGCCAATGAAAATGCATGGAGTGGTCCTTGCATCAAGCTTCTCGAGCTCTTTGGATACATGTGCATATGCTAAACATCCAAATACTCTCAAGTGGGAGTATGATGGATCCTTCCTGCACCACGATTTCTAGGAACTTCAAAATTGATGTAATCGATGGTGATTTGTTGATCGGGTAGCAAGCAACTCGATCGCTTCTCCCAGAATGGCTTTGGCGGCTTAGCCATCCGAGCATGCTCCGAACACGTTCCATGATTGTCCGGTTCATTCTTTCCCGGTGACACCGTTATGTTGAGGGTGCGTGGGGGATGTTTTCTCATGTCGAATGCCATATGTTTTGCAATAGGCATCGAACGCTTTAGAAGTGTATTCGCCTCTATTATCCGATCAAGACACTTCACTTGTTTCCCGTTTCACGTTCTACCATGACATGAAACAATTTGAAATATTTAAACACCGATCTTTTGTCTTTGAAATACACCCACAACTTTCGAGAAGCATCGTCAATAAATGTCGAAAGTATTTGTTACCGCCTAGTGATTCAACCTCCGGGGGGACCGCAAACATCGAGTGCACCAAATCGAGCAACTCGATCTTCTCGTTAAAGAGGAACTAAACGAGACTCTTTGTTGCTTACCAAATAGACAATGATTGCAAGGATCCGGTGCGCCTTCCTTGTCAACATTGATAAGCTCTTTCTTCTTTATCGGGTAGACAACCCTTTCTCACTCATGTGACCGAGTCTCGATGCCACAAATTTTGAGAAGCCTCTTTCTCAAAGAATGTTGAGGCTATATCGTACATATTTTCACATGAGTCTTGTACAACGTGCCACAAATGTGTCCTCGAGCAACTACCATAGTGCCTCTTGACAACTTCTACGTGCCTTTGGTGAAATGATTATCATAGCCTGTTTGTCGGGCAATCCCCGAAAGTAGATTCACCAAGATCGTGCACATGCCTCGACATCCTTCAAAGTGATTGTACTCGACATTTGTCTTTATCGTATATCACCAATTCCTACAATTCCGAGGAATTGGAATTTCCCATCTTCACCGCTGCTCCAAAGTCACCACCACTTTGTATGTTGTGAAGTAGTCATATGAGGAGTTACGTGGTAAGACGACTGCAGATCTACCACCCATTCTCAGTATCTTCTCTTGAGATGTGAAGCGCATGTCTCATCATGGGTTGAGCAGAGCGCTACATCTCCGGGAATGATAGCTAGCGTTTCTCCACCCTTATTCTTCTACCGGGAACCGCTCCGACCTTGCTCCTCTAGCCATTTATAGCGATTCTTCTTCATATGACCCTCTATTCCACAAAACGGTGATGACATTTATATGTTGGTTTTTCGCCATCGGTGGATCTTCCCCTACTTTTGCCTCTCCTTTTGCCTCTACTACTTCGTTGTTGCTTCCCGTGTTGTCTCCTCGATTTTCCGTCACAAGCGGCACGGGTCCGATCGTGCCCATGTCTTTTTCTTCCGCCTCCTCATTGAATAGGGCATCCTTAACCATAGACATGGTAAGTTTGCTTTCTCGGGCCGTTTGCCGAGAAACAACTAGTGTTTTCACTATCGGGAAGTGGCGAGAAGTAGGAGAGCCTGCATTTCATCTCCAAGTGGCATCCCTACTGCAGGCGATAATTGGTTTACCAAGCTCGGAACTCACTAAGTATGCTCTGCGAATCAAGTTCCATTTTTACCTTCATGTTGACTAAGCGCCTCATCAAGGGCCTTATTCCGAGCGGTCTTGGGCCTGGTACATGTCCTCCAACCGCCAGGAGGGCATATCGTCTGTCTCGTGCGCGATACGGTGAAAGACACTATGGTCAATCCATTGTCGGATCGACCAATAGATTTTTATTCGACTTCTTCCACTTTCGGTTGACTTGGAAGATCGGGGTTAACACCCTTTAGCTCTATGGGATCGAACAAATCTTCTGATTGAGTAGATCTTCCATCGGGGTTTCCATAACGTGTAATTGGTAGCATTGAGCATAATCATAGCTCGAGGAAGATGATGTTGACTCATCCGTGGCCATTTTCACCTTCCAACAATTAGTTCACAAAGATAGAGATTGAATCTCACGAAACGGAGTATACCGTCACGTCCGGAATGGTAAAAAATGGTGGAATAAACACTTTGGGGTTAAAATTTCAATTTCTGAAAAAATTTGGGATTGATCTGCAATTTTCTGAAAATATAGGGACCAAACTGAAATATCAAGAAGTTCAGGGACCGTAATGAAATTTCAGAAAATCTGAGGATCAAAATGTAATTTCCAAAAAGTTGAGGGGTCAAAAAATGAAAAATATAAAACTCAGGGACTGATTTGTAATTAAAAGGAAATTTGAATGCAGATGTTACTGTTCATCTTCTTCCTCAGAGTTCCGGCAGCTCATGTACGGCCGTCCGATGTCCGTTTTTCGATCCGAAAACACGTACGAACTCGATCGATCGGAGAGAAATCCAATGGAATACTGAAAATTGAGTTTTAACAATCTTTGAAAAAATCGAAATTTCAGACCTCTGCAAATTCCGGCGAGCACTCGACGAGGCTCGATACCACTTGTTAGGTATCACGGGATCATTATGAAACTAAATGGATGAATTTGAGAGAAAAATACCAATTCTATTTCACACAAGAATAGATTTACAGGAGATTTACAAACTCACAAAAACTCTCAAAACTTACTCAATCTCTCTAGGATTGATTTTGATCACTCTCAAGGATCTCTTCTCTCATGATATTCCACTAACCAGGGATGATTACAATGAAGAATGAAGACTTATTTATAGATGGATGTGGGAGGGGTAGGTGGTCTTCAACAATGGTGGGGCTTGTTGGGAAGGCTTCATACTTTCCTGTAAATTTGATCACCAACTTTTCAAAGATGGATGGCTTCTAGATGGAGTATGTGGCTGGAAACCTAAATTGAATTCTTCAGGAGAATCGGTCTCCAATAGACAATAGGTTTGAGGTTTGGGAGGATGCTAGGGGTTGAGAGTTGACTGTGACTGTTAATTGATGGGCAAGTGGTAAAGTAGCCACGAGACCGCGTCATTTGCTTAGACTTCAAGGGTTGGATTTTTGGGATATGTGACCTTAAGATATATATATTTTTCTTGAAATAATGTGAAGACAAAAGTATGGTTATCCAACATTTATTTCAATCGCTTTTACGGTTTGTTCGTATATATCTTCTATTTTCCTCCCCTCATTTCCTTGTCAACCAGCATAATATATGGGAATTAGCAAAATTGAGTTGTATTTTTGGATTAGTTTAGATACTTATTATAAAAAATGGAGAACGAACTTAATTACTATAAGTTAAAGAACAATATCAAAGTTGTCATATATTAATTATGCATTAAACAATACAATTTCGTTGATATAAAAAAATACAATTTTGTTTATCTTTCGCAATAGTATTTTTTGCAAATGCAAATAATAACAAAATTAATAGTTAGTGATAAACAAAATTATTTTATAAAAGTCATCATTACAGTAATTAGCTAGTAACATGTATAATGATAATTTAATGACAATAAATAATGACATTTTAGTTATACACGTGTTATTGATTATTAACAACTTTGACAATTCTCGTCATAGTTAACTTTCTTTTTTTAAGTACAATGGGAATACTAGGAGATGAGACACACACTCATATGAGATCGAACTCGCAACAATCGCCCTTATAACCCAAGACTCTATACGGGAGAGTACAAGATTGATCTCCATTGTTAACTTTTTTTTTGTTGAAACAAACTTATTGCCATGCATGAAACATTAGTGAAATGTTAATATTATGATTTATCTTATCAGTAATATGATATTTTGTGTGATAGGAGAAGATGAGTTCATGTACTCGATAATTGATTGCTATATCTTATAAAGTGTCCCTAAGGACTAAAATGAAATATTTTTATGAAAGATTTGAAGGATTCTTATTTTTGGGATCTGAAAATTTAATAATTATTTTTATGGAATCAGCTTTGCATCCAAATTATGTCATATAATTGGTCAATGGATTGGGCAGTTGGGCTAAGCGTGAGATTTGCCTTCCCTATATATTTCTATACTTCATATAGTAATTCTCAAGGCAGTCATAAGTCATAACTCACATCGTTATCACCACTGACTAATAATCATCGTGAAGGGATCATCTAGGGGTGACAATTCGATCGGGTTATTAGGTCGTCTTCATATTCAATTTTGGATCAAATTCAGGTTATGTTTAAAATACACCAAAAATTAATTAAAATATCAGATAACTATGTTTAAAGACAAACGATAATTTATAACATCGTGTTTTGTCGTATTCGGGTTTAGGTTTTTTGTGTTCGGGTTCGAGTTCATGTCTCTCAGTAATTTCGGGCCGGATTCATTTCGTGTTATTGTGTCGAACCAAAGATTGCCACCCCTAGATTAAAGATGTCAATAAGGGCCAGGCCCTGAGGGCCGACCCTAGCCCGACTCTAAAGTTTAAGGGTTGGGCCTATATTTCATAGGCCCTTATAACATGAGGGCTTTTGAGCCCGACCCTATTAGCCCTAGGGTCGTCTAGGGCTAGGGTAGGGCTGGCCCTTAGGGCTTTTTTGTGATAAGTTTTTTGTATTTAATATATTTCTATTCAAAATGTATGCTTGTAATACAATTAATCTATTATTTGATCTTATTTATCAATTACCATTTATCTTAACAAATTATCAAATTTGATCTTTGATCTCATTTATAATTTAATCTTACTAAATAACTTAGTAAATACAAAATTAAAGTTGTACGTAATTGGTAATTATTATTTAGTACGTTAATAATTATAGCCAATAGAGAACTAAAATATATTTGGTATATAGACTATGTGATTACTAAAATAAAAATGACAAATTTTGAATGTTTTAATCCAAATGAAATCTAAGAATTACATGACGTTATTTTATAAAATAAGTTATTCGCAAGTTAATTTTTCCATCATGATACAATGTTTTAATTTAGACGGAATAAGTTCATAAAAATATAAAAAATAAAGGTCTTAGGGCCATTACTGGCCCGACCCTATCCCTACAAGGCTAGGGTTGGGCTTAGATTTTTCAAGCCCTTATAAATCTAGGGCTTTTTAGCCCTAGCCCTAAAGGGTTAGGGCCTCTTAGGGCTACCGGGCAGGCCCTTATTGACATCTCTACCATAGATCCATCTGCTTAATTTTCTTCGTTAGTCTAATTTAATAAGTTGCAACCTCTAACTAAAAAGAAAATAATCAAATCTAATAAATGCCCCATTCTCCGTTCCTTCCATTACTTAATTTGTGCCCAACTAGACCTCGAGGCTTAAATTTTGAGATCTTAAAGTATTGTTTGTGTTAAATAATTCTCTTTATGTAGCAATTGATTTTAATTAAATAAAGTGTTGTTTGTGTTAATGTGAAGCCATTTATTTTATTTTGCCTAGAGTATCTTTAGATTTTAAAAGAAATCCATGTTAATGTTATCTATTGATTAATTTTGTGCTTTCATCAGGGCCATTGGCCCAAGTTTCATATGAATACATGTGTATCATCTTTTGCTATAGCCCAAAAAAGTAAAATACAATGGTATTGTTGTTACACAGACCATAAAAAAAAGTGTAAATAAAATGACGAAATATAATAAGTTCTTTCAATTTTTTTTAGTAATTTCAGTTATTATTGGGTCTAGAATCCGTCTGATACTGAGATTAGTACAAATCTGAATTCAAAAGGCAAAGCAAGAAAAAAATTTGGACATGTATACTATAATACAAACTAGCAAATCACTACCCGATATTTCCACCACTCATAACCAAAATTCAACACTTTATTTTCTCATCAATGTAAACAATGGGAAAACCCTCCTTTACCGGGCGTCTAACTGGCAGAAGAATCGGCAACGCACGTGGTATATAGAGTTCAATTGTTTAATACTATCAATCTTACATTTGGATTTTTATTTTTAATTCAAAAATAAGAACAAAATTTAATTATGTGGGTACAATACTTCTCTCGCTAAAATCTAAGATCTAGACATAGTCAATAAGAAAATTGGAGGACATAACTGATAATCCAATAAAAGAAAAAAAAATAAAGAGGATATAAATTAAGTTCAATACAATGTGAACAGTCTCCCATATGTTGCCAATTTTCAGATGTATTGATGGTTTCACTTGTGTCAGTCAGTTTGACTGGTCTTTTCATAGAAACTAAGAGATCAACTCATGAATAAAATTTCCAAAATATATATTTTTTTGACAAAAAATTTCCAAAATATTAGGAAACCAAAAAGTAGAAATAAGCTATATATAGAGGCCTTTTTCCGTTTCCAGCCCAAAATGTAAATAAATAAAAATAAAAGGTGGCTCATGGCTGTCTGCAAATTAATTAACTTGTTGCCTAATGTTATTTATGTGTGAGCTTTTCTGAAGGGAGATTTTCTCGTACTGTCGGCTTAATAATTATTCAATTCTAAAAGTTTGATAATTCAAGTTAACACAAATTTCTACGTGAGATGGAAAAAAGGGCCTAGTGGCTGCACAATTGGTTGGCCATGCCAAACTTTTTCAAGTAATTCATTAAATATTTCCACATGTTCTTCACATAGAAATACTTGTTTCTTTCTACTACAACTTTGTTTACTCTTTATATTTCAAAAAATTCTTGCCAACCTTGCTATTTATATATAGGGAAAATCGTAGTTATTATCATTTGGATGTGCACTTGGTATACAATATATAAGTTGCAAATCGGGTCAATTAGGTATGTACTAAGCAAGCCATGTATGATCATTTGTATAACAAACACGATCAAGTGATGTAAGAGTGGATATTTGAACTTTAGACATCTCGCCTTAAGAATCCAGTACTTTACACTACTAGGCCAACTCGAGGCCTTGAATTTGCCAATCTTGCTATCTTAATCCGAAGTTGCTTAAAAACTTTTTATAAACTATAATGTGTTGAAAATAATTATAAATTAAAATTAGATTTTCACAATGACTGATAAGGTTTATCTTATCAGGTTACATTTGAAATTGAATGACCTAATATTGAGACTTTTTTTTATGGGATCCTTAACTCTATAAAATAAGAATTTTTGAACTCATATCCCACTATAAATATGAATATTTATTCTTCCATTTAATTTATTTTATTTATAATGTATGCAATGTGAAGTGAAAATAATAATATTAGAAAAAAAATAAAGAAAATGTAAGATAATTATGAAACAGATGCAAAATCAGGTTAGGTCATATAAATCAAGATAATTCCAGTCAATATATATATATATATATATATATATATATATGCAAATAAAACCTCTAGTCTTGGATCTTGGTTGTGTGGCTCCCATATATGTCAAGCATCAAAGATACACATGCATTTCCTTTCCCATCTTAAATGTATCTCACTACTGGCCAACACCGTCACCCCAGCACGCCTTTATTGCACTTTCTAGCTCCCTTTTCCTTAATATTTTTTCTTTCTGACTATATAAATTACCCTTTTTTTGCACTAATTATTTTTTTAGAACCAAAAGAAGACATGGGTTGACCCCACATTATTTTGAAAATTATAGATATAGAGAACAAAGCCCCTTTTTCATGTTTCGAGCAATTTCAAGATTGGAATAATTCCAGTAAGGATTTATGTTCAAAAGAAATATATTTGGAAGAGTATATTTCGAAGAGTATTGTTTCTACCTTGACTATATAATCAAAATAAAAATTTAATTAATTTACCATATTTTTCGCATGAAATAAAAAAAATATTAGTAGATGTAAAATTTATTTGTTAAGAGTAAAAATATTTCTCTCTTTAGCAAAAGGATGAATAAATTAAAGCACATGTATGATGTATCTTTAAAATACTGAAAAGAAAAAACTCGAGAAAATAGCATTTTAATTAAATCCAAACACACACTTGAAACACACCTAGTAAACCTCACTATTTCTCTCTCTAAATTTCCTTTTCTCCTCTTTCTCACTACAAACCCTAAATTTTTTATCCCTCCCCCTCCCTCACTCTCCCCAGCCACAGCCCCATTCCCCTCCCCCCCCCCCCCCTCCTCCCTTCTCCTCCTCCTTCTCCCCTTATCCCCTCCTCTCCCCAACTATGCTTCATGATGGGCCAATAAAGACATATTTTTTGTGTTTTTCGGAGGTGATCGGAATTTTCGATCGAGAGTGGAGGCAAGTCGGAGGTCGGAGCTACAAAGAGGAAAGTTGGAGCCAGGTAGGTGATGGGCTGCGGTTGTAGATCGGGTGAGGAGAGGCAATTTTCTTTTCTTTTCTTTTCTTTTTTTCGATTTTTTTGTTTTTTTTTTTTTTTTTTTTTTGAGTCTTTATTTTACCAGGTTGATTTGCGAAACTCGTAGGCGGTCAGTAATTTCGTCTTGCAATACGTGATGTAGCTCGTGCCCGGATTTGTTCGAGTTGGGTAGTCTCCCTTGAGGAGTGCCTTAGTCCTCCTTTTGGAGGTGGTTTAGTTTTCTTTAGTTTTGTGTTTTTAGTTGTTTCTTGTTTTGCTCCCTCGAATTACGGTAGTTTTACCTCCTCTACGGAGTTCTCCCTTGACATGTATCAATGTATGTATGTTCAAGATGGCCATTTTCTTGGGTTGACAGTGTAAGTTTTGTTAAGTAATGAATATATTTCTATCGTTTCGTAAAAAAAAAAAAACACACACACACACTTGAAACTATTATTTTATTTGGGACGAAATGAACCCCACAAAAAGCGACAACGTCAACAAAGTCAGATCAAAGTAAACAAAGAACAAAAATCGCATTTGTGGACAAAAGGAGAGTTGACTGAGATTTTCTCTGACCGCAAACCAACGCCCACGTGGCTTACTTCAACGACGTAGAAAAATGGAGATGATTAGGTGTGATTTGGACCTCTACGATTAAATAAAAAGCAGCTAAAACTAATCAGTGTAGAATTTGATTGATAGTTTGCGTGTGGCATGATTGATTTTCTTTTTTTAATATCGAAATTTCATGTTACTACATGACTTAATCTCGGGAAAATAACTCGAGTCTATTAGGATCTGCCTCATGTAAACCACGATAGTGCATCATGGCTCACATGTGCCTAATATACTCAACTATCGCGCACAAGAAGTTATTCCTCAAGTGATTGCTCCATGTTGAACTTTGCTCTATCCAACTGAGAAATTGCCCCGCCCATTTGAATCGAGAATGCACAATAGCTCGCGGGTCCCTAATATCCTTAACTGGACTTTCTATCCAGTCAAGGAACTACCCCATGTAAACCGCGGGAATGCACAATAGCTCGTGGGTCCTTAATATCCTCAAACTCCCGCGTACAAGCAGTCGTTCCTCCAAGTGATTGCTCCATATTGGACTCCCTCTAACCAGCCGCAGGTTCCCACTAAATTCCAGCATCCACATTGTTGCCGCTTGAAGCCCTCAATATTAATTGTTCAACCATTGTGTCCGGAGGCTCGAACCCAGTGGCGGAACTAAGGGGGGGCAAGTGGGGGCCACTGCCCCCCCAAATTTTTTAAAAATTAATTTTTATACTTGTTATTTATTTTAAAAATATATCTATACTAGTGAAAAATTGCATTTGCCCCCCCCCCCCAAAATTGTGAAGAAAATTTTACTCTATAGGTTTTCAAAATATGTTTTTTCCCCCAACTCCCGAATCCTGCGTCCGCCACTGCTCGAACCCTTGACCTCTTTTGAACAATTTTATTTTTTCCACTTTGTGACATATGTTAGAGTATTTTTGGTAAGTTTAATATTTTTTCCCGTCAATTTGAAAAAAGTGGTTGTTAGGTTAGGGTTATGTTATTTAATTAGTTGCAAAGCTCTATTATTTGACATTCCTATTAAGAAATGAAAATTAAAATTGCATTTTCGTATAGTTTAAGTTCTCTATCATATTATCTTTCGAAATTTGAATACGGATTTTAAATTTATTCAAAACAAATATCAGATCCGTCAGTACCTTGACGAAATATTAGTGGTTTTAATATGCGACAAAATACACATTCAATTGTGAACAAGATCGAATAACTTAGGGAGTTGGTATTTGGTAAGAAGTGGATTTTTCTTTCTTTCATTCTTCTTCTTCTTTATTTATTTAATTTTTTTTTTTTTGAAATGGTACTAACTGCTAAGAGGGATATGATTTTGATAGGGTACTGATAATTATATGGGTAAATTTCTGTCATGCTAATTTTTCAAAAGTTTATAAAAGTCATTTCTCTAAATTTCAAACCCCTTTCCGGCCCAAAAATCGATAGCATTGATTAAATTTTTCATTTAACCATGCAAGTTGAAAGCATATATCAGCAACTAGAAAAGGTTACACTTACATCGACCATTTTCAACTAATCTGATAAGTATGGCCCTTAATTCGTCGTTTGGTACAAACAACAAGGCATTGAAAATTGCCAAGGCCCGCTACCACTTTAAGGTCGTAGTTGATTTGTACACTTAAGAATTGAAATACCTAATTTGAACTTTATGTACGAGCTATCATTAATCCTAAATCTATCAACAACAAAACAAGTACATAAAAATTATTCAAATATAGTCTAAAACTGACAAAATTATAGTGCGCAACAATTTTTAAATTCTAGTCGTGGGTACTTGTAAGTAGTAACCCTCCTCAATGTGTACAAGATATAAATTTGAAATCGGATGACAATTTATAAGATAATCATTTGCAATTTTCTTATTAACTTCCCATGCTTCGTGTCAGGAATTGAATTCAAATTGATCAAGTCATTGACTTGAAGTTAATTTTCTATACCTAACCCTTAATTATATTTTAAAAAAGGGCAGCTGCACATCAAATGCAAAGAAAGAGAGTGTCTAACCGAATAAAATTCAATAAAATCTGTGAGAAGAATGGGAGCCTCTTTGATTGGGAAAATATTAGAGAGTGGAGACAATCGCTATCAACACAACCAATCAGTTAATGCGATTTCTGACTTTGTAGTGTCTGAATCAGTGCAACTAACGTTTTTATATGTGCACGAAATTACACGGTATTTGATAAAAAGAGAAGAAATTAAATAAAAGAGTTAATAATTAATTGAGGATATAAAACTATTAATGAAACACCTTCGCGTTTTGAGATTTGTGAATTTGAAGCAATATTCTGTCATTTTTTTCTAATTTGCTTCGCATTTTTATTGAAAATACGAAGAAACATATATATATATATATATATATATTACTTTTTAATACCTTTATTCGCTTTTATCCAAATCCAACATGAAGATTTACATTTACGTCCTTATTTCGGATCCAAAGTTCAGTGGGAGAAAGCAAACAAAAAAACAACTAATAGCAAGACGAAAATAAATTAATTTAAAAACAAATTAATTGCAATGAGATACCACGAAAATACTAAGTATATAAATAAGCCATTCTAGTTGACGTGGTATGATCCATAAGTCCCAATTGATTAGTGCATGTCTGCATGACCAATCCATAATTCAATAAAGATAGTGGATACAATACTTAATCTAGATCAAGTAACGCATTAGGCCCAAGCCCATAGGCTTGTGGAGCCAAAATGGTCTATGCACCATACCTTACTAGATTACACCCTCCGACATTCTAGTATAAACATCAAAGTCTTCATCATATGAAGTTACATCTAGGGCACATCTCGCAGAACCCTAACCATTTTATTCGTGTTGTAGGCAGCGAACCTATTCTGAGAATTACAACCATGAGAAGAGTTGACTTGTGAATACGTGGAGTGATGCACATCACTAATAATAAATTTCTATAACAACCATTTGTTTAGTAATTTTCTTGTACAAAAACATTAATATTTTTATTTTACTTAAATAGTCAAAGTAGAAATATAGCATGATCTTGATCCAAATAAACCATCCAATTTTCTAGGTCGGTGTGAAATGACATTTTACAATCCTTTTGTTACTAACAAGCCTATGGGCGTGGGCATTTGATTCCAAGCCAAAGCTGTAAAGTTGAATTCTTGATTCATGGTAATGGCACGTCCCTGTCAAAGAAAAAACTTCTTATTTCTTACAGGACCAAACATGAGCAAGAGACCCTCTGCGTGCTCTAAAAGGCAGTAAAACATGGAAGATAACTGTGACTCCGTTTTTTTTTTTTTTTTTTTTTTTTTTGGGGGGGCGGGGGGGTTCATTTTAAACATTTTGAGTTCTTCATATTTTATGCACGTACAAGACTTAAAATTATACGAGGATTTTATTGAACTACGTGCATTAAAATCCTAATATTGATTCAATTTTCAAATTTAAGATGGGGAAGACCTTGATTGATTTTCATATTCATGTCATATTATCTGATTGGAAGTCCATATTCTCTTCGGATTTTAGCCCATTAAAGTAGTTCTAATATTTTCTGTCAAAACCTTTTATCAAATGGGCTGGCTTGGAAATCTCTCATGACATGAAAGTCGAATTAGTATGGGCCGAGGCCCATTTTGTAGCTTTCTTAATTAATTTGGACTAGGCCTTGTTGAAAGTATAATTTGACAGTTGACACCAATTTTTGACCATTTCAAAGAACATGTAATTATTTTTATTGAAAAACCTCTATACGAAATAATACAAAATTATATATCAATAAAGGGATAATTACAAAAATTACCCCTAAAGTTTGACCTAATTACAAAAAATCCAGCTAACTTTTAAAATTACAAAAAGTATCCCTAAGATTTGATTCAGTGTTAAAATTAAGGGGTAAACTACAATGATTTTATAAATATGAAGGGGGATTTCGAAATATATTTTGATTGTAAAGGGATTAAATATTAGACAAAAGAAAACCTCGGGGGTGTTTTTATATTTTGAAAGTTAGCTGGGTTTTTTTGTAATTAGATCAAACCTCAATGGTACTTTTTGTAATTAACCCTATCAATAAATGTTAAATGTTCATAAAATGGTGTCCTCAATATTCTTGGCTTGTTTTTCTTATATTAAATGGATAGATTAGTTACCTTATAATGTGGCAATGAACAAATGATTCTCTCAATCCAAAAATATGAAAGTGAGTTCAATGAATTTAGAGGACACAAATTAGATTACAAAAAAGTGTGAGGACTCAAATGAACAAGCTCAACATTTTTGGTGAGGCAAACAAAGTAGAGGACCAGCGTCAGATGTTAAGACAGGAACCAAGGATCCTGGAGCAGCCGCAAAGAATTGCGATTTCAAATAATTTGGAGCACAACTTCCCCAACCTGATGGCACAAAATACGCGCCATTCACAAACACGTCTTTGCTCGATCTCCATTTCCAGCTCTTCCAACCATCTCTCGTCTCCCGTTTCGTAACCTGCCCGGAAAATTCACACTCCGTTTATGATTCTTGCGAAGTTCAATTTAAATAGGATAAATTAAAAAAATTGTCCCTGAAGTTTAGCGTAACTTTAAAAAAACCCAATTATCTATAAACATTACGAATCCTAATAAGTTCAGTAAATTTGTTATTATGAATTAGAAAGTCATAGCATCAAGTTTATCGATCCAATGAAGTGTTAAGGTAATATAAACACCTCGGAGATTTGTATTTATAGCTTCACGTATTCCATTCAAGAGTGCAATTTGTAAACAAGAAACATATGTCAATGAGACATTCGTAATTTTGATAGATAGTTGAGTTTTTTTATAGTTAGACTAAACTCGAGGATTCTTTTTGTAGTGCTACATAAATCAGTCTAGACACCCCTAGGCTGAGGCGATTACGTTCAAATCAGTGGAAAAATCGCCTTGCCAAAAATTGGGACTACACGGCTAAATATCGGGCCTAGACAGCCAAAAATCAGCTAAATGTAGATTAATTTTTTTCAAAAAAAAATTACATTTTAGGAACCGGCTGCCTAGTTTCTAGGCGTCAAGCTGCCGCCCGATTAATGCCTAGCAAATTTCTGCGACCTTCATTTTTTGTAATTAACCCGTTTGAATATGTCTGAACGGACTAAGATTTTTGCCCATTTTCACTGGTTACAACAATAATTATAAAATTATTATCTTCAAGTTTCATTTGTTGCTATGGACCTATAGTACCTCTTTAGCATAGCCATCTTTGGAAGCCACAAAATAATTGCCTTCGCTGAGTATGGTTGGATCTGCACTCCCACCAATTGCATACATTTGCCACTCATCATACCTATTGTTGGCCACATGGGCGTACCCGAATCTAACCCTGCAACACATATATAATCCATATTAATTTTTTAATCACCCATAATCTTAATTAACTATTGGAAATTCAGATTTTGATCACATAAATTGTCATCACCTTGGCAGTCTTTGAACTAATCCAGGCCCAAAATGGTTATAAACTACCGTCACTTTCATGATTCTGTCTGCTGTATTGTCATCTCTGTGTCCCAGCAACATCACCTGAAAATTGGATTATATTGAAATAAATAAGACTAGTACCCAATTCTTCTCTGTGTGTATATACATTCTAGCATAGTAGCAGTCTACCCGTGCGATGTACGGATTATATATTAAGTAAAGGTAATTTAAATATTTTTGTTATTTTAATTAATTAAATTTTATAGATTATTTAATTATAAAATTAAATAATATTGAATTAAATAATAATGCCACGTTACAAAACAACTTGAATGAATATTAAATTAGAAAAGGAGCAAATCATATTAAAAAAATCATGTCCAAAACTACCCTTGAAATTATTTTTTGTGTGTGTATATATGTGTGGATGGGTCTTGGTTGACATTTCATCTCCAAAACTACCCTTCAGATTTCAATTAATTAAAAAAAATAAAAGGTATTTATTAAGTAAATATAAACTTCAAGAGTGTGTTTGTAATATCTCAAGGGATCATTTGTAATTTTGAAAGATAATTAAATTCTTTTTGTTATAATTATGCTAAACCGTGAGAGGTATTGTTAACGGATAAACTTCTTCAATTAAAATTGTAGCACAAAAAAAAAGGGTGACATTACGTGGGATTGCATCTAATGTTTCAAGTCACCACGTAAGTGTCACGTACATATCTAAAAATTCTATAATTATTGTACACGTGATATTTACATGGTATACTGAAATAACAAATAAAACACACTGAATAATAGCGAGATTCAGACAGGGATGACATACCTTGTCATGTTCAGTGAAGTAATTGTTCGAAACAGTTACAAAACTCGACGCATGTGTGACATCAACAAGGCCGTCAGCGCAACGAGCAAGGTAGCAATGATCGATCCACACGTTGGACGCGAAAACACGGCAATGGCATCTCCATCACAACCAAGCCTATGGCCGGCATGGTCCGGAGTGCTCGGACCAGGCCGGGCTTCCCGGGCTTGCAATCATGAATGCTAATCCCATGGACTATAACATGGCTCACACCCTCAATAGTGATGCATGGCCCATTGGATATCTCAACTCTAGCACCTCTACCATCAATAGTCTTGTAACTATTCACTATAAGCTCATTCTCAAGAGTAATAACCATGTCCTTCTGGAAAATGATCCACAGGGGATCATCCTGGATCGCACCGTACCGGAGCGTACCCGGTTTGGGATCAATCGGGTCGTCCGACGGGTCGGTTACGACGTATATGGCGCCATTTTTCCCGCCAATTGCATTCTTTGCGAATCCGATCGCACAATCGGCTAACGATTTTCGGTTTAGAGCCCTGGTCGGATTCGATCTCCAAAGCACGAGTCGATTTTGTTCATGAATTTGGTACTTGGCCTAGGATATGTTGGAATGTAATTTGGTAATGTTTTGTTTGGACTTAATTTGTGTGATGGATGTGCCCAAGAATTTGAAATGCAATAGGCCAAAAGCCATGAGAGTATGAAAAGAGAAGTTTGTTTTGCCATGGCTGAGGTTTTTGAGAACAAACAAATTAAGAGTATAAATATAAATAGGGAAGAAAAATGGTTGTGCTAACCATGTTTGGGATTGCAAATCATTTTCAGTTTGTTGTTTGGTAGGATTTTGGAGCACTTTATTTAAACGTGTAAGCACGAGCCCACATATCGGTATAGTGGTGTAATTAATCTCTTCTAATTGTTGTTTAGTTTTGCCCTCAAGTGATTAATTAATTGATAAATTGTATGTTATTAGTCAAATTGCGATTTGCAAGTCGAGGTTCAGTTTGATCAGTTGTGGGTTACACAATTTGTAGCATGAACTCTTAATGGGTAGTGGAGACCAATTAAGTATACAAATTGTTTAAATTTTAAAATATTAAGAAAAAAGCAGTATGCCCCTGTCTTGAGGGTTTTAAAGTGAGACTAGACGGTCTCATTGATTATATTGTCTTGGGGATTTTAAAGTGAGACGGTCTCATGGATATAATCCATGAGACGAATCATATATTTAAATAGAATTTCAACTCAACTCTATATCCGTGAAAAGAATCCATACTTTTGTATGTGTCCATTCCAGCAATTCAGGATCAATTGTGTTCGCCTTTCGTATCTCTCCCAACAATTCAAAAATTGGAATTCAAAGAGAATTTAGAAGGAAATACAGAGAATAGAGAGAACAGAGAAGAATTAGCAGAAAACAAAATATCATTCAATAATCCTTTTTGCCTCAGATTCTTCAGCTATATTATGCCTCTATTGCCCACTACTAACTAACTCTGACAATATTCCTCCACGTCATCCTCCTCATGTGATATAATCTCTCAACCATACAGATGGACGTCTAATGCGGGTTGGGCCTTTGTCCATTGTTAGCTGGGCTTCTCCTTCAACATTCACTTGTTCTTTATCTATTTGTTGGGCCGTATCACCGTCTCATGAACTTAGATCCATGAGATGAGACGGTCTCACATAAGACTTTCTCTAAAGTAAATTGATTAGACCAACCATAAAATTTTCTATTCCATTTTAGTACTGGAGAAAAATAATAAGTATATATTAAAAAAATAAATTACATTTCATCCAATCCAAAAAAATATACATATGTCTAATATACAGATGTCACATTAATATTTATAAAAAAAAATATACAGATCTAATTTTATTTCATAAAATTATCATATATTATTCATGTTATTTTCGGAAATTTGAAATAATATATTAGTTTGATTGGTTTCGTGCTCGAAAGATCTTAGTTCTTGATTTATTAATATTATGCGATCCATAAACAAAAGTTCAATAACCCAAAATCCTATATATTGGTGGGCCCTAAGAGCATCACCAATGGGGGTTTTGTGAGAGGTTTTTTAGAGGAAAAACTAGAAAAAAACTTATTACACCATTGGCTTGATCTTGGATCACGTTTATGATTCGATTTTGTTATTTGTGCCGTCAAATGTCGTGAGTGAACCCAAATCTCATTGGGCTTTTCATTTCTTCTCGTTGCCTATATGCAGAATGGAATAAGGGTCCAATTCATTTTTGGGCTTCCAGTTTACCTTGTAATTTGAATTACTACTCCATTCAATGAAACTAATCTTTTACCAGTATAATGCATTAATGCGTGAGGTGTATTGAGTCAAAGCATGCAAATTGCATCCATATAAGAGTTACAATATTAATGAATATAAAAATATACAATACAAACTTCAAAATTAAGAATTTTGGAATATTGTTTTGTACATAACACATTATTCGTCTGTTTGATTTTGTTTTATCGTCGTCACAAACTAATACTTTCATACTCATACGATATCTGACTCGTGAAAACAATATATAATTGACTATGACTAAAAATTGGTTCTTTGAAGGATAACTAATGAGAATAATTAAGGAAATTTAATATTCTCATTATTTACTACGTTTTATAACATTATTAGATGGTTTTACTTTTTGATATTTGCTTTGGGATGTTTTTGTTTCTTGAATAATACGGTGTTCGATGGTGTAGTAATTTTATATTTTTTTATATTATTTTTTTATTTTTAATCAGGGATTTCATTATCTATCTTTTATGGTAATTCAATTCAGTTTTTGAGAAGATTGACGTATTATTATTCAGTTGAAAAAAGCATAACATCAACATATATATATATATTAATTTTTCTTATTGTCAATATTTATATGTTATAACTTTAAAAGTTATGTATACCCAAAATACTATAATTACACATCGATGATCCACTTTAAATTAAAACCTGTCAGCGTTGGATTTACATAATTCTTGACATGAATTATTCAAATGTTGTTTTATTTTTGTGTTAAAATAATTGGATTGCAACCAATCAAATATTCATAGTGTAAAAAAATAGATCATAAATTTGCCATAATAAAATAATTGTTCGAATAGTTGTGATTAAAGATTAATATCTTAATGAAATTACTTTGATCTGGAGTCTATAAGTGTTGGTCCGATTTTTAATCATATATTTCTCAGTATTACTTCACTTATAAGTTATATTTTTAATCATACATGTTGAATAAGTTATATTTTTACTATTATTGAAGGGCGGTTTAGGCGAATAAATTCTTGAGATATTATTCATAAGCGGCTTGCATATGACAGACACACACACACACACACACATACTCACACACACACACACACACACACACACACACACACATATATATATATATATATATTGCATGTTTCATATTTGGTAGCATAATTTTAGGAAAAACTAAAATATTTCACAAAAAAAAAAGAAAAATCATTCTATTTTTATATATACACAAATGTCAAAAAAGTATCAAACAGGAAAATGCATATCTAATATAATCTTTGAAAGTTAAAAAACCAAAATATGTTGGTAAATATAAAAATATTTTCGATTAACATAAAAGTATGTTAATAACTTTATTTGAAATATAATTTAATTTATTATTATATCAATATATTAGGGGTGTCAATTTCGGACCCAACACGCAAATCCGACCACGAGCATAACACGAAATTAATGGGTATGGGTCCAGGCTTCGTGGGTCCGGGTCGAAAATGGGTCGAACCCGAATAACCTGTCAATTAAACAGGTCGGGTTCGGGTCAACCTACTATGGCCCATTTAACCCGTCTAACCTGTTTGTGAATTTAAAAGAAAATTAAGTAAATAATTAATTGTAAGAAAAAACAACAAACAATACATATCCTTAACACTTAAATGATAAAACTTCTTTAATTATGTATTTGTTATTATTATGCATGCTTTTTTGAATATTGTCCTTAAAATATGATCAGTGTGTTATGTTATTTATGAAATTATGTTATTTCTTTTTGTATGTTGTGAATCATGATATGTTTTTATCGATTGAATAGTGTATGATAGTTATTGATTTTAAAAAATAAATTTATTCTGTTAAAACTATTAAATATATATATGAAAATAATTTTATTAGACGGGTTACGCGGGTCGAGTCATGGTCACCAGTGAAATAAGTAAGTCGGGTCCGGGTTCAAGATTCTGACACGAATAATTAAACAGGTCGAGTCCGGATCGGATGTTTCCGACACGCAAACCTGCGAACCCGGACCCACGAACCCGGACGCAACCCAAATTGACACCTCTACAATATATATAATGCTATGTATGAATATATGTAATATATTATATGTGGATATATATTATGATATATTTTTTTAATTAAAATAAGTATCTTTAATTAAATTTAGTAACTTAACTATAATTTATATGATTATGAAAAAATGGGTTAAACCCAGATAACAACTATAAATATATTACTATACCAAAATACATGAATTTATAAATTGATGTCCAATAGATCAAATATATAATTATTGTAGCCCATTATAAAATAAGATTTTTAGTAAATATATCTTGTATATATATATATATATATATATATATATATTTTAACAAAGTGGGAGTAGCACAAATAGACGAGAAAATTAGAGAAACACGATTAAGATGGTTTGGACATGTTTATAGGAGACCTTTAGATGCACCGTGCGGCGTTTAGAAGGTAGAGAATCACTCACACAAATCAAAAAGAGGAAGAGGTAGAGCCTAAAAAGACTTGGAAAGAAGCTATTAAACATGACATGTTATACCTAGAAATAAACGAAAATATGGCTTATGACCGTAAACGATGGCGCGATATGATCCGTATAGCCGACCCCACGTAGTGGGATTAAGGCTTAGTTGTTGTTGTTGTATATCTTGTATTTTTTTATTTTTATGCTTATTTTTATGTTATATATGCAATATATGTGTCAAACTGATGATTGTAAAAGATGATTTATTGGATATATTATACATAAAAAATCAAAAACAAAAAAATATATTAAATTTTACAAAAAAATATAAATAGACAAAAATATAATTAATGCAGTTCACACACAGTTTTGGAAAGCTTGTATTGTATAATGCTTTGTTATTATATATACATATAAAATTTTCAAAATTAAAATACTAATTATTACAAAAATTAATGTCATGTTGTAATTATATTTTACTAATTCTAGAAAGGTATTTTGGCGATAAATTTTTTTAATTACTATTTATAAGTGATTTGGTTATTATATATATATATATATATATATATTAATGAGTTTCAATTTTAGATGTTCCAATATACCTTCCCTTACCATAAATTACTGCATTTTTAAATGTCTTTTTATACCATCTTGTTTAACTTAAACAAGAAATAAAGAAATAGATAATTTCTAGAAAACAATTCAAGAAGTTTCTAGAAAACACCTAAATTGTTTTTAAGGAGTTTCCTAGAAATATCTTGGGTAAAATCTAATAATATTATATTTTTAGAGTATGCTAGGAGGAAAGAACTAGATAATGACTCTCTATCATTGGATATTTTGTATCTCCACCATCTATTTAAATAGATCACTAATATAAATAGAAGTGGATGCCTCATTTATAATAAACAAACTTGAGAACGAATAAAAACTATTATTTTTGTCTTCATGTACTTACTTCCCATATTCTAATAACTTACAAGTCATTCTACTAGTCTACTACCATCTACTATTTTATATCAATCGACATACAATATTTCCCGACCTATAAAATTTTCTATTGACACTGATAAACTAAAACTACACAACTATCTAAATAATATATTCCATCCATTTCATCTCATTTTTGGAACCAATATCCTCTTAGTTTGCCCGACTCTTCCAAAGAAGACTGTGAATTACATGAAGATAGTATATTTATATGATACTCGAGGCATACTATCGAACAACAACCTTGGTTATTTTTTATGATAAATACTGCAAAATAATATTAAAATCATATTAAAAATATTAGTATCCAAATAAAAACCAAATAACAACTAATAAAATGAAAGAACCGTACAATAAATAGCAAATGAAAGCAGTTACCTGTCACGGGCCACATCCACATCCTATTAATAAGGTCGTCAAGGGGACATTAGGATCTGGTGATTATACTTCTAATTACTGCCCTAATCTCTTCGGGACATAATAATGTGACGTCTGGAAAGTCATATGGAGTATATGAGTCCACCAATTTATATTTTTCAATATAGGGTTGTAGGAAAGAGTCGAATCTTTGATATACCATAGTCTGACCATGTATCTCCTTCCTAAATTAGTTCTATTCCAAATGAAATAATACATGAGTCCCCTTTCAGTATCAACCCACTGAAACCGAGTACTTGAAGACGCATGACCCATTGGCCTTTGGGTGTAGGTCGGTTCGTAAATTGTAGTACCTCATTCGGTCTATCAATTGTCAAGCAGTTTTAAAAATTGTCATGAGAAACGGGTAAAGAGAAATCATACTGGGAAGAGAAGTTATATAAGATATTGGCTTCTCTATTCGTCATCATTCCGATGAGATGGTGGCGGCAGGGGTGGCGGCCACCGGCCGGGACAGGGGTGGCGGCCACCGACCGGCGACAGGAGGGCGCTGGTTGGGAAATGTTAGTATATTAGAGAGAGGTAGTTAGTGGCGATTAATTTTAAAGCGAAAGTTTGTTACAAAGGCGAGTTATTCTAATCGAATATTGTTATGCCTATCAAGAACTCTAACATGTGTATAAATACCCCCACCGATGATGTATCTGATCATTAAGCTCAAATATATCACTCTTACCTCTATATTTATCTCCCTATATTTTCTATATGCTGTCTAGATTCTTCTATAACATGGTATCAAGAGCTAGCTACTAATTTCTTTCATGGCGTCCTTGAATCTTCCCACGCATCACACATTGACGATCAAACTTGATCGCAACAATTACAATTTATGGCGCTCGCAAGTACTTTCCACAGCCACCGCTCATGGTTTCGATGATTTCCTCCTTGGAAAGACAGTTGCTCCAGATCAGTTTTTGCGCAAATGGAGATATCACCACTTCCAATCCTCGCATACTCAATTTGGATACGCAAGGATCGATTCTTATATAGGATGCTTGGATCGATCTCACGAAGGCATGTTAGGTCATATTCAGAGGTGCACCCAGCTCATGAAATTTGGCAAGTTCTGGAAAATCTGTTCCGTTCAAATTCGAAAGCTCGTCTAATGCATCTCGGGCTTCTTCTACAAACTACTAAGAAATGTGATTTGAATATTGAAGACTATGTGTTGAAGATGACTGCTATATCAGCAGATATTCAGTCTACAGGACAAAATATATCTGATGATGATCTGGTCCTACATATTTTGAGTGGTTTAGGATCAGAATTTGAATCAATTATTGTGAATCTCACCTCTCGAATTGGTACTTTGAGTCTAGCTGATGTGCAGTTTGCACTTCAAACACATGAAATGCGGTTGAAACAATTCCAATCCCCTGAATTTGCTCCTGTCAACTCTTCTCCTACGTTAAATGTTGCAGTCAAGAGCCAATTCACTGATTCTAGAGCACCTAGGGGAGGTTTCAATGGAGGTAGAAATCGTGGACGAGGCAGGTTCTATCGAGGACAAAAACTGATCTGTCAAATCTGTGGTCGAAACAACCACGTAGCTTCAAAGTGTTACAAACGTTTTGATGTTAATTACACTGGGATTGATACAGGACAGCATATTCCTCAGTCTAATTCAGCTCCATATCAGGCTCATGTCCTCAGTCATGTTCCATATGCTGCCTCAGAGGTTTCTACACCTTCCATACTTGGCACACCTCAGTCCTCTGCATCCGACAACTTTAATCCGCAAGCTTACTCGGTTGGCAACACTCAGACAACAACTTCTGAACCTGAGTGGTTCCTTGACAGTGGGGCCACACATCATATCACCAGAAATCTGAATAACTTGAGCCTACAAGCTCCCTATCATGGTAAGGATAAGGTAGTTGTTGGTAATGGTTCAATAGTTCCCATCAGTCATATTGGTCACACTTCTTTTCCATCCATTCATTCCCACACACACTTAAATCTGCACAATGTTTTGTTTGTCCCGGATATCACCAAAAATTTACTGAGCATTTCAAAATTTCTCACTGATAATAGAGTTTTTATTGAATTTCATTCTAATCATTGTCTTGTCAAGGATCTGAATTCACACAAAATACTCTTGAGAGGAGCTCTTAAAGATGGTTTATACCAACTAGATCTCTCTCATCTTCCTGTGCATTCACCTGCAACACCTTCTACAAGTGGTGGTAACAAATCTCTTCCCCCTCAACAATCTGCATCTATTTTTCAGCTTAGTACTCATTCATCTGCTAATAATGTGCAAATATGGCACAACCGTTTGGGCCATCCCTGTAACAACATTCTATCTCATGTACTCAAGTCTGTCAATGTACCATGTACCTTACACAAGTTGAATTTCTGTGAAGCATGCAAGTTTGGCAAGCTACATCAAATGTCTTTTCCGTCTGTTGTTAATAAAACTCATTCTCTTTTGAACTTGTTGTATCTGATGTATGGGGGCCTGCCTCAGTACAATCTAGAGAGGGTTACACATATTATGTGCATTTTCTTGATGCTTATTCTAAGTTTACCTGGATCTATCCCATGCGTAAAATATCTGAAGTCTATTCTATTTTTCTTCATTTCAATAATATGGTTGAACGACAATTTAATGTCAAAATCAAAAATTTTCAGTCTGATTGGGGTGGGGAGTTTCGTCCTTTGCAACCTCTTTTTCTTAAACTTGGGATACACTTCAGACATCCATGCCCTCACATTCACCAACAAAATGGTATGGCTGAGAGAAAACATCAGCACATTCTTGAGACTGGTTTGTCCTTACTAGCTCAGGCCTCTCTACCTTCAAAGTATTGGTGGGATGCTGTTGATACAGCTACATTTCTTGTTAACAGGCTTCCCTCTACCTCCCTCAGTTTTATGTCTCATTTTCAACTTCTATACAACAAACTCCCAGACTACGCATTCCTTAGAACTTTTGGTTATGCGTGCTATCCTTATATCCGACCTTACAATCATTCCAAGCTCCAATACAGGTCAACTAAATGTGTGTTCCTTGGGTATAGTCCTCATCATCTTGGTTATAAGTATCTCAGTTCTGATGGTCGTATATACATTGCTCGTACTGTCCACTTCAATGAACTTGAATTTCCATACCCCACACTATTCTCCACCAACTCATCTAACCATCCAACACCTCTCATTCTGTCTCAACTTCCTGTTTTACCTGTTCAGCAGGACACTCCTGCTCCATCTCCTAATGCATCTCCAGATGTGTCACACTCATCTCCTATCACCACACCACCCACAACAACTCCTGAGCCTCCTCTTCACTCATCTCCTTCTCCCTCTCCCCCACCACCACATGTTCAACACACCATGGTCACTAGATCAAAGAGTGGCATTTTTAAACCAAAGGTGTTCACTATCACTGGTTCCTCTTCCATTATTGAACCTGTCACTACACAACAACCCTTATCAATACCTGAATGGAAACTTGCTATGGATCAAGAGTACACTGCTCTCATGAAGAATCATACCTGGGATCTTGTCCCTCCTGCTGCCAATATGAATCTTATCACCAATAAGTGGCTCTTCAAGGTAAAATATTGTGCAGATGGCTCTGTTGAGAGATTAAAAGCCAGACTAGTTTCCAGGGTTTTCAACAAAACCCTGGTATTGACTACTTTGATACCTTCAACCCCGTCATTAAACCACTTGATAGGTGTGAGTTTTGCATGTATTTTGAGGAATAAATATGACTAAAATGGTGATTAGACATGCATAAACTCATATGAAATGGTTTGTATTCACTCTTTGTGGGAAAGATATTACGCTTTGCTCGTTTTGTAGGAATTTAACGATATTTGGAGTGATTTTATGACAAATACGAGCACTGCGACCTAGAATCATCAAGAATCGAGCGATTACACCCAATTGAAAGCCAACTATATGGATTCTAGAGTCATAGTGATGAGTCGTATGTCAAAAGAAGCATGGATGATCAAACAACAAGGAGATTTATCTCAAGGAACATCCAAACGAGTATGGAATTTCCAGCACTGGCAGGGTTTAGTATTTTGGCCATAACTCTCTCTACAAAAATGATATTGAGGTGATTCAAGTGGATATGGAAATCTAAGAGAGAGGGCTACAACTCTTATGAAGACCCCGCAAGCAAATTCAGACGTTTGGGTGGCGCACGGGCAACCCGTGCATGGACGCATGACCCGTGCGCCCTACAGAGACTGGATTATTTCTACAGGATGACGCACGGGTAACCCATGCGTGGGCGCACGACCTGTGCGCACTACAGAGACTGGATTATTTCTACAGAATGGCGCACGGGTAACCCGTGCGTGGGCGCACGACCCGTGCGTACTTGCAGAAAACTCCAAAAAATGACTAATTGACTATATCTTCAAAAAGGGTATAAATACCACTTTTTGGGGCGCACACCAGGGGAGGAAAGGTCTGGAAAAGATCCAAGAACACAAGAAATAGCTCAAATTCATCAAGGAAGATTCAAGGGAAGATTAATCGAGATATTATCCATTTCCCTAAGTTTTCTCATTCTTTGTGATTTAATCTTTCATTTTAGCTTGTCATGAATATGAACAATTTGTTTATAAGTTGTTTAATCATGTGTAGCTAAACTCTAGAGATTTCCGGGTTTTGGGAGTAGATTAATGAACTCTTGTTGGATGTTTTAATCTTAGTTGAAGTTATTATCTTGAAGCCTATTTGGGTATTTTGAGCTTATTCTTGTTTTATCACTTGATCAATGATTTAACTTGTTTGATATATTGATTCATAATTCGAGAGATGAGTTTCAATATTAGATCTTGAATACTCGACACAAATATTTGCATGAATCGAGAGGTTTGTAAATATTTGTGAGGATAATTGATCTTTTAAACTTTTGGGAGTTGAATGCTTCATGTGTTGAGTAGATCTTTAGCATAAGTATTTCAATCTACATTTTATATGCATCTCGAGAGGGAGGATAAAATAGCTTTGTGATCGTCTTATAGGAATATTGATAATAACGTAGCTTGATTAAACCGGACAACAAGAGGATTATTAATCGAAACCTTAACTCGGAAATCTATTTCATTATCTTGATACTTCTTTCATTTGTATTATCTTAATCTTGTGTTTTAGTGATTTTAATTGTCTTAATCTCAAAACAACAATCATCAAATTTCGATCGTCTAAATAAAAATAAGACTATCTTGGATCAATACTTAGCATATTAATTTATTAGTCTCCGTGGATACGACCTTGCTTACCCTATTCTATAAACTACACCGTACACTTGCGGTGAAGCTAAAAATAAGGCGAACACCACTCACCATCAGGCTCATTTTCTCTCTTGCTGCTACTAGACATTGGCATATTCATCAGGTGGATGTCAATAATGCCTTCCTTAATGGGGAATTACATGAGCAAGTTTATATGGTGCAACCAGAGGGTTATGTTGATCCTCATAGGCCTGAGTATGTATGCAAGCTGACCAAAGCTTTGTATGGCCTTAAACAGGCACCTAAAGCTTGGTATGATACTTTAAAGAAGAGTCTTTTGCTTCAAATGGGCTTCACAAATTTACAATTTTTGATTCTTCTGTTTTACAAGTCCATACTTGGCAAATTGCTCATTATCCTTGTGTATGTGGATGGCATACTCATTACGGGAGATGACAAGGATATGATCACTCAACTCATTCAGTTTCTTGACAACAAATTCTCACTCAAAGATCTTGGTTCTGTACACTATTTTCTTGGCATAGAAGTTCACAATTCAAAGATCGGTGCCTTCCTCCTCACCCAATCGAAATATATTAGGGATCTTTTGCACAAAAATAATATGGCTAATTGCAAACCCTGCCCCTCCCCCTGTGTTCCCAGTGTTAAACTTTTTCTGCAGGAGCTCTCCCCTTGAAGATCCTCATTATTCTGAGTGCAGTAGGAGCACTTCAATACTTGTCTATGACTCGTCCAGACATTTCATTCTCCGTCAATAAACTCAGCCAATTTCTTCATGCCCCCACCCTCAATCACTGGAAAGCATGCAAAAGAGTTCTTCGATATCTACAAGGCACCATCTCTCTTGGCCTCAGTTTTCAACCAGCCCCCAGACTTCAACTACAAGGTTATGCGATCTTGATGGGGGCGGTGTGTGGATGATCGTAAATCCACCAGTGGTTACTGCATCTTCCTTGGTCCTAATCTTGTGGCTTGTAGTTCTCGCAAACAATCCGTAGTGGCTCGTAGCAGCACAGAATCCGAGTACCGTTCACTTGCCTTAGCTTCTACTGAGCTTATATGGGTTCAATCACTTCTCACTGAGCTTCAGGTTTCCCTGGTTCAACCTCCCATTCTATGGTGTGACAATGGTGGTGCCATCACCCTAGCCTCCAACCCTGTCTTTCACCAACGAACCAAGCACATCGAAATAGACATTCATTACATACGTGAAAAATTTCAACAACGCGCACTTGAAGTTCGTTTTGTGCCATCAGAAGAGCAGATTGTTGATGTACTTACCAAACCATTATCCACAGGTCGGTTCCAGTTATTGTGTCACAAATTGTGTCTTCAGCAGCAGGGACCTCCTTCACTTCGCAAGGGAGCATGTTAGTATATTAGAGAGAGGTAGTTAGTGGCGTTAATTTGTAATCGAAAGTTTGTTACAAAGCGAGTTATTCTAATCGAATCTTTGTTAGGCCTATCAAGAACTCTAACATGTGTATAAATACCCCCACTGATGTATCTGATCATTAAGCTCAAATATATCACTCTTACCTCTATATTTCTCTCCCTATATTTTCTATATGCTGTCTAGATTCTTCTATAACAGGAAAGGGGCTGGGGGAGAGAAAATATTCTTTTGGTGTGTGTTTTTCATATGCAACAAAATCAAAGCGCTCATCTGCAACTCAAGTGAAAATGTGGCGCAATTACAAAACCAAGAAGTAAAGGTTGCGTAAAGGTTGCTTGATGAATCCTCCAACAACTCAAATTCCAGTGATCGTCATATACATTGTGCAATTGTTGAGCGAAGAAGCATAATGAATTTTATAGATTGACAGACATCAATCGCAAGCTATTTTATTTTATATATATACTTGTAACAAAAAAAATCTAATTCAGAAAACTCGATAATATAATATAACTTTTTATGTATAATTATTTAATTGTTAAATTTCGCCCCATAATATGTTAAAAATGCATATTTATCTATTATATTTAGAAGAAAATGTATCGCACCCCCTAGTTTTTACTTTCTGACTCCATCCATGAGTCACGTAATATTTACAATTATAATTTTCACAAATAAGCTTGGTAGGTTTTGGGCCAACCAATTGGAAATAAAACCGTATAATTCATCCTAAATTCCTAATTAGGTAGAATTTGCTAGATAAAATAATTATAATTAACTATGGCTCATAATAATATTTCAGCAACCAATGAATCAATACATATGTGCAGTGGAGTGTGTGTATTTGATGCGTGTTGAATTGAATCTGAAAACGTATCATAGGAATGAATGAATGGGATAATGTGGTGTAAAACAATCAATGTAGCGATTTATGACAACTTTACCTACACGGCTTCGGAAATCGTGTGTATTCTCATTTCCACGTGATTGTTAGTTGGAGATAATAATAGTGTTTGTCATGCAAGCTAGGAAGAAGGATGGATGTCGTTTAGGAACAAGTTTCCTTTATGATTCATATTATTATAATCTTTGTGATTTGGTCGGTCTCAGTTTTTCCACTTAATTTTGAATCAACTTTGAGCCATTTCAAAACCATTATTACTTCATCTCAATTTTCATTAACTCTCCATATATTTATGTCTAGCTATCAATCTATGCTCACTACCTCCATGTTTTTCTTATGATGTATCTGGAATTTTCATTTTTTATTGGGATGACTGCAAAAACCTCCTTTCGGGCTAATTACATAAAATTCTAGAAATTTTGAAAATTACAAAAAAATATCTTGAGGTTTGATTATATCATACATTTTCTCTTTTCATAAACAAAAATCATTTCAAAACCCCTACGATATTTATAGAATATTACAACTATCCCCTCAATTTAAGGCATAATTTAACTTGATGTGTTTTTCTTATTATAACTCTTTTTTTTTTTTTTTGTAATTAACCCAAACCTCAAGATTTGTTTTAGTTATTCCTCCTTTTTTTTTAAAAAAATTCAGCAAAACCACACCAAATCTTCAGTAACATTTTTTCCATCAATCTCAAAATAAATAAATAATTAAACGTATTTGTTCGTACAAAATTAATCACTTTTTATTTGTGTGACATTTTTTTTTTTTTTTTTTGGGGGAGTGTGACATATTTGGGTTGACCAATTTATTCTTCAAAAAATATATTAGAATCAAGAAGAAAGAACAAACTCATGTTTTTTTTTTTTGTTTTGTTTTTTTTTTTTTTTTTTGAGGGTGAAGAACAAACTCATGTTGCTTTATTACAAACTTGGCCAAATACTAAAGTCTATTTATCGAAGTGGTCAGGATATAAAATGTACAAGACTGTATATGTTAGGCCTTTCTGTTCGAGTCCTATTTAGGTGTAGATACGTATTTATTTTGCAATTAAAATTAGTCAACTATATATAGATATAAATGTATACGCATGATTTTTTTTAAGAGAAAAAAAATGCAACGTAACCTTAGCAAAAATTAAGTACACTTATATTTGCTACTTCGTAGCATCGAATAAAGAATCAAGATTAGTTGGAATATTTAGTTAGGGAAAGAGAAAAAAAAAAACACTATTTCTTGCTGCACCAAATAACTCCTGCCGTCGCTTATTTTCTACCAAAGAATATTGACCAAAACTATTTTATATAATGGGACAAATGAAAATTGTAAGTACATTACTGAAATTGGTGCATGAATTTTGCACTAAAACTGCCCGTTTATATTCAAGTCAAATAAAGAGTATCTAACCACGAAATAATTTACATCTTATCTCAATACTCAACAGTTGTTGAATATTCCATTCAAAGAACAAAAAAACAGTGGAATATTTTTTTTTTTTTGGAAAATAAGCTTTAAATTCTCAATCAACGGTATTTCAGTAATAATTCAGTGATTC
This sequence comes from Rehmannia glutinosa, assembly GCA_016081115.2. Taxonomy (NCBI): domain Eukaryota; kingdom Viridiplantae; phylum Streptophyta; class Magnoliopsida; order Lamiales; family Orobanchaceae; genus Rehmannia; species Rehmannia glutinosa. The sequence continues at coordinate 9,389,069 of CM071929.1, read as the reverse complement.
TTGGTAGAGCAACAATAAAAACAGTGGAAAATAATTTTCAGAATAAGCCAAACCGTTGATTTGTTATTCCTTGACATGTGGCTAATTTATTATATTTCTCATTTTTGCTGAAAGGTATGGAAATTCATGAAGTAAAGGTAAAAGCAATAGTTAAAAGCATAAAGCATATTCAGATATTTTTAAAAGCTACTTTCATTGAGAGAGTGATTTCAGCTGTACAACATTTCCATATTTATAATCATCCAATGAATAATCTAGTACTAACAGGTGGCTCAATATGATAGGAGTAAATGATAACAATTTCTGCAGAGGAGTAACAAACTCTGCAGAGGGAATATAGTGAAAAGATAATCTCATGTACGGGTGTAGTGCAGAGGGAATATAGTGAAAAGATAATCTCATGTACTGGTGTAGTGCACCTATGATGATCAAGTCTTCTTTCCAATAGGCCCCCTCAATTCGAACGTGGGCTTAGGAACAACATTCAATTTGTTTCTAAGCCGAGTGTAGAATTGACCAGTGATAGGCTTTGTGAAGAGATCAGCCACTTGATCAATAGCAGGGATGTGATGAACAGAGACGATCTTATCCGAGACTTTTTCTCTCACAAAATGCAAGTCTAATTCCAAATGCTTTGTCCGAGAATGAAAAACTGGATTATTAGACAATGAGACAGCCCCCATATTGTCCATCCAAATGGTAGTGGGCTGAGATTGAGGAATCCTTAGCTCAGCAAGAAGAGACCGGAGCCACAATACATCACAAGTAACATTGGCTAAACTTCGATACTCTGCCTCCGTGCTCGATCTTGAAATGGTATGTTGCTTCTTAGAACTCCAAGAGACGAGATTGTTGCCAAGATAAACACAAAAACCACTTGTCGATCTTCGATCATCGATATCCGAGGCCCAATCCGCATCCGTGAAAGCTGTCAACTTCAAAGAATTGGATTTAGTAAAATGCAGGCCATATGTGATAGTAGCAGCGAGGTATCTTAAAATTCGCTTCACAGCTTTCCAGTGAGAAGATAGAGGGCTTTGCATATATTGGCTGACTTTATTCACGCTGTATGCTATGTCTGGTCGTGTGATGGTGGCATATTGTAGTGCACCTACAATGCTCCTGTAAAGACTCTCATCTTGAATTGGCTCCCCATCATATTTGGATAGTAATGGACGGCTTATCATGGGAGTTTGAAGACCATGAGCATGCTGCATGCCAGCTCTTTCCAAAATACTCTTGACATATTCTTCTTGGTTAAGGAAAATCCCAGAAGAAGTGTGAAGTACCTGTATGCCAAGAAAAAAATTCAGCACACCCAAATCTTTAAGGGAAAATATCTGCCCCAAACGATCAATTAGTTGCTGAATTTCGGACTGATTGCTACCAGTTATCAAAATGTCATCAACGTATATTAAGACCATTAAACAACCAAGAGAACTGTGTTTAAAGAAGAGAGATGTATCAGCCTTGGAGACAATGAAGCCAAAAGAAATTAAAGTTTGACCAAGTTTGGAAGACCAAGCCCTTGAAGCTTGTTTAAGGCCATAAAGGGATTTGGTCAATTTGCAAACCAAATTTTCCCCAATGTGCTGTTCAAAACCTGGAGGCTGGGCCATATAAAGATCAGTATCAACTTCTCCATACAAGAAAGCATTATCCACATCAATCTGACGTATGATCCAAGAGTTTGCTACAACAATAGATAAAATAACTCGAACTGTGGATGGTTTAATAACAGGACTGAATGTTTCTGTATAGTCTAAGCCAGGTAGTTGTGTGTAGCCCTTAGCAACCAAACGTGCCTTGTATTTAGCGATAGAACCATCGGCATTCTTTTTTAATTTGAACACCCACTTGCATCCGATTAGTTTTCTATCAGCAGGGAGCTTGCACAAAGTCCAGGTGTTGTTTCGGAGAAGAGCGGCATATTCCTTCTCCATGGCATCTTTCCAAGGAGGAAATTTTAAAGCCTGAGAGTAGTGCACAGGTTCAGTGCTAGTCAGATCAACAGTGAAGAGTTGTTTGGGCTTAACAATGCCCGATTTCGAACGAGTGACCATATGATGCCGCTGTAAAGACTGTGTTGGTTCAGGGGAAGGGGAGGGTGAATTCTCAATTGGCAAATCAATATATAAACGACCTTCAACTGGGAGCATGTCATTGTGTATAGGAGCAGGGGGTTGTGTGGAAGAAGAAGAAGGAGAATGATTTGAAGAAAGGGAGGAAGAGGATTGTGAAGGGGATGGGGGGTCTGGGGGGTATGGATTATTAATCAAAGGTAGAGGCTGTATAAGAGGAATGGGATTAATGGATGGAGGATTATGAAATGAAGAGAGATTATCCTTATCAGTGGCATGTTTATCAAGAGAGAAAGGAAAAGATTGTTCATCAAAAATTACATGGCGAGTGACAATGATTTTATTGTTGGGCAAAAGAACTTTGTAACCTTTGTATTGAGAATCATAGCCAATGAACGTGCAAGGTCTACTTCGAAATTCCAGCTTGTGTTTGTTATAGGATCGTAGATGAGGGAAGCACAAGCAGCCAAATGCTTTAAGGAAGTTGTAATCCGGTCTCTGCCCAGTGAGAAGCTCAAGGGGTGATTTGTATTGTGTGATTTTGGAAGGGGTTCGATTGATGATATAGACAGCGGAGCAAAAAGCATGGTCCCAATATTTGATAGGGACAAAGGATTGAGCAAGCAGAGATAGAGCAACTTGGATAATGTGTCTATGCTTGCGTTCGGCCAAGCCGTTTTGTTGCGGAGTATAGGGACAAGAAATTCTGTGTAGGATTCCATGGTCTTTAAAAAATTTAGATAAGGCTAAGAATTCTCCCCCACCATCACTTTGAACCATTTTAATTTTCTTGTCATATTGATTTTCAACAAGAGTTTTAAAATTGAGGAAGGCCTGGTAAGTGTCAGATTTGGATTTTAAAAGGTAAAACCATGTGTATCTTGTTGCATGATCAATAAAGCTAACATAGTACACAAAGCCATTCATGGATTTAATAGGGCTGGGACCCCACAAATCTGTATGTATTAATGTAAAAGGCTCACAGTATTCAGTAGTAGAATCAGAAAAAGGCAATTTATGGCTTTTAGACTGAAAACAAGGAACACAGAGATCTGCACTTTCATTACTTGAAAAAGGAAGATTACAACTAGAAAGAGTTCTTCTAACAATGTCCATAGAGGCATGTCCTAATCTATAATGCCAAGTTGTAAGACTTGGTGCTTTCTTGGAAGAGATGCTATTGACAACTAAAGGAGAAGCACTTGGAGAAGACAAGTTGTGATGGAAGGTGGCAGCCTGAGAATGATGAAGAGGAGGATGATCTGGAGGTGTGGTAGAAAGATGAAATGAGTAGAGACCATTCTTGACAGTTCCCTTAAGAAGCACTTGGCCCGTTGCTTGATCCTTCACAACACAAAACAAGGGGTGAAATTCAAAATAGACCTTGTTGTCCATGGCAAATTGAGAGACACTGATGAGATTTTTTGTAATATGAGGGACATGTAATAAATTGTTTAACATAAAAGATGTTGTGCTCTGTGTGTGAGGTGGTTTTAATATTGAGTTGCCAATGTGAGAAATCACCAAACCTGTACCATTACCAACATGAATTCTGTCATCTCCTTGAAATTCAGCTGCAATATTCAGATTTCTCATGTCATAGGTGACATGGTTACTAGCACCGGAATCAGGGTACCAAGTGAGATCCTGGTTATAATCCGGAATGTGTCCTGGAGTCAAGTGTGCTGGAGCATTGTACTGAGAGAATGCTGAGTGTAACCCATTGTGGGGCTGTCCTTGATGGTGTTGTGCAGGGCCAGGAAAAGGTAGCTGTGAAATGCCACTATGGCTTTGGATGTGGTTAACACTTTGAGCATTTGGAGAGAATCCATTTGGAGAATATCCAAGATCCATTCGATAGAAACATTTATCAGCCGTGTGATTATTTCTGAAGCAAATCTGGCATTTGGGACCATTAGAGCTGCTCCTACCTCCTCTGCCTCTAAAAGAACCTCCCCTGGAGAAATTTCTGCCCCCTCTGTTGTTATACTGAAATGGGGCTCCTCTGCCACGACCCCATTGGTTGTTGGGAGCTCTGCGTCCATTACTCTGAGTAGTAAGATTGATAGAAGCAGACCCTTCACTACTAATCTGGGAATACTCTGTAGTCTCTAACCTGGCTTCAAAGCTTAACAATAAGGCATGTAGTTCCATCAAGGTGCAGGGAATGGTTCTGGATGTAACAGATACCACAACGGAATTATAATCATTACCAAGGCCACCTAAAATGTATAGGATTTGATCCTTCTCTTGAATAGGCTCTCCAGTGGCAGCTAAAATATCACAACATCCTTTTACTTTGCTGAGGTAATCTCTCATACACATGGTGCCCTTTCTTAAAGTTTGAAGCTGCAGTCTATATTGCATAACCTTAGCCTGTGTTTGGCTTGCAAAATTAGTCTTAAGAGCATTCCAAATCTCACAACTAGAATCCAATCCAACAGTGGTTATGAGAACTGATTCAGAAAGGCTAGATAATATCCAAGAAACCAAGAGCTGGTCCTGTCTCTTCCATAGTGTATATGCTGGATTAAGAGTTTGCTCAGCAGAAGTTGTACCTGGCAGAAATTTCGAGGGAGCTTTTCTGTCTCCAGTAAGAAAATCCTCTAGACCATAGCCTGTCACTGCTGCTAAAATTTGTTGTTTCCAAAGTAGATAATTAGACTCAGTGAGCTTGATAGTCACCAGCTGACTCTGGGGTTGAGCCACTGGTTGCTGCTCCGCTGGTGTTTCTTCTGTGGTTACCATATTTGCAGTAAAGGGAAAAAGAAAGGATGGGCACAAGCACAGAAGCAGCATGTATTAACCTGCTGCTCTGATACCATGCTGAAAGGTATGGAAATTCATGAAGTAAAGGTAAAAGCAATAGTTAAAAGCATAAAGCATATTCAGATATTTTTATATAAAAGCTACTTTCATTGAGAGAGTGATTTCAGCTGTACAACATTTCCATATTTATAATCATCCAAGGAATAATCTAGTACTAACAGGTGGCTCAATATGATAGGAGTAAATGATAACAATTTCTGCAGAGGAGTAACAAACTCTGCAGAGGGAATATAGTGAAAAGATAATCTCATGTATTGGTGTAGTGCAGAGGGAATATAGTGAAAAGATAATCTCATGTACTGGTGTAGTGCACCTATGATGATCAAGTCTTCTTTCCAATAATTTTAAGTCAATGAATACCGGAAAAAGAATATTTAAGAACGTAGTTAATGCTAGGGATGCCAAAATGACCCGCCCCGCCCCGTTTGAGGCACCCCGTGACCCCGTAGCAGGCGGGTCTAGGTGTCACTTCCGCCCCGTAGGTATCCGCCCCGCCCCAACTCGTGCTATTTTTTATTTTTTTAATATATTTAATGTATATTTTATATGTATATTATATGAAATATATAGTTTTATGTATTTAATATTATATATTAACATATAATGACAAATTTTATAAATAATATTTATTTATAATACAAAATATAATATTAAAAACTTATTAAGAATATAAAATATAAGATAAAAAAATAAAAAAAATTCAATACGGGGCGACCCGCCCCGCCCCATTGCCATCTCTAGTTAATGCAAGACATCCAAAAATGAATGGAGATGCCTGCCCTGACCAATGCCACTAAATTAAAATTGAAAAATATAAATTAGCTTACGTGTTAGAAAATAGGTGCTTGGCAATTGGCATTTTATTTTATTTCAAGATTCATGAATTCATCTGCCATTGCATATTATTCTTGAACAGATACAACTATAACTTTATAGCTCATACTATTAAACAATTGTACATTCTCGAGTACTCTACCAGCAAAATTTATTTCCCTGGAAAAAAATTTATATGAAATGAGAGCAATTGATTGCTGTTGAACTTATAATTTTCTGGTCTAGTAAGTTTTTGTTCAAAACAAGGACAGTGTGTTAGAAGGATAAATGCAAGAAAAACCTATTATAGACATAGCCGGTCCCCAGGGTTAGAGCTGCAAATGAACCAAGCCGCTCGTAAGCTATTCAGAGCTTGATTCGATAAAAGCTTGTTCGAGTTCATTTAATGAGGCTCGTTAAAATAAACGAATCAAACTCAAACTTGGAGATATTCGGTTCGTTAGCCCGTGAACAAGCTCGTTAGTAAGCTCGTGAATAGACTCGATAGTAAGCTCGTATAAATTGAACTAATAATTTAATTTTAATTTTAATTTTTCATATTTTACTTAAGATAATATAAATATATTTCAATAAAATTATTTTTTTGAATAAAATTATAAGTTTTAATAAATACATTATGAATTTTAAATATAAATAATTTTATTTTTTGTATAAATTGAAGAATATTTTATTTTTTAATTAATATTTACTAAGATCGTTTAAGCTCGATAAGGCTCGAAAAAGTTCGTGAGCCATCAACATGTTCGATAAATTCAGGCTCGAGTTCGACTCGATAATAAACGAGCCAAACTCAAACACTCAAAAGCTCAGCTCGATTCGGTTCGATTGCGGCCCTACCCGGGGTAGTCATGGAGGGTGGGCGGGTGGCCTAGGGATCCCGATTTTGAGGGGTCCACTTTTATATATATGTATAGGGATGACAATGGATAGGGTACCCACTCATTTGAAAGTATCCATACCCGAACCATATAATATTATTATTACTCGTACCCATCCCAAACCCTATTAAAAATTACACCTATTACCCATACCCGTCTCAAGCTTATTTGCTAATACCCGCATACTACCCATACCCGCCCAAAACTCATTTATTTTATAAACAAATATAAATATTTAACTTTTAAATGGCTATTTAAATACGTATACATTTATTATATAAGACTATTAATCAACTAAATTAAAATAACATAGATTTAATAGATCAATTACTACATCATTTAATCCATATAATTATATCATCATACATCGAGATCTATCAATCTTGACAAAAAAGAAAGTAACAATCCCATATTTTTTTGTCCAAAATGGAAATCTATGATGGATTTCCTCTATTTAAGCTAAAAATATTTTCCTTAATTATTATATATATATTTTTCTTATATGAAAATATTTAATTAGGTGCTTATATGGTCGAGTATCCGGGATATCCATACCCGATTATATAAGTGGGTTCGGGTAGAGGGTACCCTAGGAGGTAAATCCATACCCTACCCATTTATATATAGGTATTGATTTTGCATCTCATACTCATCTCAAACCCCAAATAAAATTACCCATACCCGCCCCATTAGGTTTGGGCGGGTGGATACCCACGTCTACACATCCCGCTGTCATCCCTATATATGTACACATATTTTATTAAGCTTATTTTATAGGGCATTCCAAAAAAAAAAGATCTTTCGCATTCAAAACTTGTACTAAAAAATTAATCTAATTTCTAAAATAAAAATAAAAGAAAATTTATTTTTTCCCTTTAGAATTTATTTCTATTTTTTTTTAAAATTGAAAGAGGTAATAAAAGAAATATGATTACTTTTAAGTTCTTATTAAATTATATCCAAAATGTACATACCTATTTTCTTTTGGTAATAGACCCCAAAAAGTCAAGGCCGCCCCGACTATATATATTAATCAAGAAGATCTAATAAATAGAGTTCCAGTAATTGACTTAAGCCTTCTTTCTTTTTTAGAGAGAAACTCCACGATTTAATATTATTTTGGAATGATAAAATTATAAAAAAGGTCGTTGACAACAGTTACGTATATAAAACAATGATAGGGAAAAAATAATGCTATTAAGAAAAAAAAAGAGAGAATAACATTGTAAGATCGTTTTAATACAGTAAACTACAAAACTGATATGCAGGTGATTTATTCTAATTTTTAATTTTATATTCAAGTAGTGAGAGAGGACCGGCGGGAATGTGGGGTCGGCGCCGGCCTTCCACCACCCCCACAAGATTTTATACCTCGTCTCAAGCACCCCATTACATGTTCAACTATTTAATTAATTTTGCAAACCCCATATGACCCTTGAGTGTTGTATATTCAAACCACTTTTTATTCATCTTTACTTTTAGGGATAATTACATAAACCCCTTAAGTATGGATAATTAAAAAAAGCCCAAATTTTTAAAACAATCACAAAAGCCCCTTCATGGGTTTGTCTTAAATTCATTGAGGTTTGTTTTTCTCTATTTTTTAAATAAATGAAAATATATAAAAATAAAGGAAAAAAGCTTGATCACATGCCGATCAAGTAGCAATAAAAAAAATAATGCAAAATTTCAGGAAAAAAATAACAAAAATAACTTGAAGACGCGTATAATTAAATGAAGGACGTCTATTTCTAGTGGATTTTCAAGTGACATTGTCATTTGTGTTTTTTGCACGTGGTCGAGTATCATCTTAATGATCTGATGTAAGGTTTGTTTTTCTCTATTGTGTCTATTGATTTTCATTGTTGTGTTTCTTTTTTGTTGTGTCGCAGGATAATTTGTTCATGTTTGCTAGACTATTTAGATGAAATGGTTATCTTAAGTCTATATCTTGATTCCAAAAGGACCCCATTGTAAGTCTTGCGTGTTTTATTGTATTTCAACTATTTTTTCGTTAAAAGTATTTTCTCTTAAAAAAATGGCGAGGTTTTTGAATATTTACTTTTTGTTTATGAAGAGGGAAATGCAATATACATAGAAGGATTTATGTAATTTTTAAAATTCTGGGTTGTTTTGCCATTAACCCGAAATAAGGACTTTTTTTTTAATTACCCTTTACTTTTATTAGTATAGTTTATGCATAAAGGCTCTCAGAACCTGCAAAAGTCAAAATCTTAAACTAAAATCACAACACCAATAAGATATTTCAGAAACCCAAGAAATAGCAGTTGACTTAACAACCATGATTGCCATTTTTCTTTCTATATAAAGAGCAGCCCACCGATCCTTTTTCCCACACTCTTCATCTTTTATATCCTCAAACACCATTGTCAACCTTAAATCAAAAAAAAGCATCCACTAAAAAATGATTTGCCTGTACGCAGAAACCCATTTATCCACTTTCGCTTTCATCTTCTACGCTTGTATATGGATCCCATTTCTCCACATAACCCAAACAGTTGCCAGATTTTTCACTTTTCTCCTTGACCCGCACCGTCAACCCGAAAACAGCCATTTTGAGGAGAACCCAGAGTGGGAATTGGATCTTCCAGTCTCCCAATTTCAAGATTTTGGATTAATCGAAGAAAACAGGGGAGGAGATAATGATAGTGAAGAAATGTGCTCAATCTGTTTGATGGAATTCCTGAAAGAAGATTTTGTGAACAAATTGCCTAAGTGTGGGCATGTATTTCATATGGGTTGCCTGGAAAAATGGCTGGACAGGTGTCAGTTTACTTGCCCTCTGTGCAGGTCTATGGTGCTGCGTGTTCGTTCTTCCCCATGCAAAATGTGGGCATCTGATCCGTTTTGTGTCAATCTGTCCTCTGTTCATGATTCTAATTAGCTAGTGTTTTTAGATTTGCTTGTTAATCTTGAGCTGTATTTGTAGAGATGTGTATATATATATGATCGACCAATTTTTGTTGAGAAAATAGATCTAATTCCTTGTGATATTTGACAGTGCAATGAATTTTTGTTTTGTTCAATGTAGACTTCAACTCTCTGAAGTTTATTTGATTATGGCCTTTAAAATATGAGAAAAGCTATGAAGGTTTCAGCTTTCTCATTTTTGTTAATATTTTTTTATAAACTGTGGCCTCTGACTTGTTGCAATTTCTCAAGCTGATCAAGTCAGGTCAACTTCTATCATGGCCAAGACTTTAAATCAAGTTCATTCGTCAAAGAAATACCTGGATGTGTTTGTGCACAGACTTAATTAGGGCCTGATTGAATATCTTTTCATTTTGATTTTTTTTTTCTCCAATAGAGAATAGTGATTAAAAAAATTTGAAAGATGAATGATGAATTCTTGAGACGGTAATTAGACATGAGATGGGAATGTAACTAAATTGATATGATATAAAAATAATAAAATAATGATTGAGTATGATTTGTACTCATAAATACGTGAGTCAGTAAATAATGATTTTTTTTGGGAAAATGTGTAATAATATTTTTCTTTTTCAAAAAGTATGTAAATGTGATTGGTTAAAAAAAAAAGTAAAAACGAGTGAATGATTATTTTCTGAAAATTTTCGACAATCACATGTTTAGAATAAAAAAAATTTGGAATGAAAACTGAAAATTTTGGTATACAATCACATGAGCTAGCCCAAGTAACGCTCCAGGGATAATCTCTCTGTGATAGTTTACATTTTTATTCTTCCAACTAATTGACGACTATACAAGCTGTACACCGGTTGGATATAGGTGGTGCCGTAGGAATTGAATTTCCAATCATTTTCATGTTCACGGCAGACTGAAATTTTGTTTCAAGATATGACCCAGTATTGTTTCAGCATAAACTAGAAACAACGATTTGCAGGTGGCTTTGACCCTGTTTTACAAATCAGCTGGAAAATTCGTCATAATAAAGATAATGTCAACTATGAAAACCACCATTAGTTCTCAAAATTATACCAATTTCATTTTATAACAAGCATTAGGGATAATTACAAAAACACCCCTGAGGTTTGGGTTAATTACAAAAAAATTCAGACATGTTTCAAAATTACAAAAAAATCCTCCAGGTTTCTTTTTGTCTTAATTTTAAGGAGGTTACTGTAATATTCTTGTAAATGTCAGGGGAGTTTTTGAAATTTTTCAAAAATCATGGGAAAAATGTATGACAGAATCAAACCTCAAGGAGTTCAAAGAACTCTGGTTTTTTCCTTTTATAGTTATCCCAAACTTTAGGGGTATTTGTGTAATTATCCCTAAGCATTATTTTGGGTGGAACCGGACCTCAAGGAATCAATTCCAACAAATAAGTTATTATTGTGTGCTCTAGGATAATCTGATTTACACTGTATTTGACATTAGTCATGATATACCTATTAAATACTCTTTTTCGCCTTTGGCAATATACGTGATCCAAATATCAGATGCAAATGTTGGACATGGGACAGGCACTATATGTGATCCAAACACATATTTACATCAACTTCAAATGGAAAATTTGGTTGTATGATATATATTTTAATCAAAATTGCAAACGGAAAATGTACATCAACTTCAACTTTCGAAAGAAAAGCTGGCTAACAGGACATTGTAGTAAGCTAGCACAAGCTCAAGCCAAAACTAATTCTAATATGAGAACTCCTATCATTTTTTGTTAGCCTTTTTGGCTGAACCAAAAATTCTGCAAAAGGGTGATATATATTCATGTGACGAACACTGATATTTACAGAAAATGTATCAACATGCTTTATACGCAGTACAGCTCAAAGGGCCGGCATCAGACGTTAGAGCAGGCACCATGGATCCATCGGCCACCGGGAAAGACTGAGCTTTGGTGTAACCAGGGGCACAGCTTCCATATCCAGATGGAATAAAATACGCTCCGTTGAAAAATTTGTCCCTGGATGACCTCCATTTCCAGTTTTTCCACCCACTTTTAACTTCTCTTTTTGTAACCTGTTCAGATTTTTGCACAATTAGCTTATGAGCGTTTTGAATGTAATTAAAATCTAGTCAATTTTTTGGTAAAATTGCAAAATTGGTCCTGAGGTGTCAAAATTGGTCATGTTCGTATCAGAATCGTTAATTTGGTTCTGTAAGTTTAAAATTGTTCAATTTTAGTCAATTGTTGCTGGAATGTTACGGAAATTGACACGTGACTCACACGTGATCCCTTTTGGTCCTGGGACATGTTGAAGGTGTAATACATGTAGTATTTAAGAAATAAACCCAATTTAAAGACTAGACGGGACAAGGGGGCCTAGCGCCTAGACGGGGATTAATCGGGACTAGACGAGAATTTTTACAACATAGTCCATAACTAAAAACTATATTTGACTTACTTGTTTTATACCAGGAGTATTAGGCGCCATGAAGTAGTTTCCTTCACTGAATATGGTTGGATTAGCACTTCCACCAATAGCATACATCACCCACTGGTCGTATCGGTTGTTTGCCACGTGTGCGTAACCCAGCCTAACCCTGCTCGTGATAATTATTTAATATTTAAATTTGAACTAAATACATAAATTTAAGAACTAATTACAAAAAGTACAAGTTTGGGTAATTACAAAAAATCCAGCTATGTTTTAAAATTTATAAAAAGCATCCTGAGATTTATTCTGTCTAGTATTTTACCTCAACTGTTAGTTGACCTAACATAATTTGCTGATATCATATAAAAAAAATTGTTCGTCCACTTCTTTTTTTCCCTTCACTTTTATTTCCTTGGATCCCGTCAAGGGTTTACACAAATTCTGTTAGTTTTTTTGCAGTCCATCAATCCTCAGTGTATTTTTATAATTTAGAAATTTAGCTGGGTCTTATTGTAATTGCCCTGAACTTCAGGGGTATTTTTGTAATTTTGAAATTTAGCTGGGTCTTTTAATAATTACCCCAAACTTCAGGGTTACTTTTTTTTAATTAAACCTAAATTTAAATGAGGATAAAACATATGCTTCCGGAAAGATTTATGAAACAAACATACCTTGGCATTCTCTGAACTAAACCAGGGCCAAAATGGTTAAAAACTACTGTGACTTTGATGTTTTTGTCCACTAGATTATTATCATCATGGCCAAACAACATAACCTGCCAAATAAATTATGTTATAAGTCAGAAAGAAACACATTACATATTCACACACTCAAAATTAGTTACTCTAATCAACAATTTTATTACCATAAAAAAATGTATCGTTACTTACTTTATCATGTTGCGAGAAGAAATTGTTCGAAATTGTAATAGCAGTCGAAGCATGAATCACATCAATAAGCCCATCCGTGCACCGCGCAAGATAGCAATGGTCAATCCACACATCAGTCGAAGCAAATATATCAATAGCGTCACCATCGGAGCCCCGACGATGGCCAATATGGGTCAGGCTGTCCCGAACCATACCCGAATTTCCAGGCTTACAATCATGAATGCTTATCCCATGTATAATCACATGACTAACATGTTGTATCGTTATGCACGGCCCATATGCAATTTCCACTTTTGCCCCTCGCCCATCTATGGTCTTGTAACTATTCATCATAAGCTCGTTCTTAAGTGTAATAACCATACTTTTAGCGAAAATAATCCATAGTGGCTGTGATTGGATCACACCGTATCGGAGCGTACCCGGTTTGGGCTTTTCCGGGTCGTCCGATGGATCCGTTACCACATAAATTGCTCCGTTTTTACCCCCAATGGCGTTTTTACCGAACCCGACAGCACAATCGGCTAAAGCGCGGCGGTTAGCGGCCCAATTGGAGTTGGGCCTCCAACATGAGTCTATTGGGTTCATGATTTTCTTTTTAATTTGGTAGACATTGGGGGTTTTGGCAGAATTAACTAGTAATGTGGATAAAGTGAGAGCTAGAAATAGAGTTAGTGTTTGTGGGGAGGCCATGGCTGGTACAGTACTTAAGTTTGTGGTGCGAAATTTAACAAAGGGATGTTAGCAATTTATATGAAAATTTTAGGTGATGTTTAAATTAAAAGTGGCTTCCACGTTTTTATTAGGAATGTTTCTTTGGTTTTTGGGTTAGAGATAATAGACGTGATCGCACGAGGTGATGGGTTATTGACTTTTGCGTATCTGATCCTGAATGTTGACCTTAAATATTTTAATGTTGATATATTTTGAGTTGGATGAATGTTCTTATTCTATAGAGTGTACAAATAAAGACGTGTCAGGATTAAGTGATTAAGTGGCAGATTAATTAGGTTACATGCTGAACTTGAAGTGTCCTAAAATAACCAAGAAAGAATAATGGACTCTGTTTGTAGACAACCACATTCCATGTGAGAAAAAAAGCCACAAAATGTTGTTACTAAGTCTAAGAGGACATATCACATATGATATTATCATACTATATATTGGACTCAAATGGAAACTGAATGGGTCATTACATTTCTATTTATAAGGAGTTCCTTTTACATATGACATACTCATCAGACAGGCAAAACTTGTAATACAGTGAAATATGTGTGTTAGTCCGAGGATATTGCAAATATTCAAACTCAGGCTGCCAATAGCAGAGTCAGCACACGAAAGTTGGTGAGTCGAGTGTAAAATTTAAAAAACCATATAAGTTTTAACTTAATCTTTTTATTTCTTATCACAGCTGGGGTCGGAGTTCAATATGCCCCCATCTCCGCCATCGCTGGCTACCCATTTTACGGAACTAGAACTATCCAGACATGGCACTGGCATGAAATAGGTGTAAAAAAACTTTCTTTTTTAGGGCTAAAAATTCGTTTGTGTCCAAATGTCAAATTCTTTAGTCTTAATCAAGACTGTCCATAAATTTTCATTATTTGATCAGAGTTAAAATTTAGCTTGTTGAGCGAAACGTGATTTGGGTCTTAGATCACACTTTAATAGAAGACAATATAATAATTGGTGGCCGTTTTTAAAATTATAATTACAGCTAGTTATATTGGCCTAGCCAGGTGGGCTTGCCCAACCAGCCCAGGTATGGATGGACTCCAATTTTAGAGGCCTGAAATGGACAAGCTTACTTTGGCCCAGCTCAAATAGCCCAAGCCCGATCAATATTACATGTGATGGGTTGGGTTGGGCGACAAGAAACGCAGACCGATGAAACTTTGACCAGACCCAGTTTGGCCAACTGGGTTTAAGACGTGATGAGTTTAGATGAGTTACAAGAAATATTGACCGATGAAATTTTGGCCCAATCCGATTTAATAACTTGGCACACTGGACTTTGGTTGGGCCGGCCCGACCAACCCATTGTCAGCACCTTAAGTGCAATTCAAATATAAGTTAGGCTTCAAAAATTTATCACTAACATTGTCTAATTTAGAGATTTTGTGCAGCTCAAGGTGGTGAATTTTTTGAATTACAATTGATAGTTCAAGGGTGTTCACTCATAAATATTTTTTTTTATTTTTTTTTTGCTTTTTTGACACCTCATTTTTTTCGAAACCTTTTTTTTTTTTTTTTCTGACATCTCATAAATAATAGTTAAAGGGGCCAAAACCTAAAGGCTTTGTTTGTTTATGTTTCCAAGACTCCATTTCCAATTTGCAACTATTCATAGAAATGGAATCATGTTTGTTTCTAAAATTTCCAATGGAAATCATCATTTCCACTTTCTACTTCCCACATAAAACATCATCTCAAACCTACAATTTCAATTCTCAACCCTATACAAACCTACATCACTTATCAATTACTATTCTTATTTTTTAATCCAATTATATATGTGAGACTCTCTAATACCAACTTTATCTACTTAAAATACTACTATATATATCTAATGAGACTCATTAGCCTACAATCTTACAAATATAATATTATATATTCAATTAAAATATTCAACCACTATCAACTTTTCAAAATATTATATTCATAAAATACTATTTCAAAACTATTTAACCAAACATAATCTCATTTCCAAACCTAAATAAAACTCATTCTCATTCACTTATCCAAACATAATTCCAATTTTCACACAAAAACTAATAAATTCTGAAAATTCATTTTCCAACACTAGAAACTAGAAATAGTCCATAAAAACATAACCATACAAGCCAATTTACGGAAAATCTCAGAAACTATACTTACCTACACTGAAAGGCGGAAAATATTGAAATAAACCAAAAATGAACAATCCAGAATCAGAGGAAAGAGATAGAACAGAGCTGAGACAGGATTTGCCTTCATCTACATCAGCCGAGCGATCGTCATCCTCATCTCCAGGATTAATACTGGCCGCTTCCGCCACAGACGGCATGGCTGCGGCGGCTCTGCGCTCGGTGCTCCAGCGGGTTAACCAAGCAGCCGAGCGGTCGGGCCGTGGGTTGGACCGGATCCGAGTTGTGGCTGTGAGCAAGACTAAGCCGGTCCCCCTCCTCCGCGAAGTGTACGACGCCGGCCACCGCTGTTTTGGTGAGAATTACGTCCAAGAGATCGTTGAGAAAGCTCCCCAGGTCTCACATCTCTGTCTTTCTCTGTCTCTGTGTCTGTAGACTGTAGTTGAATGTTCTGTTTGTAAGCTGATCAATTTTAGGGTGCGGCAAAATGATTGTTTTTTGGTTGTAAGGGTGGTTCTAAATTTCTTTCTGCATTTGATTTTAGTTTTTTTTCAAATTGATGACTAATAATTGATTGAGGTTAAATTGATATTTGTGTAATCGCGCGCACGATCACTCTCTTTCATTTGTGTGCTCAATTGCAGCTGCCAGAAGACATAGAATGGCATTTCATTGGGAATTTGCAGAGCAATAAAGTGAAGCCACTTCTATGTATGTTTTAATCCTCTCCCTTTGTAATCACGTTCATTGTCTCACTCGTCACCACATGATCGTGCACATTGCTTATTTGTTTGATTTTCAGTAACCATCTAATTATTTCAACAGTGTGGCTGGAAAAAAAAAAAAAACTAAGTTCGTGCGCGAAAGTTAAAGACCTATAGATAATGAAGGGTATTGAATGTGTCTGATGTGGCCTATGTGTACAAATGTTGGAACTTGTTAAAACTCAGAAGCTTCAGTGAGCGACTTTATGCATCAGATGATGTCATTTGAATGCTTTGATGCTCAAATGTTATTCTTTGTTGTTGTTGTTGTTTTTGTTGTTGTTGTTTATATATATGTACAATATGTATTGTGGACCTAAACATGTCTGGCTATTAAGCTCTGTTGAAGGAACTAATTACTTGTTAAAATTCTGGTTTAAAAGGACTTATGTTGTAAATAAAACCTGTATGCATAGAAGTGTGGAAGGATTGACTGGACTGTGGAGTATTGTGAAGAAGCATAATGAACCTGCTGTTACGTCGTTGAAAGTATTGAAGAAAAAATTTGTCCAATGTCACTGTACTGAATTTCACATTCAAATCCGTAGATTTTTGTTTCTCTGTTTTGCAGCTGGTGTACCAAATCTTGCCATGGTGCAGACTGTTGATGATGAAAAGGTATACAAATATATATCTATACCACTTGGGCTCATGTATTTAGTTCTAGATTATGTATAGCTTTGTTCTGAGTGTTTCCACATAAGCCAGAAATTTGATTCGCATACACCTCCTAGAACACATTTATATGCACTTCGATGATAATTTTCCTCGTGAATGATAGTTATCTAATTGCAGCTGCTTTTGGATATTCTCTGGCTTTTCTTTCTTTTCTTTTTTTTTTTTTTTGTGGAACAGAGTTCAATTTTGTTTAACTCCATTCACTAGTTGGATGGTAGAAGTTGTAAAGATCAATAATGCACTTCGATTAGTAGGAATTGAAGCTATAGTAATGCACTTTTGCTTGAGAGATCCAAAGTGACCAAGAAAACAATTGCATAGAAGATAAACACATATGTGATGTAATATATCATCTCGAATAAAAAACCGTATCTTGATACTATTATCCATTACCTTTATTGTGGTTCCATTACTTAATAGATAGGAGCTTCAAATAAATAACTTTTTCTTAGTATCTTAAGTTCTTAACAAATCAAATTGAAAAATCTAAACTAGAGTTTGCAAATGGATATGCTTGCCAGCCAAATGCAACTTTCAAATCCTTGTTTGATGACATTAACTGATTATAGTTCAATTTTATTTATATTGGTTGATGTTCCAATTTTTGTTTTCCTTCAGTTTCTTACTAATAGCTCAAATTCTTCTTGTTTTCGTAGATTGCGAATAATCTTAACCGTGCAATCGGAAACATCGGAAGAAAACCTTTGAAAGTAATGGTCCAAGTAAATACGAGTGGTGAAGAATGTGGGTAACTTGAGTATGTTTTAATTGATGGGATTTTTTATTTTCTTTTTTGATAATCAAACTCATTGAATTGAATATTGACATATCCCAGGAAAAAGCAAGGCGAGTAAGTTAAAATGGTTTTGCCTTTTTCTATGCAGCTAAATATGGTGTTGAACCTTCTGGTTGTGTGGAGCTTGCTAAACATGTTAGTATGAACTGCCCTAACCTTGAATTCTGTGGCCTGATGACAATAGGAATGCCAGATTACACTTCTACCCCCGAGAATTTTAAGGTACTTTATTATTGGTGATGTATCGTACTTTTTCCGATATTTATATTGAAATTGCTTGATCTCACTAGTCATTGGTTGTCAGACATTAGCAAACTGTAGAACCGAGGTTTGTAAGGCACTTGGGATATCAGAAGAGCAATGTGAGCTATCGATGGGCATGTCTGGCGACTTTGAGCTTGCTGTGAGTGTTATGCTACTTTTGAATTTGTTTCGATGGTATTAACAGTGAATGCTTAACATAATTTGACATGTGAGCACAAATTAGTCTCTGCACCCCATCTTAAAATTCCACTCAATAAAGCCATTCAGTTTCAATTGTATAATGTGGATAAATAGCTGAGATATAAAGAAGCTGTAGCAAATGAAACAGTACAACCGGTTGATTATTTTGTCACTGTTGCAGATTGAGATGGGCAGTACGAACGTTAGAATTGGATCTACCATATTTGGAGCACGGGAGTATCCAAAGAAACACACGAACTAGCTTTGCAAGCTTGTATTTAGAGAACTACGGCCCTCACATTTGTTATCCTCCGCAGACATCATGATACGATATTGCCACACTTGATTTCTGCTATTTGGATCGACCATTTTGCCATACATTTCCAAATTTAGCATTATTACTGGATTTGATTTCAAACTCGTGTATGAGCTATTTTAATGAGTTAAAATATCTTGCAATAACGATCATGTTGTTTGGATAAGTTGCATCACCAGTTATATACTTATTCCGTTATTCGTTTTGCTCTCTGGCCCATATGTTTATTTTCAAAATGTTGATATGCCGTGAAAGATCAATAAGAAAAGCTTGATGATGCCCATCAATAATGAGACTGTATCATGCTATTGATTTTTTTTTGGTTATGGACAATTCGAGCTATATAATTACAAAATACAATTACCATCCAAAATACAATGTTCATTCAAATTTGGCGAGCCCCATCTCAAGCGACTAATTAAATTGGAACATAAGTTAATATCAAATTGGAATATAGTTTTACGACAATTTTTTAAGATAGTTTAGTATGTTTTTGTTTATCTAAAAAAATTCAATTGATTTAAATTATTAATTGGATTTAAAGTCAACATATTTATTCGTTATCGATTTAAATTCTTAAGCAACAAAGTATGACCTACTGTTGAATGGCAAGCGACTAGGCTGGCTCGGCAAATAGGCTTAACCAAAGTTTACCATGATCCATGAACAAGCTCAAACTCACCCACTTCCACCCTCCGAAGCCCCCACCGCCACCAGTAAGCCCCGCCGCAGTCCCCACTACAAAATCTATCAATGCCGCCATCAGCCGCCTCTCCGCCCAAGGCTCCCACCGCGGAGTCCTCCTCAACTTCACCTCCATGCTCAAATCCCCAACCACTACACCAGACGCCTTCACATACCCTTCTCTCCTCAAGGCTTGTACTTCGCTTAACCTCTTTTCTCTCGGCCTCTAGCTCCACCAACAGACTATCGTTAATGGGTTCTCCTCCGACCCATATATTTCCTCTTCATTGATTAATTAATATGCAAAATTCAATGACATTTGAAAATGCACGGACTGTGTTTGACATGATGCCTCACAGAAATATCGTCCCATGGACGGCCATTATTTGGTGTTATTCGCATGATGGTGATATGAAGAACGCGTTCCTTATGTATAACGCTATGCAATATGAAGGTAAATAAACTTTCTTTTTTAGGGCTAAAAATTCGTTTGTGTCCAAAAATCAAAATGTCCACTTCTTTAGTCTTAATCAAGACTGCAAAAATTTTCATTATTTTGATCAGTTAAAATTTAGCTTGTTGAACGAAACATGATTTGGGTCTTAGATCACACTTTAATAGAAGGCATTATGACAAATGGTGGTCGTTTCTTAAATTATGATTTTTTTTTTTTTGTCGAACAATAGAATTTTATTATAACAACTCAAAACTAAAATTACAACTACAATCGTAGCCAACGAGCTAAGAGCCGACAAGACTAACTAAGAGCCAAGCGGAGAACTAGCAAAATTGGCCTAGCAAAATTGGCCTAGCTCGACGGACATATCCAACCAGCCAGCCCACATGTAGGGATTGATGAGCTCCTGTTTGAGAAGCCTGAAATGGATAGATCTACTTTAGCCCATCCTAAATGGCCTAGGCCCAATCAATAATACATGTGATGGGTTGGGTTGAACAACAAAAACGCATGCCGATGAAATTTTGACCCAACCCAATTTTACTGTTTGGCCAACTGGGTTTGGAAGTGATGAGTTTATATGAGTTACAAGAAATTTTGGCCGATGAAATTTTGACCCGATCCAATCTAACAATTTGGCACACTGGGCTTTAGTTGGGCCGGCCCGATCAACACATCGTCAACTCCTTAAGTGAAATTCAAATATAAGTTAGGCTTCAAAAATTTATCATTAACAATTTAATATTGTCTTTTTTTTTACGACTCAGATTATCCCCACACCAGCCGGGGCATATATGCCACACTTCCTTCGGACTATGGGATATCCGTCTTTCCCAGAGATAGTCCTAATTTGTGGGGGGAGGGGCAAACTCCAACCCGTCACTCCGCAATAGTCAGAAAAAAAAACAATTTAATATTGTCTAATTTAGAGATTTTGTGCAGCTCAAGGTGGTGAATTTTTGGAATTACAATTTATAGTCTAAGGGTGAATTCCTTCCTTAGTGAAGCAAAATTTCTCTCTAGGAGACCTGTTTCCCTCTCTTTTGAGGCTTTTGGTTTTTCGAATTTTTTTAAATTGGTTTGTGCTTGGTTGTGTTTCTTTGGATATCTCTCTTCTTCAATGCAACATTTAATATTGTTAATCTGTCTTCAATGCTTGTTGTTGGTGTGAATCAGATGGTGGCCTACTATCTCAACACTCAGTGCGTGAATGGTGCTTCGTAGTGTCGTTTCTTTCTCTCTTTTTGTTGGTTGCTTTTGTCTTGTTCTTGTTTCCTTTTTTAATTTTTCGTCTAACATTTTTCTTAGTGCGTTTCCTTTTTTTTTGTTCCGTTTTTGTCTGAGTCTTGTCCTTTAACCTTGTTTCCTTTTTTGTATTCTGGTTTTCGTATCGTTTTCGTTCTTTTCAGGGCTATCTGCAGTCGTGGTTCATCTCTTTGTTCATCTCGCTCTGTGAGCTGGGAATACGGTTTTACCATGGCTGAAAATATCATTTCCAAATTAAAAAAATTTTCGTTGTCAGAGGAAGAAAAGAAAGGGGTAAGTCTTGCTGAGAATGATATCTCTATTAGCTCCCAAGAATGTGAAAGAAGTTTGTTTGGGCGGATATTCGGTCAAAAAATGGTTAACCTCGGTAATTTGAAGAGAATGTTAAACTTGATTTGGCATACGAAAGAGCCCTTTGTAACTAGAGAAGTGGGTCAAAACATGTTCCAATTTGTCTTTAGCTCTAAGATGATGAAAAAAAAGTATTTTCGAGGCAAAGTTTGGAACTATGATGGTCAGTTTATTATCCTTAAAGAATGGGAGGAAGATTTGGTGATTCAATCGGATAATTTTACTCATATTGATTTATGGGTTCAGATTTGGAACCTTCCTTCCCATTGGTTATGCTCTGAATCAGCTCTCAAGATCGGTAAAATTTTCCACAGGGTTAAAGATGTGGTTGTCCCTAATGGAGGAGGTGCGAGAGGAAGACACGTGAAAATATTGGTGTCGGTGGACTTGGAGAAACCCCTAATTCGAGGAACCTTCATTACTTTGGGGGGAAAGTCAGTTTGGGTAGACTTCAAGTACGAAAATTTGATGAATTTCTGTTTTTATTGCGGTCTTGTAGGACATGTTGAAAAGCTTTGCTCAAAAGGAAAGCGAGATATCGAGAAAGGAGTTTTAAATGAAGGTCAATTTGGTGAATGGGTCAAGGCGGAGGAAGTGAGGTTTAATTTTAAAAATGAATCCAATCCCCAAGAAAGGAACTCGAATTCTCAATACAATAAGTCCAATTTGGAAAGTGAGAATAACAAAGGAAAGTCTCAGCAAGTTTCATCACCACAAGCCCAATTGGTGGTTTTTCGGGAGATTTAGTTTAACGGGAAGAAAGTGGAAAAGATGGAATTCCTATTACCTCACGAAAATTCTATTCCTGATAATAAGAATAAAGGATTGGTTTCCGAGAGAGAGGGTGGCCCTTCCAATGTTTTTGTAAAAGGAATCAGTTTGGGAAATGGTGTTCAGTCTACTATGCGGCCTACACTGAAGCTAAAAAATCTGATGGAAGAATCTAAATTTTCTGAGTTTTTGGATCCTATGGAGCTAATAAGTGTCCCTGTTCTAGCAAATAGTAAAAGAATCCCTTTGGGTGATATTACTAATTCCTTGATGGAAGTTGAAGAGCTTGCTTTCCCTTTTTCTAAATCTGGAACTAGGACATGGTCAAGAAAACATCTTAAAATATCCAAATCTTTGGAAATTATTGAAAAAAAAAATTCGTGCGAAAGGAAAACAGGAAAGAAAAGAATTTGCATTTAGTTGATGAAAATGACACTAATGAGGAGGAGTCTAACAACTCCTTTGTTGTGACAAAAAAAATCAAGTGTGACAAGAAAGAGACCTTGGAGGTGGGGGTAGCCAGCCTAGATTGGCCCCAAAGTTACCAATGAAGGTCATGGTGTGGAATTGTAGAGGGTTGGGAGGACCCTCGACAATTTCCCAATTAAAGGAGTCTTGGAGACTCCATCTCCCAAATCTTTTCTTTTTGTGTGAAACTAAGAAGAAAATAGCATTTGTGAAGACGGTTTGTAGAAATCTTAAACTCAGCGATCGTTGGTTTTGTGTGGATCCGGTGGGATTAAAGGGTGGACTTTTGGTAAATTTGGAATGATTCACATTACTATTAGACACTCTTTTATGAATGAATTACGTGTGGAAGTTGCTTTTATAATTGAAGGAGACAAGATAAAAAAGAGTATTGGGGATCTTTGTTTATCTTAGACAGATCCTTATATTAGGAAAAGCCAATGGGAATTCTTGAATCAGGCTAAGAATAAATGGGGGAAATATTGGTTAATGGGAGGGGATTTTAATGATCTGTGTAATGATAGGGAGAAAAAAGGGGGTATTAGTAGATCTCCTTCAAGTTTCAATGCTTTCAATGATTTTATTTCAATATGCGGATGGGTGAGATCCCCTTGGTGGATGGTAATTTTACGTGGGCTAACAATGAAGTGGTGTGGATTATGTGGAGGAAAAATTGGACCGTTTTTTTGGATCTTGTGATTGGAATGCTTTGTTTTTGCAAGCAGTGGTGACCCATGATTTTAAATCATCTTCCGACCATGTTCGTTGGTTTTGAATTCTAATCTGTACATTTAAGGAGAAAAAAAGGTTTTATTTTGATAAAAGGTGGGTGAAAATGCGAGGGGTGAATGAGGTCGTCTCTCTCAAAGTTGGGCTAAACCTTTTTTAGGTTCCGTCATGTTCCAAATCACGGCCAAAATCAAAGAGTGTCGTATTGACCTTCTTAAGTGGAAAGCGATAAGAAGTGTAAGTGCTTTATCCATAGCGATATCAAAGTTAAGATGGAAATCGAGAAAGCGGGGTGGGGACGGAAATTGGACGAATTGGTGGGATTTGAAAAGCCAACTTAATGATGCTTATTGTCAAGAAGAGTTGTTTTGGCAACAAAAATCTAGACTTAATTGGCTCAAAGTGGAGATAAGAACTCCAAATTTTTCATGCCACTCTTTTGCTCAAAGAAGGAAAAGGAACAATATTACATCCCTTTCTATAGAAGATGGCTCGATGCTGTGATAATCCAGGGAGAGGTGGAGAAAGTCGTTTGAGTTTTACTCTGTCTTTTCTCCTCGGAAGGTTCGGTTAATGGCTCTCAATGTCTTGATGGACTCCTGTTTCCATTACAAATGAGATGAACAAAGAGATGATGCTCCTGTTGAAGACCTTGAAATCAAACAAGCCCTGCTTTGCTATGAATCCTAACAAATCTCCAGGCTTGGATGGTATGTCTCCTTGTTTTTCCAAAGCATTTTTGGCATATAATTTAAGCGATGTCATCTTTGCGATCAAATCTTTTTCAAATCGGGGAAAATTCTTTGAGGAATATTAATCACACCCCGATTACATTAATTCCAAAATGTAATAATCCTTCATCTATCTCTCATTATAGGCCGATCGAGTCTTTGTTTACATTATCTATAAAATCATCTCCAAAATCATTGCCAATAGAATGAAATCTAGTCTTAAATCTTGCATCGTGAAAACCAATCAGCTTTTGTTGAAGACAGATTTATTTTAGACAATGTTGTCATTGCTCAAGAGGTAATCCACTTTCTTAATAGGCATAGATCAGGGAAAAAAGTTTTTATGGCTATCAAACTCGATATGGCTAAAGCCTATGATAGGGTGGAATGGAGTGGTCTTAAGTCTGTTCTTGGGCATATGGGTTTTAATCCAGTTTTTATCCAAAGAATTATGACTTGTGTTTCTTCCTCTTCTTTTTCCTTTAATATCAACGGTAACCCGAAGGGTTATGTGGTGCCTTCTAGAGGTCTTAGGCAAGGGGATCCCCTATCTCCTTACCTTTTTTTGATTATTACTGAAGTTTTTTCCAATTTGATAAGGCATTTTGTGAGGCAAAATCTTTTTAAAGGAATCAGAATCAGTAACAAGGGTCCTATGATCACTCATTTGCTTTTTGCGGACGACTCTTTACTATTTTGTGAAGCTAATAGTTTTCATGCAGCCCTTATCATGAGAATTCTGCACCTTTATAAAGACTTTTAAGTCAATTGGTTAATGGAACAAATCAAGTATCTTTTTAGCAAAAATACCCTAATATTCTGCAGAGGAGATCATTTCTATTTTTAGGGGTATTCAAAAACATTCTTCCAGTAGATATTTAGGGTTGCCTATGGCTATTGGTAGATCAAAAATTGATACTTTTCAGTATGTTATTGAAGCTGCAAAAAAAAGGCTCCAAAGCTGGAAGAATAATCATTATCTTGTGCGGGAAAAGAAATTTTGATTAAAGTCATTTTGAATGCTTTGCTTTGTGTACATTATGTCTCGCTTTAAAATCCTGTGGGCATTTGTCATGATTTGGAGCGACTTTCGCTAGATTTTGGTGGGGAGCGAAGGAGGATGAAGGGAAAAAAATTCATTGGAAGTCTTGGCTCTCTTTGTCAGTCTCAAAAAGAGAAGGGGTTGGGTTTTCATGATTTGCGAGCTTTAATGATGCCCTAATGGCTAAGCAATCTGTGTGGAGGATCTTGGGCAATCAAACTTGATGATGAGTAAAGTCTTAAAAGCTAAGTATTTCCTCGTGACTTGATGAAGGCAAAGGTGGCCCTAATGCTTCCTGGTTATGGAAATCTTTGGATGAAATCCAGGTTTGTCTTTGGAAAGGGGATTGAGATACTCTATCTCAGATGGAAGATCAGTGAAAATTTGGGAGGCCCCTTGGATTCCAACCTCTTTAAGATTTAAACCAGAATTGTCTCTTCCTAAGGAAGATGCTCCTGTTTGGGTGTGTGAATTACTACAAAGAAATGGGAAACAATGGGATACAGATATTATTGATAAAACTTTTAGAGAGGAGGATGCTTTGAAGATAAAAAATGTCCCCATTAATGTGAACAACAAGAGAGATAAATTAGTTTGGCATTTGGAAAAAATGGTCAATTTTATCAACTCGCCTACTGGAAATTTTTAAAGATAAATCGGCAAAGTGTTTGCAAGCAGAGTGCAGTAATTCCGGGTTGAGTTTCAAAAAATGTGCATAAAAACGTGGAGTATCAAGGTCAAAGACAAAATCAAGCATTTTATATGGAAATGCTTCTCAGTTGTCTTCCATCCTTGGTAAACCTTGTGAAGAAAAAGGCAGGCTTGGATGGATCCAGTATGCCGATGTGTGGAAATGAAGAGGAAACCACTGAACACTTACTACTTTTGTGTCCTAGAGCCCAAACTATCTGGAAGATGTCTCCGGTAAAGTGGATTGGAATTGAGGGTGAAACTGATAATTTTTGCTCTTGGTGGGGAAAGGTTTGTCTTTGTTAATAATAATCAAAATGGTGGTCGAGAATTCAATTGTCCACTTATATTCTTTGGTGGCTTTGGAAATCGCGGAATCTATGGGTTTTTCAAAAATCATGGATTTAAATCCCTTTGTTGAATTTGCTTTGGGGAGTGGAATGAATGGATGGACTCATCTTAATGCGGGTGGATTCTATAGGTGGTCGAGTTTTTGCTTTTCTTGTGTGCGGTTCTTTGTAGGGGGATTTTTTTTTGTCTCCAGTTCTTCTTACAACTTTTGGTGGTTTTGGTTGTGATGGTTTGAATATTTGGTTGTTCTAGGAGTTGATCCCAACTCGGTGGAGTTTCTTCTTTGGTATCTTTCTGTCTCGATTTCATTTTGGTGATTAAAGTTGGGCTCCTTGATCTTTGAAGTTTTAGGTGCAAGAATCATTTTCATCATGGTCTATTTCTTGTGTTAAAACTGAAAGCATTATGTTTGTTTTTTTTCCTGCTAGTAGACCTATGTTTCTCTTGTTTTTTTTAGTTCTATTTTTACTTTGTTTTTACTTCCTTTATCAGGCTTAGGTTGTGCCTTTTTTCCCTGATGTTTAGACCTTCCTTAGTGGAATGGTTCTCTGTTTTCATTGGTGGAGCTCTTGTGCTTTCTACTATTTGAATTCATGGGTTTGTTAACCCATCGGTTGTAATTTGACAATTGGAGTATTTATATATTCATTATCGTTTCGACAAAAAAAAAAAAAAATTTATAGTCTAAGGGTGTTCAGCTGTTCACTCATAAATAATAGTTTTTTTAATTTTCTTTTTTGCTTTTTTGACATCTCATTTTTTTTTGAATCTTTTTTTTTTTTTTTTTTTTGACATTTCATAAAAATAATAGTTAAAGGGGCCAGAACCTAATTTACGGAAAATATCAGAAATTATACTAACCTACACTGAAAGTCGGAAAATACTGAAAAAAACCAAAAATGAACAATCCAGAATCAGAGGAAAGAGCGAGAACAGAGCTGATACAGGATTTGCCTTCATCTACATCAGCCGAGCGATCATCATCCTCATCTCCAGGATTAATGCAGGCAGCTTCCGCCACAGACGGCATGGCTGCGGCGGCTTTGCGCTCGGTGATCCAGCGGGTTAACCAAGCCGCCGAGCGGTCGGGCCGTGGGTCGGACCGGATACGAGTTGTGGCTGTGAGCAAGACTAAGCCGGTCCCCCTCCTCCGCCAGGTGTACGACGCCGGCCAACGCTGTTTCGGCGAGAATTACGTCCAAGAGCTCGTCGAGAAAGCTCCCCAGGTCTCACATCTCTGTCTTTTTCTGTCTATGTGTCTGTAGTCCTGTTTGTAAGCTGGTCAATTTTAGGGTGGGGGCCGTGGGGCAAAAAGATTGATTGTAAGGATGGTTTTAGATTTCTTTCTGCAGAATTTAGTTAGTTTTCAAATGGATGACTAATAATCTGATTGAGGTTAAATTGATATTTGTGTAATCGCGCGCATGATCACTCTCTCTCTCATTTGTGTGCTCAATTGCAGCTGCCGGAAGACATAGAATGGCATTTCATTGGGAATTTGCAGAGCAATAAAGTGAAGCCACTTCTATGTATGTTATAATCCTCTCCCTTTGTAGTCACATTCATGGTCTCACTCGTCACCCATATTTGCGTGCACATTGCTTATCTGCTTGATTCACGGTGTAATGTTTTGAGGGTTTCAGTAAACATCTAATTATTTGAACAGAGTGGCTGCAAAAAAAAAAAAAAAAAAACTAAGTTCGTGCTTGAAAGTTAAAGACCTATAGATAATAAAGGGTATTGAATGTATCTGATGTGCCCTATGTGTACAAATGTTGGAACTTGTTAAAACTCAGAAGCTTTAGAGCATCTCCAACCCATGACACCAAATTTGGTGTGAAAATCACACCAAATTGGGTGTTTCGGTGTAATTTTTCAAAAATCATCTCCAACCGACTACACTAATTCTTATACCAAATGATTATTTTAATATTTTCTTTTCATTTTGGAATAACTAATTTATTTGCTTATACAATTATTTCTTTTACTTATATTTTATTACTATTAATGTAACGAAATAAAAACGTGTATTTAACTAATATTACATTAATTAATTATATTGCAAATAAATATTACAACTAATATCACAATAATAAAAATACTAAATTGCACACTAGACTTTGATGCTTTTTTAATTAAATTGTAATTTTGTTTAATAATTATTGTAGTTTATAGAAAATCTTAAGTTTAGTTTATAATAATTTATTGGTAAATATTAACTATTGTTAGTTATTTTCATCCAAAATAATAACTATATACAAAATTTAAATAACTAAAATCATGTTACAAATGAATTATATATCAAATATATGATACAATAGGAATTAAAAGTTTGAAGCAGAAGAAATTGGAGGGCAAAGAGGGAATATTTGTATTACACCAAATTTGGTGTAATGAATAGTGTTACACCAAATTAATGTTTAGAGTTGGGTTGGATGGAGTTTTTTACATATTTGGTGTTTTGGCGTGGGATTTGAAGTTGGATTGGAGTTGGTCTCAGTGAGCGACTTTATGCATAAGATGTTGTCGTTTGAATGCTTTGATGCTCAAATGTCATTTGTTGTTGTTTGTATATATGTACAATATGTATTTTGGACCTAAACATGTCTGGCTATTAAGCTCTGTTGAAGGAACTAATTACTTGTTAAAATTCTGGTTTAAAAGAACTTATGTTGTAAATAAAACTTGTATGCATAGAAGTGTGGAAGGATTAACTGGACTGTGGAGTATTGTGAAGAAGCCTGCTGTTACGCCGTTGAAAGTCTTGAAGAAAAAAATTGTCCAATGTCACTGTACCGAATTTCACATTCAAATCCATAGATTTTTGTTTCTCTATTTTGCAGCTGGTGTACCAAATCTTGCCATGGTGGAGACTGTTGATGATGAAAAGGTATACAAATATATATATCCATACCACTTGGGCTCATGTATTTAGTTGTTCTGAATTCTGTATTAGCTTTGTTCTGAATGTTACCACAGAAGCCAGAAAGTTGATTCGCATACACCTCCTAGAACAAATTTATATGCACTTTGATGATAATTTTCCTCGTGAATGATAGTTATCTAATTGCAGCTGCTTTGGGATATTCTCTTGCTTTGGGGTTTTTTCGTGGAACAGATTTCAGTTATGTTTAACTCCATTCACTAGTTGGATGTTAGAAGTTATAAAGATCAATAATGCACTTCGATTAGTAGGAATTGAAGCTATAGTAATGCACTTTTGCTTTGAGAGATCCAAAGTGACCAAGAAAACAATACCATAGAAGATAAACACATATGTGATATAATATATCTTCTCAAATGAAAAATCATATCTTGATACTATTATCCATTACTTTATTGTTGTACCATTACTTAATAGATAGGAGCTTCAAATAAATGACTTTTTCTTAGTATCTTAAGTTCTTAACGAATCAAATTGAAAAATCTAAACCAGAGTGTGCAAACGCATATGCTTGCCAGCCAAATGCAACTTTTAAATCCTTGTTTGATGACATTAACTGATTATAGTTTAATTTTCTTTATATTGGTTGATGTTACAATTTTTGTTTTCCTTCAATTTCTTACTAATAGCTCAAATTCTTCTTGTTTTTGTAGATTGCAAATCATCTTAACCGTGCAATCGGAAACATCGGAAGAAAACCTTTGAAAGTAATGGTCCAAGTAAATACGAGTGGTGAAGAATGTGGGTAACTTGAGTATGTCTTAATTGATGGGATTTTTTATTTTCTTTTTTGATAATAAAACTCATTGAAGCGAATATTGACATATCCCATGAATATTGCCTTTTTTCGTGTAGCTAAATATGGTGTTGAACCTGGTGGCTGCGTGGAGCTTGCGAAACACGTTAGTTTGAACTGCCCTAACCTTGAATTTTGTGGCCTGATGACAATAGGAATGCTAGATTACACTTCTACCCCAGAGAATTTCAAGGTAGTAATTAGTATAACTACTATATTGTCGGTGATGCATCGTATTTCTCCAATTTTTTATATTGAATTTGTCCTGATCTCACTGGTCATTGTGTATCGTCAGACATTAGCAAATTGTAGAACTGAGGTTTGTAAGGCACTTGGGATATCAGAAGAACAATGTGAGCTATCGATGGGCATGTCTGGCGACTTTGAGCTTGCTGTGAGTGTTATGCTACTTTTGAATTTGTTTCGATGGTATTAACAGTTAATATTTAGCATAATTTGACATGTGAGCACAAATTAGTCTCTGCACCCTATTCTGTTTAACCTAATTAAATCCACTTAGTTTCAACATATGATGTTGATAAATCACTGAGGTACAGAGCAGCTGTGGCCATTAAACAATATGACTGATCGATTACATTGTTGCAGATTGAGATGGGCAGTACAAATGTTAGAATTGGATCTACCATATTTGGAGCACGAGAGTATCCAAAGAAACAGTCGAACTAGCTTTGCAACTGTGTATTCATAAAATTATAGCCATCACATTTGTATCCTCTGCAGACATCACGACACTGCCGCACTTGATTTCTGCTGTTTGAGGCTAACATTTTGTCATACATTTCCAAATTTAGCAGCTTAATTCATTTTTTGGCGGTGGTATGTGTTTAACCAGGATGTATCTGAATTTGATTTCAAACTAGTGTATGAGCTATTTTAATGAGTTGAAATTTCTTTCAATACTGATCACGGTGTTCGGATAAGTTGCATCACCAGTTATATTGTTGGGATAATTGCATTGTGCTTCCAAATTATCGTGAGTTTTGTACTTTGCCTACCAAATTTTGGGAATTTCTCTTTTGTATGCTTAAATTTTGAACATTTTGCACTTAACACCTCCGAGTTGACTTGGACCTATCATGAGTTGACATATGTCAAATTTTTGATTGGTTCAAGGGTAAAATGCAACAAATCATGTATTTTCAAGTTCAGTGGGCTTTGTCAAAAAAAAAAAAAAGTTCAGTGGGCAAAGTTCGAAAAAAGCTATAGTTTTGAGGGCAAAGCGTAATTACCTTTACATAATAATTCGTTTTACTTTCTGGCCCATGTTTATTTTCAAAAAGTTGATATGCCGTGAAAGATCAATAGAAAACGCTTGATGATGCCCATCAATTATGAGACTGTGTCATGCTATGGAATTTTTTGTTTATGGACAATTCGAGTTATAATTATAAAATACAATTACCATCCAAAAACCAACATTCATTCAAATTTGGCTAGCCCTATCTCAAGCGACTAATCAAATTCATTGCCCCCGATTTATTCTTCTCTTGTCCGTCTAGGTTTTTCTTCCGATTAGGTCTCGCTTAACTCCGTCAACTCCGTCTAAGTCTCGCCTATCCCGCCTAGTTTCCGCCTAGATGCTAGACCCCTATCAAAATTGTAATATAATTAACGAAGCACTGCACCGAGTAAAGGATAAGTAAGACGATATGAAACTTTACGACAATGTTTCAAAAAATAGTTCTAACAATACATAGAAATTTAAAGTTTTTCGTGTTAAAATATTATCTAAACAAATTTTATGAATTTAAATTCTCAATTGGATATAAAGCCAACATATTTATTTATTATTAATTTAAAATTCTTAAGCAACAAAGTTTGTGACCTACTGTTGAATGGTAAGCGACCACTGGCTCTGCAGATAGGCCAACTAACGTTTACCATGATCCATGAACAAGCTCAAACTCAACCACTTCCACCCTCCGAAGCCCCCACCGCCACCAGTAGGCACCGCCGCAACCCCCACTACAAAATCTATCAATGCCTCCATCAGCCGCCTCTCCGCCCAAGGCTCCCACCGCGAAGTCCTCCTCACCTTCACCTCCATGCTCAAATCCCCAACCACTACACCGGACGCCTTCACATACCCTTCTCTCCTCAAGGCTTGTACTTCGCTTAACCTCTTTTCTCTCGGCCTCTCGCTCCACCAACAGACTATCGTTAATGGGTTCTCCTCCGACCCATATATTTCCTCTTCATTGATTAATTTATATGCAAAATTCAATGACATTGAAAATGCACGGACTGTGTTTGACATGATGCCTCACAGAAATATCGTCCCATGGACGGCCATTATTTGGTGTTATTCGCATGCTGGTGATATGAAGAACGCGTTCCTTATGTATAACGCTATGCAATATGAAGGTAACCTACCTAGTCCAGTTACCATTTTGAATATGCTTTCTGGGGTTTCAGAGAGAGGGCATGTCGATGTTTTGCATGCTTGTGTAATTAAAAGTGGTTATATTACTGAGGTGGTTCTGATGAATTGCTTATTGACTGTATATGCCAAGTGTGGAAGAGTAGAAGATGCTAGGGAATTGTTTGAATTGTTGGATGAGAAAGATATTGTTTCTTGGAATAGTTTGATTAACGCCTATTCTATAGAAGGAAATCTTGCTGAAGTTATGAAGCTTTTTTCCAGAATGAGGGTTGAAAATATAGAACCTGATCAGCAGACTTTTGGGTCATTGGCATCTGCTGTTGCAAGAGTGGGTAGTGTAGAAGTGGGACGAGTCGCACACGGCCAGATAGTGACTTCTGGATTTGAATTAGATAAACATGTTGGAACATCACTTGTAGCTTTGTATTCAAGATGCAGGAAGGTGGACGATGCGTTACAAACATTTGAGCGGGTTGGTGACAAAGATGTAATATCGTGGACATCCATGATTTCCGGGCTTGTACAGAATGATTCTGCAGACAAGGCATTGATAGTGTTTCGTAAAATGTTGGCTTCAAGAGTGTGGCCATCTGCTGCAACCATGGCTTGTGTTCTTGCAGCTTGTGCACAACTCGGTTCTATTAAACTTGGAATGTCAATACACTGCTACATGTTAAGGCAACAAATAGCTGTTGATATTCCTTCACAAAATTCTCTTGTTACTATGTATGCAAAATGCGGCCTCTTGGAGCAGAGTTTTACCGTTTTTAGCATGATGGAGAAAAGAGACGTTGTCTCCTGGAATGCAATTGTTGCTGCTTATGCACAGAATGGATATTTAAATAAGGCCTTGTATTTATTTCATGAGATGAGGGTAGCTCACCAAAAACCTGATTCAATAACTGTAGTCTCCCTTCTCCAAGCGTGTGCGTCCATCGGGGCGTACCATCAAGGGAAATGGATTCATAACTATGTTTTCAGAAGCTGTTTAGGACCATGTATCAAGATAGGCACGGCCTTGGTTGATATGTATGCTAAATGTGGTGATCTAAATTCTGCTAGAAAGTGCTTTGACAGAATGCCACAGCACGACACTGTTTCTTGGAGCACAATTATTGCAGGATATGGCAGCCATGGGAAAGGGGAGACTGCTTTAGAAATGTACTCGGAGTTTCTGCAGAAAGGGTTTGCACCTAATGATGTAATTTTCTTATCCATCCTCTACGCCTGCAGTCATAATGGGCTTGTCGATAAAGGTATGAACTTGTTTGAGTCCATGAAAAATGATCATAATATTGAACCAAAGATTGAACACCTTGCATGCATTGTTGATCTCCTCTGCCGAGCTGGCAGGGTTCGAGATGCCTATGATTTCTACAGGAAGATGTTCTCAGAACCAATGATCGATGTTCTAGGCATACTACTTGATGCTTGCCGAAATACTGGGCATGAAGAGCTTGGGGGCATTATTGCTAAGGAAATTTCTGAATTCGAACCGGTAGATGCTGGTAAGTATGTGCAACTGGCTCACAGTTTTGCTTCGATGGCGAGATGGGATGGTGTAGGAGAGGCTTGGCTTCAAATGAGGTCTCTTGGACTAAGGAAACTTCCAGGTTGGAGTTTTATTGAAATGCATGGCACAATCACCCCATTTTTCACACGTCACAATTCACATCCTCAATATGCAGACATAGTCTCCATATTGAGAAATCTAACGGACGATTCTAAGGGAGTGTTGTTGATTTCGGAACATGAAGGTCTATCCTTTGATTATGATGTGCTATGAATATGTGATACAGTTTCTCCCTTTAAATCTATCGGCTATTTGAGGTTTCAACATGGCTGCCATGATGAAAGGCTCGCAAGTTGCTTGCCCTATGGGAGAATCTGGTAGATACAAGTTAACCTTTTTCACCATGTGGAGAAGTATCTCAGTGAAGATCAATCTGAAAACTGAAACCTGGTTTCAAAAGAATTTCCTCTTGAAATGCAGCTAGGGTTCAGCAAGAAAACAAGTTTAAATGGCCAAAAATTGAATTCAAGAATCAGCAGTTATTTTGCTTCTGCTTGTCAGGGCCGAGCATGGAGGCATTCGATTGGGAATGTTACACTGTCAACTACCTCCCACCGGCAACCAAGGTTTGAAGCATTCATGGGAATATATTATATGCTAGAGTATCATTTCTTGCTGTTTGAATTGGTCAATTTTATTGGAAAAAGAAATTACAGTTTCAATTGGTTGATATACGGATACATAGAGTAACGTTGTTTTTTCATGAAATGCAATAGCATTTCATATTTGTTATGGTTTCAATTGGTCGTTATACGGATATATAGTTCGATACTTTGTTTCCAACAAATGCTCTTGAATTTCATTTTTTGTGAAGGTGTTACTCGTACAATTAAATGCATAGGCACCAGGAATGAATTTAGAACACCAAATCAGTGAGCACTTTTATAGCAACATTGAAAGAGAAGCATAAGGCTCTAAAGATTCTATTTCCTGTCACTAAACAACCGCGTGTAGTTAAGAGTAAAAACTTCATCTATGGAAAAGCTGCTACTTATGACTCTACCCCACTAACGATGGAAAAACGCAGGTCCCTCTTTACCTTGTCTTTCCCCTGGTCCTCGTATCTAACACGAAAATTTAGCTAATTTTCGTATTGTTTAATTTACAAAACTACTACACTGAGTGTGGGCAGTCCTAACGAGTATAAACAAGGGACTGTTGTCTCATGGTTAAGACTTCAAATTTTCAGAAACAGCATCGGGCAGTGATGGCGAGGATGCACCACTTACTTTGCTGGGAAGAGGCGTGTTTCTCTTAGAGTGTCGTTTGGTAGGTACTAGCACACTCTCCTCTAATTTCGCATTAATATCGTCATCATCTTCATCCTCGTCATCATTTTTGAAAATGGGATGTATATAAGCGTATTGGAGATAACTTTTCAAGTTCAGATTTGGTTCTCTTGCGCGTTCTAGAGTATCTTTCATCATTGCTTCCTGGAATGAGTAAAAAGATTTGAATTTAGAAGGAAAAACGTCGTAATTAGCAGAATTTTATTGAAAATGTGGGGATTTTCCAAGAACCTGTAGAGGATATTTAACGAACGCAGATTCATAACGGCCTTTGCAGAAAGTATGGAACCAAATTGTCAAAACTGGAAGCGATGAGAAATGGTGTCGACTGAGCAGCGCCTTTGGTGCTCATTAATCCCATCAAAATAAGCTGTGAGAAGACGAGTGCAGAAATTATACGTCCATGGACGTCGGGCCAGAACGCTGCAGCACTTTCGTATTCTTGGTTATACACATTAATGATCTACATGAAGAAAAAAGGAAAACACACAAGTCAGTGGTGTTAAGGTGTTTGGCAGTACAATTAAAAGTAGGGTAGTTTACAACAACTGCCTCTCAAGTTTAGTCTAATTATAGAAAAGTTCAGTTATTTTTCATAATTACAAATTCCCCTTATTGTACTACATAACCCCCACCCCCCCCCCCCACCACTCTCAAAAGGTGCAATTCGTAAAATAGAAGAAAAAAATCAAGGTGATATCTAATTTTTGATAAATAGATGAACTTTTTGTAATTAGAATAAGGGAGTGTTTGCAATCACCTTTTGGCTGAAAAAAGAATCACTTTATAGTTATGCAAATGCAAACTTCTGCTTTATTTTAATCAAAGTTTAAAAGTAGGGAGATTGGTGCTTTAGATTTCTAATCTACTTCTGGTTTGACTTTTACAAGTAAATAAGCACTTATATAACTTTTTCACCAAACACTCCCAACGTGAAAAATCACAATTTCTGATCCTCAACTACTATTAATTCTAATACAATAAATCACTTTTTCTAAATGCATAAGTTTCTGCAAACACTCCTAAAGGGGTGGTTTTTGTAACGAACCCTTAAACATGTAATAACGAATTTCAAGTTATGATTCTTGACTTCAAATCCGTTTAAGGTTTCACCTGATATAGAGAAAAAGAGAGGGAATGAGTTGAGTAAAACTGTACCTGATGACGAAATACCACATAAGCCAGGGCAAAGAAGACCAATATAAAAGGAATGAAAACTGGTGTGACCACAGCATAGACGAGGCCGAGAAGGAAATACAGTTGTATTTGAGGTTCACCCGTGTTAAAACCAATGCTTCCTGGATCCATTGCCTCTTCTCTATCCTTTTCAGTCTTCACCAGGAAGAAATTCTTCAGATGGAAAAATATCAACGGTTTCAGTCTTAAGATCTCCCCGGCAACACCGGCCCATCCGTCCACCATTACGTATGTAATGAAGAAAGTTGCTTTCATAGGGATTGCCACACCTATTGTTTTAGGAATTCTGCAGTTGGATAAAATGAGGAAACACATATTCTTCTTTCACTGTATGAACTATGGGATAATTACAAAAGCTACCTCTAAAGTTTAGCTTTATTACACAAAAAATTCAGTTATCTATTAAAATTATAAAACCCCTCCTTATGTAAAATAGTGTAGATCTTGTGTTCCACTTTTTTATTTCACTTCTTATTACACTATATTGGATGAATGACACGTGTATAAGATGTCATAATTGTACACGTCATTTATCCAATCAAGTCTAATAAAAAAGTGGAACGGGAAATCTCAATTCACCCGTTGTACAAATTACCGCTCACTCACGGTGCAATTTACAAAATAGAAACAAATGTAATGAAATGGTGAAAGACCAAAAACCTCAATGTAGTATTTGTAATTAGGGTTATTGTTTTTTTGTATCTGAACTAGAGGCACTCTGCTGGTTTGGATACATTTGCGATTGACTAATTCAGTATCTAGACTTCTTGGATTTGATAAGTCGGTGCCTATTTCAACTTGAAATGACAAAAAAGCACCCAAGGAATTGGTACCAACTTCTTGGGGTTTTTTCGCCCTTTCAATTTGAAATAGGTAACTATTTATCAAATCCAAGAAGTCTAAATACTGAATTGGTCAATAGCAAATGTGAGGTACCAAATCGGCAAAGTGCTTATAATTTAAGTACTAAAAATTCAATAACCCTTGCAATTATCCATTGAAACTTCTAAAGAAAAGGAGCATAGTTTAGGTTCAAGTGACGTACTCGTTTGCAGACTGATGAAGAAAACTATCGAGTTGTTGAAATGCAGTTCCTGCAATTACACTCACAAGGAAAACATTGACAAAGTTGAAGATGTAATATCTCATTGCAGCCCTCCTCTCAAGAGATGATATGGACAAAAAGCCCTCAAATTTGGCCATCATCATTAGTATTGTTGGTAGCACTATCAGAAAAATCTTCAAAGCAATCCCAGGTAAAAAACCTTGGATTACAGACTTGATAAAGGGTCTGCATGATGATTAGTTTGTCAATCATAAAGCTAAATGGCAACAATCAACAAACAAAAAATAGTGCAAAACAATTCTTTGCACATAAAACATAGGCAAGCAAGAGGGGTTGTTTGGCTCAGAGCATAAGGATCATAGAAAACTCAAAATTGCATACTTAGAAAAAAAGCAAGAGATATGAATTTATGACACTTTGGGAGTGTTTGCAATCACTAAAAAAAAGTGTTTCTCAGCTTTTGGCCGGGAAAAAAAATCATTTTTTAGTGTTTTCAAATTTTAACTTCTGCTTCTGATTCAGCATCACTTAATGAGAATCTAAAAGCAGTGAGATGACTGCTTTAGATTTCTGATTCTGCATTGATTTTGACTTTTACAAATAATTAAGTACTTTTATAACTTTTTCACCAAACACTCTTTAACTTTTGATTCTCAGCTCTGCTCTTTTACTTCTGCTACGATAAATCACTTTTTTTTTTCTAAAAGCAGAAGGTTTTGCAAACAATTCCATATACATCGTAATATATAATGGCATACAAAGAAGCCATACTCACATTTCAATTATCGGCTTCAAAAACGGTGCCCTTTTCTCAATACCCTCAATATTTGCAAGAGATTGCACAATAGTGACGGGGATCATGAAGAAGAATGTGAGGAAGAAGAAAGCAACAGCAATAACAAGCCTCCTAATAGACAGTGAAACATAGGGGATCGCGAGGTTATCCCAATAGACATCACGTGGCTCTGATGCCCACTCTGTTAACCACAACGTGGGGTTTCTGGATTGTTGTGTTTGCGCACAGACAGCAGCACCCCACCTCGTTCTAAAAGAAACAAATGCCGCTGGCATGATACACTTAGGATCTGTTTTCATCCTCTCCCTCTCTTCAGCTATCTACATTCGAGTATGATGCTTAGATTAGGCAAAGAAGTTCCGAAGGGTGTTTGGCTGAATACACCCTTTTTGGCAATTTAAATAAATATATCATATAACTAGTTTTCTACTATACAAGATTTGAATATTTTACTTACCTCTTTCGATAGTCTCTCAATCTCAGCGGTCTGATAATCAATTGCATCCACTGTTTCTCCCCAAAGGCCAAGAAAACCAGTCTGCAATTCAGAAAATAAGTAAACGGCATCAGGAATTAACTCGAACGTGCTACTGAAAAACCAGTTCGAGAAAAAACACTTAATAACTGATAAAAGGAATAAAACAATTATATGCATACATAGAAGTACCTTTGTCACAGGCCTCTGTGATTGATTTCTTGAATATTTTATTTGGTAATAATCAAGCCAATTTTGCTTACTTTTCTTCTCCTTTACCAGTTTTGCAAGTTTATTGGCATTGATAACGACCTGCAAAAATCCTCTGATGTAAGAACGAAGATGCATATAGCAAAGGGTTACGGTAAAGCCTAATTCATAATGGATACCGTTTGCTCCGAAATGTATGTTTCTAAAGTAGCTTATAATTAACGTAAGGGAGTGTTTGCAATCACTAAAAAAAGTGCTCCCGCTTTTGGCTGAAGAAAATCAATTTATGGTGTTTACGAATGTCAATTTCTCGCATTTGCTTCATTTAATCAGAATCAAAAGTAAGGAGATGAGTGCTACTGATTTACGCTTTCCGGTTTGACTTATACAAACAAATAATAAGCACTTTTACAAAACTGACTCTACCGAACACTCTCAATTTCGATTCTGTTTGCAAACACTATTAGCTCGACACTCAACTACTTTTATCGCTTTACGATAAATCACTTTTTCTAAAAGCGAAGTGCTTACAAACACTCCCTAAGAAGCGTCACGCACGGATGCATGACACGAGACATAAACCTGGTAATGAGACAAACTACTTCTTAAAAAAGGACACAATACCAAAAGATGAAGTCAAGCAATAACACTATCTTTATTATTCATTTGGATTTTGACTTAATAAAGATTCGAGTAAATGATCCAAAAGTCGAAACACAATAGCAATGCGAGATAAGAAGACAACAAACCCTGGTTTACTTGATTTTATGGTGGAATAAGAAGAACATATAGAATAATGAATGATAAATCATAAAGCATCAGATGTCCGGCTAATGGTGGATGTATCGAAGGTGTCATAAGTCTAAGATCGATCACTTTCTTCGAAATGTTGGTCTTAAAACACATTTATTATCGTCATATTACCCTTTCTTTGGTTTCAAAGTCACTATTGGATTCCCAATACATAACATGTCACATTCTAAAGTCCTTACTTCACACTAATGCATTCTAACACATCATGGAATAGCAAAATGATAAAAACAACTGAATGATAAAATCTAACACATTAGAGTGTCAAAAAAAAAAGGTAATTCCTACTGTCATTAAAGTATTTAAAACCGAAAAACTACCAAAGTTTTAAGCATGAAGAAAACCTGATGAGTAAGATAGTGATCTGGATGGTTGACCAAGAAAAAATGCTCCACTAATTCACTCACTGATTCATCCGGGTCTGGTGGCACATTTCTAACAAGAACCTGTGAAAATCACTTTTTCAGCAATCTTGGTAAATTACAAAGACACGAAAAAATGAGGTTGCCTACGGCTGACATTCATCAAGAACAAAAAAAAAATAATAAAATTATCAAGTCAATTATTTTCCTAGTGTTACATTATATCTATATACTCTTCTTAGTGAAAAACCTTTTACTACCCAAGCTCACTTTCAGCACGAAATTACATCTTACCGTGAACTGGTCAGGACGACGTCTTTCAGAAGCAAGAAAGTGTAAGCGCATTGTCGTGACTGTTGCATACTCTTTTCGCAAAGTATAGCAAGTCCAGAAAGTAAAAGCATAGGCCATCACAATATGAGTCCAAAACCTGTAAATTCAACGCAAAAGTATCAACATTGAAACAATAATTTATCAACAATTGCAGAAAATGCAAAAATTCAAGAATTCACTGGAATTAAAAAAACCAACCTTAGTGATCCATACGGTACGTTTGAGATAGATAGCTTGTCGATGTCACTATATTGTACCTTATCAGTTGCTAGAGATTTTTCCAAGGTGTTGTTTGTCCAGTTGACCGGCACCAGGATAGCCCATGAAAGTAATGCTACAGGAACAAAAATCTTAAGTCTGCATATTCAATGCGCAAAATCAGGAAATAGTAAAGAATTGAACCTCAAACAACCAATTCATCTATCCAACAACCGAAACACGGATATAAGCCAGTGTATAGCGAACGCAATCATATTCCTGTTAGCATTTTTGCTTGTAAAGATAGATGAGCGTACCCAAGCAAGTAAATTCGCAAATAGACGGCCGAATCGAGCCCTGCATGATCAATGAGCTCCGGTTCTGGCATTCTCAGTGCATCTGGCACCCAATTCAAAAACCTAACATACGATCTCCAGTCCAAATTTACAAACTTGCTTACAAACGAGCCTGTATGCGTAGGGCTGCTTCTCAAACCCTTGAGGTACCATTTCGGGAAATATACCCTGTCGTTAATCGGCTGAAGGCGTAAAATAGCAAATGCCACTAGGAAAGCAACCGAAAAGAGTATGTTTATTCCTGCAGCAACCCCTATATCCCCAAACGTAGCCATCTTAGCAAACTAACTGAACTTCCTGCTCAGAAACGGGAAATTGTAAATGACATACGCGGTGGAGCTAATCATAGATTCTACACCATGAAATGTGAACTTCAAGGAATGTACACAATCTTGACGTCGAACGCCCTTAGCCATGTGAATATAAAATAATTCAATAAAATTGCTAGCCTTTGCCATCTAATTTATTCAAGGATAATAAATAATCACCCTGAACTATTAGTTTTTTTCTTCTTAAAATTGAAAGACTCGGATTTGAACCCGATCAAAACTCTTACAAATGTGAGCGATACCACTTGAGCTACAAGCTCGTTGTCCGAACTATTAGTTATATACGCTAGTACTAGAAAATCCATCTGCAGAAACAGATAAAATAAATATCATGTCTTTCATAAGGACACAAAACAAAGATCTTGTTTTTATATTGTCATGCTTCTAACCAATTACCACCTCTAAAGTATTAGTAAGTATAAATTGTAGAAAATAATTTTCTTAACAAGCAGAAATTGATTGCCACTGCAATTTCTTTAATTATGTTCAAAAACCCTCAATACATAATCAACACCTCCAATCTGAAAACAACAAAATCTTGACCCGACTTAACACACAAAAGTTATTTTACCTAAATTTTACCACTAGCAACAGTTATTTTATCGTAATTTCACAAACAAAAGAAACAATTTTTATCACAATTCCACAAACAATGCAACAACAAATACAGTATTAGGAAGCTGAAAATTAGTAAAGCAATACATACCGTCAAGATAATTGATCAAAAGTAGCTCAGAAATGAAAAAAACAAAAAGAAAAGCAAAATAATTACTCGAAAATGCAAAAAGAAACATAAGACATTGGAGAGTGAATCTAAATAGAATAGCTTCAGAGTCAAACCACAGCAAAGAACACTCCCACTATCCCCTTCATAAAATTCAGATTAGATCACAAGCCAGCTAAAAACAAAACGAAAAAAAAAGAGGGATCTTTCACATGGGGGACTAGATAAAGGGAAATACCAGCAAAAGTGAGATTTTCTTGTCTGTCTCAGGTAGTGAAGCAAAATTTGGCAACTCTTTTTTTTTTTTTTCTTTTTC
This sequence comes from Rehmannia glutinosa, assembly GCA_016081115.2. Taxonomy (NCBI): domain Eukaryota; kingdom Viridiplantae; phylum Streptophyta; class Magnoliopsida; order Lamiales; family Orobanchaceae; genus Rehmannia; species Rehmannia glutinosa. The sequence continues at coordinate 9,346,662 of CM071929.1, read as the reverse complement.
ACTCTTCACTAAATTTCCTCTGTTTTTCTCTGTTTTAAAGAATTGTATAACGTTTTTGCGTAATTATGATAATTAAGTCGTGTGGAAAACGAAGGGAAAATTTTAAGAGTCCTTTTTAATTGTGCAATTAATATTTATCTGTCACATTACAAGGTGACCTGTCCCGCTGACTGTCGTAGGGGCCCACGTGTTGTTTAAATATTCTAACGGCTTCTTTTTTTTGCCACCCAGGGTACGGATTGCTTGAGGACGCAGTTCACGCGCTCTTTTGGTGCGTGGTTGTAATATATTTATCCATTTTCCCTCCGTTTTTGATATTATTATTATTTTATTTTATTTTTTTATAATAACCTATAAATCTGTAATTAGATTGTATTACTGGAGTTTGATTATGTTAACTAAATTTCATTAAAGGAAAGGATGGATTGCCATGAATTTAACTAAATTGTCCCTCAAATTTACAATGTGTTAATATTGTTGATTCTACAAAATATTGATATTGTGTTACACAATTCAGATATAATTTCAGTCTAGGTTACAAGCATCTTTATTAATTGAGCAATATCTTACTAACATTTTTGAAACTGTAACACATCAACTTTTTATTTCGAAAAATAAAAAAACACATATATTCTATTTCAATGTCTTTATAAATGTTTTTTTATAATTGTCTCTGAAACTCTAACAACTTATTTTTAATTTCTATATGAAAGGATTTAATAAGATAGTGTAAAGATGGATCAAGAAAGCCTCACAATGAAATCAATTTTTTCTAAAAAAAAGTTTGGTCAGGCCTCGTCATTTCGAGTGATACCATTTACCATTAAACTAACCCCAGTGGTTCTTCAAAATAAAATCATATCACCACTTATTTAGTATATATTAATTGGATCAGACAGAACGCATTATACTCATGATTATCTCATTCTAAAAATTTAAATGCATATATAACACATTTAACATATCGTTTTAGGACGACATTATTTTTCTAAAGCTGGTATGTAGAATATCTTCATAATGGCTTGAGTGAGGTTTGAACTTAGGATTTTTGGTGTAACACGCACGTTATTGACGATTTTAATCAGTGCCATATTATTAAATGGTCACTTCATTAAAATTGTATTTTTCTTTCTATATAAAAGTATTAATATTTGGTATGTGTAACAAAATTGATTGAATATATATATATATATATAGGGATATGATCAAATGAGACCAGACCCTTTAGGTAAGAACATAAGACCACATTTAGACCATTTGATTTAATAATCAATGGTCCAGATTTTACTCCTCATTTTAGGCATTGGCGCCTCATTTAAGGGCATTACAGTAATTTCATTGTAAAATGTAAGGGATATATTTGTAATTGGACGTGTTTTGAATTTAGTAACTCAAATTCTTCCTTATCTCATCCGTGATTTGTGCAACATCTCTCTCTCTCTGTGGAATTCTCCTGTAAAATTTATCTCCAATAGAAATTCTCTCAAATAGAAATTCTCTATCTACATCAACCTCTCCACTGACGACGCCGATGAAGACGACGAAGAGGCAAAGGATCGACCGCTTATGCTTACAATACAACCTTCTTTCGCCACCAATGCGTCGTCTCACCAGTCACCACTACTGATATTTTTAACCAATTTACGGACTCTGTAACTGGTCCTGGCAAATATTTTATGTATGTTGGGATAGTTGATCATGTTACTAAATATTACAATATGCCTTGGAATAGAGCAATTGCCGTGTTAAGGAGGGATTATTTTAGCAGTCCTTGGGCATGTATAATGTTATATTTTATGTGGGTTTTAATTTTGGGGGATTGTTGAATGAGATATAATTTGTGGGGGCATGTATATTTGATTTGGAATCATGTGAACTTAGATATAAAATTCTGTGTGTTTAGGTATATAATAATGTGTTTATGGTTTATGTGTTACATTTCCTTGCTCAGTTTGCCCTTTTGGATGATGTGAACTTAGATGTAGAATTCTGTGTGTTTAGCTATAGAATTTTGTGTGTTTAGTTATAGAATCTTGTGTGTGTAGGTATATTTGATTTGGAATCATGTGAATTTAGATATAGAATTCTGTGTGTTTAGCTATAGAATTCTGTGTATCAATCGTTTGTGCGAGGACTCGACCACGAGCTCGGTGACCCGAGCTCCGATAAATTGAACAACTTTGACATGGGAAATCTTGGTAATTAATCTCATTGTTTTTTCAAATCTTTTATTAATTACCAAGACCCTAATGTATAGTGTGTTTGAGTTTTTTCTTCCCGATTTGTAAGAGCGAGCACATCTTTACGGTGACCTTTGATGTCAAGAGGTTTAAGCGCCATATTATCGATAACTGCGTCATCGGTGGAAAGTAGGGAGAAATATGGAGATTTATCGGACAAGTTGGTGAGCTTTTTTTTGCGTTCAATTAGTTATGCATGTTGTTTTTTTATCAGTTCTAAATTGTGTTCTAAGGTATTAGAATTTGTACAAGATTTGCTGAAACATTTGTCCTGGCTGTTATGTTTTTACTCATCATCTATATGTCTTGGATAGCATATTGTCATGAAATTATGTGTTTTAGTTGTAGAATTATGTGGTTTTAGTTTCGTAATAATGTTTATTTAGTAATAGCACAATGTTTTTCAAACCAATGCATCAACATATATACATTAAAGTATTTTTCTGTGAATTTGAAATTTGAATTGGAAAAGCTGAAGGACTAAATAATAAATTATTTGATACAATACTGATCACCCATACACCCAACCAACCCCACCCCAACCCCACATGTTTTTGGATTTTATAGTGATCGAGTTAAAGATATGGGAAGATAATTTTTGAGTGCGAGAATGAGTGTGTTTATATAGGTATGTAATTGTGTGTATTTAAGTTTGAAATTATGTGTAGTTAGTTAGTATGATATGGTTAATTATAATATATAGTCTACGAAGTTTGAAGTTGTTTTCCATGGTATATTTTGCGAGGTTCGGATGTTTTCAAACTACTTGGAGACTAAATTTTCGCCCGCAAATGGCTAGTGTTGTCCAGGAAATTCACCCCATCTAGACTATGCATGCCTTGGAGAGATACCACAAACAAAGTTGATTGTGGTATATATGTCATGAGTCATATGGAGAGCTACATGGGCGGTGGCACCAAGGGATGGGATTGTGGTTTGGAGAAGAATAATGTGTCTCAACTGCCTAACTTACACGAAGTACTCGGTTTGCAATAATCCTCCACCATAGCAATGAGCTAAAGGATAGATGTTTGGAAGAAGCGAGGAAAGTTTTGGACGGGAAGATCGTATTGTAGTTTTATTTTAAATAGACAACGTAGTATGCAGAATTGTGCTCACCATTTTTGTATAGTTAGTTTACTATCGTTGGTGTTTTTTGTCTTTAGGAGCCATTTGCATATGACTTAGATGGTTTCTTGAATTATGGATATGAATGGTTCAGACGTGGGGTGTTTTCTCTTTAATCAATATAAATTTGCATTTTTCACGTTCATATGGTCGGAATGTTGTTATACAGCGTTAATATTGTATTATAGTTATTACATTGTATGTGTTTCACACAAAATTATGTACAGTTAAGTACCCACTAACCCAAAACTATATACACATTATTATATAACTAAATACACATTATTCTATTGCTAAATACACATGATTCCAAAACAAGTATACATGTTCGCACAAAAAAATAAAAAACAGTGCTATTACTAAACAAACATTATTGCAAAACTAAAAACACATAATTCTACATCTAAAAACACATAATTCCAAACCAAAATATACATGCACGAAATAACAAAAAACAATATGCTATTACTAAATAAACATTATTGAAAAACTAAAAACACATAATTCTACATCTAAAAACACATAATTCCAAACCAAATATACATGCTTGCACAAAATAACAAAAAACAATATGATATTACTAAACAAACATAATTACATAACTAAGAACACATAATTCTACATCTTTAAACACATAATTCCAAAACATACGTTTATGGATCTTGATGTTGTCATTGAAGGACTGATGGCTCAAAAGCTACTCTAGAAAACCATAGGCAAGTGCACCTATCGTTTTGTAGTATAGATTATTGAGTACCGAGTGTCATTCCCACGAGGATTGTAAGTACTAATAATTACCGTTTTTTTGTTATTTAATCTAGCAATTTTCAGAGTTTTGTTTGTTTAATGAAAATGAAAAATAGAGAATTTTAAAATAATTGCAACTTACAAAAGATCAAATAAAAATAGATTGTAGAATTAAGAAATCAAGAGCTAGAAATGTGTTTGAATGTAAATCCTCTAGAATGTTTTGCGATTTAACAAGATAAAAAATACAACCATAATCCTTAGCAAAAACCAACCTCTTTTAGTAAAATCTCATGTTTCATCGACCGTAGAAATTCCCGATTTAAGTTAAACCTCTATCGAAGCGAATAACTTCTAATCTCAAGTTGATTAATCGAAATCTCTTTCTAGTTAAAACCCCCAAGACAAAGATTATAACGATTTGTGAATTCCCATATTAGGTTTGACCCTAATCCGGAAGATTTATGTCGTCCTATATCTAGGATTGCATGCAACTCTTTTCACTTATATAGGTTCTATTTCACCATGAATCTCTCGATTTCCGGATGAAAAATAAACTTCAAATCAATATTGCGCATATACCAATTTGAATGAATAAAGCATAATATAAGTGAATCACACAAAACATGAAGATTTTATTAAAAAAAACATACAATCCTTAATCACAAATTCATTCTAGAGTTCATTACATTCAAACACTAGAAATTTAGCTACACATGGCTTTGTCAAAAGAGTATACTACACAAGAAGATATGAATAAAATGAACATGGTGTACTTAGCTCTTATTCAAGACCAATATATAAGACTTCCTCCTTGGTTGATTGCAATGATGTTGAGCTCCAAGCCTTCTCCTCTATTGCTCTTCCACTTCCAACTCTACCTCTCTTTTATCCTCTCAATGTATTTTGCTTTGAAACTTAGAATATACAATGAATATACAATGAATCTCTCTATCAATGAATACTACATGAATTATATCTTTTTCCCAACTCAAACTCTTGGTTTTTATAGGCACCATCTTTGTGAAAGAACACATCAATAATGCTAACAAATGCTCCACTTCCATGGTTGTTGGTTGAATCATTGTGTGCACATTCATGGTTGAGTTGGTTAAATCATTGTGTGCACATTCATGGTTGAGTTGGTTGAATCATTGTGTCCACATGACAATTGAGGGAATAATAGAGTTTGGTGCATCAAAATGAGGTGTAAAAGTTGCTCAAAGGTTGTCAAAAAGCAAGAAGGAAAGTCTCCATAATTTCCGCCAAAGAAAAACCAAGTCCTGGACGAAAAACACGCCCGTGCTTTAAAAGCACGGGCGCCGTGTTTCGGATTTTTCCAATTTCTGGCCGTGTTTGGTACGTCGGGTCGAAAAATTGCTCGTTTTTGACTTCTAAAAAGCACGGTCGTGCTTAAAAACACACTCTGCCCGTGTTTGACTGAAAAGGCCCCGAAATGACGCGTTTAGTTTGGGATTTTGAGTGTTTTTGCATCCAGAAACCCCCGGGTATGTTTTGACATGAAACCATGGCCCAAAATTCACCAAAAACAGCTCCAAATCATCAATCTACACCAATAAAAGCACCTCGAGTAATGTGAACCATGTACAATCAAAAATTTATGAAACTAACAATAAAATAACTCAAATCATACTTAAATATACACATAAAACATGCATAAAAAGACCATTATCAAGGACGATGTGTGGGTAATACACAGATAATGTGTAAATAAGTTGCAGATATTGTATGTTTATGTTCAGAATTATGTAAACAAATCATAAATCCTCGTTCTTGAATTTCTTCGTAGTGCTTCTTCTAACGTCGAAGCCACTACACAAACTATAATCCTTATAAAATTGTATTATTGCCTCCAATGTATGGAAATGCATGTTGGCACGAGGGATTTTTTCTTGCTCAACCTCTGGATCCAATATTTAGTTGATCCGGTGAGATTCGAGCCTCGACCAACGTGAATCGTGTAACTGGATCTTGATTTGCAAAAACACAATATTTAGATATTAAAACAACAAATTATGAATACTATTTACACAGATTTTAAATGTATCGTAAATCCATATTTCTGAGAACATGACGTATGGTGCTGAAATTGAACTCACCAATATTTGTTGTATAAGTACACATATTTAATGCCATTTGTGTTCATAATTAATACTTTAAACATATATTAGATGCATTGTTAATAGGCAAAAAACGTATTTAGGGAATACATTATATGTGAGACACTATATATTAGAATCTATATGTACTACATATATTTCATTCTAAATACACACATTTGAGACACTATGCGCACATTTCATTAATACCAACCGAACACACATATGTACGAAAGCTATTTTGGATATATTATAGGTGATACACATTTTTCATAATAAATACACAGATTCGAGACACTATATACACATTTCATTAATACTAACTAAACACACATATGTATGCTTTATATGTGTTACATTATATGTGATACATATTTTTCATAATAAATACACAAATTCGAAACACTATACACGAATATCATTAATACGAACTAAACACATGTGCTCTAAAGCATATAATATACACGAGTTCTGATTTGCAAAAAGCTATATGCACATAATTACAAAGATATATGCATGAGAATTACAAAGATATATGCAGAATTCCAAAGCTATATATACGAGAATTAATTGGAGAATTTTTTGATTGTTCAACATTACATGCATTCGAACCTCACATTTTTTCTTTGATGAATTGGTGTCAAATATTACCTTGAGACTGTTTTGTGGAGGGTATCAGTATCGTGACATTGCAATCGATCTCGTTGATGTGGATTTTTGGTGTTTTTGATCACGAGAATATTTGTTGGTTCGATTTTTGCGTAGGATTTGTGTTTTTTATGTTGCTTTGATCGTGGGAGAAGACGATGATAAAGGTGATATTTGGGCCGGGAGAAGACGTTGCTTTGATCGTGGGTTTTTTCGGTTTTGGACGATGCTTTCACGTTTGGAAGAAGAAGATGGTGATTATGGTAAGATTCTATTCCTTGATTTTAGGAAAACAATTATTTGGTGATTTTAACATTCCAATTGTACCCTATTTGGTCCCCACTATTTTTTAATTACTCTAAAATGCCATTAAATCCTAGCCTTTTATTTTATTTGATTGAATGGTGTAGATTGAGTCTGTATTCTCCTACCTATAATTTATGAGTCTCATAGGATCTCATTCCTATATATATATATGTATACATCCATTTCTGTGGAAATGTCCTTTTTCTAAATTCTGGACCTTGAGATTTGAACATGGAAAGGTACTTGATGCTTTTTTTTTATCTTTTTTTTTTTCCTTTTTTCTTCTTTTTTGTGCCTAAGGGGGCTGTATCACTGCGTATGCCTTTTCCCCAATTACTTGTTTACTTTGTGTTTGCTGACCATTTTGAATACGTCGATTGTATTTGTCGACCCTTAAGAGTTCAAACCACGATTTAGTTGTGTTTTCTTTCCACGGAGTCGGCAATACGACAATGATTTTAAGATAATAATATGATGATGCCATTTCCCTTTTTCTGGTGCGACATGTGGAATTATAGTACCTACTACAAAGTCAGCAAATTTAAATTACAACTTTGTCTTTTTCGCGGTCAACTGAATTGATTGGATTGAGATAATTGTTCGTTGAATTGATAGTTACATGAGATCAACTTTACTCATTTGGTTCACATGAGTACAAGACTCATCCAATCAAGAAATACTTAAATTAGTTTATTCACTATAACTATTTAATTCATCATGTTTATCACTTTAACCCCTCCCATTAGGCTATGTTTGGTTGGGATTCGTGATATCACACCCTTTTAGAATATTTTATTCTTCGTATTAATGTGTTTGGTATGGCCCCGGAAAATGGGGTCATTCGGCTCCTTATTACATTTCCAATGTGATAATATATCCTACCTTGAGAGTAGGATCTGATTTCCAGTCAATTATTAGCAAACTTACACATCTCCAACAACTCAATTTTTCAAACAAGTTGTTAGGTCTTACTGTATTCGTTGGATAAGACCAAACAATAATTTGAAAATTAATCAAGCTCAATCTCAAATTTGAACTAAAGGAAGCCTTTTATACGAATATTAAGGAGTTAGTGTCAAACTCAAAAGTCAAAACCTATTCAAGTCCATTTGAAATATTGTGGCTCAAATCCTTTTAGGTCCAGTCAGCTACATCAAATTAGGTCACCTCAACATTTATATCTAAATGCGAAACAAAATAAATAAAAATTTGAAAAAAAGAAATGAATGAATTTAACTGGAGGGGCACCGGCCATAAGCAGGAAAATGAGCATTGGTTAGCATTAATTCATAGTCATAATAAGATTTGCAGAGTGTGAAATAGACAAGGGACCCTACCTATTACTTAATTAGTCTTTTACCCGTTAATTAAAAGTGATTAGGCCAAGATAATCGCATGTTCACAACTGGTACCGAACCCAATACATTTGCTTACCTTTGATTACGCAGAGTTTTGTTTGTTTGATTAGCAATTATTGATCTTCTATTATTATTTAAACACGTCATTAGCGAAAATAACTGGACAAGTGTTCACATGACAAATTGACAATTGGTTCCTAAGTTAAAATATGCACCCATGAAAATGATATGAATTATGCCACGTACTTTCACATGTATTTTGATGCAGGACAAGAACTCGGAAATTATTTGGATGCAAAAGAAAATTAATTTATTTCTAATTCAATAGAAGTGATGAATTGCATTACATATGCACATGAAAGTATTTGGGAGCTTTAGAACGTGCTCAATAATTAAAAAGTTGAAATATTTTGAGTCGGAACTTAGTCGTTTTAGTCATTTTTTTCCACTATTCTTCTATTTATTTTATTGATGAATTTTATGTTTTTGCAAATCCTAGTGTTAGAATTAGAAGAGCTCTTGTCCATTTTTGCCACTATTCTTTTATTAATTTTGTGATGACTTTGAATTTATTATTATTTTCTCTCAAAACGTATGATTGGAAGATTAGAAGAGCTCTAGTTTATCTTGAATATTGATATGTGACACGGGGTGCTAGCTAGAGCTGAATATTTCAAGCTCAGCCCGTTGGTCAGGCACCGACCCAGTGACAGAGTCGAGTTAGGTTACATTTATATAGACCAAAAATGGACATGCCTTATTTTGCCGAGTGGCCCAAAGTACGACTTGGCCCAACTAGTCCGATATAACTTAGTTATAAATATGGAGTTCGGGCTGAGTTGGGCCAAGAAATTAGTGGCTCGATTGAATTTTGTATCGGCCCTATTCAGCCTGGCTTCATGCATTGGCCCAACCCAGCCTGAACCGACAATTTGACGGAGCATCCGTTCAAGAGGTATTTGCACGCTTTAGCTGATCTCATGATTTCGCCATGAAAAAAACATATCTTTAAAAAAGAAAAAGGGCCAAATGCAAGAGGACAAGGGTTACAAAAAATGAGTCCGTACAATTTCTATGGGCAAGCACAATCAAAGGCTTAGAAAGGAATCTAGCTGGCACCCCTTTTCCATCCATTGTCAATAAACATATATGGATAAACAAATTACAAATACTAATAATCAGAAAAGAAAAAAAAATGAAGTAAAGCTACCGTCCAGACATTAGGCGAACCAAACCCTGGTTTTCATACAAGGATCCAATGTCCCAATCCTCAGTTGAAGATGATAGTGTCATCAATGCCACTACAATTGATCTCATACTTGGCCTCAATTGTGGATTTTCATTTGTGCAAGCTTTTGCAAGATGGGCCACCTACATATATCACATACCAATATCATATTTTTCAAATTTGAGGATAAGAATGTCAAAAGCAAAATTCTTCTCTTTTTTACTTACTGCAAAAATAATTGGAAGATGATAGCCGCAATATAAATTTATATCGTGGTGGACAAGGTTACCACGATATAAATACAAGATAATTGAAATATAATAAACACAATATAAATTTATATTATGGAGCATATTGCCACGTATGACATCATTTATATCGTGCATTTTTGTCGTCGACAACACATATCATGGCTTGTAGAAGCCACAAATATGTCGTGGAATTAAACCAATACATATTGAGTGGGTTTTAATTGGTCAAAATCAAAATTCTTTATTGAGTGGTGTTTAAAAGAGTTGTCTATAAGAAAAATTTTTAAAGTACCCACTATGGATAGTGGGTATTCTTTTTTATCCATCAATATAACAAAACTCTTTTCTACTCAAATTGACAAAATTGCCCCTGTTTTTAAGTTGGGTTTTTTGAATTTTTTAACTGAAGTTGTTATTATAATCATTAAAAACCGTATAGAAACCGTATACAAACATTTAGATATCCCTCATGTTCGAAATAAATATGGTGTTAGAAATCTATGAAGTTTAGTTCATAATTTTCGAAATCTATTTGTGAATGTTCGAATATATGTATAAAATAATTGATAATGTGAAATATTTGAGTTTAGTTGTTAGAATGTTCGAAATAGATGAAGTATTTTGGGTTAGTGTTCGAAAATGGGATATATTTTTTCGGCTATGGCACGATTAGATGAGGAAGACGAAGAGGCACGATATAGGCACGATATGGTGCCATATCGTGCCTATATCGTACCGTAGGATTATTAGGGCCCGATATCGTGCCGCGGAGTTAATTGGGCACGATATCGTGCCGCGGGGTTATGTGGGCACGATATCGTGCCCAATTAAGATAAAACTCGTTCAACCGATCAAAAAAAAAGATAAAACTCGTTCAGCCTATTCGAACACCTAATGAGCATGCTTTATCATTATTATAATATTAAAATGAAATAAAAGGTGCATCTTTTGTTGCACCTTGGGAAGGAACCCCCAAAACGCATGTTTGTCAGCTTGTGCATACATATATTAAAATAACCCACTTGCAGGCATATATGCTAACCCACTTGGAAGGAACCCACTTGGGCACGATATCCACACTCACATTAACGAATAGATTAATTGGGCACGATATCGTGCCGTAGGTTTAATTAGGCACGATATCGTGCCGTAGGATTAATTGGGCACGATATCATGCCGTAGGGTTATTTAGGGTTATATGAAATCTTGCCTATATCGTGCCAACACTCCATATTGTCAGTATACTGTCTGTTATTCGATTTAAACAAGGTTAAGTAATTAAGAGGAGAAGCAACATTACCTTGGTATTCAATTTTTTGGTTCGATTTTGGTTATGAAAGAATACAAAAAGAACTTCTTGATATTTTGTGAAGAAGAAGAAGAAGAAAAGAGAGAAAATATGAAGAGCAAAATAGAAGGGGAAACGGGAGTATTTAATTACAAGAGAGAGAAATACACATTTACCTACTTTAAAGGCTTGCATTTAAAGTCTCAAGGGTATTGTGATAAAAGAACCCCAAAAGTGGGTAGAAAACTATATTTTTTACCCTACATGTCAAAAAACTCTCTCACCTATCCCAAGTGGGTAATTTACCATATTTGCTCTTGTTTATAGGAGTGAGTAGAATTTTTTTTTAAATCATTGAAAATATATAAAAAGAAAGAAAAAGGTTTTGATCACAAGCCGATCAGGTAGCAAAGAAAAAAAAGGAAAAACAATGCAAAAATTCAAGAAAAAACCACAAAAATAACTTAAAAACGCAATTTGAGATCTAGCTCATAACTCCTCTTTATAAATCCAAAACCGGTACTTTATAAATCCTCTCTTTCTTCACTAGTTCATTAGCCCTAACTGAGATCTAGCTCTTACCTTTAGGACTGAATCAAGTGGATAATCATCGCCAAGCCTCAGATCGATTAATTTTCGTAGACCTTCAGTTTGATCAGACTCGTTAAAAGCATCTTCAAACTGTAAACCATCAAAGCCAGGAAATCTTGAATCCTTGATTATGCTAATTATATAAGGTTTTATAAGGGAACAATGGCGGAGCCAGGGGCCATACTGTCCCCACCCCTCCTATTTTTTTTATAAGTTTATATTTTATATATATTATTTTAGTTTTCCATCCAGTTCACCCCACACCTTATTTTCGTAGTCTGGCTACCCCCATTGTAAGGGAATGTGTAACTGGTCAAAATAAGGACATTATAATTTATACGTACCAGAGCAACAAGGCCTTTTGAGTCTGTTATGACTTCACTTAATTTCACAATTGCTGCTTTTGCAGATATTAATTCGTAAAGAACAACACCAAAAGCATAAACATCTATCTTACAGGATTCTTCTCCATACTGTGCGTACCTGTATGCAGGGGAACCGTAGTAAAAAACATGTCACCTTAATTCGAAAGCAAAATAGATATCGAGGAGTATGCACATGAAGAATGATATAAATGATGTAAACACTGTCATTGTCGATCACCCTGTAACTTACTCGGGAGACATGTATCCAAAAGTTCCCGCAAGGCGCGATGGCAAAGTATTCCCCACTCCAATCAGTTTGGTAAGACCAAAATCGGCAACCTAAAAAACACGGGGTTTAGCTTAAATGCCTCCACCACAAGGCTTCAATAGTTCAAGCAATTAATTAATGGTTTGTGTTCAAGAAGTTATATTACCTTGGCACGAAAGTTATTGTCGATCAAAATATTTGCAGATTTGATATCCCGATGAATATAGACCGGAACTGTATGCTCGTGTATGTATTCAAGTCCTCTAGCCGAATCAAGCGCAATTTGCACCCTGGTGGACCATGCTAATGGTTCTGTTACTGAGAATCAAATTAATCGAAAATTCGCCATCAGATAAAATGCAGTCAAAAGAAAATTATTGTAGTTTTGCAGTTTAAGTATTGTTTTTACCTTTACCGCGCAAATGTTGACTAAGGTTACCGTTGTCAATGTACTCATAAACTAGAAACAAGGAAGTTTCGACACAGTATCCAATTAAACGCACCTGCACTTGGAAAAACACGAAAGTTTAGTTAAAAACCAGATTATAAATCTTAACTAAATCATTTGATTATGTAAATTGGATGAGAGAATTGTTAATTACCAAGTTCACATGATGAACATGTGTTAAAACTTTCAGTTCAGCCAGGAACTCCTTGGATGCTTGCATATCCATCTTTTTTACAGCAGCTTTCTGCATTTAAACCAGACACAAGACTCTGAGTGGAATAAATAATGAGGAGCAAAAAATAAAATCCTGACATAAAACATGTTATATGTTTGAAAATTGATTAAGTTAAGAGACTGTTTGGTAGATAGACTGTAAAAGCACTTTTGCGTTTATAAAAGTCAAACTAGAAGCAAGCACCTACCTTACTTTTAGATTCTGATTAAGTGAAGCAGAATAAGAAGTTAGAAGCTCACATTCACAACTACTAAAAATTAATTTATTTTTCAGCTAATTAAACCATCATTATGCAGTATAAAGCATAAGTACAAACCTCGCCTCTTAGCTCTGCATAGTAAACAGCTCCGAAACCACCTTGCCCGATTTTATAAGACGTGTTGAAATCGTTTGTAGCGAAAGCTAGTTCGTCATATGTGAACTCCACTGATTTATCCACGGTGATACCCTTGAGTGGCGAGAGACTAGCAACAAGCCGACCTGATTCTGAAGCTTTTTCCATTATATCAAGACCTATGTTCACAAAACATCGAAATATTTAATTATTGTTCCGTTGTTTACTGAACGACCGTCTCATCTAAACGTTTAAGCTTTTAAGCCATTTAATATTCAATTGCTCTAACACGACCCCTCACATGCAGACAGTTCAAGCACAAATTTAATTTGGCACCAATGAACACAAACCAATTGGATAAATTACTAAATCTAATAATTTTCCTTTAAAAACAGAATCAGTGTTAAAAAATAGTTAACAGCATAAATTGAAATGTTCAAAAAAAGAAAAATATTACCATTTGCATTATCAATGTTTTGGTCTTTGTGGATAAATAATTCTTCTGTCCCCTTTTTTCTTCTGTAGAAAACAAAATAGAAGCACAATGCCAAACAAATTGCAACAGCTGCAACTGATATGCCAGCAATGGCTCCACCAGATATTCCTGCTACACAACACTCTAATTATATTAGAGAGTGACATAATTTTAGACAACTGATTTTATGAAACATTTTTGGACCATGGGAAAGAGAAATCGAACCTGGACCCCTTGGACTGCACAAAAGAAAAGCGTACTATTAGACACAAATGCTAAAAATCTGAAAAGTGACTAAATAAGATTTATGGATAATTACAAAAGACCCCCTAAGGTTTGGGCTAATTACAAAAAATCCAAAGATGATAAAAATCACAAAATCCTATCAGGTTTGATTCTGTCTCAAATTTAAGGGGGTAACTGTTATATTTCTAGACAAATCAGGGGTCCTTTTGACATTTTTTTTGTTTTGAAGGGGGAGATGTAAGACGGAATCAAAACATTATTGAGTTTTTTTGTAATTTTCAAAAATCTGGTCTTTTTTAAGTAGCCCGAACCTGAGAGAGGTTTTTGTAATTATTCTTAAGATTTAAGAATCTAGTTAAAAGTATCATCTACCTTGAATTCGGTGGGGGATACGTTCCATTTCGATCTGCATTGAATTAGAAACAACACATCAAATGCATTTACTTACATATATAAATCTTACTAACAACTACTCAAGTAATGATATTTCTAACGTATTGATGAAACCTTGTGAATAATCATTACCAGAAGTCGGAGGTTTCGAGGGGCCTGGAATAAAAAAAATGGAGAGCTCTTATATTAACATAAAAAATTAAAAATAACCAAATCAATGTTACGAATATTATTTCATTAATTTAACATATTAAATAAGATATGTAATAATAAATCATACTTCAATTTTCACATTTTGGTCTAATCAAAATAAAATTACGAAAAAGACCGTTCAATATAATTTATCAAAGAGAAAAACAAAATAAGGAGGTACTAATAAATTAACTATGAAAAAATTATCTTCTTAATTGTCTTTTTTAATTCTTCAATTATTTTTTTGGTTTTGCAAAAAAAAAAAAGAAGGAAAATATGGATGACAGAATGAGAACGTAAAAAAGTGGCTCTTTAAACTCTTCAATTATATTGTTAGGTTTGACAAAAAGGGAAAAAAATATTTAAATAGGGAGGATTTTTTGCGAAAAGAAAAAAAAAAACAAAGAAAAGTTACTAAAAAACAAAGAAAATAATTTTGTTAAGATGGAGAGGGCATAAAAAACACGCACGCGCTCTAGCAAATAATTATTACCAGGTCCAATCAAAGGTTTCGAGGGGCCTGGAGCAGAAAAGGAATTGAGGAGAGCCCTTATATTAACATAAAAAATAAAAATAACAAAATCAATGTTACGAATATTATTTCATTAATTTAACATATTAAATAAGATATGTAATAATAAATCATACTCCAACTTTCACATTTTGGTCTAATCAAAATAAATTACGAAAAAATACTGTTCAATATAATTTATCAAAGAGAAAAACAAAATAAGGAAAGTACTAATAAATTAACTATGAAAAAATAATCTTCTTAATTGCTTTTTTAATTCTTCAATTACTTTTTTGGTTTTGCAAAAAGGAAAAAAAAAGGCAAATATGAATGACAGAATGAGAACTTAAAGAAGTAACTCTTTAAACTCTTCAATTATATTGTTAGGTTTTACAAAAAGGAAAACAAAAAAATTATTTAAATAGAGAGGATTTTTTTCGAAAAGCAAAAAAAACAAAGAAAAGTTAGTGAAAAACAAAGAAAATAATTTTGTTAAGATGGAGAGGGCATAAAAAACATGCACACGCTCTTGCAAATAATCATTACCAGATCCAGTCGGAGGTTTCAAGGGGCCTGAAGCAAAAAAAGAAAGAAGAGCCCTTATATTAACATAAAAAAATTAAAAATAACAAAATCAATGTTACGAATATTATTTCATTAATTTAACATATTAAATAAGATATGTAATAATAAATCATGCATAATCCAACTTTCACATTTTGGTCTAATCAAAATAAATTACGAAAAAAGACCGTTCAATATAATTTATCAAAGAGAAAAACAAAATAAGGAAAGTACTAATAAATTAACTATGAGAAAATGATCTTCTTAATTGCCTTTTTTAATTCTTCAATTATTTTTTTGGTTTTGCAAAAAGATAAAAAAAAAAAAAAGGCAAATATGGATGACAGAATGAGAACTTAAAGAAGTAGCTCTTTAAACTCTTCAATTATATTGTTAGGTTTTACAAAAAGGAAAACAAAAAAAGTTATTTAAATAGAGAGGATTTTTTGCGAAAAGAAAAAAAACAAAGAAAAGTTAGTGAAAACAAAGAAAATAATTTTGTTAAGATGGAGAGGGCATGACAAAGAAAATAATTTCGTAGTGATAGATTTCTTGCTTTTTGAT
Organism: Rehmannia glutinosa; assembly: GCA_016081115.2. Lineage (NCBI taxonomy): Eukaryota > Viridiplantae > Streptophyta > Magnoliopsida > Lamiales > Orobanchaceae > Rehmannia > Rehmannia glutinosa. The sequence continues at coordinate 9,330,162 of CM071929.1, read as the reverse complement.
TTTCTTCCCCCATGACGGGACATGACAGTGTATGATACTTTGATTTTTGATCTACAGGTAGGGGATCACGCTTCAATCCCCCACCCCCCGGGGTGTTAAAAAAAAGATGGAGAGGGCATACAAAACACGCACACGCTCTTGCAAATAATCATTATCAGATTCAGTCGGAGGTTTCGAGGGACTTGGAGCAAAAAAAAAAAAGAGAGCCCTTATATTAACATAAAAAAATTAAAAATAACAAAATCAATGTTACAAATATTATTTCATTAATTTAACATATTTAAAAATATATGTAATAATAAACCATACTCCAACTTTCACATTTTGGTCTAATCAAAATAAATTAGGAAAAAAGACCGTTCAATAATTTATCAAAGAGAAAAACAAAATAAGGAAAGTCCTAATAAATTAACTATGAAAAATGATCTTTTAATTGCGTTTTTTAATTCTTCAACTATTTGTTTGGTTTTGCAAAAAGAAAAAAAAGGCAAATATGGATGACAGAATGAGAACTTAAAGAAGTGGCTCTTTAAACTCTTCAATTATATTGTTAGGTTTTACAAAAAGAAAAAATTATTTAAATAGAGAGGATTTTTTGCGAAAGATAAAAAAAAAAAAGGAAAAGTTAGTGAAAAACAAAGAAAATAATTTAGTTAAGATGGAGTAGGGCATAAAAATCGGGTTAGGCCAAGTGAGATTTTGGTCGCTATATTTTAGGCCCAAGCCCGGGCCTGCCTATAAAAGTACACATGATATGACCGGGTCGGCCTAAATTTTCGGACTTACAAAATCTTAGTCCTGCCCCGCCCAACCCTGTCATCGGGTCAACTTATCGGATCGGGTTAATTTTGACCGTCTAGCTAATAGACAACGGGGTTTTGGGAAAAAAAGTTTGCAAATACTTCAAAAAATAACAGTTAGCAAAAAACCGTTGTCTTTTGAGCTTTGTCATTTAACATTTTCCTTGTAATGTATATACATAAGCTACACCAAACACAGTTTGGGATCGATGATCATGATATATTATGAGGTGATAGGTGAGTTACCTCGTCCTGGAATGAATGCTAAACCACTCCCACGGCTGAAATCCACACCAGGGTTATAATCTTGCAGCAGCTTTTCAGGAAGGTCAAATTCGTTTGCTATTTCCGACAAACTCTCACCAGGGCGCAGAGCATACGTTATGAACAACTCATAATCTCTGGAAACACCAATATTCCCACAAGAACAATTTACAGTAACATTCAACCGAGCACTGGGTGGAATTTCTTTATCTGGATAAATGTTAAATCTCCTCATCATTCCAACTGTGGTAAGATTTGAGTAATATTGTCGCGCTAACCCGATAGATAAACTGATGACCCATAAACGCGCTATTTATGCAACCACAGGTGAAGGGCACATTTATTCTGCTGCCAATTAACAGATTAGTGAAGTTTGGATCGGAACTTATTTGAGGATTGTAACTAGTAATATTTTTAGCGGTGGTTGAAAAGATTGTGGATACGAAGGTGAGATTTGACTACATTGAGATTTAACTTCACACCAGAAAATACTCAGCACCAAAAACCAGAGAAATATATTGAAACTCATTTCTTGTATTCTTCGTTATTAATGAAATTCACAAAACTGAAAGCTAGCAGAAAGAAGATAAGTGGCTGAATGTTGAAGATAAGTTTTATCAATCGAAGATATGCGTGTTTGGTTGTATTAGTCGACTGATCTGGTCCAAACTTTAATTTTTTAAAGCATCTTGCATTAAAAAAATTGGTTTCATGTTATAACCGTACTTGAAGAAATGTCCTGGACAGCACGATGTGACGTCAACGGAAGTGAGTTCTAATTAATGACCCGTCAATGTTTACAAAGACAAATTTTGTCAACTCCAACCACATATTAAGCAATTCCCTAAGGATCCACTTGGATAGAGGGATTTGAAATTCCGATAGATTTCAAATGAATGGATTTCAAAACCCTTGAATTTGAAATCCACCTCTTATTTGGATAATGTGAATTTGTGTAGGAATTTCAAATTCATCGTAAAATTTGATAAAGAATATTTAAAAGCTCTATTCATTTTCTTAATTGACATTTAATAAATAAAAATAAAAGATATAATCTTATTATTGTATAAATAATTATAATTTTATATACTAATAAAAATATGAAATATATAACTTTTATTATTTGTGAATATGTGTGTGAGAGGATATTGCGTGTGAATATGTGAAAGAGGGTATGTGTTTAAATGTGTGCAGTGTGTGTGTAAATGTGTGCAGTGTGTGTAAGTGTGGGTAAATATGTGTAGTGTGTGCAATGTGTGTAGATGTGTGTAGTGTGTGGAAATGTGTGCAGTGTATGTATAGGGATGACAATGGAGCGGGTCGGCCAGGACCCATACCCGCCCCGTGTCTAGAACGGGGCGGTCGCGGGGCGGGGCCTCCCAAATCCCCTGCCTCATTTTAAATTAAATTAAATTAGAAAAATTGAAAAAAATATACATTTACAAAATATTATTTATAAAATTTATTATTATCAATTTATAAATATTAAATATAATATGAAAATACATAAAAAAATATATTATAATATATATTATATATGCAAAATATATTTTTAAACTAAAAAAATTCTAGGCAGGGCGGGAGTGAGACCCAGACCCGCCCCGGGTCACGGGGCGGAGCGACCCAAACAGGGCGGGTACCCACGGGTCGGGTCAAAATTGTCATCCCTATGTATGTAGTGTGTAAGTGTGTGCGTGAATATGCAAGTGAACATAAAGGGGAAAAAAGAATAGATTTCAAATGACTAGGTTTTGGGAGGGATTTAAAATCCTTTGAAAATGAACTAAAACTTAAAGATGGATTTGAAATCCACTGATTTGGATTTATATGCCAAACAAGGGTGTGGATTTAGCTAAGGATTTCAAATCCCTAATCGTGAATCCCCTCCCAAATCCCTCATCCAGATGCACCCTTTTGTTTAATTTTCGAATTTTAGGAAGGAAAAATGTCAAAATTTATTTATTTTTTCATTTAAGTTATTTATTTTATTTTTTTGAGATCATTTCCTTTTCTTAGAGTTATATATATATATATAGACATATATGATTCAGTTTAATTATTTGAGTATATACAATATTGAAGTTAAAGATTTGTAAGATAATTATTAATCTAAGAAGGAGAGCACATGTTTTCAAACAAAAAAGAAAAAGAAAAAGAAAAAGAAAAGGAGGGCACGTGATTTTCTATTCCAAAGTTGTGTTCTCTCTTATGCTCAAAGGCCGGAGAAAAGGTGAGTTATTGCGGAGAGCTTAAGCATACATAAAGAGAGTCAGTTTAGTTACTTCAAGAATTTTATGTGAAGGTTTTTAGTAAGGTCTTTGGTACTATTGCTGACACTTTTTACAATACCTTTCTTCATTGTTTTCTTTCGTGTAAATTTTGAAGAAATCATGTTTTCAAAGCTTGATAGAATAAATCCAATGAATCTCTCATTTTACGGTGGAATGTATTTTTCGGAGTGCAGACTAAAAGCGGAGCTTTAGTCTTGTTCTTATTTGTATTTTGTAATAAACATTTCACTTAGTGGCCTTAAGGGTACCACAAGCAGTATTTTTATACTTGATAAAAATTTAAAACCTTGTGCTCATTTTTATTCCCTTGCTTTTTGTTTCAGTCTTTCAATTTATAGTGCATTGTGTATTTTTCTTTTTCAGCAAGTCTATATGAGACCGTTTCACGAATTTAAATTCATGAGATGGATCTAATCCATTTTACAAATCAAAACAAGTTAGATCCAAATTTAAATAGGTTAGCTCATAGGTCATTTCAGGATCTATCTCACAAAATTGATCCATGAGACCAACTCATATGAATTTTTGTCTTTCTTTAATTCTTTCATTGTGCGATACATCTGATATTACAACACTTTACACGTCACACTGCACTATAAACAGAATCCCATCATTGAATTCTTACAAAACATCTTGGATTTTATTAGCTGATTGATCTGGTCCAAATTTAAAAGTGTCAAACCTGCTAGGCCTCAAGAAATTTGGTTTTCGTTGACATGTTCTAACAGTTGAGAAAAATGTCACGGGCCATAGGGTATCAGCGCGTTAGTTGACGGTTCCAAATTTTGCCCAAATGCTGCACTTTTCTTTTCGTCTCATCATGTCCATTAGAATCAAAATGGCCCATCAATGTTTACAAAGAGAACTTTGTCAAGAAAAATTGTCAACTCCACCCACATAATAAGGGATTCCTTTCTGTTTTCATTTTTAATTTTAAGAAACAAATTAGTAAAAAATTATTTCTTCATTTTTAAACAATGCTGTATGATTTTTTCAAACGATAACTTATATATATAAACTCAATCAAACTCGGGATTACAAAGATGACAATTTGTAGGAAACTTGCTAAGGTCCTCCCTAATTAATTAACTAACCACGAGGGAGTTGGCTATGCCAATTCAAATCCAAATCAGAACTAGTGGTAGCTAAATGAATGATTAAGTTTAACTTTTTGAGTCAACAGGAATATTAACATTTGAAAATTGTTTGGGGCAATCTATATATATTTATATATACATAGAGAGAGTAGTAAAGGAATAAACAAAAAAAATTCCGTCCATTTCACGTTTTTATATCTGGAAAATGTTGAATTATTATTTTAAAAAAGATTAAGCAATAAAACATGGTAATTTAATTTTGTTCAACAACATGCAATTAAATAATACAAAGATTTTTGGGTAAATTTTAATGATTAAGGCAATATTATTTGAAAAAATTATTTTTCTAAATTAAAATAATTATAATTTCTTATTTTCAGTAAATTGGTTTTTTACCATCAACATAATTTGGATAACTTCAAGGTAAAATTATTTGACAAGGAGAGAAGTGATGATTGGCATTACATATGCACATGAAAATCTTTGGTTGGCTTTACAACGTGCTCACCGTTTAAATTGTTAAAATACTTTGAAACGTAATTAGTCGTTTTAGTCATTTTTTACCACTACTCTTTTATTTACTTTGTTGTTGAATCTGATTTTTTTTTGGCAAATCCTGCTTATATAAATATCAATTATACCTTTTCAATTATAATGTTGGTTATCTTTCTTGCATAAATTTATTGCATTATTGGCACATTCTTGCTGAAAATACCCAGAAAAGGCCCCCAACCCTTAAATACTCCAATTCCGACAGCAACATATTATAACAGCAGGCCAAATTTATTAGTTTTATTATCTAGTCTGGTGTTTGAATATACTAAATAAATGCTATTTTTGTGTAATAATGGGATAAATAATTACAAAAAATGTGGTTTGGGCTAATTACAGGAAAAAAAATCATGAGATTTTTCAAAATTATAAAAAATCCACTGAGATTTTATTTTGTTTTTAACTTAATAAGTAACTGTGATATTTCTATAAATCTCACGGGGTATTTGAATTTTTTTTTCTTATGAAAGTACAAAAAAAAAATGTAAGACGGAACCATAACTCAAGGAATTTTGTAATTTTCAAAAACTTCGGATTTTTTTTCTTTTTTCTTCTTGTAATTAGCCCAAAATTGATGATCTCACAAGCAAAGTAGGGGAAATCAAAGGTTAGATGGAATCTACTTAACATCCCTTTTTCAACCATTGTCAAGAAATAAATGAGATGACAGTGGTAATTAGATCAGGGGATTAAAAACTACACAACAATATAATGACCACGAAAAAAAACAAAAAACCAAAAAAAAAAATAAGGAAACAATAGGTAATAATCAGAAAAAATTTAAGAGATAGCTACCGCCCTGACATGAGATGAACCAAACCCTGGTTTTCATAGAAGGATCCAATGTCCCAATCCTCAGTTGAAGATGATAATGTCATAAGCGCCACTACAATTGATCTCATACTTGGCCTCAATTGTGGATTTTCATGTGTGCAAGCTTTTGCAAGATGGGCCACCTACATATATCACATACCAATATTATATTTTTCAAATTTGAGGATAAGAATGTCAAAAGCAAAATTCTTGACCGGAATAATTCAATTATTTTGTACTGTAGTTTGAATAATATTGTAGTCTTGCTCAGCTAAAAAAAAAAGGAAAAAATATTTTTATTTACAAAAATGCAAAAGCATTTTTCCAAAATGAAGCTTTTAAATTTTGATTAAATGAAGTATAAACAAAAGCTGACATTTACAAATATTAAAAAGTCATTTTTCCAGCTAAAAATTGAAAATCGCATTTTTTTTTAGTGTTTGCAAATACTCTCTAACTGAGATCAAGCTCTACCTTAAAGACTGAATCAAAAGGATATTCATCACCAAGCCTCGGATCGACTAGTTTTCGTAGACTTTCGGTTTGATCAGGCTGTGTAAAAGCATCCTCAAACTGTAAACCATCAAAACCATGAGAATTCTTGATTATACAGAAGTTTTATTAGTGAATGCCAAACTGATCAAATAAGGACAGTTATAGTACAATACCAGAGCAACAAGGCCTTTTGATTCTGTTATGACTTCATTTGTCTTCACAATTGCTTCTTTTCCAGATATTAATTCAAAAAGAACAACACCAAATGCATACACATCTATCTTAGGCGAAACATCTCCATATTGCGCGTACCTGTATGCAGGAAAATTAACCGTAGATAGGTATATCTTCGGAGAAATCAGAAAATAGAATGCGAAAAATGTGATGTATTAAGAAGATTGTATTGGGAACCATAATATGTGTTTGATTTGTTTTGGAAAAATGAAAATCACTTGTAACTTACTCTGGAGGCATGTATCCAAATGTTCCCACAAGACGCGTTTGCAGAGAAGCACTCCCCACTTCAGTCAGTTTGGTAAGACCAAAATCGGCAACCTGGATAACATGAAGTTTATCTTAAATGCCTCTAGATTGGCAAGGGTTTTAAGGGAGAGTTTGCAAACACTGAAAAAGGTGATTGTCAGCTTTTGACTTAAAAAAGCAGTTTTTAGTGTTTTTAAATGTTAACTTCTGCTTCTACTTCTGATTCTGTAAAATTTAATCAGGACATAAAAGTAGGGAAGTAGTTGTTCAACTTATTTACCACACACTCACTATTAACTCAATCAATTTTCAGTTTCCATTTGCAAACACTACCAACTTCTGATTTTCAGCAGTTTTACCTCTTCAAAAAGTAGAAGTTTCTGCAAACACTTCCTAAAGTTCTAGTATTGATTTATGTTTAAGTAGTTATATTACCTTGGCACGAAAGTTCTTGTCGATCAAAATATTTGCGGACTTGATATCGCGATGAATATAGACTGGAACTGTATGCTCATGTATGTATTCAAGTCCTCTAGCCGAATCAAGCGCAATTTGCACCCTCGTGGACCATGGTAATGGTTCTGTTACTGAGAATCAAATCGAAAAATTTATTTCGCCATCAGATAAAATGCAGTCAAAAGAAAATTATTGTAGTTTTGCAGTTTTAAGTATTGTTTTTACCTTTACGCGCAAATGTTGACTAAGGTTACCGTTGTCAATGTACTCATAAACTAGAAACAAGGAACCTTCGACACAGTATCCGATTAAACGCACCTGCATTTGGCAAAAACAAGAAAATTTAGTTAAAAACCAGATAATAAATTTTAACTAAATCAAAGTCTTGTGTAAATTGGATCAGATAATTGTTAATTACCAAGTTCACATGATGAACATGTGTTAAAACTTTCAGTTCAGCCAGGAACTCCTTGGATGCTTGCATGTCCATCTTTTTTACAGCAGCTTTCTGCATTTAAACCAGACACAAGACTCTTAGTGGAATAAATAATGAGGAGCAAAAATAAAATCCTGACATAAAACATATGTTATATGTTTGAAAATTGATTAAGTTAAGAGAGACTTTTTGGTGGATAAGCTGTAAAAGCACTTTTGTATTTATAAAAGTCAAACTAGAAGCATAATCAGAAATCTAAAGCACCTCCCTCGACTTTTAGATTAAAAATGAAGCAGAATAAAACATTTACAACTACTAAAAAGTAATTTATTTTTCAGCTAAAAGCAAAAAATCACTTTTTTAGTGTTTGCAAACACTCCCTTAAACCATCATTATACAGTATAGAACATAAGCACAAACCTCGCCTCTTAGCTCTGCATAGTAAACAGCTCCAAAACCACCTTGCCCGATTTTATAAGACAAGCTGAAATCGTTTGTAGCGAAAGCTAGTTCGTCATATGTGAACTCCACCGATTTATCGACAGTGATACCCTTGAGTGGCGAGACATTAGCAACAAGCCGACCTGATTCTGAAGCTTTTTCCATTGAATGAAAAGGGAGATATTTAGTTATTGCTTCGCTGTTTATTGAATGACCACCTCATTTAAAAGCTTAAGTTGTTAAGTCATTTAATATTTAATTACTTTGTTAAGCCATTTAAAAGTTTAAAAAATTACCATCTGTGTTCTCGATGTTTTTGTCTTTGTGGATAAATAATTCTTCTGTCCCCTTTTTTCTTCTGTAGAAAACAAAATAGAAGCACACTGCCAAACCGATCACCCCTACAACCGCTGCAACTGATATGCCGGCAACGGCTCCACCAGATATTCCTGCTACACAGCACTCTAATTAGAGAGTGACATAATTTATACAACTGAAAACAATTTGGACCATGGGAAAAGAGAAGGCGAACCGCTTGAACTGCACAAGGAAAAAGCGGACAATTAGAAACGAATACTGAAAATCTAAAACTGGTAAATCATTAAGTTTTGAGAAACTAGTTTGTATCATCCACCTTGACATCAATGGCGGATAAGTTCCGTTTCGATCTGCATTGAATTAAAAACAAACACATCAGATGCATTTAATTACTAAAACTATGCAAGTGATGATATTTCGAACTCTTTTGTGATGGAACCTTGTAAATCAAATCACAAAACCAAATAAGTACTTGAAAATCAATCATCAACAACAAGAGTAAACTCCCCTGATTCCATATAACTTTTAGGGATAACTACAAAAGCTACCCCTGAGGTTTTAGCCCAATTACAAACAACTCCAGTTATGTTTCAAAATTACAAATACCTCCTTATAGTATTACAAGCATCACTTGAGTTTTGTATTTACCTAACAAATACCCAATGTTTTTGGAAAAAAAAAAAACAAATGTTAATGGGGTACTATTAATTTTGAAAGATAACTAGACTTTTTTGTAATTAGGCTAAATCTTAAGGGTAATTTTGTAATTAACCCTAACTTTCAACAACTCATTCCCATTTCTTGCCCAATTTGTAGAACTTTTTTCTGCGAGGAAATTTACTTTTTAGAAACATAAAGAAAATCATCAATCAATTCCTGTATATACACATAAGCTAAGCCACCTAAATCAAAAGTTGGTAGTGTTCACAAATAGAAGCTAAAGCTTGAATACGTTTTTTGGAATAAGTCGTAAAGTGCTTTATTTGCGTGTAAAATAAAAATAGAAGCAGATTCAGAAATCTAAAGCACCTCTCCCCCTCTGCCAGCTAGATTCCGATTTACACTAAAAACTACTTTTCCATTTTCCTGCCAAAAGCTGACAATCACTTTTTTAAATTGTTTGCATACCTCTTCCCGGAATGAAAACTAAACCACTCCCACGCCTAAAATCCACACCAGGATTATAATCCTGCAGCAAACTCTCCGGAAGCCCAAAATCACTCGCGATCCCCGATAAACTCTCACCGGGACGCAGAGGATACGTTACGAACAACCCATAATCTCTCGAAACACCTCTATTCCCACACGAACAACTCACAGTAACATTCAAGAGCGCATCGAGAGGGATGCTTTCGGGCGCGTAGCTGTTAAACCTCGTCATCATTTCGACCGTCGTGAGATTCGAGTAATAAAGCTCTGCTATCCTCTGGTATGTGCTACCAGGCCTAGCCTGATAGATAAACTGATGAGCCAAAAGCTCATTTATCACACCACACGAAAACGGCACGTTTAATCTGGTGCCGAAATTAATGAGGTCCTGATCTGTAATTTGGGGATTGTAGCTAATGATATTGTTAATTGTGGTTGAAAATATTGTGGATATGAAGGTGAGATTTGAGCCTTGCCATATGTAATAGGAAGCTAATGCTTCACATCCTTGGCTGGATTGAGATTTAACTTCACCATAGAAAATATTTAGTGCTAAAAATACGAGAAATGTGTTGGATTTTAATTTTTCTGGCATTTTAATTTCTGGCAGAGGGATGAATTTTTGGATGAATGAGAAGAAATTTTTTAATTTCTGATGTTGAAGATAGGTTTTATTTTTTTATGAGATATTTTGGGTTGTATTAGTTGACTGATCTGGTCTAAATTTTTAAATTTGTCAAACGTGATGGGCATTAAGAAAATTTGTTTATCAGTTGAAGAAATGTCACGGCAGCGTGGTAGTTTAGTTGACGGTTTCAAATTTACCGCCAAACGGGATGAGAAATGCTGTTGAAATGGGCCCATCAATCGTCAACGTTTATTATGGGAATTGAAGTCAACTCTACCCACATATTATGGGATTCCCTGATGTTTATTTTCGAATTTTAGGATGCAGATTAGTGAAAAATATTTTCTTTATGTTACATTTTTATGTTTTATATTCCGAAATAATGTCCTTTTTTTAGTAAGTCTCATATGAGACTGTATTTAAATTTATGAGACGGATCCAACCCATTTTACAAATCAAAACAAGTTCGACCCAATTTCAAATGGGTTAGCCAATATGGGTCATTTTTGGATCCGTCTCATGAAATTAATCCATGAGACCGTCTCATGTGAGTTTTTGTCCCTCTTTTAGTACAATGGGGATTGTAGGAGAAGGGACATACGCACTTATATGAGATCAAACACGAGTCAATCGTCCTAACAGCACAAGCCTCTACCTGTGAAGCACAAAGTTGATCCCAAAATAATTTCCTTTTTGTTTATGTTAGTTTCTTTTTTTTGGTTGTCAATATGATGGTTTGATTTTTGAGTCTATACCAACATTAACATTTGAAGTTTTGTGGGAGCAATTATTATATCTGAGGAGGTTTTACATAAAGATATATACGATTAGCAACTACTCTTAATTGTTTGAATTTTCTATTTTAAATTTTTCTTTATGAATTTATCTTTTACTTCAATGTCTGACGTGTACATTAATTTTCTACACTTAGCATATTTAATTTATACTTGAAGTAATAAATAAATATTAATTAGAATAGAAAAATATGTGTAGTAATAATGCATATATTCTTAGCAATCCCATAAATGGGAACCTTTTAGTTAATTATATGAGTGGAATATGATTGGGTTGCAAACATTTGTCATTGTATAATAATGGGGTTTTCTTAATTTTTCATTTCTGTCGGGAAGTGATGAAGATTGGAATCAAAGACAAATTAACAGGTCATTCCTCATTAGAACATGATGACCCACAAAAAAATCTTGGTTAAAATTCATTGGGTGCTCCAATAAACAAAGAATAATTGTGGCATTCAACCATCACTCTCTCATTGACCATATACAAACTACAAATAAACGAGAAGAAGAAAAAATGGGTACATGCATAGACCATAGTACTAAAAATCCTATGACAAATACGAGTATTATAAAACACGCACATATATTTTACTGATTCTTTTATATTGTTATTCTTTTCTTGATGTCTAAATCTTTTGATTTTAGTGATTGAGATAATTGTTTTTTTATTTTTTTTGAAAGACAATGTATAAAGAGGTATTTTCAACCATATGAAGACGAGCCTTATAATACCAATTTCTAAAATGAAGCTAAACGGAAACAGGAACATTTTACTTACCTTTAGCAGGCAAGAAAAGCAAACCCGACCCGGCACCAGAATTGGATCCCGGGTTGAACCCTTTTATCAAATCAGCTGAAACACCCCTCTCCACAGCCAATGACTCCAAGCTCTCGCCAGGCCGAACAGGATACGTCTCGAACAGCCCATAATCTCTCGACACGTGTCGATCACCGCCGAACAATTCACCGTGACATTGATCGGAACGAAATCGGGTACCTGGGTCGGGTCATAAACGTTGACCCGTTGGATCCAATAGTCAGTTGTGAGGTTGGCAAATGCAAACCTGGCAACCTTAGCATATGTATCATCCCTCTGAGTTATGTACTCAAATATATGCCCCAAGAAATCACCATTCAAACATTCGCACGAAAACGGGACGTTGATCCGGGTCCCGGTTTGGATGCTATCCGGGCTCAAAACCCGGGGATTGTACCGTAAAATATCCGGAATTTTCTGATTGAAGATTTTGCTAATGTAAGTGAGATTTGATCCTTCCCAAACGTAGTATGATGCTAAAGCAAGTTCACACCCTTTTCTACACTTGGCTTCGACATTTACGCATGCGAAAAGCAGGGCAGAAAAGCAGATTGCTAGTGAAATAAGTCTGTTTTTATGTATGTTCATTTTGGAGAGGTGAAAAGGGAGAAATAATTTGAATTAATGAATGATTTTAAAGATTCTATAAGACAACAGAATTTGCCTAAGGCAAATATGCCATATTGTCATCTTTTATTAAGTAGCCGCCTTCGGATGAGTTGTATTTTTTGTTTTGATCCTAACCATGAAATCATATTTAAACTTATAGACATTATCAAGGGATGGCTGTCAAACTTGAATTGAATACTGATATAATTAATCTATACATCCTAATATGTCTGTGTAGAAAAAACACAAATATGTAACAATGCTCAGAATTTTTGGCAGGAAAATAGATAAATCTTATATTAGTATATATTAATGATAAGTGGGGCATTGATTTTCTTAATTTTAGAGGGGAACATATGTTTCAATAGTCGAGAATATTCAGACAGGCCGACACTAACCGTGTCCTGCCAATTGTCTTGCAATGTTTTGAGAGAGTTAAATGTTATAAACATAATTTGACCCTTCAAGCGCTTTACATTTGGATACAAAATATGAAAGAAAGAACACCACACCAAAAAACAGTCAAGTGTGATTTTGTGGGGATTATGTCAACGAACCAAAAACAGATGTGTTTAATTACATCAATACAGAATTGATCGTTAAATTACGCTACTTTGCATGAAACAGCTTATACTTCTCGACCTTCTAATCCTTCAATTATTCTTGTTGATCCTCCTGTGGCTGCAAAATCCAAACTTCTTCTTCATGAATGTGTTTTTGTGTACTTTCATTTATAAGAGAGCAAGGACGCCGTATATCTCATATTAAGAGGGTGTTTGCCTGAGCTTATTGAAAAGATCTTATAAGCTTTTACATCTTATAACATGTTTTTAGAGCTTACAATATGTTAAATCTTATTTTGAAAATAAGTTGTTGAAGTGTTTGAATTAAAATGATAGAGCTTATAACATGTTCGTAATGACATTTTTGTAATTAAAATAATTAAAGTCAAATGAAGTTGTTAAAAATAAGATTTGATTTTGAAAATAAGTTGGAAATCCCCAACTTTTCTAAAAACAGCTTATAAGCTCCTAACATCTTATTCCGTGAGCTTATAAGATTTTTTTTCTTTTTTAAAGAAATTACCACACACTTTTGGAGAACTTATAAGCACTCAAACATCTTATAAAATGTTTTGAAGAGCTTATAAGCTTAGCCAAACACCCTCTAAAACAATGATGAGATTTCTTAACAATAAATTTTACCTCAAGGTAGGTTTTGACTTCTTCAGAAGCTTGGATTTGGCCTTTACTAAAATATGACTGAGCATTTTCCTCAATGTGCTCCACCCTGCAGTTAGTGTTTAGATAGTCCATCTTGGTCAGTCTTGACAGCCAACAGCTCACTTACAAAGGTTACATTTGGTAAAACCTCAAAATTGATTGGGGGTTTTCATAATCACGAAAAATTGGAAAGCAGGTCGAGGCATATTGAAAATTCTTGGGCCAGTTCTCATAGATTATGGGAAGAATATGAAACGGAAGGTACTAACGGAAATAACTGATTCAAAACTTTAGTGTCTTACTTGTAAATGTAGTTGACCATTATTCCAGCACTTTGCTTTAGGCCTTTTTCGGATCGATCAGCCATCCAATTAATTCTTCCAATCATCTGTTGTAGCACCATTGTGAACTTATGATTAGCATAAAGTCCTCAAATACTGATTCTGCCACAATATTGATTTATATGCATCTTATCTCTTCAGTAGTCTCACGATTTTTCTTTCCGTGTTGTTGGGGGAGAAAAAGGGGATAATTACAAAAAAAAAAAAACTACCCCTGGGTTTGGAGTAATTAAAAAAAAAGAGAGAGAGAAGTGTCAAAATTACAAACAAAAAAACTATGGTTTGATTAAATTGTAAGGGGGTAACTATAAAAAGGGGGTATTTGAAATGTTTTTGCTTATTAAGGGGTAAAGTGTATTACAGAATCAAACCTCAAGAGGATTTTTGTAATATTTAAAAACTTCTGGGTTTTTTTTGTTATTAGCTCAAACCTTGGGGGTACTTCTGTAATTATCTCAAGAAAAAGGGAAAAAAGGTGAAGAAACAAACCGCTCCATTTTGCAAGTGGAAATTTCCAACAGAATCCAGAGCCTTTCCTCGCTTCTTCTCTTGAAGAAGGTACCTATAGCCATGGAGCAATTGTGAAAAGAAAGTAGGAAAAGTGGAAAACGTCAGTATAAACTATTTAGGTACCTTTCTATATCTTAATATAGATTGTCTTCAAGCTAGTCTATCTCTGTTTCTATCCTACACAAAGTAAGGACTATGAGATTTTGAGTTCTAGTTCCACCAAGCATGCGGATATTTGTCTCACTCTATATCTGATGTCAGCATTATTATCTCACTATTCATTGTACTTGTTTTAATGAAAATAATGGTGTAATTGTCGCTTATCTCAAACAAAATAAAAATAAATATTAGTAAAAAATAAATGATATAGTAACCTCTTCGGTTCACAAAAAACATACCTCGCGCAGAGCCTCATTAAAGGGGCTCTCAACACAAGTGACAACTTCTCTGAATTAGTCCACTGGTGACTGGTTGAGGATAACAAGTTCCACATTACTTCCATCCCCGTTTTCCCAGAGGTAAATTCTCTGATAGATAAATTAGAACGAATCAGAAAATGATATCATCTATAACATAGATAATTCCATCTTAGTCCCAAACTAATTACGTTGCTTCTGCAATAAAATGGCATAAACATATGCTTACTCGGCTGCATCCAAGAGTGCACTTTCTTCTTCTGGTTTCAGCAAGTTTTCACTGAAAGTGGAATCAGATCTCTCAATTGATGCCAACTTTGACAAAAGCCATTGCATGTAACCTGGTATAGGACTAAGTGTTGCAAATGTCTGCAGGGGAGAAATTTTGCAAATAAATAATATTGAGAAATATAAAAATTATTGTTGCAAATCACTAAAAATGATGCCAGTTAGACAAAGAAACTATATTGCTGTGCGAACTCCGATTATATTTCTTACCCACGACCAAGAACATAAGGACTGAATCTATATCTCCTATCATCTATGAATCAGAGTCTAATGCAAGTATATGCCCACATAATTATTAATTTGTCTAGCAGATAATTTCACCCTAAAGGTAAAGGGTGTTAAGAAATGAAAACAAGGGACTATAATTAGCACCAAAATATAGATGGGAGAATTGATTAAATTGAGTCAGGTTTGGTAAGTGCTTAAATAAAAGTGTGATTTCAAATTTAAACAGCATCTAAAACCTATGAACTTACTGAGATTCTTGGCATGTCCCTTCTCACCACGTCAATCACACGTTTGATAAGAAACTTCCCCAGGTTGATTCCAGATAAACCAGGCTGCAGATCCCAGCCAACAGAAACTTTTAAAAGAAAATTTTCAATAGCATGAGAACCAAAGGAAGGTGACTGTGTTCGAAAGATTTATGAGACAAGAACATTACATCATGTATAGTGTTGTAGTAAGGAAAAGAAACAAAATACAACATGGACATGCACATATTTCATATTTGAAACTGATAATATACATGCTCTTATTGATATGTGAAAGCAAATTTAATAGATCTAACATAAATTATTTGAGAATGGAATATAAAGTGAAACATAAAATTTTCATTTTTACGATTTGCATAAAGATAATAGATATTTTTATTGTAGAAGCTCAAATTACAAAAAGAATAATATTGTTAAAATCTATTTATGCAAAGTTTGAAGAGTATCAAGTTCCAAATTCAGAATTACATCATTTTGGGAAGTAATAAAGAATCACATTCATATTACCTGAGTGGAAGATATGGAATAAAAGAGTGCACATGTTGCCTCACATTCAGGTATTGGAGGATCATCCCACAGAACTTCCTGTAGTAAACTTGTCAACAATGAAGGATAGCTTGACACTCATTTTTTAGTAAATTGGGTAAAAAGGTATTCACCTGTATTGTTTGAGCCACGTTCTTCATGAGTGCAACTTCAATAAAAATCAGGGGTTCACCTGAAGACAGATACAATAATTTGATTGCTATTAGTTGTCAAATCTGTACAACATATGCTGTGAGTAAAGTTACAGTTTTACAATATGCTGATGCAACTATCAAATCCCAGATGGACATTTTGGACCCATCCAAATTGCTTCCAAGCAAATAGAAGTGGAACTGATTTTTAAGGAGGCTCAAAAAAAAAACGTAACAACTCTTAACACTTGCATATGGAAAATACGATCACCTAGGTGAGGCTCTGATCAATAAAGAAGTGGTTGAAATACTTTGCACAGAACCCACTTTCCACGAGTTTAAGAAAAAATCTGACATCTAATGGCTTGAATCTAATACAGATGAAAGCAACAGCTCAATTTTCAATTCACAATATGTTGGTGTTTGAATCTATTCAAGTGCATGGATTAATCCATACAAGTAAAGCTTGGATCTCTAAGCCATTCGGGGTGGGGACGATTTTCATTCAGACATTCTAGGCTAAATGTATAAGGTATGTTCTTACTGCCTCATGCGAAACATAAACAAAATTGTAAGTTGATATTCATGATAATTGATAATCTCTTCAGTGAACTTAGCGAACTCATTTTGGATCAAGAGAATAACATATTTTCTGTTGTGAACAACAGTCAGTGGACTACCACTTCATAATTTGTATGCACGTAGACAAGAAAAAGAATGCTAACCCGGAATTGCCGGATGTAAGTATCCAAAACAACGGCGTCCTACACCCAGCCTTCGCTTTAGATCTAAAAGATTGCTAATTGGATGCACTGCCTGTAAAATAGCAGTGATAGGACTGGTACATTTTTACATTGTTGAATAAAAGTGGGAGCAATCTATGGACATGATGACAATCAAGAAACTTACCTCATATGCTACAATCTTTTCCAACAAAGAAGCTGGATCATCCCATGTTATGTTGTGAAGCTGAAGATTTGCAGGACTGAGCCATGTAATAAGCTTCTCTTTCAGGTAAGAGTCCAATGCCCTCAACGACGCAATACTTTCCTCCCTAAAAAAATAGGGTTTCTTTTAGTGTCAAGAAGTAACAGCTAAGGATTCAGCCAATCAACATGCACATAGGACAGAAAAAGAAGATAACAAGTCTACATGAAAGGACGATTATTTAAAAGAGGAAAGGGGCTTTTTTTCTTCTAATTTCGTTTTTTTTTGGCCGTGCCGTGAAGTGAAATTGTATTCAGCTCGTCCATCCGTGAAATTAGTTCCAGTATGAGTTAACTGAAGTAAAGCGAGGAACATGAACCAAGAAAAATAATAATTTGATTTGGTGCATAACCTTACGCGAGAAAAGATAGTATGTCTGCTCTCATAGTTGACAAGAATCTCAGTCCTCCAGGGTGCGTGTTCAACCGTTCGAAAAGAACTCGTACATTGGCTTGAGAGAAAGCCTCAAATTCCTCTCAATCCTATAGAAAGCAGAAAATGACCCTTCCCATTCATGCACATTTTCCACAGCATTATCACCTGAAGCAATTTGTTAATCCCACACCATTTTCCAAGAACAAGTTAATCAAAAGCAAAAACAATAATAAAGAATGAGTTGAATAAACAATATTACACAACTAACCTGGAAGCTCAAGCCCAAGATATTGCTTCATCAATTCACGAACTTGCTTCCGATTGAGATCATATTCTCTAGAAAGTCTCAGCAGTAATGCCCGCCGGTTTTCATTAGAAAGTCCAAAGTAGCCCTATATTTCTACCGTGCAATCAATATTAAAGATATTTAACATAAATTATTGGCACACACTGAAAACTAAGAACTCACCTCAGAGAAATCATCCAGAGCAGCATCTAGAATCTCCGTCTTGTTCATCGATATAGCAGCGTGCATCGACTCATGCACTCGCTCAAAGTCTCTGAAAAAACCACGCCTAAGTTAACACTTCTACCACATTCAACATACAATATATTTTCTTTCTTTGTACACCACAACAGATCATACATCAACGGGCTTAAAGCTTCGTTTTCAGATGAGCGGTATGTATCTAAATGTCTCAGAATTGGTGTCTGCAGAAGCTCCATTACCTTAACTTCAATTCCTAGTTATCTCGCAGATAACAGTCACATATGATCAAAACAAAAGGCACCACCTCCACAGAGAAGAAACTCAATTGCACTCATAACCTTATCTTCAAATACCAATTTGCTTCTGCATTACATCAAAAGTTGAAGGCTCTAATCGAGATTTTTTTTTATTTTAGCCCACAATTCATTCAATATTATGTATTCTGGGTGGGATGATGATCTAGAACATAATTTATGACAAAAACCAGGTTCAATGAAATTCGCACGAGTTACTTGTTCACTTTAAAATCCTATTCCCGAGTCGTCTTCATCCTGATAATTTCTTAGGTTCTGCACATAATAACAGAGATATTTTGAACTCTGGACGGCCTATTACTTTCTTGATCACCAGTAATTCAACTAAAATCTAATAATTACAACTTCACTCTACATACTCGGGCGACATTTAAACTCATTGTGCATTTAGTGAGAGCTCATTAAAAATCGCACATTTAACAAAATATCCACATCCATTGAGTGCACCTAACAGCTAATCAACTTAACTATGCACAAATTACCAGACATATACATCGTATACACATATATATGTTATACCATATAATATTAGAAATTTTCAGTTTAAAAAATAAAACATGCTCTCGTTAATTCCTGAATACTAATTACATAAAATAATAATCCGAAAAAACTATCAGACCACGGAGAGTATTTATAATTGCATACGTGTGGAAACTGGTGGAGGCATCCTGAGAAGAAGAAGAAACTTTGTTGTTACCATCCATCGGAGGAAATTGCATTTGATTTACTCTGTTCTGTTCAGTATTAAACAGAAACTCGGTAATCACGAATACGTGTGGGGGAAAAGAACAAACATAGCTACAAAAGATCAAATTTAACAAAAATGATTAAATACGAAAACAAAATTGATGGAAAATGAGAGAGAATAAACGCGATTGCTTTAAATTCAAGTCAAAGCAACAAGACTTACGGTGGTGGCGGGGGAAGGTAGGCGCATTCTGGTCCGCATCAAAATAGACAGAGCCTTCTTGTTCTTGTTCATAATTATTCTGCACCAGATTATTTATTTATTTATTTATTTACAAATTTACAATCATGCTAACAGAGCACGAGGCGGCACTTTAAGTAAAGTCAAACCCATTTGTATGTGCAGTTATTTCTGTGCGGTTCAAACAGTCACACCACCGTTTCTGGTGACTGGTATGAGGTTAAATACCTTCAAAACGAAATCGTTTCGAAGGAACAAATTAATGGCCCATTTCTAGGTGAGCCCACTTGATAAAGCCCATATAAACATATTTCTGAAGTCCATTACCGAAGTACTACTTCTTCTTGGGTACTTTAGCCCTAATATCATAACTCAAAAGTCCAACAAAGACTTCGTGCCTATATCTATCACAGAAGCACCTATGGGCTATCGTTGATGCTCATGTTTTAAATGCAAAGTCCGAGTCGAGAATTATTTCAAAAAATCAAATTTTGCACACGAATAAATGAATTTATTGAATTTATATCATTTAAAAGAAAATTAAAAAACCAGTTACTCATTTGCTACAAGTAGAACTATCAAAATGGGTTGGGAGCAGGCTGGCCCGCAGGCCGAAAAAGCCCGTCACCTACCAGAAATATACTGGCCCAGCCCAACCCACCGCGGGCCACGGACTAGGCGGGCCAAAAATTAAAAAAAAAATTGCATATTATTAATTTTAATGAGTTAAATATAATAATTGATGACAAATATATATTTTAAGAAAATATTTTATACATTTTTATAAGAGATAAAAATATAAAATATCAGTTATACTATTTTTTCTTCTACTTATTTCTTCTTCTTGTTTCTTTTTTGTTTCTAGCTGGCTACCCTGGTCCGCTAGGCCCGCCTCCTAACGGGCCACTAAATACTTAACCCACCCTTTACCTTAGGCAGGACGGAGCGGGGCAAGCCAGGCCCGTCGTTTTGACAGCTCTAGCTACAGGTGACAAGCAGTTTAAGAGAAAATTGTTAACAATCTACTAAAATACAAATTAAATGATTTATTATCTGAAATTTTATGACCGTGAGGTCTCAAGTTCGATTCTCCACTGTTGCATGTGGGTGATTTTCTATCTTATGTGAGTTGTTTTTATTGAGAAGAGTTTAGGTCGGATTTTATTGAGATTGTTATGTATTGTTATTTTTTGTAGGTTAAAGTGTGATCTTCTAAAAAAAATAAAAAATAAAATAACATTTAGGCAAACAACATATATGCTCATAATCTTGCGACATGGACCACTTGGCAATCTATTTCGAAGTAGATTTTTTTTTTAAAAAAAAAGAAAGTCGAAGTAGATTTTCCTTCTTTGTTAATTTTTTTAAAAGTAATGACACGACCCTCAATACATATTATACTCTTCTACGAATACATATTTAGTTGTCAAATAATTGGTTGTCATGTCCCCATCAATAGTCCTCTTAACCTTAATTATTATATTATTAACAGACTTACAATGTAAACCTTCCAGAACATTAAGACATAATATAGTTAATAAGTTGAACATATGGATCAATTGGTCTATCAAATAGAAAACCTCATCCAATGAATAATATAATTAGTTAGACCTGTGTTGAATTTTCAATTAGAACCCCTCAATTTGGATTTGTTTAGAGTAAACATACTTATTTAAGTCAAATATAGTTGAACTGCCAGCCAAATTATACTCAGATTAACAACCAATTTTGATAAGACACATGCACAGATTCTGGGAATGGTGCAGCACCATACATGTATAACAATAATTGAGACATCAACCAGGGTTTATGGCGCTGGCCACCGTAAGCAATTGTGGGGTGGAGTCGGGGTTCAAATCCCGCTCCATCAAATTGTTTGTGGGGTGGAGGTCAGGGGTTCTTATCCTTACTCCATCAAATTGCTCCCCGGAGCATATGCGAGCTGGTGAAGATTTGGTGGGAACTCATACTGAATAGCATCCGTGTGGGTTCGATTCGGGGAGAGATCGTTATTAGTAGATTGGGGGTCGAACATAATTGTTCTTACCAGGAGGATCTGGTTGTCGTCAGTGACCCCGTCGAACAACGGCGGTCGTCGTGCACATCCGCATGGTTTACCTTGGCGGAATGAGGAGGCGGAGCTGTTGTCACCGTGAAAGCGTAGTCGCGTAAAGCGCGAAGCGTAAGTTATCAAAAAAAAAAAAAAATTGAGACATTGATGGGGGCAATGATGGAACGTAATACCTGCTACCATGGGAAAAAAAGGTCACCTCTTAAATAAGATAATTACTTATTATTTAGTAGCCACATCTTTTTTAAAAAACAAAGACAATATTAGCCACATCTTATATATAAGGGTGGGAAATATTTTTTTTTAGAACACAACATTGTATTAATAAAAAGTATTCTCTGTTTATTATTATTTTTATATTATATTGTGTTTATATATGTTACAAATTAATGTTATGCATTGCGTCAATGAATCATATTAATGGTATCAATATATAATTATTTGCTACCACAAATGACTTCTGAATATGTTTTGTTTAATAAAGTTATTAATATTGGTTTTAAAAACAAATATTTGCTACTTAAATCGATTTTGATAATTATACATTTAGACTTGATGAAGCTAGCACATTATTTACAATATAGATTTTATGAAACATTAATTAATGAATTGATCTTTAGTTTTATTCACTTTTTTCTTTTCTTTTTTTTTTTTTTTTTTGATGGGAAGCCGCATTGCTACTCTTCTTGAGTGCGTCTTGGATAAACCCTCGGGGAATTTGGACGTATAGCATGCAAACTACGCCAACAGGTAAACCACACTAGGCAAGCCGCGTGTGACGAGGTCAACCAAGAAAGTGTTGGTAAGAAATCGAACTACCGTGGCCTTTTAGTCATGATTTCAACTACTTATATACAAGAGTTCTATACTTCTGTATAAAATAATGTTATTATTTACACATGATATTAACAATTGTGACAAGGTCCAGGTGGATAAGCCAAGTTGTACTCAATCACTAGCACTTTATTTTCTATTTTGAGACTTTCACCAATGTTGACATTTCACCTATTTATTCAACAACTTTCCCTCTTTTTTCATTCTTTTTTTTATGTAGATATATGGAAAATACGAGTCCATTGCTTTAAGTAGATGATGATCTGGCTGATGTTGATTTTCTACATCTATTTTGTAGGTTGCACGAACTGAAAAACTAACCATACATTTAATAATCTGTCTTATTTTCAGAAAAAAAAAAAAAAAAAAAGTGCAGCACGCAAGAGAATAAAGGGTGAAAGTGTGGACAGTGTAGAGAAAAACTCACACCCAGGGGCGGAGCCACCATGTGGCTCAGGGGGGCCCTGGCCCCCCTCCAACTTTTTCCTTTTTTCTTTTTAGTACCTATATTTTTAATATTTAGTATTTTGGCCTCCCTCGTGATTTTGTTGGATAAAACTTATTCCATGAATTTTAGTAAGTTAAATTGGTGATTTTGTGGGTTTTATTTTATCTTATTATCATCTTAAAATTATATTTTCTATTCATCAAAAGATGGGTTTCTCATTATTATTTGCTAATATATATTGAAAAGAAAATTATAAAAAAGGATAAATTAAATTGTCTAGTTTTTCGTGATATGCAAAAGAGACTCTAAACATGTTAAGGATTTAATGATGTATTTTGTAAAAATTTACTAATGAATATTAATATATTCTTTTGATACAAATGTAATATATATAAACTTTATTATCTAGTACATATTCACAAATGTCATCTTTTATTTTTTACTATTGGCTAGAGGCATCAATTTCTGACACGACACGATAACTCGGCACCAACTTAATGCGAATTAAATATTTGTTTTGAATATTTAATGTATTTTTTATTTGTAATTTTAATTTTTTCTCCATTTGTTTTTAGATTTTTCGTGTCGTGTTGGATTATCCGTGTCATAAACGGGTCGTGTTCGTGCCGTGTATCTTGACACAAATAATTGAACGAGTCGTGTTCGGGTTCGTGTCAGACCTATAATATCGTGTCGGAATACGAGCCGCGAACACGAAACACGACAAGATTGACACCCCTAATCTTGGCCCCCCCTTACCGGTTGTCCTGGCTCCGCCCCAGCTCACACCGCACGTAGGCTATGAGCAAAAGGTACTGCGCATTTGCTTCAGAAAATAACATAAATTAAGAATCAATAAAAAGTATTTGGGTAATTAAAAATTGCGAATTGTTGATCAAAAATCCTCCAACATTTAAATTACGGTGGCATATAATCATGAGAATCAAATCATTATGTAAAGAAGCATTAATACATGTAATGTAGTATGTATTTGCGATGTAAAATAAACCTTTTGATTAACCGTAGATTTATATACATAATTGATATCAACAAGAATTGTGTCATCTTGTTTAAATAATTCTAACAAGAAAATCTTTTGTGAATCAAGATATTAAGATAAGCTAAGATTATCTTCATTATCATCAACTTTTATAATCTAATGGGATACATCCCTGCAACAAATTTGAATTCATGATTCGAGTTGAACTATGGGCGTAGCCAGGATTTTCGGCCAGTGCGGTCAGAAATTCTTTCATTTTGGCAGGACGAATATCGGACCGATAATTGAGAAAAAAAAATAGAAAAAGGAGGCAAATATGAAGGTTAATGTACCTTACAACAATTCTTTGTGGGTTTTCATAATATCCAATAATTATGGTTTCTCTACAATGAACTTTTCGGATAAGTGACTTATCCAAAAATATATTCTAAATTAACAACCAAACAAATATTATTATTATGGAATATATTTATATACAAAAATTCATTCGAAAAATACTTCCAAAAACCTGTTCATTATCAAGTTTGGAACATATATCTTTGTGCATAACAAACAAGACAATCATTTATCCACTAATTAATATTCCTTAACTGAACCAGGTAATTCTTAATATTTTGAGTCAAGACATTACGGTTTATTGACTTTTAAAATTTAACTCAATCTTTTTATATGAACTAGACCTTCGGTTGAATTTTCAGTGCGGTCCAACTCAAGTTTAACAGGGTCACTCCGAGATCGAGTGCGGTCTGCCAACCGCACTCGTCCTATGGTAACTTCGGCCATGAGTTGAACTCATCACTTGAGTCAATCTAATTAACTTGGTCATGGAGTTCAACTAAGTCATGTAATCATCATCTTAGAGGCAATGGCGTAGTTAAGGGGGGCAATTTGGGCCCTGGCCCCCCTCTTTTAAAAAAAAAAATTTTACTAGGCAAATTTAAAAAAAAAATTAAATTTAGTTAAAATTTATATGATTTTTCTATACGGCTCATCCTATTTTCGTGTATCGGCCCACTCCGATATAGTGTGATGGCTACGCCATTGCTTAGAGGTGTTTGGCTAAGCATATTTAAAAAGATGTTACAAGCTTCTACATTTTATAAGATGTTAGTAATAACAGTTTTTTATTATGGTCATATTCAACTGATGTTATAAAATAAGTTGGGATCTCCTTCCTTTAAAAATAGCTTATAAGTTCCCAATAGCTAGCTTATTTTGGGAGCTTGTAAAATCTTTTTTTTTTTTTAACTTTTAGAGAGCTTATAAGTTGTAAGATGTTTTGAAAAACTTATGAGCTTAACCGAACACTCTCTTAGTTTGATTAACCTTTATGTATAGAAGATCTAACCAAGAACTTCAACTTCAACAACTCAAGTATATATCATAATTAGGCTCAAATTAGTTGCTAACATGACTACAGTAGGTCAATATAACCATCGTGTAGGCCTGAATGTTATTTATTAAATTTTTTAAAACAAATCAACAAAATAAATCGTGCCAAAGCCAAAATCTGCCGAAAATCCAATATTAGCTTATAGACAATTAGACCACATCAGTAAAGGGTGTGCCTCGTAAGTCGTAAGTAATTTTCGCCAACTACTCTTAGAATTATTCTCACTTAAGTTTGGAAGAAACTGAAATATAATTAATAATTAACCATATATGAAAGCTTTATGAGAAAGAACTAAGGAATATATTATATTATTGTCTCTGACCAGGGAATCTAAACACTACTAAACCAATGGCAGACCGTTGCCTTGTACGCTAAAATCTCCCATGCTGCCTTTATTCTCAAGTTACCTTTTTTCTGATTCTATTTTTTTCTCCAGTCTTAGAATTCACAGTACAAAAATGCGGTTTAACCATAAAAGACCACATTTATGTTCTTGTATTTAAGTTTCTTGTCTAACATTCTTTATTGAAATTAACACCGTCATAATTGAAATACAGTTACTATCAATGTGGCCTGGAAAGTTCTGTTCTTTTTTTTTCCTTTTCTTTTTACAATTCGGGCACGTTTGGTTGCCTTTTGTGATTGGAATGAATTAATTCCCTTGGCATTTTCTTACTTTATCCATGGTAAATAATCAAGACTATTAGGCTGTTTGGTTTTGTAATTGTATTGTTTGATATCAAGCCCAATATATAATAACTTGTTTGGTTGCCTATATTACTAACATGCAAAAAATGCTCTTTTACCAATGTGTCCTCTATTTTGGTTGTTTGTTGATAGACCTCTTTAATTTAAGGGCATTATCGTAAAAGCAACCCCCAAGGGAATGAGCTGGAAAATGTATCCCACCTAGGAGGTGGGATGTGGTATCAAGGAGTGGGTTTGATAGTGAACAGGATCAAGTCTTTTTCATAAGCTATCACAAAGTGAACCAAACAAAATAATACAATGGAATTATTATAAAAGTGGGTGATATCAAGTACATAAACCCCAACCAAACGAGCCCTTCATGTTATACTTTTTTTTTAAAATTTACCATATAAAAATAAAGCATGCATGTAAGGACAGAGTGGTGTCCACGCGCTTATTCTATTCATCTATTTCATTTAATGTTCCAATTATATAATTATGAAGGGATGTTTAGCAATAATGGCACATCTGCTATTTTATTTTACATAGTTATATTTTATTTTTTTACTGTTTTAGTTTATCATAAACATGGAAAAACAATGAGTTTGAAGCCTTTTTTAGGATTAATTAAATTTATGAGAGACAGCTATGAGTTCTACCAAACTTGCATTTAGGTTGCTGCCTTAATGGGTCAACGTAAACAAGTCTGTTGGTATTTAGACAGTGCCATCAATTATGCATTAAAAAAAATCAAGATTCTGTGCTGGGTTTTGTGGTTAGAAAGATTGTGCCAGATTCAGAAGTAGGTTTTGCCATAATTTTGGTTAGATTCATGTAAAATTAAGACTGTACGGAATATTAATGCATTTATTTTGATTTTAGATAGATAGGGCCACTCTGTCAATATTACCTTATAGATGCACTTGGGCCTTGTATGGTTATATTTCTATTAAAAGTTTCATTTATACTTGGTTCTATTGAGAATTCGGGTTGGTGTTAGTTTTCGTGTGACAATTAAAAATATGTTTGGTTTAATGTAAAAGTTTGAGAATAAAAATATAGGTTTTGAAATGAATTGAAGTTTGGTTGAGTATTTTTTGGACTTCTTTTTAAATACATGATAGAAATAAATATAATTGTATTTACTAATTCTTTCCAAATTTTTGTATATTAAAAAATAGTATTGGTAAGTTAGTGGTGGGTCTAATAATTTCTTTTTTTGGTGAAAAGTGGGAGATGATAAGTAGTGATGTAAAATTGACAGATACTACTCAATAACAAGGTACAAGTTATTTTAAGTGAAAACACTTCAAACAAACATGCTTTTGATTATGTAAAAAGTACAAAATTGTAAATTGATGTTTGGGAAAGGGAACATACAAGACCTTCCCATCTTCAGACGACATTTTATTTTTGTAATTTGGAATTTAAAAAATATTTATAACTCTGAAAATATGAAAAATGAGCTTAATATTGCAACGAAAGAGCTCCAATTATTTGACATTATTTAATCGAAGAATAAAAAAGAAGAAAAGAACAAAGACTAAAAGAACTTCGGCATAAAGAATATGAAATAATGAGTTGGAAAGTATAAATAATATTAGTTCTCTTTCCACTTTTTTACTCTTGTAATACTAGTAATTATTATCTGACTCAAAAAAAATACTATTAATTATTATTGCAAGAAATAAGAATACATCTTATTCATTTTTACCATTTGATTATGAAATCAAATTGGGTATCACGAGCTTGTAGTTCGAGTTGTATCGCTCACTCTTTGCTAAGGGTATTGACC
This sequence comes from Rehmannia glutinosa, assembly GCA_016081115.2. Lineage (NCBI taxonomy): Eukaryota > Viridiplantae > Streptophyta > Magnoliopsida > Lamiales > Orobanchaceae > Rehmannia > Rehmannia glutinosa. Next base: position 9,302,442 of record CM071929.1, on the reverse strand, counting down.
CTGATTCAAACCCGATATATTTCAGTTTCTTTAAAATTTATTCTTTCCCCTTTAACAAATACTTCCGACTTATTAAAAAAATGAAATCAAATTGGGATTGACTATAACTTTAAATAAAAAATAAAAGGGAAAATAATGTCATTTTGCTCATTGGTGTCAAACTCATCAAATGCCTCCAATTTTCCATTTGCTTTTGTCTCGTAACCAAAAAGTCCCATAACAAAGACATTTCCAAATCAAAGAATCCAATAAAAGTACCTCCCCAATGGCCCCGAATTTCACTATCACCATATAAGGACAATTTAGTCATTTCACACTCACATCTGCCTGCCATTAACTCCAGTCTGCCTTTGTCGCATCCAAGTGTCCAATCCCAAACGGGCCCCAGCGTCGGTGACTCTCATTCTCATAAATACACACAGTAGCATTATCTCAGCCCAAGGACATTTTCGTCCATTTACAAACCCCCCAACAATTTAAAACTCTCTTACCTTAAAAAACAAGTCCTCAGAAAATGAGAGAGACTCAATGAAAGTCACTTGTTTGCCTACTTCCTACCAATAAATTTTGGAAATCATATGGTAATATGTAAATTATTTTTTTCATTTTATTTTACAAAATCATATAGTTAATAGATAAAATTGACCACTTATATTTTGTGAAAATAAAAAATAGTCAATTTTTACCTATTTTTTTTTCTTACTGTAGCATAGGCTTTCGCCACTTCGAAAGGGTCGATTATTCAGGACGTTCCATCATTGTAGTAGGTCCTTCACTTTCATTACATATAATTTTCAATTTTCCTCATAAAAAAACCACGGGAGAGCACACGCTCAATCGGCCGAACATGCCTTTTATTTGGTAGGTAATATCAAAAACGTGTGTTTTAACCATTTTGAATAAAAATTAATGGTCATACCTTTCGTGATTTTCTGGTGAGGTACTTGGTCATTTTTCAAAAAAATTAATGCGGTACATAGTCTCTAAAAATGAGAAAAAAGGTAAAATGGACATTAAATTCAAACATTACGAAAAATAGTTAAAAAATATTTTTGATATGAAAAAATGGACAAAAATCGGATGGATTAAAATTACACATGATAATCAAAAGTGCATCATAACAACACTTTTTTTTTTCCAGCCTTTAATTTTTTATCTGATGGATGATGATTATAAAAATACCAATTATGAGTTCCCATTAAACATAATCCCTATTTTAGCCGACACATTTTATTCATTTATTAATTACTTATTTGTAGTGGTTACTCTCTCTCTTTACAACTGTGAAGCTTCGAATCTCAGAAGCGTGCTTTTAACGATGGTGACACCTACCGTCGCAGCTCCTCCTCCTCCTCAGTACCGTTCTCCGGCAATGCTCGTTTAGGTTAAATCAGTGCATTCTTAACTGTAGCAACCGTACATATCGGCAATGGCGGGGCGAGTGGCGGCCAGTTCTTCTCTGTTCTTCACTGAGCTTGTGGTGATCGCGGCGGTGATTGTCAGTTTCTGTGCGGTGGTTGATGCTACTACTGATCCGAATGATGGTGAAGATTTATGATTTTTCTCTGCTTGTTGAGTTTTTTTGTTTTTGTTTTTGGCTGCTATAGCTTGATTTGCTTGGTGAGCTTCTTAGAGCTGAAGAAAAAACTATGATTAGTGGAAAATGACTAATTCTCTTTTTATTGACTTGTTGCTTTAGAGGCTCATGATTTTTATTTTAACTGATGCGAATTGTGATGTTAATGCCTTTCATATTCGTGTATAAAAGAGAATACTGAATTTTAATTAGACGATAATATTTCAATTGAATCTATTATGGAAAATTTGGGTTTAACTTTTCGGCTTGTTCCTTTTGGGTTTTTTGTAGTTTCTGAAAGAGACAATGGAAAGGAAAAGTTACTTAAGAAACGTTATTGGAAGTATTTTGGAAAAAGTTTAATCTTTAAGCTAAACAAAATGCTTGTAGGAAGATAATTCTGGGAAGTGTCTATTAATTTATACATATAGTTCGTTTGCTGTATAATGATACTCTATTACAATTAAATTTATTGATTATTTTGTCCCAAAATGGGTATAAATTTGATTTTCTAAATATTTCCTTCTGCTCACCAAGATCATAGATCCGAACATGAATTAAGTGTTTGGCCAGAACTGGAAGAAAATTAAAGATTGTGGATTCGCTTCATCAGTGTTTCTTTGCTTTGCATAATATACGTATGTAAAAAAACAACCTATCTATTCTTGTGTTGTGGATATGCATGTTTTTTGTGTACTTGTTCTGGTGTTCAACACAGGCTTGAGAAAAGTGGTGATGATATTTTGGTATCTTCTTTAATGTGGTAATAGTTAGTTTCAGCTTGTATGTAATATGATCAATGAGTTTCACCTTGGTGTGTTAATACATGATGAGTCGCAATGCAAACATAACATTTTGTTAACAAGGAAATCTATTGTCTAAAAAATCATTTAATTATGGAATTTTTTAGCTGCCTATTTCAGTATTTGACAGTGGATGCAGTTTTACATGGGCATTCACATAAGCCAGAATTGTAGCCCTGTTATACAAATGTTTCTATGGGGCTTCTTCACGTTAGTTGTCTTTTAGGCTTACATGTATGCTTGTTGCTCCATGACAATGATGTACATTTGTGATTCAAGTATTGGACTGACCGCCGTGGAAGATGTTCAGCTAAATGCCCGAGTTGTATTTTCCTGCTCTGTGCAGTTCAAGGCCTCAAGTTTTGTACACTTCACTGAATAGTCCTTCACAGCTGACTGGCTGGAAATCAAGTGGTGGTGATCCATGTGGAGAGTCATGGAGGGAATCACCTGTCAAGGTTCTTCTGTTGTCTCTGTGTGAGTATTACTATCCTTGAATTTTGTTTCTTTGATATCACATGTGCCTGGAGAGAGCATAATCTGTGTGTTTTCAGGCTCATAAGAAACTTTTCTTGATTTTGGAACAGTCAGATATCCGGATTGGGACTCAGTGGAACTATGGGATACTTGCTCAGCAACCTTGTGTCACTCAAGACATTGTAAGAGAGCTGTTTATTCATTGTGATATTTATGTTTCTTTTTCGTTCTTTTAGATAAATCTTTTGTTCAATTTTTGCTGCAGAGACTTGAGTAACAATAATTTTCATGATTCGATTCTTATCAGTTGCCGCCAAACCTGACAAGCCTGTAATGTTTAATTTTTATGACGACTCTTGACTTCTCGTAGTAGTTTGTTCTTGTTCTAGGCTATCAATTTCCTTATGCTCCTTCTATCTTGGTGCAGAAACCTTGCAGGCAACAATTTAAGTGGGAATCTTCCTTATTCTGTAGCTAATATGGGCTCCTTAATTATCTGTAAGTGGCAATATGTCTTATTATATTAAGAAAAGCTTTTCCATTATCTGATCTAGGTGGTTCAGGTCCTTTTTCTAATGTCTAGTCCTAATTCATGGTTTTAGGAACATCAGCCGAAACATGTTGTCCCAGACAGTTGGAGATATGTTTGCCAATCATTCTGCACTAGCGACTTTGTGAGTCATTGAGCTGTCTTTTTGTGTGAATGCCAATTAATGAAATATATATGTATATATATGTGTTAAATGCTTCTAGATAGCACACCACTTCTTTTTTCAGGGTTTATTCCTTTTTAAAATGTGTACTAATACGAGGCATTTCAGGGATTTATCCTCCAACAATTTAACTGGGGATCTCCCACCCTCCTTCACATCACTGACAAATCTTTCAACTCTGTGAGTATGACAACTATTACTCATTGAAGCATTATAATTTTCTTTCTTTCTTTTCGTTGTCTTTTTATTTGCTATTGACTTCACATTCATACTTGTGTGGCAGTCAAGTTCAAAACAATCAACTTACTGGTTCTCTCAATGTCCTCGTCGGTTTGCCTTTAACAAATTTGTAAGCATCACCTCCATACCTACACAACCTCCTAGTTGATTCTCAAACTGATGAAAGACTTGACGACGTTCATGCTTTTCGTACCACATGTATATTCTTACTTGTACTAAATTCTGCAGAAATGTTGCAAACAACCATTTTAGTGGGTGGATACCACAAGAACTAAGTTCTGTCCCCAATTTTGTGTAAGTGATTGCAGTTGTTTATATAATAAAATACAGGTGATAAAATTAATTAGGTACTGATATTGCACTTACCTTAGTAAATTGTCTCACCTAAAACTTTTGGTAAACCAGATACGATGGGAATGCATTTGCCAATGGTCCAGCTCCCCCTCCTCCACCATATACTGCACCTCCTCCTGATAGTTCTCGCAATAATAGAAGGCATGGTCCTCCACGTGATCGTACTCGGCTCCAATGTCCCAAGTGATTCTCATGATGAAAATAAGAATGGGTTGACAGCAGGAGCTATCGTAGGCATAGTTCTAGGATCTGTATTTGCAGTACTCTTGTTGCTTGCACTAGTTTGTTGCCTTAGGAGGGGGAACAAGAAGGAAATTGCTGCACGACCTTCAACAGGAAGTCTTCCTGTCAGCAGTGTTAAAGGTAATTCACTTATGTCCTCAAATAGGCTGCATTAGAAGGAATCATTTATGTTAACATGGACCTGCATGTTTATGCTTGCCTTACTTTTTAACTGTGTTTAATACCTGAAACAACTTTTGTTGCATACAAATTCTGGTAACATTGCACCCATTTCTCTGTTATTGGCTAAAGTAATTGTCAGCATTGCCCCTTTCATTTTGCCTCATCTAGTCCAGTACTTGTAATATCGACTCCAGATTGAGCATCCTTCCAACATTGATTTTTCTTTTTTCTCCGTTTGATTGCTTTGACTGATGACCATTAAAAGTATTCAGAGTCAACATGAACTTAACTGATGTCCCCAGTAGTTTGGGTTTTATTAAGAGAAGAAGTCCTTATATCTTTGCTGTATTCCTCACTCATCAAGAGAAGTTATGTGCCCAGTTTGAATAGCTACTGTGCTCTTTTGTATTAATTCAACAAATTTACTCGTTGCGAGAAAAGATTCAAGTTTATTGTGCTTTGATATGTCCTTACTTTTAAGGTGGCATGATCTTTACTCATTCATCTTACACTGTTCTTTGCCTCTAGAGGATATGGAGATGCAAGAACAAAGGTCAAAGCCAACAGCTAGTGTATCTGATTTAAAGCCTCCACCAGCCGAAAATGTGACAGTGGAAAGGCTACAAGGGAAAAATGGATCTTTAAAAAGAGTGAAGTCTCCAATAACTGCTACTTCTTATACAGTTGCTGCTCTTCAAACTGCAACTAATAGCTTTAGCCAAGAGAATCTGGTCGGTGAAGGTTCCCTCGGTCGTGTTTATAAAGCAGAATTCCCCAATGGAAAGGTAAATTCATTTGGTTTTGTCTACAACAAACCTGAAGCCCGCTATCTTTTTACTTGTCAAATTGGGCTATATAGTGTGACATGCAATTTGGGCAAGGGAATTTGATCGGTAGCACCTGCCTTATTTTTATGCCTGGAATTAGCATTTTCATCGTCTTCTGGTTTCACTTGTAGTTTTCAACTGAGATCGTACTTGATGTGTATTGCGGACTTATCTAGTTTGAGCACTTGATAATATGGATAAGATTTTATGTTTTCCTCACAAGTTGAAAACAAAAAATTATGGCTATTTATTTGCAAGAAATATTGTGGAGTCTTCCTATGGTCTAGATAGTAATTTTTAGGGATAATTACAAAATCACCCCCGAGGTTTGGGCTAATTACAAAAAAATCCAGTGATGTTTCAAAATTACAAAAAAAACACCCTCAGTTTTGATTATGTCTTAAATTTAAGGTGGTAACCGTAATATTTCTAGAAATATCAGGGGCATTTTTGAAATGTTTTTTGCATATGAAGAGGGGAACTGTAAACGAAATCAAACCTCAAGTTTTTTTTTTGCAATTTTCAAAAACCTCTGGGTTCGTTTGTAATTAGTTCAAACCTCAGGGATTTTATTGTAATTACCCTAGTTTTTAATCCTTACCTGTGTCCATCAGTAAGATGAAATTATTCATATTTGTATGCTTTGTTGGGTGCAGATTATGGCCATCAAAAAGGTCGACAATGCAGCAGTGTCACTGCAGGAGGAAGACAATTTTCTTGAAGCCATTTCAAGTATGGCACGTCTGAGACATCCAAATATTGTAGCACTGGTTGGTTACTGTGCTGAGCATGGGCAACGCCTCCTGGTTCATGATTATATTGGAAATGGTAGCTTGCATGATATGCTGCACTTTGCTGATGAAAGGAGCAAGATGCTGACATGGAACGCACGGGTTAGGGTGGCACTTGGCACTGCTCGAGCTTTAGAGTATGTTATGTGGAATTGATTTTTGAGCACATGCACCCACACACAAAATCTCATTCCCTCTGGATTGAATCTAAAACCAATTCTCCTTTCCTTAGGTACTTGCATGAAGTGTGTTTGCCTTCTGTTGTACATAGAAACTTGAAGTCGGCAAACATTTTACTGGATGAAGAGCTCAATCCCCACCTTTCAGACTGTGGATTAGCTGCTCTGACACCAAACACTGAACGACAGGTAAATCAATGGGGTAAATTCCATATGTCAGCTTAGCTGCTGCCCACTATTTCTTTTAGGGTAAATTACTAAAACTACCTCTCAGATTCAGCCTAATTACAAAAAACTCTAGTTATCTTTCAAAATTAATACAAACTTCGCCTTGAGGTTTGTATTTGCTTAACAAACACCCCCTTCTGAGGGTGCAATTTGTCAAATAGAACAAATGTCAATGCGGTATTTGTAATTTTGAAAGATAGCCGGGTGTTTTTGTAATTAGACTAAACCTCAAAGTTTTTTTTTGTTTTGTAATTAACCCTTTCTTTTACGCACCTTTTTCCTGGAGATGTATGCAAATACTACAATTGATTTTAGATAGGAATTTGTTGTTATCTACACCTTTTCTAGTTAAATCTTGTAGGAGGTGAAAACCAACGCGATGGCTTAATCAGAAGCATATATTAGGAAAGATCTATTTCTGGATAGCATGTGTCCTAATTTTTGACTATGAAATGTTGAAGTTTATGTTACAGTAGCTACTGGGCAGGTAAAAAGCCTTCATAACATCAAAATTTTCCTGGTAATGTTGACAGATTTCATCAACCCAGATGATAGGCTCATTCGGTTACAGTGCACCTGAATTTGCCTTGTCTGGAATATACACAGTAAAAAGCGACGTATACAGCTTCGGTGTGGTTATGCTGGAGCTTCTGACTGGACGGAAGCCTCTTGATAGGTATACCTAATTTCACATGGTCTGGCAATGGCTATATTATGCCTTTGAATATTTCAATGGATTTTTCGTCATCTGTTTTCCCATGTTTTATTTCCTTTGCCATGCTTAGTTCAAGAGTGAGATCAGAACAGTCACTTGTGAGATGGGCCACTCCTCAGCTCCATGATATTGATGCTTTGGCTAAGATGGTTGACCCTACCTTAAATGGCATGTATCCTGCAAAGTCGTTGAGCCGGTTTGCCGACATCATTGCCCTCTGTGTCCAGGTAATTTTTCTTTTTTGTTAGAGAATAGTGATTAAAAAAAAATTGAAAGAAGAATGATGATTCTGAGAGTGTGATTCGATATGAGATGAAGATGGAACGATGACAGTTGATTTGATATAGAAGTACTAAAACAATTGAATATGTTAATAGTGGAATTTGTGAGAAATTTTGTAATAATGATTGGTGATTTTTTTTTTTAAAAAAGAAATGAGTAGTTGTGATTGATGGGAGAAAATTTTTGAATAAAATCTGTAATAATTATTTATCCGTGCAGCCCGAACCGGAGTTTCGCCCCCCCATGTCTGAAGTAGTGCAAGCGCTGGTTCGATTGATGCAAAGGGCAAGCATTGTCAAAAGACGATCCAGTGAGGAATCAGGTTTTGCATTCAAGACTCCAGATCATGAAGCAAGTGACATGTTATAACACTTATCAGAACTTTGGTCATAACCTTTGAAATTTTGTATACAATTGCGCGAAAAAATGCAGAAATTTGATAATTGATAAAATAACGAATGCGAAGAAATGTAATTATGTTGCATACTGTGCACGAGAGATTTCACTTAAATTTCAGGTACTGGCAATTGTTTCATTTATTTCCAAGCAAAATAAAAAAAAAATAAAAATTCAGTTGTTTGTTCCTTTGATGCTGCCAAGTTATTTTTTTTTTTTTTTTTTTTTTTTTTTTTTTGAGAAAGGATGCTGCCAAGTTATTAGTATGTGGGTCTTACCACTAAATTTTTTAAGGCAAAAACTTGCGTAAGGCGGTCACACGGTGCGACGGGAGATACTTTTAGTATAAAAAGTGATACCTTATTTGAATACACTAAAATGAAATGAATTTCAAACAAAGTATCAGTTTTTATACTAAAAGTATTACATTTTACAATTAAACTGCAATTCGTCACATCGTGTAATCGTTTTACAAGAGACCTGCTCATTCCTCTGAGTTAAAATGGTCTGGAAACTTAAGGAAAAAATTGTTTAATCAGCAATAGTTAGTTAAAAATTTATTAAGTGGTGCTGCAGAAAGTGGGTGTCAGCTTTACTTTCTTAATAAGTTTTTCTCGACGCATGTGTTGATATAAAAGCTATTGATTATATTTTCCATTATTTTTTAATATCTTAATATAATGATATATGTCATTAACAGTTTTTTCCAAAAGAGAACACTTTAATCTTTTTTTAGCCATGCTAATTGACTGATATAATCTTTACAACCACGATTTACAAAGTCGACATACACAAACATCCACTTCACTGAAGACAATAATTACATTCCTCAAAAAACAAAAAAAGACAATAATTACAAACAGCCACTGGCCCACTAGTCTAAGCAGAGGACCACTTCTCTGTCCTGTACAAATGCACAAAACATCAGCAACATACATAACAACAATGCTGGCATTACTTCTTCTGGCGCTTGGGCTCTCCCTGAGAGTAAATGAAAACCTCCATTCATCAATTCACAAAAGGATGAGAATAAACCAGATAATATAGTGTAAAAAGAAGAAAAAAACAATTATCCGAGATGCAGATGATCCTATAGTGACACGAAAAGTACTCAAAGAACACAAGCGCAATGCATTTGGTTTTTGGTGACGAAGTTAAAAGTTGCTATTTAGCAATACAATCAAACCAAAGAACGAGCAGGGAAGCATATTACATATGGAAATTAAACTGTTCGTATTAATAAATTGGACAAGGCAACGATCATGCTAGCCTTACCTTGCCATTTGCGAGTGGGGTTTTATGAGGCTTCTTCATGTCCTCGCCATGTTCAGAGCAAACAAAGTGATCTAGCTGTTTTACCAAAGAACGGGCAGGGGATGGAAAGTTGTTCGTATTAATAAATTGGACAAGGCAACGATCATGCTAGCCTTACCTTGCCATTTGCGAGTGGGGTTTTATAAGGCTTCTTCATGTCCTCGTCGTGTTCAGAGCAAACAAAGTGATCTAGCTGTTTTACCAAAGAACGAGAAGGGAAGCATATTACAGATGGAAAGCTGTTCGTATGATAATAAATTGAACAAGGCAACGATCATGCTAGCCTTACCTTGCCATTTGCGAGTGGGGTTATATGAGGCTTCTTCATGTCCTCGTCATGGTCAGAGCAAACAAAGTGATCTAGCTGTTTTACCAAACAACGAGCAGGGAAGCATATTGCAGATGGAAAGCTGTTCGTATGACAATAAATTGAACAAGGCAACGATCATGCTAGCCTTACCTTGCCATTTGCGAGTGGGCTTTTATGAGGCTTCTTCATGTCCTCGTCATGGTCAGAGCAAACAAAGTGATCTAACTGTTTTGCCTGTTCTATGGTCAATTCTACACAAGCAGGATGATACCTACAAAAACCACACACGTCATAGAAAGGCAACATCACAACATTATATGTGAACCGACAATCTGAACTGACAAATTATGTAAGATAGGCACCCCAGTATCTGTTCGCTTCAGGAAGGGAGGGAAATGGCAACTACCAAACACAGTCTAAGAGGCCCAAAGCAGCCTGAGCAAAGAAGTACACTAGTCGGTGTAAATCTCTACCCTCGCAAGGAGGCAACTATGCATTTCTAAATGTCTATGTACCTTAATGAAGATATGAGAGTCAATTGCACTTCTGTCACTTACTGAGATCGACGACAATCTCATAGCCATGTGAAGCACACTAGAGCAAAATGTAACATGAGAACAATTTATGTGCCTTGTAAAAAGATAAGACTTCACAAGGAAATCCAGAATCAAGTAGACAACAGGAAAAAGTTGTTTTTGCATGATTTGAAGAGGAGGAAATTTGCCAACAAATTTACATCAGCCTACGGTAAACTAGTTGATTCAGCAAAAAAATTGGTCAAAAACCATACTGGATATTCCTAATCCAAACTAAAGAATGAGCTTTCTGGGAAACCTCACACCTTATAAGATCCATATGCAACCCAACTGAATCACATTCCTATACAATTTCATTTACTATTTACCATGTCCATTACTTCAACATGTTCTCATATTCTGAAAGTAGGGAGCTTTTGAATTTGATGAAGTATCCACATTTTAGAGACAAAAATTTAATCGAGTCAGGGAGCAATGCACATACCAGTCTCTGCATTCTTCACACTGTATCATCAGATCATCTGGATTATAGGGCATCTCACATTTGCAATACCTTTCAACATGTGACCACAATAACACCAATTAGTATATCCTGAACACAGAATAGCAACATAGATTATTACGAGCGCATCACTCACACTGCCACGCGATCAGGTAGGAAAGTTCCAGAGGCAGGTTTATATTCGAAACGACAATAGTAATCCTCGGGACCAACATACTCCAGCCTAGTATAATTTTTGAAAGTGTGAACAATGCATTTTCCCTCAATGGTGTGAGCACTCTGAATATCATAGTGATCTGACAAGAATAATTCCTTAGCTCCATGGAACTGTCTCCGACCTCCAACTGCTTCCTCTGGCCTGTAATACCACCTTACCTTAACTCTCACATTGTTACGATTATCTGCCTCAATTTTCTCCACAAGTCCCACATAAGGGGCACAGTTATGTTCTGATGGTCGCATCAGGACGCAGTCTCCAGCTTCAAATCGGCAAAAACCCAATCATAAACAAAAATTCAATCAACTCATGTCATGTTCCAACATATCTAAGTAAGAAAAATATTCACAAGTAGTATGATAAGTAGAGTCTCGTTTTTTCCTGAAGTCCAAAACAAACAATGTTAAAGGAAAACTTGCATAAGGTTTTTTCTTTTCCTATTTTCTTATTTATTTATTTATTTATTTTTTTAAAAAGCCAAGAAACTTCTATACTTCCATCGGCACGCCACTAGTATGCATGTAAGTTTTTTGAGTATGAAACTTCAAGCGCTAAACAACATCAGTCAATACAGGACAGCTTTTCAACAATCAGAGTTGCATTTTCATTTCCACAATTAAACCAAAGTTTTCTTTACAAAAGAAAAAATAAATAAATAAATATATAGTACATCATCATGCATGCACACAAGCAGCTTCCCAGTGCAGTGCTACCAAAATAAACAACCAAGTAATCAGTAACTATTCCACAGCTCCACTCTTGACAAAACAGCTCCATAATCAATAATGAATCGCATATGATTTAATATTGTGTATTGTACCTTTCACAACTTTGTTGGTACCTCTAATGGTGTAAGAATCAACGTCTCTTTTACCAGGTCTTGTTTTCGCCATGGACAGTCAAAGAGTCTCCCTTTGTTTCTCACTAGTTTCGGGAATGTGCTTGAGAAACGGCAATGGATTATTTTTCCTTTTTCTTTTGACACAATGGATTATTTTTCTAGATAAAGCGATTCAGAGCAATATTTTGCAACGGATAAAATTATGGATACATCGCCGTAAAGGATGAAGTCTGAAGGGGAAAACGTACCGAAAATTAAGGTACATTGTTGAGGGTGATTTCGAAAAAACAGACCATGGATCTACAAACCCTAGATTTTTGGGGTAGAATTTTGCGCTATAATAAACCCTAGAGCTCCTTCGTTTTTACTCAAGGTGACTAGGCTGGCAGCTATATATTGCGAAATTAGCAGCGTGTGTAATCAGATTTTAAGCTTTAATTATGGATGCTAATTCTGGATTCAAGAGTTAACTTTTTACACTTGTTAAAACCACGTGCCCACCTAGCCACCACAAGATACTTATATGTGGGTGTTGTTGGTTCAAGTCCATACACAGGTGTCAAATCGTGTTATCGTGTCGTGTTTCGTGTCGACACGATAACGACACGGCACGATAAGGGCAAACACGAACACGACACTATAAAGATCTGCTCGATTACCACGACCACGAACACGAAAATTTTAGGTCGACACGATATTACGACGACGACGATAGTGACACGAAAAGTCAAAAACAAAAAAAAATAATTTACACGTTAATACACGATAACAAATTACATGATATGACACGTTTTTAAACGATATGACACGATTTTACATGAAAATACACGACATAAATATACAAAATATCAGGTTATCGTGTCATTATCGTGTCACTAACAGGTAAACGTGTCCTTATCGTGCTCGTGTCGTGTCATTATCGTGTCCCTAACAGGTAAACGTGTCATTATCGTGTCTTTATCGTGTTCGTGTCGTGTCATTATCGTGTCACTATCGTGTTCGTGTCACTATCGTGTAAACACGATAAAAACACGAACACGACACGAAATTTTCGTGTCCTTATCGTGTCGACACGATAAGGACACGAACACGATAAAACTAAACACTAACCCGCTATTTTCGTATCGTTTTTGTGTTGTGTCAAAAATTGTCACCCCTACACACACTATCAAAATACCCCCGGGACATATGAAATCATGATTAGATAGATTTGGGAGATAAAACATAACCTTTTTTTTCAAGAAAAAAAATTTGCTCTATCATTGCAGGTACTCGAACCCCGACCTCATCATTGCATTGTGAGTAATATTCGTGGTCACTAGACTAACCTCGGTGGTTGGATCGAGCATACTTGTTCTTGCGTTTTACCTTGGTGACAACGATGAAGGGCTGAAGCTGCCCCATCAGAACACTGATCAATCTGTGCACATCCTATATTTTACCTTGGCGACCACTATGAGGGGTCAAAACAGTTATCCTCAGGATTAGTCCGACATAAACCTGAAAGTTGAGTTAAAAAAATTAAAATTCTGACACTTGTCTACGCTCTACCCATTTGTTCCCCTATGCCACGCCATGTGATTTAATATTGGGTATGTACCTTTTTTTTCTGGGTATTTAAAAACATTGTAGAAAAAAATTAGAAGAAATAAGAATCAGAAAAAAAGAATAATACATTATAATTTACTTGTTATCTTATTTACAGAATTAATAAGTACAATCTTACTAAAAGATGTATTTATCATCAAGTTGTCTAATACTTGGTATGCACATCCTTTTTTCAAAATATTATTATCGAATGAATGTGTTTAATTTATGATTATTATGAATTAATAAAACACATATATCGTGCTAATAAAATTAAATTACCAAAATACCACTAAAAACTCACATTAATATATGTTTTCATTGTCATTAAACTGACATTATATATATTTCAAAATATTATAGTGATTACTATCTACAATTATTTTCATTATTAAAAGTTTAAAGTTACTATTTTCTTCTAAAATAAAATCATTATCGCTTTTCCAATATTAAATTAATAAAAGAAAACCATTAGAAAGGCAGAAATACTCCGAGGGAAAAAACTAGAATACTATTGGGCAAATTAAAATTAACCAATTGCGAGACGGACAACATATAATCGAAGTAGGGTTGAGATCTCATATTCCACTTTTCCTATTCCACTCCATATTTCATATGTTGGATGAAAGACACGCGTACAGTTGTGACATCACGTGACATCATCTTGCACATGTGTATTTCATCCAATAAAATGGAATAAGAGTGGAATAGGAAAAGTGGAATAGGAGATCCCATTCCATCGAAGGGGTTGAGATCTCATATTCCACTTTTCCTATTCCACTCCCTATTCCATATGTTGGATGAAAGACACGTGTACAATTATGACATCATCATCTTGCACCTGTATCCGATATTTGTGCTTAGATCCTATTGAGCAAACGAGCCAATTCGATTTCAGTCTAACAAGGCCTGGGCCAAATGAAACTAATAATTAATGATACTTGGACAGAAACAGTCAACATCACGAAAGCCCAACACCGCGATTTCTAGGCTTGCAAAATATAAGAGATGGGCCTATCTACGGTAGAATAAGTATGGGGGAATTTTTAAAGTACCCACTATAGATAGTAGGTATTCTTTTCTATCCATAGACATAAGAAAACTCTTTTCTACATAATTTGACAAAAATGCCCCTCCTTTAATTTGAAGATTTTGAATTTTGAAACTGATGCAATTAATGCATTCCTTGAAAATCGTATGCACTTCCCCCCAAATACACACACCTATGTGTAAAATCGTGCCAACCCCCATGTACATATACATAAAAAAGGCACGATATATCGTGCCTAGTTTTTTAACTGAGGCACGACATATCGTGCCTAATTTTAACTGAGGCACAATATATATCGTGCCTAATTTTAACTGTTTTTTATGTATATGTACATATTCTAAAAAAATTGTCTATTAATTTTGAAAATTGTATCAATAAAATTTAAAAATATTTTCAATTTATTAAAAAATGTCGAAAATCCACAAAATTATTTTAAAATCTATAATTTATTTTAAAAATAAAAAAAGAATCGAAAAAAATTTATAATCTATAATTATTTTAAAATCTAAATATTAAAATCTATAATTTATTTTAAATATGAAGATTAAAAAAATATACACTTTTTTTAAACATTTGCCATTATTTAAAATATGGAAATTTATTTAAAAGTCTCAAAAATTGTTCAACAATATGAAAAGTGGGTTAAAAAATGAAAATTGTTGAAGGCTTTCGAAATTTTTTTGAATCTGTAATGGTTTAAAGAACCTGCTTTTCTTCAACCCCCAGAAAAGAAAAAAAAGGGAGCTTCTTGCGCGCGAAGGTTTTGTGGGCCCACGGTACCAAAAGTCAGATTTTTTGAAAATCCAAAAGGGGAGTAGAGAGAGAAAAAATAAAGAGATATGGCCCCACCTACTTTTGCATTTAAAATATAAGGATATTTGGGTAAAAGAACCACAAAAATGGATAGAAAACTTAGTTTTTTATCTCACGTGTCAGAAAACTCTTTAATCTATCCTAAGTGGGTATTTCCCACAATTTGCTCAATAAGTATTGGATATCACTTGAGTGTCTGTTTTACTCCCGTGAGTAGCTTTCTTCTTAACGTGTCTGTTCAAGATGGCTCTTGTCAGTTGGCAATGTAAAAGTTTGTTGTTAGTTATCAATATAATTACTATCATTTTGGAAAAAAAAAATATGAATTTGTGGTATTCATGCATATATTAATTTTTTGTAAGGGCATCTCCAACCCAACTCTCTCTCTCTCTCTCTCTCTCTCTCTCTCTCTATATATATATATATATATATATCATACCATTACCCCAAATATGTAATAAAAAAAAAAACTCTCTTCAATCCAACTCTAAACATTACACCAAATTTGGTGCAATACAAATATTCCCTTTTTACCATCCAATTTCTTCTACTCCAAACTTAAATTCCAATTATATCCTACATTTGATATATAATTAATTTGTAACATGGTTTTAATTATTTAAATTTGGTATATAGTAATTGTTTTGGATGAACAATTATAATAACTAACAAATAGTTAATATTTACCAATAAATTATTATAACCTAAACTTAAATATAAACTATAAATAGTAATTAAGAAATAAAATTACAACTTAACTAAAAGATATAATATTACTTGCATCAAAGTCTGCAATAAAATACAAAACACTATAATTAAACCTGAAATTTAAAAAACAAATACCAAGCAATATAAATGTAATATTTATTTAGCAATACATTAGTTAATGTAATATTAGTTAAATATAATTTTTTATTCAATTACATTAATTGTATTAAAATATAAGTAAAAGAAATAATTGCATAAATAAATAAATAATTTTTTTATTACAAAATGCAAAGAAAATAATAAAATACTCATATGGTGTGAGATTTAGTGTGATAAGTTGGAGATGGTTTTTGAAAAATTACACCTAAACACCAAATTTGGTGTCATGGGTTAAAGATGGCCTAATAACATGAATTTCTGATGTTTTAATATCAAACAATACAAGCCATGCAATTACAATCAGAAATAATTAAATCCAGGCTCGAACAATAATATTTTCATGACTAATTTCCATAAAATCAGAAATAAAAGTGAAGCTTTTGACCGAAAATGAATCAAAAAAGGGTGTGAATCGGAGCATTCATCCACACACACACACAAACTGACGATATAAATCAAAGACAAGTTAACAAAGAAAAGGCAAAAATGCAAAATTAGATACTTGTCCAGTTTAAATAATACTAGAGTATAGAATTCAGTCACAAACAAACTAGCTGAAAGCAAGGCTATGATGACCCATAACCAGTTGTACTAACAATATCACACTCTTAAAGATATATATAAATAGCAGTCCACAAATTCACTTGCATATTGATAAACCGTTCTGTACGAACGATTTTCCGATTCTTTAAAGAAGCGCAGGCGAGATATCCATAGCGAAAGGGTTGCCAAAAACATTGTCCATGTAATAGTGGGGATGTGTAGCATCCATCACCACAAACTGCATGTCCTCCGACGGTTTCCAGTGCCGTTTTCTTTGGTTTATGAACCAATTGTTTATCTGCTTCTGATCAAGACCGGTCGACTCGGCCAGTGCCAGCTTCTGGGATTCCTGTTAATGCATCCAAACATCACCATTACGAACACACGTGATGAATAACAAATAGGTAGCTTATGAAATTAATGATTTTAACAGCAATCAGAAATTATGCGAAATTGTGGCCATTTCAAACTTTTTAAGGGAAATTCAAAGATTTAAGAACTCTGTATATTATCAGTGTATCGTTAAATAAAATGTTGAACAATTAAATGGTATTTGAAGCATATATAACTGATCTATGCAAAACATGTGATTTCCGACTATTTTTTTTTAACATACGTTTTAAGATGCAATGGAAATGTGGTCTCTCAACGCGTGCTATAAAGAATGATGCGAAAAAACAAACTCAGATCACTAGATTGGATGTCAAAGAACATATTACAGGCAAACAATAAAAATAAACCTGCGATACATTATAGGGATACAAAAACTAATGTTGCATTTCGATAGGGGGATCTAGATTTGAGGAAAGTATTACAGGAAAGGATTTCAAATGGCTCCATTTAAGATGGATTTACAATGATTTGAAATCCATTATAGAATTGCTCCATCCAAACAGCATCAATAGAATTGTTATTATTGATTTGAAATTCTTAACTCTAAATCCATCAATCCAAATGCAGCATCAAAGAATCCAATTATCCTTTAAAATTACAATGGAGATACACCTTAATAGGTGCAAGTGCAATTTGTTAATTAAATAGAGACACATGCAAACGGAGGGAGTATTTTGTAATTTTGAAACTTAACTGTGTTTTCCGATAAAATTAGGTTAAACCTCAAGTGTAGTATTTATAATTATCCCTAAAATATAATACCCAAGTTTACATATTGTAAAAACAAAGGAAATAGTATCTCGAAGCTTGTTAGTCTCTGTTATACTAATAATCACTGCACTAATTAACAAGATTATAAGATTAAACACATACCGATGGGTACGGCCATTTGTAATGCCTGCTCCACCAGTCGAGCAATTGTTGCCGGGCTTCCTTAGGCAGCTTTCCTTTCTTTCTCTTCTTCATGAATTCCTGCTTGAGGCTGCCCAAATATCCACTGTATTTTCGTAAAAGCTGACCTTTGAGTTCCCTGTCTTCGGCTTGAGGGTCTATGAAACTGTTATTCACATCAACCTCTTCTTCGGATGAACCGTTTCTCTCCATTGCTTCGGCACAAGCTGTGACAGAATAAAAAAGATCATAGCACCGAGTAAAGATTACATATGTTGTTTGGTAGTCGATGCCATCCTCCTCCTATATATATATAACGTAATGAAACAAATTGCAATAACAAGCTTCTTACATTCAAACCAAAATATTACAACTTAAATTCATCGTCATACGCAAAAGGAATATTCACTGCTCAATGGAAAGTCACCAACAAATTGTAATACTTCATCGTGATTTAATTTAATTTCCTATAGATTTCTTGCCATTTTTGTATTGTCCTTCAATGCCTAAAACACAAATTAGGTTCAAGTTCTATCCCAATAGACATTCTACTTGAATAAGAATCTAGTCGTTTCCATCGTTGGATAGCACCTAATTATATTTTCAATTTAGTGAAAACGTAGAATAAAAATGCGTATACGCAACTATATATACAAACAACAAAAGCAATATATGTAATATGAGTTGGAGTATAACAATTAAGTTTCTTAGGGTTAAACTACATAGTATCTTTATAGCAATATTTTCATAGTCCGCTTGGAAAAAGTCAGGTTTCACATGAGGGACAACTAAATCGGAGTATAACAATTAAGTTCCTTGCATTAAATGAGCCCAACTATATTGAAAAAAATGAAATTTGTTAAAAATAAAGTAATTAAACACGGGTATTTTAGTCTATTGTAGTGTAAATAATACTCTCAATAAGGAAATAAGCTTATAATTTGGGACGAACGAAAAAAAAAAAGTGTCTTGTCTTAGTGGGGCGGAGGGAGTATGTTTTATTGACCCATTTCTAAAGCCAAGGCTTGCCATCATATCTACAATTAATTTGCACATTGCTTGGCACAAATGTTAACATCTCCATCTCATTGAGCAGAAAGAGCACAAAAATCTCAAGCTTCAACGGTTAAGTATCAAATTTTATTTCCTTTTTTTGTTTACATTAAGAAATTAAAAAATTATTTTATAAGTGTTTAGCATCAAATTATGCATCAACGCTGGTGCTCCCTACTTCAATTGAAGTACAAAAACTGTTGGAAGTCATACAATCAATGTGAAAAAGAAATACCGAAACCATCGATTAAATTTTGTAAAAATATTCGAGACAAAGGAATACACAATACCATGATGAAAGGAACCCAAAGAGTTTGCCAGATAAACTCACATTCAGAAATCAAAATAATAAAATTAATAGCTATTATATAAATATACTTATAATTGAACTATGTGGTAAACCTAGATTTTGAACTTTAAAACAAGACAACTTCGCCTTGAAATGGATCACGCGGATAATAGTAAAACAAAAGAAACAGCAAAAAGAATCCCAATAAGTTCAACAAAACAGGAACCTGATAAAATAATAAATGCAAACATAGAATATATAAATGTGGAAGAAAGAGAAACCCCATTAAACAATGTAGAAACTGCATCTGGAAACACACTCTTTCTTTAGTAGTAAAATAAAATCACAATTTTCTTGGAAACATGCACATGCAGTCACTCATTATGCATAAAAACACGAAATCAAACAGTAATCCAAGTCTAAACAGTAAAGATCTGAAAACAATATATAAATGCAAGAATAAAAAACAAAAAATAGAGATAAAAGAAGGGTTTATCACCAGAACCAGAGGGCGAAAGAGTGAGTGCCTTAAACTGGCACTCAATTCTTGAGAGAAAAATCATAGCTTCTTTGAAGGGTTTCGAGAGCTCTTGTTCGTACTTTGTCAGCATTTCACAGTATGCCTCCATGAATTGGTCGAGCGCCGGATCTTCCCCGACGGAGCTCGTGCCATGGCGGCCCATCGCCGCCGCGGCAGAAGCGCAGGCTTCTTCCAATTTCGCCACCACTTCTGGTGGCGCTCCTATCTGTCTCATCATCAACAGACAGATCAGTATATTAGATGAATGACACATGTACAATAGTGACATCATATGAGAGCAGCACATAAAATCTATGATCTACATATTGAATAATTGTCCCTATCCTCTAAAAAAAAATTTAGAGGACCCTATCTCCCAAAAACCCTTAAACTGAAATTTTGGGGAAAACTTGAAATACACTATAGAACATTTTTATTTTATTTTTTTTGTAAATGTAATTTTTTTTTACCTTTTGACAATTAGCATAAGCAGACAAGAGGCGGTGGTAGTGAGGATGAGCCATGATTTTCGCCTTAGTAGCACAATTACTCGCGTCATTATTATTGCTCTCCATAAAATAATACCCAGTGCTCGTATTATTGTTGCTATGGTTTTGATGCTCTTGAACCACCATAGAAGTACCACCGTCGCCGCGGCGATTTAAGTCATGAAGTTGCTGATTAGTGGTTGGGAGTGGAAGAAAAAGGGTATTATTTCCACTCTCAATTTGAGAAGAAGAAGAGGAACCCATTTGAGGCATCATTAACATAGGGCAAAAAACATTATTGTTGTTTTCTCCAAAAGCCATAAGACAAGAATTGTTATTACTTGAGCCACCACCACCACACTCCATTTTCTAGCTTCTCTCTTTTTTTTTTTTTTTGTATAAACCCTTGAAAAAAAAAAGGACTTATACACTGATATTTTATCAGTGGTCTTTTTCTCTTTCCTGTTGTACCACACGCATAAGCAAAACTTCAATTTTTTTTTTTTTTTTTTTTTTTTTGCTGTTTAGGAATAAAAACTTTTGCAGGGGGCTCCCGAGTTTTATGCTTACTGGTTCAGCCTTTTTACAGGAAATCCTAAGAGGAGTTGTTTGTCGTAGTTTGTGGGTTAGTGGGTAGTAGTCTGTAAGTTCAGTTGATGAAGAGTTTCTTTTGCTCTGTTAAGGTTTTTATCTTTCTTTTTTGCCTTTGGAAAATGGGGTTTTGCTGTTTTCTTATCTTTCTCTGCTCATTATTAACAAAAGCATTAATTATTTTTTGCTCTCTCTGAACAGACACAACAAAATGAGTTGATGAGATAAAAAGAAATTATGCAGTGAAGAAAAAAAGAAGAGTAATTTGCAGAGCGCACGCGGTGTTTGCAGAGGAAAGAGAGAGAGAGAGTGCGTGTAGGGATATAAGCGAGTTGAGATGAGCCGAATATAATACACTTGTTTGAATTTTAATCGAGTTTCAAAAATTGTATTTGGGCTTGGTTTGATTATTAATCTAATTGAGCTCAAACGAGCTTTAGTCAAGCTGAAAACGAATCGAGCTCAAGTAGCTTAGTATTATTACACATTTTTTTTTACTAATCGAGTCGAGTTCGAGCCGAGCTTTATATCTAATGGAATGGAAAGATGTGTTAAAATTTGGTTCATTATGTTAACGAGTTGAGCTCAAACGATAATCAATCTCGAATCGAGTATCGAGTAAGTTGGATTATTTTTAAGCCCTGTGTGTGTTTTTAACTCAATTTACACGTTTAACTATCCAGAATAGCAGTTCTGGCCCTTCATTATTGTCACCAATATAAACAGAATTGACCAGTATTTTTAATGAGTTCGCTAATATACAATCAGATCCTCACAAATAAATAGACTACATATGTTCAAATCTCCTCCCAAATCGAATCCACAAGAATACTCCCTCAAAAGTCCTTTGACGAGTTATATTTTTTAATTTTTAATTATTGAGTAGGAGATATAGGGTAGATTGCCCATGTTTTTATCTTTAGAGAAAGCTTTACATTTTATTTTTACCTTCGCAATGAAAACTCTCGCTCTCTTTTCTTGCACTGCCACTGAAACACTGCCATTACTGGCAATACTAGAGAGAGAAATAAAGAAGAAGGTTTTGGTATTCTTGTTTGAGTAGAAAATGTTTAAAAAAAAAAAGAAAAAAAAAAAGAGAGTGGAGTGATGAACGATCAAATCGAGGTGTAGTTTAGTGAAGTGTTATATCTTTTTTTTTTTTTTTTTTTTTTGATAACTCAGCTTTTTTTCGCGCCCGACTATGCCGAGGACAACAAGCTCCGGCTCCTCATTCTTTGCCGCCAAGGTAAACGCGGGATGTACACGATTTGGCCGTTGTTCGACGGGTCTCGACGTACGACGACAAAGATCCTCCTGTAAAGAGAACAATTATGTTCGACCCCCAATCTACTAATAACGATCGAACGAATCGAACCACACAGATGCTATTCAAGATGAGTTCCCACCAAATTTTCACTCGCATATGCCCCTTGGGGAGCAATTTGATGGAGAAGGGATATGAACCCTCGACCTCCACCCCACAAACAATTTGATGGAGCGGATTCAACCCCGACCTCCATCCCACAATTCTTGTGGTGGCTAAGCCAGGCTAAGCCACCTGATTTTAGTGAAGTGTTATATGTGGTGGTGACGGATGATGGGAGGTTGGTTTTTGGGGCACGGAATCACAAATCCTGTGCTAATTTTGTACTGCCCATTACTGCTTATTTGAGCTATTTGTCCACTCTTTTATTATTTGCTTGCTTTTGTATATATATATATATTCTTCTTGCTCTTTAGCCCTACCATCCTCTAAACACTCAATAGACTTGACGTGTATATATATTGAGGGTTTTATATTAAATCATAGATTTAATTTATGATTGATGTGATATTATTCTTGTTGAATTATATATTATATTGGGGGAAGTTTAAAAGCAATTAACTTGGTTTAAGTCTGAGAATTAAACTTATCGAAATTCCCAATCCTCTTCCAATTCCGACCATTCATACCATTTGTCCCAAATGGAAGATGTAGGGTGGGTTTTATTTTTGGACCAAATATCTTAAGTTCGAATTAACACATCTCCACCGTTTGATTAAGTGTGTTAGTGTTGGTTCATGGATTATGCAAGTCACACCGAATATTCCATTTCGTTACATTTTTCATTAATGCGAGAGCCGATATATCGATAGAGATGATAATTTTGGCCTCGACACGTCCTAGCCCGCCGGTTTGGGTCACTTCGCTCGATGACCGGCAATGGGGCAAGGCAGGGTGGGCAGGCGTGGGTATGATCATTTTCGCCCCATGATTCGGGAGTATCCCTTACCCCGCCCATAGTAACAAAATTCTCCGAATTTTTGAAAAATACTTGAATAAAACACGATATTTTCATGTGAAGTTAAAATCCCGTATATATCTTTTAAAAATAATAATGTGACAAAATCTTCCGAACTTTTTCATTAATAAAGCGATTTATTCCCGATTTATTCCCATTTTAACAAAATTATACTATTTTAATTTATTTTCTAATTTTAAATACACTTTTATTAAATAATATAACTTGTACAAATAATTTATTGAGAACCTTCCCACAAAAATGTATAAGTTTCTATAGAATTATTAAATATTTATATCGATAAATTCCCGAATTAATCGCGCATTATACAGACGAATTTTGTCGTATAATCGAGATTTTGTCGAATTATTCACTAATTATCCCGAATAATACCCGAGATACGAATTTTAAGGGCTAACAAATTATTCCCAAATCCGAGATTTGTTACTATGACCCCGCCTAACATTTTTATATTTTAGAATATATTTAATATATAACTACATATATAATATATGTGCTCAATATTATATCTGACATACATATATTGATAATAACAATTTTGATAAATAATATGCATTTGTAAACAGCACACAAGATAAAAATAAATAGGCTTATAAATATATTATTAATTAATAATAATATATTTTTCTTATGTTGTATTTTATGATATATATTGTAATTTTTTATTTTATATGGGTTGTCTCATCTTGCCCCACTCCAAGTCTCGTGATGGGTCGCCTTAACCCGTGTGATAAACGGGACGAATATGAGTCTTCAAGTATCTGCCCGCCCCATTGTCATCCTCCTAATATCAAAATTGGTGAAATAAATTGTAAGCAACAAAAATGATTTATACTTATAACTAAGAATGAATTAAGAAATAATTCCGCGAATTAATTAATATGAAGATTTACTAATTTAGCATGCAAAAATGGAAAGATGGTCCACCCAAAGACATAAAAACAAAACCCAAATAAAAGAAACAACCAAGGAACCCTATCCTTCACAAATGCATAGTATAAATAAAAGACGAGTCGAACAAAAGCATAGACAAAATACGATAAAACATTGAAATATCACCCGACGAACTATTCACTTGGGTATTTGGTTTTTTGGCGTCCCCAAAATAATTTAACAGCATCCATCTTATCCAGATTAAACATAGGATGACAGCAAATAATCAATTTTGAATTGTCTCATTCCAATTTACACAGGGAAAATACCTCCCACAAACATTGTTAACTCCTGTTGGTAGTTGATTAACCCTGTTTCTTGTTTTCCGCCATATAGTCTCACATAAAATATAAAAACTTTATCTGTATTTTGAGCTTAATTAATTATTTTAAGTTCCATCGGTTTAATTCTGTATCTTTGAAAAATAAAACCAGACATTCAATTATATGATACCAACGTGCTGCACTAATTATACAACTTTTTGTAATAAATTGGGAGTAATGATCGAAAAGGAGGGATACATTTCAAAATAACTGAAAGATATAGTGTTCGATCCGTAGTGTACACCCTTACAAAAGGTGAACACTATCACTTGAGCTACAAACTAGTGGTTGACTAATTATATAAAATTAGTGATAATTACAAAAACCCACACTACAAGAAATTAAGAACCAGTTTACATATAGAAAAATTTGTAGGTAAATATTAATTAAATTATAAAGTGTATGTAAAATCATTGTAGGTAATAGCATTGTAGGTAAAATATTTACCTACATAATCTAAACTGTTGGTAAATATTTACAGAAAATCTGTCGATAATTGAAAAACTGTTAGTAATATGTTGGTAATTTGGCGGTATAATTTGGGAAAAAATGATATTTTTTATTTTTTATGTATTCTGTAGGTAATTGTAAAATTTTGTGACAAAATTTTTTATGTCGTCAAATTCTTTCGAAGAACGGAATTTTATTTTAGTTCCATTTGATGTTTATTGTTTTAAATTTAATGGGTATTTGTAATATTTCTTAAATGATAATGGGTTTTTGAAATGTTATTTTCTAGAGGGTAAACGTAGGACGGAATCAAATCTTAGGCTTTTTTTCCTTATAATTTTAAAAATATGTGGATTTTTAGTTGTAATTACCCCCAATCCCAGAGATTCTTATCCTATCCCTTAATTAAAATTATATCAATATAATTCATCAAAATCAGGATAGGGATTTCCCCGAACTTCAAACAAGAGCTTTTTGTTTGATTCAACTGCTGATACTTTTTTATATAATTGTTGAAAAGATTGAATAGTAAGAAAACTATTGAAAATAGGAAGAGAGCAATAATTTACCTGAAAAAAGATGAAGAGAACTGGGCTTTAAAGCTGATGATTTGTGGGGCAGTGAAAATGTCCCTTCTGTCCGTCCATTCACATTCTATATTTTTAATTTTCACCTCACAAATATTACAACATTATTATAGAGAGAGTCGAGGAATCTCTTTACCACTTATCCCATGACAGTGAAGAGATATATGAACATACACAAGTGGTATTTCTGTCTGAAAATATTCTGTCCATTAATAATCAAATTAAATACTTATCCATCTTTGATTATTGTTAGTAAATGTAAAATAAATAAATGTTTTGTCAGTTTATACTGTTTTTTCAAGAACATTCCAACCCTTGTGATTTATTTGCTTTATTAAATACTAAACCATAATAATTTCTCAAGAAGGTCTTTGAGAGTTTGAGCTAGGTACCTTTGCACTGTGTCTTTTTCTGTTGAGTTAAATGTTACCGTAACTTTGTAGCCATCTCTCTCCTTAAGTCCTTTCAACCAGGGTTCGTCGATGTCAGGTTTTTCTATTTTTCTTTTTTCTCTTTTTATATAATTTGTAAATATAATTTTTTTTAAAAAAAAGTTATGTGATAGCTATGAAAGAAAATATTCGATAAATTATCAGAGCCAATGCAGAGAGACATGTATGGGGCATTGATTTGGGTGTGAGCAAATCAGATGTACTTTGGGTCGGGTCGGGTCGTTTCGAGCCTAAGTACTTTTGGTTCGGGTCCTGTAAGACGAATAAACATTAGGCTAGCCGGGAGGGTTCCCAGCTAAGACCCTCCGATGCTTAAGTCAGTACAGGTGTTGAGTCGCTAGTAAATATAAAGCGAGGTGAATAGCAATAAATATGATACCTGTAGCAATGGAACAGTGGTGTATTTATAGGCGCTGAATCTCCTAGCCGTACGGGTTCGTACGGTGCCGTACGAGGTGTACGGATCCGTACGACCTCGCTCCACGTGTCGGCTTCGTATTGGTCCACCTAGCTAGACCCATCTATCTTATAGGGTGTTCTGTAGATAACTGTAAAATTTAGTGTTAAAATCATTTCTATTTGTAAATTTCAAATGTTAACTAAAATTTTATTAACTCCCAAGGATTGACACAATGGCCTTGAGATTGCAATTGCTTCTCAAGGTTTTGAATTCAAATCTTGACTATCGCGGAGTGAGCAGTTGGAGTTGGGGTTGTTGAAAAAAAAAAACTAAAACTTTATTGCAGTTGCTTATTTAACATAGTACCCTTCACATCCCTCGGCCACTCATAGTAAAGCAAATAAAAAATGCATTAGTACATACTACATACAGGTGATGAGTTGTTGAATTAAGGCACCTGCATCAGAGTTGAGACAGTAAGAATATAGCTCTATGTCTTACACTCAAAGGTTAGGGCTGAGGCTTCCACTAATTTTAAACTAGCTTAGCTACTATAATATTATATATAGGGTTCAGTGTCTATTTGAAAGGACAGATACTCCGTATTTTTATCCCCAATTATTACTCCATTTAAGAGCCCTAAGATTTGACTGAACGAAACGTGGATTATTATTAGATTATTCAAATAGAAATTAACCAGATTTTCGGACTTCTCCTAAAACAAAAAGGCAAAAAAAAAAAAAAAGCTGGTTTTAAAAAAAGTTGGGGAGACGTCACCGGGTATGTAGGTTAAGATTTTACAGCTAATTGATAATAGAGTGTATAAATATATAAAAATGTTTGTACCTAGTGAAATATAGGAAGCTAGGGTTCTTCCAAGATAGCTTTTCTGAGAGTATTTGCTTTAAGTCTTGTCCATCACCAGTAGCCTCTGCCTATGGTGTAGAAGATGAAAAGGAGGACGTAAAACTAATTCAATGCAGCTTAAAATAATTGGGAGTTTTAAATTAATATCTTATACATCTACACTTATATCTTTCAAATTATTGATGGAAAATTAGAGGTGCCACAACTTTTAGATTAGAAGTATTTTTTTTTTATTTTTTTTAATATTCGGTAAACCATTGGATTTTGGTTTGACCACAATAGCATGCACATAGGCCAACTTGGTAAATCACATCGGGCCACTAGGTAAACCGCTAGGGCAAACTCGTTGCGATATGCTCGACCAATTAGTACAGAGGTTTGAATCAAACATGATACATTGGGCTCAATAACCCATCCAATATCAATAAATCTAGGGGTGACAATTACTGATACGATACAAATCCGATCAAAAGTTACTGACAGAAACCCAAACATAAAAATACTAATACAAATTCAACCGAAGTTAATGAGAGAAACCCGAACCTAAACATGAAAAATTCAAACACTAAAACGACTAACATGAATCTGACACAATATTATGAGTTTGTCTAAAACTTATTTATGATTAATCAGTGGTATCTCGTTATTCTTTTAATTGAACGGATATTTAAAAAAAAATTCTTTTATGACGTTATAAAAGGAAAAAGGGTACAATAATCATAGGGTGAAGAAAGCAACAATAGTAGTCACTCCTCCCAACTTTAAAAAAAATTAATGACCTATTTCATTTTTAGATTATATAATTATTATTTTTTTTTAATTTCTTTTATTTTCTTTAAATGTGTAATTATGATCCCCTGTCACAAATCAATACTAATGCAGCCTTTTTGAGTTAATCTTGGCTTAATCTCCACTTTGTGAAGATTACAAGAAAGCAAAACCCCTTTTTGATGGCATGCTTAATTAATAATTACTAGGGTGGAATATTGCTGTTGTGGGGAGGTTCCAATCATATGAAACAAAGTTTTAAGACCTGACGGAGAACTCTTTTGGTCTTAGTGAATCTTGCAATCATAATAGATTTTCTTACTTTAGTTCTACTTTTTTGGTCCTTCTTCCAATGAGTATTAATTAAACATTCATGTGCATAATTAATCACATTGTTTAGTATTTTTGTGGCCCATAAACCCCACTTAAGCTCCACTTCTCCCAGTCAATTTTTTCGTGCTGTCTCTAAGTCATGAATATTTTGCATGGATAATTATGTTTCAATGAGACTTAGTAACATCAATCCTACACAAAACTTTTCTCTTTCTCTAATTTCTCGTTATTGAATTAACTTAATTTAGGAAATTAGATTTTGTTTTTTCTTAATTATTAATCATTTTTTTAGGGATGAATTGAGCCACGACATAGTATTTACAAGGACGGAGCCGAGGAGGGCAGGTGAGGGCGGTCGCAACTCTCGACTTCAAAATTTTCATAATCAGTATAAATTTTTATATGTAAATTTAATAAATTTTATAACTTTTTCCTAAAAAAAATAAAAATATCTATTTATCTATTAGTTTCAAGAAAAAAATAAACTTCGCCCCCTTAATATTCAATTTCTGGCTTCGACATTGACTTTTTACAATAGTACATATGCAGAGAATTGAAGATGGTGATTTTTCATCAAATCTTGGTATATTATACTAACAAGATTTACAAAAAATTATAAATGTATAATTATAAAAACCAGGTGTATACGAATTACAAAAAACTCCAATTATCTATTACAATATTCATCCCCTTAAAGTTTGTATTTATCTACCAAATACTCCTTCTTGAGGATGCATTGATGGTGCAACTTGTAAGATAAAAACTCATGTAAAGGGATTGAATTATTTGTAATTTAAATTTTTTTTTCAATTAGGCTAAACCTTAGGGGAAGTTTTTGTAATTAACCCAATTATAAACTTAACTATAAAATTGAACATGGACAATTTTTTTTTTTTTCTTAATGAGTTCATAAGCCCCACTCAAAATTCCCAATTCCATTATCTTTCCCATCCCTAATCCTATAACTCACTTGATCACAAATTCCTCTCAATTCTCTTCTCTAAACCTAAAATACCTAATCATGAAGATGGTCAACAACAAAAAGGTTTTCACAGGAGAGTACCTTTGTGCAATAATAATTAAACACTCTGCCAGAGCCAAAAATTGGTCCCTCAAAATATAAAATTGAACCAAACAAGACATTCTTTTGCAGGCCACACAAAATACTTAGGAAAAGAAAAATTCAAAGATTGGAAAAAAATGCCAAACTGATCTAACAATAATATAGTACTCTATGTTGGCCTATTGACGATATGAGTTTTGCAAAATAAAAGTGAATCACGCTTTTCCAATTTGCATTTGTGTAGGTTATCGTTTTTCCCACGAGAGGGAAAAATAGGCCCATTAGTCCATAGTATTCTTTTTTACGTGACAAGACTCATAAAATACACTACTCCACTTGCTAAGGTTCCTTTTATTTATTTATTTATTTATTTTTGGTTTATCAAAATATAGGCATAGTGCATGTTCTTGGTCGAGTCGAATGAGTATAATAAATTGCGGGACCCTGTGTCGACCGAACCCTAGATGTGAAGAGAAAAAAATCTTGAAGATAGCTACAATTGAGAGTATAACTTTTGGCCGACAACATATTGCTTTTTCTCGTCAAATTCATGCCACTTTGAATGGAGAAAAACTATTGCCGGGATTGGATGCCCCATTATACTATATTCTTCGATTTTAATCACTCAAAAAGTTAGGTTGTACTATATATTGGCGTGTCAATCAATTATCATTAGAGCCGGCAAAATTGGATCGGTCAAATAAACAAATAATTACAGTGATTTGTTATGTTTAACAAATTAAATTACTTTTAAGGTTCCATTTGAATTAACGGATTTGGAGCTAAGGATTTCAAATCCATAATAACAAATTCATTCAGATTGTTTGGATGAACTTATTATATAACGAATTTCAAATCATTGGAAGTTCGAGAATTTTAAATTCATTTTAGAAGGGGTCATTTGAAATTTTCTCCCCAAATTCAATTCATCTCATCCAAATGGAATTTTAGAGATTGACTTTGATTTGAGTGTCACACTTTAATTTATTTTTCACATCTATAGGAAGACAAACATGCATCATAGGGATGTGATAGTCTCAAGTGGCTGATGCATCCACATGCACTAACACATATTAAGGTTTTGTGTCAATATGATCAATCAAATAACCAAGAAAGAAAGAATTGGTTGGGGGAGGAAAGTAGGGTAGGTTTGTCTAATAAGGTAGAGAATGGAAACAAACTATGTTGAGTTGATGTTGTTAGGCATTTTTCTGTGTTTGTATTGGTGGATGAGTACTAAAGACAGTACCAGATTCTGCCTGAAGTCAAATAATATAATAAGATTATCACAAAACTTATGTGTGATGACCTCTTATATCCATGAGACGGATCATATATTTAAATAGGATTACGACCCAAACCCATACAAATGAAAATAATTCATATTTTGTATGTGTTTAGGATCCATCTCATGAATTCATAAAGTTAGGTTGTACCATATATTGGCGTGTCAATCAATTATCATTAGAGCCGGCAAAATTGGATCGGCCCGGTTGGCCAGCATATAGGATTTTACTTGGCTTCATTTTTTGAGGTTTGAAAAGTATTGAACCCTACATTGACTCGATCCAAGCAGCCCAAAGCCCGAATAACCCGACAAAAAGTACATGTTTTGGGTCTGGCCCTAAGAAATGCGTCACGATAAAATTAAGGCTAACCCGACCTGATTTTAAGACTTAATTGCTTCACTCTGGTCGGCTCGGCTTGGCTCAACCTATTGCCAGCTCTAATTATCATTAGTGTAAATGATGGGTCACACCAAATATATTATTGTTTTAACTTTGTTTGAAATTTTATTGAATTTTAAAATTTGTATTTATATTTGACATGATTGGATCAGTTGAGTTTGAATAAATTTTAATTCACAAACACACAAATCCACGTCAAGTAGTGTTTTGACACATATTTTACCATTTTTAGTCGAGTTTTAGATCTTATCAAATAAACAAATATTTACAATGATTTGTTATGTTTAACATCTTAAATCACTTTTAGGCTTTATTTGAATTGACGGATTTGGGGCTAAGAATTTCAAATCCATAATAACAAATTCATTCAGATTGTTTGTATGAAGTCATTATATAATTGATTTCAACTCATTGAAAGCTATTTTTGAGTCATTTTGGAGGATTTCAAATCCATCTTAGATGGAGTCATTTGAATTTTTCCCAAAATCTTCTCCCAAATCCAAATCCTCCCTTCCAAATAGGGTTGTAAACGAACCAAGCTCGAACGAACGAAGGTTGTTCGTGTTCGCCGCTTATTTTAAAAGGTTATTTGTGTTCGTTTGTTTAATAATCGAACATGTTCACGAACGCTCACGAACGGTTCACTTAACATGCTCATTAATTGTTCATGAACAATTATATGAAAATGTGTATAAAAAGTAAAATACACATTGTTCATGAACACTCAACTCAAAATAAATGAACATTATGATGATTACAAATATAAATAGGTTGTAATATTAAACTAAACTAAACTTGTTTTTCATAATAAGTTAATGAATATTAAGCAGTAAATGTATAATTAATAATTAAAAAATGAATAATAAACAAACATCAAACGAACACTAAATCAACGTATTTGTGAACAGTTCATGAACATAAACGAACAAATTTTCTTGTTCGTTTATGTTCATTAAGCTTAATAAACGAACATAAACGAACGCTAATCGAGCTCATTCACGAGCAGTTTGTCGAAAGTTCTGTTAGTTTACAACTCTACTTCCAAATGCAACCTTTGGAAATTGATTTTGAGTTGAATCTCACAATTTAATTTATTTTTCACATCTATAGGGAGACAAACATGCATCATAGGGATGGCAACCAAAAGTCTCAAGTGGCTGATGCATCCACATGCACTAACACATATTAAGGTTTTGTGTCAATATGATCAATCAAATAACCAGAATTGGTTGGGGGAGGAGAGTAGGGTAGGTTTGTCTAATAAGGTAGAGAATGGAAACAATATGTGTTGAGTTGATGTTGTTAGGCATTTTTCTGTGTTTGTATTGGTGGATGAGTACTAAAGACATAGTACCAATTCTGCGTGAATTCAAATAATATAATAAGATTATCACAAAACTTATGTGAGATGACCTCTTATATCCATGAGACGAATCATATATTTAAATAGGGTTTCGACCCAAACCCATACAAATGAAAAGAATCCATATTTTGTATGTGTTTAGAATCCATCTCATGAATTTAGATCCATGAGACGGTTTCACAAAGACCTCGATCCCTTAAAATTATTACTCTAATTTTACAATTTTTAACCAAAATCTTTGAATAAATCTTAAAAAATATTCTGTGGTTTGTCAACTAAATCACAAAGTTGTATAAAAAAATGACAAGTCTAATAAGTAGGATGAAACCATATGTGAACCATGCCATCTTAATTATTTAAAATCCAATCTCTGTGTCCTTTGGGCCCAGATACAAGATTCATTGACGGCCCACTAAATCTCTTTATCTTCTAAAATAGACCAAAACAGTTTTTGTTATCAAAGAGCTTTACTTTTGGGCCTGTAGCGTTTACCAGTATACACATTCAAAAGAATAGCACAGCTTTAGAATGTGGGCTGACAACCTGCGAAGTTGGGCTGATCATTTGAATAACACTGAATTTTCTAGTTTACACGTTTTTTTTTTTCTATTCTGAATTTTAGACATGATATACATAGATTTTAAAAAATATTTTATATACTTAGGAATATATTTGTGATGGCAGAATCTAAAGTCTGGGTAAGTAGATGCTACCCACAGGTGCATAGTTAGTGGGTTCTCTATACCATCGATCAATACATACATACACACATCCACATGGGTGTGTGTTAATCTAATGGTATAACCCATTTTAGCCTACCTAAGTGGGTAGAAGATCGACTAACCCCTAAAGCCTACTACGAGAGGGCACGGAGTGGAATCGAAGTTCAATAAATGAAACAACACCAGGACATGGTTTGTCGATAGTCATGTGAGTTTTGTATTCTTTAAGATTGTCAACGGGACATTTTCATGCGACTACCAAACATTATTAACTGCCCTCAATTATATCAAATCCCTGACACCAAACTACCAAAATATGAACACGACTTATTTTCGGATCTCATAATTCTGAAATCGGTTTGTAGCACTACTTTTATGTCATATTGATCTCTATTTAATTCGTGCAATGTTTCATTTGAGATTTCAATATAATGTGAATGTCTGATGTTATTATTTCACATATATTTGTATTTTGTATTGAAATTAAACACCATATGAAACGCGGCAGTCCCAAGGGATTAAAAGATCAGGTTGTTAGGATATACAAACAAAGTACCATGACGGCCAGACATGGGAAAGGTCATGGGTTTATAAAATTGACACCATCTATATTGGTATGACGTCTTTGGGTGGAAGCCAAAAACAAATAATGAGGACTGTTGGCCCAAAGTGGACATTGTCATACTGATAAGGAGATAGGTGGTGTTCGCAGGGCTCCCAACAAATGGTATCAGAGTCATAACCCAAACATTGGCGTGCAGGTGCGGAAATTTTCCAGTGTAAAAAAAAGATGGTTTCAGAGTCATGGTCCACATATAGCCATGTGGATTGAGAAAATTTTCCGATATAGTACAAAGATGTTGCGCTCTAAGCCAAACGAGAGTATCCAGCTGGCTTTATTGGACAGGCGGCTCAAACAATATTCAGGTGTATGCGTAGTCTAACTCGATGGATCATGATCTTCCAATTGGCCTTCACGTGGGAGGCATGGTGGTCTTTTATTTGATGGAAGGATTGTTAGGATACACAAACAAATCTCAAATCAGCTAGACATAAGAAGATATCATGGGTTTAATAGGTGTCCAAAAATAAAACCATGATATTTTTCGGCCCAAAGTGGACAATACCATACCAACAGGAAAATAAGTAGTGTCTCAGTCTCCCAACACATGTACGTTTTTCGTTGATATGACATTGTGAGATTTTTTTCTATTAATTACATTTTTTATTCAAGATATTAACTAATTAATTCGACTCGGAACAAGCATAATAAATAATAGTTAATAATGCTCTCATTTCACGTCTTTTTTTAATAAGTTAGGAGTACTGATTGGAGGGAGGAGATAAATTTTAAAGAAATTGATAGATACTGAGTTCGAACTCCGGTCAATACTCTTACAAATGGTGAATGATACCACTTGAGCTACAAGTTCGTGGACCGTGGTTGCTCACATTTCATGATAAAACTTGAATCTCAATATCTCAAGTTTTGGAGTCTTTTAGGTGTTTAGAAACGAATCGAATTGCAAGCTAGCCAGTCCAATATTTTTTGGATAAAAGACATTTCAATTTATTATAGTCCACATCATAAATGCAACGCCACATTATTGCTCCAATAATTTTCCAAAGCCACCCCTTATCAATTATCATCAGTTACCGTTGCTGATATTTTGTACTATTTTTTTTGTGTTACTATTAGTTTTAATATGTATTCTGAGTAAAAGATTCATGGACTCTTTAAAAAGTTCAAGGAAAAACACATTTTTTTTTCTGTTTTTGAGTAGAAAAAAAAAATGAAATAGTAGAAATTGACAAACATATCATTGATTATAAGGTGTACGGTAGAAAGTAGCCAAGAGATTACAAGTTTACAACAAAGCAACAGCTTGTAAAGTCACAACGATACCTCAGTTTTTGTAAATTAATAAAATTAAATATCCGAAAAACTTCATTTGCTATGTACTCGATTAATTATATTGTACATATCTATTGGGTTAAAATACTGGCTTGAAACTTTAATTTATCTTACGGCCGATAAAGAAGAGAAAAAGAAAACAACTAAAAAATTATAATTAAACCGACTATGGTGCCCTGAAATTGATCAATAAACTTTTTTACTAAATAGGCTCCTGATGTTAAATAAATTACTTCTACGTACACCTTCGCCGGAGACCCCTCCTCCGATCTGACCGCCGCCTTCGCGGCCGCGGCCACCACCAGCAGCCGCGGCGGCGATACTGACAGCACTATTCTCATCACTCCTACAGCTCAAATTATGCCGGTAGCCAATACACATAGGAACGTTCAAACTCAACACTCTGGCTTTCGAACCTCCGCCGCCTCTGGTCGACGGCGCAGGTATTTTCCGACGAGCCTCATTTCCATCTTTTTTGGCACTCTTTTCAGCATTCCTGGCAATCGCCTCCGAGCTCCGTCCACTTCCGCCGCCGCCGCCGCGGCGGACCTGCCAAACAGGACTGCTTCTCCCCAAGTGAACTCCTGCTCTGCTTGGGCTATTAGGCCACTTTCTAAACTTCGATTCACCCGTCGAATTACTCCTGGAGCACGGCGCGCTACTCACCTTCCGAGTCGCCGCCGTCGATCGCGGCCGATTTCCGCCGTTTCCGGCGGATCTACTCCTCGAGAACGGCCAAATGTTTATATTGAGCTCCGCCGCACTCACCACATTATTACTCGCAGCCACACCAACACCAACACCACCATTCTTCTTCTCTCGCTTCTTCTCTTTATTAACACTAATTAAATCCTTCTCCTTCGCACTCCGATCGTCTCCGCCATTGCCAATCGATGAATCTAACCGTTTCTTCTCACATTTTTTGAAAATATACCTCCATCGATTCGAGTTTGCCAGCGTATTAGCAGCTGACACGTCAGCAAATTCAACAATCGAGGATTCAGGCTTCGGTACTCGATCCGGCCCGGATTCTTCACCGTCTTGCGTCGCCGTCGTCGGAGGCGGCGGCGGAGGCTCATTAGAAAGCTGGAGGAGGTGGAGCGGAAGGAGGAAGCCGTCGGAGAAGAGTTCGTCGGCGGAGAGGAGATTAGGCTGAGGAAAATTACAAGGATTTCGGACCATCCAAAACTCGAATTCGGGCGATTTAGAATCGCAGCTGCTTCTTCTTCCACTGCTGCAGGGTGAAAGAACATGAGGAGGAGGCTGTGGTTCTTCCATTATTTTTTCTTCGTGAAACTGAATCAGTTTTTTCTCTTCTTTTTAGTTTTTTTTCCTCTCTCTGTAACTGAAAGGTCCTATTTTAAAATGGGAAAATAATTAGGAAGTGGGGGTTTAGAGATAGAAAGAGACCCTACAAGCAATAAAGAAAGGGGAATGAGCATTGTGTAATAAAGACAGTGAAAGGGACGTATTAATAAAGGTTGGTTGAGACTTGAGGAGATGCCATGGTGAAAATTAAAAGAAGTTATTCGACGCCGATTCAAGATTAATTAATTTTGTTAACATAACCAAACAACTTTGAACACAAATTTTCCTTCGATAATAAAGTTAGAATTTTCAGAAATTTCAATTTAATTAGTTAAAAATTAAATAATATTTGCAAAAGTATCAAGCTATTTGAGCTCGATTCGTGTTCGTCTTGACTAAAACTCGTTCAATCTCGATTCGATTAATAATCAAACAAAAACTAACATAATTTTTGAAGTTCGTTTACATCCCTAGATGATAGGCACCACCAATGCCATGTATGGCATCAACTTAGATTTTCTATTATAAATTCGATTCTACTTTTAATAAAGTGTATTATGTAAAAAAAATTGTAATAGAAAATCATACATATATTGGCCATATAGGATTACGAAGGAGAAGGACAATCGAAGATTAATGTGGTATTTGGAGATAACAATCCACAAAAGTCAACTTCTTTATCTAATTAAGCTATAATTTTGGCTACAATAAAAATCTTAGGATTGGGAGATTACATTGCCAACCAGTGGCGGAGACATGGGGCTATACAGGCCCCAAACAAAGCCAGTCTTCATCCAAATAGTGTTAAAAAAATTAGAAAATAAGAATAGAACTTATATTATTTTTTGAATTTTCAATCCTGCTCATTTTTTTTTTTTTTTGTATATTGGCGTATATTGGCTCCGCCATTGTCGCCAACAATTTTTTGCCTCTCAACTCCAATTTTAACCTAGACCAAAACATAGAGGTTTAGATAAGAAGTAATAGTGTTTTTTTCTAAGTAAAAAATGGCATACATTGTAATGATAAAATATTTTTTGTAATTATAATTTATAGTTATCCGTTTTGGATTAGATTTTGATGTGACATGATATATCATCTATTAATTAAGAATTAATATATGGGCTTGGGCGGCTATCTCACTTGATCCAAACAAATCTAATTTGAGTCGATATTGAGATTCATTCATGAGTGTAAATGACAATGTGACATTGGAATCCACTACCACACCCTTATATATCTATTTTCCCATTTGTATTTCCCTTTTAAATCTTGTATTTCATTTAATATCTTATATCACATATATATTATATTCCACGTGCATTGTATTTCTACAAATAAACATTTAAAATATACCATATGCACCTCATGTGCATATGTACTATTAATGCTAGATGAAATACAAAGTTGCAATTAAATATTCACATTGTGTTTTCGTTATAAAATTGGAGTTGATTAACAAAATTATATATTTTAAAGTGAAATAGAATACCAATTGAAGTAGAGAATGTGAAGTGCAAAGTTACAAAATACCAGTTTATACCTAAAACGTTGGATTGGGTTTGAGATCATCCAAACAATGTATATCGTCTGCCTGAATCAATTTTTCGGACGAGATTTCATGTTTCCACCACACGAATTATTATTACGTGTATAAAAATATCATATTAAAAACCCACAATTTAGATTTGATATATATTTCAAATTAATACGGTAACTTTTATACACGTGATAATCATCCGTAAGATGAAAATATCTTTTTAGAACAGAAGATCCCGTCCATCAATTTTTATGCCTAGTTTACGATGATAAATAAGAATGTCATCTCCACCCAAATACTTCATAAACTGATGCTATATATACACGAAATACTTCTTTCCAGGGAAAAAAGGTAGTTTTAGATCAGATAAAAGACAACATGATATGACAAAATAAGCATGTCCAAAACGACAGCTTTTCTAGGCCCCGTTTGGGAATATGACAAATGGTAGATAAGTGGAGCTGTTCATACAGAGTATATATGCTAATCTCTTTAATAAAAAGCTGGTGGGGCTGAGTAGAATCCAAACAGACGGCATCAAATTGGAGTAATTTTGAGAGTGATATTTGTTTAGTACTATTTGTTCTCAAGCTAAAAATTAAAAAATGCTATAAATTCATTTTTGTTAACATATTAATAATTCATTATGGCCCCAACACCCAGACAGGCTCTTTCCTGATAGCAACTGTCATGTGCCGTATGGCTTCTATCTTCAGCTTTAATTTTTCAGAGATTTAATGCAGTAAAGTATTATATTATAATCTATATATACATTAAAAATGACATTTAATTTGGGTTTCTCACCGAAAATGTAAGTATCAATTATCTAATACTCTATTATTAATTTTTTTCAATTTTAGTGGTCCTTGTCATGAATAATTGTCTTACATAATAATTAATAATTGTTGCATAATTGTACTGAGAATATGTTAGAATACTAACCCGTACTGTTGTACTGAATTATGAAAGTGTTTTAAATTATAGTGATAATTATTTAATCACTACTGCATCTATATATGTCTCCAATCTAACGTATATAACTCTTTTTCTTTCAAAAACCGAAAAAGGAAAAAGGGATTTAATTGCTTGTATATATGTGCAATAACTATCTGTCATATTAAAACTGTCTTAATAGCATATGATATTCACTTTTTTAAATCCAATTTATATCTTATTGGTCAAGCGTGCTAGATGCAATCAGAGCTGACAATGGACCGAACCGGGTTAGCTTTTGCAAAA
Source organism: Rehmannia glutinosa (assembly GCA_016081115.2). Taxonomy (NCBI): domain Eukaryota; kingdom Viridiplantae; phylum Streptophyta; class Magnoliopsida; order Lamiales; family Orobanchaceae; genus Rehmannia; species Rehmannia glutinosa. The sequence continues at coordinate 9,263,396 of CM071929.1, read as the reverse complement.
TTTTGGGCGAGGTCGAGTTGCAACAATTGCCTGGTCCAGCCCATACATACATTTTGTGTAGAAAAATTCGGTCCGATCCAAAAAAAATCGGGCTATTCGGGTCGGCCCAAATATGCCCGACTTTTTTCGGGCCTAAAAAAATACAACCCAACTCAATCCAGACCTCGGGATGGTTTGGGCCTGTGGCCCGGCTTGATTTTGCCAACTCTATCTGCAATTAATTGTTGAGTAAGTTTTCCCTCTTCAACAAGCTAATGGTGATCTCACTTCCGAAAGAAAGTCTCAATGTGGTGGTGTACTCAGCTCTATCGCATGTAGCCGATTTTGAAGACAACTATAGAAAATGTGCATTGAGACATCTTTCTCACTATATAATGACTGAAGGGCCAACGATGATCCTATCCTAAAAGATAAGGAGGAGTTAGTAAAACCGATTTCATTTTTCCAAATATTATATACATTTATTTATTTATAATGGGTAACTCACTGCAACTATCAAATCCGTACTGAGTAAACCATTGAACTTAGCGCAATAGCCTGCAAACTAAATTAACTAAGTAAACCACACTAGACAAATTATGTGAATCTTACATTTCTACATGAACAAGTTTACTTCAATTTGAAACAATAAACTATATTATAGACTATATAAATGAATTACACTTGTCTTGAAATATAATTAATAAAAATGACCAATCATAAATAAATATTATCATGTTAAGTTTGACTAAGTTACAAATCATGTTCCTCTTTTTTGGAGGATATGAGTTCAATCAAAACAAAGGTGACTTTATACCAATTTGTTATTTCCAAAGCCCTATTTTGGGTTGTTAGGATGTGATGCATACCTACCGATTTATTATGCGCATCCAGTTGCCACATGCAAAAACTATAACGGCATAATTCGTACATTATTACTGCCTTAATTATTACAATTTATAGTCCGATGAATGCCAACTATTATTGTTCACTTATCTCTATTACTATTATTTAATCAAAAATATCTCTATTACTATTATAGTCCAATGAAAACTAATGAGATCCCTTTCCGCGCGGTGAAATAGATCAGACATTTATTGATGAAGGTAGTTATATGTTGCCTTAGACGCATTAAATTACAAATAATTATGGGCCAATATTTGATCTTTTACTTTTCTCTTGTTTCTTATTTCATGTTTTTAATTCAATTGGTACTATCCAAATAGGATTATATATAATTTTATTATGAGGTGGTTTTATATGAGACTGTCTCACTGATTTAAATTAATGAGATGAATCATATAAAACACAAAAATATGATTTTTTTTTTATGTATTTGGGTTTGAGTTGGAATCTTATCTACATGTAGGATTCGTATCATGGAAAATGTCCATGAGACCGTCTCATACAAGTTTTTGCCTTTTATTATAATATGAATGTTGACATATATAGATTATGACAAAAACTTTGTATGAGACGTCTCATAGACATGAGGTCATATATGAAAGCAAAATTCCAGCTCAAACACAAACACATATGGGACGGTCTCATATAAGATCATCTCACGAATTATTAGCATATATAGAGATTATTAGCCCATATGTACCCTATGCTAGAATACTTTACGCGGAGGACGGTTTTATTCACAGGTGTGATCTTTTTCCAAAATAATGTTTCATCTCATATGTCACAAATGTGATCTTCTATTCTAAAATGATGTTTCATCTCAAATGTCACAGATGAAGTCTTCTATTCTATAATGTTTCATCTCATATTTCACTATAACGGTGATTGCCACATGAATAAAAGTTATCATATTAATTTCAAGAATTGTATATTACATTTTCTTCCCTTTATTCTTCTTTTCAAAATATGGACTAGAGAAGACAAAAATTCCAAAGAACTTTTAGAGTTCACGATAATGCCATTTTCCCTTAAAAACAGTTCTTAAATCTTACTTCTTAATACCATTTTCCGATAAAAAAAAAATATCAAGGATAATGCCCACGAAAATATCATAAAATTTCAAATGCCCCAAAGCCTTAGAGCAGGGATTAGGATAAACTGTCTGTTTCATCTTCTGATAAAAGGGTTAAATCAGAATGAATTTTAGTTGGAATGTACTCCACCATGTAAAAGTGTATGGACATGGTGCAAACAACACATTTATCAACTCATTTGACACTTTTGTTTCATTCTTACAGAGGTAGTGAGGATAGGACAACTTTGCTCTAAAGTGGTGGGCTATCTAGGATTTCCATCATGTACTACTAGATTATAGCTGCAAGATTTGGGGACCAATAAAATATTTGGCCAAGATTCTTTCCATATTTTATGTAGTTCCAAGGAAAAAACACATATATCCAAGATTAGTGGAGTTGATAATCCATTAAGTGAAAGCATATAACTCCATTTCTGAGGTCCCATCGTTCTTGTCCTAGAGCTTTGTGGAGGAGGTGAATCGCTGGATGTGCCTCAACAAGTCAAGGTACTGAGCTACCATAAATTGAGTCACCACATACGAAATCCTCCTCCACCCTGTTACCAGGGGGATTCGAGCCACCACGCTGCGGGTGCCAGCAAACAGACAACATGTTACTGAGATCCTTTATCAGTTGAGCTATGTCCTGGGAGCAAGTGAAAGCATAACTAAGTTTGAGAATCAAGGTTTTTTTTTTTTTTTTTTTGTGAACCTACATGAAAGGTTTGACAATGAGATTGTTTCATATATTAATCTTAATCAAAAGGCTGGAAAATCTATTACATTCTAAGTAAACTAATCCTCGGAAGAGAATAAACAGAGGAAGAAATATATCCCAAAGGTAAAAATTTGGTGATATTGCCACAAAGAGAACAATGCATTTACATTTATACTTGAGCTCCAAGTTCCAGCAGTAAGGTGTGATTAACATTATCAGATGCTGAGCCAACAAATTGAATGGGACCTGTAATTAGGGGAAAAACAGGAAGTGGAACGCAATCAAATTTACGACTGAGACGAGAGAATATAAGGATTTCCTTTTTTTACATTTCTATTCCACTTTGTTTTCCATATTATTGGATAAATGACATGCGTACAAGATAATATCATAATAGTACACGTGTCATTCATCCAATATAGTGGAATAGGAGATCCGAACTCAGAATATAAGAACCATGCTAATGTTAAAAAGCTTGATCTCTGTTAGTTGTTCTAGCTAGGTGTATAAAACGGCAGCACTACTTAATTAATCCAAATTATATCGTCATTCGTTTACAGGGTACAACAAACTAATACAAGCCGCTGGAACTTAAAAAAAAGTAAATAAACCTTACCAGGATATAGAATAACTGTAGTTCCAGTTCCAAGATACGACTTTTAGGCTATGTTTGGTTAGTTTTTCCCAATCACCCACTTTCCCCAATCACCAACCAAATATATATTACGTTTCCCGATGCATTTCTCTACTAATACACACATTTCCCAATACATCACATCAAACTCTCTTCCCCCAATCACTCCCCAGAAACTTTCCCCAATCACTAAACAAAGTTCTTTTTATATAAGGAACATACAGAATTAATCCACAATGAACGAGAAAGGCATGGACAAAGTTCTTTTTCCTAAAGCTTTGCTTTTTTTTTTTAAAGGGGCGATTACAAAAACACCCCTAAGTTTGGGCTAATGACAAAAAAAATTAGAGATGTTTGTGATCCGGCATGGAATAGGCCGAGCTAGAGAGTGGGCTCTCGTAATCAGAGTCCAACTCCAGGCCCATCGAGGTTCACTTCTTAAGGCCCAATTTCTAGAAGGTTGAGAGTGCTCGGTATCGATGGTCGAGCTCGGTATTTGTAAGCACAACTAGAATTTCTTAGATCTAGATAAGATTTCATAACAAACGTCTGACAGATTCTCCCTAACCATTTCCGGAGAATGCGGAAACCCTAACGGGAGCCTTATAAATAGCCATTCACCAGGTATGAGTAAGGTTAATGCATTTTTATTCATCCACGCTATACTTGAGTTATTTTTATCTTCTTTGAATTGATATCTGACTTGAGCGTCGGAGAGGGTACGCCGGAAAAACCCTCCGGCCCCCCTTTCTTGCTGGTGCTCGGTGTTGCTAGCGGAGTTCGGTCGGAGATACATCGGAGTTCAGTCAGCTTTGCCATTGTACATTTTCTGGTATAACCAAATGGCGCCTGCCTCGTGGGAACTTTTGAGCTAAGGCGTGAGGTTTGGGCGATTATGGAGGAGTTGAGGAGGAATTTGACGGGAGGACCTGAACTGCACTCTCACGGTTGATACGCCAGGGGTGGTGACTCAAGAGAGAGGTGTGCGTCCCCCACCACCCCCGGTGGAGGAGCCACATCAGGAAAATCCGGGAATGAATCAGGGTGGTTCGGTCCCATTATCCTCGGCGGGGGCGGGGATATTGGGGCCCATGTTTTTTGAACAACTGGGTAATTTTGTTAATGCAGCGGTGGAGCAGGCTGTGGATCGGAGGTTTAGCCATTGGGTGCCACCACCACCTCATGTCACCACCCTGCGGGGCGGCGAGGCTAGAAATCCCGGGGAGGTGACAGAGGCGGCGGGGGCTCGGTGGTAGAGAGAGAGCACTCATCGCGTGTTACGGAGTATACCACCGGATGATCCGGACCTGGTCGAACGGATGAATGATCTCCGCAGAGTAAGTAAGGAGGTGCGGAGGAGAGTAGCAAGAGCGCCGCAGTGAGCCTTCGTTCCGGTGCGAAGAGGACGCCATTCATGGAAGAGGTGATGGCGGACGAGTTGCGATATCCCATGAGCTTTGAGTTTCGAATATATGACAAGACGACGGACCAATGGGATCACCTTTGCCGGTTCAAAAATGCGGCGCCGTTACATAGGTTCTCACGACGGAGTAATGTGGTGGTGTTCCCGACAACCCTCACTAAATCGGCGAAGAAGATGGTTTTCCAGCCTTCCCCAAACTCTATAAGGAATTTTAATTCAATTTTCAGTGTTTATGCATCGATTCCACTAGCCGCAGAAAGATCGAAGGCCCCTTTGACATTATTCAAGATCAGCGAATGAATGAAATGGCCGAGGAGTTACATCCCCGCTTCACAAGAAGAAAGTTGGAGGTACCTCGCCTAGTCCGGAGATTTTGATGAATGCATTGGCCGGGGGACCGAGGGATGGAGAATTTTTGAATCCTCAGTAATTGAGCCACCCAAAACTTTCGATGAGTTGTTGGCGGGTATGAGAGATATATTAATTTGGAGGAAGCAAGGAGGATGAAGAAGGAGGAAGGAAGAAAAGACGAGATAAGGTGTAGGATAAGGAGGAGAAAGCGCCTCAGAAGAAATCGAAGGTGGAGGTGTCAGGAGGAAGGCCTAGATTTGATAAGTATACTCCGTTGGTGGCTTCTCAAGGAGAGGTGTTTTCAGCGATAGAAAGACATCCTGACTTGAGGTGGCCGAGGACATATTCAGAGGTTCCCAGAAAGGAGAATAGTAATGAATTTTGTCGTTTTCACAATGAATATGGGCACACCACAGATCCATGTACTCACCTGAAAGATGAAATCGAAAGAATGATCCAGGCGGGATACTTGAAGGAGTTCGTGTATGTGGATAAGAGGAGGTCGAAGGGTAACTACCGGTGGGTGAAAGGTAGTTACCAACAGAGGCAAGAGCCGGAGAAAAAGCCGGACGAGGAGAAGAAAGAGTTACGTCAGGGCGGCGACTGCTGATAAAATTCGAGAACAAATGAGGATTGAACAAGTAACGGTAGGTCCAAATATTCAGTTTGGACCGCAGGATAGGCGGGGCATTGTGACTCCACACAGTGATGCCCTTGTAATTATGGCAACGATTGCGAACTATGATGTGCAGAGGGTGTTTGTGGATAGAGGTAGTTCAGCTGATATACTCTTTTATGAATGTTATAAACGAATGGACTTGCAGGTGGAGCCGAAATGGTGGATACTTCCTGCGGTGGGCTTCGCAGGGGAACTATTCAGCCGTTGGGGATGGTTACCTTGCCCGTGTCCCTGGGTAAAGAGCCATTCAGGAAGACGAGGATGGTGAGATTTTTGGTGGTAGATGCCCCTTCGTCGTATAATGTGATGATTGGGAGGCCATCTCTGAATGCGTTCCAAGCGGTGGTCTCAGTGTATCATCTAAAGATGAAATTCCCAGTGGATGACCAGGTGGGGGAAGTAGAGGGGGATCAGCACATGGCGCAAAGGTTGTATGTGGAGAGCCTTCAGATGGCCGAGAGAGGGGAAACTCACGATGATGGGAAAGGGAAAGAAAAAATCATTAAGCTGGATGAGGATCCGGTGGATCATGTGCAGCCGAATGAGGAATTGGTGTGGGTGGATTTGGTACCAGGAGAGCCGAGTAAAGCTACGAAAATAGGAAAGAACTTGGCAGATGATCTTAAAGAGGAATTGGTGGGGTTCTTGAGAAACAATGCTGATGTATTTGCCTGGTCGGCTAGCGATCTAGTGGGGATAGATCCGAGCGTCGCTGAACATAGACTCAATGTAAACCCTTCATACAAACCAGTAATGCAGAAGAAGAGGAACTTCGGTCCAAAGAAGGACGTGATCATTCGAGCGGAAGTACAGAAGCTGCTGAGTGTGGGGCATATCAGGGAAATCCAGTTTCCTGAATGGTTATCTAACACTGTCTTGGTCCCGAAGACTCAAGACGATTGGAGGATGTGTATAGACTTTAGGGATTTGAACAGAGCGTGCCTAAAGATTATTACCCACTCCCGAGAATAGATCAGTTGGTTGACTCTACCTCGAGAAGCGAGATGCTTAGTATGATGGATGCCTCTCAAGGCTATCACCAGATTCGGTTGGCGGAAGAGGACCAGAAGAGGGTGAGCTTCACCACCTCTTTTGGTACCTATTGCTACGTTGTGATGCCCTTTGGTCTAAAAAATGCGGGGGCAACATACTAAAGATTGGTGGACAAGATGTTTAGTGATCAGATCGGGAGAAATATGGAAGTCTATGTCGATGACATGTTGGTTAAAAGCGCGAAGGTCGTGGACCATGTGAAGGACCTGGCGGAAACATTCGATACGCTGAGAAGGTATAGGATGAAGCTTAATCCCAAGAAATGCGCTTTTGGGGTGAGATCGGGAAAGTTTCTGGGATACATGGTAACAGAAAAAGGAATTGAAGCTAATCCGGAGAAGGTAAGGTGTTAAGTTGGTTTTTATACCAATGTATTGAGTATTCTAGACTAGGATTTTGCGGGGTTTTCAAGTATTTTAGTGTCGTTTGAGTCGAGTTTGTGTCATTAGTTGATTTGAGAGTCGGGACAGGTCTTGGATGCCGAAATTGATTAAAAATGATTAAAAACGTGTTTGGGTGGTGAAGATCGCATTTTAGGAGCTAAAAAACGGAAATATATCGAGCATGATCGAAGGCCGCAAATAGCTGAAAATCCCAGCGCCCAGTCAGGGGGTCGAAATTGGTACAACGTTTGAGGACAAAAGGGGCGCGCGCTGCAAGCATGCCGGCAAGCTAAAGTACAAGGCTGGACGACAACAAAGAAGGCTTGCAAAGACACGGAGAGCAACTGGCAGTCAAGAATGGAGTGCAAAAGAATGACGTGAGCATCAAAATACTGGCACGGTGATAAGTGGTGTTTTTATGCATGTTTTATGTGTGTATTTGAGTATGATTTGAGTTATTTTATTGTTAGTTTCATAAATTTTTGATTGTACATAGTTCACATTACTCCGAGGTGCTTTTATTGATGTAGATTGATGATTTGGAGTCGTTTTTTGGTGAATTTTGGGCCATGGTTTCATGTCAAAACATACCCGGGGTTTTTGGATGCAAAAACACTCAAAATCCCAAGCTAAACGCGTCATTTCGGGGCCTTTTCAGTCAAACACGGGCAGGGTGTGTTTTTAAACACGGCCGTGCTTTTGAGGAGCCAAAATCGAGCAAATTTTCGCAAAACGCACCAAACACGGCCAGGCCATGCTTTTGAAGACGGCCGTGTTCGGGAAAATCCGCGAACACGGCCTGGGCGTGCTTTGAAAGCACGGGCGTGCTTTTCGTCCGGATCTGGTTTTTTCTTTGGCGGAAATTATGGAGACTTTCCCCTTTTGCTTTTTGACAACCTTTGAGCAACTTTTACACTTCATTTTGATGCACCAAACTCTATAATTCCCTCAATTGTCATGTGGACACAATGATTCAACCAACAACCATGGAAGTGGAGCATTTGTTAGCATTATTTATGTGTTCTTTCACAAAGATGGTGCCTATAAAAGCCAAGAGTTTGAGTTGGGAAAGAGAATTCATGTAGTATTCATTGATAGAGAGATTCATTGTATATTCTAAGTTTCAAAGCAAAATACATTGAGAGGATAAAAGAGAGGTAGAGTTGGAAGTTGAAGAGCAATAGAGGAGAAGGCTTGGAGCTCAACATCATTGCAATCAACCAAGGAGGAAGTCTTGTATTGGTCTTGAATAAGAGCTAAGTACACTATGTTCATTTTATTCATATCTTCTTGTGTAGTATACTCTTTTGACAAAGCCATGTGTAGCTAAATTTCTAGTGTTTGAATGTAATGAACTCTAGAATGAATTTGTGATTAAGGTTTGTATGTTTTTAATAAAATCTTCATGTTTTGTGTGATTCACTTATATTATGCTTTATTCATTCAAATTGGTATATGCGCAATATTGATTTGAAGTTTATTTTTCATCCGGGAAATCGAGAGATTCATGGTGAAATAGAACCTATATAAGTGAAAAGAGTTGCATGCAATCCTAGATATAGGACGGCATAAATCTTCTGGATTAGGGTCAAACCTAATATGGGAATTCACAAATCGTTATAATGCTGTCTTGGGGGTTTTAACTAGAAAGAGATTTCGATTAATCAACTTGAGATTAGAAGTTATTCGTGCTCGATAGAGGGTTTAACTTAAATCGGGAATTTCTACTGATCGATGAAACATGAGATTTTACTAAAAGAGGTTGGTTTTTGCTTAAGGGGTTATGGTTGTATTTTTATCTTGTTAAATCACAAAAACATTCTAGAGGGATTTACATTCAAACACATTTCTAGCTCTTGATTTCTTAATTCTACAATCTATTTTTATTTGATCTTTTGTAAGTTGCAATTATTTTAAAATTCTCTATTTTTCATTTTCATTAAACAAACAAAACTCGAAAATTGCTAGATTAAATAACAAAAAGACGGTAATTATTAGTACTTACAATCCTCGTGGGAATGACACTCGGCAGACTAATAATCTATACTACAAAACGATAGGTGCACTTGCCTATGGTTTTCTAGAGTAGCTTTTGAGCCATCAAGTTTTTGGCGCCGTTGCCGGGGATTGTAATATTAAGAACACCTTATTTTTGTTAATTTAATTATTTTTTTATTTCATCATTTGTCTTTCTAGGTATCTATCTTTGTAAGTATTAGATTATACTTATCCTCCTTATTTACCGCATGCATGCCTACTCGTCGCCGAATTTGGAAGTCGCGAGACCAGGAAGAACACAGAGGAAAGTATTAGTACAGACCACGAGGAGGATATTAACGAAAGCAAGGATCCCGATATGGCGGATGAACAACAAAGAACCATGTACGACTACGCCAAGCCATCTATGGACGGTACGTCGTCTAGTATCGTAAGGCCCGCTGTTGCAGCCAATAATTTCGAAATCAAACCAAATGTCATTCAAATGGTGCAACAATTTGTTCAATTTGACGGCCTACCAGACGAAGATCCGAACAATCATATCGCAAATTTCCTCGAAATTTGTGATACCTTCAAAATAAATGGAGTCTCTGACGATGCCATCCGTTTGCGCCTATTCCCATTTACTCTTCGGGGACGGGCTAAACAATGGCTAAATACTTTGCCAAAGGGAACAATCACAACATGGAGCATCATGGCTTAAAAGTTCCTTTTGAAATATTTTCCACCGCCAAATCGCACGATTGAGGAATGAAATCTCTTCATTCACTCAAGAAGACGACGAGACCTTGTACGACACTGGGAGAGATTCAAAGAATTGTCGCGAAAATGCCCACATCATGGTCTTCCTATTTGGATGCAAGTCCAAACATTTTACAACGGGCTACTCGTCAACAAGGCAAATGATTGATGCGGCCGGGGAACTTTGAACAATAAAACACCGTGTTCGCCAAGATCTCGATAGAGGAATGGCCATGAATGGCTATCAATGGCAATCCGCACGAGGTAAACCTACGCAGCAGTGGGTGTTTATAATGCGAGATCACAGCGGTGGTTACACTAGCCGCACAAGTCAAGCTTTGACCCAAAAGATCGACGATCTAGCTGCTCCTAAACCACCACCACCGCATGTTTTATCTTGTGAAACTTGCGGAGGATTGCATAATCATCGGGATCGCCCACACACAATACCTCACATCGAACAGGCTAATTACGTTGGGAATCAAGACGTAAATTACCCAAGTAATCCTTACAACAACACATACAATCCTCGGGTGGCGACAACATCCTACAATTTCGGTTGGGGAAACCAAGGCCAACCACGACCTAATCCCAATCCCGATCTACACACGTCTCCGGATTTCAAATCAAGGTAAGCCTAACTTGGAAGATCTTATAACAAAGTTTGTGCAATCAACAGATACCCGATTCCAAAGTGCGGTGGAAACATCCTTGAGAAATCAAGAGGCATCTATCCATAACTGAAAACCAAATAGGCGATTGCGAAGATGATTTTCGAAAGGCCACAAGGTAGTTTACAGGGTAATCGAGCCAAACCCAAGGGAGCACGTAAAGGCAATTACCATCAGTTTTCCACATGAGCATGATTATGCCAATACCGCCATACAGAAATATGTGGAGGATGACAAACACGAAGAAAAGCCCATGAAAAAGGTGGTCGCCGAATACAAGCCCAAGATCCCTTACCGGAGTCTAACCGAAGAAGATAGAAGGGAGGACAAATTTGGTAAGTACCTTGAGTCATTCAAGCAACTACATACTAATATTTCATTTGTTCAACCTCTTTCAAAGCATGCTAAGCATCTAAATGACATCATTTCTAATGAAAATAAGCTTAACGAACTATCAAATGTGCAATTGAATGATAAATGTTCTTCCAATAATCTACCACAAAAATGTAATGATCCAGGAAGTTTTATTATCCCTTGTACAATTGATGGTTTACCTGTTGATAGAGCACTAGCTGACTTAGGAGCTAGTATCAATGTGATGTCATATGAAACATTCAAGCATATGGGATTAAATGAATCAAACCTCGCTAGGATGGACATACACTTAGCCGATAAATCGATTAAACATCCTAGAGGTATTATTAATGATGTGTTAGTCAAGATCGATAAATTCATATTCCCAGTTGATTTTGTTATTCTTGACATGCATGATGATATTGAGGTTCCTCTAATTCTTGGGCGTTCTTTCTTGGCTACGGCAAAATCAATCATTGATGTGCATGAGGGAAAATTAACTTTGAGGGTGGGGGATGAACAAGTAATTTTTAAAATTCATATTGATATTGAAAAGGATACTACTTGTTCTTTTGCCGATTCAATTTCGTTGCACGATGAAAAATCTAAAAATCTCTTGGAGAAAAGTGTTGTTCAAAGTCCATGTTGGAAGCTTATGCCCGAAAAGGGGGACCGGAAAGTTCAAAGAGCACATTTTGAAGTATAAAGTTGGAGGTAATACTACTAAATACCTAAGGGATTTTCATAAGTCCAAAGCTCCACCGACTAATCTCCACATTTGGGTAAACGGTCCGGTATACGACTTTAAAAGCGCTAACCGGGAGGCAACCCTAAGCATTTTGTGTGCATTTTCTTTTACTTAATTTTTTTATTGCTTGGGAATTGAAAAAAAAAAAACGGTCTGGCCGTGCTTAAAAAGCACGGCCGTGTTCGCTCACTCAATTCGCGAACACACCCTGGCCGTGTTTAAAAAATCCAAGGTTTTGTAGGAAAATTTGCATCGAACACGCCCGGGCCGTGCTTTTCAAGCACGGCCGTGTTTTTCAAAAAAAAATTAAATTTTTTTTTTATCGAAAAAATTCGTACCGGACACGCCCCGGCCGTGCTTAAAAAGCACGGCCTTGTTTTTATTAAAAAAAAATTTAAAAAAAAAAACTCAAAAAAAAATTATATATATATATATATATATTTGATGATTTCACGGTATTCGAGTTGTGTATCCTTGATTAGGTATGAAGATGCCGATGAAGGTCTCGTACTAAACAACCCAATGGTCGTCAATCACCGAATTCACTCTTCTAGTAAGGTCGTATTTTTCTTTTCCACCTCTTTTATTTTCTTCTAGTATGGTTGATTTTTGAGTGTTTTGTTTGTGTTCATTCATCTCTTTCTTTCACATTGAGGACAATGTGAACCTTTAAAGTTGGAGGTGGGTGCAATTACATTCTTAGTCTGTGTGTGCTTGCTTTTATTTTTAGGTTGTCGACAAGAGGTAATTTTTTTTTTAACAAATTGAGTGTTTGCTAGTCAATAACTTAGCCCAATCACACCAAAATTAACTTTTTGATTTATGTTTTCAATGCGAAGCAATTGATTGTCTAGAATAGATTGATGTAGATGTGTGCTAAATTTTGACGAGATTTCCAACTCCATAATACTTGATTTGTTAAGGCATTTACGACAAAGCTTAGTGTTATGAACGTTTGAGAATTCATGATTTAGTGGTGGTTAACTAGTTGTTATACCAAGCTTGTGAAAAAAAAACAAATGAAAAAAAAAAGAAAAAAAAGGGAATCCAATCGAGGTTATACTCCTCTATTTGTTGTTGCTTAGAACTAGGAGCATTCATGAGCCCCATGTTTGTCTTTTTTACGTAAAACGACGACACAAATATGAGTATGGGAAACCACCCTGTGAGTGTTTGAACGAAAATTCAAAATATAAACCTAGTGGAAGAATGCCTCGAAATGACCTACAAAAAAAAAATCGAAAGGGAGAATGTATATTCCTTGAATTCTCATTCCAATAAAAGTTCAAGAAGCTTGGTTATATGACTAGTAGGCTAACTACAATGATCTATCAATTCTTGTATTTTCATGACATTATTGAATTGAAGTTATTCATAACTATCAATATTTGTGGAGTGATGATTTCAAGTTTGAATAATGCCTCACGATGTTTTAGTCTTTCTTGACAATCGATCGCATTGCAAAACGTGTTTTTTTACCGAATGGTTAATTCGGGTTGAGAAGGCTAAGAACTTGATCGCTTGTGTTCAATGTGTTGAAAAAAATCCTTGTGTGTTGTAATTTATGAACCATTCTTATTGATTTAATGTTTTGCTTGAGGACAAGCAAAGTTCAAAGTTGGAGGTGGTTTGATAAGGGTGTTTTTATGCATGTTTTATGTGTGTATTTGAGTATGATTTGAGTTATTTTATTGTTAGTTTCATAAATTTTTGATTGTACATAGTTCACATTACTCCGAGGTGCTTTTATTGATGTAGATTGATGATTTGGAGCTGTTTTTGGTGAATTTTGGGCCATGGTTTCATGTCAAAACATACCCGGGGGTTTTTGGATGCAAAAACACTCAAAATCCCAAGCTAAACGCGTCATTTCGGGGCCTTTTCAGTCAAACACGGGCAGGGTGTGTTTTTAAACACGGCCGTGCTTTTGAGGAGCCAAAATCGAGCAAATTTTCGCAAAAACGCACTACCAAACACGGCCAGGCCGTGCTTTTGAAGACGGCCGTGTTCGGGAAAATCGAACACGGCCTGGCCGTGCTTTGAAAGCACGGGCGTGCTTTTCGTCCGGATGGTTTTTTTTTGGCGGAAATTATGGAGACTTTCCCTTTTGCTTTTGACAACCTTTGAGCAACTTTTACACTTTATTTTGATGCACCAAACTCTATAATTCCCTCAATTGTCATGTGGACACAATGATTCAACCAACAACCATGGAAGTGGAGCATTTGTTAGCATTATTTATGTGTTCTTTCACAAAGATGGTGCCTATAAAAGCCAAGAGTTTGAGTTGGGAAAGAGAATTCATGTAGTATTCATTGATAGAGAGATTCATTGTATATTCTAAGTTTCAAAGCAAAATACATTGAGAGGATAAAAAGAGAGGTAGAGTTGGAAGTTGAAGAGCAATAAATGAGAAGGCTTGAGCTCAACATCATTGCAATCAACCAAGGAGGATTTAAGTCTTGTATTGGTCTTGAATAAGAGCTAAGTACACCATGTTCATTTTATTCATATCTTCTTGTGTAGTATACTCTTTTGACAAAGCCATGTGTAGCTAAATTTCTAGTGTTTGAATGTAATGAACTCTAGAATGAATTTGTGATTAAGGTTTGTATGTTTTTAATAAAATCTTCATGTTTTGTGTGATTCACTTATATTATGCTTTATTCATTCAAATTGGTATATGCGCAATATTGATTTGAAGTTTATTTTTCATCCGGGAAATCGAGAGATTCATGGTGAAATAGAACCTATATAAGTGAAAAGAGTTGCATGCAATCCTAGATATAGGACGGCATAAATCTTCCCGGATTAGGTCAAACCTAATATGGGAATTCACAAATCGTTATAATCTTTGTCTTGGGGGTTTTAACTAGAAAGAGATTTGATTAATCAACTTGAGATTAGAAGTTATTCGTGCTCGATAGAGGGTTTAACTTAAATCGGGAATTTCTACTATCGATGAAACATGAGATTTTACTAAAAGAGGTTGGTTTTTGCTTAAGGGGTTATGGTTGTATTTTTATCTTGTTAAATCACAAAAACATTCTAGAGGATTTACATTCAAACACATTTCTAGCTCTTGATTTCTTAATTCTACAATCTATTTTTATTTGATCTTTTGTAAGTTGCAATTATTTTAAAATTCTCTATTTTTCATTTTCATTAAACAAACAAAACTCGAAAAATTGCTAGATTAAATAACAAAAAGACGGTAATTATTAGTACTTACAATCCTCGTGGGAATGACACTCAGACTAATAATCTATACTACAAAACGATAGGTGCACTTGCCTATGGTTTTCTAGAGTAGCTTTTGAGCCATCAAGCGCCATCCTAGCTGGCTGCAGACACGCGAAGGAAGCAGGGGGCAATACATGGAGAGCCGGCCGCGCCATTCTAGCTGCCAAGCAAAGCTTTCGATGGGCCCGAATGTGCACCGAGTTCTTTTTGGGCCTTTTTGGACGGATTTTTAGGGTTTTAAGCCTATAAATAGAACAAGGAACGGACAAACAGAGGGTTGGACATTTTGGAGAGCACAAGGGACGATTTTGAGCAAGGAGAAAGAGTTCGACGAGATTCAAGGCATCTACCTTCCTGGAAACAGAGAAGATTCCTTCCTTAATCATTCCAAATTATTTTTCTAGCATCTTTGTTGAACCCTATCGATGTATAATTATTTCTTCATGAATTTTTGTACATCTAACATGAGCTAAACCCATATTTCTAGGGATTGATGTAACTTATGTTTGAACCTATGTTTTGATTTCTAGTTTATGAAATTCGCATGATTATTAATCTATTTGTGCTATCTCGATTTGATTGCATTTGGATTATCTCGATCAATAATTTAGATTGTTTGGCGTGTTTGATTTGACGCCGAGAGAGGTAATTGAACGCCCTGGCCATAGATCAAAGACAACCTAGGGTTTCATAGAATCGAGAGATTTATGAATCTTTTGAAGCCTCGTGATAGAATATTCATTGAGCACATTAGGGTTTAATTTATGATTTTTATAGAGATATCGAAATCGAAATTGAAACCTAGAATCACTTGGCACTCGAGAGAGGAAGTGATAAACGGTTGGAATATTGGCTTATAGATTGATAACTTGTGATTAATAAACTCGGATTGAAAACATAGGGGATAACTAGGTGAAATCAACCCTCTAGAATTCATCTTCTACGTGTTTGATAAATTGTCTAAACCATTTATTTGCTTAATTTTAGTTTTTTTAGTTTAATCAATCATCATCTCTTTTCGATTTCTAGATAGAATTAAGTTATTTTAATTATAGTACTTAGTATAAAATTCGATAACAATCCCCTCGGGAGACAATAACCCTACTTTCAAAACCTATACTAAAACTTGACACCGTACGCTTGTAAGATTTTCGCGATCAAGTTTTGGCGCCGCTGTCGGGATTGTTTTATCCTATTTTAAACTAATACTATTACCAAGTAGTCTTAATACTAATCTAGACTAGTTTAGGAGTTATAATTTCGTATTTCTCATTGATTTATTTGTTTATGCGAGATTCTGAAAATACTAATTTGCTTCCTTTTGATCCAAAAATTGAACGGACACTTCGAGCAATAAGAGCAGCAAAGCGACACAGAATCGAGCAATGGGGGACGTTGTAGACAATGAGAATAATGGAAATCGGGTTGCGAATATGCCACCACAACCTAATGCACGAAAGGGCAATCCGGATTACTTTCGCCCACCGTGAACTGAATTACTCCTAATTGTGCGCCAACCCATTAATGCAAATAATTTCGAATTGAAACCGGGCCTCATAAGCATGGTTCAAATCGATTTGGGGGAGTCCAGTGGATGATCCAAATACAGATCTGGCCACTTTCCCGGAAATTTGCGACACCATCAAGATGAATGGTGTGACCGATGAGGCCATTCGATTGAGGCTTTTCCCGTTTTCACCGAGGATAAGGCCAGGCAGCTGGTTACGATATTCGCCCCCCGGGAGTATTACGAGTGGGATGATCTCGACTCAAAAGTTTTTAGCAAAATTCTTCCCTCCCAAAGAAGACACTCCAATCAAGAGCGAGATCGCCCCGGTTCCAACATTGATTTTGAGCCGTTATATGAAGCTTGGGAGCGATTTAAAGATCTCTGTTGAGGAGATGCCCACAGACATGGATATGCAGATCGGCAGAGGGTTCAATATTTTTACAACGGGTGAATGGGCATACGAGGACGATACTAGATGCGGCATCGAGGTACATTGATGGCTAAAACACCGATCGAGGCCTTACTTTTACTTGAAGAAATGGCCACAAACAAACTATCAATGGCCCTCCGAGAGGACAACACCGAAGTCGGTTGCGGTGTTCTTGAGTTGGATACAATGTTAGCTTTGGCACTCAAATCTCGAGTCCGACAAAACAATTGGCAATCATGAATACGGTAGCACACCACAAAGCCAAGTCGCACTCCCACCCGCCGTTCACGCAGCCGCCACTCACGAGGCCGAGCAAGTCAATTATGTGAATAACAGGGATTTTAATAACCGAGGTAATTCATTACCAACTCACTACCACCCGGACTTCGCAATCATGAGAATCTCTCTTATAGCAACAACAGGAATGTATTGAATCCACCTCCGGTTATCCAAACCCATCCGGCCCAATGCACTCGGAGGTGAAAAAAGCGATCGCTTGAGGAGATGCTCGGCTCATTTATCGGAGAGACCAGGAATCGAATGAATAGGAGTGAGGCGCAGATTGATGGTCCGAATACTAAGATGAGCACAATGGAGACGCATATTAGGTCGATCGAGACACAAATGGGTCGGTTGGCTGGTAGTGAATTCATTGCAGCAGAAGGGAAAGTTCCCAAATGATACAGAGGTTAATCCGAGAGAGCACCGCAATGCAATTTACGCGAAAAGGAAGCAAAAATTCACCGCTCCCGAAAAATCACCTATTTATGCGAAACCAGTGGAATCCAAGAAAATGAAGTTGGAAGAATTTGAAACTGTCTATCCCGACGGAGGAGTGTAGTGCAATAGTCCGCAGTAAACTACCTCGTAAAATGAAGGATCCAGGGGAGTTTCACTATTCCTTGTACTATGGAGGAGTTTGCTTTGAGAAACCACTTTGTGATCTTGGGTCCAGTGTGAATCGATATCTCTAGGCGATGTGACGAAGTATGGGCTCGGTGAGGTGAAGCCGTCAACATCACTTTGATTCGACGATCGATCCATCGCCTACCCGTGGGGAATCATTGAAGACGATCTTGGTAAGAATTAATAAATTTGTTTTTCTGTGGATTTTGTAGTGTTGGACGCGAACGAGGAGAAGAAAATACCTATAATTTTTGGGCGGCCATTTTTAGCCACAAAGCAAGGGCTTTGATTGATGTAGAAACGAGGAGCTAACATTGCGGGTAAATCAAGAGAAAGTTGTATTCACCATCCATCCAACCAATAAAGGCTAAAATTTGAATTAAAGGATGGTAAGCGGATGGTTGGGAATATTGTCAAGACATTGGAGGTTGGGAAGTTTCTAAGGGAAATGTGGATCACATGCCTATTGGAGCCCCAACTTGAGGATAATCGACATACCGTCAAGATCAGAACTTAGCGCTTCTTGGGAGGCAACCCAAGCCCCTTTTATTGCTTTCTTAGTTTTAATTTAGTTTAGTAGTTGTTTTTGTTTTTTCCGAATTTTTGCATTTTTAGGAGTAGTAAGTTGCATCATACCCCACCCCTCTTATTTGTGCAAATCCCACATATCCCATTCCATCTTCACAAAAGAGCATTATGACACTACCACACCATATTCATCTCATCCATTCACTATTTGGTAAGTTTGCAACTTCCAAACCCCACCCCATTTTCCCCATCTTATGATTTTTGGTGTGGTTGGATTGTAGCAGTGCTAGGATAATTGTTGTTGATTTGTGGATTGTGGATTGGTTGCTCATGCTAGACTTAGGTTTGTGTCTTTGATTTTTGGGATTGAATTGAGCTATCCATTGCATTCACTATCTTTGCCCAAATTCATGCATATGAGGTGTTTGATGAAATGCCCCAATGATAGTTTCAAATTGTTTAGTGCTATATTACATTTCTATGCTTATCTTTTTGACATGGCATTATATTTTCTACTTGGGGGCATTATGTATGTGCTTTGATTTTCGATTTCTCACCCATAACCGAATTCCATGGTTCCACGAGTTTTGTTTTCTTGTCTACCTTGCTAGGTTGCAAAAATGCGAAACCAAAGAGGACGGACTAAAGCGCGAATGGGAAGAACATGACCACACCTCGAGGCATACAACACCCCAGTGCTCGTGCGCTAGGATGCATTGTGAGCTTATACGAGACACCTCCTACACGTAGTAGTACCACATGACTTAAGGAGCCTTCGCTCCCGGCTACCAGGAAAGTCCTTTTTCCCACCTCTCCATTGGGGACAATGTCGTTTTAAGTTTGGGGGGGTGCAGTCTATTTTCATTCATCGAGTCGGGTCTGGAGTCAAAAAAAAAAAAGAGTCTAGAGTCGAGTCGGGGCATTTGTAAAACTGTGAAACTGCTTGACTAAGTGAATTTGTTGAATATGAGTTGAACGGTCAAGAGAGCATGTGTTGAACTGTGATTTAATCTTCTTTCCATTAATTCCATCTATGTGCTTGACTCTGTTGATTTATTTGGGGATGATTTATGCAATTTAGTGGTTCCTTTATGATCCCACCGGATTCTAGAACTTGTCTGATCACTAGTCGAGGCGAAATCCTAGGTGAAGTAACATTGAGGAAGTGATTTAGGCCATCTTTGAACAAGCCAGAGCCTAAAATGCCTACCTTTGCATTATATTTTCCCTAGTGTCCCCCTTTGAGCCTTATAAACCCGTTTCTTTGGCCATCTAATACCCAGAGCCTAAATGTGAATATCCTAATTACCCATCACTCATACACACAAAGTATAGAAAAATATTGGAAGTTGAGGAGGGTATGATGAGAAGGGTGTGAATTTAATTGAATGAAGTTGCCCGAGAAAAGAAAATATGAGACCCCATGTACGCAAAAGAATAAGTTTGGGGGTTCCGGAAAAAAAAGAAGAGAAAAAGAAAAAAAAAATGAAAGAGAAAAATCAGCGGGATTGAAGGTTCATAAACATTGGGGATGTCAAAAAGTGAAAGGTAGGTGCTAATTGATGATTCGAATTGATAATTGTGTGTTTGGGTGATTTGAGCTACTTAATCCTATATTTTCCTACCTTACCTTAAGCCCACATTACAAGCTTTAAAAGTCCTATTGATCCTTGTGTTATATTAGCCTACATTAGTGGAGATTAGTGTGAAAGACAAGCCTATGGAGTCCGGTAAGCATCTCATCTCCATATTCAAAAATGGATCATTTTGAAAACACTTGATTGCGTGAGTCTATCTGGATAATGAAAACAGAGTTGGCATGAACATTCCACCTTCATGATCACTTTGTGAAAATACGTGCTTGACCTGATAGTAAAACGAAATTTGACGAATGAGCTTGGTTGTGAAGTTTCGTGATTGGGTTGTTGAGTCGTCTCTTCATTTTTGTGTTCTTCTTGTTAGTCGCTTTTTTAGAGTCCGTAATTGCTTGAGGACAAGCAAACGCCTAAGTTTGGGGGTATTTGTTAAGTTGGTTTTTATACCAATGTATTGAGTATTCTAGACTATCAGATTTTGCGGGGTTTTCAAGTATTTTAGTCGTTTGAGTCGAGTTTGTGTCATTAGTTGATTTGAGAGTCGGGACAGTCTTGGATGCCGAAATTGATTAAAAACGATTAAAAACGTGTTTGGGTGGTGAAGATCGCATTTTAGGAGCTGAAAAACGGAAATATATCGAGCATAATCGAAATAAGTCATAAAAATCCCAGCGCCCCGCAGCAACGGGGGTCGAAATTGGTACAGCGTTTGAGACAAAAAGGGCGCTGCAGCCTGCGGTGGACGACAACAAAGGCGCCGCAAAGACACGGAGAGCAAAAGCTGAAACAAGAATGGAGCGCAAAGAATGACGTGAGCATCAGCGCGGCTGCAGCGCGCCATTCTCTAGCAGCCCTTTCGATGGGCCCGAATGTGCGCTGAGTTCTTTTTGGGCCTTTTTGGACGGATTTTTAGGGTTTTAAGCCTATAAATAGAACAAGGAACGGACAAACAGAGGGTTGGACATTTTGGAGAGCACAAGGGAC
Source organism: Rehmannia glutinosa (assembly GCA_016081115.2). Classification (NCBI taxonomy): domain Eukaryota; kingdom Viridiplantae; phylum Streptophyta; class Magnoliopsida; order Lamiales; family Orobanchaceae; genus Rehmannia; species Rehmannia glutinosa. The sequence goes on along the minus strand of CM071929.1, from coordinate 9,242,487 downwards.
GATTTTGAGCAAGGAGAAAGAGTTCGGGACGAGATTCAAGGCATCTACCTTCCGGAAACAGAGAGAAGATTCCTTCCTTAATCATTCCAAATTATTTTTCTAGCATCTTTGTTGAACCCTATCGATGTATAATTATTTCTTCATGAGTTTTTGTACATCTAACATGAGCTAAACCCATATTTCTAGGGATTGATGTAACTTATGTTTGAACCTATGTTTTGATTTCTAGTTTATGAAATTCGCATGATTATTAATCTATTTGTGCTATCTGATTTGATTGCATTTGGATTATCTGATCAATAATTTAGATTGTTTGGCGTGTTTGATTTGACGCTCGAGAGAGGTAATTGAACGCCTGGCCATAGAATAGCACAACCTAGGGTTTCATAGAATCGAGAGATTTATGAATCTTTTGAAGCCTCGTGATAGAATATTCATTGAGCACATTAGGGTTTAATTTATGATTTTTATAGAGATATCGAAATCGTAAATTGAAACCTAGAATCACTTGGCACTCGAGAGAGGAAGTGATAAACGGTTGGAATATTGGCTTATAGATTGATAACTTGTGATTAATAAACCGGATTGAAAACATAGGGGATAACTAGGTGAAATCAACCCTCTAGAATTCATCTTCTACGTGTTTGATAAATTGTCTAAACCATTTATTTGCTTAATTTTAGTTTTTTTAGTTTAATCAATCATCATCTCTTTTCGATTTCTAGATAGAATTAAGCTATTTTAATTATAGTACTTAGTATAAAATTCGATAACAATCCATGTGGAGACGATAACCCTACTTTCAAAACCTATACTAAAACTTGACACCGTACGCTTGCGGTAAGATTTTCGCGATCATAAGGGCTATACGAGAGATGGCCGAGCCCAAGGATGAAAAGGATGTACAAAGTTTAACTGGGAGGATAGCGGCCCTCAATCGATTCATCTCGAGGTCGGCGGAGAGGAGCTTGCCTTTCTTTAAAGTATTAAGGAAGGCCAAGAAATTTGCTTGGGATGAAGAATGCCAGAAAGCGTTTAAAGAATTGAAAGATTACTTGGCCGAGCTATCAGTACTGACAAAGCCGATTCCCGGGGAGCCGTTGTATCTTTACATTTCGGTGGGAGAGCAGGGGGTTAGTACGGTATTGATAAGGGAGGAGAACTTGGTACAAATGCCGGTGTATTATGTGAGCAAGGTGTTAAGAGTCGCCGAGGTAAAGTATGCAGAGATTGAGAAGGCCAGTTTGGCCTTGATGATAACAGCTCGGAGATTGAGGCCATATTTTTTGTCGCATAAAGTGGTTGTGCGCACAAACTTGCCGTTGAAGGTTGTGATGAGTAAACCTGAAGTCTCAGGAAGGTTGGTGAAGTGGGCTATTGAATTGAGCGAGTATGATGTAGAGTTCCAGAGCCGAACTGCCATTAAGGCCCAGGCCTTTGCGGATTTCGTGCAAGAATTAACGAAGGATGTGCCCGAGGAGGGAGCATGGGTACTATTCGTGGACGGATCCGTGGGAAGCATGGGATGCGGAGTAGGTATTATATTGATCAGTCCTGAGGGGATGGAGAGTAGTTTTGCGGTAAGATTGGATTTCAAGTTGTCCAATAATGAGGCAGAGTACGAGGCCTTTTTGCGAGGAATCAACATGACAATAAGTATGGGAGCATCTAAGGTACTCATACATATAGATTCCCAATTGGTATATAAACAGATAAGAGGGGAGTTCGAGATTCGGGAAGAAAGGATGAAAAATTATGTGGAGAAATATAAGATCCTGGAAAAGAAGCTGAAAGAAATCGAGGTCTGCCATATACCGAGAGAAGAAAATGCGAAGGCTGATTTCTTATCTAAGATTGCAAGTTCAGCGACGGGGGGTTATGACAGGAATATTTCTCTATTGGTAGATCGGGATACGGTTCTGAGCCTGGAGATCGGAGAGGTAGAGGAGAATGAAGATTGGAGAGTGCCAATCCTAGCGTATCTGAAAGAGGGGATATTGCCGAAAGATAGAAAGGAAGCGGCTCGAGTAAAAATACGAGCGACTCGTTTTTGTATCTTGGGAGAATTGTTGTACAAGAAGGGGTTTAGTGCTCCACTTTTGAGATGCGTAAGTTACGAGGAAGGAGAGTATGTTTTGAAGGAAATACATGAGGGATGTTGTGGAAATCACATGGGAGCCAGGACTTTGGCAAATAAGGTACTAAGGGCCGGATATTTTTGGTCGAGCTTAAGAAGAGATGTGGAACTGATGGTGAAACGGTGTGAGAAGTGTTAGGTGCATGCGCCTTTCATACATAGGCCAGCCGAGGAACTCATGACTATGAGCTCGGCTTGCCCGTTCGCTAGTTGGGGAATTGATATTGTGGGGCCTTTCTCTCCGGCTTCGGGACAGAGGAAATTCTTGATAGTTGCGATAGATTATTTTAGCAAATGGGTGGAAGTTCGAACCATTGGCTAAAATAACCGAGGATGTGGTTATGAAGTTTATTTGGCAAAGATATAGTATGGGTTCGGGATACCTCGAAAGTGATTGTTTCGGATAATGGAACGCAGATTCAACGGAGCGAGGATTCGTGAATGGTGTAAGGAAATGAAGATTAAAATGCAATTTTACCTCGGTGGCCCCGCAGCGAATGGGCATGTAGAGGTTACTGAAGAATCTTAGTCCGCGGTTGAAGGCTCGGCTAGAAAAGTCCGGAGGGGCTTGGGTTAGAGAATTGAGCTCGGTGTTATGGGCGTATAGGACGAATCCAAAAGAAGAACAAAGCGAGACACCCTTTAGTCTAGTATACGGAATGGATGCGATTATACCGGTGAGATCGGGATGGAAACCCACCGTATTCAAAACCGTGAGGAAAATCAGAATTAAATGAGAACTCAAGAGTCTTTGGATATGATCAATGAAAGCGAGAGATGGAATTTTTACGAATGGAACGGGCAAGAAGTCGAGTCCGAGCTAGTTATAATAAAGGGGTGAACAAGAGGAGTTTTAATTTGGGGACTTGGTGTTGAGAAGGCAGATCTACTAAAAACCGAGGAAAACCGGGAAGCTAATTGGGAGGGACCTCTCAGGGTAACTGCTGTACTGGTTGGTGGTGCTTATGAATTAGAGGAGTTAGATGGAAAGAAACTGCCCCGAGCATGGAACATTGTTAACCTAAAGAACTACTATTCTTAAGAGAAAGAAAGTTCGGTAGTGGACCCATGATGTCTACGGAAGTTTCTGTTTTTATCTTGATGTAATGAAGAAAAGAATGAATGAAAGAGTTTACGCTTTACCGACTTAAAACGTGTGAATATAGCAAAATCTCGATTCAGCGCTCTGAGCTTGAAAATAAGTAAATAATGATTTAAAGGGTGGATACCCATGAAATAAAACAAGTAACTCTAGCTTGATCTGGGAAATGGTCGATAATCGGAGTCTTGGAAGGGTGGATACCCATAAGTGTTTTTAGCATTGTCCCCGAGGTGACTTAAAGCTAAAAATACCTACAGCTCAGCTCGAGCTTCAAAAAATTAAAAATTATCCAAGTATTTTTAGCTTTGTCCCCGAAGTGACTTGAAGCTAAAAATACCTGCAGCTCAGCTCGAGCTTCCGAAAATCGAAAAAGTATCCAAGTATTTTTAGCTTTGTCCCCGAAGTGACTTGAAGCTAAAAATACCTGCAGCTCAGCTCGAGCTTCGAAAAATTGAAAATTTATCCAAGTATTCTTAGCATTGTCCCCGAGGTGACTTGAAGCTAAAAACCGCGGCGCAATTTCACTCGAGCTTCGAAAAATTGAAAATTTATCCAAGTATTTTTAGCCTTGTCCCCGAGGTGACTTAAAGCTAAAAATACCTACAGCTCAACTCGAGCTTCGAAAAATTGAAAATTATCCAAGTATTTTTAGCTTTGTCCCCGAAGTGACTTGAAGCTAAAAATACTTGTTCCCTGAGGTGACTTAAAGCTAAACATACCTGCAGCTCAGCTCGAGCTTCGAAAAATTGAAAATTTATCCAAGTATTATTAGCATTGTCCCCGAGATGACTTGAAGCTAAAAATACCTGCAGCTCAGCCCGAGCTTCGAAAAATTGAAAATTTATCCAAGTATTTTTAGCCTTGTCTTCGAGGTGACTTGAAGCTAAAAATACCTGCAGCTCAGCCCGAGCTTCGAAAAATTGAAAATTTATCCAAGTATTTTTAGCATTGTCCCCGTGGTGACTTGAAGCTAAAAATACCTGCAGCTCAGCCCGAGCTTCGAAAAATTGAAAATTTATCCAAGTATTTTTAGCCTTGTCCCCGAGGTGACTTGAAGCTAAAAATACCTGCAGTTCAGCTCGATCTTCGAAAAATTGAAAATTTATCCAAGTATTTTTAGCATTGTCCCCGAGGTGACTTGAAGCTAAAAAATACCTGCAGTTCAGCCCGAGCTTCGGAAAATTGAAAATCTAGCCAAGTATTTTTAGCATTGTCCCCGAGGTGACTTGAAGCTAAGAATACCTGCAGCTCAGCTCGAGCTTCGAAAAGTGGAAATAGAAAACAGTAAAGAAATAAGAGCTCGGTCAAGAGAGAAGTTCATTAAATATAAAAATTGAGTACATGCAATTAAACAGGATAAATTACATTCACAAAAGCTAAGAGGGGGGGTATCCTTAATGCCGTAATCCGCTACGGTTAAAGGAGCCTCATCCAAGATCTCGATAACTGTATCAAGTTCGGTAGAAAGAGCCTGAGAAGCATCTCCCGAGCTTGGGGGAGGAGCTAAGGGAGTCGAGGATGAAGCTCGGTCGGCTTTCAGAAGGGAGAGGATATGGTTGAGGAAGTCGGCAGGAGAGCTCAGACTAACCCGGTTTGCCTCAGCATAAGGGTTATATCCTTCGGGGTCGGTGGCAAAGGTTAAGGCCTTGCTTCGGTCGAACTTCTCAGTAAAGCCCTTCTCCAAACCTTGGGCTTCAACTTGGTCGAAGGCTAGGTGGAAATATTGGAGAGCTCCATCAGAAAGGACGTCAAGAAACTCTTCGGAGCTTAGAAAGCTTTGTTTGACCACCTCCCGAGCCTTTTGAACCGAGCACAACACTGGGTGATTGGAGAAAGTTCAACACCGGCTCGGGCACCTTCTTCTCGAGCTTGGCTATCTTACGACGGTGATCAAGCTCAAATTTCGCGAGCTCGGCCTTGAGAGCTCTTATTTCCTCGCCCTTCCGAGCCAAGGCAGATTTTGTGTTCATCAAGCTCGGCTTTGCCCTTATCCAAAATCTTGATCATCTTGGCATCCCTTTCTTTGAGCTTGGTTACTTGAGTCAAGATCATTGCGCTCGTTAACCAGATTGGGATCGACAAAGCCCACGCGACCGCGGGCAACTATCTCGGAGAGACGAAGTAAGGCCTACGAGATAAGAAAGGAAAACAAACATGAGTGAAAGTATAAAACAATGCAGTGAGAGCGCGAGAAAGAAAAATGATTACCTTGGAGAAGTCAAGCCTAAAGTTATCCACTAGCTCGGAGAGGCAGAGAGGCTTGCCGCAAGGACGGCGTTCCCGAGTGGGCAGAGGCCCTGCAAAAATTCAGCCGCTGTTCGAGGGTTGTAATTCTCCAGGACTGGAGTTTGGAGGAAAAAGGTTTGATTGGGAGTAGTGACGTCTCCCGAGTCCGCTACGATTTGGACTTCTTCTCCGGGAAGAGTCCAAAGTAGGTTGGGCGTTCTTCGGGAGCGGGTTGTGGCTCGGATCGGTGAACTCTTTGATAACATCCCAAGCGGAGTCGGGACGAATGGTCCTCGGGGATTTGGGGGCCTGGTCCTCAGTAGGTTGACCAGGGGTTGTTGAAGGAAGAGGTTGGGAAGAAGTTCCCTGAGAAGGAGCTCGGCTCATTGAAATGTTCCTTTAACGAGCGACCTTCCTTCCGTGCAAGCTTTTGTCCATAAGGGTGGATGCATAAAGAAGTAGTGAGAGTTAGTAAAATAAAAATTGGAAACAGAAATAGAAATAAGTACTAGGAAAAGATGAATACCGAGGTCTTCCTCGAGCTTGGCAGGGGTATGGCTTAATTTGAAATGCCAAAATAGAGCAGGACAAGAGCAGAGTCGTGAAAGATCATACTCTTGCTTATTTAACCGATCTATGAGAACTTGGAGATCGGGATTTCGCCTCCTAATATTTACTTTTCTTTGAGGAGGAACTTTCCAAACCCACTGGGTAGGGAAGGGCCAGGGTTCGAGAGAAGAGAGAAAGAAATAGCGATCCTTCCAAAATTTATTGGAAGTAGGATATTTCCCGAGAAATCGTGCATCACCTCGGGAGGAGAGATAGAAGAAGCCACGAGTAGTAGAGACCTTTATTTGAAATAAAGAGTGAAAGAGCTTGGCTGTTGGTTCAATTTCGAGAAATTTGGCAACCATGACGAAGCCGGTCATGAGTCGAAAAGAGTTTGGAGAAAATTGGTTCAAAGGGATTTGATATATGGCTGAGAGTTCAGTCATAAGAGGGTGGATAGGGAACCGAAGCCCACCATCAATCTGCCCGGAGAAAAAGGCTAGAAAACCTGGTGGAGGTTGGTTCGGCCTATCGTAAGAGCTGGGGAGAGCTAATTTAAAAGTTGAAGGAATACTTATGTTTTTACAAAGATATTTTAAATTCCTAGCAAACATGGCGGTGGCATTGAAACTACTATCTACATGGGAGGTCGGGACAGATGACCTTATTTCTATGTTAGAATAACTACTATCAGAGAGAGAGCTCGAGCTCGCTGGGAGATTTGAGGAAGAGTCCTCGGTATGGTGTGAAGCAGAGGGAGCGACATTTTCAAAAGAAAGTTCCAGGTCATCGACCCAGGCCGCGAAACGACTTATTTCGGGATCCGTTGAGGTACCCGCAGAGGAAAGATTTACAGGGAAAGACATGCTATTATACAAAATAAGTAAAACAGAGAAAGAAGATAGAGATGGGAGAATAAAAATAGGGCTAGGAAAGTACCTAAGTAGAAGAAAATGAGGAAGAAAAATTACACGCCGGAGTGGAGGTTCTGAGTCACCGGAAGACGTCGGAGGGCTGCCAGAAATCGCTCGAGGGAGAGAGTGTGCAAAAAGTGAGATATGAAATGGTGAGCCCCTTTATATAGAAAAAGAGGCTGGCACGAGTACCGAGGACAATAGATCTTAGCCGTTGATGAGAGGGAGATCTACGGTTAAGGGCACATGGGGCAGAGGGACAGACGTCCCATCGATAGGGCAATGATGACATCGGCACGGATCTCGAAAAGGCGGGAATTTCAAACGATAGGGCGGTAAACGGTTCGGTATATAGGAATCAATGTATATTGAACAGTTCGGTGTGAAGAGCTCGGCCTCTGTGATTAAGGGAACACTATAACCGAGCTTTTTTGACGAACAGCTCGGCTAAAGTGGGGGGACTGGTTGATCCGGCATGGAATAGGCCGAGCTAGAGAGTGGACTCTCGTAATCAGAGTCCAACTCCAATCCCTATCGAGGTTCACTTCTTAAGGCCCAATTTCTAGAAGGTTGAGAGTGCTCGGTATCGATGGTCGAGCTCGGTATTTGTAAGCACAACTAGAAATTCTCAGATCTAGATAAGATTTCGTAACAAACGTCTGACAGATTCTCCCTAACCGTTTCCGGAGAATGCGGAAACCCTAACGGTGAGCCTTATAAATAGCCATTCACCAGGTATGAGTAAGGTTAATGCATTTTTATTCATCCACGCTATACTTGAGCTATTTTTATTTTCTTTGAATTTATATCTGACTTGAGCGTCGGAGAGGGTACGCTGGAAAAACCCTCCGGCCCCCCTTTCTTGCAGGTGCTCGGTGTTGCTAGCGGAGTTCGGTCGGAGATACATCGGAGTTCAGTCAACTTTGCCATTGTACATTTTCTGGTATAACCAGTTTGAAAATTACAAAAAAAAAAAAACCTCAAATTTGATTCTGCCTTAAATCTAAGGCGATAACTATATTTTTATAAATGCAGCGGAGGGTTCTCGAAACATTTTTTTGCTTATATAGGGAAAAATGTAAGACAGAATCAATTTATACAAAATTTTAATGGTCGTACAAATCTTGTACAACCACTTTACATGTGTGTGTGTGGGTCACGTACATACTTTATATATATATGGAAAGTGAGAGTTTGAAAATAAAAATAAATCAGAATTTCAAGTAATAAATTTGTAAAAAGTTGTTAAAAGAATGAAAAAAGATAAAATGGGCCTAAGTATAATTCTAATAGACTCGAATCATCAGTTGAGGCTGGCCTAGATCATCCATACCTTGGGCCCTAAGCCCATACACAATATTTCGAGGTTGTAAATGGATCTTGGCCCCAAAATAAGTTATATTTCCTATCCTAAAGATGACTATCAACTGATACTCTTTTTCCTTTTCTTGAAAACAAATCTATAGTTTCAGAAAAATAAAAATACAAATCTATAGATCTCACGAAACATATCGAAAATCAATCGCATATATAGATAGTAGAAAATTTAATATGTAGTGGAGAACTTCACATTTAGGTTCACAGGGTGAGAATCAATGTGGAGCAAAATTCGGCCCAGCCCAACTTGATGAATCCAGATGTGTCTTAATTATTATCATATCACTAAAGTCCATTCATAAAATATAACAATCGTCACATATGCTTTCTGAAAATATGATGAAATTTACTTTGTTAACTAAAATTTAAGGTGCATTTGTTTTTTTTATATTTTCTAGGGGGAGGAGGAGGTTTCGAAGAAATAAGAAACTCTTGTTTATTTGTTGTGAATAAAAAATAGATAAAAATATGATTATTAATAACTCACCAATTCTTTCTTACAATAAAAAATATCTAATTGTACCCAAATTGAAATTAGTTAATGCAATTCTGATTTCGTGCACATCATTCTTGGTTATGCTATAATTATGTTGTTCATGGCTATTCCAAATCATAATGCACTATGTACCATGCCCAATTTGTCTCATTCATTATATTCTACCATAAAATTGTAGTGCATCCAAATTTTCTTTAAGTGTTTTTATATTTAATTTTAACTTGAACACTACAATATATGATTTTTGCCCTCAACTTGTGGAGAAATATTAAGAATCAAATCAAATCACAATAAATTTGATTATAAATAACACATCAAAATTAAATGATCGAGCATGTCTCTTATAGGGACGATGACGCGATGCGATGAATTGCACTTTTAGTGTAAAAAAAAGTGAATTTAGACAATATATCAATTTTTACAATAAAAGTGTCATGTGTCACAACGTGCGACCGTCTTACACAAAGTTTTGCAATATTAAATATCTTATCCGGAATATAAACGGACCGTTGTTTCTCTCTTGTTTTTTTCCTTCTAACTTTGACATAAATATAGTTTAAAAAGGCCCAACAGCTAAATTTCACCAATAAAAATACATGTGTGCTTTCCACTAATAATAAACCATTTATATCCAACTTCATATACAGCTTTACAGTACCATCATTTCAAGCACAAGGACCACCTTATTTGCCTAGCAACTTGGAACCAAGAAATAATACAATCATATGTTGAGTCTTTATAACATGTGCCTATCAAAACTAAGTTAGTAGGCATGCCTCAACAAAAATCACACGACTTAATATCTTGTTCCTCTATCTTCTCCTTCTTTATCCTGTAAAGTGCATAAAGAATCTTGAATCCTAGGATTTCTCCACCTGTATGATTAATGTTACTTGTTTTTCTTACATTTGATTTATTGTATATAACAATCTGCTTAGAAATTAAAAAGGCATAAGACAAGCATAATAACATGGTTTTGTCCTTAAAAAAGTAGACCAACATCATTTTATATATGGAGTCACTGCATTTTGATTAAGTGTTTAACTTATTTGCGAATCATAAACTGAAAACTGATTAAGTTAAGTGAGTGTTTGGTGGATAGATTGTAAGAGTGTTGTAGTTGTGTCAGGAAGTCAAATCGTAAGAAGAATTAGAAATCTAAAGGATCTCTCTCCACTTGTAGTTTTGTTAAAATGAAGCATAATTAGAAGTAATAGGTGACATTTGTAAAGACTAAACAATGATTTTTTTTTTCCAGCTAAAAACTAAGAATAATTTTTGTTTAGTATTTGCACTCCCTATACTTTTTCTTGTTTCATATCACAGAGTGGCCCTTCTATTGATCATTGTAAATTGGCAAAATTGGAAGATTGATCATACAACCATGGAGATGATCAGATGGCAAAATTGGTACTTTTAAAATGGATTCATGGATTGGCAATTTTAAGTACTTTAATTTATAATTTTTGAAGATTGAGAATAATTTTTATCGACAATTAAAAGTTAACAGGAATTTCGCGCACACTCTTCAGAACAAAAATTGGATTTTTTTGGATATTTAATCCTACTTGGACACAACATTGTTTACGTGGATGGACGAAGAAGGTGATTGGGGGTTTGTAGACGCTACACCTGGAGCATTACACTTGCAGTCTCGTATTTGACCCCAAGCACAACATGCAACTGCTTGGGGCCCAAATTTTTTTTTTGTTCTTTAGATATATGACAAATAAAAATAAAAATGGCCCAACACCCAAGCCCTTGGCTGGACAGCAATCTAATTCAAAAAAAAGAAGCAATTTTTACTTTAAAAATACAGAAACCCTTGATTTTTTGTTAGTTGTACATTGTTAGTTGTTCGTCGGTTTATTACTATTTTTAATTAGTCATATTGTTCCGGTAAAGTAATTATTCAACCCTTGATTTAGTTTAAGATAAAACAAATTATCACATTGAGGGCCCATTTTTAGAATCTCGCTTAGGGCCCTGTGAATCACATAAGTCCGACCCACTTGATGTAGCATTTTTTATTTACATGTCCTATTTTTAGGAAGTGGAACACTTGTAATACATTATGCATCCACACGCTAAATATTACATGTGAATGATAGAGGCTACACCAAGTATAGTGGTCCAGGTGTAGCATACAAACTGTGATTGGAGAAGAAATACACATGCAGAAGAAGGTTGAAGGAAAAAAAATGTGAGAAAAGGGGAAAAAAAATAAAAGATCCGTCCTTTTTGGTTTGAGATGTTTGTCTTTGGGGTTGCTGAGGTTTGCGTCGACATATAATGAATTATCAAAAAATGAAAATACTAAATTATTGCTGGAGTAAGTCTCATGTGAGACCGTCTCACAGATTTAAATTCATAAGACGGATCCAATTCATTTTACAATAAAAGCAAGATAAATTTAAATTCAAATGACTTAGCTAATACGGGTCATTTTAGGATCCGTCTCATAAAATTATTTCGTAAGGCTGTCTCATATAAGTTTTTGTCATTATTGCTGTCATATAGTGGCGTGTCACATGTGGGATATTTCAGCTAATTTTTAAGTTTCTGACGATTAATGTTCTCAATCCACGAAAAAAAGTTTTTTGTGTTAGATTGTCAATTTCCCCAATTCAACAATTACAGGACCAGTTTTGTAATTTTACCAAATTAGTTGCATCTAGATTTCTCCCTCCAAATTAAATTCTTCAAAAGTTCTATTGTTAATTTTTTGAGGTACCGGTATTTACATTTCCTTTTTTCATACGTTCACTTTCTAAATACACATCACCCCATTTTTTAAAATAACATATTTACTTAATATACCTACCCCCAATGTTCATCATATCTCATTATGAGAGATGGTACTTGGTCTCACCTATTAGAGGTGATGTTAATGATTCAAACCTCATCCCTCCCCTACTAGCGACGAATATGATTCTCGACAAGGAACGACCGAAGAATTGTTAATGTTCACACTATAGTGTGCAATTCTTGTGTTGGGGTAATTGTTGTTTTGCTGACACGAGAGGTATTTCAATCTCGCACAATGATGTTCGAGGGTTCTAAATAGCATGATGGCACGATGGTACCATTGTGTTCGTGTCACCTACCATTTGCGCCATCGTACCATTTGGAATCCTAAAACAAAGTTGTCTCGAAATTCATGTGTGTCAATCGTGCCATGTGTAAAACACTGTGTGATACAACATCAGTTTTGAATAGAAAAATATATACCATATTTGCAACAATGTGAGTGTTCGAAAATTTAGGATTTAGAAAAAATGTTGAGAAGAAGAAGAACGTGTGGATAAGAACATATTTAGAGAAAAAGGGAATGTAAATGTCGTCACCTTTTTTTTTTGGGTTGGGATAATTAAAAAGGATTGTGTAGGGTCATCACACAAACATACCATTGCTTCATTGTGAAGTTTGATTACTCTGGCACCTAGAAGTACTTAATCCTGTACTTCAACATAATTTGAACATATATTCTTTAAAGAACAAATTGTTGGAAATACCCATTTGGTATAGGACAAAAACTTTTTTAACATATGAGATAAAAAAACTAAGTTTTCTACCTATTTTTATGGTTCTTTTACCCAAATACCATTGACACTGGAATAATAAAATAAAAACAAAGTGGAGTCTTATTTCTCTCTCATATAAAATATATTTTCTTTATTTTTTCTCTCTCTACTCCCCTCTCATCTACACAAAATAACAATAAATGGCAATTATTTAAAAAATATGTATATTTTTAAAAAAAAATCATATTTAATTTTTTTTAAATTTTTTATTTTAAAATAACTTTGATTCTTTTTTCGTTTTTAAACAAATTATTGTATTTTTAAACAAATTTTTTGATTTTAAAATAACTTCAATTTTTTAACTTTTTTTTAATAAATTGCAAATGCTTTTAAATTTTATTGAAATATTTTTCAAAATTAATAGTCATTTTTTCATATGAGCACGATATGTTTAAATAATTTTCTATTGTTATTTGCGGCAAATATATGGCAAATATATTGGCACAATATATTAAAATAACTGTCACATTGTTTATGGAAAATATATGGCAAATGAGAATGGTACGATATGTTCATATCAAAAGAAAAAAAAGTGGCACAATACAATGTGTAAGTGGCACGATATGCTGTAAAAACAAAAGGGCACCATATGCTGTCAAAAAAAAAAGGGCACGATATGTTCATCTTAAAAAAAAAAAAAAGTGGCACGATATGTTATATAAATGGCACGATATATTTGTGTCAAAAGAAAAAAAAGTGGCACGATATGTTTATATTGTTGGCACCATATGTATATGTCAAATGTTTATGTTGGCACGATATGAGTATCATATAGGCACGATATGTACATGCATATGTACATGAAAGTTGGCACGATATGGTATGATATGGCACGATATGAGTACACAATTTTTTATATAGGAGTGTGTGTATTTGGGGGAGAGTGTACACGATTTTCAAGGAAAATATTAATTACATTAATTTCAAAATTCAAAATCTTCAGATATTTTGGTTAAATTGGGTAAAAAAAAGTTTTATTATATTTATGGTTAGAAAAGAGTACCTTCTTTAAACTCCAACCACTGTTAAAAAAGCACGTCACCTAAAGGCAGATCTATGTAACATTGAGACATCATTACCTTAATAAACAAAACCAAAATGTTCCCTCCATATCACTTCAAAATCCTCCTAATCCAGTCATGCAGGCCGCAACTTTTTCACACACTTTAATCCTAAAAACACAATCATGATTATCCCCGAGCCCACTCTCAATTTACATAAATCAATTTTTCCAAGAAATCTCACATTAATTGCACCTCAAAGATCCAGAGAAATTAGCAAGCTAACTAATGATGTACTAACTCAAATCCCCAATCAACTATGTTCTCCTCTTAGGGTAGGAGTTTAGTTTCTCTCTCTTCTGAGACCCGTTCCCAGTGGGTTGTGTTAGGGTTTCTACCCTTTTCCGCCAACACCGTTATCCGCCGACACCGTTCACCCCCATCATTCCTCCATCTTTCTCCCTCATCTATTTTCTTTTTCTTCATACTTCATCCCCATCTCTGTCAACCTTTTCTCTATTGGCCCATCCTACCCTTGTCAGAGAATGTTTTGCATAGTGTCACACAAAACCCACATCCTTATGTCTCACACAACCTCACATGGGCAGCTGTCAAACTATGTCTGACTTCACTATATTCTTGTTATCTAACCAACACCTGCTCACCACCCATCCCTGTCTGACCTCAAAATCACTGCTGCCCGCACGCCCCATCCCACCTCTTTCCCCGTGCTAATAACACCTCTAACTCTGTTTTTTGTGCCTTTTTCTGTTTCATGGTGCTTTGTTGCAGGTTTTTGCAGGAATTATTCGTTCAACCCGACTACAATTGAATCAGTAGCAGACTAGTGAATGGAGGACCTATCGAAGCAGGAGACCACTGTGATAGACCTAGATGCTGATACACATTCTGTTGATCGAAATAAAACATCCGAGGGGTTTTGTTTGGCGGGAACACTTAAAACACACAAAGCCTTCAACTCCTACTACTTACTCGAGGTTATGAAGAAAGCGTGGAAACCGCGAAAGGGCTACACCGCTAGAGATTGGGGCAAAAACCTATTCTTATTCCGCTTTGACGACCCAAAAGAAAGAGAATGGGTTATCTCGAACCAACCGTGGCATTTCGAAGGCTGCCTGTTCGCCCTTAAGGCAATCGAAGGAACGGAACAACCATCCACCATTTCCATCACGGAGACACCTTTCTGGACCCGTTTCTATGACCTACCTGTCACGTGCATGAATGAGAAAGCCTTATCTATAATGGTTAAACATGTTGGTAATTTCGTCGCCTGGGACTCGGATGGAGACAACCTATTCGGTAAGTCGGCTAGAATAAAAATCGCAGTTGACATCTCTAAACCATTACTGAGGGGAATTACAATAAAAGTTAAAGGAGAATCAAAATGGATCCCCCTCAAATATGAATCCCTACCAGTTTACTGCTTTTGCTGCGGAATTATCGGTCACCATTTCCGAGCTTGTAATGACTATGACAACAATGCAGCCCAAACCCCTCTGAAGCCAAGTACGGACCATGGTTAAAAGCATCTCCCTACAAACGGCCTCGCTCGACCGCTCATACCCCTCCCACACCTCCCACAAACTCCAAAACATCCAAACAACTTATCTACCAAACTGAACTAAAACACTCACCCACACCCAAAACCCCCGAAGACCCGCCAATCGCCCACCCTCACAGAAACGACACCCCCCAATCATCCCATTATGCATCAGCAACACTTCCTAACTTTGACTCCCTCAACCTCTCCTTTCAAACCATCATCCCTAAACCGCCTCAGAACCTCAACCCATCCTCACGCATCCCAGAAACAAACCTCACTGATGTCCCTACCCAAATCCAAACAAACATGAACTCTCCATGCATGCCCACCATCTTAACCCCTTTGGAGATAACTAACACATTCCCACATCCCCACACACCGACTACCCTATCATCTGTTGTTGACACCCTTATGCCAAATTCCCAAACAACTTACACAAAACGCCCAACCCAACCACAAAGTACTGATCCCAAGAAACCTAGTACCTGGACCCGACTGCTTCAATTTAAACCTTCCCCCTCTACAAACCCTGTCACCATACCTCCAAAACAAAGAAAAAACAAAAAGCCCCAAACAGACATGGACCTTTCCCAACCCACTCCTCCAACCAAAAAGCACAAACAGGAGACTGAAAATCTGGAAAAAATGGACGAGTCTTATACGAATAACTCCAACGGCGGAGATCGCAAAGAGCGAGTCCGGGCCGAACACAATGAGTTGCCTCGGTTGGAAACTGTCGAGGGCTTGGGAACCCTCGAGGCAGTTCAAGTGCTTACACGAGACATCAAACGAAAAGATCCCACCATTGTGTTCCTTATGGAAACAAAGTTACTAAATTCAGAAATTGACAAGTTATGCGATAAACTATGTTTCTCCAATTTTTTGCGGTTGATTGCGACATGCGGAACGGGGGTCGGAGAGGTGGATTATGCTTCATGTGGAAAGAATCGATCCAGTTGACAGTCAATACCATTCTCTACATACTATAGACACTTTGATAGGCGGGCGTGGCGATTAACGAGGATATATGGATGGTGGAAGAACATTTGAAATCAAACACGTGGCAACTACTTAAATCCTTGCATGCAAACGATAACTCCCGTGGTTGTCGTTGGTGACTTTAACGAAATTCTATATCATTCGGAAAAAGTGGGGGTAGGCCAAAAGACGACATTAAAATCAAGGCTTTCGGAGAGACACATTTGTCGGATCAGTAACTTAGACGACCTCGGTTTTGACGGCTTCAAATTCACTTGGACTAATGGACAAGAAGGGCGAATAATATACAAGAGCGGCTTGATAGATGCGTGGCTAACATCTCTTGGGTGAGTCGGTTTCCTATGTATAAAATCGAACACATGGTCCGCATCTCATCGGACCATTGCCCAATATTGTTGACATGGAAGGAATCAAAGAGGCGTGACAGCCGAAGAGGAAACGGATGTTCCGTTTTGAAAAAATGTGGTTGCAAGACTCTCTTGCAAACCTTTTATCCAACAGGCATGGAACTTCCACCCAACGAGTAATTCTCCAATGAAAACAAAAGACAAAATCCAACAACTTGGTATGGCCCTTCTCGGTTGGGAAGCAACACACTTTGGTATGATTAGAAAGCAACTTGAATGCGCACGCACCCAATTGGAGAAATTCAGGCCCTACCTCCAGCAAGCAAGCATATCACTAGCTAAACAATTAGAAAAAAAGATTATGACTCTTATGCGGCGTGAAGAAACCATGTGGTTCCAACGGTCTCGGGTTAATTGGTTCAAAGACGGGGACAAAAATACGGATTCTTCCACAAGGTAGCATGTGGCGTAAGCGAAATTCTATTGATCATATATTAAACACGAGGGACGGGTTGACGACGAGAATGATATTGCGGAGGTGCTTAAACAATATTTCGAGAACCTGTTCACGCCTACTCGATTCAAATTTCACGAGGTCTGAACGCAATAAATCCTGGAATACCGAACGAGCTCCGAATCGAAAATAGGTGCACCCTTCACCGAGTCCAAATCGTTGAAGCTCTATCCAGATGCACCCCACAAAGCCCCGGGCCTGACGGTATGCCCGCTCTCTTTTTTCAACATTTTTTGGTCTTCTATTAAGAGTGATGTTGTGGCAACCATCCTTAACGTTCTTAATAACCAAGTCGACCCATCCCCTCTCAACCATACCCACATCATTCTGATACCCAAAATAAAAAATCCCTCACTCCCTAGTGATTTCAGGCCCATCAGTTTATGCAACGTGATTTTTAAAATAATTACAAAAGTCATCGCCAATAGACTCAAGGTCGCCCTTAATCATATGATCCACCCGAGCCAATCGACGCCCGTTCCGGGCGTCTCATTACAGATAATGCCCTCCTAGCCTTTGAGATCTTCCATGCAATGAAATCCAACACAGCAAAAAAAAAGGGGTCATTCGCACTCAAACTTGACATGAGCAAGGCTTATGACAGGGTTGAGTGGGAATTTACATCGAGGTTATGTTATGCTTAGGAATTCCAAATCATATTGCATCTCTTATTATCTTATTTGTGTCTCTACGGTTTCTTATTCAATTCTTACTAATGGCATCCCCTGGAAATACTTTTATCCCCACACGAGGTCTTCGCCAAGGCGATCTCTCTCCCCTACTTGTTTTTGTTCTGCGAGAGGCTTTCTCGCCCCTTATCGAAATTCGGAACAGCCGGCAGGCACATACATGGATTTAAAATCTGCAGAAGACGAGCTCGCCAATCTCTCATTTATTCTTTGCCGACGAGTATAATTTTGGACGAGCAAATGGCAACGAAATACATGAAATCAAGAATATCATCACTACGCACGGGAAGGCGTCGGGACAAGTGGTAAATTTTGAAAAATCGAAATCACTTTTAGCAAAGGGGTCGACCAAGCCAATGCTATGTCCTTTGCTAACAACCGGGAGTCAGAAAGTAGAAAAACACCATATCTACTTGGGATTGCCAACACATGTGGGCGAGATCAAAAAAGAGCATTTTTAATGCACTAATCGTGAGTTGGTAAGAAACCGAAAAACTGGAAGGCAATTACATTATCGGCAAGCAGGAAAATTAACTTTGTTAAAATCAAGTGGGCCCAAGCGATACCACGTACATTATGAGTCGCTTCCAAATCCCATCGAAATATGCCGAAAAATTAACTCCTTGATGGCAAATTTTTGGTGGGGGCAAAGGGGAAGAAAGGAAAATACATTGGTTAAAGTGGCAATTGCTATGCAAGTCGAAGGATGAAGGAGGCTTGGGATTAGGAACTGTCCATTTTTAACAAAGCCATGCTCGCAAAAACAAGGGTGGAGATTGTTACAAAATGATAACTCTTTACTCGCCCAAACGTTAAAAGCTCGATACTACCCAAACGGTGATTTTCTAACTGCTACAATTGGATATAACCCCAGTTTTACCTGGCGAAGCATTGTAACAGGAAGAGATATCATCAAAAAGGGTTCTAGAAAGCTTGTTGGAAATGGAAACTCTATTCGCATATGGGGTGATCCTTGGCTACCATCCACCCATAATTTCTATCCCAGCTTACCAGTAGGCGAAGGTCAGGAAGACATGCTGGTTCGTGATCTAATGTTGGTAGACACCCCGAAATGGAATGATGACTTGATAAGGAATATTTTCACGCATGAGGAAGCCCGATTAATTCTGAGTATCCCCTTGAGAAATTACTGGTGCGAGGACAGATGGACATGGCATTTCACGGCTAACGGACAGTACAGCGTCAAATCCGGCTATAAGGTAGGGTGGACTTTGGAGACTCACCTCACTAACAGGCCATCGACATCAGGAGACTCTTCCCCTATTTGGAAATGGGTATGGCAGCTTCCTATACCTCCTAAGGTCCAGGTTTTCATATGGAAAATGCTACATAATGCACTACCCGTTCGAGCCGCGTTATCTAAGCGTAAGGCAGTCCCCAACCCATATTGTCTACGATGTGGTGAAGAGATCGAGACGGTGGAACATGCGCTGCGAGACTGCCCCTGGAGCTCATTTTTTTGGCGCGCGTCACCACTTCGACTCGACCCGGCTTTAATTATTTCATCGGCGTCTATGGCTGACCTGACACACGAATTGACAAAAAACAAAAATGAAGATCGGGATGCTCTGTTTGCCATGCTTTTGTGGACCATATGGTATGCGAGAAACATGCGTACGTTCCAAGACAAAGAAATCTCCCATAATGAGTGCTTCGCACTAGCCTTGAAGTGCTTACATGAATATCAAGCTGTCCGGGATGATGATAAGGGTGCGCGGGAGAAAGTCAGGGTGCATCAGTGGCAACGTCCAAAGGAAGGGACTGTCAAGATCAACACGGATGCCTCGATCATCAAAGGAGAAGGTTCAAGTATAGGAGTGGCAATACGAACACACAACGGGGAAGTATTAAAGGTACTTTCAAAACGGTACGACCAGGAATTCGCCGTTGACATCATGGAAGCCATTGCATGCCGGGAAGGGTTAAAGATAGCTACGGAGCTACACCTCGAGTGTGTCGAGGTGGAAACGGACTGCCTAATAATAGCCCATGCATACCATCAACGGCAAACGAACCTCACATACCTTGGAAGGGTGATCGACGACATACGAGAGCTCAGTGCACATTTCACCTGTTGTACCTTGCGCTACATTCCAAGAATAGCCAATAGGATGGCACACCACTTAGCTAAATTTGCATTTTCTCTTTCTGGTTGTAATTTGTATTATGGTGCATTTCCATCCGAACTGAATCATCTTATTCCTGTGGATGAGAGACTCTGTTAAGTTTTAATATATTCACTTGTTTCCCTCAAAAAAAAAAAAAAGATCCAGAGAAATTATGAACAAGAAACAAAAGACAAAGCAGCTTCAAAATAAAGGATGCAGGGCATTATGCTGTAGTAATTGTAGGCTAAGTGTGTCATCATCGGAAGAATCCGAAGTTTCGGACAGGTTTCAATTTCATTCGATCTCCAGCATCGCACACGCAATGGTCCAAGAAAGGCTGGACCAGATGATCAGAGAGAAGGGAAGAAAGGGCGATCAGACGGTCGAGGCGCGACGATACCAAATTCGTCGTGATGGTGGCGATGGAGAAATCATCGTACGATCCTAGAGAGGATTTTAGAGAATCAATGGTGGAGATGATAGCGGCAAATAAGATTCGCGAGGCGAAGGATTTGCGACGACTTTTGAATTATTACGTGACGATGAATTCGGAGGAGTTTAGAGGGGTTATACTTGAGGTATTTCATGATGTTTGTACTGATTTGTTTATGTATTGTAAAAGATAATTATTTGGAGTCTCTTTTTTTAATTCGGAGTACATATATAGTTTTTTGTCTGGACATATAGGTTTGGATGTAGTTCTGTCGTGGTTTTTTCTTGCAGGAAGAATTGAGTAACCAAAGAGATGACCAGGTGACTAGTGAGCTTGATGCCCAATAGATTAAGGGCAAAATAGAGGGGGGGAACCTAACCTGATATTGATCCTAATTAAGGAAAATTTGGTTTTATCTTTCAAAATTATAAATAACCCGTGATTTGTATTCAATTAATAGGTACTCCTCTTGAGGGTAGGGATATTAATGGGTTTGGGTCCTACCTCTAACTGAACCAAACCCACCACAATTGGGGTGGATTTGGGGCATGTATATGGGTTTGGGTGGGGCAATAGTTGACCCAACCCTGACCTAACCCATATAATTACCACATGTATAGATTGTATATATTGTTGTTCTAGAATTCTTGATTTATCTACTTTGTTGGTGTTTATTATATAATTCCTACAAATTATATAAATATTATATGGCACAATTTTTTTGTAGCAATATTATGATCAAAAATCATATAAAGATGGCCAATTATATAAAGTTAACGGGCGTACGGATCTTACCCGCTAAATATGGGTATAAGTTGGGGCAGGTCTGGGTCTAAAGTGAGGTGGTCGAGGCAATCTAGGTCTTGTGTATTTCTAATGGATTGTGTCTCGGGTTTAGACGAATCCGACCCAGACCCGACCAGTTGATATCCCTGCTTGTGGGTGTACTTTGTCAAAAAGAAACAACCTTCAATATTGTAATTTTAAAAGATGGTTTAGTTTTATAATAATTAGACTCAACCTCAAGGTAATTTTTGTAATTAACCCATAAGTTCAACATGATTCAACTCGCCATTGTCTGGAGAAGACAGTCAAATATGATCTCTTATTAAACCATTGCATCTGTAATTGTATCTTGAACCTGAAGTATCATATTTGAGCAACCATACCCTTATTTTTGGTGGGGTTCTACGATAGCAAGAAACTTTGAACAGACAAAATGAAAACAGACAAATTGATTGAAAAGACAAGATACACTGAGCGATCACTCCTCATTATTTAATACATGCCCCAAACAAAGGAGTGATGATTGTAAACTGAAAACCAGTAATGTCTTAAGCAGTCAAAAGAGAGCTGCCTTCTTTGATGAGCACAAATATACCGTCTCCATCTCCTCTTGAAACACGAAGGTCATCATCGAGGTATGTTGTGAGCAGCCATGACTCGGCTTTCGGGTGGGAGATTGGAAACTTCAATGGTGGTTGGCTAGAAATTTTCTTGGCAACAGAGGCAGCAGTGTCCTGGACAGAGGTGATCAAACTTTTGAAGGGCGTGAGATCAATCTTTTGTCCCACAAATTCTATAGTTTCTGGCAATTCGATGGAATCTGTCAACTGGGGTGTCCCAATGACGCCCTCTTGAAACTTAATCTGAAAACTCAAAAAATAAATGGATAAGCGTTTTAACTAAGGTTGTTGACCTGGGAACCCATCAGTCTTACCCATTCCAGGACTTTGTACTCAAGAAAATAAATATTTTACAATAGCTCTGAAACAATAGGAGGTCTTATATGAGACCGTCTCATGAATCAAAACTAATGAGACGAATTCTAAAACATTGAAAAATATGGATTATTTTTATATCTGAATATAGAATCCGTCTCATTGATCATATTAATGAGACCGTCTCATACAAGGTTTTGAGTTTGTGTTGAAATAAACACAAACTTTAAGGGGTATATGTAATTTATATGATAACTGAAATTTTGATTTTTAATTTTTGTAATTACGATAACCCTCCGGAGTAGTTATTGTAATTATCCCTAGATTAATTTTTCATTGCAAGATATTTACCAATGAATCTATAGATAACAGAGGATTAATAGCACGAGTAGAAGGAAAAACCTGCACACGTTTGGGACTTCGAACTTCAAATGTAGCATTGGTAGAAAATGAAGTGGTTGCCAATGGTCCAGCAAACTGGACTGAGTTCTGGACTGTGAATTCCTCCGAGTCAATGGTCTGCGATAGCTCCGCAATTTTCACCAATGGCAGAACTCCATCGCTTGATAACAAAGGAAACAAACCCACACATGTTGTGTACCTGCAATGCTCAATTGAAAAAACAAAGGAATAATCACTGGCTGCAATCTAGAATCTTCGAGATGGTATTGTTTAGAATTTGAAATCATAGTAGAGCTCTAAAAAATCTCCCAAATTTCCCATGCCATATTTTTCTCCTGTCATAGACTTTTATGCACCTCTAACTAGTTTTACAAACTTGCACAACATTTGAAAAACGAACCAACTTATTCAATATTCGATTCGAGATCTATAGTTAAAAACTTATGTGAGATCGGTTCGTTAATTAACATAACGAACCAAGTTTGAATATATTTTTGGTTCCAAAAGATGTAAAGTTTGGCTAGAGCGTGACTCGATTAGTAAAAGAACATAAAATATGTGTAAAAATATCAAACTACTCGAACTCGATTCGTATTCTGCTCTCGTTTGAGCTCAATTCGATTAATAATCAAACCAAGTTCAAACACAATTTTTTAAGATCGATTAAAATCCAAACAAGCTTGAAAAGTACTACGTTCGGCTCGACTTGACTAATTTGTACCCCTAGTGATTGAGATCCAAACAAAACATTTTAAAATTACGCTCGATAAACTCACAGAAGCCAAATTAGCAAATGTCAAATTCACCATTCAAAGAAACAATAACAATCAAATCACCAATCGGAACTTACGCAAGAATCCATTTCCCATTGAGTAGGGGCAAAGCCTCAGTCGGAGCAGGAGTCGGGTTTTGTGCCTCGAGCTGCGAGATGAGCTCCACAATATCCGCTCTGGTTTCAGTAGAGACGTGCAATCCCCTGTTTGTTCCAGAGAAAGAGTCCACCAATTGCTTCTTAAATAAATCGATTCCCGATAGTTCCTTCTCCAGAACCGCCACCGACGGAGCTTCGGACTCATCTTCGCCCGCCGCACGCACAGCGAAATTCTTCTTCAGCTTCGTAGATTTCGTGATCGAAATAGCAGGAAAATCGATCCGATTAACGATAGAATGAGATGAACTCGGGATCAATTTTGAGTTGGGAGATGAGTTTTGGAAGGTTTTAAATGTTAACTGACTAACAGAAGCCATTGACGCCATTTTTGTTGAGGTTGAAACGATTGAATATTGGGATATTTGCAGAGGTTTTCCACAATAAGAAATGAAGTGAGGTGGTGATACAGAGGGTTGAATTCTGACCAATTTAAAGAACTTGTTAAATAGCTGAAAAGACGGTGTTACCCTCCCTGCATGCATTCATTAATTCTTGTTAGGTGCTGGGGCTATTGTGGGCTTTCAAGTTTCACATCATTTCTTCATATTTCTTCTTTTGGCGAAATTACAAAACTAGTCCTGTAATTTTTAAAGTTGTAGTTACAGTCCTATGATAATTTTGCCCCTCAGCAAAACTAGCAATTTTTATTCTGTAATTTTTAGGATTTGACAATTTTATTCTTATATGTTTTAGTTGTGGTAATTTTAATCATATTAGTCAAAAGAACCCAATTTTGGTCATTTGTTAAGTGTTTTTATTTTTCCATAATTATAAAATAATACACGTGGAACTTATATTTCGGATTTTGATTTGAACTTATATTACTAAAATTCTTCTCTCATTAATCATATATAAATATATAATATAAATGATAAATAAATTCAACTCATAAGTAATAAAATATAGGCTTATATACTATTTTCTACTTGATCGTATATATTGAATATTTTGGCTATAAAAAGATTTTAGAAATAAGTAAATTATTGAAATAGTCCTTAGGACCAAATTTGCACCGACTTAAAATTTATATTACAAAACTGCACAAATCTAAAATTTACGGGACAAAAATTGTCATAAAAGCAAAGGACATAGAACTAAAATTGTAATTTCAAAAGTTAGGGGATTAATACTGCAAAATCCATATAGATCCATGACTATTTTGCATTTTTCAATTCTCCATTTTGTACTTTTCCGAACGTTTATTTTATTGTTTAATTTTAATAATTTAAATGTTCAGGTTTCGGCCTTCGGAGAACGTGGTATTAACTATGAGTTACACTTGGTTTCTTATAACATTTGTTTTGGCATATATTTAATATTTTGCAGTAAGATATGATATCACTATGAAGTTGCCTAATGAATTGATTAATTTAAACGTGCATCGTGATGGTGAGCTGTCCAGTTGACTAATTCTTAATAATCGTGATATTATGATAGGATATAATTTAAGTTTTTCGAAGCACAAAAACTTAAATTTCACACCAACAGTTTCTGATAAATCTAATATACAGATAAAAAAATAATCCCCATGTGAATCGGCCAAATTTTGATTGAAAGTGCAATCAATCGCTAATACAACAAAAATCCTAAGTATTTCTACCCATTAAGTTTGATTTGATTCTTTATAATCTAATGTAATCGTTTAATTTAAAATTTCGTTTGTCTCCCATCATTTACTTTGTTTGAAAGGTAGCTTATATATTTGGTATTATATATATTTTTATTTTGTATTGATTAATAAAAATATAATAGTTGATGTCAAAATAAAAAAATACAACATTTATTTTTTAAAATAGAAATGTCATCATTATTTTTTATACTTCCATGTGTTCATTAAAGCGTTAAATAACTTTTTTAGGGAAAAAGGGTTACAAAACTTACATTATCCACACAGTGTGTTAATTAATTGTATATGTTTTATCACGAGACATAAAAACTTTTAAATATAAATTATAACCATAATCTTACTGAAAAAGTTATTAAATACCTATATTATATTTTACATGTTAAGTCTAATAACTAGCTCTAGTATTTTTAAGAAAAAATCGATTATATGTGTAAGATTGTTGTGCATATTTAAGAGAACAAATGTACGAATTTAAATGAAAACGTAATAGCAAGAGAAGCCAGTCCGCATCACACCAGTATAAATAACTCTTATGACGGTAATGATCTTGTCGCCAAATTGGTTACAAGTGAGGTAATATTTGACTTCTCTATGAGAGGTCAAAAGTTCGATCTCCTGAGACATAATAGTTGTACAATTAATATTTAGGGTTTTAAGCAGAGACTATTTCCTCAATAATATATTGTCATGTGGGAACATAAAATCTCGGTTATCAAAAAAATAAACTCTTATGGCTTCACAAAGCACGTGAAATTGTCAATATTTTTTCAAGTAAACGAGTACGGGTAATATTGTGAACCAAATCGCCTCATTAATAATGGTACCAATAGCAGAAATGGAGACACCCAATTCATCATAACGTGAAATTTTACTATATTTAAATAATGGTGTTAAATGTGCCCAATTTCCACGGTATAGCCATGTGATCGTACGGTTTCCACAAAAATAAAATAAAATAAAAGTATAAAACTCAAGATTCAATAAAATTATATAGACTTCAATAAAATTATGAAATTATTACAATGAGTTAATCAATTTAAACTTGCAGTGTAGGGTTGACAATGGGTCCGATAAGACTAGAGCCCGAACCAAACCCATTTCATTTGGAGCAAGTATGAGTCCATAAATGAGTATGGAGCGGGTAATGAGTATTTATTTTTAGACTCGAACGGGTATGTATCGGGTAGCGGGTATGGTAGGACTCGACCCATACCTGATCCATATTATTATATTTTTTAGTTTACATATAGAGTGTATATATTGTTGTTCAAGTACTCTTGATTTATATATGTTGGTGTTTAATTATTTCATAATTCACATAATATCTACAAAATTATATAAATATCATAAATTTTGAGCGCACTATTTTGAGTAAAAATCTTACAATTTTGGCCAAATATATAATGTTTGTAGGTCTAACGGTTCATACCCGTTAGAAGTGGGTATGGGTCGGGTCATACGTATGAGTCTAAAATGAGACGGGTTAGGGCGGATATGTGTATTGCATTTTCGGGTCCAGGATGGACCCGACCTATTGACATCTCTATTGCAACATCAATGGTGCTTATGGGACACTTGTCCATTTCCCTTGCTTTTCATAATGATTAGATAAAAAAATTACATAAAGATATTTTCTCAAGTTAAATAATTTAATTTAGATCTGGAAATTCAGGTTTTTTAACTGAATATTGTGTTTGTCAAGAATTGTTATACAATTTGGTGGATTTGGGAACTTTAAAATATCTAAAGTGAATCGTAGATACAATCATTTTTTTTTAAATCTGAAACCCAGTCGTTATTTGAATCCACAACTAGGATTTGTTTCTATTAAAAAAGCATATTCCAATCGTGTTTTGAATTCACAACTGGATTTAAAGTCAAAAACTTTGTGAGTGTGGTAATTTTATTTTTCAATCAATGTGGCTTAATTCATGGTGGTCCTAAAAACAAATTTCTCATGGCATTGATTTATTATATTAATCTTTTTTCCAACAAAAGTGATGTAAAAAAAACTGGGACCTCAAAACTGAGTCTAGCTAGCTAAGCTCAGTGATTGATATGCATGACTACATTATAAAAAAGAAGGAAATTTCTTGTGTCAAAGAAAAAAGAATGCAAATTCTGATTTTTTAAAATAAGAAAAACATTTTGTTAGTTTATACTTTTTCTTGCTACTGTCCAATAAAGAAGATGAAAATGAATCTTATTTTAAGGGACAGATGAAATGAATCCAAATAGAAGTTTTGAATTTTTTTATATAAGATAGAATAATTCAATTGATTGTAGTACTTTGGAACAATATGTAACCTTTTATTATAAATTTAAAATGCACCAAGACCTTTTTGGCTAAATTATGAGCTAGCGTATTAGCATTTCTACGAGTAAAAGTAATCGCGAACGAAGAGAAGTCACGCCAATAGACCGAATATCTTTCATGATAGCCCCAAGGTATGAGAGATCCAATGGTGACGGTTATGAGCTTGAACAACTTGCATGTCATCCGTTTCGGTGGATGTGATCGAGATGAAGATCCGTGCTAGAAGTAGTCCCTCTCGGCAAGCCAACGTCAAAGAATTTCCACGGAGTAATCCACCGTAAGACGCTTTGAAACCGTGTGCATAATGCTACTGTGTGATTTCGTATCACGACTCCAAGTCCGCTTCCCACATTTTTCACCACTGAGGCATCCGTATTGATTTTAACATATCCTTCCGCAGGGGGTGTCCAGCTTACGTGTTGGGGTATTGTTGTTTCTTTGCACGACCTACTTTTGTTATTTTTAGAAAGTCGCCCAAGCACCTCAAAGCTATATCAAAACATTGCACATGAGAGAGTTCTTTATCTTGGAATATCAGGACGTTTCGGGCATGCCATAGGATCCACAATAGCACAGCAAAAAGGCACTCTACAGCCTTGTTATCCATTTTCGAGATCACCACAAGCATATCGGCAATAGAGGTTGTAGTGGTATGCAAAAGTGTGTCCAACCGTATCGGCGAGGCAGTGTGTGTTCGATCACTCTATAGCCGTTCCGCATCATTGGCAATAGGGGTTACTGTCCGTAGATCTTCTATGAAGTGCCGCCCTCACAGGGAGTCTTCCGTGAGCTGTCTTCCAAAGAAAAACCTGGACTTTAGGTGGGACATCAAGGTTCCAAATCCACTTCCATAAAGGTGATGGTGGCCCAGATTGACCCGGATGGCTCAGGGTTTGGGTACTCAATGATAATGCAATTCTATAACCCGACTTCACGCTGTATTTACCGTTACCAGAATAATGCCATGCAATTTTATCCTTACACCCCACGTGGAGGAGAGGAATCCTCATAATCTCATGAGCAATATGGTCTGGCATAATCTGATGGACTTTTTCAGCATCCCACTCCATCCCATCATTATTTATAAGGTTCCTTACTCTCATGTCTTGAGGCCAATTACCATTTGGGCCTTGTACTCGAAAATCTCTTTCCGTAATCAGCCATGGGTCTTGCCATGCCCTCACCTGCTCTCCATTCCCAATGACCCATCTAATACCCTTCCTCGGATAATATTCTACCGCCACAATGCTTCGCCATGTGTAATCGGGGATGTAGCCAATTGTGGCATTTAGGAAATCGATTCGGGTAGTAGCAGGCTTTGAGGATCGAGCGAAAGTGAGTCGTCATCTGAATTAACCGCCAACCCTGTTTCGCAAGCATAGCCAAATTAAAAGCCGTCAAATCCGAAATCCAAGCCCTCTGTGCAATTTGGGTTGAGCAAGTGTTTGCCATGGGAGCCAATGAATCCCTTCTCCTTATTTTTGTCCCCACCAAAAGTTTGATATTAGAGAATTCATTTGGTGACAAATATCCTGTGGCGATTGAGCGGCTCATGACGCACGTAGGTATCGCTGTGCCACACTCTTGAGTAGAACCAATTTCCGATTGTTAATAACATAATCGATTTCCATTTTTTAATTTTTTCCTTACTCGGTCAACAAAGGCACGAAAAATCAATTTTTGGATCGCCCACATGAAGCGGGGAGGCCCAAGTAAATTAGGTGCTTATCAACGGGTTGTACTCCTTGTAATTCGCAAGTCTACTATTGTCGATCCTCGAACCCCTTTGCTAAATGTGATTTCCGACTTATCAAAATTAACCACTTGTCCCGACGCCTCCCCATAGATTGTGATAATATTTTTTATTTCGTGGACCTCCTCCTCATTTGCCCTCCCGAAGATAATACTATCACAACGAAGAATAGGTGGGAAATTGGTGGTGCCCTTCGCATAGTTTAGCTCCATGTATCTTCCCGATAAATTCCGATCTCCGATTAGTGTTGAAAAAGCACGCACGAGAATAAAAATAAATAGGGTGATAGAGGTCTCCTTGACGGAGTCCTCACAGAGGGTCGAAAAGCAGATCCGGGAATACCATTAGTAATCACGAGTAAGATACCGTAGACACACAACGCATGATAAGCCCAACGAAATTATGAGGAGACCAATTTTACACGTGATGCTCAAGGAAAGCCCATTCAACCCGATCATAAGCCTTGCTCATATCCGGTTTAAGGGCAAAATTATAAACTTAATCCTATTGAAAAAGTTATTAAATACCTATATTATATTTTACATGTTAAGTCTAATAACTAGCTCTAGTATTTTTAAGAAAAAAATCGATCATATATGTAAGATTGTGCATATTTAAGAGAACAAATGTACGAATTCAAATGAAAACGTAATAGCAAGAGAAGCCAATCCATATCACACCAGTGCAAATAACCCTTATGACGCTAATGATTTTGTAGCCAAATTGGTTACAAGAGCTAAATTAAATATTTGTTTTTTATATTTTAAAACAATCTGGCCAATAGCATCAGATGGTATTTATCCTCAGATTCTTGAAATTTAATCCCAGATTTATATATTTGAATTTTTAATTTAAAGTTGTGACCCCAAAATTTAATATTTGAAATTTATATTTTAAAAAAAAATTGCCCAATAATATCATATGATTTTTACCTCGAATTAACCCTAAGTTAAAATATTTGAATTTTTAATTTAAAGTTTTGCCCATTATATATCTAGAAATCTTTGGGGTATAATTCCAAATTATAATTATTTTATCTGAACTAAACAAATATAAAGAAATAGAAAAAGAAAAATGTACAAATGTTACATTTTTAAATTGTTTTTATTAACTTTTAAATTTTGATTGTTAATTTCAGATCCAAATTATTTAACTTGAAATAATTTTTTATGTAAATAGTTATTTATCTAAACAGTTTTTTGTAAATAGTTATTTATCTAAACAGTTTGTGTTCAAGGCGGAGCTAGGAATAAAAATGGGGTAGACCGATCACGAAAATCACATAAATTATAATTAATTTAAAAAAATTAGTGTTAGTGTTTTTTAAAAAAATATGGTATAGGGGGGGTTGCCCCTCTGCAACCGCCCTTGTTTGTGTTATTATCTAATTGGAATAAAAATAATGAAAGAAATAGACAAGTGTCACTTGTTGAATGGACAAATTTTTTAAAAATATAAAAATCAAATATTTAAATTTGGTGGCAAAACTTGAATCCAAAATTTACCTTAAATAGTGAAATGTGATTATGCGTATATTGTACTTTAAATATAAAATTCAAATATTTAATTTTGAGGGTAAAGTTCCATATCCAAATTAAATTATTTAATTTGAGAAAATATCTTTATGTAAATATTTTTTTATCTAAACCTTTTGTTTATTATATAAATGAAATAAAAATAATGAAAAGCACATTAAAAAAAATGAAAAGCAAGCGGAAATGGACAAGTGTCACATAAGCAGTGCAGTCGGGTAGTACCCGATTGCTCTAATCACCCTGTGTGTTATAGTTTACTAAATTAAAATTATAATTGTAATATCCCAATTTTTTTTTAAAAGTAAATGATAATTAGAACACTTAAATATCAATATTATTATTATCTTTATTAGACTAATAATTATCAATAATATTATGTGTATCCTTTTTTAATAAAATTATATACAAGTTGGATTTATTATGTTTTTATCATTATCTTTATTATAATAATTATCAATATTATAATTAATATTTAACTTAGTGGTTTATGTAGGGGTTATTTGGCCTTTTAGGGGATAAATTAGGGGTTAGTATTTTTAGGGGCTAAATTTAAGTTTAGGGAGTAGGATTAATTAGTATATATATGTATAACTTCATACACAATTACTTCTACACCAAATCTCAAATAATTATAAGATATTTATATTTTTATACTTATTATTTATGTTTCTTATGTATATATATATGTATATATATATATATATATATATATAATTTCAATTCACAAGCCTTCTTTCAATATTTTATTTTTACAAATTATTTTATTAATTAGTTCAATTTATTAAAATCACATTTTAATTATATATATTTATTTAACGTAGAAAACGAAGGGGGACGAGGACTTGGACTTTTATTGTTTATTTTCTACATCGAATATCGGTGATTATTAAGGTAGAGATTTCTATATTATTTGTCTTTATTTAATGTTTCATGTTTGTACTTCATTGATTGCAATATATGTCAAGAGGAAATAAATTCATATAAGCTAGGGGCTATGAAAAGGGTAAAGGGATCAAACGTATCTTCGGGGGTGAACCCGCAATGCTATATCTGGGCCGCGAGTTAGAAAAAAGAGGAATGAATGAATTTATTGTTGTAATTATGTGAATGCTTTTCATGTTATATTAAATATTGACAAATATATCCCTCTTGGCGAGATGAAGCTCCCTATCATTATCATGACTTTCGAGGTTGAGGAATCCTACATTTGAAGATATGATGTTGTGAATGGTGGAATAAATCATGTTATATTTATATTTTAAATAATTATGATCGAACTAAATTTTGGATTTATGCCTTTTAATTTTTTTCGAGTTATGCTTGGAATAATTTTTGGATATTTAATTTGGAAGAATTATTATTATTATTATTATTATTATTATTATTATTATTATTATTATATGTTATTTTTAAGAATTAAAAATTCTAAATCAACTTTTTTATAATTATTTGGATAACTTTAATTTATAAATTTGTGTTTTCTTAATAATATTTTAGAATACTTTAATCCGATTAAATTGGGTCGTTACAAAAATCGTGAAATTATATTAAGTTTTTCGAAGCACAAAAACAGAAGGGAAATTTGGAAAACTTTCCCTCCATACGTGGGTATTTTTGAACTGAAGTATCTTGAATTATCTTGAACCTGAAGTATCATATTTGAGCAACCATGCATACGCTTATTTCTGGTGGGGTCCTACGATAGCAAGAAATTTGAGCAGGAAAAAAAAAAGAAAACAACCAATAAATTGAAAAGACAAAGCAACCTATTATGAATACTGGTATTTCCTGATTTATTGGATATATATACTCAGCACTACACACACACTGAACGATCCCACCTTATTATTTAATACATGCCCCAAACAAAGGAGTGATGATGACAGTAAGCTGAAAATCAGCAATGTCTTAAAGGTCAAAAGAGGGCTGCCTTCTTTAATGAGCACAAATATACCATCTCCATCTCCTCTTGAAATACGAAGGTCATCATCGAGGTATGTTGTGAGCAACCATGACTCGGCTTTCGGGTGGGAGATTGGAAACTTCAATGGTGGTTGGCTAGAAATCGTCTTGGCAACAGAGGCAGCGGTGTTCTGGACATAGGTGATCAAACTTTTGAAGGGCGTGAGATCAATATTATGTCCCACAATTTCTATAGTTTCTGGCAATTCGATGGAATCTGTCAACTGGGGTGTCCCAATGACGCCCTCTTGAAACTTAATCTGCAAACTCAAAAATAAAGCATAAACGTTTTAACTAAGGACGTTATACTCAAGATTTTTTTTTGAAAGAAATATAAGAAATTTTTATTAAAACTTAACGAAATATTTATTACATTAGTAATCTCTTTTTGGGAGGAGAATACTTGTTTAGTTATTATTGAGGCTTGCACTCGAAAATCCATAAAATTAAAAAATTCAGCTAATACAAATTTTCACTCAGAATTTATTATAAGAAAACTAAGGGAAATATTCGATCTCCTTAGCTTCCTTCAATTCCTGTTATTTATAGAGGTAATTCCGGATTTCAAAGGCGAACATCAAATTTTGTTGAAATGTAAGACGTTACTGAATTTTAAGGCGTATATGTAATTTAAATGATAACTGAATTTTTTATTTTTATTATTGTAATTACGATAACCCTCCGGAGTAGTTATTGTAATTATCCCTAGATTAATTTTTCATTGCAAGATATTTACCAATGAATCCATAAATAACAGAGGATTAATAGTAGAATTAGAAGGAAAAACCTGCACAAGCTTGGGACTTTGAATTTCAAACGTAGCATTGGTAGAAAATGAAGTGGTTGCCAATGGTCCAGCAAACTGGACTGAGTTCTGGACTGTGAATTCCGCCGAGTCGATGGTTTGCGATAGCTCTGCAATTTTCACCAATGGTAGACCTTCGCTTGATAACAAAGGAAACAAACCCACATATGTTGTGTACCTGCAGTGCTCAATTGAAAAAAAACAAAGGAATAATCAGTAGCTGCAATCTAGAATCTTTGAGATCGTATGGTTTAGGATTTGAAATCATAGCATCCAGAATAGAGCTCTAAAAAACTCCCAAATTTCCCATGACATATTTTCCTCATGTTATAGGCTTGTATGCAGCTATACCCAGTTTTACAAACTTGCACTACAAGCACAACTGAATAACGAAAAAAGGTTATTCGATACTCTGACTCGAGATCAATCGTTAAAAACTTGTTTGAGTTCGGTTCGTTTAATTAAAATTACAAATCAAGTTTGAACATATTTTTCGTTCGAAAAGATGTAAAATTCGACTAGAACTCAACTTACTTATTAAAACAAATAAAATATATGTAAAAATATGAAGCTATTCGAACACGATTCGTGTTCGACTCAACTAGAGCACGTTCGAGATCGATTCGATTAATAACCAAACCAAACTCAAACACAATTTTGAAGCTCCATTAAAATCCAAAGAAGCTCGAATAGTAGTATGTTTGGCTCAACTTAGACTCATTTGCAAAATAACGTCGAAGTACTAAATGCTAGTTATTGAGATCCAAACAAAAAATTTACAAAATTACGCTCGATAAACTCACAAAAATTAAATTAGCAATTGTCAAATTCACCATTCTAAGAAACAATAACAATCAAATCTCCAATCAGAACTTACGCGAGAATCCATTTCCCATTGAGTAGGGGTAAAGCCTCATTCGGAGCAGGAGTCGGGTTTTGGGCCTCGAGATGCGAGATGAGCTCATTAATTTCCGTCCTGGTTTTACTAGAGACGTACAATCCCCTGTTTGTTCCAGAGAAAGAGTCCACCAATTGCTTTTTCAATAAATCGATTTCCGATAGTTCCTTCTCCGGAACCGCCTCCGATGGTTTCTCTTCCAGTGGAGCTTCAGGCTCAGGGACCGGCTCATCTTCGCCCGCCGCCCGCACAGCGAAATTCTTCTTCAGCTTTGTAGATTTCGTGATCGAAATAGCAGCAAAATTGATCCGATTAACGAGAGAATGAGATGAACTCGGGATCAGTTTTGAGTTGGGAGATGAGTTTTGGAAAGTTTTAAATGTAAACTGACTAACAGAAGCCATTGAAGCCATTTTTGTTGAGGTTGAAACGATTGAATATTGGGGGTTTTGCAGAGGTTTTTCCACAATAAGAAATGAAGTGAGGTGGTGATAGAGTGTTGAACTCTGATCAATTTATGGAACTCAGTATATAGCTGAAAAGACGGTGTTACCCTCACTGCCTGCATTCATTTAATATTATTTTTTGGATCATTAGGTGCTGCCTGCTGGGGCTAATGTAGGCTTTCACCTCATTTTTTCATATTTCTACTTTTGGGAAAATTGCAAAATTAGACATATATTTATAAGTGTGTTGTAAAATTAGTCCCGTAACATTTTAAGTTACAATTTTAGTCATATGATAATTTTGCCCCTCAAGAGAAACATCTAGGGATGACAATAGGTTCGGGTAAGACTGGACCCCAACCAGACCCGCCTCATTTGGGGCGGGTATGGGTCCAATAAATGGGTATGAAGCGGGTAATAGGTATTGAGTTTTAGACCCAGGGGGTGTGGGCCGGGTAACGGGTATGGTAATATCTAAAAAATTATATAAATAGCATAAATTTTGAGTGCACTTTTTTAAAATCGTAAAAGATTGGCCAAATATATGAAGTTGACGGGTCTAATGGGTCTTACCCACAAGACACGGGGTATGAGTCGGGTCGTGTATGGGTCAAGATGAGGCGAGACTGGTATTGCTATTGTATTTTCTTAACAGGTCGAGTCTCGGATCCAGTCGGATCCGACCCAGACCCGACCCATTGACATCCCTAGATACATCTCTCTCTCTAACACTTTTTTCTCTCCTTTCTCTCTACCAATAAAAAAAATAAAACTCTAACCCAAAATCCATTTCCCTCCCTATCCCCATCTCAGCCGCCAGTGACGGAGCTACGACCCCCGTAACGGGGGCACGTGCCCCCGTTGGCTTTTGCCTTTTTTTTTTTAATTTTATTTTTTCTGTTAAAATTGTTTGTATAATATTATCTCTCAATTATAATTTATAAAATATTAATAATATAATAACATTATAATATTATAAATTAAAAAATATTATATTATATTATTAAAAAAAGTGTTAATAGTGTTATATAACATTATTAGTATCATATATTTTTTTAAAAAATTACATATTAATTGCGTTAAAAAAATAAAATGTGCCTCCATTTATTATTTTTGATATAGCTTATAATTTTATTTATTGTGTGCCCCCATCATAAGAAATTTCTGGATCCGTCCCTGTCAGCCGCCCCCCTCCCTCTCCATGTTTCCTGCTGGAGGGCCAATGATGGCGGTCCCTTAGGTGGTCGAAATTTTAGTTCCAGGGTGAAAGCGGATCGGAGCTTTACGGAGGTGTTTCAGAGCTGAGTAGACGATGGGCTGCAGCAGTAGATTTGGGTGAGGGAGATGCATTTTTCTTTTTTCTTTTTTGTTCTTTTTCTCGTTTTTAACTATATATTGTTGTATTTTTTTAAATCTTTGTTTTGCGTAGGTTGTTCATTATTTTTTGTCTTGCAATGCGTGATGTAGCTCGTGCCCGGATTGTTTATTGTGGGTCTCCCTTGCGGTGCCTATTCCTCCTTTTGGGGTGGTTTAGTCTCCGGTTGGAGTGCGTATTTTTTTTTATTTTGTTGTTTTTTGTTTGTTTTTCTTTGATTCGTGTTTTGCTCCCTCAATAAGTGATTAATTTCATTTTATTCGAGCTTTTTCCCTTGACATAAATGTTTGTTCAAGGTGACCCTTTTACCAGTTGGCAGTGTAATTTTGTTCTCTATTTTTAATATATAAGCTATCATTTCGAAAAAAAAAAGATAATTTTGGCCCTCAGCAAAAATAATAATTTTAATTTTATAATTTTTAGGATTTGACAATTTTATCCTTATATGTTTTAGTTGTGGTAATTTCACTCATAGCAGTAAGAAAAAACCCAATTTTGCCAATTTTTACTTGTTTTTCTTTTTCCACAACTAGAAAATAATACATGTAGAACACAAGACCATATCATTTATCTCTTAGCGAGTTCAGTTCATCATTAATCTAAGCCCTTAAGGGAATCCCTTAAGTCTTCGAAACCGTGGACTCGGATTTTGATTTGGAGTTATAATTCTAAAATTTTTCTCTCATTAGGCATATATAATATAAATGTAAATAATTTATCTAAAAGTAATAAAATATAGGCTCATATACTATTTTCTATTTGGTAGTAGATATATTGAATATTTTGACAATAAGGATATTTTAGGAATAAGTAAAATATTGAAATACATAGGACCAAAAATGTAATTTTATGGGAATAAAATTGCACAAATCTAAAATTTATTTGACCTAAATTGTCATAAAAGAAACATTTACAGGACTAAAATTACAATTTAAAAAATTAGAGGACTAATATTGCAAAACCTATATAGATAGAGGACTATTTTGCATTTTTCCCTTCTTCTTTTTGTACTTTACCGAACCTTTATTTTATTTTTTAATTTTAATAATTTAAATTTTCAGGCTTCGGTCTTCCGAGAACGTGGTATTAACTATTAACACTGAGTTTTTTTGAGGAAATATTAACTATGAGTTACACTTTGTTTTTTATAACATTTGTTAAGACCATCTCCAGCACTCTGCACTACTTTCTGCACTAAAAAAGAATATTCCATAAAATTCTTTCTTTTATTTTGATTTTTATTATTTTACTTATATAAAATTTTATGAGTAATTTTTTTATTGTAAAATTTATTTATTTTTTATTTTCAAAATTAATCAAATTGAAAAAAATAAAAAAAAATAATGAAATTTTATGTTTTAGTATTTTGTAATGTATTTTATGTAAAATTTATAATTTTGTGTGTAGTATTTTAAATTTTATAGTATTATCGAAACATACCATATTTTGAAAAAATTATAATCTGCAATTGAATTGGTTTTAATATTATTTTCTACTAATTTCTAATTAATAAAAATGCATTTAAAAAAAAATTAAATTTAACAAAAAAAAAAAAATAGCGCATGAACAGTGCATCGCCATTTGTGGCTCTTGTTTATTCATTTCAGAAAAAAATAGCGCCATTATTGGCGCAGTGTTGGAGGGGTTTTGGGCCAGCACTACTCTACTTTAGAGTAGTGCTGGAGTTGGTCTTAGGCATATAATAAATATTGATGTAAGATATGATATCACTACGAAGTTGCCTAATGAATTGATTAATTTAAACGTGCATCGTGATGGTGAGCTGTCCAGTTGACTAATTCTGAATAATCGTGAAATTATGATCGGATATAATTTAAGTTTTTTCGAAGCATAAAAACTTAAATTTCACACCAACAATTTGTGATAAATCTAAGAGATAAATACAATTACCCATCCGAATTTTAATGATTTTTACACTTTACCCTCTAAATTTTAATTCGTGACACTTTGCCCTAAATTATGAAAATCATAGCATTTTACCCTATATGGATAATTTTGTCCCCATAGTTCTATCTTTTTATAACAATAGTTCTAATTATTCTTCTAAACTCCAATTTGTGGCAAATTACTACATAATTATAAATTTATTGTATTATTCAATAAACATAAAAATTTGCTCCATAATTAATTTATTTTTCGGACTTTTCGAGAAATGAGAGCCCTTATTTTCTGTCACTTGTTTTGTTCGTGACATTGTTACACCTACTTAGATTCAGTCTCTATTCAGAGGTTTTTAAATGGATCATGTTAGGTTTCCAACCTATAAACTCAACAGGACGTAATTTTATCAAAGATCATATTTCAAGTATATATTCGTATACAAAATGGGTCTTTAGATTGAAAACTAAAATAGTCCATTACGACCATATCAGACCCAACATGCTTCCGTAAAATTAATAAATCCTTTAAAACTCATATCTTTTTGGACTGAAATAGCACCGGGTTAAATGCTCGCAACACCATCAGTCGGAAAATTACTGCCCCTAGACCTTTTGACAAATAGTTCGCACTATCCAACTTCAACCAACATGGAAGATGATCTAAAAGTTATTCGACTCCTTAAAAATAAATATTTGATAATTATATTTTAAAAATTTACCCATAATCAATTCAAGCTTTGCCCTCAAAATTAAATATTTGATAATTATATTTTAATTTTTTTTTGTTCAATAATAAGAGATGATATTTTACCCTCAAAATTAAATATTTGTTTTTATATTTTAAACACAATTTGGCCAATACCCTCATATTCTTGAAATTCAACCCCGAATTTAAATATTTGAATTTTTAATTTAAAGTTGTGACCCCAAAATTAAATATTTGAAATCTTTAGCGTATAAATCTAAATTATAACTCTTATAACTGAACTTAAAATAAATAAAAAGAAAAAGAAAAATGTACAAATGTACAAAAATGAAAAGCAAGAGAAAATGGACAAGTGTCGTATAAAAAATGCAGTCGGGTTCGGGTACTACCCGACTGCGCTAGCATGCATCGAATGAATCACCGTGTGTGGTATGATTACTAAATTAAAAATTATAATCGAGAAATTATGTCGGATATAAATTAAGTTTTTCGAAGCACAAAAACAGATCACACAAACAGTAAGTAATAACTCTTTTCAAGAAACAATAAGTAATAATTTATATATTTCAGATAATATTTTAAATTATAATACAAATATGAAAGTCATATTAATTAAAAATACAGCATTATCCTTTTTCTGAAAATAGAAAAGTTATCATTATTTTTTTATGCATTGATGGCCAACGTCCCAGTGATATTGCCTCCCTCTTTAGTAGGGGCGTCAATTTATGATTACGACATAATGAGCCGCACAAACCTAACACCAATTTAGCAGATACATGTACAACTGTTAGCAAATTTCGGTCAAAATTGGGTCAGTCACGGTTAACACGAGAAATAAATAGGTTAGGCCACAACGACTTGCATGTTGACACGATTGACCTCTTTAACTCATTAATTTTATAGTGACATATTATTTTCATATTTTGTGATTTTTTTAGTTGGTTATATGATGATTGACAAATTATTTAACGCATTTCCTAGCAATTTAATGTATTTTTTATTTATAATTTTAGCATTTTTTATTTTTCTTCATGTCAACTTTAAATTATATGGTATTTCATGTCGTGTCGGTTTACCCATGCCATAAATAGGTCGTGTTCGTGATGTGTAACGAATAATTAAATGTGTCGTATTCATATTTGTGTCAAATGTATAATACTTGTGACAGAACAAGACCAACAAATACAATACGATTGACACCCCTACTCGTTCGTGGGGGAGATCAGGACTTCGCGACTAGTGTGTGTGCGCGTTTGGGGAAAAATCATTATGTTTGTTTATACCTCCATATGTTCATTTAAATCGTTACATAACCTATATGGTGTTAATTCACTTAATTGTATATGTCACTTTTAATATAAATTATAATTTAATCTACTGAATAAGTTAATAAATACCTATATACATATTTACACG
The DNA here is from genome assembly GCA_016081115.2 of Rehmannia glutinosa. Taxonomy (NCBI): domain Eukaryota; kingdom Viridiplantae; phylum Streptophyta; class Magnoliopsida; order Lamiales; family Orobanchaceae; genus Rehmannia; species Rehmannia glutinosa. Next base: position 9,202,628 of record CM071929.1, on the reverse strand, counting down.
TTAAGTCTACAAACTAGCTCTAAATATTTTTAGAAAAAATCGATTATATGTGTAACATTATATTTATTTAAGATATAGAATTATTTATTAAGGGAGAGTTTGCAATCATTAAAAAAAAAGTGCCTCACAAAAAGAAGTCTTTTACAATTTTTACAACAAAGAAGTCCCATTGAGGCCTGAATTGTCGGCTCTAATTTTTACAAACAAAAAAGTCTTTTACAAATTTTTCATCAAATACGCGCAACTTATAATTCTATTTGCAGCAACTACCAAGTCTAATTCTCAATTATCTTTATTTATTCTATAATAAATCACTTTTTTTTTTTAGAAAAACATAAGTTTTTTGCAAACATTTCTCAAATACTGCTATGGCAGTATGGTATGGCTAAATTAGAGATTTTCTAGCTAATCCAAACGTGCATAAAATAGAAAAAATCAATATCGCCAAGACTAAGATTCATTGCGAACCAAATCGACTCGTTTGGGTACAAAACAATAGAAACGGAGACACCCAATTCAACACTCGTGTGAAATTTACTATATTTGAATATTGTTTAATGTGCCCAATTTCAAGGCATAGGCACGTGAAAGTGGTGTTTCCCCAAAATAAAATAAAGAAAAAACCAAGATTTAATGCTTTATTTAGACTTCTAGTTAAGTCACAATTATTTTATATATTCATGCAAGACGTTTTATAGGCGTGTACCATTAACCATTAAATAAACTAGTTTATCATCTTTTCAATTTTTTTTTATAACTCAATTTCGAGGTTGCGCCCGACTATGCATAAGGACAACAACTTCAACCCTTCATTACTGCCGCTAAGGTAAATCGCAGGATGTGCACGAATCGAACCCACACGTAAGGTTATTCAGTATAAGTTCCCACTAAATCTTCAGCAGCTCGCATATGCTTTGGTGAGCAATTTGAGGGAATTGAGATTTAAACTCCTAACCACTCTACAATTGATTGTGGTGGCCAAGTGAGATCTTTTCAATTCACGGATTATAATATAATGAATTATAAAGTAATTTTTTTTAGTTCAATAGCGATAATAGGTGAGATTATACACACTCATATGAAATTAAACTCGAGTCAATTACCCTCAACATAAGATACTACCATTGGTGTGAACAAGGTTGATCCGAGTATAGAATAATTTTGATATTAAGAAACCTATATATATATATTATAATAGCAAACATATTTCTAAAAATGCTTTCACGACTAAAATATTTTGATAAATATAGTAAAATCTATTTAAAGCTTATATCATAACTTTTATCTATATTAGTAATTCAAATGTGGTAATCTTTAGTACATAAATCAATATTTAATGCTGAGGTTTTAAATTTGTAGATTATATATAATTTGGCAATCTTTTTCATTCATAAATATAAATTATTTCTGTATTTTAGGAAACTAATAAACAAAACAAAATTTATCCTCTTTTTGACCCATAATTTGAATTTGTAAAAATTTGACAAGATTTTAATAATTTAGTCATTTTTACTAATTATCTTGTGGAGTCCTGTACGAAATTATATATACTAATTTTTTTCGTTACGTGTAACAAGGTAGTGAATCCAATGAGACAATTTTCTAATGTGAGTCAGTATGAACTAATTCGAGTGTTTGATGATTATGAATTAACAATCAAGATTAATCCTAAAAATCGAGTCTTAATTGCCTAGTGACTAATAAAAATGGCAAAATTATTAATGAATACACATTAGTAAGAAACTTTAATTTGAATTATTTCAAAATCACAACCATCTAATAAATTAGATTCGATAGATGTAAAATCACTAAAAGAACATATACAATTACGTCCTTATAAATATACATCAATAAGTCTCTAAACGTGCATCAAACGACTTTTAAATGAAAATAAGCATTGCTATCTAAATGCAAATTCTTTCATTTTTTTTTCCTCACTTAAAATCTCACTTCAATAAAAGTTTTCTACATTTTCCTATAAACAAAGGCCTTTTCATTATAAGTTAAACCAAATTATTCCTTCTGACCTAGTGAACAATTAAAACTTACACAATTTTTCCTACAAAATTATGCATTTAAAGCATTCCAATTAGAGTTATTTAGAAAATAAAATTCACCAATGAAAAAATGATTGTACATTTAGATGTTTATTAATGCACGTTTAAAATTTCTTGATGCACGCTTAGAAAGACAACAACGCCATATAACATGTTTTGTTTCTCTATCAATAAGGCTAATTTTATTAAGCTAAATTGCTCTTAAAATCTATTTAACTAATTAACGCCCAAAAAAAAAGAAACCTCATTCATACAGGTGAAAACAAAGTTCATGCATAACTCTATTTTCTCAAAACAAAAATCTGAAAATTTAGAAAACAGAGTTCGTAGCTCTGTTTTCTAATTTGTTTATTTTCTTAATTTTTTTTCAGAAAATTTATTTATTTATTTTATTACTTTCTTAAAATTAATTTTCAGAAATAATTCTCTACTTAAAAAAACTAAATTTAATTGAATCTTTTACTTTTCAAATTTGAAAATACATACACTATTTTTCAGATAAGTGTAACTGATTTTTACTAAAATTTGAAAAAAATACATGAATTCAGAATGAATTTATAAACACAACTAGAATAGAAAACACGATTACTAATGCCAGGTATTATTGGGTTTGGGCCATTATCGGGCCGACCTGTTAAGAACAATAAGAAATCTGGCCCATATCGGGCCAACCCGATAAGCCTGTTAAACCTGATAACTTAAATAATATCTTTTTTTTTTCTAATTCTAACTTTCTAAGTGGCTTTATATGTGATAAATATTTGAAGGAAAAATAATATTATACTATATTAGTAAATAGTTTAACGAGTCAAATGCTCTAAATTGTTCAAATGAGCTAAAATAATAATAATAATAATAATAATAATAATAATAATAATAATAATAATAATAATAATAATAATAATAATAATAATAATAATAATAAATTTGCTTATAGGGCTTCTTGGGTCGTGTCCGGACTATCGGGTTTTTATTGTATCGTGTTGGGGCTACCATTTTGATCCCTTAAACTTATCGGATCATATTCGAGTTAGTTCAAGTTTTTGTTTTTAACTAGAAAATTATTTCTAAAAACTAATTTTAAGAAAGTAATAAAATAAATAAATAAAGTTTCTCAAAAAAAAATTAAAAAGGTAAATAAATTAGAAAGCAGAGTTCATAACTCTATTTTCTAAAATTTCAGGAAAAAAAAAAAGAAAATTGAGAAAACAGAGTTATCACCTATATTATCAATGTTTCTTTTCATGGCATTGAATTAGTTAAATTGATTTTAAAATTACTTTAGTTTAATAAATTAGCCCATCAATAATGATAAATTATCTTATTTAATTAAGTCAACCTCTAACAATTTTGCTACACATTTAAAAGTTCGTTGTTGCACTGTTACAGATCCATTGATGCACATTTAGAAGGATTATTTATATAGCTAATACATGCTATGTGTTTATTAGTCATCCATCCTCCATCGAATTTTCATCCCTCAACTCTAAAAATATTGGATGGTTGTGATTTGACCCTAGATTCTCATGTTATCCGATTCATTATCCAGACTAGGTAAATTACATTACCGCGCTTAATTAACATGCAAATGTATCAAATATGTACTAAAATAAGCCCCTAAATGTATGTATATTTTTACGAGTCAATTAATAATCAAGATTAATCCTAAAAATTGATCACTAATAAAAAGAACAGAATTGTAAACGAGTATACATTCACAAAACACATTTACTTGAATTATTTCTAAATCACAACCACCCATTAAATTAGATTTGAAAGATGTAAACTCACTAGAGGAACAAATACATCTCTGTGCTTATAATTATACATCAATGAATCTCTAATGTGTATTATATATACGACTTTTAAATGAACATAATCGTTGATATATGAATTATAAATTCTCTCATTTCTCTCTCCTCAATTAAAATCCCACTTCAATTAAAAGCTCTTTTACATTTTCCAAAAAAACACAAGCTTTTTGAAAATAAATTACATTGAATTATTCCTTCGGTCTACTGAACAATTCTTTTACCAATTAAAAGAATTATTGCACATTGGACACTTAAAATTTCTTTGATCCACACTTAGAAAGACGCCATATCACAAGTTTTGTTTTTCCATTAATAATGATAAATTGTCTTATTTAATCGAGTCAACCTCCAATAATTTTACGGCACATTTGTTGCCGCACGTGTGGAGATCCATTGTTGCACATTTAGAGGGATATATTTATATACCTAATACATGCTATGTACGTATTTATTAGCCATTCATCCTCCATCGAATTTTCATCCCTCAACTCTAAAAATATCGGATGACTGCGATTTAGCCCTATATTCTCATGTTATCCGATTCCTTATCCAAATTAGGGAAAATTACATTACTTCCCTTAATTAATTCTTGAACTTGAAGTATCATTTGAACAACCATACGCTCAAAGAAACAAAATTGAAAACATCCCATTGATTGATAACACAAATCAGCCAATAATGAATACTAGTATTTCAATTTTATGGATTATTCACTCAGCACTATACATACACTGAGAGATCACTCCTTTGTTTCAAAACAATCAGCGAGGCCATGATTATTTAATACATGTATTCTCATGATAAGCCCCAAACGAAGGAGTGATGATGATAGTTATCTGAAAATCAGCAATGTCTTAAGAGGTCAAAAGAGGGCTGCCTTCTTTAATGAGCACAAATATACCGTCCCCATGACCTCTTGAAATACGAAGGTCATCATCGAGATATGTTGTGAGCAGCCATGACTCGGCTTTGGGATGGGCGATTGGAAACTTCAATGGTGGTCGGCTAGAAATCGTCTTGGCAAAAGAGGAAGCCGTGTCCTGGATAGAGGTGATCAAAGTTTTGGTGGGTGTGAGATCAATCTTTTGTCCCACAAATTCCACAGTTTCTGGCAATTCAATAGAATCTGTCAACAGGGGTGTCCCGATGGCACATTCTTGAAACTTAATCTACAAACTCAAAAAACCAAAAATTGATAAGGTTCAGATCAAATGGCGTAGTGAAAAATTTTGGTGGGACAAATAGAAAACTACAAAAACAAAAAAAATCAAATAAACTATTACTTTTTTTTAATTCTTAATTAAGTTAAAAAAATAGGGGGAGGTTGCCCCGTGTCTGTACCATTGTTCACATCACAGTCCCTAAAAACCTCATGAAAGGAGAAAAAGTTTTCTATTCGACGACCAAGCTAAGCAATATATCAAAGGGATAATTACAAATACTACCATTAAGGTTTAATCCAATTGAAAAAAAGCTCCAAATTACAAATATCCTGTTATATGTTAATATTTTACAAATTGCACTTATTTCCAGGGGGTGTTAGTATAATAAACACAAGCCTTAAGGGAGTATATGTAACTTAAAAGATAACTACTTTTTTTTGGTAATTACGATAATTCTCGGGAGTAGTTTTTGTAATTATCCATGGGTAAAGTTTTCATTCTAAAATTTGCCAATGAAGCTATGGACAACATATAATTAAGTTTTCAGGAAATAAATAATGGCAAAAATTTATGTAAGATTGTCGTACAGTTTGACGAGTGATACTTTTAGTATAAAAAGTGATATACTGTCTGAATATATTTAATTTAATGTACTTCAGACAAAATATTACTTATTACACTAAAAGTTTAACCTACTCATAAATAATAACACAAGTAGAAGGAAAAACCTTCATTCGCTTGGGACTTTGAACTTCATACGTAGCATGGGCAGAAAATGAAGTGGTTGCCCCTCCCGGTCCAGCAAACACGACTGAATTCACGACTGTGGATTCCGCCGTGTCAATGGTCACCGATAGCTCTGCAATTTTCACCAACGGCAGAGCTCCATCACTCGATAACAAAGGAAACAAACCAGCAGATGTCGTATACCTGTAGTGCTCAATTCAATTAGCAATTTACCAAATTCACCATTCTAAGAAACAATAACAATCAAATCTCCAATCGGAACTTACACGAGAATCCATTTCCCATCGAGTAGGGGCAAAGCCTCATTCGGAGCAGGAGTCGGGTTTTGGGCCTCGAGATGCGAGATGAGCTCATCAATCTCCGTCCTGGTTTCACTAGAGACGCTCGATCCCCTCTTTGTTCCATAGAAAGAGTCCACCAATTGCTTCTTCAATAAATCGATTTCCGATAGTTCCTTCTCCGGAACCGCCTCCGATGGTTCCTCTTCCGATGGTGTCTCAAACACACGCTCAGGGACCGTCTCGTCTTCGCCCGCTGCCCGCACAGCGAAATTCTGCGTCAGCTTCGTATATTTCGTGATCGAAAGAGACGAGAAATTGATCCGTCTAACGAGTGAATGAGATTTATTCGGGATCAATTTTGAGTTGGGAGATGAGTTTTGGAAGGTTTTAAATGTAAACTGACTAACAGAAGCCATTGACGCCATTTTTGTTGAGGTTGAAATTTGAAAAGGTTGAAGGGGTTTTTGTGGAGGTTTTCCACAATTACAAACAAACTGTAGTGGTGAATACAGATTGTTGAATACTTGAATTCTGACCAATTTATAGAAATCATTAAATAGGTGAAAATACGGTGTTACCCTCCCTGCCTTCATTAATTCTTGTTAGCTGCTGAGGCTATTGTGGTCTTTCTCATAACATTTTAGGCAAAAAACATATATATTTGTGGTAAGATATCCCAATGAATTAATCAATTTACCCTTGCAGCGTGAATGGTGTGTTGTATGGTGGACTGAATTAAAATTATAATCTTGAATTGTGATCGGAGATAATTTAAGTTTTTCCCCCCTCCACATGTTCATTTAAACCGTTACATTACCCATTGTGTTAATTGTATATGTTATTACGTGACAAAAACATTTAAATATTAATTATTTAAGATATTTAAGATTAATGCATATTTAATATATAAATTTAATTATTAAGAGAGTGTCGCAATCACTAAAAAAAGTATTTCTCACATTTTGGCTGGGAAAATTATTGTTTACTATTTGCAAATGTAAACTTCTGATTCTGATTTTATTTCATTTAATAAGAACCTAAAACAGGAAGATGGGTATTTTGGATTCCTGATTATTTTTTTAGTTTGATTTTTACAAATAAATAATACTTTTGTAAATTTTTTACCGAACACTCTCAACTTTTAATTCTATTTGCAGCCACTGCCAACTTCTGATTTTTAACTATTTTTACTTCCATACAATTAACCAAACTCTCCCTAAATATCCCAAAGTATGGTATGACTAAATTAGAGATTTTCCAACAAGCTCAAATGTGCTTGTAAAAGAAAAACTTGAATATAGCCAAGATTAAGAGAAATTTGGAGCAAACGAGGTAATTGATTATAAAAATTAATCGTAACTAGTATTTCTTATAAAAACAAATTTCTTACTAGTTTGAAATAAAAAGAACATTATATATATGTACATATTAATTAAGTAGAAATGTATATGTTGTGTCCATACGTTTTAAATTTTACTTTAGAAAAAAAAGTAATATTATTCACAATCAATAATTAACTTGAGTTACTACGAGCTTCAGAAGAAGTCTTTATTGTTCACCCTTTGTAAGAGTATTGATCGGGGTTCGAATCCTCTTCGAATTTAGCAAACCTAGTACCGACATATTAGGAAAACCACCCAATCCGCGGCTCATCACAAACAACCTTAACATTCCTCTAAGCACGTGAAATTCCCAATATTTTTTCAAGTAAAATTAGAAGTTCAATTAAAATGTGAACCAAATCGACTCGTTAGGACTTAGGGTACAAATAATAGAAATGGAGACACCCAATATCAATCCTGTGAAATTTACTATATATATATATTGAAATCGTGAAATTTACTATATTTAAATATTGTTAAGTGTGCCAAATTTTTCACGGCATAGCCACGTGAACGCATTGTTTCCCCAAAAATACAAAAAAAAAAAAAAAGAATTAAAAATTTAAAATCAAGATTCAATGCTCTATGTAGACTTCTAGTTTTTTTGACGGGTATATACTATATAGACTTCTAGACTTCTAGCTAAGACTTTAAGTACGCAATTATTTTATATATGCATGCAAGGCTCCTGTACCATTAAATAAATAAATAACTGAACTTCATGTGAATTAATATTAGAGAACTCATGATTGTGGGCTTGTCTCATTTAGTTGATCAATTATAACCCCTCTCGTGTCCTTATACTTAAAAAAATCATGTGTAGTACGTGGATCATAAGTTTTGTGTGTTAGAACCGATAATGTCAGCTTGCTTCTCTTGTGGAGTCCTACACAAAATTATATTTATTAGTTTTTTTTGAGATAGTCTTATATAAGACCGTCTCATAAACTTGAATTCATGATATAAATCTTAAAAAAACATAAATAAATATGGATTTTTTATGAGTTTGGGTCTGTGTTAAACTTCTATTTAGGGAAAATTGTAATTTTGGTCCCATAATTTTGGGGGTGGTGTCAGAACTAGTCCCACTCGATTTTATTTTTTCAAAAACACCCTGTAATTTACAAATTGTATCAAAACTAGTCCCACTCGATTTTAATTTTTCAAAAACACCCTGTAATTTACAAATTGTATCAATTTGAGGACAAATCCTACCGCCGATTGGAATTTTCACCGGAATTCGTCATTTGATAAGCACATGACCTGAAATTTTGGGGATTTCTCACCCTCTTTGACACGGTGGAAATAAAATGCTAACATGGAAAGAGATTTGGAGGGAAAAAAAACTCGTCACCACCATTTTCCCCCAAAAAATATGCCCAATTACTGTGGTGTTCACGATTTTTTCTCCAAATTCCGTGTGACGAGTTTTTTTCCTCAAATCTCTTTCTTTTGGCATTTTATTTCCACCATGTCAAGGAGGGTGAGAAATCCTCAAAATTTCAGGTCACGTGCTTATCACGTGATGAATTCGCGAAAATTCCAATCGGCGGTGGAATTTGTCCTCAAATTGATACAATTTGTAAATTGCAGGTGTTTTTGAAAAATTAAAATCGAGTGGGACCGCTGTTTGATACAATTTGTAAATTACAGTGGTATTTTTGAAAAAGTAAAATCGAGTGGGACTAATTTTGACACTCCCCCAAAGTTATGGGACCAAAATTGCAATTTTCCCCTTCTATTTACATATAAGACATGTCTCATGAACTATGTCCATAAGACCGTTGTATACAATTTTTTGTCATTTATTATTACAAGTAATATATAGTGGATTTGGTGAAATCATTTTTGAGTGTGAGTCCGCAAGAACTAATCACAACCTTTGGTGATTATAATTAACGACCAAGATTAATTCAAAAAATTGAGTCTTAGTTGCATGCCAAGTTACTAATAATAATGACAAATTGTAAATAAATACACATTCATAAGACACGCTAACTTGAATCGTTTCAAAATCACTACCATCCAATAAAATAGATTTGATGAATGTAAGTTTGTTAGAGGACCAAATACATCTACGTCCTTATAAATGTGCATCAAACGACTTTTAAGTGTGCATTAACTATCTAAATGTAAATTTTCACATTTCTATCGCTTCAATTAAAACTTATTTATATTTTACAAAAAAAAAAATCAAAATGAATTGCACCATATTACTCCTTGCAACCTAGAGAACAAAACTCATACCATTTTTCCCGAAACAATTATGCATTTAAGCATTTGAATTGAAGTTATTTCGAAAACTATTTTTTTTTGTTAAAAATTTAATCTCATTGTTTTTCCAATGTGATTTGAAGGGAGGATAAAGATATTGTGCTTCTAGAATTCGTCCATGCATATTTGATTTGATTTGGTTAGTAAAAAGATTTGATATTGATTAGGAATTTTGTGATTATCTTGATAAAGAAAGATTGTATTAGATATCTATTATGAAAGGTTTTTGGTTAATCTGGTTTTCTTGTTTAAAAGATTTGATACTGATATGGTACATGTAAGGTATGATGTTTTAGATATTTATCTAGTTACCTAACTTAAGTGATATATTTATCCTATTTATTTGTAGATATCTTCTTATCTTATTTGTAGGATATCATTATCAAACACACACAAGAGCTGAAAAAAAAAAAAAACTAGAGAGAGAAAATGTCACGCCCCAAACGTGACGCGACGACGATCAATCACTTAAACAGAAATAAACCCAACATTCTAGAAAACGATGCAACAATCTCAAGTGAAACAAGGTCTAAAGCAGCGGAAAACTACAAGTACTACAAGATTACAATTACATCCCAACAACTTAATAGCTTACAGTCCAGAACTAGGAATAAAGTACACATCATATCACGGCTTAAGTGTCAAATAGGTCCTACGCCCTTCAATTAGAGTCCAGAATTTCAAAGAAAATAAAAGAGTCCAACATCAGAAAAATAAAAGAAAATAGTCCAGCAACATAGATAACGATAGGAAATGAGTTCAACGGGCGGAGCTCGAGAGTTCAATCCAAGCGGGTTCACTTTCTTCGACAAAGTCATCTTCTAAGGTTAGAAAACGAGGAGGGGTGAGACAGAAATCTCGGTGGATGGGGTGATCGTGTGCAAGTGTGGCGATATATATAGTTAATGCGAGAAATTTAGTTGTATGAAAAAAACGCGTGAGAGATGATGCATGAATTCACACACGATCCACAAGCGTTATGAAAAATATATTTATGTAATATACTTATACTGATTTAAGAAAACGATTCATGGTCACGCAGCACTATGGTTAAAGCGATCGGGGAGGATTGCGTGCACGGATTTGTAACGCCAATCCTATGCAGGACAAGTAGCGGTTGCGTACGGATTTGTAGCGCCAACCTATGCAATACAAGTACCGGTTGCGTACGGATTTGTAGCGCCAACCAAACGGGTCCGATTAACTCCGGAATCGTGTGGATCGGACAGCGATTCCTTCGTTCTTCCTTGTAACTCCCCGAGTAAGATGGTCCAAGACCTGTCAACTTATCGCTCCGTAGGCAAAGACAAAATCCACAGTGGAGCTAGCAAGGCTCGGATCTGTCATAATCATGATTATACCTCAAGTACTGCGACCCGCTTCCCTTGGACAAACTCCGTCCCTCAGTTGCGGGATTAGGACGATGGAGCCGGAGAGTGAAATAGCAGCCGAGCTACCCGGTTCCATCCCCGACGTATCCATTCCGACTGTGAGCTCGACACACCAAGTTGACTCAGACAGGAAATTAAATACACGTTCAGGTAGTCAACCAGACAGTCGAGTATATTGATTCGGGAAGCAGTTCATGAAAAGTTTTCGAAAAATTTGCGTAAGGTAATTATGGCGTTGGTGGAGTTATTTGGATGAAGATGATTATCGGGAGGATAAGCAATCTTCGATATCTTGAACGATTAGGTGGAACATAAGTCCCGTTATAGATTTAAATCGCAAGACGAGGAAGTCGCCCGCGATCGCGTATTAATCGGTCAAGGCGGTCTGATAAGTCAAGGGGTTTTTGAGAAATTAAAATATTTTAATTAAGAATTAAAGTCAGAGGGTCCAGGGCTGTTTTAGTAAAAGGAAAATAATTTGAGTTAGGTCCTTGATAAAAAAAATTTACAATTTAGCCCCGTTTTGTAAAAACCAATACTTTTGGGGTTAAAAATTGAATAAATAAATATCCCGACCTTGAAAAATTATGAGGTTAGTTCCTAAATTCTCCAAATTGTTCAGAGATTCAGGTTTTTAAAGTTTTGAGGTTGAGTTTTTATAAAATTCTCATATTGGCCCCAAATTTGTTAAAATTGCCATTTCGGGCTCTAAGTTTAAAATAATTGGAACTCACAAACCGGAAGGGATTTTAATGTGATTCCAGTTGAAAAATATCACCATGGTTAGTGGAATATTTTGACAAAAGCAGTATTAAAAATAAATAAGTTTAGGTCCTTTAACTTTTGAAAATTTCATTTTTGTCCCATTTTGAAATAATTACCTTTAAGGCTTTTAGGGGTCCAATTGTTATGAAATTTGAACTTTGGGTCCAAGATATAATTATGTTATAGTTAAATTAGTATTTTCAGGTGCATGGACTGCATAAGTCCTAGAAATTGTATTTTGGTCCTCAAGTTTAATCTTTTACAATTTGGTCCCTCAATTTTTATAAAATTACTTTCCAAGCTCTAAACACTTGGATTTTTGGAATACACTTAAAATATATTATTTCCAGTCCCTTAAGAGTTAAAATTTCAAATTTTAAAATTAGGGTCTGGTACAGTTTCGAAATTTGCAAAATAGCCTTTAAACTTCTCAAATTTTACAATCTAGTCCTTGGGCTTTTAAGGGTTGATTTTATTTGTCTAAAAACTCTTAAAACTTTAATAAAATATCAAAACATAATTTTTGAACCTGAGTTCAGTCCCAAAAATCGAAAATTACAGAGGGGTCCCTTAAGTGTTATTTTCTTGCAATTAAGTCCACCAACTTTCTATTTTTGCATTTTAAGTCCAAAAATTGAAATTTAATAAATTATGATCGACTTGTCCAGGTTACAAATCATTCAAAACATAGATTTCAAGAGTCATACACATACATATCCTTCTCATACAAAATTTCATCAAGTATAACAATAAAGTGTGCATGTATGCCCTATTTTTCGATAAATCGCATTTTTGAGCAACACTTGAGAATTTTTCCAACTTGATACAAGAAAATAGCCTGCAATACATAATATATATCTCAAGTGCTCAATAACAAAATACTACATGCATATTTTCAATTTAAAACACCTAGAAGTTGAAAGGGTTTTTCCACCCACCTTAAAGATCGGTTTGTTGGTGAAAATGGGATAAATCTCTCTCGATGAAGGAGTGACTTAGGTCAGCCCCTAAGTCAAGGAATATCAAAAATATAGGAGTTATAAGAATGTGGTTAAAAATTTAGGGAAAAGAAGAAGATGGTGAGAAAATTGGAAATACTACACTTACCTTGTATAGTGAGTAAAATGTGACTAGTAATGGCTTCCAAGTATAAGGTTTTGGTCACCCTTAATGTCAACCTCCAAGGTCAGACCCTAAAACTCCAAAAATGAAAATGAAGTGTCAAAATTTGGAAAATAGAAAGAGAAGAAGAAAGTGTACTAAAAATTCCATTTCTTACCTTATACCTTCAACTTCTTCACAATTTTTCTTCAAGATGACTAGTCTCTTAACTTCTTCAAAGGTCTTCTAGGTATACCTCAAATTCAAAATTCAAACTTAAATTAGAAGGTGAAAGAGGTGAGCTAGAAGGTATAAGAATAGATTGAAGAAGAAAATTTCTTACCTTGTGTAGTGTATATGGTTCGAATTTTTGAAGAAAATGGGAGATGAATTCTTGAAGTTTTGGTTAAGTGTTAGTGAAGAAGATGAAGAATAGGTAGAGAGATGTAGGAGGATTTTTAGAGAGAGGTAAGAGGAATTACAAGACTTAGAAGAAATTTGGTGTTGGTGAAATGAAATGAGAAGAATAAAAATTTTGTTTTGTTTTGATTAAATGATAAGTTAGAGTAATAATTGAGGGAATTAGGGAAGAAAGTAATATTTAGACAACTTTATTAGGGACAATTAGCCAAAATGCTAATCTTAGGGGGGAATTTTTAAATTGGTCTTGTTTGACCAATTGGATGATTGAAATGGTGGGATTAATTTAAGATGTAGGTTTGAATTAATGGTGTAAAAATATACAAGATGAATACACAAGGTGCACATGTACAAGAGTTGGGAGATATTTCTACACCAAAAAATACACCAATGTCGTCCCCCTAAGGGTATTTTGGTAATTCCATATATTATTATTTTTTTCTCAAAATTGATGATAATAGATGAATAAATATCAATCTCCAAAATAATTAGTGATTTCATTGATCACTTATAAGTCTCATGATCCCTTAATCTAAATCGAATTCTTAATTCTATAAATTATAAATCCCTAAAATAAATAGTCTCTTAAAATTCTAAGGTGACTAATAAATACACCAATAATAATGATGATCAACCAAGTGATCATAAATGCGAACTAAAATTAATAAATGATTATGATCACAAATAGAATTTAAAAGAATTAAATGCAAAATATATTTATCATTAATATTTACCCGTCAAAGCGATGCGGTAGAATAGTCAAATTGTACAAAGACGATACGTGAGACAAGTACATGATCGAATAAAAATCGGGGCTTCACAAAAAAAACTTAAACAAGTCTAAATTTTGAGTTTCTAAGTGCTGCCATAGATGATGCGACATCTGAGATGACAACTGAGATCACACATTCATATTTAAAGTCGTCGTGTTTTTTGTCCGTATTAGTTTATCTTTGCATGTATTAGAGTTCACACACTTGTATTGTTAGATGAGATGATTAAAAAAGACCAGTATAAAAAAAAAAAGACCAGTATACTCTTGATAATAGCTTTCATAGACTAGTTGATACTTTTGAGAGGTGTATTATAATCAACAATCAACTAGTTATTTTCGCCAGACTGACATATCTAAAAATTATTTATAACATGTAGATAAATTTTGCCATACATGATATGTTTTGTTTCTCCATCAATAATGATAAAATTCACTTCAAGAAAAATGAAAATTTGGGACGAAATGAAATCATCACTAAAAGTCCCTAAAATATCACAAAAATGAATGTGAGACGAAAAGAAAACGTCACAAGATCAGAGACGTCGCAATACCACAGTCGCTAAAAGCCATTAGAGACAGAATCAAGCAAACGTTTCTAAGGGTTTGGCTTTTGAGATGAAATAAAAACGTCACATATTATCATGCAGTCGGTGCCATCATATATTTTGTGACCCAAATTCGTCTCTAAAAAGCTAATTAGGGACTTCTGGCCAGTCTCTTTATATACATCACTGAATAACTTATGGGAACATTGTTTTTCATCCCTAAAAAGTATTTTAGAGACATTTTTTATCGTCTATAAATCTAATTGGTATAGAGACAATTATTTCCGTCTTTAAAACTATTTTTTGGTAAAGAGATACTGAACGTTTCAGGGATATCGTCCCTAAAGATTTTTTTGATAAATAGATATTGAACGTTTCAGGGACATCATTCCTAAAGAACTTTTTTTTTCTTTTTCTTTTTGCCCCATCATACAACTCTAATTGTAAAGTAAATGTTGTAATTGTCTCCATAACCACCTCAACCCCCTCTATACCCCCTCCAATAATGTTTTCCCCTCCTTCACATTCTCCGATGTCTCCTTCACCGCCTCCGATGTCTTCTTCACACGGCCCCCCCCACGGCGTCCAGTTTTTATTGCCCTTCGCCCGCACATCAAAATTCTGCTTCAGCTTCGTATATTTTGTTGGGAAAAGCAGATGGTGTATACCGAATGGTCAAAAAGCTTGATTGAAGCGAGTATCGGTAAAAATCGAGACGTCGAGGCAAAAGTTGGACTATTTCTCTTTAAGACGAGATTGCCCCGCTCACGGTGTTTACGGAATACGACAATCATCTCCAAAGATACAACGACGAACAACTTGCGATAGTTGCACTACAAATCGCAAGATGCTTAACACTAAGATGTTTTTGAACTCTCTTGACAAAGTTATGCGAGAAAAGATGAAGCGAGAAATTTGAAATTGATGTCTTGAAATGAATCCTGGAAATTTGGTTTATATAGAGCTCATGGTGCCTCCTCCCGCAGGTGCAACCCCCTGGTCCGGATCGATCTTGACCGTCGGATCGACGCGCCCGTGGTTATGATTGCGTGACCGATGGTCCCGATCATATCCGCTCTGCTGAAGGAACACACCTATTAGCATGCACCTCTTCTCACCGGGGACGACGCGTCCGATCACGGTGCTCCGTCGTGACAACAACGACGCTTCCATGGCCGCCACGTGTCGCCACACGCACGATCTGCCAAGTCGCTGCCACCCGAGCTGCCCTGCCACGTCACCGAGCCACTGGACTGAACCCTGGTTCGATTTTCCAAAACTTTAAGGCTCCTCGCGACGAATAGTACGTGCGAAGTGCAAAGTGCGCCTCGAAAGCGCCCAATGCGACTATGTGCGACGTGCACGGCTCCGGCTCCGGCTCGGACGGTGCTCCGCACCGTCCTCGGTGCCTTTTGAGCTAGCCAAAGGCTAGTCAAAATTGACTTGGTCCACTAGGGTGTACCATAAGGAGTTCCACTTGATTACTCCTTATTAGTGGTGAAACTCTTTATTAACTAGTCAAACATTTAATATGTTTTCTATGTGGGATATGACTTTCCATATTCCCACCCTTTTATATTCCATATATAAAAGCATTTTAAGTGGCCAACTTTATGCATTTATTTCTCATTCACCCGATATTGGTTTTGAGGAATTCAAAATGCTAAACTCATCTACCCACGGCGTAGATGACGTTTATCTCATTTATTTCATACTTTGAATAAATGACCCCACTTAAATAATTGGTCAAAATCGGGTCAAAACCCAATTTTAAAAAAACAATTCCAACAAATTTCGTGATCGAAACGTTGATCCGTCTAACGACAGAATTATATAAACTCGGGATCAATATTTAAATGTAAACTGATTAACCGAATCCATTGAAGCCATTTCTGTTGGGTTTTTGTTGATGTTTTCCACAATAAGAAATAAACTGAGGTAGGGGTACTACAGTCTACAGATTTTTTATTCTGATGACCAATTTATAGAACTCGGTGAATAGCTGAAGAAACGGTGTTACCCTCGATGCGTTCATTAATTCTTGTTAGGTGCTGGGGCTATTGTGGGCTTTCTTATAACATTTGTGTACGCATAATAAATATTTGCCGTAAGATAAGATATCACTATTAATTAGTTGTCCCAATGGATTAATGAATTAAAAAGTTGCATCGTGAATGGTGTGTAACCTATGAAGCACCGACACTCCTCTCAAGTTTATGTATCCGTGTCGGATACGTTCTGGATATCGATACGTCTTAGACACATATAAATATATATCTACAAAGTGTCTAAATTTAAAAGAAAAAACACCCCGACACCCGTGTCTGAGAGAACAAAGTTGTATCCTTTTAGAATTTGTGTAAATCTACATATGGAAAAGTCTTGTCCTTCAAAATTTCATGTAGATCTAGATTGGAAGAACAAAATAACAAAAATCACCACGCGATTTTATCATTCATCTCCTCAGCCACGATGTTGTTTCCCCTATTTGCTGTGTCGATCCTTCTCTCTTCCATAAATCAATTATGCACCTTTAATTTATCTTCGATCTTGAGTCTTCGCCATTCAATTTTCATTCTTTAATTCCTGTATAAATGAAAGAAACAATGGAAGTAGATACAAACGGAAGAAATGAGAGAGAAGGGTTGGGAGGGTGGAGTAGTGAGTTCACCTATCTTGTCACTTCCTCTTCACAAAATATTGTGCAATATAGTTTATGGGGTCAAACTTTTGGAAAATAAATAAATTGACTATATTTTTTAATAATGTTGTAATGATATTATGCAAATATGATAATTGATTGTTGAATTTTGTCAATTTAATAGGTACAAAATTTATAATTGTACTATGTCAGACTTTTTGTATTTGTATGTTTATAAATGAGGAAAAAATGTTATATTTGGATATTCATGAAATTTTATTGTTTCAATATTGCAATCCAATTTTTTAATTGTACTTAGTACGCCTATATTTATAATAATATAAAAATATAATTATATATAAAGATATATATCGTACCCATTTCCTTAAAATTTTAGAATATGTCGTATCCTTGTACCCGTATTGTACTATACCCGTGTCTCGTATCTGTACCAGTGCTTCATAGTGTGTAACTGTGTTGTCTTAGTTGACCTAATTAAAATTTTTAATCGTGACATAATTTAAGTTTTTCGAAACACAAAAACCGACACCACCAGCAAGTTATATGTGTAAGATTATGCATATTTAAGATATAAAATTATTTATTAAAGGAGTGTTTACAATCATTGAAAAACTTGTATCTCACATTTTGGCTGAAAATAATCATTTTTAGTGATTTTCAATGCCAATTTCTATTTCCGGTTCTACTACAATTTTAATCAGAAACTAAAAACATGGAGATGAGTGCTTTAGATTTTATTATTATACTTTTGATTTGATTTTTACAAACAAATAATCATTTTATAATTTGTTTCACCAAACACTCTAAAGTTATGATTGCTTGTGCTTTCATTCCATTCATTTTTATTTTCTGAGTGAATAATGATGATTCTTAATTTTAAAAGTGAAAATTTGATGTGTAGAGAAAAAATAATGACAGTGTTGATATGATGAATCGGAGAATCTTTTAGGGATATTGATTCTAATAGTGTAAAATATAATAATACAATAAAATTAAATAAAAAATGAAAAACTAATCCAAAACTAGGTAATATGATCTCATTTTATTCCTTTTGTTATCAAGACTAAATATAATAATAATGCTTCCCTAAAAAAAATTAATAATAATAATATTGATGATAAATTAAAGAAATTACCGAGATTCCTTATATGAATAGGATGAAGAGAGAGAAGTAAATAATATTATTGGGTATTGGAAAGTGTGAGAGGTAAGGAGAAAAATGGGTTAATTTTTGAGTAAAATGAAATTTTCATTTTTTCCACAAACATTTACACATCTGACAATTTTTCTCACAAAAATGAAAATTATGAAAATGAAAAGTCAAGCAATCCAAGCTTAATCTTCTAATTCTTAACTATATTTACTTCTACAATAAATCACTTTTTTTAAAAATAGAAGTTTTTGCAAATACCCCTAAATATTTTTATGGTAGTATGGTATGACTAAATTAGAGATTTTCCAACAAACTCAAACGTGCATATAATCGAAAAAAATGAAAATGGACAAGATTAAGAGAAATTTGAAGTAAATGAAATAAGGTAATTGATTATAAAAACTTAATCGTGACTAGTACTTCTTATAAAAACTAATTTCTTATTCTAAGAAATCTTCTAAGTCGCACAATAGATTTACTCGCAGTAAACATTGTTATCTACCCAGATTCCATGGAAGATAAATCAACACAAGCTTGTCTTTTAGAAGTCCAAACAACTGTGACAAAACAAATAATGAGCAACCAAAACTAGTTGACTTAGAGTTAATCATATTAATTGCTCAATTTGCATCACTATAACACTCTCAATAGTACCTTTAATAAAAACACAATTTTCTAATTTGCTACTCCTAAAATCAAATTTTCTTGTTAAACAATTTATGCACTATATCTAGTTTAACTTTATTTAGAAATAAAGTCTAAAAACTAAATTATGCTTAGAATATAATTTTAATTAAGTCCAAAACATCATATAAATTTAACACAAAAGTGCAACTTATGCCCAATTAGAAATTATTAGCATGAGACACCACATCAAATGGTTTAACAAGTCCCAAACAATATATAAAATTGTAAATCTGCCACAATGAAATTTTTAATTCCAAAGAAATAAAGGCTGAATTACAATCAAACTTAGAATTTCTTTAAAATTGAAATGAGCCCAAGAATATGTAATTTCACAAAAGCCCAAACATCACAAAAAAGTTACAAAAAGGCCATATTTGTTTTTATGAGAAATAGAATCTATAATTGAAACTCCAAAACATATCACTAGATTCCAGAATTACTCCATCATGGCAATAACATAATCCATCTTTTTTTATAGCAATTATTCAATAAATCATGCTAAGAAACATTTGAAGCAAGAAAAGGAACCTGTAGAGTGCAGGTAGATTTCAAGAAGAACTCGTTTCTGGAATTGAGATTGCAAATCTGGTTTTTTCATGCCCAAGTTGCCGATCAATACAACCTTGAAGAAGTAATCATCAAGGACGTAGCCAGAAATTATTACAGGGTGGGCCAAAACACGAAATTGGGGTGGATTAGATAAAAAAAACCTAAGAAAAAATACACATAAATATTATCTATTTTTTTTTAAATTTTTTACCTAGTAATACTTTTTTGAGGAGGCGGGGGCGCGGGGCCCGGGTTCCCCTATCTCCGCCATTGGTAATATTCGTCCTCGTTCGACCTACTCATCATTAATCGATTCTTTACTGATGCATGCACTTTCTGGAATTAGTTATTCCCTTTTTCTTTGGCCATGCTATTCTTTTTCAGTTTGTCTCAAGCAACTTTTAACTTCACGGTTTTGTAGGTGTTAATACCTTAAAATTATAATATATATTTCTTGAATAGTGGGTAATAGAAAATATTTATGAAAACCATCTTAAAAATATTTTTTTAAGGTATTAATTCCTCCAACTATGGTATAAATAATTTCAGGAAATTAATCTCCAGGATACAAAGTATATTTCACAAATATTTCAAGGTTACAATCTTTTGAATTTTTCAGGAGCATAAAAATGTAGTTATGATATAAATATAGTAGAAAATTGGAAAAAAATAAAACTCAGTAGAAAAATTCTATGCATTCACATTCCATCACTTTTTCTTTTTTCTATTAAATAACTAAAAGTTATTTATAGATTCTCAAAAGTTGCCTTGAACAATCACGTCCTTTAACAAAAGGTATATTGAACAATTGCAACCATTCTCTAAAGATGTCTTCTCATGAAACGACACATTTTCACAATTTCATCTTTTTTTATATTTATTTATTTCTTTCATCCCTCCATATAATATAGAAAATATACTATATAATATATGCATAAAATGTATGTCTATCTAAAAATGATGCTATGACATAAGATGCAATAAATACAAATCAATGCAATACACTATGTTATACGTAAATATATATTATAAATATACAACAATCAAATCCAACTCAATCCCCTTACAACATATATAAGATACTACCATTGGAGCATAAGGTTGATACGAGTATAGAATAATTTTGATAATAATTTTTTTTATATATATTATAATAACAAACATATTTCTAAAAATGATTTCGCGACTAAAGGATGTTAATAAAAATAGTAAAATCTATTTAAAACTTATATCATAGTTTCTATCTAGATTAATAATTCAAATTTGTTAAACTTTAGTACATACATTCAATATTTAATGCTGAGGTTTTAAATTTGTAGATTATATATAATTATGGCAATCTTTTTCTACCATAAATATAATTTATGTATTTTAGGCAATTAATAACAAAACAAAATTTGTCCTTTTTTAACCCATAAATCCAGTTTCTAAAATTTTGACAAGAATTTTAGAATTTAGTCATTTTTCCTAATTATCTTGTGGAGTCCTACACGAAATTATATTTACTAAATTTTCAATATTTACGTGTAACAAGAGAGTGGATCCAGTAAGACCATTTTCTAATGTGAGTCTGTTGAAACTAATTCGAGTGTTTGACGATTATGAATTAACAATCAAGATTAGTTCTAAAAATTGAGTCTTAGTTGCCTAGTGACTAACAATAACGACAAAATTATAAATGAATACACAATGGTAAGACACTTTAATTTGAATTATTTCAAAATCACAACCATCCAATAAATTAGATTCGATAGAAGTGAATTCACTAGAGGAACATATACATTTCTGTCCTTATAAATGTACATCAATGAATCTCTAAATGTGCATCAAATAACTTTTAAATGAACATAAGCATTGCTATCCGAATATAAATTCTCTCATTTTTCTCTTCTCAATTAAAATCTCACTTCAATAAAAGTTTTCTACAGTTTCCAATAAACACAAGCCTTTTCAAAATAGATTACACCAAATTATTCCTTCCGACATAGGGAACAAAACTTATACAGAATTTTCCTACAAAATTCTGTATTAAGCATTCGAATTGAAGTTATTTCAAAATTAATCAAATTAACCAATGAGAAAATTATTGCACATTTGGACGTCTATTAATGCAATTTTAAAATTTCTTAATGCACGCTTAGAAAGACAACAATGTAATATAACATGTTTTATTTCTCCATAAATAATGATAAATTATCTTATTTAATTAAGCCAACCTCCAACAATTTTACCGCACATTTAAAAGTATGTTGTTAAACGTTTAGAGATCCATTGATGCACATTTTGATTAATGACGTATATACCTAATACATGCTATATACGTGTTTATTAGCCATCCATCCTCCATCGAATTTTCATCCATCAAATCTAAAAATATCGGATGACTGCAATTTAGCCCTATATTCTCATGTTATCCGATTCCTCATCCAAACAAGGGCAAATTACATTACTTCCCTTAATTAATTCTTGAACTTGAAGTATCATTTGAACAACCATACGCTCAAGAGGAGAAAAGAAAAATGACAACAGTCCATTTATTGATGACACAAATCAGCCAATTATGAATACAAAGTATTTAAAATTTTATAGATTATTCACTCAGCACTATACATACACTGAGAGATCAATCCTTGGTTTCAAATTCTTGACAATCAGCGAAGCCATGATTATTTAATACATGTATTCTCATAAGCCCCAAACAAAGGAGTGATGATGATAGTAAACTGAAAATCAGCAAGGTCTTAAGAGGTCAAAAGAGGGCTGCCTTCTTTGATGAGCACAAATATACCGTCTCCATGACTTGAAATACGAAGGTCATCATCAAGATATGTTGTGAGCACCCATGACTCGGCTTTGGGGTGAGAGATTGGAAACTTCAATGGTGGTTGGCTAGAAATCGTCTTGGCAAAAGAGGAAGCGGTGTCCTGGACAGAGGTAATCAAACTTTTGAAGGGTGTGAGATCAATCTTTTGTCCCACAAATTCCACAGTTTCTGGCAATTCGATGGAATCTGTCAACTGGGGTGTCCCGATGACACAGTCTTGAAACTTGATCTGCAAACTCAAAAACGAAAAATAGTTAAGGTTCAAATCATATGGTATAGTGAAAAATATTGTGGGCCGGATGGAAGACTACAAAAACAAAAAAAAAAAAAAATCAAATAAACTACTACTTTATTACAAATATCCTCTGCTATAGGTTAATATTTACAAATTGCGCTTATTTCAGGGTGTGTCAATATAATAAACACCAACCTTAAGGGAATATATGTAACTTAAAAGATAACTACCTTTTTTTATATATATAATTATGATAATTCTCAGGAGTAGTTTTCGTAACTATCCCTAAGTAAAGTTTTCATTCTAAGATTTGCCAATGAAGCTGCAGACAACGTATGATTAAAGTTTTCAGAAAATAAATAGTGGAAAAAACTTGTGTAAGACAATCGCACAGCTAGTGATACGTTTAATATAAAAAGTGATATCCGATCTGAATATAGTTAATTTAATGTACATTTAGTTCATAAGTAGAAGGAAAAACCTTCATTCGCTTGGGACTTCGAACTTCATAAGTAGCGTTGGTAGAAAATGAAGTGGTTGCCCCTCCTGGTCCAGCAAACACGACTGAGTTCTGGACTGTGGATTCGGCCGTGTCAATGGTCACCGATAGCTCTGCAATTTTCACCAACGGCACTGCTCCATCGCTCGATAACAAAGGAAACAGACCAGCAGATTTCGTGTACCTGTAGTTCTCAATTAAATTAGCCGATATTGTCAAATTCACCATTCTAAGAAACAATAACAATCAAATCTCCAATCGAAACTTACACGAGAATCCATTTCCCATTGAGAAGGGGCAAAGCCTCAGTCGGAGCAGGAGTCGGGTTTTGGGCCTCGAGATGCGAGATGAGCTCATCAATCTCCATCCTGGTTTCACTAGAGACGCTCGATCCCCTTTTTGTTCCAGAGAAAGAGTCCACCAATTGCTTTTTCAATAAATCGATTTCCGATACTTCTTTCTCCGATGGTTTATCTTCCGATGGTGTCTCAAACACACGCTCCACCAATGGTGTCTCAACCACAGCGAAATTCTGCTTCAGCTTCGTAGATTTCGTGATCGAAAGAGACGAAAAATTGATCCGATTAACGAGAGAATGAGATCTACTCGGGATCAATTTTGAGTTTTGGAAGGTTTTTAATGTAAACTGACTAACAGAAGCCATTGAAGCCATTTTTGTTGATGTTGAAACGATTGAATATTGGGATTTTTGTAGAGGTTTTCCACAATTACAAACAAACTGAAGTGGTGAATACAGAATGTTGAATTCTGACCAATTTATAGAACCCATTAAATAGCTGAAAAGACGCTGTTACCCTTCCTGCCTTCATTAATTCCTGTTAGCTGCCGGGGCTTTGTGGGCTTTCTCATAACATTTATTTAAGGGGGATTTTTTTCCCCCGTAAGATTAGGAGTGATAATTCTTGACGATGATACGGTAGCATGACAAAAAAATCGTGTCACTTTCGTCTTGTTGTATCGTTGTAAGTAAGCACGATAAGGGCATGGGTACGATAGCGACACAATAAGAAAACACATTTACATGTTAGTGAGATGATAATGATACATTTACTTGTTAGTGATACGATAACCTGATATTTTGTATGTTTGTATGGTGTATTGTCGTGTAACTAGGGGTGTAAACGAGTCGAGTCGAGCCGAACATTGTATTGTTCAAGCTTGTTTGAATTTTAATCGAGCTTTAAAAATTGTGTTTGAGCTTGTTTGATTATTAATCGAATCGAGCTCGAACTAGATTTGGTTGAGCCGAACACGAATCGAGCTCGAGTAGCTTGATATTTTTACACATATTTTATTCTTTTTATACTAATCGAGTCGGGCTCGAGCCGAGTTTTAAATCTTACCGAACGGAAGAAGTTATTATGTGACATAAAACTTTTAAATATAAAATATATTTGTAGTCTTACTGAAAAAGTTATTTTTACACATTAAGTCTACAAACTAGCTCCACATTTTCGAAGAAAAAATCGACTAGTGTAAGATTATGCGTATTTAAGATATAAATTTAATTATTAAGAGAGTGTTTGCAATCACTAAAAAAATACTTATCACATTTTGCTGAAAAAAAATTATTGTTTAGTATTTGCAAATATCATCTTCTGTTTCTGATTCTACTTCAATTAATCAGAATCTAAAAAAGGAAGATGAATTCTTTAGATTTTTTTGATTATACTTCTGGTTTGAATTTTACAAATAAATAAGTCTTTTACAAAGTTTTGACAAACATTTTATTTGCAACTACTAGAAACTTTTGATTTTAAACTATTTTTATTTCGATAAAATTAACCAAACACTCCCTAAATATCCCAAAGTATGGTATAACTAAATTATAGATTATCCAACAAACTCAAACGTGCATGCGGGTATTACCCGACTTTGCGAGGGGGCCCATGGCGACAAGAAAAAAAGGCCCCTATAAAATTAAAAAAAAAGTACAATATAAAACTTCAAACTCCAACGATAGACATCTTTTTCATCATATATCCAAATTATTCAACTAGTGCAACATCTACAAACATATAAGGAAAAAAAATATTAAATAGTCATTGACACAAATCTAGAATTCTAGTATTCTGAGAAGCAAAACTATTAATATGGTCATCAAAATCAAGATTTGCCAACATCTTATTTTCAATACAGAAAATTGTCAACTCATATAATCTTTCTTGAGACAGTTGAACGCAAGTGTAATTTTATCAATTTTTGTTTTGAAACTTCTCTCTGTTGATGCTAAGTAACTGGTATAGTTAACAATGCTCTATAATCAATGGTAGTATTTAAAAAATAATCCAAATTTTTTACAATTTTAGAAAAAAAGACTTCGTTTTTGAGCAGAAATAGAATATGAATGAAAAACATGTTTTTTTTAATTCTCAATTTAGAAGTTGGATTAATTTTCTTAGTATAATTTTGAAAGCAAAAAGCCTTTTGGTATTTTTTAATTTTTCTCTATTGGTATTTTTTAAATTTTTGTGGCCCTTATAATTTGTTTTCAATAAAACGTGTATACTTATATAAATGCTTATTTAAAATTGGGGCAGTTCAAAATTGGGGCTCCTAGGCGGTCGCCCTCGGTGACTACCCTCAGGGCCGGCCCTGCGTGCATGTAAAAGTAGAAAAACGTATGGCCAAGATTAAGAGAAATTTGAAGTAAACGAGGTAATTGATTATAAAAATTAATCGTAACTAGTATTTCTTATAAAAAATAATTTTTGCTTCCAAAGAAAAAGATTATTAATTTCTTATTAGTTTGAAATAAAAAGAACATTACATATTAATTAAGTAGAAATGCATATGTTTTGTCCATACATTTCAAATTTTAATTTAGAAAAAAGTAATATTATTCACAATCAATATTATCAATAAGTACATACTAATTTCTTACTCTTTTGAAATAAAAAGAACATTATATGTACATTTTTTTTGAGGGAAATATATATGTTGTGTCCATACATTTTAAATTTTAATTTAGAGAAAAGTAATATTATTCACAATCAATAAGTAACTTCGGGGTTTGCAAACCTAGTACCGACATGTTAGGAAAACCACCCAATCCGCGCCACATCACAAATAACCTTCAACATTCTTCAAAGCACGTGAACTTCCAATTATTTTTTCAAGTAAAATTAGAAGTTCAATTTGAACCAAATCGACTCGTTAGGACTTAGGGTACAAATAATAGAAATGGAGACACCAAATATCAATCTTGTGAAATTTAATATATAGAGAAAATTGCAAAATTGGTCCTATAACTATAAACAGTTTGCAATTTCGTTCCTGTAATTATTGAGTTTGCAAAAATTGGTCCTATATGTTTGAAAATTTTTGCAAAATTGGTCCTATATGTTTTATACCTAAGCAATTTCGGTCCTATAATTTTTAAGTTGTTGCAAAATTGGTCCCCCTGAGGTTATTTCATATTTTTAAAATAACAAAAATACCCTTATGCACATAATTGACTTATTTGACTAACTGTTTTGCTTAAAATAGTATCAGAGCCCATGTTTATTAAGAACTTTAAATTATATTTATTATTTTATATAATTAACAATTGTTGAGGAGAATTTTCTCCGAGAAAATGGATCTGGACGAGTGTTCAAGATGTATACCCTACGGGAGAGATATCGTCAAATTTTGACGTTGTATGCACAAGAGCACCAGACAAGGATAACATATTGGGATAATCAATATGTTGAAAAAGAACTTCATGAGCCGATAGGAAAACCTTGAGATAATGCGGAAAATAATAAGATGTTGTCGAGTATCACTTAGCTCCGCGAGTATCCGCTCTGTCTTGCCTAGAACTTTTAGTTTTAAAATATATGTTGCATATAAATATATATTATAATATAATTTTTATGTATTCTTGTATTAAATTTAATATTTATAAATTGATAATAATAAATTTTATAAATATATTTTATAAATATATATTTTTTATTTTTTTAATTTAATTTAATTTAAAATGGGGCAGAACAGGTAGACCCGCCCCGCCCGTTCTTGGCACGGAGCGGGTCTGGGTCCTAGCCAACCCGCCCCGACCTGTCCCATTGTCATCCCTGTAAAATTGCTAATTTTAGAAAGATAAAGGACCAAAAATGCTATTTAGCCACAAGGGCAAAATTGCCCAGGACCAAAACTACAACTTTTAAAGATAAAGGACTAAAATTGCAACTACCCCAAAATTACAGGACTAAAATTGTAATTTACCCTTAATATATATATATATATATATTGAAAACGTGAAACTTACTATATTTAAATATTGCCCAAATTAACTCAAAAAAAAAATATTGCCCAAATTTTCACGGCATAGCCACGTGAACGTACTGTTTCCCCAAAAACACAAAAATTAAAAATCAAGATTCAATGCTCTCTGTAGTCTTCTAGCTTTTCTGACAGGTACTAGACTTCTAGTTTTTTTGATAGTACTAGACTTCTTGTTAAAGACTTTAAGTACGCAATTATTTTATATATTCATGCAAGGCTCCTGTACTACCATTAATAAATAAATGAATTTTAATGTGTATTATTGAAATGATTGTGGACTTGTAGCTCATTTGGCTGATCATTATAACCCCTTTGAGCACTTTATACTAAAAAAAATCATCTGTAATACGTGGGTCATAAGCTTTGTGCGTTATAACTGATAATGTCAGCTTGCTTTTCTTGTGAAGTCCTAGACGAAATTATATTTACTAGTTTTTTATGAGGTAATCTTATATAAGACCATTTCATGGACTCATGAACTTGAGTTCATGAGACGAATCTTAAAAAACATAAATAAATATGGATTTTTTGTGGGTTTGGTTTGTACACTTGTATTGTTAGATGAGATGATTAAAAAAGACCAATCTACTCTTGATAGTAGCTTTCATAGACTAGTTGATACATTTTGTTTTTCTTGTCTTGACTAGTTGAACCTTTTAGAGTTGTATTATAATCAACAATTCAACTAGTATTTTCGCCATACTAACAAATTTAGAAGTTGTTTATAACTTGTAGATAAATTTTATCTTGTGTTTTTTTCAATTTCGTTGCGTGTTACGCTAGGTCTTATTAACATATGTTTTAGCATCGACTATGATACAAGATAACCTTGAATGTTTGTGGCCTGCAAAACTTTAATTCACAAATAAAAAATTATTGCACATTTTGACGTTCATTAATGCACATTATAAATTCCTTTGATGCATGCAGAGGACAAATGCTACATTAATTACATACTTTGTTTCTCTATCAATAATGATAAAATTCACTACAAGAAATTTGGGAATTTGGGACAAAATAAAATTATCACTAAAAGTCCCAAAAATTTATGTGAGATGAAAAGAAAACGTCACTAGAGACATTGCAATACCGCAATCGCTAAAAGTCATTAGAGACAGTATATAATCAAGCAAAAGTCTCTATGAGTTTGGCTTTTGAGAAGAAATAAAAATGTCACATATTATCATGCAGCCGGTGCCATCATACATTTTGTGACACAAATTCGTCTGTAAAGAGATAATTAGGGATTTCTGGCCAGTCTCTAAATATACATCACTCAATAACTTATGAGACATTGTTTTTCATCCCTAAAGAACATTTGGAGACATTTTTTATTGTCTATAAATCTAACTAGTATAGAGACAATTATTTTCATCTTTAAAACTATTTTTTGTTAAAAGAGATATTTAACGTTTCAGGGACATCGTCCCTAAAGAATTTTTTTTCCCTTTTTTTTGTCACATCATACAACTCTAG
The DNA here is from genome assembly GCA_016081115.2 of Rehmannia glutinosa. NCBI lineage: Eukaryota > Viridiplantae > Streptophyta > Magnoliopsida > Lamiales > Orobanchaceae > Rehmannia > Rehmannia glutinosa. The sequence continues at coordinate 9,173,538 of CM071929.1, read as the reverse complement.
TTGTAAAGTAAATGTTGTAAGAAAAATATGAAATAAAATGTCTCTAAGAATAAAACATAACCATCAATATAACTTCATTCATCCAAAATATAATTCCATTCATGTGTATACATTCATAATAATAACGTTTTACTTGTAATTATACTTCAAAATAAAAATTACAACAAGCAAAACAAATATAAAACAATCAAAAGAGCCTATCAAAGTTCTTACTTGTCAAAAACATTCATACTTGCAACTTAGGAGACAACAAAAGAGTCTTATTTTTTTCTTTGAGGAGTCAATAGCAACAAAAAATTTCCTTGATGATGGACTTCTCTCCGGGTAGCTAGTAATTTGCACAAGTTACAACAATCCAACAAGTTATTAAAGACCAACACTTTTTTTATATCACAACAATACAATATGCTAAATATTTTTTTTCAGTATAACAAAAATAAGGAGAAAAACGAATACATACCGCAAGTATTTAGACCCTATCATTTACATTGCATAAGTTAATTAGAACATTGATTTCTCTTGTTTAGTGTAACACTAACACAAATTTCAGCTCAACAATATAAAATATAATGTACCTTTATGTTTCATGTAATGAATTTTTCCTCATTTCAGGCGGTTTTGGAACCGAACCAGGCGATTCAACCGTGGTCACCCCTAATTTCAAAGATGTCTTCTCATGAAACAATACATTTTCACAATTTCATATTTTTCATATTTATTTATTTCTTTCATTCCTCCATATAATATAGAAAATATACTATATAATATATGCATAAAATGTATATCTATCTAAAAATGATGCTATGACATTAGATGCAATAAATACAAGTCAATGCAATACGCACTACTACAAAATAGGCATTTTACATCGGTTCGGGGACAGATGCTACATCGCGTAGTAGTTTATGGGTCTTTTTACATCGGTTAAGAAAGCAGATGTAGAAATTTTGCATTTTACAAACAACCGATGCAACTAAAGGAAATTTACATCGGTTAGTTAGAACAACGGATGTAAATCATTGGGCTTTTACATCGACTATTCACCAACCGATGTAAATCTCAAACCAAATAAAGAACAAATTACATCGGTGTATATGTAACCTATGTAAAAATGTTTGGGTATGTAACATCGCTTTGTTTTACAACCGATGTAATATCTTCATGTTTTTTCTTAGATTCTTGCTTTAATAAAACGTAATCCGGTTTGCAATTATGCAACAAAATAAAACCTGAAATTTCATAAAGCTTTAACAACCTGACAAATCATCTTTGCACAAATCCAACCAAAAAAATCACACACAACAAAAGATGTTCCCACCACATATTCAACAATCTACATAAGTTTTCTCCATTAACGAAAATTAAAAAATCCTAGCAAAAAAAGTTGAAGAAGAAAAGCTAGTTGAAGAAACAAAATTGGGTCTTAGCAGGTGAAACTTCTTGTCTGAGCATTGATTCCATAATCAGAGATGCAATTAAAACTGGGCCCACTGCAAGATCCCTTGAGCTCCTCGAGGCACAAACCTTAAATCTGACAAAAAAATTAGTAGTGAACTATAATCATTAATTATTATAAAGAAAAATTGAATGAAATTTGCACTACAAGAAAAACGCTCAAAGACATCGCCTAAAAGACATCGCGTTTAAGAATTTGTTGATGTCTTATACTATACAACATCATGTTTTAAGTGAAGCGATGTGTATGAGCAGATTTGTTCGCTATTACACATCGTTTTTAAGGGCTGATGTCTTTGACCACCCTCTTTTGCTTTATAACATCATGTTTAAGATCGGTTATTCCAATGGATGTCTTTGTCCACCGTTTATTGGTTTATAACATCAATCTTAACATCATTTACTTAAATTAGATGTTATAACTCAATTATTATTACTTTAAAATAAAATAAAATTAAATTTTCCCCGTTCTCAAAAAAAAAAAAATTAATTTTCCCCAATTTTTTTTTATTTTAAATTAAACCCTAGCCCAGCCCATTCATGTTTATTCTTTAACTTCTACTTTTCCTTAATTTCCTTAATGTGACAGAAACCATACCAATGTTAGCCAAAATATCTTCCACGAACAATTTGCAAACATGGGCGCAGCTCACACGTTCGAGTCCTGGGCTCCGACGACACCACCATTGTCCACGACCATGGCTTCGGCACCGATCAATCCGTCTGGAAGCAATGTAAGAAAATCTTCGCCAGTTGTCCTCCATGACCAGAGCCATCGCCTCCATCTTCCGCCCGGATCTGTTCCATAAACTGATCATGATCTCAGATTCCCCAAGGTAAATTAGAACTTCCTCCACCTGTTTGTGATTTTGCCCCAAAGGGAATTTCAAAATTAATGGAGATTTTTTTTATTAGGTTTGTGAACACGGTCGATTACTACGGAGGATTCGAGCAGGAAAAAATCGATCAACTCTGCGACGCAATGGAATCAAACTACAAGTCGTGGATCTCTGGATTCACGCCGCTGGTGGTGGGCGGAGACATGGACTCGGTGGCGGTGCAGGAATTTAGCCAGACGTGTTCAATATGCGACCCGACATAACGTTGAGAGAATAGTTAGCCTTGAGAGGCTGAATCCGACTCCACGACCATCTGATGTAAGGTGTTTATTTTGTCAAAACGTCAATATGGACTAGCTTCTCGATGAGGTGTTCATTTTGTGTTTTCAGCTATTCAGGTCTCTGTTTCTGGAAGGTCGATGGAATTTCGAGTGGTTTGGATCAGGAAGCTCTGGACTCTACGCTGCTCAGTTTTTGTTCGAGTAATATTCATTTTAGTGTCAACTGCGTTTTGCAGTTAATATAGCAAGATGCATGCACAAAAACTTCTTGTTTCCATTTTTTGTAAATTTTCCACCGCAAATGGTTCTCAGTATACATGTGAAGTCAAAGAAATTTAAAGCCTCGGAATTCAGTTTCTCTGATAGGCAGCAATAATGTTGATGCAAATAACTATGTTTTGCAGGAGGTTTCCTCCAGCATTGGCAAATTTATCGAAATTGAATGTGGTGATCAAGGATGGATATGCAAATATTTCTGCCAGTGTGAAATTCTGAAATTCGGTAACGGACTTGAACCTCTTTGGATGAACGGATATATGAGGCCTTTTAATTATTGATCACTCATTGAAATCTTGGCTCAACTGAATTGTCTAAAGGACTTGAAATATTGATGTTCACAAGTCTTGTTTGTTTCTAGGACACTAAGAAAATAGTGAATCGAAGTTATTATTACTAATAAAGGGATGTAATTTCTTGGGGAAATACAGCAAATGGAACATTTTTTCGAGAATTTAAAGCTAATTAAAACTTGAACACTAGTCTATTGTAAAGTAGAGCTCCTTTTATTCTTAATCAATAGTAGATCTCTATTTTTTCAAGAATTGTTTGAGAGTAGTTATTTCATTCTTGCGATCTCACATATCATCACACTATAAGTTTCCAGTCTGAAAATTGCACCCATTTTTGTGATAGGTTGAGGTCGGGAGTGTGTAATGCATCTGATTCCAAATCGTACAAGGAGAAATTGCGTAGGGATAGGCTGAATGACAGGCAAGTTTTTTTTTCTTTTTCTTGTTTGTTTGTAGTATGTTGCCCTTCTTTGCTGATGTTGTCATTCAATAGTCTTTTCATTTTTTTTAATAATCTTCCTTCCACTTGATATCATAGTGATACATCTGTGTTTGGGATATTTGGATTTTAATTTTAATGGGTTTTATTTATTCTTATAGCACCCTCTCAAGAAACATGAACTTTGAGAAAATACAAGATATCTGTGCTTCAAATTTTCAGAAAGGCAACATGTTTGCTTTAAAGAGATGCTAGAGAACCTGGCTATTGAATAATAATATTCCAACATAAAAATTGGAAAACAAATTCACATAGGAAAAGTTTGAATCAATGGACAGTCTAGTGATAGACACCATAGTGGTGTAGCTATTATCTTAGGGATCACCATCATCAGCATTGTTGTTTCTTATGTTGTCAAATTTATTTTTGTGTGCAGTTCCTATTGCTTCAGTCTTTTGCAAGTAATGATTGGATATGTCATATGTCTTCACTAAAGACACAATGTCTCATTATACTTTCAGGTCATTAATAACTAAATGCTTACAACTTCCCCCTAAAGTTGGTGTCTTAGAAAGCACATTATAGATGTTGAGTCGTACCTGAATTAATGCCCTAGTGCTTGACAATTAAGGCTTGAGAGTCAATAAAAAGTTTTAATTTCTAGTCTGACAACATTGTTTTATGTTGATCAAGGCTTAACATATTTTAGAGATAATGCTGATGCATATATAAACAATCAGATCAAGTTTCTTAGCATCTGTGACATGATGGAATAGTTACCATCTGACTAAATTTAGCATCTTACAATAGTCGATAGGAACCATTTCATTGCAAGTTTTAATGTTGAGTTACATGTCAATCTTGTAACTATAATATCTCTATATTTTAAATGAAAGTTCCTCATGATATATTCAGGGAAACTATTAAAGAGTTAAATATAAATGTCATATTTACCAGGCCTGTGTAGATTGCGGTTTCTAGTGATGGCTGGAATAAGAGTTGAAACTTACATGAGAAGCAATGAAAAATCAGAGTCTTTCTAACTTCTATGCCCTTACCTTATATGTTCTTTTGCAGGAGAGTTGAGACAGCTTAAGACCCTTGCAATTGATGCAAAGAAAATGGGCGTGAAAGTAGTTTCTGCTTCACTAAAGAGTATGCTTGACAGGAACATGTTTCTTTTTGGGTTTGTGGGTGTAAATGAAGGATCTGCAACACAAAGAGTAAACGAACTCACAGATATACAGAATGCCCGTGTCCAAACCGCATATAAGAAGTAAGTGTGAAACTCTTTGAATTTTTCTCATGTTTTGTTTTGTAATTTGTTCGCTTCTGCAGTTTCCTTTTTTCTTTTTTTTTTCTTTTTGTTTTTCGGGCATCGATTCCTTGGATGTGTCTCAAGGTGCCATTTTGACTCGATAGGTTATTTGATAATTCTCGACTGGAGCACTTCATCCACATGGACCTGGTGAGTTTCATGATACTCTGTAGGTAATTATTAGTTATAACCTGATGCATTTACTTTTGACATACCTCATTGAGTGACCTCAGAGATCCCAGTAGAAGCGATAAGTGATTTAGGACTTGAGGCGTTGTTCCTGCTTAATCAGCAGGTCTTTGTTCTTGAATTTGTTGAGCATTTTCTTGCAATACCGTTGGCAAGAAGTAGATAATTATGAAAACAAACTCTTACTGTGTAGAATAAGCAAATTTAACGTGTTGGTATGTGTTGCAATGTTTGCTAACGTGTGCAAACATGAACTACTAAAACTGTGATTGTCGCTCAGTCCAATTAATTATGTATGATGCCCAAAGAATAGAATAAATTGGTCAAACTCAAAAGTACTGTTTCATGGTAGGCTAGAGCTTGTTAACAACGAAAGTAATTTTTATGCAGAAAGGTGAATTAAGTCTGTTACCCTTTTTTTTTTTTTTTTACCCTACAGAAAAGAACTTTTTGTGTTGGGGTTGGGGGTCGAGTGGGTAGGTTCATAAATGGAAAATAATTGCTATTTGATAGTTGTATCAATTTGTATTAAGGATCAAGTTAATCATTTATTGTAAATCAGCACACTCTTATATCCACGTTCAATGACAGCCTTTTCTTTTATAGGTTATCTATCTCATCATATTCTGCTTACTTATAAATCCATTTGAAGCAGTGCTAAAGTTCTGGCTTATTGCCACAAACCTTTTTCCGGAAGTTTTTATCACTAACTTGTTTTTTTTTTCTCACTTTAAGGGCACAGAGCTGGATGTTGATTTGCTGAATAAAAGATCATCCGATTATGCAATGGCCAAGGAACTCGCCATCAAAGGTACTTCTATATCATGTTTTGCAATTCATTTATCGCCACTTTAACGCATTGAATTTTGGTGATCGCTTTCTTTCACTCGCCATCATTCTTTGTGCCACCAACTGGCTCCTTATTTTTCATAATCCCTATAGATGAAAAGCTTCTGTTGTATTTAAATTTTACTCCACGAAACCAACCTTTTCGGAATGAGTGAGCGGAATGCTTGCTAGGATTATATTTTGGTCAGTATTTCCTCTAGTATTGTTGAATACTTAAAATTGTTAGATAGATTTATTTCGAGTATTTTATTATGCATGTCTTTAAAATTTGAATTACTTTCTGCTTTTGAGTTATAATCTTTTAATTGTATTGTGCAGGTGATCAGAAGGTATAGTTTTTAGTTGTACGTTTTGTACTCTGGATGATTCAGCTGATTTAGTTTTTGCATGAAGGCGGCGAAGTTAGCAAATTTGGAGTCTTTTGATGCCTTCGGATATTATTCAACATCAGTTTTAAACTGACATTAAAACATATAAATATGAATTTCTAAATGTGAATGACATCAGTTTACGTTAGAAAAAAAATCAGTTACCAGCCGATGTTTTAAGACCTTATAACATCGGTGCTTAACCGATCTAAAAGATAGTTAACAACATCGGTCAAAAACTGATGACGCTTCGAAAAAAAAACTAGCATATCGCAAGTTAACAACATCGGTTTAAAAACGATGTCTTTGGATTATAACAACATCGTGTTTTGTATGCTTAAAACCGATGTTGAATAAACATACTTTTAACATCATCGATTACGACATCGGTCGATTTTTACATAGACATCGGCTAAAAACCGATGTCTTTGACCGTTTTTCTTGTAGTGTTGTGAAAACATGATTTTTTTTTTACTTACATGGACCAACAACTGGAGGTAAATTAGTCAACTTTGCATAACTTATGCCCTGATAAAAAAAATTCAAATATTATTACTAAACAATTGCAATTAAATAAAGGGATAATTACAAAAACAACCTTGAGGAACAAATGTGTTAGAGGAACAAATACATCAACGTCCTTATAAATGTGTATCAAACGACTTTTAAATGAGCATTAACATTGCCAGCTAAATGTATATTTTTTCTCATTTCTATCGCTTCAATTAAAATCCCACTTCAATTAAAACATATTTATATTTTCAAAAAAAAAAATCAAAATGAATTGCACCATATTATTCGTTGCAACCTAATGAACACAACACGTACCATTTTACCCCACAATATTATGCATTTAAGAATTTGAATTGAAGTTATTTCGAAAACCAATTAAATTTGTTGTTAAAGATTTAATCTCATTATTTTTCCAATGTGATTTGAAGGGAGGATAGAGATATTGTGCTTCTAGAATTCCTCCATGCATATTTGATTTGATTTGGTTAGTAAAAAAAATGATATTGATTAGGCAAGTTTGTGGTTATCTTGATAAAAAAAGATTGTATTAGATATCTATTATGAATGAATTTGGTTAATCTTGTTTCCTTGTTAATAAGATTTGATCGATATGGTATATGTAAGGTAGAATTCTTTAGATACTTATCTAGTTCCTAACTTAAGTGATATGCTTATCATATTTATTTGTAGATATCTTCTTGTCTTATTTGTAGGATATCATTATCTGACACACACAAGAGCCGAAAAGAAAAATACTAGAGAGAGTAAAAACTTAAACAAGTCTAAATTTCAAGTTTCTTTTGCAATAGATGATGCGACATCTGAGATCACACATTCATATTTAAAGTCGTTGTGTTTTTCGTCCATATTAGTTTATCTTTGCATGTACTAGAGTTCATGCTGTATTGTTGGATGAGATGATGAAGAAAGACCAATCTACTCTTGATAGTAGCTTTCATAAACTAGTTGATGCTTTTTTTTTTTTTTAGTATTGGCTAGTTGGTACTTTTTAGAGTTGTATAATAATAAAAAATTCAACTAGTTATTTTCGCCATACCGACACATTTAGAAGTTGTTTATAACTTGTAGATAAATTTTATCTTGTTTTTTTTTTAAATTTTGTTGCGTGTTACGCTAGGTCTTATTAACATATGTTTTTGCATCGACTATGATACAAGATAACCTTGAATGTTTGTGGCATGCAAAACTTTAATTCACAAATAAAAAATTATGGATTTCTCGGCTAGTCTCCAAATATACATCATGAATAACGATGGGGATATTGTTTTTCATTTCTAAAGAACATTTTAGAGACATTTTTATTGTCTATAAATCTAATCGTATAGACACAATTATTTTCGTCTTTAAAACTATTTTTTAGTAAAGATATATTGAACGTTTACGGACATCGCCCCTAAAGAACTTTTTTTTGGGCCCCATCATAAAACTCTAGTTGTAAAGTAAATGTTGTAAGAAAATATGAAATAAAATGTCTCTAAGAATAAGACACAACCATCAATGTAATTTCATTCACCCAAAATATAATTTCATTCATGTGTATACATTCAAAATACTAACCTCTTACTCGTAATTGTACTTCGAAATAAAATAACATTGTTACAACAAGGCAAAACAAATATAAAACAATCAAAAAGAGCCTAACAAAGTTCTTGCTTGTCAAAAACATTCATACTTACGACTTATGAGACAACAAAAGAGCCTATATATATATATATATATATATATATATATATATATATATATTTTGAGGAGTCAATAGCAACAAAAAATTTCCTTGATGATGGACTTCTCTCATGGTAGCCAGTAATTTGTACAAGTTACAACAATTCCAACAACTTGCTATCAAAGACCAATACTTTTTATATTATAGCAATACAATATGCTAAATATTTTTTTTTCGTATAACAAAAACAAGGAGAAAAACAAATACAACTGCAAGTATTTAAGCCCTATATCCTTTACATTGCATAAGTTAATTAAAACATTGATTTCTCTTGTTTAGTGTAAATTTATTTACATTACTAACACTAATTTTAGCTTCAACAATAAAATAATGTACCTTCATGCTTCATATAACAAAATTTTCAACACATTAGATCCAATAAACAGAGAACATTAAGAAGCTTTAATCTATGCTTTTCTACAATATTTCCAATTTCCTTTATCCTTTCATGTGGAATCAGCACCAACCATCACCAAGGCATTACTTTTTTTTTTTGGCTATTTTTTGAATGTGTAAGAATATTTTTTGCTAAATATTTTTAATTTTTTTATCAACACTTTTCATACTTGCAATAATATCACCATATATATAATTTTACGGAGTTAAGAAGCAAGTCATCATTTAAATCAACATTAATGAAATAATTAAGTTGTAAACTAATAAATAATTGTCATTTTGCATAGTTTTCATATGCCTCGTGAGATGTCCATTTTCCAGTAGCTTAAGTGAAATGAAGATAATCAACTTCACTTATCATTTCAAAGACCTTTACTCTCCAATGGAACATCTTAGTATTACCCATGAGAAATAATGATGACATAACATGCTTCAGTAGATATATAATTCAGACATGCCTCAATTTTCAAAACAAAATAATAAATTTGTGCAAAGCAAGAGTTGGATTAACTGAAAACATGGATTGTATATAGGCGTTATATGAGAGTGGAAATTTATGCAAATTAAATTAGGAATTCTATAATGTGGTTCAAATAGTTTAATGGTACATTTTATACTTTTTAAGAATTAAGAATTTAGATTGTGCTTCTGAGATGGGGAGGGGGAATCATGAGTTGACACGAGGGCATGATTTGAGGGAGAAAAAATAACTAATTATCAGTAGAGCAAATAAAAATAGAAAAGGCGGGTCCCCAAAATTTTTAAGACGTGCATAAAAACGTCTCAAATTATTATAATTTGTGATGATTTTTAGTTAAATGTCACATATTTTAATTTTTATTATCAATTTTTCCAAAATATTATTTAAAGAATTCTTCAATTTTTGAAAATTTTTTTTTGTTAAAGAGAAAAAGTTAAATATAAGGAAGGGCAAAAATTATAAAATTTTCTAAAAAAAAGAAGTAACTTTTGAGACTTTTCTGAAACGTTACAAGAAAACAAAATGAGTTGTTGTTTTGAATCATAAAATAAAAAAATGTCACTAATAGTATGTTTTGGCCTCCATAACACCTTTTATGAACATAAAAAAACCGTCTTTAATTATCAATTGTTGTCACCTAAAAAATTCCGGAATGGATGTGGATGTGAGAATATTGTATATACTTTATTTGAGATGATATCGAAATAATTGTTTAAAGGAAGCTAGTTGGGACAATTTTAGATGCGTCCCAAAAACCATATCAAATTCTCTAATTTGTTGTAGTGATTGTCTTATTTAATCAAACCAACCACCAACAACTTACTGCACTTTTAAAAGTTTGTTGTTCATATTTAGAAATCTAATGTGATTTTGGCTTCACATCCTTATAGTATCCAATTTAATATCATAGTATCCAATTTAATTTGGCGCTATTAACACCCCAAAACCAATTTAATACCTTCTTAAAGTTAATTTATTTACTTAATACACTAACATTTCCCAATTTAAAATTATAATTATTTTACCAAGTGATTTCAAATGAATGGATTTCAAATATTAATCCACCGCTTGTTTGGAAATTAGATTTCAAATTTCAACCAACTTAATTAAAAGATGAAATCTTGATCATAAAATCTATTGCAACTTAATTAAAAATGAAATTTAGTAAAATCTATTAATGATTTAGTCCCCTAAGTCCTTTATATATATATATAGGGATTGGTTCAAATGAGACCAACCCCTTTAGGTTAGCTTCCTTTATATATATATTGTAAATGGGATTGCAGGGATAGAGAATCAAACCCTTGAACAAGGGTTGATCGTAGAACCTAATTTGGATGTCATTAAACCACAGGGGTCTTGGCTTCCCTGACTCATATTTGTTTATAAAGAATGTCATCAAGATCGGTTACAAAAATTTTGGTTATCTTTCAACATTCGATTAAAATAAAATAAATGTTCTATTTAGTTTATTGCAAAAACTACCCCTAAAGTTTAGCCTAATTACAAAAAACTTTAAAAATTATAAATACTCGCTTTAAGTTAATTTGTTTTTAATTAAACAAGTACCCCTAATCAGGGTGTAATTTATAAAATAGGAACAAATTCAATATTTGTAATTTTTGAAGTAGTTGAACCTCATGGGTAATTGTGTACTTAACAAATAAATTTAAGCATAACTATGGTCGAAAGCTAAGTTTAACATGATTCAACTTGCTATTATCCATGTAGAAGATAACATTAAATTCTTGCACCTCTAATTAAATCTTAAATTTGAAGTATCAAATTTGAGCAACCATGCATTTTTTAAATTTATTTAAGGGTTAATTACAAAAAGTACCATCGAGGTTTAACCTAATTACAAAAAATTCCAACTAACTTTTAAAATTATAAAAATACCCCTGAGGTTTTAATTTGTCCAACATTTCCCCCTTCATAAGAAAAAAATATTTCAGAATTCCCCCTCAAATTTATAAAAATATTATAGTTTACCCCTTAATTTTAATACTGAATCAAACCTCAAAGGTAGTTTTTGTAATTTTGAAAGTAAGCTGAGTTTTTGTTACTAGGTCAAACCTTAAGGGTACTTTTTGTAAGTATCCCTTTATTTAATAAAAAATAAAGAGGTATTTTTTATTTTTGGGGAAAAATTATATAAATCAATAATTTTGTATACACATTTTTTATTAATTACGAAGACCTTCGAAGTTGAGCGGCCTATAGCTCTCCCTAGGCACCGTCCCTATTCAAAACTATACATATACTAGAGATCACTCCTTAGTTCAAATTTTTTTCCATCACCCATAATTATTTATTACATTTATTACATGCATTTTCACAAGTCCCAACCATGGGAGTGATGACAGTGAACTGAAAATCTAAGGACTCAAAAGGGAGTAATAAAGGGGGCTGCCAGACTTAATGAGCACAAATATATCGCCACCATCTCCTCTTGCAATACGAAGCTCATTATCGACATATGTTGTGAGCAACCATGACTCCAGTTTCGGGTAGGATATTGAAAATTTCAATGGTGGTTGGCTAGAAATCGTCTTGGAAAATATAGAGGTAATGGTCTCCTGTACAAAGGTGAGCACACCTTTGAAGAGTGTGAGATCAATCTTTTGTCCAAAAAATTCCACAGTATCTTGTATTAAAATGGAATCTGTCAACTGGGGTGTCCCAATGACACATTCTTCAAACTTAATCTGCAAATTTAAAAAAAATAAATCGACAAGATTCACATTACAGTCCCTAAAAATCTCATAAAAGGAGAAACAAAATTCTATTCGACAACCAAGCAATTGATTAAAAGGATAGTAATTCCTAGATTAAATTTTCATTGTAAGATTTAGCACTGGAGCTTTATATAGATAACAAAGGATTAAGTAAGTAGAAAGAAAAACCTGCACACGCATGGGACTTCGAACTTCAAACTTGGCATTGGCAAAAACTGAAGTGGTAGCCAATGGTACAGAAAACTCGACTGAGTTCTGGACTGTGAAATCCGACGAGTCAATGGTCTGCGATAGCTCTATAATATTCATGAATGGCAATGCTCCACCACTTGATAACAAAGGAAACAAACCAATAAATGTTGTGTACCTGTATTGCATAATTAAATTAGCAATTTTCCAAATCCACCACTCTAAAAAACAATAACTATCAATATCCAATCGGAACTTACGCGAGAACCCATTTCCCATTGAGTTGGTGCAAGTTCTTAGTTGGAGCAGGATTTGGGTTTATTGATTCCAGGTGTGTGATTAGCTCCACAATCTCTGCCCTGGTTTCACTAGAGACACACACTCCTCTATTTGTTCCATCGAAAGAGCCCACCAATTGCTTCTTCAACACATTATTATCCGATGGTTTCGCCTCCAGAACCCCCTCCAATGGTTTTCCCTCAATAACCGCCTCCATAACCCCCTCCAATGGATTTGCCTCTATAACTACCTCAACCTCTTCCATAACCCCATCCAATGGATTCTTTTCCATAACCCCTTCCAGAATCCCCTCCAATGGATTTGCCTCCATAACCGCCTCAACCCCCTCTAGAACCCCTTCCAATGGATTCGTATTTGTAACCTCCTCTAAAGCCCCCTCCAATGGATTCGCCTCCGTAATTGCCCCAACCCCCTCAAGAACCTCCTCTAACGGATTCCCCTCCATAACACCCTCCAGAACCCCCTCCAATGGATCCGCCTTAACCCCATCTAATGGATTCTCCTCCATAACTGCCTCAACCCCTTCCATAACCCCCTCCAATGGATTCCCCTCCATAACCCCTTCCAGAACTCCCTCCAATGGATCCGCCTCCATTATAGTCTCAACCCCCTCCGGAACACTCTTCAATGGATTCGTCTCAATAACCGCCTCGACCCCCTCCAACGGATTCGCCTTCATAACATCCTCCAAAACCCCCTCCAATGGATCTGTCTCCATAACCGCCTCAACCCCCTCCAATGGATTCGTCTCCATAGTTGCCTCAACCCCCTCCATAACCCCTTCCAATGGTTTCCCTTCAATAATTGCCTCTGAGGTCTCCTTCACCACCTCCAGAACCCCCTCTAGTGAATTCGCCTCCATAGCTGCCTCAACCCCTTCCACAACCCCCTCCAACGGTTTTCCCTCCACAACCGCCTCCGATGTCTCCTTAACCGCCTCCAAAACCCCCTCCAATGGTTTTGCCTCTGATGTCTCCTTCACCTCCTCCAAAATACCCTCCAATGGATTCCCCTCCATAACTGATTCAACTCCTTCCAGAACCCCGTCTAATAGATTCGCATCAACAACACCCTCCAATGGATCCGCTCCAATAACCGATTCAACCCCTTCTAGAACCCCTCCAATGGATTCGCCTCCATAACCCCTTCCAATGGATCTCGCCGACAGCGCCTCGGCCCCTCTAGAACACCCTCCAATGGATTCGTATCCATAACCGCCTCAACTCCATCCAGAACCCCTCCAATGGATTTTTGCCCACAACACCTTCCGTAACCCCCTCTAATGGATTTGCCTCCATATGCCCCTCAACCCCCTCCAATGGTTTCCTCCACACCCCCGCCTCGGATGTCTCCTTCACGACCTCCAAACCCCTCCAATGGATTCGACTCCATATGGTCACCTCACTCCCCCTCCTCAATGGTTTCCCCTCCAATGGTTTCCTCCACAACCCATGGATTAACCGTCTCAACCCCAACTCCATAACCCCCTCCAATGGTTTCGCCTCGGATGTCTCCTTCACCGCCTCCAAAACCCCTCCAATGGATTAGCCTCCTCTGATTCACCTCCATTTCCAAACCAACCGCCTCAACCTATAACCATAACCCCTCCAATGGTTTCGCCTCTGATGTCTCCTTAACTTCCTCCAGAACCCCCTCCAATGGATTTGCCTCTGTAGCCGCCTCAAGCCCCTCTGTAACCCCCTCCAATGGTTTCCCCTCCACAACCGTCTCCGATGTCTCCTTCACCGCCTCCAAAACCCCTCCAATGGATTCCCCTCCATAATGGTTTCTCCACAATCCGATGTCTCCCCTCCAAAACCCCCTCCAATGGATTCGCCTCCATAGCCTCCCCTCATAGCCCTTCCATAACCCCTTCCAATTGTTTCCCCTCCACAACCGCCTCAGATGTCTCCTTCACGGCCTCCAAAACCCCCTCCAATGGATTCGACTCCATAGTCGCCTCACCCCCCTCCATAACCCACTCCAATGGTTTCCCCTCCACAACAACCTCCGATGTCTCCTTCACCGCCTCCAAAACCCCCTCCAATGGATTCCCATCCATAACCGCCTCAACCCCCTCCATAACCCCTCCAATGGTTTCTCCTCCAATGTCTCATTTACAGCCTCCAGAACCCCCTCTAATGGATTTTCCTCCATAGCCGCCTCAAGCCCCTCTAATGGTTTCCCCTCCACAACCGCCTCCGATGTCTCCTTCACCATCTCTGGAACCCCCTCCAATGGATTCGCCTCTATAACTGCCTCAACTCCCTCCATAACCCCTTCTAATGGTTTCCCCTCAACAACCGCCTCTGATGTCTCCTTCACCCCGTCCATAACCGCCTCAATCCCCTCCATAACCCCCTCCAATGGTTTCGCCTCTGATGTCTCCTTAACTTCCTCCAGAACCCCCTCCAATGGATTTGCCTCCGTAGCCGCCTCAACCCCCTCTGTAACCCCCTCCAATGGTTTCCCCTCCACAACCGCCTCCGATGTCTCCTTCACCCCCTCCAATGGATTCCTCTCCATAACTGCCTCAGCCCCCTCCATAACCCCCTCCAATGGATTCGCCTCCATAGTCGCCTCAAGCCCTTCCATATCCCCCTCCAATGGTTTCCCCTCCACAACCGCCTTAGATGTCTCCTTCACGGCCTCCAAAAACCCCTCCAATGGATTCGACTCCATAGTCGCCTCACCCCCTCAATAACCCCTCCAATGGTTTCCCCTCCACAACAACCTCGATGTCTCCTTCACCGCCTCCAAAACCCCTCCAATGGATTCCATCCATAACCGCCTCAACCCCTCCATAACCCCTCCAATGGTTTCTCTCCAATGTCTCATTTTGACCTCGATGTCCTTCACCCCCTCTAATGGATTTGCCTCCATAGCCGCCTCAAGCCCCTCTAATGGTTTCCCCTCCACAACCGCCTCCGATGTCTCCTTCACCCCGTCCATAACCGCCTCAATCCCCTCCATAACCCCCTCCAATGGATTTGCCTCCGTAGCCGCCTCAACCCCTCTCTGTAACCCCCTCCAATGGTTTCCCCTCCACAACCGTCTCTGATGTCTCCTTCACCGCCTCCAAAACCCCCTCCAATGGATTCCCCTCCATAACCGCCTCAGCCCCCTCCATAACCCCCTCCAATGGATTCGCCTCCATAGTCGCCTCAAGCCCTTCCATAACCCCCTCCAATGGTTTCCCCTTCACAACCGCCTCAGATGTCTCCTTCACGACCTCCAAAACCCCCTCCAATGGATTCGACTCCATAGTCGCCTCACCCTCCTCAATAACCCCCTCCAATGGTTTCCCCTCCACAACCGCCTCAGATGTCTCCTTCACCGCCTCCAAAACCCCCTCCAATGGATTAGCCTCCATAACCGCCTCAACCCCCTCCATAACCCCCTCCAATGGTTTCGTCTCTGTCGCCTCCTTCACCGCCTCTTCCAATGGATTCGTCTCCTTAACCGCCTCAACCCCTTCTGATGGTTTTCCCTCCGCACCCACCTCGGATGTATCCAGAATCGCCCCCAGAATCGTCTCAACTCCCTCGATAGTCCCCTCTATTGGTTTTCCCTCCAGCGCCTTCTCCGATGCCTCCTTCACCGCCTCCCCTGTCTTCTTCACAAGATTTTCAAGGCCCCCCCACGGCGTCCACTTTTTTTTGCCCTCCGCCCCCACAGCGACATTCCTCTTCAGCTTCGTATATTTCGTGATCGAAACGTTGATCCGTCTAACGACAGAATGAGATGAAGTCGGGATCAATTTTGAGTTGGGAGATGAGTTTTGGAAGATTTTAAATGTAATAAACTGACTAACAGAAGCCATTGAAGCCATTTCTGTTGAAGGGGTTTTTGTTCAGGTTTTCCAACAATAAGAAATAAACTGAAGCGGTGGTGGTATTGCAGATTTTTTTATCGGACCAATTTATAGAACTCGGCGAATAGATGAAAAGACTGTTTTAGCCTCCACGCGTTCATTAATTGTTTTTAGGTGCTGGTCTGTTGTGGGGTTTCTTATAACATTTGTTTAGGCATAATAAATATTTGCCTAAGATATTGTCCCAATGTATTAATCAATTTAAATTTTCATCGTGAATGGTGTGTGACTGTGTTGTCTTAGTTGACTTAATTAAAAAATAATCGTGATATAATCGTGTAAGATTATGCATATTTAAGATATGAAATTATTTATTAAAGGAGTGTTTGGAATCATTTAAAAATTTGTATCTCACATTTTCGCTCAAAATATTCATCTCTTTTAGTGTTTGCAATGCCAACTTCTACTTCTAGTTATGCTGCATTTTAATTAGAATCTAAAAACATGGAGATGCGTGTTTTATGTTTCTAATTATGCTTTTGGTTTGATTTTCACAAACAAATTAGCATTTTAAATTTTTTTTCACCAAACACTCTAAGGCTATGGTTGTTTGTGCTTTCATTCCGTTCTTGCGTGAACAGTGAAGATTTTTTTTTTAAAATTTAAAATTGGATGTGTTAAAAAAAATAATGATTGTGTTGATGTGATGGAATTTTTTTAGAGATATTGATTGTTTGTGGAATATTTTGTGAAAATAATAGTGTAACATATAATACAAAAAAATTAAATAAAAAATAAAACAACTAATCTAAAAGTAGGCAATATGGATCTCATTTTATTCATTTTGTTATCAAAACTAAAAATAATAATGATGATTATGACTAGGGTTATAAACACATCGAATCGAGTTGAATATCAAGAAATTTTGTTCGTATTTGACTCATTTAGAGAATATTTTTATTCGTATTATTCTTTTAATGTTCGAATGCAAAAATTGATTCTTATTCTTATTTGAAAATATATTCGAATATATACGAATCAATTCGAATATTTGTATTCGAGATCCTAATCAATATTTATATTTTGTTTTCTAAAAATATTTGATTTATAAGTCAATATATGGTTTATTATATATTACTAATCTATATAAATAAATATATACTTGAATGTTTAAAGATTATATATATGTGATTTATATAAATATAAATATATATATACTATTATTCGAATATTCTTTCGAATAATCGAATTGAATATAATAATTTTCATATTTGTATTCGCATAATATACGAATCAAAATAAATATTCTTATTTGGATTCTTATTCTAATTTTTCGAATTCGAATGTCAATATACGAATTCGAATGCCGAATTGAATCAAAAAGATTCGCTTCCTTTACACCCATAATTATGACACATTAAAGAAATTACCGGAATTCCTTATATGAATAAGGTGAAGATAGAAAAATAAATAATATTGTTGTGTATTGGGAAGTGTGAGAGGTAAAGTGAAAATTGGGTTAATTTTTTAGGAAAATGAAATTTTCTTTATAAAATTTTTCATTATTTCTGTAAACGTTCACACATCTCACAAATCTCAAAGATGAAAATTATGAAAATGAAAAGTCAAGCAATCAAAGCTTAATCTTCTAATTCTATATGCAACAATTACGTATCAACTTCTGATTCTTAACTATATTTACTTCTTTTAAAAATAGAAGTTTTTGCAAACTCCCTAAATATTTTTATGGTAGTATGGCATGACCTAATTAGAGATTTTCCAACAAACTCAAACGTGTATATAATTGGAAAAAAAAAAGGAAAATGGCCAAGATTAAGAGAAGTTTGAAGTGAGATCAGGTAATTGATTATAAAACTTAATCGTAACTAATATTTCTTACAAAAACTAATTTCTTATTAGTTTGAAATAAAAAGAACATTATGTGTTCATATTAAGTAAAAATATAAATGTTGTGTCCATACATTTTTTAAATTTTTATTTAGAAAAAAAGTATTATTATTCACAATCAATAAATAAATTCGGGTTTTGCAAACATAGAACCGACATATTAGGAAAACTACCCAATCCGCATCACATCGCATCACGTTACAAATAACCCTTAAGATTCCTCAAAACACATGAAACTCCCAATATTTTTTCAATTAAAAGGAGTTCAATTAAATATTTTGAACCAAATCGAATCGTTAGGGTACAAATAATAGAAATGGAGACACCAAATTCATCAATTATTTGAAATTTACTAATATTTAAATAACGTTTGTTAAGTGTGTCCAATCACTACACATAGCCATGTGAGCGTACTGCTTCCCCAAAAATAGAATAAAATAGAAAATCAAGATTCAATAATCTATGTAGACTTCTAGTATAGTAGGCAATTATATTATATATTCATGCCAGGCGCCAGTTCCATGCATTAAATAAACAAATGAACTTTATGTAGTAGGGAATTGATTGTTGGCTGTAGCTTGGTTGATTGATATGATTACAAATTCTCACATTACTATCAAATGTCAATTGTTTCTCTCTCTCTCTCTCTCTCTCTCTCTCTCTCTCTCTCTCTCTCTCTCTCTCTCTCTCTCTCTCTCTCTAATTAAAATCTTTTTTTTTTTGATCGGTTCTCTAATTAAAATCTTACTTCAATTAAAAATATTCTATATTTTCCAAAAAAATACAAGATTTACAAAAATTATACCATATAATTTCCTTGCAACATATGGAACAAAATTCATACCATTTTGCCACACACACATTTTGCATTTAAGCATGAAGTTATAAAAGTCAAATTTACGAATAAAAAAACATTGCACATTTAGACGTCCGTTTATGCACATTTAAAAATCTAAGATTTAGAAAGACAATGATGCTACATTACATGCTTGTTTCTTCATCAATAATGATATTATCTTATTTAATCAAGTTAACCTCCAACAATTTTACTGCATTTTTGCATATTAGAAGGACAAATTTACCATAGGCAAAAACCATTTTGTCCACGGATTTAGATCCGTTTTGCATTTACACAAAATTTTAAAGGTTTTTTTTTTCAGATATTATTTTTCTTAGGGTTTATATTTGTTTTTTAGGGTTTATTTTGTTTCTTGGGTTTATTTTTAATTGATTTGGGTTTTTATGATTTTTAGTTTTTTTAGGGTTTATTTTTTATTTTTTGGGTTTATTTTTATTTTTCGGGTTTATTCTTCATGGTTCATGTTTTTAGGGTTTATTTTTGTTTCTTCATGGTTCATTATTATTTTTAAATTTATTTTCACGGTTCATGTTCTCAAGACGGAGCCATTAGGAAGTCCGTCTCATGGATTTAGATCCATGAGACCGTCTCACAAGAGACTTGCTCTTTACCATAATACATGTTATGTGTTTATTACCGCAACAATCTTCCCCAAAATTTATATCTATTTGATCTAAAAGTATTAGATGGTTGTGATTAGGTTCTATGCTCTCATGTTATCCAATTCCTTATTCAAACATGGGCAAATTACATTACTCCTCTTTTTTTTTTTTTTTGACAGAATTACATTACATTACTCCTCTTAATATTAACAAATTAGTCTCAAAACCATCTAAACTAAAGAATGAATTTTTGTTCATTAAATCTTAAGTACCAAATTAGTCCCTACAATCCTACACAAAGAATTGGTTCCTATTTAATCCAATTCCACATTTAATAAAATTATAAAACTAATCGACCAAAGTTGAAAATGGTCCCATCCATAAACCACTAGTTTTATTATGTCAAATTGCTTCTACAATCTAATTTATGGATATAAACATATCTATAAATGCATCGATACATGGGCGCATCTATGTACTAATATGGAAGTACATGAGTTGTACCCCCAAATTAAAAAAAAAAAAATCCAACAATTTTTTTAGTAAAAAAAATAATGATAATTTTTTTCCTTGTTTCTACAAAAAGAAAAATTAGAAAATCCAAATAAAACGATACAAATCCCTACAATAAAATTCAAAAATTAAAAGATTGGCTTAACAACTTGAATAAATAAATCACGGCAAAAGTCAAAATCTACAAAACTAAATATATCAAAAAGAATATCTAATAATATTAATAATGTTACCAAAACTATGTTTTGTTCTCTCTTGTTTTCTTAATTACTATAATTATTTCTTTTATATACATATTTATGTACCGTTACATAATCAACTTTTACAAAAATTTAGACATTATTTTGTTGTAGGACTTTAAATATTAAATAATATTTATATGCATATTTTTTTATTATCTATCGTACCCCCATTTTCAAAATTTTGGATCCGCCATTCATCGATAGTTGGACAAGCACATACCTTTTGTGACTTTGTCACACCCTAACATAAGAAATAAACAAAACAAAATAAAATAATACAAAATTATAGTCATCACGAACAACTATATGGTAATACAAGTCAAGCTCTACTTGAGCATTTAGTCCAAATTAAATCGCTTATGGTACACCAAAACTAAAATACAACACAAGTCTAAAATACAATATTCTATCCCTAAAAAAATACAATAATCTAGTATTAACCAAATTTATTACAAGTCGCTCCCATAAATTTTTTTTTTGACTTCATGATGCACAAGTAGCAAACAAACAATTACAGTTATAACTCAATAGAATGTATAAAAATAACAAATTATTTCAAGTTTTCGAGTTTTAACAACCTAATATTAATAATAACGCGGCAGTTATCCCCTATGAAGAGTTTCAATTAGGAAAAATTAAATTATATATTCGGTCAATTAAGTTAACAGTGTAAACGTAAGATCTGCGTTGATCTGACACATTTTTTTGTGCTTCTTATATCTCACAAATAGTAATTGTTTGAAGCTTAATCATCTTATCCCTCTCACTTAACTCAATGTCCATTTTTCCTATGGTTTCTTTTCCTAAGATTGTCATATTCCAGAATTACGGTATCTAGAACCCAATTGTCCATTACACTCCGATATTTAGCATTGGGATTATGAACATGGTACACATACAAAGACCATATACGACCTATTTGATCTAATATTATTTGATCCACCCACACCGTAATCAGTGTTTAGTTGAAATTTAAATCAATTAACACGTTATTCATAATTTATTTGTAGTATTAAAATTAAGGGCTTGATAAGGAGAAATAAATATTTCATCGTAGCGGATTCATTGGATCGAGTATCTTTTATAAATTGAATAAGATTATATTAAACAATAAATGTACTGAGAATATCAAGAAATATCCGTATTTGTTGGAGGCATGTGAGATGTTACTAAAGATTTATTTAAATTCGGAATATTGAGCTAGTCTCCAGTTAATTAAATCTACCGTGGATTGCCATTACATTTATTTTAACACAACAATTTAGGTGAGACGGTGAAAGCCCATGACACGATGTTATTTTTAGTGTACCCGCCCCGCCTAGGTCTCACTTCCACCCGCGGGTACCCGCCCCGCCTATAATTTTTAGTTCTAAAATATATTTTAATATATATTGCATATATAATAAATCTTATAATATAATTTTTATGTATTCTTATATTATATTTAATATTTATAAATTGATAATAATAAATTTTATAAATGATATTTTACAAATATTTATTTTTTTATTTTTTTAATTTAATTTAATTTACAACGGGCAGAACGAGTCGACCCGTCCCGTCCCATTCTAGGCACAGGGCGGGGCTGGGTACTGGCCGACCCGCCCCATTGTCATCCCTAGTTCGAACTATGTATCGTTGAGTTTCTTTTAAATTTATCCTCTCCCTTTCAACCACTACTCCCAACTTAATATTTTAATATTACCACTTGCCTAAATACACTTAAAATTACTATATTTTAATATCACCACTTGTCTAAAAGTATCATTTATTACACTAAAAATATCACGGTCTCACACCGACTCACAAAAAACTTCTTGTCATTTTAAATTTTAATATTACCACTTCATTTGTATTCAATTTCATGAGTGCATCAATGGTTTCTTAGTTTAGGCCAAGATTACAATAAACCCATTGAATGGTTTAAACACCATTCAAGAAATCCTTAATTCAAGATAAGGATCCGTGACTTCTAAGTTCTAAGGCGCTAGGTAAACTATAGACTAGAGCTTAATGCTTAAAGTAAGACCTAATCGGTATAAAAACATAAGCGCATAATGGGAGTCTAGCGTATAGACATACTAATCAAGGCTAGAATAAGATTTTTCGATAAGTGCTTCTAATAGAGAAGGTCTTAGGACAACAAAATTAAGTTATAGTAAAAAGTTTCTAATTTAATACCAACGTTAGAATTGACATTGGTTTATCCAATTTTTTTTTGCAATTAACCCATAAATTTAAGCAACCATATGCTTAAATGAAAAAAAAAAAATGAAAACAGTACATTGATTGGTAAGGCAAATTAATCAGCCTGTTATGAATACAAGAATTTTCAAATGTATAAGGTACACTCAGCACTATACATAGACTGAGGTTGCATTTGGATGGGAGGATTTAGATTTGGGGAGGGGATTTAGGGAAAGATTTCAAATGACTCCAAATATGAATGATTTGAAATCCTCCAAAATGACTCCAAAAATAGCTTCCAAGAATTTGAAATTCATTATAAAATGACTTCATCCAAACAACCTCAATGGATTTCTTATTATGGATTTAAAATCCATAGCTCAAATCCTTCCATCCAAATGAAGCATTAAGAGATCACACCTTGGTTTCAAATTCTTGACAATCATCCAGGCCATATTTATTCAACACATGCATACTCACAAGCCGCAAACAAAGGAGTGATGATAAGTAAATTGAAAATCAGTTCTGTGGTAAGGAGTCAAAAAGGGGGCTGCCTGACTTGACGAGCACAAATATATCGCCACCATCTCCTCTCGCAATACGAAGCTCATCATCGACATATGTTGTGACCAGCCATGACTCAGCTTTCGCGTAGGAGATTGGAAACTTCAATGGTGGTTGGCTAGAAATCGTCTTGGCAAATACAGATCTAGTAGTATCCTGTACAAAGGTGAGCACACCTCTGATGAGTGTGATATCAATCTTTTGTCCAAGAAATTCTACATGATCTAGTATAAAAATGGCATCTGTCAACTGGGGTGTCCCAATCACACCTTCTTCAAACTTAATCTGCAACTCAACAAAAAAAAAAAAATCGATAAGATTCACATTAAAGTATGGTCAGGTTCCACTATGTACATATTGATTTTACAAAATCAATCGTGTAACGAGACATGACTAGAGCAACTATCTCAACTCATCGCCGTCTCATCATATTTTCCATGCAAGTGGAAAAACGTATGATGATGATGATGGTTTTGGAATTTCATCTCATTTCTCATTCGTATGAAGGTTGCGTCAGGAATGACATCTGGCGTAAAACCTTGTCATTTTATTTTTTGTGCGAATTTGTAGTGTGAACTAATTTTAGACAATTAATTGACACTATAAACTTCACACCACCGACCCCACATAGTGGTATAAAGTGCAGTTGATGATGATTAAAATAATGACGATGAAGGTTCACATTAAAGTGGGGGCAAAATGGAAAATATTTTAAGAAATAGTGGTGGCGAAATTGAAAATTTTTCGGGAGACAAATTAAATAACTTTTATATATAAATATATAATATACAGAGATATGTACTACATGGCATCAAAATTTAAGGGAACGATGGCCCCTTCCAGCCCCTCTCGGTCCATCCCTGACTAAAAACCTCGTGAAAGGAGAAAAAGTTTTCTATTCGACGACCAAGCAATGGATAAAGGGATAGTTATCCCTAGATTGTATTCGCATTGTAAGATTTACCAATGAAGCTATAGATAACAGAGGATTAAAGTAGGTCGAAGGAAAAACCTGCACACGCATGGGACTTCGAACTTCAAACTTAGCATTGGCAGAAATTGAAGTGGTTGCTAATGGTAAAGCAAACTTGACTGAGTTCTCGACTGTCAAATCCGGCGAGACAATGGTCTGCGATAGCTCTGCAACTTTCGCCAATGACAGTGGTGATAACAAAGGAAACAAACCAACAAATGTTGTGTACCTGTAGTGCTCAATTAAATTAGAAAATGTCAAATTCACCAGTACTCTTAACAAACAAATAACCATCAATCTCCAATCGGAACTTACGCGAGAACCCATTTCCCATTGAGTCGGCGCAAATTCTCAGTTGGAGCAGGATTCGGGTTTTTCGCTTCGAGATGTGCGATTAGCTCCACAATCTCCACCCTGGTTTCACTAGAGGCGCTCAATCCCCTGTTTGTTCCGGCGAAAGAGTCCACCAATTGTCTTTTCAATGATCCCCTATCCGTTGGATTCGCCTCCATAACCGCCTTCAATGGGTTCACCTCTTTAACCGCTTCCGTAACCCCTTCCAATGGTGTCCCCTCAGTAACCTTCTCTAGAGCCTCCTCAAATGGATTCGCAACCGCCTCCAATGAGTTCGCCTCCATAACCGCCTCCGATGTCTCCTTCACCGCATCCGATGTCTCCTTCACCAAATTCTCCAACGAAGACTCGAGGCCCCCGAACAGCTTCCGCTCATCTTCGCCCGCCGCCCGCACGGCGAAATTCTGCTTCAGCTTAGCAGATTTCGTGATCGAAAAGCTGATCCGATTAACGAGAGAATGAGATGAACTCGGGATCAATTTTGAGTTCGGGGATGAGTTTTGGAAGGTTTTAAATGTTAAATGACTAACAGAAGCCATTGACGCCATTTTTGTTGAGGTTGAAAGGTTTGAAGATGGTGGTACAGAGGATTGAATTCTGACCAATTTATAAAACTCATTAAATAGCTGAAAAGACGGTGTTACCCTCCCTCAGTTCATTAATTCTTGTTAGGTGCTGCTCGGGGGCTATTGTGGGCTTTCACCTGATTTGTACGTTTACTAACCTCTATTTTATTTTTTTAATTTTTAATAATTTAAATGTTCAGGTTTCGTCTTCGTAGAACGTGGTATTAATTAAACTTGGTTTTTTTATAACATTTGTTTAGGCATAATAAATATTTGCAGTAAGATATGATATCACAATGAATTTAAACTTGCAGCGTGAATCGTGTGTTGTCTATTTGACTGAATTAAAAATTATAATCGTCAAATTATGTCGGATATATATAATTTAAGTTTTTCGAAGCACAAAAACAGAAACTCACAGTCTCACACCAATGGTAAGTTATCCCTACGTACCAAATATATAGTTCAATTTGACTTTTCACACAAATTAAAAAAAAATATTGTAAACTACAGATATATTAAATATTTACTTGATTTACCCTTATTTAATAAATAGTATAAATATAAAATGCATATTAAATATGGTTATAATAGTAAAAGAATGGAAAAAACACTATTAAATATAGAAATTGAATTATATATTTGAGAAATCCCAAAAAGGAATAGTGAACTATATTGGGACTGAGAGAGTAACTTATATATTTTGAGGTGATATTATAAATTATAATACAAATATCAACGTCAAATTAATAAAAAGTACAGCATTATCTTTATTCTGAAAATAGAAAAGTTATCAATATTTGTTTATACCTCTATTTGTTCATTTAAACCGTTAAATTACCTGTTGAGTAAAATGTATATATGTTATAATGGGACATAAAATCTTTTAACTATAAATTATAAATTTCGTCTTAATGAAAAGATAAACACCTATATTTTTTTTTACACGTCTACAAAATAGCTCTAACTTTTTTAAGAAAAATTTGATTATATGTGTAAGATTATGCATATTTTAGTTATAAGAGTGTTTGCAAATTGCAATCACTAAAACAAAGTGCTTCTCATCACTTTTTTTTTTTTTTTTAGCAAAATAATCACTTTTTAGTATTTAAGCAAATAACTACTTCTGATTCTAATTCTGCTTAATTTAAATAAACTCTAAATACAGGAAGATGAGTGTTTTAGGCTAGGAACATGAACACTTCTCTGAGCATGTCGTATTTGTATCAGATACGTATTTGATACGATATTTTATCCGACACTTCTTGGATACTCCATTGATATATCTACACATGGAAATAAATAGAATTCAATTGCTCATTTTTTCAACATTTTCTTGTGTATCTATGTGAGTTATCACATTTCAGATTTGAGTACTTATGAAATTTTGGTGGTTTATACTTGAAACATTGTTTTTTTTAATTATACTTAGTACGTTTGTATTTTCAATATAATATATATATACTGTACCTGTATCCTTAAAATTTCAAAATATGTCGTATTCTCATACCTGTGTCGTATCATATCCGTGTCTTGTATCCGTATCAGTGTTTCATAGGTTTTAGGTTTGTGATTGTGCTTCTAGTTTGATTTTTATAATAAATAAGTCTTTCACCACTTTTTCGTGAAACACAGTCAACTTCTAATTCTATTTTCAACCATGACAAAATTTTGATTCTCAATTACTTTTATCTGCTACACTAAATCATTTATTCTCAAAACATAAGTTTTTGCAAACACTCACTATATTGCTATGGTAGTATGACTAAATTAGAGATTTTCCAACAAACTCAAACATGCATATAATAGAAAAAAATGAATATGGCCAAGATTAAGAGAAATTTGAAGTAAACAAGGCAATTGACTATAAAACTTAATCGTAAATTAATTCGTAGCTAGTATTTCTTTATAAAAAAACTAGTTTCTTATTAGTTTGAAATAAAAAGAACATTATATGTATATATTAAGTAGAAATACATATGTTGTGTTAAAAGAATTGCGGGAGGTTTAAACAACTATTTGCCACCGACTCATATAAAATAAAGTTGTCCCTAATAATTTGGTCTTTTATTTTTTTTTTAAAAATTAAATTTTTTTGGCAACGAAACCGAGGACTGTTGCTACTAGTGACACATTTTGCAACGACAAAATCCTTCCAAATACTTTTCCACATTTTCAGCGATCAAAAAAAAAAAAAATAAAAATAAATTCATAAGTAAATTTAAAGAAATCAAATGGGTTTAGAGACCACATAATCGTTGCAAAAGATAGTTTATTAGCAACGACTACTTTTTATATTTTGTAACGTATGGGTAGAGCTGTCAAAAATGGTCCGGCCCGATAATAGAGTTGGGTTGGGCTACGATTTTATTGGTCTGAAGAATAATCGGGCCACATTTTAATGTATTTTTAATACATGGGTTGGGGTGAGCTCCCCAAAATAGCGGTCCGAAGAAAATTCTGGTCCGACCTGGCCCGATTTCCTCCGGTGGGCAAGAGGGCTGGCAGTCCAACATCAAGGCGGAGGCAGTGGGCGATCTGAGGCCCTGGCTGACCCATTCTTTTTAAAAAAAAGTTTAGTTAGGATTTTTTTTAAAAAAAAAATTTAGTTATAATTTGTATTAATTTTTCTTGGATTTTTATCCGCCCACCCCATTTTAGTGTATCGGCCCACCCTGGTAAAGCGTCTGGCTCGCCCTTGCAGGTCGGCCGAACACTTTAACAGCTCTACATATAGGTATTAGCTGCCATATTTTTTTTTGAAATTGTTACGAAAAGTCGAAAAGTATTAACAACGGCAAGTGGTTGCAAATAAGTCCCTTTAACAATGACTTTTTGTCATCTCTAATAATGTTGTGGCAAAAGACCCCAATTTTCACGGCATAACAAAGCAATGTGTAACTAGGGATGGCAATGGGTCCGGGTAAGACCCGGACCCGAATCAGATCCGCCTCATTTGGGGCGGGTATGGGTCCAGTAAATGGGTATGAGACGGGTAATGGGTATTGAGTTTTAGACGCATGTGGGTATGGGTCGGGTAACGGGTATGATAGGACCCGGCCCATACCCGACCCATATAATTTTTATTTTATTTTTTTTATTTTATATATAGAGTGAATATATTATATTATTCTTGTTCAAGAACTTTTGATTTATATATGTTGGTGTTTATTTCATAATTCATATAATATTTACAAAATTATATAAATAACATAAATTTTGAATGCACTATTTTGAGTAAAAATCGTAAGTTGGCCAAACATTTGAAGTTGGCGGGTCTAATGGGTTTAACGGATCTTACCCGCAAGACACTGGTATGGGTCGGGGCGGGTATGGGTCTGGATAAGGTGGGGCGGGTATGGGTATGGGTATTACATTTTCCCAACGGGTCGGATCTCGGGTCCAGGCGGATCCGACCCAGACCCGACCCATTGACATCCCTATGTGTAACTTACTGTTTCTCCAAAAATAAAATAAAATAAAAAACCAAGATGCGATGCTCATATGTAGACTCCCAAAATAAAAAAAAAAAAAAGCCTCTTATGTAGATTTCTATTTAAGTAGGCAATTATTTTATTTATGCAAGCAAGGCGTCCGTACCATTAACCATTAAATAAATAAATGACTTCATTTCTCCAAAAAACAAAAAAATGAGCTTCATGTGTAGGACGTGATCATAAGTTTTCTCATGTCAACTTACTTATCTTGTGTAATCCTACACGAAATAATATCATGAAATTATATTTATTATTTTTTTTATTATATGTAATAAGGTCTGAATCCAGTGAAACCAATTTCTAGTACGAGTACGCATGAACTAATCTTACGGCATGATTGGTATGAATGAATGGAATTAGGTTGGAATGGAATGAATTTAGGAATGGAGTGATGCAGTATTACTATTCTTATGATTGGTATGTACAAGGAATGGAGAAATGAATGGATGACGATTTTTTACTTGATTTAAATATCTTGATTGGTAATTATAAATTAATGATAGTAATTGAGAAAAATAATTTTAAAGTATCAAGTTCTCTTAAATAAGATTTTTTAAATAAATTTTATTAAATATGTTATTCGTAAATTGATATAAATGTGTGCTAAATAATATATATATATATATATATATGATATCAAAAATATTTTATATAATATTTTTAGGGATAATTACAAAAACACCCCTGAGATTTGGGCTAATTACAAAAAAAATCTAGAGATGTTTTAAAATTACAAAAAACTCCTATCAGGTTTGATTATGTGTTAAATTTAAGGGGGTAACTATAACATTTTTATAAATATCATGGGGGTTTTGATATTTTTTTTGCTTATGAAGGTCGAAAATGTAAGGCAGAATCAAACCTCAAGGGTTTTTTTTTGTAATTTTAAAAAATCTCTGGATTTTTATGTAATTATCCCAAACATCAGGGGTATTTTTGTAATTATCTCTATTTTTCATAAGAAAATATAGAAAATCAACAAAATTTTGATTTAACTATTGAATATCGATAGAAATTAACTATGATTTATTAAAATATTAAATATAACTTATATTTAAATTATAAATAATTTTTTTTATTTATAACACTACTTTTCGGAAATATAGATTATATCCAATATTTTTAGTCATATAGAAAGATAATTTTATTAAAAATAAAATTTGAGTCATTCTTGATGATTGAGAATAACTAAACCCATGTGGGAGAGGAGGAATGATCACTCCCTTACTTTTGAGAATAGGGATTCCCATGGGAATAAATATTCCCATTACTAAAGCATACCAAGCATGTGAATGAGAATGAAACAAGGAATGCTCATTCAATTCCTACCCCATTCCCACATACCAATCATGTCGTTAGTGTTTGGTTATTATGAATTAACTAGTTAAGATTAATTCCTAAAATTGAGTTTTAGTTGCCTAAATAATTAATAAAAAGGACAAAATTATAAATGAGTACACATTCGTAAGACACTTTAATTTGAATTCTTTCATAATCACAACCAACCAATAAATTAGATTTGATAGATGTAAATTCGTTCGAGGAGCATATACATATGTTCCTTATAAATGTGCATAAACAACTTTTAGATGAACATTAACAATGTAAGTGTAAATTCTCTCATTTTTTTCTTTCTCTCTCCTCAGTTAAAATATCATTTCACAAGGAAAAAGAAAAGCCTTTTCAAAATAATTAATACACTTCATTAATTATTCCTTGCAACATATATAGGGAGCAAAACTCATACCATTTTTCCAATAAAATTCTGCATTTAACCGTTCAAATTGAAGTTATTTTGAAAATCGGATTTACAAATCAAATTTATTGAACATTTAGAAGTCCTTTTTGGCATTAAAATTCTTTTGATGCACCCTAATCGACCAAAGTTGCAAATGGTGCAATATGCCAAACCACTAGTTGTATTATGTTAATTTGCTTCAAGAATCTAATTTATCAATCTAAGCATATCTAGAAATTCATCAATCGTTGGACAAACATATAACTTTTGTCACGCCCCAACACAATAAATAAAAATCAAACGAAAAACAATAATACAATATAGCCATCACGTGAAAAACTCTAGTAATACAAGCCAGACTCCACTCGAGCTTTTAGTCCAATATTAAAATATTTACGGTACACAAAAATTAAAATACAAAGGAAGTCTGAAATAAAATAACCTACTGTCAGGCTCTACTCGTTAGTCTAATTAAAAAAATTCGGTTATCTTTCAAAATTATAAATACTCGCTTGAGGTTTGTATTTAATTAAATAAATACCCATCTTGAAGGTGCAATTGTAAAATAAAAACATACTTCAATATTTGTACTTTAGAAGTAGTTGAACCTCAAGAGCAATTTTTGTAATTAACTCATAAATTTAAGCATAACTATGGTCGAAAGCCAAGTTTAACATGATTTAACTCGTCGACTCGTCGTCATTCATGGAGAAGATAGTCAGTCTGATCTCTCATTAAAACATATTGCATCTGTAATTAATTCTTGAACTTGAAATATCTTATTTGAGCAACCATACACTTAAATGACAAAAAAAATAAAAATTAATACAGTCCATTGATTGATAAGACAAATCAACATATTAGGAATACTAGTATTTTCAAATTTATAGAATATACATAGCACTATGCATGCACACACTAAGAGGTCACTCATTCAATGGATTCGCCTCCATAACCGCCTCAACTCCCTCCAAAGGTTTCCCCTCCATAACCCCATCCAATGTAACCCCTTCCAATAGATCAGCCTTCATAACAATCGGAGCCCCCTTTAGAGCTACCGTCATCCAATGGATTCTCGTCCATATCCGGCCCCCCAACCGCCTCCAGAACCACCTCCAATGGAGCCCCCAGAACGTCCGCGGGCCCCATTGGATTCTCTTCCGTTATCCCGTCGAGAACCGCCACCAATTGATCCTCATCCAGAATCTCCTCAACCCCTTCCATAACGTCCTCCAATGGTTTCCCCTCCTTCAGCGCCGCATTCACCGTCTCCAAAACCCCTTCCAATGGATTCGCCTCCAGAACCGCCTCCGTAACGCCCTCCAATGGTTTCGCCTCCTTCACCTCCTCCAATGGATTCGCCTCTTCGCCCACCGCCCGCGCAGCGAAATTGAAATTCTGCTTCAGCTTCGTAGATTTCGTGATCGAAAGAGACGGAAAATTGATCCGATTAACGAGAGAATGAGATTTATTCGGGATCAATTTTGAGTTGGGAGATGAGTTTTGGAAGGTTTTAAATGTAATAAACTGACTAACAGAAGCCATTGAAGCCATTTCTGTTGAGGTGAATACTGAATACGATTGAAGAGGTTTTTATTCAGGTTTTGCACAATAAATTTAATCGGACCAATTTATAGAAATCGGTGAATAGATGAAAAGACGGCTTTACCCTCCACGTGTTCATTAATTCTTTTTAGGTGGTCTATTGTGGGGTTTCTTATAAGTTAGAACATTTGTTTACGCATCATGATAAATATTTGCCGTAGGCCCGTAAGATAAGATATCACTATGAAGTTGTCCCAATGGATTAATCAATTTAAATTTGCATCGTGAATGGTGTGTAACTGTGTTGTCTTAGTTACCTTAATTAAAAATTATAATCGTGATATAATTTAAGTTTTTCGAAGCACAAAAACCCACACCAACAGGCAACATCAAGTTATATGTGTAATACTATGCATATATATTTAAGATATCAAATTATTTATCCAACCAAGTACTCTCAAATTATTAAAAAGGAATATTTACAATCATTGGAAAATTGTATCTCACATTTTTGCTGAAAATAAACATTTTTTAGTGTTTAATTTTTGTCAATGCCAACTTCTACTCCAGGTTCTGCTACATCTTAATCAGAATCTATATCCCCCCCAAAAAAAAAAATCAAAATCTATATACATGGAGATGAGTGCTTTAGATTTCTGATTATACTTTTGGTTTAATTTTTACAAACAAATAAATATTTTAAAAATTTTTCACCAAACACTCTAAGGATATGATTGTTTTTGCTTTCGTTCCGTTCATTTCCGGCTTGAACATTGAAGATTTTTTTTTAAGTTAAAATTGGATATGTAGAGAAAAATAATGATTGTATTGATGTGATGGAGATTCTTTTAGAGATATTGATTGTTTGTGAAATTTATTATGAAAATAATAGCGGAACATATAATACAAGAAAATTAAATGAAAAATAAAAAACCAATCTAAAAATTGGTAATATGGATCTCATTTTATTCATTTTGTTATCAAGAAGAAAAATAATAATGATAATGATGATAAATTAAAGAAATTATCGAAATTCTGAATATGATGAAGAGAGAGAAATAAATAATATTGTTGGTATTTGAAAATGTGAGAGGTAAAAAAAAAGTGAGTTAATTTTTTAAGAAAATAAAATTTTCTTTATAAGACTTTTCATTTTTTCCATAAACATTCACACATCTCACAAATATTCTAATATGATATGCAACAACTACTAACTTCTAAATCTTAACAACATTTACTTCTTCTACAATAAATCTTTAGAAATATACGTGTTTGCAAACACTCCCTAAATATTTTTATGGTAGTATGGCATGACTAAATTAGAGATTTTCCAACAAATTCAAACATGCATATAATTGGAAAAAATGAAAATTACCAAGATTAAGAGAAATTTGAAGTGAATAAGGTAATTGATTATAAAACTTAATCGTAACTAGTATTTCTTACAAAAACTAATTTTTTATTAGTTTGAAATAAAAAGAACTTTATTTGTACATATTAAGTAGAAATATAGAGATCAATCTTGTGCTCTAGTGGTTGAGACATGTGTTGTAAGGATTAATGGCCCGGATTTTATCCCATGTGGGTGCGTGTGTCCCCCTTCCTAAGCTCCCCGGCCCATTGTACTAAAAAAAAAGTAGAAATATAAATGTTGTGCTATACATTTTACAATGTTTTCTTTAGAAAAAAGTATTATTATTCACAATCAATTAAATTTGGGTTTTGCAAACATAGAACCGACATATTAGGAAAACCACCCAATCCGCATCACATCGCATCACTTACAAATAACCCTTAAGATCCCTCAAAACACATGAAACTCCCAATTTTTTTCAATTAAAAGGAGTTCAATTAAATATTGTGAACCAAATCGACTCGTTAGGGTACAAATAATAGAAAGGGAGACACCAAATTAAATTATCAATTATGTGAAATTTACTACTCCCCTCCGTCCCAAAAAAATAGGCACTTTTTATTTTTTTAAATGCATCCCAAATTATAGGCTTGTTTAATTCCTTATTGAAAGCTTTAAAAACACATGACAATGTCATTCGAAAATCCTCTAGAAATAAACGTCCATCATTTCGATTGCGATTTTAAGTTATTTCTGTTGTTTCTTTTATGGGGTATTCTTTTTCCTATCAAAGGTTTTTCCCAATGGGTTTTACTTTGATAGGTTTTAACGAGACCCTCTTTTAAAGCTAGTTGATTGGCTTGTAAGCAATGCACTATTTTTTCTTTTTTAATAATATTTTGCATTTATTTAAAAAAATCTTTATTGAGAGTATTAATTATACAACAATAGCCTAAATTACTCCTATTTAATTCACTTTATTTTTAACAAATTTCATTTTATTCAAAATAGTTGGAATACTACATTATAATTATATATCATCATTTAATGAAAGAATAAAATAGGAAGACTATGAAAAAAATTATAATCTTAATTACATTTATTATGTTTTCTTTTTTTTTTTGAAAAAATTTATTATGTTTTCTTAATATATGTGAATTGTTCTAGTACTTGCTTATCTTTAATTATGGGATAGAGAGAGTAATATTTAAATAAAGTTGGTTTTTTTTTTTTTGGAGAGAGAGGAAATTATAAAGTTCGTTAAGTGTGTCCAATCACTACACATAGCCATGTGAACGTACTGCTTCCCCAAAAACAGAATAAAGCAAAAAAAAAAAAAAGATTCAATGATCTATAGTAGACTTCTAGTTTAGTTATAGGCAATTATTTTATATATTCATGCGAGGCGTCAGTACCATGCATTAAATAAATAAATGAACTTTGTGTAGTAGGAAATTGATTGTAGGCTAGCTGTAGCTTGGTTCCTTGAATAATTCTAAATTCTCACATTTTCAAAATAAATTAAACCATATTATTCCTTTCAATCCAAGGAACAAAATTCATAACATTTTGCCACACACAATTTTACATTTAAGCATTCAAACTGAAGTTATTTCGAAAGCCAAATTTATGAATCAAAAAAATATTGCACATTTAGACGTCTATTAATGCATATTTAAAATTCCTTTGATGCACACTTATAACAATGCTACATAATTACATACTTTTGTTTCTTAGTGAATAATTATAATATTGTCTTATTTAATCAAGTCAATCTCCAAATTTGCATATATCTACTAGATCTAAAATTAATTGATAGTTGTGATTTAGCTCTATATAGGTTCTTATGTTATCCAATTCCTTGTCCAAACTAGGACAAATTACATTTACTCTTAATATTAAAAAATTAGTCTCCAACCATCTAAATTAAAGAATGAAATTTTGACAATTAAATCTTAATTACCAAAGACAATGATTAGTTCCTATAGACTCACATAAGAAATTGGTCATATTTGATCCAATTCCACATGTAATAAAATTGTAAAACTAATCAACCGAAGTTGCATATGGTGCCATCTGTAAACCACTAGTTTTATTATTTCAAATTGCTTCTAGCTAGAATCTGATTTATGGATATGAATATACCAAGAAATTCATCAAGGACAAGCATATACCTTTTTGTCACACCCTAACACAAGAAATAAAATAAAGTAAATAGTCATCACAAACAACAACTCTGGTAATATTGTAAGCCAAGTTCTACTCGAATATTTTGCCCAAAATTAGAACGCTTATGGTACACTAAAACTAAAATACAATGGAAGTCTAAAGTACAATAACCTAGCATGCATCAACCATATTTATTACAAATTGTCCCATCGGGACATGATAAAACATGTAATTTTTATTTCCTTAAGTGCTCTTCAAATTTTAGTCTGTAATTTAAAATTACTTTAAACAATGTGTATATTTTTAATGTACATTAGGTTCTAAATAATGTTTAGATTTTATTATTATAGTTCTTAGATTTATTCAAATAGTTTTCAAAATTTATTCTGTAAGTTTTCAAAAATATAAAATATTCTTTTAGATATTGTTTCACATTTTTAGACTTCATTCAATTATTTTGGATTTTTTAAATTATGTTTGTAATTTTATTTTATATTTTCCAGATTATTTTTGTATATTTTAATTTTAATTATTAATTCATAAATTCTTAAAACTATTTTCAGATTTATGTTCATCGATTCAGATATTAATTGTTAATTTATAAACTTTGAAACTAATTTTTAGCTTTTCAGATTTATATTTAAAATTTCAAAATAATTCTTCGACTTATTTTTGCCACATAAATAGTTGCTTTCACCACTTGAGTAATTAGCCCAAATTCAGATTCAACATTGAGGTCCATGTGATAATTAGCCCGAATTTAGGGAATTCAAACTCAATTTATCCTCATTACTGTTTTAAATTTAAATCCTGCAAGGTTACTGCCCTTGTTTTGTAGTGGGTATAGTTAGTGTCACTTCTTATGTGTTCAGTGTAATATATAAGAACTAATTATTATAAGGTATTCAGTGTCCAGGTTCTTAGGTAAGGAAATTAGGATTGGCCTCTAAATTAACTGAACTAAATCCCATAGTTGTGGGTATTTTATAGAACTAAATTAGAATTAATTTGCATGAAAACTGAAATTTGAAGTTAAAGATCACTAATAAGTTTATTGAATTCTCTACCTTCATTTCGCAGTTAGAATGTTTTACTTCAATGTTTTATTGCATTTTGTAGAAAGGTACATGCATGCATGATGCAACGCGTATAACATTTTTTTAATCTATATATTTAAAAATAAAAACAAATTTCAACAGGGTATTTGTAATTTTTTAAAATAGCTGTTTTTTCCTTGTAACTAGACCGAACATCAAGGATATCTTTTGCGATTGACCCATAGATTTAAGCAACCATACGCTTAAATGCAAAAAAAAAAAAAAAAAAAAAAACGGTACATTGATTGTGATAAGGCAGTGAGATCTTAAAACCACACAGTGATGTCTTGAAATAGGGTTTAGAGCTCCGTATCCGACCCGGACTGGGGGGAATGGGTCCAACCCGGAAATGTGGACCATTGATCTCCCTGACAACCTAGTACAACTCCACCCTTCAGATGATTACACTTGGCGCAACCACATTAGTCAGGGATATCTATAAATATCATGCTACAGTAACTTGATGGTAACTATTGCCACGAGCTTGTAGCTCAAGTGGTATCGCTAACTCTTTATAAGGGTGTTGACCAGTGTTCAAACCATGTACCTTTCAGTTTATTTGAAATTTATACCCTCCCTTCCAACCACTACTCCCAATTTATTTAAAAAAAACTTGATGGTAACTATTTATTCTGTCACTTTCACTACTCACTTTTACATTTATTGTCTTCATATCCCCGTACCTTACGAACTCGATCTGACTTAGGCATCGTAGGGTCTTAGCCGAGACCACCCCGGCTAGCCCGATGTGTGTTCATCTATTTGGTCACTTAAGAACTCGAATCCGATTACTCGAAAGTCCGCGACCGAAGGTAACTCACTGATCTAAATCAGTTGATAAGGCAAATTAATCGACTTAAGATACACAAAGACTATACATAAACCGAGAAATCACGCATTGGTTTCAAATTCTTGCCATAATTATTTAATACACGCAATCCCACAAGACCCAAACAAAAAGCGATGGTAAGTAAATTGAAAATCGATTCGGGTAAGGAATCAAAAAAGGGGCCGCTTGATTTGGCGACCACAAATATATCGCCACCATCTCCTCTTGCAATACGAAGCTCATCATCGACATATGTCGTGAGCGATCATGACTACGCTTTCGCGTAGGAGATTGGAAGCCTCAATGGTGGTTGGCTAGAAATCGTCTTGGCAAATACTGATCTAGGATTATCGTATACAAAGGTGAGCACACCTCTAATGGGTGTGATATCAATCTTTAGCCAAAGAAATTGCACATGATCCGGTATTAAAATGGCATCCGTCAATGGGGTGGCCCAATCACACATTCTTCAAACTTAATCTGCAAACTCGAAAAAAAAAAAATCGATAAGGTTCACATTAAAAACGCCCCTAAAAACAAGGACAAACACAAATTGTAGCACACAGAAATTAAAAATATTTGAGAAAAGGGATGGTGAGATTGGAAATATTTAGGGAGAAAAATAAATTTTATATATAAATATATAATATATAGATATATGTACTACATAACAAAACAAAATGAGGGCGACCCTTTCCCCTCTAGGACCGCCCTTGCCTAAAAACCTCATGAAAGGAGAAAAAAATTTCTATTCGACGACCAAAATGGATTAAAGGGATAGTTATCCCTAAACTATATATTCATTGTAGGATTTAGCGAGAAGGAAAAACCCGCACACGCATGGGACTTGAAATTCAAACTTAGCATTGGCGTAAATTGAAGTGGTCGCAAGCGGTAAAGCAAACTGATCGAGTTCTTGATCGTGGAAATCCGTCGAGACAATGGTCGGGATAGCTCGCAACTTTCGCCAATGATGATGGTGATAACAAAGGAAACAAACCAACAAATGTTTTGTACTTGTAGTGCTCAATTAAATTAGCAATTCTCAAATTCACCACTCTTAAATAACTATCAATCTCCAATCGAAACTTAGGCGAGAACCCATTTCCCATTGAGTCGGCGCAAATTCTCAGTTGGAGCAGGATTCGGGTTTATCGCTTTGAGACGTGTGTTTAGCTCCACAATCTCCACTCTGGTTTCACTAGAGGCGCTCAATCCCCTGTTTGTTCCAGCGAAAGAGTCCACCAATTGCCTCTTCAATGAACCCCTATCCGATGGGTTCGCCTCCATAACCACTTTCAATGGGTTCGCCTCCTCAACCGCTTTCGTAACCCCCTTCAATGGTGTCCCCTCAGTGTTAGAATATAACAGCAGCAAGAAAGACTTGAACATTGTGCAACAAAGTAATAAGGAGGGCAATTGTATTACTCAAGTAATGGTGTTACTGTTACATTGGTAAAAATAATTTGGTGACTTGCCATATATAGACAATGGTGACCTATCCTAACCTTGGTAGAAAATGACTCTACTATGCATTAAGAATACAACCAAGATAACAGCTATATGTTGTACTAGGAAGGTACAAGACAACCATTATCCTAGGCCACTATGAACGGTCATATGGCAGAGGAATAAAACAAACTAAACATAGGCAACATAAGCAAGGTAATTAACATGTTGTTAAGTGTTAATCCTAACAGCCCCCCTCAATCCAAGCATGGCTGAGGAATAAGAGTTAGTCTGCTGCGAAGCCTGGCGAAAGATTGACCAGTGAGAGGTTTGGTAAGAATATCAGCAGTCTAATCAATGGAGGGTACATGGCCAACAGTGAAAGCCTTCTCAGCAATTTTATCACGAATAAAATGCAAGTCAATTTCAATGTGTTTGGTTCGAGAGTGGAAGACAGGATTGGAAGCAAGAGACTCAGCACCAATGTTATCAAGCCAAACAATAGGAATCTGATTGTGAACAATATGAAGTTCCTGTAGAAGAGACTTTAACCAAAGTATTTCAGCAACACATTGAACTAAGCTTCTATATTCAACATCTGTACTAGACACTGGAGACAGAGGTTTGCTTCTTTGAACACCAGGAGACAAGATTGTTGCCAAGAAAAACACAGAACCCTGTGACTGATTTTCTGTCATCTAAGTCAGTGCCCCAATCAGAATCTGAATAAGCTGTGATATTAAGAGATGAGTTTCTTGTGATGTGAAGACCAAAATTTGAAGTACCAGCAAAATATCTCAGCACCCTTTTGACAGCCTTCCAATGAGTGTCCAAAGGCCGTTGCATGTATTGACCCACTTATTAACACTATAGGTGATATCTGGTCTGGTGATAGTAACATATTGCAAGCCTCCTATGATGCTCCTGTATAGTAGCATCAACAGCATGATTGCCATCAAATTTGGATAGATGATGAGAATAAATCATAGGGGTGATACTCCTTTAGCTGCTTTGAGCCATGCGCGCTTAGCAAGAAGAGATCGACATCGCGTCATCGATATAAGTGAAGACCAGATGAGGTGAGAGTAAATTGAATCCCAAGGAACTGATTAACCTCACCAAGATCTTTAAGAGAGAACTCTTGATTGAGTAAGGAAATCAGCTGATCAATCTCTGTGGTATTATTCCCTGTGACAATAATATCATCCACATATACTAACAAAATGATACATGAGCTGTTAGTGAACTTGAAAAATAAGGAATTATCAGCCTTGGAAAAGGTAAAATGTAGCTTCTGAAGAACATGTTTTAACCTCCCAAACCAAGCTCTGGGGGCCTATTTCAGCCCATAGATTGCTTTGGATAATTTGCAAACAAGATTATTGCCTAGTTCAAAGCCAAAAGGTTGCTCCATGTAGATTTCCTGATCCAAGGTGCCATTGAGGAAGGCATTGTTAACATCAAGCTGTCTAATTTTCCAGCCTTGAGTGACAACAAGAGTGAGAACAATCCTAACAGTGACAGTTTTGACAACATGACTAAATGTTTCAAGATAATCTAGGCATGCAGTTTGAGTATAACCTTTTGCAAGAAGCCTAGCTTTGAACCTGTCTAAGCTTCCATCAGCCTTCCTTTTAATTCTAAACACCCACTTACAGCCTACAACTTTCTTGTTGGGAGGAAGAGACACAAGGGTCCAAGTTCTATTTTTCACAAGAGCATTGTATTCTGCAACCATGGCTGATTTCCACTCTGGGTGAGACAATGCCTCTGCAGCATTGCAGGGCTCTTGAGTGCTGGGAGTGAGACTGAGATAAGATTTAGGCTTAACAATCCCAGATTTGGACCTAGTGGTCATAGGGTGACAATTAAGCTGATTTGTTGAAAATGTATCAGGTTCATTGATCTCAATTGGTAGTCTAACATATAGAGGAATGGTTGGAGGGCTAGAGACAGGGCTATGAGGGCAAGCAGGATAAGAGGTGGGAGCTGAGAAGTGGTGTGAGTGATCAGAAGATGGTGGGGATAGGGGAGGTGGAATGTGATTAGAGTTAAAAGTGGGAATTAAAATAGGAGGTGGAGAGGTAGTAACAAAATTGTTGTTGGTATGCTGAGAGTTGTCAGTTTGAGAGAGGGTGGAACCTTTGAAGGGAAAGTGATTCTCATAAAAGACAATATGTCTAGTGATGAAGGTTTTGCCACTGGGAAGAAGAACTTTGTAACCTTTATAACCTGGACAGTAACCAATGAAAGTAGAGGGTGTGGTTCTATATTCAAGTTTATTTTTGTTAGTGTCTCTTAAGTGAGGATAACACAAACATCCAAATATTTTCAAATGAGTGTAGTTGGGCTTGTGTTTATAGAGAACTTCAAAAGGTGATTTATATGCCAACACTTTGGAGGGAAGTCTATTGATAAGGTAGACGGTTGTTCTAAAGGAATCAAGCCAATACTTTTGTGGAACACCAGAATGAGCCATGAGTGACAAGCCAACTTCAACTACATGTCTATGTTTTCTTTCTGCAGTTCCATTTTGTTGTGGTGTGTAGGGACAAGAAATTTGGTGGAGTATACCATGATGAAGAAGAAATTTGGACAAGGGTTGGAATTCTCCACCCCAGTCATTTTGTACAGCCTTGATAGTTTTATTGAACTGAGTATAAATCATGTTTTTAAATTGAATAAAGGCATTAAGAGCTT
This sequence comes from Rehmannia glutinosa, assembly GCA_016081115.2. Taxonomy (NCBI): domain Eukaryota; kingdom Viridiplantae; phylum Streptophyta; class Magnoliopsida; order Lamiales; family Orobanchaceae; genus Rehmannia; species Rehmannia glutinosa. The sequence continues at coordinate 9,131,910 of CM071929.1, read as the reverse complement.
CAGATTTGGATTTAAGAAAGTATAACCAAGTGTATTTAGAGTGGTGATCAATGAAGCAGACATAATAAAGATGGCCCGTGGGAGATTTAATGGGAGATGGTCCCCATAAATCTGTGTGAATAAGATCAAATAAGTTATTATATTCAGTGTTGGATTCTTTGGAAGAAAGTTTGTGAGATTTAGTTTGCATATATGCAGTACATAAAACAGAAGCACTTTTATTATATTGAAAATCAAGATTGCAGCTCTTGAGGGCTTTGATAACAATATCATAACTGGCCTGACCAAGTCTTTGATGCCAAACATCAAGAGTGGGCTTTTTGATTGAATTCGATAAACCTAAACTAGAAGTGCTTGAAATAAAGGTTATAGGAGATTGCTGGAAGTTAGAAAAGGAACTTGATTGCAGCTGATCTTTTGACTTATCACTTTTAAGCTCAAACTGGTACAATCCATCTTTAACCTTCCCTTGGAGAAACACAGTTCCTGTGGCTTGATCCTTAATACAGCAAAAATCGAATGAAACTCAAAAAAGGCCTTATTATCACGAGCAAACTGAGATACACTTAGGAGATTTTTTGTGATATTAGGGACATGAAGCAGATTTTTAAGAATAAATGAGGGAGAGGAGTCAGAAGAGATGATAGAGCTACCAATATGAGAGATTAACAAACCTGATCCATCTCCAATGTGCAGCTTGTTTGTTCCTTGATATTCAAAGGTCAAGTTCAGATTTGAAAGATCATAGGTGATATGGTTGGAGGCTCCAGAATCAGGATACCAGTTGGTATCAGCAATGCTTTTCTGAGGGGTTTGATTTGCAACTAAAGCAGTGTAGTTGCCTCCATTGTTGTTTCTATTCCCAGAACTGTCATTTGGACCTCTGTAGTTGTGATACTGTCCTTGGTTTGGAGCATTGTTTGAAGTGTAGCCCTGATCATATATGTAGTAACATCTATTGATAGGTGTGAGTTTTGCATGTATTTTGAGGTATAAATATGACTAAAATGGTGATTAAACATGCAATAACGTGTATGAAATGGTATATATTCGCTCTTTGTGGAAAAAGATATTACGCTTGCTTGTTTTGTAGGAATTTAACGATATTTGGAGTGATTTTGTGACAAATACGAGCATTGCTACCTAGAATCATCAAGAATCGAGCGATTACACCCAATTGGAAGCCAACTATATGGAGTCTAGAGTCATAGTGATGAGTCGTGTGTCAAAAGAAGCATGAGTGATCAAACAACAAGGAGATTTATCTCAAGGAACATCCAAACGCGTATGGAATTTCCAAAGATTGGCGGGGTTTAGTATTTTGGCCATAACTCTCTCTACAAAATTGATATTGAGATGATTCAAGTGGCTATGGAAATCTAAGAGAGAGGGCTACAACTCTTATGAAGACCCCGCAAGCAAATTCGGACGTTTGGGTGGCGCACGGGCAACCCGTGCGTGGGACGCACGACCCGTGCGCCTTCTGCAGCCGGATGTTTTCTACGGGATAGCGCACGGGTAGCCGTGCGTGGACGCACGACCCGTGCGCCCTACGAGACAGGATGTTTTCCTATGGCTTTGAGCACGGGTAACCCGTGCGTGGCGCACGACCCGTGCGTCTTTTGCAGAAAACTCCAAAAATGACAGCAAATTGACCTAGACTTCCAAAAGGGTATAAATACCACTTCTTGGGGCGCACACCAGGGGAGAAAAGGTCTGGAAAAGACCCAAGAACACAAGAAATAGCTCAACTTCATCAAGGAAGAATCAAGAGAAGAATCGGGTCGAATTGGAGCTTGAGGATTGAAGATAAATCGAGAGATTATCCATTTCCTAAGTTTTCTCATTCTTTGTGCTTTAATCTTTTATTTTAGCTTGTCATGAATATGAACAATTTGTCTATGAGTTGTTTATTTTTAATGAGTAGCTAAACTTCTTGTGATTTCCGGGTTTTGGAAGTAGATTAATTGAACTCTTGTTGAATGTTTTAATCTTAGTTGAAGTTATTGTCTTGAAGTCTATTTGAGTACTTTGAGCTTATTCTTGTTTTATCACTTGGCCAATGATTTAACATGTTTGATATATTGATTCATAATTCGAGAGATGAGTTTCAATATTAGATCTTAAGTACTTGACACGAATATTTGCATGAATCGAGAGGTTTGTGAATATTGTGAGGACATTTGATCTTTTGTGCATTTGGGAGTTGTGTATCTCATGTTGAGTAGAGATGCTAGCATAGATATTTCAATCTACACTTTATATACATCTCGAGAGGGAGGATAAAATACCATTGTGATCGTCTTATAGGTGTATTGATGATAACTTTGGCTTTGATTAAATCGGACAACAAGAGGAATATTAATTGAAACCATAACCCGGGAATCCATTTCATTCTCTTGATAATTCCATTATTTTTAGTATCTTGTATTCTTGTGGTTATTTCTTGCCTTTACTTCCACAACAATCATCCAACTTTCGATCGTCTAAATAAAAATAAGACTATTTTGGTTCAATACTTAGCGCATAAATTTATTAGTCTCCGTGGATACGACCTTGCTTACCCTATTCTATAAACTACACCGTACACTTGCGGTGAAGCCCTGATCATATATGTAGTAGCATCTATCAACATTGTGCCCAGGAACATGACAAACTTGATATATAGGCCTGTTGTTGCCATAGGACCTTCCTCCTCTTCCTATATATTTAGCTCTTCATCTGCCTCTTTGAAGTGATGTTCATCTGCCTCTATTAGAAGTGACAAAACCAGAGTTTTTTCTTGCACCAGATTGGGCAAAATTTGTAGTGAAGGATTCTCCAATGGTATTGGTGGTGATGTCACTGACAAGATCCAATCTACTCTCAAACCTCATAAGAAGAGCACTTGCTTCACTCATGGAGAAGAAATCTATTGCAGAAGTTATAGTGACAATGACAGGATTGTATTCACTAGGCAATCCTGATAAAACATGTAAAACTTGATCCTCTTCAGACAGCTTGTTTCCAGCAGAAGCCAATGCATCACAGCATGCTTTGGCTTTGTTCAAATAGTCTCTCATGCTCATGGACCCTTTCTTTAGATTTTGGAGCTAGAACTTGTATTGCATGAGTCTAGCTTTAGACTAGCTTGAAAAATTTGTTTCCAAGCAATTCCAGATCTCTGAAGCACTGTCAAGTCCAACAGCAAGAACAAGAACACTTTCAGAGAGAATAGATAGAATCCATGAGGCCAAGAGCTGGTCCTGCCTAAGATATGTCTCATACTCAGGATTGGACTTGGGTTCTTGAGTTTCAGTGTTGGTGAGAAATTTTTCTGGAGGTTGGATTTTCCCAGTGAGAAAGTCAAGGAGACCACAACCTCTAACAGTTGTTAGTATTTGCATTTTCCATAGCAAATAGTTGTTATCAGTGAGCTTGACTGTGACAACTTGATTTTGAGGCTGTATGATAGGAGATTGCACCGTTTGAGGGTTAATGACCTGGGGTCCAGTTCCAGGGGTTTTAGGGTCTTCCATAGCAACATATATGGCTTAAAAAGGAAAGAAAAGAGGGAGTATCAGAGACAGGCCTAAACCTGCTCTGATACCATGTTAGAATATAGCAGCAACAAGAAAGACTTGAACATTGTGCAGCAAAGTAATAAGGAGGGCAATTGTATTAATCAAGTAATGGTGTTACTGTTACATTGGTAAAATAAGTTGGCAGCTTGCCATATATAGACAATGGTGACCTATCCTAACCTTGGTAGAAAATGACTCTACTATGCATTAAGAATACAGCCAAGATAACATCTATAGGTTGTACTAGGAAGGTACAAGACAACCATTATCCTAGGCCACTATGAACGGTCATATGGCAGAGGAATAAAACAAACTAAACATAGGCAACATAAGCAAGGTAATTAACAGGTTGTTAAGTGTTAATCCTAACACTCAGTAACCGTTTCCAGAACCTCCTCAAATGGATTCGCAACCGCCTCCAAAAACCCCTCTGTGACACCCGAGAAATTGGGGTAAAATAGAAATTTTGCGCTTGATTAAATATAAGGGCTTTTAGAAATTTGAGAATCTTTGAATGATTTTATTATAATTTGGGCTTTAGTATTTATTTTGAAAGATTCATATCTTGGCCCATTAGAAATAACCTTAAGCCTAATATGAAGCCCAAACTCATATTCCTCTATCCAAATATGGTAACACCAACAAATCATCAATTATCCTAATAAGTAATAATCTTCAAATTACTATTTATATAACAATTAAATATTTCAGTTATATTTTCACCAAATTCAGCTGATCATTAATTTTATAACTCAATTAATTTAGCAATTAAAAAAAAATCGTAACATTCTATTTTTGTTTAAAGTCGTATTATAATCAAAATCATTTTTATAGAATCCAATTAATTACTATTTTAAGTCCTATATTTCAGCAAATCAATTTGTATTACTCATTTAATTATCATTTTCAAGATCCTGATTTTTAGCAATTTAATACTCATTTTTCATCATAATTTGATACTAATTATTAACTAGTCAAATATTTAGTTAAGAGAGAAACTTTAGGCTAAAAATCTTCTTATGCCAAATTCTCATACCCAATCATATTATTTAATCTGCAAATCTTTAATATACAAAAACAAATAATAAATGGTTCTTAAACTACAAATATATGAAATCTCTTCTTTCCATCGTGAACAATCCAAAACAAGAACACAATTTTATTAAAAAAAAAAACAGAGAGAAAGAAAGAAAGAAAAGGGAAATCAAGAAAGAGGTCGGGACAGAGGGACGAGGGAGAAACAGAGATGTGAGTTCAGTCAGTCGAGCCACGCGCCTCCACCGCCGCTGCGCCACTCGCTGATCATCGTCCTGTGCGGTGCGTGTGTCGGAGATGCTAATTATTGTAATGCAAATGAGGGGAAATATGTATATATATATATATGTATACATGTGTGTGTATATATATATTAGAGAGAAAGAGATAGCACAAACAAAGAAAAGGGAAAAGAAGCAGCAGAGAGGGAGATGGGGGCGTGAAACTGGAAATAGAAAATAAGGGTGTTAAGATGATTAGGTTGGAGAATTATAAAATGGGGGTGGGGCCGTGGGGTGACGTAAGCTAGGAGAAGACATTAGGGGGAAATGAGTTTGCTGGGGGGGAGAGGAATAGGAGGAAAAGAGAAGAAAAGGAAAAAGAAAGGAGAAAAAGAGAAATAAGAGGAAAAGAAAAGAAAAACGATAAAAAAAAGGGGAAACGATTTGACTTTGAGTGGAAAATTCGACTACAATCCAATTCTGAATCAACAACCCAACTATCATTCAATATTTTTCGGGCAACATGAATTTCGGGCACAGAAATTTGCATTCTTCGTTACACTTTATTCTACGTTATTTTTCGAGGTAGGAGTTTTTCCGCATGTTGTTTGATAATTTATGCTTCTACGTGCTAAATGTTCATAGTCGTGAGGGACCATACAGAGGTCTGGGGCATAAAAGTTCCCTCCGGTGAAATCCCGGCAGTGCGAGTCATATTATAAATGTCTATAGTCGTGTGGGGCCATACAGAGGTCCGGGGCATAAAAGTTCCCTCCGGTGAAATCCCGGCAGTGCGAGTCATGTTTCATTGCCATTGCTACAGATACATTTTTAATGTTAAGCATGTTATTTTGTAATGTATATTGTGTATTTAGCTTGGACAAATTCGCCCCTACTGAGCCGTTGAATGCTCACCCCAGATATATTTCTATTTCAGATGAATGATGGAGTTGGCGGGACACGTGGAAGCGGTGACCCGAATAATAAAATTTAGAACAATAAACTTAATTTTTGTTTTTCTTTGATGGATATTTCTAATGTTTAGTATTAAAAAAATTATTTATGGAATGATTCTTGGAATTTTTATCTAACAGTTTTTTTTTATATTATCATTTTAAATGGTAATGATCTTTGGAAAATTCACGTTTATTTTAAACCGCCTTATTACTTTATAAGTCGTGTTTTATTATAAAAATGGGACGTTACACCCTCCAATGAGTTCGCCTCCATAACCGCCTCTGATGTCTCTTTCACCAAATTCTCCAACGAAGACTCGAGGCCCCCAAACAGCGTCCGCTATCTTCGCCCGCCGCCGGCACCGCGAAATTCTGCTTCAGCTTCGTAGATTTCGTGATCGAAAAGCTGATCCGATTAACGATAAAATGAGATGAACTAGGGATCAATTTTGAGTTTTGGAAGTTTTTAAATGTTAACTGACTAACAGAAGCCATTGACGCCATTTTTGTTGAGGTTGAAAGGATTGAAGGGGTTTTGTTGAGGTGGTGATACAGAGGGTTGGATTCTGACCAATTTATAAAACTCATTAAATAGCTGAAAAGACGGCGTTACCCTCCCTCCGTTCAATAATTCTTGTTAGGTGCTGGGGCTATTGTGGGCTTTCAACTGATTTGTGACCTCTATTTTATTTTTTTTATTTTAATAACTTAAATGTCCAGGTTTGGTCTTCGTAGAACGTGGTATTATTTACACTTGGTTTTTTTTATAACATTTGTTTAGGCATATAATAAATATTTGCAGTGAGATATGATATCACAATGAATTTAAACTTGCAGCGTGAATCGTGTGTTGTCTAGTTGACTGAATTAAAAATTATAATCGTCAAATTATGTCGGATATATATAATTTAAGTTTTTCTAAGCACAGAAACTCACACCAACAGTCCGTCCCAAATATCTAATCCAATTTGACTTTCACCTAGATTAAGAAAAATATTAAAAACTATAAATATATTAATTATTTACTTGATTTACTTTTATTTAATGAATTGGGTAAATTATAAAATATTATTTAAGATATTTCAAAAAGTAATAGTAGACTATGCAAATGTCAACGTCATATTAATAAAAAGTACAGCATTGTCTTTTTCTGAGAATAGAAAAGTTATCAATGTTTGTTTGTACCTCTATATGCTCATTTAAACTGTTACATGCATTACCTGTTGAGTTAACTAAAAAAAAGAAAAAAAAACCTGTTGAGTTAACTGTATATGTTATAGTGAGACATAAAAAATCTTTGACTATAAATTATAAATTTTGTCTTACTGAAAAAGTTAAAACACCTATATTATTTTTTACAAGACTACAAAATAGCTCTAATTTTTTTAAGAAAAATTTGACTATGTGTAAGATTATGCATATTTAAGTTATAAGAGTGTCTGCAAATTGCAATCACTAAAACAGATTATGCATATTTAATTTAAGTTATAAGAGTGTTTGCAAATTGCAATCGCTAAAACAGATTATGCATATTTAATTTAAGTTATAAGAGTATTTGCAAATTGCAATCACTAAAATAAAGTGTTTCTCACATTTTGGCTTAACATAATCACTTTTTAGTATTTACAATAACGACGACTTTTGATTGTAATTCTGCTTAATTTAAATAAACTCTAAAAATAGGAAGATGAGTGTTTTAGGTTTGCTTCTAGTTTGATTTTTATAATAAATAAGTCTTTTACAATTTTTTCACCAAACATTATCAACTTCTAATTCTATTTTCAACCATAACCAAATTCTGATTCTCAACTATTTTTATTTGCTACACAGCTAGAGCTGTAAAAAGCACCGGGCCGCGCTAGACCGGCCCGGTAAATCGGGCTTTTTGGAAAAATTGGGTCAGGATGGGTCGGGCCAAACAATGACTGAGTCGCCAAATCTGGGCCCGACGTCCCAATCAATGAAAAATACACTAAAGTGTCGGATCGTTCGGGTCGGGCTTTTGAGGCCCGATATTTTTTGGGCCTGGGATATTAAAGCCCAACACGATAAAATATCGGACTGATCTTGACAACTCTATACACAGCCTACACTAAATCATTTCTTCTAAACACATAAGTGCAAACACTCACTAAATATTGCTATGATAGTATAACTAAAATAGAGATTTTCCAACAAACTCAGACCAGGGGCGTAGCTAGGGGGCCACCCCGGCCCCCTGCGCACTCCAAATTTTTTTTTGTCCTGTTTTTTCTGTGGAAAAAAAATAAAAAAAATTATATGTGCTTTTTTAAGTGAAAAAACTAATTGAGCTATGGATAAATATGAGGAAAAACATTTGGGCTAGGGGTAGGGAGCAGGGCTGGCTACGCCCCTGACTCAGACATGCATATAATAGAAAAAATAAATATGGCCAAGATTAAAAGAAATTTGAAGTAAACAAGGCAATTCGTAACAAAAATAATTTCTTATTAGTTTGAAATGAAAAGAACATTATATGTATATATTAAGTAGAAATACATATGTTGTGTTGATACATTTTAAGTTTTACATTAGAAAAAATTAGTATTTCTATTTACAATCAATAATTAAATTCGGGTTTTGCAAACGTAGTTCCAAAATATTAGGAAAACCATGCACCGAATCTGCATCACATTATTCGCATCACAAATATCCCTTAAGATTCCTCAAAGCACTTGAAACTGCCAATATTTTTTCAAGTAAAAGGAGTACAATTAGATATTGCGAACAAAATATGTCGACTCGAATGGAGACACCCAATTCATCAATCATGTGTAATTTACTATATTTATATAAAGTTTATTAAGTATCCCCAATTTTGACGGCATAGCAAAGCCATGTGTAACATCTACTCAAAAAAAAAAAAAAAGCCATGTGTAACTTACTGTTTCTCCAAAAATAAAATAAAAACCAAGATTGGATGCTCATATGTAGACTTCTTTATAAAAAGCTCTTATGTAGTCTTTTATTTAAGTAAGCCTTTTTTTTTTTTGAGGAAGTAAGCAAATTTTTTTTTTTTGAGGAAGTAAGCAATTATTTTGTATATGCAAGCAAGGCATCCTTACCATTAACCATTAAATAAATAAATGACTTCATTTATCCAAAATAATAATAATAATAATAATAATAATAATAATAATATATTAAATAAGCTTCTTGTGTAGGAGGTGGATCATAAATTTTGTGTGTTATGACCAATAATGTCAACTTATTTATCTTGTGGAATCCTACACGGAATAATATCACAAAATTATATGTACTATTTTTTTATTATATGTAATAAGGTCTGGATCCAGTGAGACCATTTTCTAATGCGAATACGCATGAACTAATCTTAGTTTTTGGTTATTATGAATTAACAGTTAAGATTCTCAAAAAAAAAAATTAACAGTTACGATTAATTCCTAAAATTGAGTTTTATTTGCCTAAATAACGAATAAAAAGGACAAAATTATAAACGAGTACACATTCGTAAGACACTTTAATTTGAATTCTTTCAAAATCACAACCATCCAATAAATTAGATTCGATAGATGTAAATTCGTTCTAGGTTAACATATACATATGCTCTTGATAAATGTGCATAAGTGAATCACTAAATGTACATAAACAACTTTTAGATGAATAATAACAATGTAAGCTGAATGTAAATTCTCTCAATTTCTCATTTTTCTCTTTCTCCCTCAGTTAAAATATCACTTCAGAAAAACACAAATCTTTTCAAAATAAATTACACCTCATTATTTCTTGCAACATTGGGAACAAAACTCAGACCATTTTTCCAATAAAATTCTACATTTAACCATTTAAATTGAAGTTATTTTGAAAATCAGATTTACGAATCATATTTATTGCACATTTAGACGTTCTTTATGGCATTTAAAATTCTTTGATGCACCCAAATCGACCAAAGTTGCAAATGGTGCAATATGCCAAACCACTAGTTGTGTTATGTCATATTAATTGCTTCAAGAATCTAAGCATATCTAGAAATTCATCAATAGTTTGATAAACATATAACTTTTGTCACGCCCCAACACAAGAAATAAAATCAAACGAAATACAATAATACAAGATAGTGATCACGAAATAATTAAGGCTCTACTCGAGCTTTTGTCTAATATTAAAATGTTAACGATGCACAAAAACTAAAATACAATGGAATCTGAAATGCGATAACCTACTGTCAGACTCGTTAGTCTAATTACAAAAATTGGGTTATCTTTCAAAATTATAAATATACACGCTTGAGGTTTGTATTTAATTAAACAAGTACATATCCATCTTGATGGTGCAATTTGTAAAATAGAAACATACTTCAATATTTGTAATTTAGAAGTAGTTAACCTCGAGAGCGATTTTTGTAATTAACTCATAAATTTAAGCATAACTATGGTCGAAAGCCAAGTTTAACATGATATAACTCGTCGTCATCCAAGGAGAAGATAGTCAGTCTGATCTCTCATTAAAACATTGCATCTGTAATTAATTTTTGAACTTGAAGTATCTTATTCGAGCAACTATGCATACACTTATATAAATGACAAAACACAAAATATTTAAACAGTCCATTGATTGATAAGACAAATCAGCTTATTACGAATACTTGTATTTTCAAATTTATAGGATATATATACATAGTTTTTTTTTTCTTTGAGTTACGTACACACACTTCACTAGGGATAAAACCCTTGACCTCTCACACATAGGAGAGAGTACATACATATACTGAGAGATCACTCATTCAATGAATTCGCATCCATAACCCCCTAACACTCTTAAGAACCTCATCCAATTAATCCGCCTCCATAATCCCTTCTAGAACCTTCTCCGACGGATTCGCCTCCATAACCGCCTCAACCCCCTCCGTAGCACCCTCCAAATATGGATTTGCCTCCGTAACCTCTTCAGGAACCCCTTCCAATGGATCATCCTCCATAACCAACGGAACCCCCTTTAGAGTGTAATCGAATAGATTCTCATCCAGAACCTCCTCATCAACCCCATCGATAACGCCTTCCGATGGTTTCGCCTCCTCCAATGGATTCGCCTCTTCGCCCGCCGCCCGCACAACGAAATTCCGCTTCTGCGGTTTCGTATATTTCGTGATCGTAACGTTGATCCGTCTAACGAGAGAATTATATGAACTCGGGATGATCAATTTTGAGTTGGGAGATGAGTTTTGGAAGGTTTTGAATGTGAACTGACTAACAGAAGCCATTGAAGCCATTTATGTTCAGGTTTTGCACAATAAGAAATAAACTGAAGCGGTGGTGGTACTGCAGATTTTTTATTCGGACCAATTTATAGAACTCGGGGAATAGATGAAAAGACGGTTTTACCCTCCATGCTTTCATTAATTGTTTTTAGGTGCTGGTCTATTGTGGGGTTTCTTATTACATTTGTTTATGCATAATAAATATTTGCCGTAAGATAAGATATGACTATTAAGTTGTCCCAATGGATTAATGAATTAAAAAGTTGCATCGTGAATGGTGTGTAACTGTGATGTCTTAGTTGACTTAATTAAAAATTATAATCGTGATATAATTTAAGTTTTTCGAAGCGCGAAAACCTATACACCAACAGGCAACAGCAAGTTATATGTGTAATACTATGCATATTTAAGATATCAAATTATTTATCCAACCACTACTCTTAACTTATTAAAAAAAAATATAAAAAATTTTATTAAAGGAATGTTTGCAATCATTGAAAAATTGTACCTCACGTTAAGGCCGAAAATAATTATTTTTTAATATTTGTCAATGCCAACTTCTATTTCTAGTTCGACTACATTTTAATCAAAATCTTAAAATATGGAGATGAGCGCTTTAGATTTCAAATTATGCTTTTAGTTTGATGTTTACAAACAAATAAGCATTTTAAAAAAAATATTCACCAAAGACTCTAAGGTTATGATTGTTTGTGCTCTGTGTGAACAGTTAATATTTTTTTTAAAGTTAAGATTGGATGTGTAGAGAAAAAATAATGATGGTGTTGATGTGATGGAAAATCTTTTAGAGATATTGATTGTTTGTGATTTTTTTTGTGAAAATAATTGTGTAATATATAATATAAAAATTAAATAAAAATTAAAAAAACTAATATAAAAATAGGTAATATGGATTTCATTTAATTCCTTTTGTTATCAAGACTAAAAATAATAATAATGATGATTATAAATTAAAGAAATTACTAGAATTTCTTATATGAATATGGTGGTTTCGTGGTATCGAAGGTCGTCACACTATGGGAGCTGGCCATGACCGAAGTCGTTACCTTAACCGCAAAGAGGGGGATGCCGAAGGCAGGGCTAGTGACTGGAGTGATGTCGTAACAAGATAGTTGTACTTTGGGGGAGAGAGAGAGAGAGAGAGAGAGAGAGAGAGAGAGAGAGAGAGAGAATATTGTTGGGTATTGGATGCTGAAGGCAGGGCTAGTGAGTGGAGTGAAGTCGTAACAAGATAACCGTACTGGAGAGAGAGAGAGAGAGAGAGAGAGAGAGAGAGAGAGAGAGAGAGAGAAATAATATTGTTGGGTATTGGAAAGCGTGAGAGATAAAGAGAAAAGTGGATTAATTTATGAGGAAAATGAAATTTGCTTTATAAAAAATTTTATTTTTTCCATAGACATTCACACATCTCACAAATCTCAAAGATGAAAATTATGAAAATAAAAAGCCAATAAGCTTAATCTTCTAATTCTATATGCAACAATTACCAACTTCTAATTCTTAACTACATATTTTCTTTTGCTACAGTAAAAAAAACTTATTTTAAAAATAGAATTTTTTACAAACACTCCCTAAATATTTTTATGGTAGTATGGTATGACTAAATTAGAGATTTTCCAACAAGCTCAAATCCGCATATAAGTGGAAAACAAAATTAAAATGGCCAAGATTAAGAGAAATTTGAAGTAAATAAGGTAATTGATTATAAAACTTAATCGTAACTTGTATTTCTTATAAAAATTAATTTCTTAGTAGTTTGAAATCAAAAGAACATCATGTGTACATATTAAGTAGAAATTATATGTTGTGTCCATACATTTTATAAATTTTTCTTTAGAAAAAAGTATTATTATTCACAATCAATAAATAAATTCGGGTTTTGCAAACCTAGAACCAACATATTAGGAAAGAGCAAGTCTCTTGTGAGACGGTCTCACAGATCTAAATCTGTGAGACGGATCTCCTAAGGCTCCGTCTTGAGAACATATGAACCATGAAAATAAATTTAAAAATAATAATGAACCATGAAGAAATAAAAATAAACCCTAAAAACATGAACCATGAAGAATAAACCCGAAAACAAAAATAAACCAAAAAAAAAACCCTAAAAAAAACTAAAAATCCTAAAAACCCAAATCAATTAAAAATAAACCCAAGAAACAAAATAAACCCTAAAAAAACAAATATAAACCCTAAAAAAAATAAAATCTGAAAAAAAAACCTTTAAAACTTTGCTCCGTCCCACGGATCTAAATCAGTGAGACCATCTCACGCAAGTTTTTGCCATTAGGAAAACCACCCAATCCATATCGCATCGCATATATCACGAATAACCCTTAAGATTCCTCAAAGCACATGAAACTCCCTATATTTTTTTCAATTAAAAGCAGTTCAAATTTAATTAAATATTGTGAACCAAATCGACTCGTTAGGGAACAAATAATAGAAAGGGATACACTTTCATCAATTATGTGAAATTTACTACTCTCTCCTATTCAAAATAAGTGTCTTTTTAGAAAAAAACACACATATTCAGGATTATGTTAAATACCAAATATACTCTTAATTAATCATAAATGCTACTTTGGGACAATCAAATATATGTTGGAAAACAATACATTTAAGAATAATTTGGGAAAATATTTTTCTACTAGCCTTGAAAATATGAAAAAGACATTCTTTTTGAAGATTTTTTCATGTGCCCAAAAGACAATTATTGTGAATAGGAGGGAGTAATATTTAAATAAAGTTTGTCAAGTGTGCCCAATCACGCATAGCCCCTTATCCTATTTTATATATGCAAGCAAGGCGTCCGTACCATTAACCATTAAATAAATAAATGACTTCATTTCTCCAAAAAAAAAATGAGCTTCATTTGTAGGACGTGATTAAAATATCATTTCACAAGGAAAAAGAAAAGCCTTTTCAAAATAATTAATACACCTCATTAATTATTTCTTGCAACATATATAGGGAGCAAAACTCATACTATTTTTCCAATAAAATTCTGCATTTAACCATTCAAATTGAAGTTATTTTGAAAATCGGATTTACAAATCAAATTTATTGAACATTTAGACGTTCTTTTTGGCATTAAAATTCTTTTGATGCACCCTAATCGACCAAAGTTGCAAATGGTGCAATATGCCAAACCACTAGTTGTATTATGTCAATTTGCTTCAAGAATCTAATTTATCAATCTAAGCATATCTAGAAATTCATCAATCGGTGGACAAACATATAGGCCTTGTTTGTTTATGTTTCCAAGGCCCCATTTCCAATTTCCAACTATTCATAGAAATGAAATCATGTTTGATTCTAAAATTTCAAATGGAAATCATCATTTCCACTTTCCACTTTTCACATAAAACATCATCTCAAACCTATAATTTCAATTCTCAACCCTATATACTACCCTACATCAGTTATCAATCACTATTCTTATTTTTATATAATCCAATTATATATGTGGGACCCTCCATTACCAACTTTATCTACTTAAAATACTATTATATATATCTAATGGGACTCACTAGCCTACAATCTTACAAATATAATATTATATATTCAATTAAAATATTCAACCACTATCAACTTTTCAAATTATTATATACATAAAATACTATTTCAAAACTACTTAGCCAAACATAATCTCATTTCCAAACCTATATAAAACTCATTCTCATTCACTCATCCAAACATAATTCCAGTTTTCACACGAAAACCAATAAATTCTGAAAATTCATTTTCCAACACTAGAAACTAGAAATAGTCCATGGAAACATAACCATACATGCCATAACTTTTGTCACGCCCCACACAATAAATAAAAATCAAACGAAATACAATAATACAATATAGCCATCACGTGAAAAACTCTAGTAATACAAGCTAGGCTCCACTCGAGCTTTTAGTCCAATACTAAAATATTTACGGTACACAAAAACTAAAATACAAAGGAAGTCTGAAATAAAATAACCTACTGTCAGGCTCTACTCGTTAGTCTAATTACAAAAATTCGGTTATCTTTCAAAATTATAAATACTCGCTTGAGGTTTGTATTTAATTAAACAAATACCCATCTTGATGGTGCAATTTGTAAAATAAAAACATACTTCAATATTTGTACTTTAGAAGTAGTTGAACCTCAAGAGCAATTTTTGTAATTAACTCATAAATTTAAGCATAACTATGGTCGAAAGCCAAGTTTAACATGATTTAACTCGTCGACTCATCGTCATCCATGGAGAAGATAGTCAGTCTGATCTCTCATTAAAACATTGCATCTGTAATTAATTCTTGAACTTGAAGTATCTTATTTGAGCAACCATACACTTAAATGACCAAAAAAAAATTAAAAATAAAAATATTTTAATACAGTCCATTGATTGATAAGACAAATCAACATATTACGAATGCTAGTATTTTCAAATTTATAGAATATATATAGCACTATGCGTGCACACACTAAGAGGTCACCCATTCAATGGATTCGCCTCTATAACCGCCTCAACTCCCTCCAAAGGTTTCCCCTCCATAACCCCATCCAATGTAACCCCTTCCAATAGATCAGCCTTCATAACAATCGGAGGCCCCCTTTAGACCGTCATCCAATGGATTCTCGTCCATATCCGGCCCCCCAATCGCCTCCAGAACCACCTCCAATGGAGCCCCCAGAACGTCCGCGGGCCCCATTGGATTCTCTTCCGTTATCCCGTCGAGAACCGCCACCAATTGATCCTCATCCAGAATCTCCTCAACCCCTTCCATAACGTCCTCCAATGGTTTCCCCTCCTTCAGCGCCTCATTCACCGTCTCCAAAACCCCTTCCAATGGATTCGCCTCAACCCCCTCCGTAACGCCCTCCAATGGTTTCGCCTCCTTCACCTCCTCCAATGGATTCGCCTCTTCGCCCACCGCCCGCGCAGCGAAATTGAAATTCTGCTTCAGCTTCGTAGATTTCGTGATCGAAAGAGACGGAAAATTGATCCGATTAACGAGAGAATGAGATTTATTCGGGATCAATTTTGAGTTGGGAGATGAGTTTTGGAAGGTTTTAAATGTAATAAACTGACTAACAGAAGCCATTGAAGCCATTTCTGTTGAGGTGAATACTGAATACGATTGAAGAGGTTTTTATTCAGGTTTTGCACAATAAATTTAATCGGACCAATTTATAGAACTCGGTGAATAGATGAAAAGACGGCTTTACCCTCCACGTGTTCATTAATTCTTTTTAGGTGGTCTATTGTGGGGTTTCTTATAAGTTATAAGTTAGAACATCTGTTTACGCATCATGATAAATACTTGCCGTAGGCCCGTAAGATAAGATATCACTATGAAGTTGTCCCAATGGATTAATCAATTTAAATTTGCATCGTGAATGGTGTGTAACTGTGTTGTCTTAGCTACCTTAATTAAAAATTATAATCGTGATATAATTTAAGTTTTTCGAAGCACAAAAACCCACACCAACAGGCAACATCAAGTTATATGTGTCCCATAAAAAAAAAAAAGTTATATGTGTAATACTATGGATATATATTTAAGATATCAAATTATTTAACCAATCATTACTCTCAACTTATTAATAAGAAGATATAAATTTTTTTATTAAAGAAATATTTGCAATCATTGAAAAATTGTATCTCACATTTTTTGCTGAAAATAACCATTTTTTCACTCGGGATTTTCTATTCCGAATTGTGTATCATCTCGTGTTCCAAATATCACCACTACACGTCAAGTGTATTGATGACATCATTAATTTACACTTGGCGTATATTAAAGATATTTGGAATACGAGATGAAACACAGTTTGGAATAGAGGATCTTATCTGCCATTTTTTAGTGTTTAATTTTTGTCAATGCCAACTTCTAATTCTGGTTCTGTTACATCTTAATCAGAATCTATATACATGGAGATGAGTGATTTAATTTAGATTTCTGATTATGCTTTTGGTTTAATTTTTACAAACAAATAAGTATTTTAAAATTTTTTCACCAAACACTCTAAGGATATGATTGTTTTTGCTTTCATTCCGTTCATTTCCGGCTTGAACATTAAAGATTTTTTTAAAGTTAAAATTGGATATGTAGAGAAAAATATTGATTGTGTTGATGTGATGGAGATTCTTTTAGAGATATTGATTGTTTGTGAAATATATTATGAAAATAATAGTGTAACATATAATACAAGAAAATTAAATGAAAAATAAAAAACCAATCTAAAAATTGGTAATATGGATCTCATTTTATTCATTTTGTTATCAAGAAGAAAAATAAATAATATTGTTGGTATTTGGAAGTGTGAGAGGTAAAGAGAAAAGTGGGTTAATTTTTTAAGAAAATGAAATTTTCTTTATAAAACTTTTCATTTTTTCCATAAACATTCACACATCTCACAAATCTTCTAAGTTGATATGCAACAACTATCAACTTCTGAATCTTAACAACATTTACTTTTTCTACAATAAATCTTTAAAAATATACGTGTTTGCAAACACTCCCTAAATATTTTTATGGTAGTATGGCATGACTAAATTAGAGATTTTCCAACAAATTCAAACGTGCATATAATTGGAAAAAATGAAAATTACCAAGATTAAGAGAAATTTGAAGTGAATAAGGTAATTGATTATAAAACTTAATCGTAACTAGTATTTCTTACAAAACTAATTTCTTATTAGTTTGAAATAAAAAGAACTTTATTTGTACATATTAAGTAGAAATATAGAGATCAATCTTGTGCTCTAGTGGTTGAGACATGTGTTGTAAGGATTAATGACCCAGATTTGATCTCATACGGGTACGTGTGCCCCCTTTCTAAGTTCCCCGGCCCATTGTACTAAAAAAAAGTAGAAATATAAATGTTGTGCCATACATTTTACAATTTTTTCTTTTGAAAAAAGTATTATTATTCACAATCAATTAAATTTGGGTTTTGCAAACATAGAACCGACATATTAGGAAAACCACCCAATCCGCATCACATCGCATCACTTACAAATAACCCTTAAGATTCCTCAAAACACATGAAACTCCCAATATTTTTTCAATTAAAAGTAGTTCAATTAAATATTGTGAACCAAATCGACTCGTTAGGGTATAAATAATAGAAAGGGAGACACCAAATTAAATTATCAATTATGTGAAATTTACTGCTCCCTCCGTCCCAAAAAAATAGGCACTTTTCATTTTTCGTCCGTCCCAAATTATAGGCTTGTTTAATTTCTTATTGAGAGCTTTAAAAACACATGACAATGTCATTCGAAAATCCTCTAGAAATAAACGTCCATCATTTCGATTGCGATTTTAAGTTATTTCTGTTGTTTCTTTTATAGGGTATTCTTTTTCCTATCAAAGGTTTTTCCCAATGGGTTTTACTTTGATAGGTTTTAACGAGACCCTTTTTTAAAGCTAGTTGGTTGGCTTGTAAGCAGTGCACTATTTTTTTCCTTTTTAATAATATTTTGCATTTATTCAAAAAAATTCTTTATTGAGAGTATTAATTATACAACAATAGCCTAAATTACTCCTATTTAATTCACGGGAAAATTGCAAAATTGGTCCTATAACTATAAGCAGTTTGCAATTTCGGTCCTGTAACTATTGAGTTTGCAAAATTGGTCCTGTAAATTTGAATTTTTTTGCAAAATTGGTCCTATATGTTTTATACCTAAGCAATTTTGATCCTGTAATTTTCAAGTTGTTGCAAAATTGGTCCACTAGGGTTATTTCATATTTTCAAAATACCAAGAATACCCTTATGCACATAATTGGCTTATTTGACTAAGTGTTTTGTCTAAATTAATGGTATCAGAGTCCACATTTATTAAGAATTTTAAGTTATATTTATTATTTTATATAATTAACAATTGGTGAGGAGAATTTGCTCCGATAAAATGGATCTGGAAGAGTGTCCAAGATGTATACCCTACAGGAGATATCGTCAAATATTGACGATGTATGCACAAGAACATCAGGACAGGATAACATATTGGGATAATCAATATGTTGAAAAAGAACTCGCAGGAGCCGATAGGGAAACCTTGAGACAATGCGGAAAACAAGCAGCATGTTGTCTGAGTATCACTTCCGCTCCGCGAGTACCCGCCCGCCCTGCCCTGCCTAGAATTTTTAGTTTTAAAATATATTTTAATATATATGTTGCATATATAATATATATTATAATATAATTTTTATGTATTCTTATATTATATTTAATATTTATAAATTGATAATAATAAATCTGGTAAATAATATTTTATAAATATATATTTTTTCATTTTTTTAATTTAATTTAATTTAAAATGGGGCAGAACTGGTAGACCCGCCCTGTCCCGTGACCTGTGGCGGGTCGACCCGCCCCTCCCGTTCTAGGCACGGGGCGGGTCTGGGTCCTAGCCAACCCGCCCCGACTCGTCCCATTGCCATCCGTATAAAATTGCTAACTTTAGAAAGATAAAGGACCAAAATTGTTATTTAGCCACAAGGGTAAAATTGTCCAGGACCAAAACTGCAACTTTTAAAGATAAAGGACTAAAATTGCAACTACTCCAAAGTTACAGGACTAAAATTGCAATTTACCCTTTAATTCACTTTGTTTTTAACAAATTTCATTTTATTCAAAATAGTTGGAATACTACATTATAATTATATATCATCATTTAGTGAAAGAGCAAAATAGGAAGACTATGAAAAAAAATTATAATCTTAATTACATTTATTATGTTTTTTTATTTTTTTTTGAAAAAATTTATTATGTTTTCTTAATATATGTGAATTGTTCTAGTACTTGCTTATCTTTATGGGATAGAGAGAGTAATATTTAAATAAAGTTGGTTTTTTTTTCGTTAAGTGTGTCCAATCACTACACATAGCCATGTGAACGTACTGCTTCCCCAAAAACAGAATAAAAAAAAAAAAAAAAAAAAAAAAGATTCAATGATCTATAGTAGACTTCTAGTTTAGTTATAGGCAATTATTTTATATATTCATGCGAGGCGCCAGTACCATGCATTAAATAAATAAATGAACTTTGTGTAGTAGGAAATTGATTGTAGGCTAGCTGTAACTTGGTTCCTTGAATAATTCTAAATTCTCACATTTTCAAAATAAATTAAACCATATTATTCCTTTCAATCGAAGGAACAAAATTCATAACATTTTGCCACACACAATTTTACATTTAAGCATTCAAACTGAAGTTATTTCGAAAGCCAAATTTACGAATCAAAAAAATATTGCATATTTAGACGTCTATTAATGCATATTTAAAATTCCTTTGATGCACACTTAGAAGAACAACAATGTTACATAATTACATACTTTTGTTTCTTAGTGAATAATTATAATATTGTTTTATTTAATCAAGTCAATCTCCAACAATTTTGCTGTACCTTTGCATCCATAGAAGGACAAATATACTACTATACATGCTATATGTGTTTATTAGAGCAACTATCCTCCACCAAATTTGCATCTATTAGATCTAAAATTAATTGATAGTTGTGATTTAGCTCTATGTACGATTCTTATGTTATCCAATTCCTTGTCCAAACTAGGACAAATTACATTTACTCGTAATATTAAAAAAATAGTCTCCAACCATTTAAATTAAAGAATGAAATTTTGACAATTAAATCTTAATTATCAAAGGCAATGATTAGTTCCTATGGAAAATTGGTCATATTTGATCCAATTCCACATGTAATAAAATTGTAAAACTAATCAACCGAAGTTGCATATGGTGCCATCTGTAAACCACTAGTTTTATTATGTCAAATTGCTTCTAGAATCTGATTTATGGATATGAATATACCTAGAAATTCATCAAGGACAAGCATATACCTTTTTGTCACACCCTAACACAAGAAATAAAATGAAATAAAATATAATAATACAAATAGTCATCACGAACAACAACTCTGGTAGGGGCGGAGCCAGAACAACTGGTAAGGGGGGCAAAGAGTAGGGATGTCAATCTTGTCGTGTTTTGACACAGATATTATAGGTCTGACACGAACCTTAACACGACCTGTTTAATTATTTGTGTCATGATACACGACACAAACACGACCCTTTTATGATACGGATAACCCGACATGACACGAAAAAACTATATAATTTAAAGTTGTCACGAAAAAAAATAAAAAAATTGGGGAAAAAATTAAAATTACAAATAAAAAATACATTAAAAATATTAAAAAATATTAAATTCGTGTTAAGTTTCGTGTGGGATTATCGTGTCGTGTCAGAAATTGACGCATCTAGCCAAGAGTAAAAAACAAAAGATGACATTTGTGTATATATACAAGATAATAAAGTTTATATATATTACATTTGTATCAAAAGAATATATTAATATTCATTAGTAAAATTCATGGACTAGAAAATATAATTATAAGATGATAATAAGATAAAATAAGATCCACAAAGTCTCCAATTTTACTTACTAAAATTCATGGAATAATTTTTATCTAACAAAATTTTGAGGGGGGCCAAAATACTAAATAATAAAACTATAGGTACTAAAATGAAAAAAATGAAAAGGTTGGGGGGGAGCCAGGGCCCCCTGAGCCACCATGTGGCTCCGCCCCTGAACTCTGGTAATATTATAAGCCAAGTTCTACTCGAATATTTTGCCCAAAATTAGAACGCTTATGGTGCACTAAAACTAAAATACAATGGAAGTTTGAAGTACAATAACCTAGCATCAACCATCATATTTATTAAAAATTGTCCCATCGGGACATGACAAAACATGTAATTTTATTTCCTTAAGCGCTCTTGAAATTTTAGTCTGTAATTTGAAATTACTTTAAACAATATGTATATATTTAATGCACATTAGGTTC
The DNA here is from genome assembly GCA_016081115.2 of Rehmannia glutinosa. NCBI lineage: Eukaryota > Viridiplantae > Streptophyta > Magnoliopsida > Lamiales > Orobanchaceae > Rehmannia > Rehmannia glutinosa. The sequence goes on along the minus strand of CM071929.1, from coordinate 9,110,019 downwards.
TAAATAATGTTTAGATTTTACTATTATAGTTCTTAGATTTATTTAAATAGTTTTCAAAATTTATTCTGTAAGTTTTCGAAAATATAAAATATTTTTTTAGATATTGTTTCCATTTTTAGACTTCATTCAATTATTTTGGATTTTTTAATTATGTTTGTAATATTATTTTATATTTTCCAGATTTATTTTTGTATATTTAAATTTTAATTGTTAATTCATAAATTCTTAGAACTATTTTCAGATTTATGTTAATCGATTCAGATATTAATCGTTAATTTATAAACTTTGAAACTAATTTTTTGCTTTTCAGATTTCTATGTAAAATTTTAAAATAATTCTTCGACTTATTTTTGCCACATAAATAATTTATTTCACCACTTGAGTAGTCAGCCCCAATATTGAGGTCCATGTGATAATTAGCTCGAATTTAGGGAATTTGAACTCAATTTATCCTCATTATTGTTTTAAATTGAAATCCCGCAAGCTCACGGCCCTTGTTTATAGTGGGTATAGTTAGTGTCCTTTTTTCTGTATTCAGTGTAATAAGACCTAATTATTATAAGGTATTCAGTGTCCAGGTTCGTAGATAAGGAAATTAGGATTGGCCTCTAAATTAACTAATCTAAATCCCATAGTTGTGGGTATTTTATAGAACTAAATTAGAATTAATTTGCGTGAAAACTGAAATTTGAAGTTAAAGATCACTAATTGAGTTCTCAACCTCCAACTCGCAGTAAGAATTGTTCTACTTCAATGTTTTATTGCATTTTGTAGATAGGTACATGCATGCATGATGTAACGCGCGCGTATGACAATTTTTTAAATCTATATCTTTAAAAATAAAAATAAATTTCAATTAAGTATTTGTAATTTTGAAAAATAGCTGTTTTTTTTTGTGTAATTAGACCGAACCTCAAGGGTGTCTTTTGCAATTAACCCATAAATTTAAGCAACCATAGGCTTAAATGACAAAAATAATGAAAACAATAGATTGATTGATAAGCCAAATTAATCAGCCTGTTATGAATACAAGAATTTTCAAATGTATAAGATACACTCAGCACTATACATAAACTGAGACATCACGCCTTGGTTTCAAATTCTTGCCATAATTATTCAATACATGCAAACTCACAATCCCCAAACAAAGGAGTGATGATAAGTAAATTGAAAATCAGTTCTGTGGTAAGGAGTCAAAAAGGGGGCTGCCTGATTTAACGAGCACAAATATATCGCCACCATCTGCTTTTGCAATACGAAGCTCATCATCGACATATGTCGTGAGCAGCCATGACTCTGCTTTCGCGTAGGAGATTGGAAGCTTCAATGGTGGTTGGCTAGAAATCGTCTTGGAAAATACAGATCTAGAAGTGTCCTGTATAAAGGTGAGCACACCCCTGATGGGTGTGATATCAATCTTTAGCCAAAGAAATTCCACATGATCTGGTATAAAAATGGCATCCGTCAATTGGGGTGACCCAATCACACCTTCTTCAAACTTAACCTGCAAACTCGGAAAAAAAATCGATAAGCTAGGTTCACATTAAAGTCCCTAAAACAGGGACAGACGAACTATAGCATGGGGGCAAAATAAAAAATATTTGCAAAAAGTATGGCGTGATTGAAAATACTTAAGGAGATAAATAACTTTTAAATAAATATATGTACTATATAAAAAAAAAAAAAAATGAGCCCTCGCAGTCCATCCCTGACTAAAAACCTCACGATTATATTCTCGTTGTAAGATTTAGCAAATAAGTTATATGTGATCTTATGTGTGACGGTCTCATGGACATAAATTTATGAGATGGATCCTACAAAGCACAAAAAATATGGATCTTTTTTGTGGGTTTGGGTTTGGATTTGGATTGGAATTGTAATTACATGTAGTACCCGTCTCATAAAAATACCCATGAGATGCCTCATACTGAGTTTTTGTAATAAATTATAGATAACAAAGGATTAAGTAGAATGAAAAACCTTCACACGCATGGGAGTTCGAACTTCAAACTTAGCATTGACAGAAACTGAAGTGGTTGTGAATGGTCCAGCAAACTTGATTGCGTCCTCGACTGTGAGATCCGGCGAGACAATGGTCTGCGATATCTCTTCAACACCGCTTGCTAACAAAGGAAACACACCAGCAAATGTTGTGTACCTGTAGTGCTCAATTAAATTAGAACTACTCTTATGAAACAAATAACAATCAAATCTCCAATCGGAACTTACGCGAGGACCCATTTCCCATTGAGTCGGCGCAAATTCTCAGTTGGAGCAGGATTCGGGTTTAACAATTCGAGCTGTGCGATTAGCTCCACAATCTCCATCTTTGTGTCTTTAGAGGCGCATAATCCCCTTTTCGTTCCAGCCAAAGACTCCACCAATTGCCTCTTCAATGATCCCCTGTCAGATGGATTCGCCTCCGTAACCGCGTTTGATGATCTCGCCTCCTCAACCGCCTCTGCTGGTTTTTCCTCCGTAACCGCCTCTGATGGTTTTTCCTCCTTAACCGCCTCCGATGGTTTTTTCTCCTCAGCCGATCCAAAAAGCCCACCAAATGGATCCGACTCCAAAGACCCTTGAAATGGATTCTCTTCTTCGCCCGCCGCTCGCACAGCGAAATTCTGCTTCAGCTTCGTAGATTTCGTGATCGAAATAGCAGAAAAATTGATCCGATTGACGAGAAAATGAGATGAACTCGGGATCAATTTTGAGTTTGGGGATGAGTTTTGGAAGGTTTTGAATGTTAACTGACCAACAGAAGCCATTGACGCCATTTTTGTTGAGGCTTTGCACAATAAGAAATGAAGTAAGGTGCTGTGCTACAGAGTTTTGATTTTCTGATCAATTTATGGAACTCGGTATATAGATGAAAAGACGGTGTTACCCTCCATGCGTTTATTAATTCTTTGTTAGGTGCTGGGGCTATTGTGGGCTTTCACCTGATTTGTACTTTTCCTAACCTCTATTTTATATTATTTTCAATTTTAATAATTTAAATGCTCAGGTTTCGTCTTCGGAGTTCGGAGAACGTGGTATTAATTTATAACATTTGTTTTTTTTAAAAAAATTTTATAACATTTGTTTAGGCATCGTTAATGGCGTTTTGTATAGTTGACTGATTGCCTATTGATCATGTCCCCATTAAAATCGTGAAATTATGATCGGATAAATTAATTAATTACACTTGGTTTTTTATAACATTTGTTTAGGCAAACTAAATGTGTTGTCTAGTTGACTGAATTAAAAATTAAAATCGTGAAATTATGTCGGATATATATAATTTAAGTTTTCCGGGATCAACATTGTCTTCTGAAGAATCGGTATACGTGTTGTAAAAAGCGAATGAACCGCTTCGGTTTCAAGGTTTAAACTAACGATATTTATTTTTCTTGGTAAAAATATGCTAGAAGATATGTTAAATATTTATTATGACGTTTTATATTCGTAATAACAAAAAACACGTTTTAAACCAAATGTTGTATGTGAACTAAATGAATTTTGATTCCTCTATACTATAATAGTATATATAAATACTTTAATATCATTATTAATATTAAATACAAAACTTAATTGAATATTTAGTCTACGTTTTTTTCCCATTTTTTCTGTAATTGAATTTGATAAATTATTTAAAAAAACAAAAATTATCAAAAGATAAACAAACGGTTCCGATTAAAACCGGAACCATGAAGGAACTGGGTTCCAAACCAGAACCAGAACCGTGAGGCAATTGTTCTAGTTCCAATTCTTCAAAATGAGTAACCGAAACCGACGACTTCAGAACCGGAACCAACAATTCCAGGACCGTAGTCACCCCTACCTCCTTAGGTTCATTTAAACCGTTACATTACCTAATGTGTTGACTGTATATGGTATTATGTGACTTAAGAACTTCTAAATAGAAATTATAAATTTAATCTTACTGTAAAATTTATTAGGTTCCTATATTATTTTTTACACTTCTACAAACTAGCTCTAACGCGTTTAAGAAAAAATCGATTATATGTGTAAGATCATGCATATTTAAGTTATAAGATTATTTATAGATGCGATTGGTGAAAGAATAAATGAGAAAAAATAAAAGTGAGAGAATAATATGTTTTTCTCGAAAATTTTTATAAACAATCACATGTTAATTGGTCAAAAACATTATCCAACTAACAAAAATAAAATCTCGCGTTCATATCTAATCGCAAATGACCTAAGTTTTTACAAACACTCACTAAATATTGCTATGATAGTATAAGTTTTTGCAAACACTCATTATATAATGCTATGATAGTACGACTAAATTAGAGATTTTCCAACAAACTCAAACGTGCCCTAATTTGAAATATAATAAGCGGTGTTTGTAATAAGCGAATTGACTATAAAAAAGGAAAAACTTGATCGTAAATTCTTAGCTAGTATTTCTTATAAAATTAATTTCTTATTAGTTTGAAATAAAAAGAACACTATCTCTCTCTATATATATAATAACAATGCTTCTGGAAATAGTATGTGAAATTTTTCCCGCCCTATTGCAATTTCTATAAAAAGTAACAAAAATATGTGTAAAAATAAAACGTGATAAATATTTGGTATTTCATTATTTTTGGTAGTCAACTTTTTTAAATAATCACTTTTTAAAATAATATAGAAAATAGAATTATTTAAAATTAACTTTCAAAATTTGTGTGTGTACTGCATTAATTATTATATTTTTATTTTTTATAAAAAAATAATAACTGTTTTTAGTTTTGAAATATATTTTTTTACGTATAACATATCAAATTAATCAATTTTACATGACCTTCAATTTGACATCCATATTACATAAATAAATGTAAATAACAAAAACATAATAAAATATATATATATATATATATGAAAAATATATAAAAAAATTATATACTCATCATTTTGTAATTTGTACTGAGCTTTAAAAGTTATGCATTTGAGCTATTGGACATCAATTTATTTATTCATGTATTTTGTTGCTATTTGTGATCCTCTATGTATAATTGTTATCTGAGTTTAGTCCATTTCTTAATAATTATTTAGAATGATATTCAAATTGATTATATTCAATTCAAAAATTTAACTAAAGAAAATATCTCAAAAAGTCAAAATATGTATTCAAATTTTATATATCACCTATATCTATGCATAACATTATATATATTTATGTAAGAAGAAAATTAAGATTTATTTAAAATAAAATTATACTCATGATATTATTTTTTATATAATAACATACTTTTCATGTTGATTAAAATTATTTTTTTATATTTATCAATGTATTCTGATACTCAAGTTTTAAAGTTGTACATTTGGAATTAGATATGATTTTGTATGTTTGATAATTTTTTGATATATGTGTATATATATAAATAAAATAATTTTGATTTTTTGAAACATTTCGTTTTTCTTAAAATTGCGTTGTTAAATATAAAGCATGGTTTTTTTGTAAACCCCAAAAAATATTTTAAATTGAAATAACTTTATTGCTAATTTTATTGAAAATATAAGTTATTAAATATCCAAGATTAGGGTAGTAAAAAAGATTCAACATTAGACAGTTAAAACATTTTTCAAACACTTACTTTCTCGTAGATAAACATGTTCCATAAATAGATACAATTAATGTTCACACAACAAAATATTTCGTATTTAAAGAGATTTTCTTATATTTTTATTGTTTAATCGTATGATTTATAATCAAATTAGTTATTTTTATATTTTAGTTATTTTTTGAAATTTTAAACTTTTTACAATCACTATTCTTTTAAAACATAAATAATATACATCCATAATTTGTGAAATAAAAAATAAGAACAAGTAAAAATAAAAATATTCTTAGGTTTAATTTTTAGAGTTAATAAAATAATAAATTATAGATATATTTAATATATATATATATATATATATATATAATGCACATATTTGGGGAATAGGGATGAGAACACAGGATTTTCGTTTATCTAATCGGGATAGGAAGGGGGACGATCATATAAATAATGTCCATGTTCCATTCCCAATTCTAAAAAGCGAGGTTCCTCATTCTAGGTCACATCCCGAATTAACTAGGGATTGTCCGACCCATTCTATTCGGTTACCAACGGTGATGATGCAACAAATATAATTCATTGAACTATTAGAAAAAATGTACATGTAAAAATACAAATAAAGGCATAACATATACCCCGTGCATCGCACAATCAAAAAACTAGTATGTATATAAAAGTAGAAATACATATGTTGTGTTCATACATTTAAATTTTAAATAAATTAGGAAAAGTATTATTATTCACAATCAATAATTAAATTTGGTTTCCCAAACCTAAGTGACATGCCAACATAATAGGAAAAGCATCCATCTCATTTTTATATCTGGCTCCGCCCTTGATCACATTATTCAAATCATAAATATCTCTCTTTTTTTTTTTTTTTTGACATCATCATAAATATCTCTTAAGAATCCTCAAAACACATGAAGCTGCCAATATTTTTTCAAGTAAAAGGATTAGAATTAGATTTTGTGAACTAAATATGTCGACACAAATGGAGACACCCAATTCATCAATCATGTGTAATTTACTATATTTATATAAAGTTTATTAAGTATCCCCAATTTTCACGGCATAGCGAAGCCATGTGTAACTTACTGTTTCTCCAGAAATAAAATAAAATAAAAACCAAGATTCGATGCTCATATGTAGACTTCCTCATAAAAAGCTCTTATGTAGACTTTTATTTAAGCAATTATTTTGCATATGCAAGCAAGGCATCCCAACCATTAACCATTAAATAAATAAATGACCTCATTTGTCCAAAAATAATAATAATAATAATAATAAATGAGCTTCATGTGTAAGACGTGGATCATAAATTTTGTGCATTATAACCAATAATATCAACTTACTTATCTTGTGGAATCCTACATGAAATAATATCACGAAATTATATTTACTACTTTTTTATTATATGTAATAATGTCTGGATCCAGTGAGACTATTTTCTACTGCGAGTACCCATGAATTAATCTCATTGTTTGGTTACTATGAATTAACAGTTAATTCCTAAAATTGTGTTTTAGTTGCCTAAATAATTAGTAAAAAGGCCAAGTTACAAATGAGTACACATTCTAAGACACATTAATTTGAATTGTTTTAAAATCACAAACATCCAATAAATTAGATTCGATGGATGTAAATTCATTGGAGGAACATATGTGTATGTGTGTTTCCTTATAAATGTGCATTCGTGAATCTCTAAATGTGCATAAACGACTTTTAGATGAACATTAACATTGATATCTGAATGTAAATTTTATTATTTTTCTATTTCTCTCTCCTCAACTAAAATATCACTTTAGAATAACACAAGCCTTTTCAAAGTAAATTACACCACATTATTCCTTGCAACATAGGGAACAAAACGCATACCATTTTTCCAATAATATTCTGCATTTAACCATTCAAACTTAAGTTATTTTGAAAATTAGATTTACGAATCGAAGTTTATTGCATATTTAGGCGTCTAACATTTAAAATTCTTTTGATGCACCCTAATCGACCAAAGTTGCAAATGGTGCAACATGCCAAACCACTAGTTGTATTATGTCAAATTGCTTCAAGAATCTAATTTATCAATCAAAGCATATGTAGAAATTCATCAATCGCTGGACAAATATATAACTGTAATATCCCGTATTTTTCAATTATTATTATAGAAATTATAAATTTTTTTATTTGGAAATATAATTTTAATTAGCCATTTTTAATGAAATTTCAGTTATGAATTTAAAAGGGCTCAAACTTAATGAAAAGAATATGAAAGGTGAAGGGTTATAATTTTTAATGTAAGAACTTAATTCTCAATCATCAATTCTAGAATTCAACTCGAGTAAATATCTGATTTTTATCTTTATCATTATTCAGTCCCACTTATCTCAAATACCAACAATTAGCCCTATAAATACACAGTCTTCTCTCATGATTTTTTTATATGTTTTTACCAGAAAAATCGAGTCAAGTTAAATTATCTGGTAGTATTTATATTCCAGCCTATTTATATTCCCAGTCTTCTCGACTTCTCCTACGAATATTCTCGTCTATTAATGTAGCACAGAGCCAAATTTCTTAGAATAGTTTTGTTAACTCTTTCAGTTTCTAAGTTTTTAAAAACAGTCCTTTGGCCTTCTTTTCATGCAATTAGAGCCTTGAACTTTTCAAGTGACAATTTCATTTCACATGGGGGGGAGAGAGAGAGAGAGAGAGAGAGAGAGATTAGTCATGGCTACCAATCATTTTGAGAATTGGAGGAAAAAGGTTCAACGTTTATGAATTTAGAAGTCAATTTATGCACTTGATCCCATTCTCTTTTCATAATTCCAGTTTTTCCTCTTTTAGTTTCTTAATATCACAAAACAACCCCATGATACCAAAAGTTGATTGATTTAGACCTTTTTGACAAGCCTACTTCAACAATTTTCAAGCCAAACCCAGAAATGAGGAAAACGAGGAGTAGGATTATCTGCATTTTTCTGCATTCTCTGCTCAAATTTTCTGCAATTGTTTTAAGGTGGGGATATTTCTATTCAAGTGTTGTTTGTCATTATTAAATATTTCGTTTATATGCAATGTGGAAAGAGGAATTCATGTTAGTTAGGGGCCGTAAATAGGTACAGGATCAAAAGTATACTCGGGTGTAGCCCGCAATACTATAATCATGAATATTATATTAGTCAGGGGCTGTAAGAAGGTCCGGGATTAGAAGTATCCTCGGAGTGTTCCCGCAGTGCTATAAATAATTGGTCAGTCAGAGAAAAAATTTACAGAGGAAAATTTTAGAGGAAAATTACATGTTATATTATTTTGATTATGCTTGTATGTTGTATTATATAATGACAAATTAATCCCTACTGAGCAAGTGGAAGCTCACCCTATCATTTTCAAAACTTTTCAGGTTGAGGAACCCGAGCGACGATTGGAGGCGGTGGATGCAAAAACAATAGATTTTAGTTTATTTTGATTTTTAAGAAAAAAATTATTATTGTCAATGGTATTGAAATATTGTTGATAATTAGTGTTTTATTTTTGGAAGGATAAATATTTTATATGGGTAAAAGTGCTTCTGTTTATTTTGATGAAAATTTTAACTATAAGCTTTGTTTTATAAAATATGTCTTTCATAGTTCTTTTATTTAATTATTTGTATTTTTGAAAATCGGGTCGTTACAATAACTTTTGTCACGCCTCAACACAAGAAATAAAATCAAGCGAAATACAGTAATACAAAATAGTCATCACGAAAAAACTCTGGTAATACAAGCCAGGCTTATCTACTTGAGCTTTTAGTCCAAAATTACAATGTTTATGGTACACAAAAACTAAAATATAAAGGAAGTCTGAAATACAATAACCAACTGCCACACTCGTTAGTCTAATTACAAAAATTCGGTTATTTTTCAAAATTATAAAGAGTCGTTTGAGGTTAGTATTTAATTAAGGGATAGTTACAAAAACATCCCTGAGGTTTGGATTAATTACAAAAAAAAAAAAACTAAGCAAGTTTCAAAATTATAAAAAAAAAAAATCCTTCAGGTTTGTTTAGTCTTAAATTTAGGGGGGTAATTATAATATTTTTGCAAATGTCGGGATTTTTTTTGAAATATTTTCTAAAATAATCGGGAAAAATGTAAGACAGAATCAAACTTCAAGAGGATTTTTGTAATTTTCAAAGAACTCTGGTTTTTTTTTATAATTAGCCCAAACCTTAGGGGTGTTTGTAATTATCCCTTTAATTAAACAAGTGCCCATCTTGAGGTGCAATTCATAAAATAGAAACATGCTTCAATATTTGTACTTTAGAAGTAGTTGAACCTCAAGAGCATAACCATGGACAAAACCAAAGTTTAACATGATTCAACTCATCATCATCCATGGAGAAGATAGTCAGTCTGATCTCTCATTAAAAATTGCATCTGTAATTAATTCTTGAACTTGAAGTGTCTTATTTGAGCAACCATACGCTTAAATGAGAAAAAAAAAAAACAAAGAATTTTTGAAAACAGTCCATTGATTGATAAGACAAATCAGCCTATTACTGGGTACTAGTATTTTCAAATTTATAGGATATACAGAGCACTATACATACACACACTGGGAGATCACTCCTTGGTTCAAATTCTTGTGTATCACCCATAATTATTTATTACATGCATTTTCACAAGCCCCAAACAAGGGAGTGATGACAGTAAACTGAAATCTAAGGACTCAAAAGGAGGCTGCCTGCTTTGATGAGCACAAATATACTGCCTCCATCTCCTCTTGAAATACGAAGCTCATCATCCAGGTACGTTGTGAGCAGCCATGATTCCGCATTGCGGTTGGAGAGGGAAAACTTCAATGGTGGTCGGCTAGAAATCGTCTTGGCAACAGAGGAAGCGGTGTCCTCTACAGAGGTGAGCAAACTTTTGAAGGGTGAGAGATCTATCTTTTGTCCGAGAAATTCCACATTATCTGGCAATACGATGGAATCTGTCAACTGGGGTGTCCCAATGACGCCTTCTTCAAACTTAATCTGCAAAATAAAAAACAATCGATAACTATAAGGTCCCTAAAAACCTCATGAACGATAAAAATAAAAAAATAAAAAAGTGCCCTTTTCAACAACCAATCAATGGATTAAAGAGATAATTATAAATACTATCATTGAAGGTTTAACCTAGTTTACAAAAAAACAATATTTCTCAAATTTACAAATATCACCCCCAATATATGTTTATAATTATTTACGAAATTGCACTTATTGCCGGGGGGTTCTGTAAACACAAACCTTAAAAAGGTATTTGTAATTTTAAAGGATAACTGAATTTATTTGTAATAAGTTGAACCGTAAGTTTTAATTACAAGATCTACTAATGAAGATATAGATAACAGAAGATTATGGTTGTGTTTCCGAAACCATTTTTCCACTTTCCAACTATTTCGGAAAATGGATTTTATGTTTGTTTAAAAAGTTTTCAATAGAAATGAAGTCATTTCCAGTTTTCACTTTTTTATGGAAAATATTCTTTTGAAAACACAATCAAACAATTACGCAAATCTAGGTAAAAATACACTACAATCACGCAAACCTATGTCAAAAATACATTTGAAAAACTATAACCAAACATATTCTCATTTTCAAACAAAAATTCAGCCAACAAACCAAACATATTCTCAATTCTCACACAAAAATCAATAAAGTTTGAAAATTCATTTTCCAACACTAGAAACTGGAAATTGGACTTGGAAATAGATCCATACAAGCCCTAAGTTTTCGGCAAATAAATAATAAGCACAAGTAGAAGAAAAACCTGCACACGCTTGGGACTCCGAACTTCAAATTTAGCATTGGTAGAAATTGAAGTGGTTGCCCCTGGTCCAGAAAACAGGACTGAGTTCTGGACTGTGAAATTCACTGAGTCAATGGTTTGCGATATCTCTTCAATTTTCACCAACGGCAGTGCTGCACCCCTTGATAACAAAGGAAACAAACCCGAAAACGTTGTGTACCTGCAGGCACAAATGAAGAAAAACCAAGGAATAATCACCAGCTGCCAGTTTGAATCTTAGCAATGCCTTGCCAGGCTTGAGAATGTGACATTGGTATGGTTTTTCTGAGACATTTTTGCTTAGGACTTGAAAGCATAGCATAGCATACACATTAAAAAGACTCCCGATTTGTAAATGCCATATTTTTCTCCAATTTGCATGTCATAGACTTATATGCAACTCTAACTAGTTATACAAACTTGCAGAACAAAAAATTACTAATTGCTAGTGATTGACTTAGTTTCATGGAATGAGATATCAAATTCTATGATGAGCAGCAGTGATCGTAAAAACGGTAAGGCCTAAATATCCATTACAAACTGAAAACTCTAGCATCTTTGCAGTTGTTAACGAACACGCATATGCCCAATTTTATTTAAAACTCATAGTTCTTCATTTATAATCGAATCCATCTATAGTGTCAAACATCAAAAGATTGTGAATTCCAGCTCCTAAAAATACTATTTAACTTGGTGTCAATTTTCGTATAAAAGAGTATACAACAGATTCAGCAAGTAAAAAGAGGTAAATAAGACATAGCCAGACACATAATCTATACGTTAAGTGGGCGCGCCAATCATACAAATACTGGCAAATGACAACTACAAACTGGCCTCTACACAATAGAACAAGTGAATCACTAAACATGATATTGAAGAAACGATTGAGATCCAAACAAAAAGATATAAAATTATGCTCGATAAACTCACAAAAATAAAATTTGCTATGGTCAAATTCAAAATCTAATAAACAATAACTATCAATCTCCAATCGGAACTTACGCGAGAATCCATTTTCCATTGAGTAGGGGCAAAGCCTCAGTCGGAGCAGGAGTCGGGTTTTTCGCCTCGAGCTGCGTAATGAGCTCCACAATCTCCGCCCTGGTTTCACTAGAAGCACTCAATCCCCTGTTTGTTCCATAGAAAGAGTCCACCAATCTCTTCTTCAATAAATCGATTTCCGAGGGTTTCTCCTCCACAACCGCCACCGATGGAGCTGAAGAATCAGGGCCCCACTCATCCTCGCTCACCGCCCGCACAACGAAACTCTGCTTCAGCTTCGTAGATTTCGCGTTCGAAAGAGCCGAAAAATTGATCCTATTAACGGGGGAAATTGATGTACTGGGGATCAATTTTGAGTTCTGAGATGAGTTTTGGAAGGTTTTACACGGAAACTGACTGACAGAAGCCATTGAAGCCATTTTTGTTGAGGTTGAAGCGATTGAAGATATTTTTTTTGTTGGGGTTTTCCACAATGAGAAAAAAACTGAGGTGGTACGGGGTTTTGAATTTTGATTACGACCATTTTATATAACTCATCAAATATCTGAAAAGACGATGTTACCCTCCATATGTTCATTAATTCTTGTTAGATGCTGGGGCTATTGTGGGTTTTGTACCCAGGAACGACATTTCGTGTAACGTGTGAGGTAACGATTGGTCCACATAGTGATTTTCTTCAGCTTCACAAATAACTTTGATAATCCAGTCATCCAGATTTCTAGAATATTCTTCATATTTCTTATTTTTGTACTTTTTCTAAACCTTTATTTTATTTTTCAAGTAAATGCGTACAATTAAATATTGTGAACTAAATCGGCTCAATTTTTTATATTTTTGAGAAACAACTAAATCGGCTCATTATTAATATTAATAAGGGTACAAATAATAGAAATGGAGACACCCAATTCTTCGATCATGTGGAATTTTTACTATATTTAGATAAAGTTTGTTAAGTGTGCTTAATTTTCATAGCATAGTCATGTCACTCATGTGAATTGACTGTTTCCAGAAAATAAAACAAAAATCAAGATTCAATAATCTATTTAGACTTCTAGTTAAGTACGCAATTGTCTTATATTCATGCAATGCGCCTGTACCACTAAATAAATAAATGAACTTCATGCGTGGTAAGTTGATCATAAGTTTTGTGCTTTATAACGGATAGTGTCACCTTACTTATCTTGTGGAGTCATATACAACTACAAGTCGAATGACAGTCAGGAATAAAATGAGGGTGAGCCGATACACGAAATTGGGATGAATTAAATAAAAAAAATAAAAGTAAAATCGTATAAACATTAAATAATCTTTTAAAAATACAAAATACTTAGAAAAAGAAATTTATAAAAGGGGGACTGCGGCCCGGGTTGGCCCCCACCTACGCCACTGTACAAGTTGTGTACTAATTTTTTCTATTACATTTATAATAATAAAACTAATTTATCAATCTAAGCATATCTAGAATTCATCAAACATTGCAAAAATATTTTTTTCTTTGTTTTTTAACAATAAAATTGTTATAAATAGTATGAAGCAACAAATACTTTATTCTCTTTACTCTCATTAACCTTCAAATAAAGCTATAGATGGATGACCCAGGTCGGCAGACCAAAGGACAAACGGTTCTAAGCCTCATCTTCAATTTTAATTTTCTTCTGTTTTTTTACGTCCTTGTTGTGGCCCAAAAGTTGTTTGGGCCTAACAAGGGTCAAGCCTGTGATCTCTTGCCACTTGGCACTCGCGGCTTCGTAAATATTAATTTTATATAAAACATCTACAGTTAATTTGCATGTTTCCCTTTTCTTATATAACTAAACAATTTTTAATTTAAAAAAATGTAAACCCTTTAATCTCCCCTCCCAAACAAGGCCTATTTAGGATGACCAGTGTAAATTATTATCTCATGAACTGGAGAACTTAATCAAAACAAGTGCAACTAATCATTTTCACTTTTTTTTTTTTTTGAAAATAATCATTTTTCACTTGAGCGTCTATAGAATATTTGGTTTAGCCTTTAGGTATCCTAAAGAGGAGGGCAAATTCTAAATGGGCCAAACCTCGTGGAATGGGCCTGCTTCAGTCACAAACTCTGAAACTCACATGCATATTTGCAGGACTGTAGTTAATATTCCTCTAATTATTGAAAAATAAGGGAAACATCTATATCTCTCTTTTTTGTTGTACTAAAAGCTACTATATTAAAGTGTCTTATTGTTAAAAAACTTAATTAATCTGATCTAAACTTGCCAGAGTGCCAGACGTTTAATGCAAAAATATATATATTGATCTATAAGAATGTTATTTTTTCAACTTTTTAGATTGATAATCATGAAGCCCAAGTTAGGTTATCGTTAATGGGTTTGGGTAACTTAATTGTAGATAAGGATGAGGCCCAAATCAAGCCCTCTATGTGTAGTGGTCGAGCTGAATGAATTTATGAACTCTAAGTCTCTAGCCCATTAGAGCATTTCCAATAGACAATCTAATTGAGAGATACTCTTTATTTTAAAGAACAATACATCAAAAATCACTTCCAATAAGTTCTTTATTTTAACTTTTAAATTTAAAAAATGAGTTTTCACTCTCCAAATTTGGAGAGCCAAAGCAACTATCTATAATTAATTACATTAAATGATCAATTACTTTTAATACCCTATTTGTTGTTTTGTTGCACTTTTAATGACCATTTTGAAAAGCAATTCCCAAAAACCACACAAATTTTGAAATAAAGAGCCAAATACAAAGAGTGTGTTGGAAAATACAAAAAATATTACTCATTAAATTTAAAGATGCTCTTTATTTTTCAATAGATGCTCTTTAAATTTGAAGAGTCTTTTGGGGATGCTATTAAATATGTGTGAATCGATAACCGAGCTATACAAGTCGGTCGGACCAATGGAAAACCGTTAGCAGGGGTGTTTCCTTCCTTGTTCATAGGGGCCCCCAAATTTTTTGAAAACTATAATTCTATGTGTACTTTATTTTAAAATATTAACTTTTAGTAGTAAATAATTATTCTTTATTGATTTAGCCCTCAAAATTTACATGTCTAGCTTTGCCCCTGACCGTGAGGCTCGGGAATATTTAAGTATGTTTTTTTTTTTTCTGATTTGTTATATTTTAGCATCGAGAATGGTTCAGCCATGACAGTTGACAAAGTTTTACAATTGTGATAGTTGTCCGAGTTATCCAATAGCTCGTGATTGATTAGTGCTCGAGATGTCCTTTCTGGATTTGGAGGATCTTATGTGATATATATGCAGATCTTTGGGATATGTCTTACCTAAATTAGTGATGATCGGATAGGTAATCGAATCCTTTTGGGGTTTCAACCTATTTTTCCTTACCTTCGCCTATAAATACAACTCTCTAGGACAATGTACATTTTTTCACTTAACATTTACGTTGTTACTAGACATTAGTCTATTCTCTTAGTTCTAATAAATTATTGTTTGATTTAAGCATCAGAGTTGTTTCACCAAAAACCTTGTGTCCCGCTTCTAACGGTTTGTTTTGCAAGGATTTTGTATCGGGGTAGCAGAATTACGGAAGTTCTTGGTTGTTTTAATTTAGAAACCATCAAATAAGAAGTGTAATGATTTTTTGGAACACTTAACCAAATAGTTGAATTATTTTTCTTCATTTCCCTCATTTTTTCGTGGAACCAGATTTGATACGATGTGTAACGTTTGTAATTGAGAAATGCATGTGTAATTTATAAATAGAAGGGATGTTTCTGTAACTAAATCTAATCTCAAGAAGTATTTAATGTCCATCAAGTGTATTGCATCTTTCCGATTAGCTTGTTTTAATATTTTTCTTTTAACTTTAGAACTTTAAAATTGTAAAATTCGTCTTTTTCTTAAATGTTGTCATCTTGTCTTCGCCATTTCCTCAATCAACGTGAAAAACCATAAACTATAGGGACAGTTACAAGAACTATCCTTAGAGTTTAGCCTAATTACAAAAAACTCCAGTTATATTTCAAAATTATAAATACTCCTCTTAAAGTGTTACGAACATCCCCTTAAAGTTTGTATGTACTTAACAAATACTCCATCCGAAAGTTGCAATTTGTAAAACAGTAACATATGTCAATATAGTATCTGTAATATTGAAAAATAACTGGATTTCTTAAATAATCAACCTAAACCTCATAGTAGTTTTGTAATTAACCCTAAACTATATTTTAGAGCACATTTATCATAAACTGGTAATTAAGTGCACCACCTTGCCATCTCTTTGGACAATCTATTGACAATGATTTAATTCAAATTGTCCCTTGAGTCCTATTTGTTTAAATAAAGAATGTCATCAAATATCATTTAACCCAACCAACAACCCTTTGGTCAATCATTCATGAAAAAACAAAGGGAAATAATTGGTGGAAAATAACCAAAGCAATGGACCTTCTTTATATCCCACACATATCACTATCCAAATCCAAATCTTAAAAGCCCTCTTTAAATTGATCAAATAGTTTGACCTTAATTTTGGAAGAACTTATTTAAACATTTTGATACTCCAATTTTTATATCTCTTTCATGGTGATGATCAGTCCCCACCATGGAGACTGTATTTAGACAGCTATACAGCACGCCAAGAGCATCATTTATTTCCAAAATTATCCACAGGAATCCATTATTTCAAGCCTTTTCACCTATTTTTGTAATTTGTGGAGGGGAATTTTTGTTGCCACTGATTTGGGTATTATCTAGATATTATTTAATTAAGTATGATTCTATGCTAGGAATATCAAAGTAGCACTCGACAACTCTATTAAAAAAAAATGTTGATGACAGTTTTAAGAATCTTTGTCGCAACTCATGATCTTACGTTGCGCCTGACTGTAGGTTTTTTTGTCGTCCCTAGCTAGGACTTGCATTGAACACCTACTTAACGAGTTACGGAGGTATGAATTTGAGTCTTGAGGAGGGCAAAAACCTTGCAGTCAAGCTCAATTTACGATCATGAGTTGCAGCAAAGGTTCTTAGACCGCTTCAACACTCAAAAATTAATATTATATTATTGTTCCGTATATTGGTTTCATTCAATGGCGTAGCGGAATGACGCTTACTGGTGGTGGGTATCGATACACGGAATCGGGGTAGAAGAGAGGATAAAAAACTAATAGAAAAAACATATAAATTTTAATTAATTTTTTTTTAAAAAAAAATTTACCTTATAAATTTATTTTTCTAAAAAAAATGGGGGGGGCCAGGGCCAAGGTTGGCCCCCCCCTCCCTCCGCCAGTGGTTTCATTGATATTATAAATGCTACATATGTTGTACTACACTTGGTGAATGGATAAATAACACACATCTCATTATTTTTATGGATGAATGACAAGTGTTTAATTTTATAAGTGGTGGGACACTTGTTATTCATCCACCCACCAAATGTATGTACACCTGGTGTACATCTACAATACCGGTTTCATTAACCACACAGCTTGATTTTCCCAAAACGGTCCATAGCCAGTTTTGTTTTCACCTAACCGAAGAAGAAAAAGGTTTGCCTAAATCTATGTTGCCGCCGAGATTTATGGCACTCTTGGTCAGCTATTTTGTATATACTATAGTCTATATGCCACAAACAAATTTTTCTTCTTTTTTTTTTTGGGGGGGGGCGTTTATTTTTTGAATGGGATGATTAATGATTGAAGATGAATATGGTCAATTGATGAGAAATTGAGATTAAATTAATAAATGAATTTAATGTAAATTCATGTGATTATTTGAATGATATATTAGTCAACAAAATCAATTACCAACAAAATCATCAATTGTATCAATGCATCGACTTGAAATTTTATTATGGGTCGTCACACAAAATAAACATTTGACTAGATTGGATATGCTTAGAAAGCACCTTGGTCGTTTATTAGATTAAGGACATTTTCATTGGCTAGAACGAAACTACTATAAATCTAGGGTCGAATATTTCTAATAAAACAAGGCACGTGATTGGTGGTGGTCCAAATGTCCAATGATGCAATTGGTTAGTACAGGCTTAACTGCAATTCTATGTACCTGGAAAATGTTAAGTAGGGTACATACAATATTCCTAATGTAGCTGGATTTAGCAATCATAATGGAATTGTAAATTGCAATTAATAGGCAAAGGAATAAATAATCGAGCATGATAAATGCGATATATATAGCTTTAATTCTTGATGTGGACTCCTGGTTATATGGTGGAGCCTGACAGGGTATGTGTGTTATTGAAGAATGGCATCTTCTCAAGTTGGAGCACAATGGAAACTCAAGGAAAGCTCATAGAAAATTCATCCAACATAAGAACAAGTCAAAAAAAATTCGTAAATACTTAAAAAAAAGTGATTCTCAACTTTTAGCTACACGAGTGTTTTCAAATAATAATTTCTGCTTCATTTACTCAAAATCTAAAAGTAGGAGAGATGTGTTTTATATTTCTGATTTTACTTATGGTTTGACTTGTACACACAAATAAAACACTCTTACAACTTATTCACCAAAAATTCTCACTTAACTTAATTAATTTTTAGCTTCTATTTATAAAAATTATCAAGTTATGATTATCAACTTCTTGTAGTTTCTGTGATGATAAATTACTTCTTCTAAAAGTAGAAGTGTTTGCAAACACTCCCCAAATTTGACACAGTGGTGTATTATGTTCTTTTAGCACAAGAGCTTGATTCGACTTTATCACCACAAACTTTTAGATATTTTAGTCACATTTATTTATAATTTATTCTATAAAAATAAATCAAATACAATAAAGTGTTTACAACAACAAATTGTCGAATAGGGGGAAAAATGGTTATGCCGTGTAGTTTTGGCGAAGATATTTAATTTATCATCAATTCCCACTATTATCACTTGGATTAAGACTTAAAGATTCTTTGCCAATAAAAGTCTATAAACAAAGCATATAAAATATGGATTTTGTAATTCCATATTTTTCTTCTCTTTATAGCCTTGACTAGCAATTATGGGTTGGTGAAAACTTTTCAAAAGTTGGTCTCAATTTTTACATCAGGAAAGTTCATTAATCTTTTTTTTGTTAAGCTAAAAGTTCATTAATCTTAATCGAATAGACAAAATGGTAAGTTGACTCACTTGACTGAGCAAATCTCGTGGACCGTTAGTCCAATTATCGTTATCATCAGCAACCAGTAAATTTGTCAAATTGGAAAAGTAGTCTAGTCCAGACATTGGCCAATTTTTTTTTTCCTTTTTGTTTTCTGAAATAAAAAATATTAAAAAAAAAAACGCCAGAGGCATAAGTGAATGGCAAGTATTGGATTCGTGTCAACTTAGTAAAAAAACCTTGTAGTTTTCTTTTGGGCTCAACACTTCAAATCAAACAATCCATATTATATTTTCCTCAAAAAAAAAAAAATCCATAATATATTAATATATTCCTCCTTTCGTAGTTGTTTCCTTTTTCACATCAACAAAAGATAAAACATTAATTGTGATTGCAAAATTGAAGTGCACAAATCAAGAGAATAACTTTTGGAGACTATTGAATGTTAATTTGAATTGTCGTAGTAATGCATTTCAAATTCTCACTTTATTATTATTTTTTTAATTTTTAGCCAAAATTAGGTGATAACACTTATACTTGAAAAAAATTAGGCTGTGATTGGTTGTCAATTTTTTTTCCCCGAAAATTTTCCAGAAACAATTTTGCTTTATATTCAAGGAGACTTAGCACTTGTCCGTTTCCAACTGCTTACGAACGTGTTTTTGCTGGTTTTCTTACCAATATATAAGGAAAGTTTCAGTTCAGATGGTCGAATTATAAAACTTGATATTATAAATATGCCATAATTTTAGGTTGTGTTTTAGAGTAGTGTTGGCAAAAAAGTCCTCCAACACTGGCGCCAGTTGTAGCGCTATTATGCTGAAATGAACAGTGCAGCGCCACAAATGGCGTTGCACTGTTCATGCGCTATTAATTTTTTTTTTGTTAAATTTAATTTCTTTTAAAATATATTTTTATTAATTAGAAATTAGTAGAAAATAATATTAAAACCAATTCAATTGCAGGTGATAATTTTTTAAAAATATGGTATGTTTCGATAATACTATAAGATTTAAAATACTACACACAAAATTATAAATTTTACATAAAATACATTACAAAATATTGATCATTTGTGGGAGGAATATTCTAATTGAGAGAACTAGTCACTATCATCTTGTAATTTTGTTTATGTATTATTATGAATTTTTTTATTAAATTTTTATTTTTTCAATTTGATTAATTTTGAAAATAAAAAAATTAATAAATTTTACAATAAAAAAATTACTCATATAAAATTTTATATAAGTAAAATAATAAAAATCAAAATAAAAGAAAGAATCTTATGGAATATTCTTTTTTAATGCAGAAAGTAATGCAGAGTGTTGGAGATGAAATGTAAATTTTCATACTAAAGTAGTGCAGATTTTCTTGACCAAAAAAATAGTCAGAGATCTTTGGAGATGGTCTAATTGTTGATTAAGCTATACAGCAACTTAAAAGCTATTTTTTTTAAAAAAATAATAGGAAAAGCTATGAGGTAATGAGACGAAATTTCTGAAGTGTGCAAATCGGACATAGCAATCGACTTTAGTGACTTGGCTTTTAAATGTCAATATCTTTTGAATTTTCCTTTTAATGATATTAAAGTATTTTGGATTTAGCTAGGACTTAAGTGAAAATAAACCAAAAAGGAAAATGGAAATTGAAAGAGAAACTAAATTCCACTACATATGCTTCATACTTGCGTACAAAATAAACATTTCAACTTATTTAATATAATTGAATACCACCAAAAAACATATGATATTCATTAGATATATGTATATTCATAAAATACTTTTCTTCAAATGTCATTCCAAAACTGTACAAGGTTAAAATATTTATTTTCTATTTTCACATACATTTTAAATTCAAAAAGCAATTATATTACCATAAACGTTATCTTCATGCTAAAATGGCGCGGGGCCATGGTGGCAAATTAGCAGCCTCCTGTCAGTTAAATTTCATGTCACTCCCGTGGATAGTTACCCATTTGGGTATATAATCCTTGAATCAAACACACACTAGTGTGGATGTGAATGTGTGTGTGATGATTCAAGAGTTATGACTCATGACCCCATGTGTAGAGCTGTCAATTTTTTCGGGTTAGGCCGGCTCGATGTTAGCCTGTCAAGCTAAGTGGGGAAATCGAGCCGACTCGGACCAGAATTTCTTCGGGCCACTATTTTGGGGAGCCTAACTCATGTATTAAAAATACACTAGTTTGCCCCGGGACGGCCTCGGACCTATTGGGTCGGGCCAAATAGGCCAGCTCCTTTCGGACTTGTAAAATCGCAGCCCAATCCGACTCTATTATCGGGCCGATCGGAACAACCCATCAGACCAGACTTTTTTTGACAGCTCTACCCATATGGTTGGTTGGTCACCCACTTGGGTAGCATGGAATAAACCCCATTAGACCAAGAGAGCCGGCACTAACTACTACTAGGGCCCACCCCCACCAATAAAAAGAAAAGATCAAAAAAGCTATAACGACTCAAATATATTTTTTAATATACATTAAAAGAATACTTTAATAATAGAATCAAACACATTCAATTGACGCTAGGGCCGGGTGTCACTAAATCGATTCGAAATGAATATTGATATCTTACGTATATATAATCATATAATCGAATCTAACTTGAGACTACCTCCAAATTTTACTAAATACAATATATTCAAATTTGACATTCTTATATTTACTACAAAAAAATTATCCACGGAATTTTCCAACAAAAATGATTTTGTCACTAAAATCTACATTTATATACATAATACCGATAAAATACAAAATATTATTATTTCCCAAACTATATCGACAAATTATCAACAATTTTTAAATTTACCGATATAATATTGTAGGTAATACCAACAGTCATAGATTTTGTTGGTTAATCTTTACTTACAATGATTTTACATACAACGATTTTACCTATACTTTATAATTATTTTATTACTTATCTACATATTTTTCTATAGATAAATTAGGATTTTTCTTGTAGTAGTTTAATGAATCGAGCTCAATGGACTTTTACAATCGATGTTGTGTTGATTTGATTTCAGCCATAATTTAGAGTTTGTTCCAAACTTGCGATGGTTTGTGTATTGTAGCAGTAAATTATTGCTCCATAAAATAGAAATAGTTTTGAGACCCGCAAGGGCAGAAAGTTGGTGGAAAGAGCGGGATGTGAAGGTCAACATTTTCTTGGTTAGTCTGTCACACAAGGCTTGCCTAGTGTGGTTTATCAGTTGCAGTTGGCGTAGTTTGCGGCTAAGACGCTGCCCGAGGGGTTTATCCAGTCTTGCATTTCGAAGAGTAAGCGGTACTGCGGTTCCCGTCATAAAAAAAAAAAAAAAAAAAAGAAATAGTTTTGAGAATGAAGAGAAGTAGATAAATATTATTATCTAACTAATCTTTAAGTTAGAATAATAATATGATACCACCATTATCTTAATAATAATAGTATATAATTGTTTTCCAACTTTTATTTTGATATTTCCTCAAAATCAAACTAGGGATTGGTCCCAACTCCCAACTTGGTAGCTGGCCAAATGTGATTCACATACGTGCTCCACAACTCTTGTTCCCACTCGGAATTATTTGTTCACTTCTTTGATTTGGATGTGCCTAATATGCCTTTGATGCTACAACCAATGGCATAGCCAGGAAATTTTACGGGGTGGATCGATACACAGAATCAAAATGGGCCAAATAAAAAATTAATCGAAAATTCACATAAATTTTAACTAAAAATATTTTTTTAAACAAATTTACCTTGAAATTTTTTTTTTAGGGGGGCAGGGCCTAGGTTGGCCCCCCTCCCTCTGCCATCGGCTACAACTAAAGGTATCCACATAGTTTATTTTTTATTTTTTACTTTTTATGTCTTTGTTTGTAAAAGTTAAGGTTATCAATTAATCAATTCATCCATCTATTGTTATTCTTTTTTATATGACATATCGTTGGTGGGTAAATACATTTGTGTGTAAGTGTGTCGAATGTTCGTATTTCGAATCATGGATTAGTAAAAATAATTTAAACTTGATTCGGCATGCTTGATTCAAATCAGGATATTTATATATAAATGAAAAAATATCTCATAGAATTTACTTATTCAATTTTTCTTTTTGAATTAAACTTTTTAAATGTAATTATTTACATTTACCTCACATCACTGTTCTAAAAATCCCCACATAGCCCTAATTAGTCCCCGCTTAGGCGTTAAAATCCACTTTTCCACATTCAGTTTTTTTTCCCGATTAGGCCCGCCTAACCCCGCACAGATCCCGTCTCTCCATTCTACACGTGACTCGTGACTAGACCCAACCCGCCCCACTGATTAGCGTCTGGGGCCGCTTTTTAACACTGTCTCACAGGCTCCAAATCAGACCCTCCCACTCTATAAATTGCCTTCAAAGAACTCCCCTGTCCACTGCAATACAAAAACAGAGTAAAACACACACACACACACACAAAAATGGCAACTTTTCCAGTGATTAACATGGAGAAGCTCAACGGAGAAGAAAGGGCATCAACAATGGAGATGATAAATGATGCCTGTGAAAACTGGGGTTTCTTTGAGGTATACTTAACAAATTTCTCTTCTTCTAAATTTTAATCCTCTGTTTTCTTACCAAAAAAAAAAAAAAAAAACTTTTTTGAGTTGTTTTTTTTAGTTACTGATTTTGTGCTTGTTACTTTTGTAAAGCTGGTGAATCATGGAATTGATCCTGAGTTTATGGACACTGTTGAAAAGCTGACAAAGGAGCACTACAGAAAATCCATGGAACAGAGGTTTAAGGAAATGGTGGCTAGCAAAGGGCTTGAAGCTGTTCAGTCCGAAATCGATGATTTGGACTGGGAAAGCACTTTTTTCTTGCGCCATCTCCCTGTTTCTAACATCTCTGAAGTCCCTGATCTTGAAGATGAATACAGGTTTTTTAATTAATACTATTTCATTTTTAAAAAAAAAAGATTAATAACAAAAGATTTAGTCTAATTACAGTATATAAAAAGTAGATATCTTTGAAATTATAGATACCCCAATTATATTTGTTTCTATTTTACAAACTGCACGGGGGTATTTGTTAAACAAATCAAATTTTAAGAGGGTGTTTATAAATAATTTTTTTGTAATTACACCAAACTTTAAGGGTTGTTCTTGCAAATTTTCTGTAAACAAATTAGACCCATTAATACACACGCACCTTGACACCTATATAGGGATAATTACAAAAATACCCCTGAGGTTTAGTCTAACTTCAAAAAAAAACCAATTATATTTTAAAACTACAAATATCCAATTGATATTTGTTTCTCTTACAAATTACCCATCAAGTGTGGGTATTTCATATTCGTTAGGTAAATACAAATTTGAAGGGGTGTTTGTAACATTATAAGGCTGTATTTGTAATTTTAAAAGATAACTAGATTTTTTTGTAATTAAGCTAAACAGCAGGGGTGTTTTTGTAATTATCACCGTATATATATTCTTTTTCTCAAATTTTCCTACTGATAGAATTTACTATATTATTTTCTTTTTTTTTTTTTGTCTTATTTGAATTGTTTGGATGAAAACAGGAAGGTTATGAAGGAATTTGCTGCCCAATTAGAGATATTGGCTGAGCAGCTTCTTGATTTGCTATGTGAGAATCTTGGGCTTGAGAAAGGTTATCTCAAGAAGGCATTCTATGGCTCAAAAGGCCCGAATTTTGGGACTAAAGTGAGCAACTATCCCCCATGTCCCAAGCCCGATCTTATCAAGGGCCTTCGGGCCCACACGGACGCTGGCGGCATAATCCTTCTCTTCCAGGATGACAAAGTCAGCGGGCTCCAGCTCCTCAAAGACGGCCAATGGGTCGACGTTCCGCCCATGCGCCACTCCATTGTCATCAATCTTGGCGACCAACTTGAGGTAGTAATCTCACTCGTTATAGAGCTTATAAAATGTTAGATATAAGATCTTTTAAAAGTGAAATATTGAAGTACCTCATAAAATAAAATAGTAAAGTTTTTAAGATGTTAGTAAAACATTTCGTTTAAAATAAGGTATAATTATAAAAGAGCCCCTGAGATTTGGGCTAATTACAAAAAAACCCAAACATGTTTGAAGGTTACAAAAAAAAACCTCGGATTTGATTATGTCGTAAATTTAAGCAGGTAATTGTCATATTTCTAGAAATATTAAGGGTTTTTTTGAAATATTTTTTGCCTATGAAGGGAGAAAATCTAAGCGGATTCAAACCTCAAGAGTCTTTTTTCAATTTTAAAAAATCTTTGGGTTTTTCTGTAATTAGTTTGAACCTCAAGGGTTCTTTGTAATTATCCCTTAAAATAATCAAAGCTAAAGAAGATTCCTAAAATAAGATCTATATTTTTTTGTTTGTTTGGAAAAGAGTTGAGAGCTCCTTGCCTTTTTGAAAAACATCTTTTTTTTAGCATCTTGTAAACACTTCCGGAAAAGAAATTACCAAATAAATTTTAGGGATAATTACAACAAACCCTCTGAAGTTCAGGCTAATTACAATAAAAACCACAGGTTTTTGAAAATTACAAAGAATCCTTGAGGTTTGACTCTGTCTTAATAGAAAAAAAATATTTTAAAGACCCCCCAATAGTTATACAAATATTACAATTACCCCGTGACTTTAAGACATAACAAACTTGGTGGGTTTTTTGTAATTTTGAAACATCTCCGGGCTTTTTAGTAATTAGCCTAAACGCTCTGGAACTAGAATTTTTCTCATCATTTCCTTTGTCTCTTCTCTTGAAGGTGATCACAAATGGAAAGTACAAGAGTGTGCTGCACAGAGTAATAGCACAAACTGATGGAAACAGAATGTCGCTTGCATCATTCTACAATCCAGGAAGTGATGCTGTCATCTATCCTGCTCCAACTTTGGTTGAGAAGGAAGAGGAAAAATATCTTTACCCGAAATTCGTGTTCGATGACTACATGAAGCTCTATGCTGGACTCAAGTTTCAGGCAAAAGAGCCAAGATTTGAAGCCTTCAAGAACATTGAGAACACTGCTAATTTGGGACCAATTGTAACTGCTTAAGTACTTAGTAAATTCAGAGGTTATAATGTGATGTTGTGTAGTAGTTTAATCTTTTAATTATATTGGGGGATGTTATAAGTCTGTTTTTTTTATTATAGAAGGATTATTTGGCTTTTTTTAGATTGGTTGTCTTAGTATTAGAATTGAAGAAAATATATGTTTGTTAATTGGCCCAAGTTTTCCAATTTGACAAGACATAAGAAATCAAAGAATTATAAAACATGTATTCTCAGAAGACTTAGACTTTATGTTCATAACTCATAAAGGAACACACTGCAGGATATTTTGAACTCAAAACTCAAAAGCAGCCTTTGGTAAAAAAGCACTTGTGGAGGAAAATGAGTAAATGACGGAATTTTTAAACAGAGCCCACAATTTTATGCAGCTTGTGGACCGTTTGAAAATATCAACTTCGAACTTGGAATAAAAGTGGAAAATCCATTTAAGTAAAAAGGGATAATTACAAAAATTATACTACATTTAGTTATACTTTGCTATCTTTCAAAATCGCAAATACCTCTTGACATTGATTTATCTTTTACAAATTGCACCCTCAAAATTAGATTGGCGGCCAGGTTGGGTCGGGCCGAAAATTCAATCGAGCAACTAATTTACTAGCCCAGTCAGCCCTAACCCCATGTTTATGCCAAAATTATATAGGGGCTATTCAGGCCAACTCGAGCTTCAAGCCGTCGGAGACAGTATAAATGCAGCTCGGCCCTATCACCGGGTCGAGCTGGAAACTGACAGCTCTAAGTTAGCAAAATGCAAACCTCAAGGGGTGTTTGTAAAACTTTAAGGAGATATTCGTAATTAGGCTAAAGCTATGGGCAAAATTTTGTAATTATCCCAAGTAAAAAGTCAATAAAGTGGAAAATCCAAGCTACTGGTCCTGTTGTCCATTTCCATTAAAGAAATACTTCTAAAATCCCAGATTGGTGTTGTCCTAATTATTTGAGCCAAGAGAGATTTTCTGAGCAAAGAAAGGTGGGACAATTGTACAAACTTCCACGTCGGCAGTCTTATTGTTTGTATAATGCGATACAGCTCTTAAGTGGGGTTGCAACTAATGTAACACAATATTCCCAAATAGATTCCAACTACTATAAGTGGAGGAGTAAATTGGTGCACGATTGACGATTTCAGGACCTTCGTCAACTAGGGTGGCAATTCGAGTCGTGTATTGATTCGCGGGTCGTATTGAGACACGATAATCACGCAAATTTGGCCAACTCAAACACAACCTGTTTAATACACGGATAACCCAAACACGACCCAAAATGACATGTATATTTTTCAGTCTTGAATAAACCATCTACTTGTAATGATAAAATGGGGATTTCGGATTATTTATATATAGAATATTAAAAATATAATGAATTACAATAAAAATATTGTAGGAAAATAATAGTATTTCTTCTAGTACAGTTTGTATGAATCGAAGAAACTCGAATTGGCAAAATTTGCAAAGAAAGCAAAATGGAAAATAGCTCGAATCGTGTGTTCAACACACTATCCTTAAAACAGATTTGTCCCCTATTCTGGACGTTTATTTCCCAGGATAAGACAAGAAAACCGGATTACCTATTCCGGCGAACTGAAAAATTATGCCCGAAAATTATCACCAAAAATTACAAGAGTTGAAGATGTATGGAAACTTTGTAAGTTTTTTTTTGTGTTTTTCAAATGAAAATCAAGTCATATTTATAGGAAAAAATATGACCTTTCATCAAATAAAATATTTGATTTTTACTATTGAAAAGGTCAAATAAATTTGGTCTTTACTATTTAAAAGGTTAAAATACCCTTTACTATTAAAAGGTCAAATATGTAATTTTCCTTCAAAATTTCCAACAAATATGCAAATCGTAATTTGGCTTGATAATAGGCTTATGAGATTAGGACTTCAAAGAACATGAACAAACTCCAAATAAGTTGTACTCCTACAATATGTTAACATTTAAACAAAAAAAGGCAATTAAGAATTAAGAGAAAACACAAACACATGATGCAAATATCCATGAAATGACAATTAATTAACTCACCAAATATCAAAGTAGAATTAATTA
Source organism: Rehmannia glutinosa (assembly GCA_016081115.2). Lineage (NCBI taxonomy): Eukaryota > Viridiplantae > Streptophyta > Magnoliopsida > Lamiales > Orobanchaceae > Rehmannia > Rehmannia glutinosa. The sequence goes on along the minus strand of CM071929.1, from coordinate 9,081,466 downwards.
CAATTTTCTTCTTCAAATGGGTTAAACAGTTTAAGTGGGTCTGACATGATTATGACCCGAATAATAAATGGGCTGACCCGAACCTACTTATACCGTGTTAAGTTTGGATCGTATTTTCACGCGTGTCGGAGATTGTCACCCCTATATCAATAACATAAGATCTTGGAGTAGAAATAATGAAATATGCCTATCCCAGCCATTAAACCAAATCCGGATCTTGGGATATAGTATATCAGCTATCTGATCCTCATATCAATGCACTTGGATAGAAATAGAAAGATATCTTACTGAACTCGATGAATCATTTGAAATCTCATGACAATCCATATGGATTGCAAAATCATATCCCCCAAACATGAGCATATCTTCCAGAAAGAATATTTTTTTTTACCGATACATAAAAGTGGGATGGGCCGAATAGAAAAACCATGAAAAATCATATAAATTTCAACTAATATAAATTTTTTTTTAAAAAAAAAATTGCTTAGCAAAAAAAAATTTATTTAAAAAAGGGGGGGCTGGGTGGTCATGTATACGTTGCTCCCCTAACCTCTATCTATTAACCAATAGTCGTAGGGATTGAACCTTTAGAAGATTCGAATCCCTTGGTCCGTACTTCCTTGAAGAAGGAAGAGGCACATGTTAATATAGATCAACATACCTTAGGTGTACGTTACACAAAATTAGAAAAATAATCAACAATAAATTAACAGTTCTGAACAAGTCATCCCCCGTAACCTCTAAGAGTGCGTGGTCCAGTGGTTAAAAATTTTCAAACCCAAGCCTGAGGCTGAGGTTCGATTCACATCACCTTTCCTCTCAGGATTTATACTAAGAAAAAAAAATTCTAGGAGTTCGGAAAATCGAATTTCTCTTGCATAATCAAAATAAGCATATTCACCCACAGATAAATAGCATAACGTACAATATTTTGGAAAACAATGATCCAGAAAATCAATTAGGCTTCATTCCACATGCCCTTGATAAATTTAAATGTTCAGTTAGAGGTAACTGCATGTAGAAATCTCTCTCTCACTCTGAAAAGATTTAGAAAAAATATATCTGAAAAGCATGGCAAGTACTAAATATCAAGTAGAGCAGTAGAACAAGAACATTATCAGATTAGTTGTTTTCAGAACAATCCCACTGGGAGCAAGCCAGTATCATTAATTACCAAACTTAAAGAAATTTATCTGGCAATATCCAGTTGAAAATGATAACAAGAACAATAGTAGAGTTGTCAGTTTTTTTCAGGACAATCACATTACACAGGAGCAGGCCAAAAACATAAATATGCTACATAAAGAAATCATCTATAGCCTCCAAGAAGATAATTAAGAAAATTTGCACAACTCGAATTCATCATTTTTGTAGTTGCTCAACATCAAAAAGCACTTCAAGACTCACAGAGAAACAATTTTCAGTACAAGGTGGAAACATATAAATACTCCAGTTTTCCATCCAAAAAGAGATTAATAGCATAAGCATCAAAAGAAGAATAATAAGCCGTGTTTTTGCTAATTTAGGAACATAATTTGTGAAAAAAAACAAGACACACCACTTCTTATTACTCTCTTAAGATCAAAATGTTAAGACGTTCAGTTCAGTTTCTGAACCGATGATATTATGATAAGAATTGTGAATCCATAATAATTTCTTCCAAAAATCATAGCAAAAATCAGGTCAGCTTGAAAGTCCAGCAGCTACAGGATCATGGCAGAAAAACCATCCACGTATAAGACTTCAAACCCTGCAAGGATATAGTCAAATCTCCTCTAAACCACCATCAGATGAAGCATTAAAAACCTCCAATCCAGAAGCATGAACAAGTAAACAATCATCAAACATACTTTTCAATTATCCTTTTCGTCAGCCACATTAGTATTCAAATCCTCAACCTTTTTCTCACGCACATCTGCAGCTTCTTCATTTGAACAATGATTTTTAAAACTGTCGAAATATCGGCTTCAGAAGCTCCAGCAAGTTTAAATCTTTCCACCGCAACATCCAGGTTCTTGTTCCAACCAGGCAAGCCCAATTTACATTCGATTTGAGATCTCTCAAAAGCATATTACCCCAAAATAAATGAATTTGAGATCTCATAACAGCAGCTTGCTCTGCTGCTTCTTCAGGTGAAATTTCCCCTTGATTCCCTACACCCGAATCACCCTGTTTTTCTTTCTTTTCGACATTTCATCCTTTTTGGTCGCACTAGGATCTTTCAACTCCTTAGCTCTCTGCTCCTCAAGCTTCTCCCACATCTCAGTCGCTGCTCTCATTTTTTCCTCCGCACTGTCGAAAAGACCAATCGTCTCGGTTGGGTCCCACTTGAAAGATCCTCTTTTTCGCTAGTACGAATGACCAATGAAGTTTCGCCATTTCAAATTGTTGTTGCCCCAGAGCCAACAATCCTTCATAAAAGTCCGGTTTGATCGATAGAGCCTCCTCGTACTTCTCTCTAGCTAGAGAATACTTCTCTCTTACCCAGTCGTAAGCATTTTGAAGCTGTGCTTCCATCATCTCTTTCGCGGATGATTCGTCGATCGAATTCTTTTTCTTGCCGCACACATGTGAACATTTCCCCAGTTGAAAAAAGCCAGAGCAGCCACTTCTTGAAATTTCAATGCAGCTTTGTCAAAAAGGCTTTGAGCCTCTTCACTAGTCACTGTTTCTTCAAGGGCTTCAGAACACAACTCCATTCCCACCTCATGGAGATCAATATGAGCATCAGGGTCGATCCCAACATGGGTCCGGAAAAGCTGAGCAAACTCGAATAACCAATCGTCCATTTCCACCTCCTTACATTCACCGTCTTCTGTTTTCTCCTTCTGAGCAATTTTCTCGGTGTTATCAATCTCAGAGTCCACAGCATCCACAGAAGATTGCGAAACGTTTTCATCTCCTTTAGCTGCCTCACTCTCGAGAGGCTTCTCTTCCTCCTCTTCCAATAAAGGTGGTTCTTGCTCGGGACTCACTTCAACAATATGCAACCTCAACATACCAATGGAGTCTTCTCCTTTTTCAGTATCGGGATCTTTTGGAATAAAGTTGTCAACTGAGGACTCCGCCAGTCTGAGTTCAGCCGAACACGTTATCGTCACCAAGTCACCGTCACAGTCCTTGTATTTAATCAGCACCGCTTTTGACATCGGAAAGCGTTTGCTAACCACATCTCTCAAAACCTTGAAGCTGCAATTGACGGGCATTTGGGCGAGCCTTATGTCGTGGTCATAAACAAGTTTCAATGGTCTGTACTTCACTGTAACCTGTTGAATTGATGGAGGAGTCAACTGTTCCTTTAGGTTGTCCTTGCTAGCGTTCACATTGGGTCTCGAAGAACCATTTGAAGGCTTCAAGACGACTTTCGGCAACTGGTTTCTGGTCTCGGGACCGTTTTCAATGGGCGGGATTGGATACAGCTTTTCGGACTTATTAGACGGTACAGTTGGTGAAGACACATGCTTCTTAGGTACGGGCCGTGCTGGCAAACACGGGCCGAGGCCCGCAATTGGCGCTCCACGAACAGCAGAGGCCCCGAGAGCCGCTGGTGATGGGCGGCTCTGGAGGTCCTGCTGGGCCTCTTGACGTGGGCCCAGCGCCATCCTCAATCGTCCAGCAATCTCCAAGGCATCACCGTGATTAGGATCAGCAATCAACAATGATTGCACATCTTGCATAGCCATTTCATACTTCCCTATTGCCTCGAATGCACGAGCCCTCCTAAGAAGTGCTCGGACAAAACGTGGCTGGACCTGAAGTGCCAAATTACACTCAGATATCACAGTTTCATAGTCAATAGGCTTCATTTGCATCAAACAGGCAGCCCTATTGCTGTGAAAGACGGCTCGATCAGGGTGCGTTTTCGGGGTAAGCTTAAGGGCATTCTCGTATTGTTGAAGAGCACCCACGTAATCTTTTGCCTGAAACCTTCTGTTACCCTCTTCCTTGAGCTCGTGAGCTTTTTTCAAGAAAACCGATGAGTCCAAATTAACACCACCATTAACAACAGGCGCCGGATTACTATCTCCACTGGTCACTTGGTTTTGGCTGGCGCCACTCTTCTTTTTCCTACCCCCAGACTTCCCCATATAATTTTTTTTTTTAAAACCTCTCAAGATTCGAACTTAATTCTATAAAAAAAAAAGTTTTTATCACTACCAAAATCGATTCCAGATGCGTTATCAATAGCAGATTGAAATCTTTCCTAAAAACAGAAAATAACAAGAAATATAAAAAGAAAAGAGAAATATAGAAAACTAATACTTACGCGGATCAAGCGCACACCGTTAATGAAGAAACAGGTGTTTCTTCTTGATTTAATTGGAAGCCAGAGCAGCTGAATTGGAGGAGATGAAAGGTCCTGAAGAAAAATTGGTTAGTCAAAATGTGAAAGATGATGGGGTTTTTCGAAACTTGAGTTGGGAGTGAAACCCTAGAGGGTGATTTCGGATTATTTTTCAGGCTGAATATCCCTTGTGGGCCCAATTTTGTCTGGCCGTGCGAACCGCACGATTAGCATGTGGCTACCATCACCGTTGCTTTCGGCTACTTTGTGGGGTGGGTTCTGCGATATGGACCATAATTCTTTTGGGCTGGCAGACGATGTTGGGCCTAAGCTGATAAGAAAAGAACTAAAAGCCTAAAATGAGTCCATGCGAATAATCCCAAAACTCATATATAATTTTTAAATATTAAATTAAACACTAAACCCTTTACTTTCATAAACATATTTTGACTAATCATATTCGATTATTTTTTTATTTTAGAATTCACAAAATAAAATGTATTTGACTGATTGCCAAAATATGATTTAGACGCCATATCTTGGCCTCTCGTCTTTTGGTTTGAGGCTTTGAGCTAACAGTTCAGGTTGGAACAGCCTCATTCTGGATTAATGTGTTTGAAGCAATGTATTTCAAATTCATACTAAAAAGTTCATCACCTCATTGAGCTAATCAGGGTGAGCTTGTTTTACAATGAATTTTAAATTATTAACCTCCTTATTTGAGCTATTTTCTTGAGTTCATCACTCCATATTTCACTGTATTGGATGAATAACACGTGTACAAGATACAATATACTTATTTGTTCCAAAATTGAAGAATGAAAATTGACATAGCACAAATCATATTGAATCTGGCAACAAAAAAGCCAATATGAGATGCTGAAATCCAATTGCACCTATAAAATTTGTGGAATCCAACAAACTCCTATTCCATAAGTTAGATCTCCAAGCTAAACTAAGATAGGAAATGACATGTAATATTATTCCAATCCTGATTTTTAAATTTTCATTTCTTTTCCAAATTGGGTTTCATAAATTAAGGAGCAAGTACAAGGACCTTTATTGTCCCTTGACTGTTTGCTGTTAGCATAGTTGGGCTCTCACTTTTCCAACACACAGCACTAATGAAATATGAGCTTGCATCTTCACCTGCTTCATCTGTATCAGAACTGATGAATCTATGGCATGCTGCCGGTTTAGAAATTGCCTACAGAAAAAATTAACAGAAATGTTAACCACAAAAATTCAACAGATGAACTATTATTCGGATCAAACATGACCAAACCTTGTGATACACATATACTTCATTTGTTTCACTGCCACAGGCTATGTATTCGCTGTTCACCGTTAGACCCACGAAGTTTTTCTCATTTGCATGGCCCCTGAATATGCGTAGCTGAAGATACAAGAAGAATGACCAAAGATCAGCTTCAAACATTTCTTGCAGGATCTATGTTGGGATAATTACAAAAACTAACCTGAGGTTTAGTCTAATTACAAAAAACTCCGGTTATCTTTCAAAATTACAAAATACCCATTGACATTTGTTTCTATTTTGCAAATTGCACCCTCAAGGAGGGGCACTGTTAGATAAGTACAAACCTCAAGGGTGTATATGTAATTTTGAACGATAATTGATTTTCTTGTAATGAGGCTAAACCCCAGGGGTAGTTTTTTTATCTATCCCGATCTACAGGGGCGTACCCAGCCGGCTCGGCTACCCCTAGCGCAAATTTTTTCCCCCTATCCCAACTATTTTTTTGCCTTAAGAAAAACACATAAATATTTTTTTTTATTTTTTTTCCATAGAAAAAACGGGACAAAAAAAATTGGGGTGCGCCGAGGCTCGGGGAGGCCCCCCGCTGGATCCGCCCCTGCGCGGTCGATCTATGTTCTGTGTTCAAACTCATTAATTCCCCTAAAAAAACCATTAGTTATAATGAAGCTTAGGAAAAATACCATGCTACCCTAGACAAGAAAGGCACAAAGATTAAAGCCTTAAAAGAATCAAAACTTACTGGAACATTTTCCTTAACATCCCACAGGCGCAATGTACTGTCAGTAGATGCAGAAGCAAGCTCATTGTTGGACAAAAATTTCACATATGATACAGCCTTCCTATGCCCGCTGAAAATATGTAACGGCTGGTTGGTTTTTCGCAGGTCATAGTAATGGATATGATGATCCGCAGAACCAACCTGCAAGTGACACGAGTGCACAACCTTGTATTTATTTAGATCATCTGGGCTGGAATGTACATGGAAGAAAGAATATGAATACCAAAATACATTAAGCAATGAGATTACCGCTACATGAAAGCTAGATCCAGGGTTATATTTGACAGAACATATATTGGCTTTCATGTCAATATTGATGACACTTGTCTCCTGCTTCGTACACCATACTTTGACCTGTCGGACATTTGAGTTTATCTTACATCAGAATAAATCCTAGAAAAGACTTTGTTTAAAAAGGGAACCTTCAATATTGTAGCTTTAGACACAAGATCGATAAGTTCGAGTTTCGCATACCTTGCAATCATCACTCCCAGATACAAGCATTGAAGGTTGCGTGTGTGAAAAATCAACACTCCAAGCACGTTTTTCATGCTCCTCGTATTCCATTACACTCTAGATTGAAGTTCATGGTATATAGTTTGAAAGTGAGTCCATATCAGCTTGGCCTTAAATCCGCAAGACAAAAATGGGAAAAAACGATCTAATTGACTCACATATAACACTACCTGTCGGGTAGTCACATCCCAAACAGTTACAATGCCTTCGTAGTCGCTGCTGGCTATGTGATTTTTAATGTACTTGTTCCAGCTTAAACAGCTGAGTTTTGATCGTGTGAACATTTCCGAAACCGGACATTGCACATCAGTTGCTTCATTAAGAACCTGAGTGGAGAGCAATTGCACCAGCTCAAGAAGTGATATATAAAAATTAAAAATTAAAAAAAAAAAAAAAACATAATTATAGCAATGGATTTGAAAATCCCAAATGTTAACTGGAGCAGTCTCACTTAAGGACTTCATCTTCATACTATTATATAGTCTACTGTAGAAAAATAAATAGAATACAATCCAAAACATGAATCTGGTAATCCCACGTATTTACCGATGAAAACTCAAAAATCTTGATACGTCGTGACACTCCAGCAGTGGCAAACAGTTCATCATCCCGGTCAAATTCTATACTGCATGACAGATAGGACTTTCTTAAAACCAAATACAGGTAAAGTTGCACACAATATTTATCCAAAAATCCAAAAACATGAAAAGAGAGGATATCATAACTTTAGACTAAGTATGAGACCATTATCAGAGAGACCAATAGTTGAAAATTCATCTGAAAGTATAACTCAGTTAATTCAAGTTTTCAAGATTGAAAAAATGGGACTGCGATCGTGCCATACACCATTCTACTTGGCGGATGACGAAAACACCACAAACTAAACAGAGTTTCATATCTTGAGCAATTTTACCTACTTCTTTGAGACTACTACTGATCAATGAAGTAAAACAGAATCAGAAATTCTATCTGAAATTGTACGTAAGTGAACTCTTATTAGTACTGCACAAATGTCACTGATGAAACATACGGGAAATACTAGCAGCCACATACAAAAATAGAAAAAGTAAATTACTGATTTTTCCATATACTAGTGTCTGGTTAACCTTAAACTGAACTTTAAACAACAGGCTTTAACAAAAAGAATGTATGGAAATAATCTCCAAATCTTATGTTGTTGTTTTTTACCCTAGCATCCCGGTGGAATAATGCAACAGCAAAAGAATTATATTCGTGCAATATGCAGCAGAGCCCACTAACCTTGATACAATATTAGCCGAGTGAAATAAATCTCCATGTCTAAGTTCAGCAACAACCCGCAACCGACTGGTTAACCAACAAACCTCCATTAGTGAGCGTGTTTTAAGTAGAGAGACTAAGATTTGTCAATAGGATTATACCTGTATTTTGTGAAGGTTGACAGGACAGACTGAAAATCTTCTAGTCCTTTGGAGTAATCTTCTCTATTTAAACCGTTTGAACCTCGTGTTTGCTGTTCTGAAGATAGTCTAGCCCAATACCGTCGCTTTTTTGCAAGTAACAGTCTTGTAGATCATTGAACTGTTGCAATAGAAAATATTATGACCAGCTCAGGAAAAGAGAAAACAATCACTTTTAACATGGAAGCAAACAATTGCATTCCCATGATGAACGTAAAATACACACTCTGGAAGCTCCACTAACTAAGATGGTGGTTTAGAGAAACTAAAATAATTCAGACAGACAAGGATGCCAAACCGCCATCTGAAAGTAGACCTCAAATTAGTGCAGAAAAATATAATGTATTTTTTAAAATTGGCCTTCTGATAATGATCGTTTTCCGGGTATCACTGTAAAATGACAGAACGACTTTCCTCCACACGTGTAAGGTATCTCTTTCTTGCATAAACAGGGACATAATAATCCCAAATAGATCTCAGCTGTAAGAGATTACTAATAAATGATAACTGACCTGCGCAAGGACACGCCTCTTTCTCGCCAATGCCAATCCAGATTGAGTGAGATTTTCGGTGTCTGATCCACCATAAGCATCATTTCTTAGGATTAAAGGACTTGCAGAAGATTTTACATCAGCTTTTCTGTTCTGAGACCCACCGGAACTCATGCGGCCCTGACCTGGCGCAATAGCTGTCCTAGTGACCGCGGCACCACTATGTTTATCCATCAATGACGGCCAGACTGATTTTGAAGTGGGATCATCAACAGGCATTCTCATTTTGGCGGAGTATCTCTCCCTTCTTCGATACAATTCCATTCGACGTACCTCCACAGCATGAATATCTTCTTTGATGTACCGGAGGTCCGATTGAATCTGCAAGACAGACAGAATGTTTATTTTTTTAATGTAACAATTCTGTGCCTACTTATTAGCAGACAAGGACGACAAAACAGTAGCAATTCACTTGTAGAAGAAATATGATTTGCTAGCATGGTAATTACGAATATGACAAAGCCTTAAAATAGAGGAGTCAAGTTCAAGCACCTCATTGAGCTCATCAAGTTTTTTCTTTTTCAAAAAAGCAGAAAGTCAAGCAGAATTTGTAGATTTGTCTCAGCTTCTTTTTGCTCAATTTTACTTTTCTTCTCAGCAATAAGATACAAGAGGCTCTGGAGCTCCTTAGGTGATGCTTCACATCCCTGTCTAAATATTATATTAGAGTCACAACCTTGCAGATGTAAATATGCATGAATTAATAACAGAAGTCAGAAGCCAAGAATATTGAAACATTTTTTAGCCAGGGAACCAAGAGGACCGAAATTTGTGAAAAAAAATGAGTTTCAATAAAAAAATAAAGTATATTATCACTAATAATGCTCCTCAGTGTGCCAAAAGAATGTTAATTATCTTCAAATTAATAAAAAGAAACATTACTATTAACCTCGAAATTTTCAGCTGTGTTTCGAAACCATAGTTTTCTGTTTTCTGCTGGGAAGTTTGAGAATGATTATGAATGAAAGGACCTCAGTTTTTCAGAAGAATAAATAACTGCCCACATACTCACATCTAAATAGAGTATGTTTGGTAAAGGATGGTACATGTAGCATCAAAGCCATGTATTTTATTAAAGAATTGTGATGTGTGTGGGACTATCAAACAAATCCAGATTCCAATAGAACTGTGCTCAATCGCCACATAACTGACCTCTTCTAATGCCTGATGAAGTTGTTCCAAAGGAGTGGCAGCTTTAGCTATTTGACGAGCAGACGTCTTCCTCAGTAACTACAATATTGAAGCATACCGCACCGTAAGCTCAATGCAAACAATGTTTAAAGACGAGAAAATCACTACGCCGGCAATCAATGGCTTCAAAACTTGAATAAGGAATATACACATCACAGATCAATTCAAAATTCAAGTCATAAAGTTTGAAAATCAATCAAATGAGACGAGCATATAAGAGGTGATATTTGATGTCAATATATCACTACTTTCTCCATGCTATGCTCTTCCTTGTTTTGAGCAAAATCTAAATACATTCGTCTGTTTTTACGTCTGGTGCAAGAATGTGATGCCCTGTTAAAATCTTAACTATAAAAGGTTTTAATAATACATTGACAGCATTGCCATCTACTTGTCTTTATATGTTCTTCTACACTTTCTCATTTCACTTTGATCAAATGGCTCAACAGAAACCAGTCTTTCCAACTTCATTAAGCAAGAACCTACTCTAAATGCACCCCAAGGTTTTCTGAGTTTGGGACACAAGGCTTCTGAATTGCTGACTTATCACTTCCTTAATCCAACCGAATTGATGTCGCCTTAAAACTCACATATTTGCCTTTCTAAAATAAATTCAATTTGTTTGACAAAGAAATTGAAAACTGATGAAAGGTCTCCTTCATAATGAATCTCTGATATCCTGTTTTAAATACTTGAAAAACTTCGCTCCTATAAAATAGATTAACATTGTTTAGTACAAATCCTGGGAGGAGAAGGAGCTAGGCGGGAATCGAACCCAAACACATGTATGAGTTTTACAAACGTCTTGCTACTAGGCTACCAAGTGATTCCCTATTAGGCGTACTTCAGTATATTCATCATAAAATTTAAAAAATAAAAATAGACAACTAAAAACATTCCAAAACATTAAGAATGCCAAAAATGTATCTCCAATTTTCTATACACATGGAACATGAGTTTCTATTCTAAACTATGTATCATCAATCGTGTTCCAAATATGATCCCTACATGCCAGGTGTAGTGATGACATCGTTCATTTATATTTGGCGTCCATTTAAGATATCTGGAATACGAGATGAAACACACCCTGAAATAGAGGTTATGAACTTTATACACATACATCACACTCCTAAATTCACTAAATTGCCAAACAAAACAACTCGAAACAAAAGGATCATCAGTCCACAACACTTTCACAATAAAATAATCAAAAACAGACCTTGTTGAGGAGGAAATTAGGGTACAGATGATTGGTGGTGAGGAAATTAGAGCAACAAGGACAATCACTCTTGTTCTGAAGATGAGTCACAATACACATGTAGCAAAAACTATGCCCACACGCCGTCAGAAACGCATCCTTGATGATTTGCATGCATATCGGACACAGAACATCTTTATCCACCTCCTCCACATCAGGCTCCTTTTCTGGTGCCTCCGATGGCGGCGCCGGAGCCGGTGGCGCTTCGGTGGAGGAATCTGCCGGCTCGGTCTTTGCCGTAGGCACTAGAGCGCCAATCGAAGTGCTATCGCCTACCATTTAGCTATAATTCTGCAAAAATCGTTCGAAATTCGTCGGTTTAGAAATGCACGCATGCGTTTTAGCAATTGTATGTGAAGGTGTTATTCGCCGTACGACTGAAGAAAGGAAATGTGGAGGCCGTTTTACTGTGTGTAGATGTGCGTGTGGGAGAGCAGAAGGGAGACTGTATGGGTGGAAACCGACCACGTTAGGCGGGCTTTTTTTTGGTTTATTTTATGTTTTGTATAGTGAAACGACAAAGTATAACTGCTTTTCTGCGCCGTTACACCTACGAAAAAATCTCTGTTTCGTTAGAGGAAAAATTTCAACTCAAAATATAATTGTCTACCAAAATTTTCAAAAAATATACTCTCTTTTTATTTTTTATTTTCTATTTTGTTATTTTTGCATTTATCACATCTACTCATTTTCCCAAAAAATCAAATTATTATTACATATTTTTCTAAAAAAATTCAATATTGATTCACTCGCATTTTAACTATCAATGATTATTTAATTTTTTTGTATCACATCATCTTTTATTATTATATTTTATTTCATACTCATTCGCATCTCTAAAATAAATTTATTCTCCCTAACAATTTTTTCACAATATTCCCTAGCGGAAAGAAAATTTTCAAAATAGAAATATAGACAATCGCAACCTTATCGATATTTAAGTTTTATTTATTGAAAATAACAAATATGTTTCACGTAATAACTTGAATAATGTGCTTTCTTAACTTCGGTAATCTAAATTCAGAGCTGATCATTTCTTAATTTAATATCTATTATTTTAAACACAACTTTTTATTAAAACCATTAAGAATATAAAACTTTATTTCTGTATTTTGATTAAATAGACTAATCTTGGGCTTTTTGCCTTTTTTTCAATCTTTTCATTAATATTGGCTTATAGACTTATAGTTATGGGCTGACGGAAAATTATACCAGTAGAATAAATAATAAATAATAATTGAAAAGTCAGAGAACATCGATTTTCAAATCATGTTTTTTTTAAAAAAATAGATTATATATCAATTTTCTGTAAAGACCATTTCAATTCGGCCCAGGACAGACTCTTTATCGCCTACATAACAATGGTTGTGAAAAGCCCATTATATGAAGTTGTTGCAGTTAACATGGGGCCCAATTTTAACGCTGTCCGTAACATTGCACAGCTTCGGGAGTTGCTGGGCTCTGGCCCAGTAACTGGGAGAAGGATCGGCGGTATCCCTAAAACACTCGCATAAGATCTTACGATATTCCGGCGACGATTTCGCCATCTTGTCCAGAGATTGTACAGCGCCGCAGCAGGCGGCGCTTGGCGTAGCAGCCTGATTCTCCAAAAATTCATCGCATGGGAGCAACTGGGAAACGGCGTCGTTGCAGAGAACCTCCCCCATCGCTGTGGCCCGGCCAACAATTAGGGCGAGAATGAGCACCACCACCGCCAGCAACCACCTAAAGCTCCAACCCCATCATATTTTCCGCCATCTCTCGCTTTCTCATAAAAATGATGATATTTTGGTGTAGGAAGAGAATTGAGTTGATTGTATTTATAATGCGTGAATGAGCATGGGATTGAATTTGATTTAATTTTCTTTTTCCAATTTTCATTTTTCAGGGTACTCTTGGGAAGAGGATACAGATGTGCTAACTTAGCCATGGAGCTTTCCCATGTTGCAGGTTTTCGGTAATGGCTTGTGTGTGATGGAAGTTTATCTCGTGAGAAATGAAATTAATAGGAATTGCCTTTGGTTTAACAAAGTCATTGTGAGACTAATATCATACAACCATCAAGTTCGTTACGTATCTCAAGCTTTATGGTTTCACTATATCAAATGTTTTTAGTTCTCATGACAAAAGTAAGGAGAACACGTTATAAAAAAAAATAATAATAATAAGGAGAATATATATATTAAAAACTTGCGAAATATGGTATCAACTTTGTGTTTCAATAATTTATTTTGTCGGGGTAAGTAATTGGATTCGATCTCATATGAAGTGTAGTATGTTCTTTCTCTACTACACCTTATTGTACTAATAAATAATAATAACAATAATAATAATAGTAACTTGTCAAACACATCCAACATAACCATTTATGGGTGACAATAAAAAATCTTGTTAAGTAATCGCTATTTTTCATCTTCTAAACAAAGTACCAAGAAAGAAAATGTCACTCGAATCACTAATGTAATCGTTTGTTGAATCTTGGGCATAGTATTATGTTAAATTCGGGGAGATTTGGACTCCAGACGGTCCCACACACATGAAGCGTCTTAATATGGGAGAATTCTGCCCCAACAATTGAGGTTTCATCCAAAGATAGGAGGAAATTTCACTTTGGCTTATAAAGTGGACTCTCTCTCATTAATTAATCCACGTGGGACAACTCACAAGTAACATATCTCAACATATTAAAGGGTTTCAAATGTATCATAGCCAAAATTGCAAATATTGCAAATATACAAATGTAGGGGGATCTCATTGTTAAATAATGTAATTACTTTCTATATATACTTAGATTTATTAGAAAAGTCAGCTGGAAATTAACACTAATGCCCCTTGATTTATATTTTTCATTTCATAACAGGTGTGGGTTCCACTCCAACTACCCACAGTGGTCTCATCTGCCGTCGCGATTATCTGGAATAATTTATCGACATAGTAATATCTGATCTGTATAATAATGGCGTAAAAGGATTTCTATAAATTTATTAGCTGAGTTGACGAGTAACTATACCTAGTATTTACAGAAAGAGAAAAAGAAATCAAATAAATGGAGAAGATAGGGAGACGATTTGAAGGGAAGGTAGCCATAGTCACGGCTTCGACTCAGGGCATCGGCTACGGCATAGCTGAGCGCCTCGGCTTGGAAGGCGCCGCCGTCGTTATCTCCTCCCGCCGACAAGTATGCCTACTCATCCATGCTTGCCCCCTCAGATTTCTCATCTTACTCAACTAAATTTGCGATCGAGATCTGTTTTGTTCGCGGCTCTTCCTGAATTTTAATCTATCCGAGGATATTAGTTTAATTGGGCGTTTTTTTATTTTGGTTAAACTCAATTTTGGTTTTATTCATGAGCTGATTAATTTTGTATGGGGTTTTTGCAGAAAAATGTTGACGAAGCTGCGGAAAAGCTTAGGGTTAAAGGAATTGAAGTGCTGGGTTTAGTATGTCACGTTTCAAATGCACAACAAAGAAAGGATCTGATAGAGAAAACAGTTGCGGTAATTATATTAATTAGTCCTACTAAGTTCATTTTTCTGTTTGTATATCTAATTTTATGTATGAACTCCCACAAAAGTGCTCTTAATCATCTTCTTTTACTCCTTCAATTCCTTCCACAACCCAGAGTTGACTTGATGAGCAAATTTAACTGTTTTTTTCCACCTGGAAGCTAAGAATCACTTTTTTGTAGACTTTTCAAAACTCGCTTAATTTACAATTAGAGGCAAGTGCTTTTGGTTCACAACTGTGTACAGGTTGCCTGGTGGCCTTAGATTGATCAAAAGGGTGATCTTGGTTATTTTATATATGTATATATCTTTTCTTTGCTATTATTACAATGTAGATTGAAATATAAACTGGATGTGGATAGTATCGACTTTTTAGATTTGCTCATCCTAAGAAAAGACATTTTTGTTTTTTGAAAACAAAAATCCCACTTTGGGTTGATGGGACTTGCATCGTGGATTTACATAAATGGCCTTGTTTATGATTTGGATATTGAACTTCTTTGCTTGTAGAAATATGGGAAAATAGATGTAATCGTGTGCAATGCTGCTGCCAACCCTGCTGTAGATGGCATCCTGGAAACTAAAGAATCAGTCCTTGACAAACTATGGGAGATCAATGTGAAAACCTCTGTTCTTCTTCTACAAGTATGTCAATTCAACATGGACTATAAGAATTTAATGTTGATTGTTTGCAGCTTTATTTTGTTAATGACATGTATTTAACAATGACAGGAAGCAGCCCCTCACTTGCAGAAAGGCTCTTCAGTCATTTTCGTGTCTTCTATAGCTGCCTACCAGCCACCTCAAGGTTTGGCAATGTATGGTGTCACCAAAACAGCCCTTCTTGGGCTCACAAAGGTACTTATAATTCAGTTGATATGTTCTTTGTCGCAATTCTTATAAGGATTATTACAAAAACTTCCCTGAGGTTTAGCCTAATTACAAAAAACTACATTTAAAATTACAAATATCTCCCTAGAGGTTTGTATTTGTTTTTCAAATGACCCCTCAATTGATGCAATCTGTAAAACTGCAATCTATGTCTGGGGGTATTTGTGATTTTGAAAGATAACTGGGTTGTTTTCATAATTAGGCTAAACCTCAACGATGATATTTGTAATTATCCCCATTCTTTTATTTGAGATTCCATTTATTGTTTGTTATTAGGCGCTCGCAGCTGAGATGGCCCCAGATACTCGTGTAAACTGTGTTGCTCCTGGTTTTGTTCCGACCCACTTTGCATCTTCCCTAACGACAGATGAAAGCACGGTAAACCTTCATTACTACTGATTGATCTGTCCTATTTGTAATGTTTTTTACGGTATCTTCTTTGTTATGTCCTTAATGTAATGGGGCCGATTAGTTTAATGATCACGGACTAACAAAGGATTGTGGTTTATGTTTTATAGAGGAAAAGCCTTGAGGAGAAGACACTACTAAATAGACTAGGAACTACACAAGACATGGCTGCAGCAACGGCTTATTTGGCTTCTGATGATGCTTCTTATGTAACTGGAGAAACTTTGGTAGTCGCGGGAGGAATGCAATCTAGACTCTAATTTTGTTCTCTGGTTTTGTTATATTTTACTCCATGTCTTTATATTGTAATAAGTTCTTACAAGAATCCAAAATTATGATGGACTTATTAAGGTGCTGTGGAGCCACTGTTAATGAAGTAAGACATGATCCAATATCCATATATGATACATCTCATTTTGGTGGTTGCCCCGAATGATGATAATATGGTATGATCCTATGGACAAAGGGGGTGTTTGGCCAAGTATATTTATATCTTATAAGCTCCTATATTTTAAGAGCTTATAAAATGATAGATCTTATTTTGAAAATAAGTTTCAATGTTTGAATAAAATAAAATGGTAGAGCTTATAAGATGTTAGAAATGACAGTTTTATGATTAAAATGGTCAAGATTAGAGGTTGTTAAAATAAGATCTTATTTTAAAAATAAGTTGGTATCTTCCAATTTTTTCTATGAACATCTTATAACCTCCTCATATCATATTTGTTGGTATCCCCCATCTTTTCCATAAACAACCTATAACCTCCTAATATCCTATTTTAGTTTTATGTTATTAGTTTTTTTTTTTTTGAAAAAAAAAATTCAAACACCTTTAGAAAACTTATAAGATGTTTTGAAGAACTTATAAGCTCAACAAAACACCCTCTAACTCATGTACAATAAGGATAAGGGATAATTGCAGAATGCCCACTAATGTATGGACTAATTACAAAAAACTCCAGAGATTTTTTTATATTACAAAAAACCTATTGAGGTTCGATTTTGTCTTAAACTTAGGGGGTAACTGTAATATTCCATAAATGTCAGGAAGAGTTTTGAATTTTTTTTGCTTATGAAGAGGGGAAATATAAGACATAATCAAAAGACAAGGGTTTTCGTAATTTTCAAAAATCTTTCGGTTTAATTATCCCCAAGGATAAATGGCACCTTCCAAACCTTGGTCTGATCCAATCATCTAAACAAGGCACTTTTAGAGGTATCTCAATTCCTGGAATAGAGCATCAAATAAAAACACCAACTGTTGGGGCCAATATAAAGTCATCTACTTACAGTCATACTGGACCATTGCAGTGTATGGACCACTGTCTAGGATTTGAATTTAAATTCCAAAGATAATTGTTAAACCAACAGAAGATAAATATTACTTGACATTGATGGAGCCTAAGAGAACATGGATCATATATGCAGATCAGAATAAATCACCATAAAGACAACCTTGATAACCTATGTACAATGACAGCAAAAAAAATTAAGGAAATTTTGATTAATGAAATTGGTGCAAGAAACCCTGCCTATTTGCTCAAATGGGAGCCCATTTCCCCCTTCCATATGTCTATAATACTTCTACCAAGCACTTATGAATACTTCTACAAGATCTTGCTCATAGTGATCTGTTCAGATTCATTTTTCCACCTCACACATCCTCTATTTACTTGTGGCTTGAGTAGTGGAAGAAAAAATATGCGTGCATCTATACAGGAATCACTTCATTGCTTGGACTTTCGTCGCACATCAAAATAAGGCCTTCGATATATGTGGGAAGAAGGCAAGAGAGCCAACGACAGCCTGTTGAAACAGGCTCTGTGGGTGGAACAATCATGAGCACGTTATGATGGCGTCGAACGACCCCCATCACACTCACAGTACTTCCTTCTTGGATATAACTGCAAAAAATGACACAACATTGAATTTGAAAAGGCTCAAGAAACTAGCCATGATTGTGTCTTGCTTCTTTATTGGCATTCCTTTCTTGAGCACTCATATCAGGGATAATTACAAAAACTACCCTTGAGGTTTAACCTAATTACAAAAAAACTACAGTTATCTTTCAAAACTACAAATATCACCTAGAGGTCTGTATTTACCTAACAAATACCCCCTCTTGAGGCCTATTGGTGGTGCAATTTTGTAAGCTAAAAACAAATGTCATGGGGTATTTGTAATTTTAATAGATAACTAGGTTTTTTTGTAATTAAGCAAAACCTTGGGGGTAGTTTTTGTAATTAACACTTCATACTATCCATATCTATATAGAGGTTAGATTCTCCCTATCCTAAAATTCTAAGGCAGTGCTCTTGACAGGAAAACCGAAATGCCACACATCTATGACTGTGAGTTTCAAATCCCAAGACTTTTGTACATCAGAGCTGATTCTAGTTGTAGTTTTATGCTTTAGGGTCTGTGAAAGAGTACAATATCTTGTATTATATTTTTTAGGTCACATTTGACCTCTTGAATACTGCCCAACTTGAGTTCAGAGATGCGGATGGTAGAATTCTATAGATGTCGAATAAAAAAAGGCCATGGACAGATAAAATGCATCAGGATATAGAAGAATCTTACCCTTCTTTAAGGCGCATTAAACGGTCATCACTTGACAAACCTCGGTCAGAAAGCCAGCGTAAAAAGTTTGGAGATAACTCTTTGTTATCCTTGGTGACATCAATGACCACAGTTGGTTTGAGAAATGGCGCAACTTTTGCACCATACCCTGTTTTTACAAGAGCTCTTAAACCAGACTTGTTGTCTGATATATAAAAATCCGCCACATGCTTCTGTTAACATTAGAAAACAAAAGGCAAATGAATAACCTTAATGGAGCAGCTAACCATTTAGATAATCCTGAACTTAAAACATAGACATAATCTGCCACCAAATAATTTCCATCGAATGTCATGTAAATACCAAGCTCCTTAATGTTAAAACCAAGCAATTTTACATCCTAGCATCTGGTAACATAATGAGGTGGATCCAAAATCTAATTACTGGCGAAGTACACCGAAAGAAATTGAACCAATCATTAACTCTTGACATATTGGACACTAGGAATAACGTTAAGTTTCTTAATAGTGTTTCCTGGGTTATAATGGTCCCATCGCAAAAGTTTTTTTTATAAATATTATAACATTTGAGTTTTATAAATGTCTTATGTGCAGTTCAACATGAGGTTTGTCGAGATACAACTGAAATGCAATTAATGATTAAGAGCACATGAAGCTGCATTCTCTCTATTATAATTCCCATCAGATTTCACAAACTGACCTCTGAATGTCTGCATCCCCAAGAGAAGAAACGGTGTTTAGCATTTGCTGGTTTACCGCCAAAACCTCTGTATTCATATAACTCGGAGGAAGCATATATGCATCTCGATACCTTCTGAAATGAAGTTTCAAGAGGTATGCTGCCACAGGTGACAACCTACACAAAACAATGCAACAGAAAAGTAAATACAAGAGAATGACAAGTCTAAAGAAACCACCACAGTTAACTGCATTCATTATTGGCAGACTAAGTCGTAAATTGGCAGACTAAGTAAAAATCGACAGCAGGACAAAACTCAACTCAACACAAGGTTTTACAAATCGGAACCGAGATTTCCCAATTGATACATAACCTACAAAATCCAGGAGTTTGAATAGCTGGTATAAAATAACCTATTTTGATAAAATTCATGTGTCAAACCTAAAATGAATGAAGCAGTTCTTAGTCTTGATCACTTTCCAGTCCCTCAACTGAACATGAATCCTAATCATATTTTTCCAAACTGCTTGCCATCATACAATTAAATAATATCCTCGAACCATCAAGCAGCCATAGAGATATTAACCAGTTCTCCGGATTTCACACACCACGAAAATTAAAATTAAAGTTAAAACAAACAAATAAATAAAAATAAGAAGCAGCATTTGTGAAATGTTCAATAAAAAGATACCAATAGTCAATATTTTCCCTAAGAAGACATATGATTAAAGAAAAATAGAAGTTACACAAACTACCATCAATGGCATCCAGGAAACTGACTATTACTATTTACTACCCAAACTCACCATGAAATCTCAATTGAGTAAAGTAAATAAATACTGCAAGAGTCACCGGATGTTTTAACCAAAAAACCATGGTAAACACAAGAGTTCGAGCATGTGAAATTACCCCGGTGATCTTGACGTACTGTCCATCAACGGCACCTCTAAGCTCATCATCAGGACACTTCCTCAAAAACCCCAAAATCCCGTGCTCTTTGTAGACATAATTCCACACTAAAACTACCACGGTAGGGACCAACACTGCAACCACCGCCACCAGAATGACCGCCTTCTTCACGGCGGCCATGAGAAACGCCCCGACCACCAGGCCCATTGCCACCACAATAAAAACATCCACATTGCCACCCGCGAGACCCTAAACACTAATTTCACCTCTTCCCCTAAGCTCGTAACAGCAGAGCCGTAATTAGCTTTTTTGAATGAGCTCGGCGCCGAAGCCGTATCTAGTTGGCCGGACCGGCGGCTCGAGGCGGACGTGCCAAGTGGACCAGATGTAATGAGGCCGGTCGGTTGAATTGGCGTCATCGGGCCGGAGAAAGAGGAGGAGGATGTCATCCTGCTCATGGGCCCTGAGTTTGTGGATTTCGGACCCAATGTGCCGGAACTCGGGCCGGATCTGGCAGATCCGCTGGGCGGTCGGGAGGGGAGTTTTGGTGGGCCCACCGACTGGTGGGGGTGTTCTTCACTGGAAAAATCGACGCCATACATTTTGCCTAGCTCGCCGGATTTCTTGACGTCACCACCGGTGTATATAACGGCGCGTGACGCCATTGTCGGCTGTCGTTCTTTGAGCTGCGGCTCGGGTCGACCCGACACAATGAGCCCGCTGCTTAGCTGGTGAGACCCGGTTCGGGTACCCATTTTGATTCTTGCCCTTTTCTTATTCTCCGATGGGAGAAATGGATTGAAGTTTTGTTTGCAGGGAGAATAGGCTTTTTAGTGCAGAGTGACTGTGTGAAGTGTGTGGGAGGGACAGGCCATGAAGGTAGGGTGAAATGACGAAAAAGGGTCTCTAATCGGAATGTAATTACGTGCAGAGTAACAAATCTGAAGTCTCCACAAATCTCGGACTCGGAACAATTGTGAGCCGTAAAATTCACATATGGTGGATGGGTACTATCGTATTTTCTGTGTTATATATTTCATTTTATCTTAAATTTAATAATTTATAATTATAATTTAATTTATAATTTCATGTTTTCGAATCGTGTTCCGTATCTTATTGTCTCATTTGCGGTTTGCCCTCTATAATTCGTGTTTTATAATCATGTCGTGTAATCATGTCGTTCTGCCAACCTATCAATGCTGTCACTGGAATATAAGTGGGGAATGATTTCACAAATTATCATTTTTCTCTTATAGAAAATAATAAATTTAGTAGAAAGATTTCCATAAATGATTTCTATAAAAATATTATTGTACTATAATGTTATTTTAATTGGAAAAATAAATCGAGAATAAATTGTGTTACCAAAACTTAAAAAAATAAATCATCCCATTTTTATTTATGAATGGTATATACAAAATATTCATATGGTACAATTATAAAATATCGTATTTTAATAAAATTATTAAATTTTGTTACAGAATAATGGCGTGTTGTCCTTTGTCTCTGTATATGGGAAGCAATCTGCTCTGTAAGACTGTAACTTGCTGTCATGCTTCTGAAAGTTAGTTATTCCACTGACGTCCGTGTCAATGAGTCATTATTTACAAAACTGCCCTCCTCTTAAGAATTAAATTGCATCTAACATTTTTGTTTGAAATGGAGAACAAAAATATTTCGTTATCCCAAAAACGTAGAACATTGTACTAGGGTAATTGGGTTTTCAAGAAATTACGTGCTCTAAGTTTTGTTTACCACTTACATGTCTCCACCAAAATCTAAGATCTATTTTTCATATTTAAGAATCTTACTAAGTTAAATAAGAATTCTAAAATCTGGGGGACTTAAATTAACTGTAGAAACAATTTCCTCTTTAAAAAAATTCTCTCTCTAAAAAGAACCATAATCCCATATCACCGCCGCCCCCTTACTCTCTCTCTCTCTCTCTCACCTTGTCTTTCCTCTAACCTTGCCCCTCCTCTACCATGGCCGGAGACCATAAATCCCATGGTCTTGGTCACTAGCCCTCCGTTCAGGGGATGCTTCTTATCTTGCGGTATGGTTTTTCGAACGAACTTGGCTTGCGGGTTTAGAGGTGGCGAGGCGGTGGCGCGATTTTGGATGTGGTTTTGGCGGAGATGGATTAGGTGTGGATCTGAGGGAGGGAGAGGCAGACCTTTTGCCAGTTAATCTTTTGTCTTTTTGTTATGTTATTTCTTGTCCCCAATAGGTGGCTTATTTGTCTCATTTTGCGGCTTTTCTTTTCTGTTTAATTTGTTCCTGTTGTGGATTCTTTCGGAAGAAGACTCGGATGTGTCATTACCACGAAGTTATACGCGATGTAAATGAGATCAAGTTCTTGGTACGTGTTTTGTCCAACGCCTAGTTGCGTAGTTATGAATCTGTGGATTAGTTAGATCTGTTGCGGTTTAAAATTTTATTTTAGATCTCTATAGGTCTATAATTTGTAGGTTTGCAATTGTATTATATTTGTTGTTGTAACCAGTTGTAAGTTTCTTCTGTTTAATAAATGAAATTCATTCTGACTCAAAAAAAAAGTTAAATGAGAATTCTTGCTAATTTATGTAACTCTATCTAATTAGAATCAAAACTAGATTCACCTATTTATGTGGTCCAAATCATCCCATATGAAGCAAACCTTCCCAAATTAACTCTAATTTTTTAGTACTATTTTAAAAAATTCGTATTCAACACATAATTTAAGCTTGTGTTTTCATAGTGCATTTTTTAGTATTCCTCATAAGTACTTAACTAAACATATATAAAATTTAATTTTATTTCATCGGAACATAATTTCAAATTTCCACAAAAACTAATAAATTTGAAAATTAATTTTCCAGCAGAAGAAAACTGAAAATGCACTATGAAAACACGACCATACAAGGCCTATAAATGAGAGAGGCAGAAACCACAGGTTGCTTACCACTAAATCAGAAAACTCTCGTGACATGTAGAACTGTAGTCTTTGTGAAGTCAACTTCTATCATATAGCCAGTAGCCTCAATTTCGAGAAAATAACCTATTATAAAAGATGTATCACCTTTCGGATTTAGATATCTAAATTTCTTAAATGTGTTATGATTATTTAAATCGAATCAGTAATATACATTATTATATAGTATAAATATCTGTTAATAATTGACACTAAACTATCAACCAATATTACATGAATAATCAACTATTAACTATTAAAATAGACAAATATTAAGATTTTTACTTTTGGGCTTAACCAATGTATGATTGACAACTTAGTCCACGTTGCGAAGGATAATTTAAGCTGTTCCAACGCAGTTGTACTGGCTTGTGAGTGACAACTCTTTTTAAAAAGCCCAAGAAATTAGACTGGTCACGCAAGAGGTCCAAGTAGGATTGCGTTACTCTATTGGGCCAAACCCACACCACAGCCCAATCCAATATGGTGATAAAGACATTACAAAACCAACTTGCTGGGGCCGGGGAGTGCCCTCTCTTCGCAGTTGCAATTAACATGACAAAGTCAGCCTTTTGGATTGCAACAAGCTTAAATGATCAAGATTCAAGGTATTCCATGTATTTAATATACTAATATAATTTTTTCATATTTCATGATTCGAAAATTTGGAAGCATGAATAAAATGTCTTCAATAATTCGCTAAAACAATAGGATCTATTATTTCTTAGTGTTTCGTTTGTATTCCAATCAAGGACGGTTTCAGAATTGTTTTTCAATGAGGGCACAAAATAAATACAATTATAAATTAATAAAAATAATTAACTGGCACACTTTATGAATTAAAAAACCTAATTAATATATAGTTAAGGAAAAAAAACTATGGTGGCACGTGAGCCATGGCTCTGGCTATGTTTCCAATACACCATATGAATGTCACGCGTATAATAATGACCGTATTCTAATAAGATAAAACACCAAACAAAATATTTTAGGGAATAGGAGATTCCATGCTTAATAATTCTGTCCAGAAAATGAGGATCTCAAAATCCACTTTCATATTCTTTTCCTCTATTGTACATTAAGAATAAAAGACTCTATATTTAAGGAAAATCATTTTGTTTAGTAGTTCATAATTCAACAAAGTTATTGATCGAAAACTGTTAAAAAGTAAACAATCTGATGTCATTGGGCCATTAACTTACAGTGTTGATGAATATGCAAAGTGTCTTGTGAGAACTTTAATGTTGTAAAAAGCGCTAGGCGCTAGTCGGGTGGCAGGCTGGGATCTAGCGCCTAGGTAGAGCCTGGGCATGGTTAGTCGGGGACTAATCGGAAAGAAAAAAATTAGCGGACAAAAAGAGGCTAGCGCCAAGGGAGACTAATCGGGGCTAGGCGGGATTTTTCCAATAGAGCTTTAGACGAATCATTGATTTTCATTAATCTTGTGAGAAAAGATAAAATCATGCATGAGATAAAGTGCTTGTGTGAAAGAGAAAAAAAATGCAAGAGACCCACAATTCTATTAAAGTCATTTCTATAACTTTATTCGTGAAACCAGCAAGCCACGTATCGTTCTTTGCCATTTGCCTATAAGATTTTGTATTCAGTAGAAGAATTTAGCAATTTAAAATGATTTAATTACATAAAATTTTTAAAGTGGCCGAAATCCAATGTTGGTGGTCTAGAGCATAAAGTGCTAAACTTTTGAAGTTGTGGCTACTAAAATCGGGATAGCATTCAATGATGCATAAGAAAACTACTGAAGAACGATTCCTTTGGAAAGAAAAGTTCTCTATCTTTCTCTCTCTACACTATACTTTAGAAAACAAGAATTCACGGGACGTCCCTGAAATTTCTGCTTTGAATTCATCTTCTTCTGCCAAACAAATCACTTTACATCTTTACCTGATATTATAGCAATTTTACAAACCTCTCTTCCTTTCTGCACAATCTGCATTTTTGATTTAATTTTTTTTTTCTCATCCATTTACTCCAAAAATCCTATATTTCTTATCCCCATGCAAATTTCTGCCTATGTAAATCTCTTCTGATATTTTTGTGGGGTTGTCACAGGTTTGTCCAGAACTCAGAAAAAATTCTTAAATTTTCAAGAATAGTCCTTTTTTTTTATTGGTATTTGATAGATAAATGAAACCCCATAAAAAAAATTCTGCATTTTTCTCTGGAACTCATGTATCTAAATCAATTCATGCACTTCATGAAATCAATGCACACCTTCAGAAGGAAAATACCTCGTGATAGTGTGTTTTGACATCTCATAATCCATCCATCAACCTGAAAAAAAAAAAAAAACCAAATCTCTGAAAAATGGCTGCCTCTTGTTTCAATCCATTTCGCCTGCGAAAAACAAAGAGCAAATCATTATCAATCCCTTCATCATCAAGAAATCAGTTAAACATCGACACGGACAATATGGAAAGGAAGAGATTTGACAGTTTAGAATCATGGTCGATGATTTTGGAATCCGAAAACGTCGAGACATGGGAGGCAACAAACGAGGATCGAGAGGAGTGGACGGCCGATCTTTCTCAGTTGTTTATAGGCAACAAGTTTGCATCTGGTGCACATAGTAGAATTTACAGAGGGATTTACAAACAGAGAGCAGTTGCGGTGAAAATGGTGAGAATTCCAACTCACAAGGAGGAGACGAGATCTTTGCTCGAGCAGCAATTTAAGTGTGAGGTTGCCCTGCTTTCGCGTTTGTATCATCCGAACATAGTGCAGGTTAGATTTCATTTTTGACGTTAAATAGTGGTAATAAAATTCATGCAATATAGGCTGTTCTAATGTCATGTGAATAAGTTTCACAACTCAGGGAAAGGGGAAAATGGGAAGAAGGTTAAGTTTAAATCACGACTGTGAAGCGTTTATTCGTGTTTTTTGTTTTGCTTGTAATCAATGTTGTAAAAAGCGCTAGGCGGCAGGTGGGGT
This sequence comes from Rehmannia glutinosa, assembly GCA_016081115.2. NCBI lineage: Eukaryota > Viridiplantae > Streptophyta > Magnoliopsida > Lamiales > Orobanchaceae > Rehmannia > Rehmannia glutinosa. The sequence goes on along the minus strand of CM071929.1, from coordinate 9,055,288 downwards.
TAGGTGGGACCTGGGCTGGATTAGGCGGGCCTAATCGGAAAAAAAAATCGTAGGCAGATAAGAGGGCCTAGCGCCTAGGCGGGGATTAATCGAGGCTAGACAGAGATTTTTACAACAGAGCTTGTAATAGTGAAGTGACTTTATGTTGCCTCTTGGTATTGTGGTTTAAAATTGTCAGTCGATAGCAAAAATCTAAGGCTGCATTTGGATGGAAGGATTTGGATTGAGATGAGGATTTGGGGGAAAGATTTCAAATGACTCCAAATTAGTATGAATATGAAATCCACCACAGTGACTCCAAAAGTAGCACAAAATAGAATCTACGGATTTTTGAAATCCATTATAGAATGATCTTATCCAAACAAGTTCAATGGATTTGAAATTCATAGCTTCAAATCCATCAATCCGAATGAAGCCTCAAGTTCCTCTTTCCTGATTGATTAGAACCCACAAATCCTTAAATTGAAATGTATATTCCCTCAAAATTCCACTTGTTCTGCGATACATTTAGGTTGCATTTGGATTGAAAGATATGGATTTGAGTGCAAGATTTCAAATGACCCATCTGATGGATTTGAAATCCACCACAGCGACTCATAAAGTAACTCAAAAGAGGAGCTTAAGGATTTGAAATGCATTGTATCTTAAATCATCCAAAAAAGTTCAATGGATATGTTATTATGTTTAAATCCTGAGTTCAAATCCATCAATCCAAATGAAGCCTTAGATTTATAGCCCCTAAGCTTGTGCGTATTGTATTTGTGTAATAGTACAAGAACCTGCTTTGCTAAATTTCTTACGGAGTTTCCTGTTCTTTCTCTGCAGTTTATCGCTGCGTGTAAGAAGCCTCCTGTATACTGTATTATCACAGAATACATGTCGCAAGGGACTCTAAGGATGTATCTCAACAAGAAAGAGCCGTACTCCCTTTCAGTTGAGACCATTCTAAGATTAGCCCTCGATATATCACGTGGAATGGAGTATCTTCATTCACAAGGCGTGATACACAGAGACCTCAAATCGAATAACTTGCTTTTAAATGATGAGATGCGCGTTAAGGTTGCAGATTTCGGCACATCTTGTTTGGAAACACAGTGCAGAGAAGCCAAAGGGAACATGGGGACTTACCGGTGGATGGCGCCAGAGATGATCAAGGAGAAGCCGTACACTCGGAAAGTTGATGTGTATAGTTTCGGGATTGTGCTATGGGAACTCACAACGGCTTTGCTTCCTTTTCAAGGGATGACTCCGGTGCAAGCTGCTTTTGCTGTGGCTGAAAAGGTTAGATTGGCAAATTCTGTTTAATCTCCAAAAAAGTTAGCCCTTTGGTTTCCTGCTGAAGAGTATACTGTGTGCATTATGCTAGATTTTATCATTATACAGGTGCTACATTAGAGTGACTATAAATTTCATATCTGTCAGGACCATAAATGCATTACTATGACAAAGATTGAAATAAGGGATAATTACAAAAACTACCCTTGAGGTTTGGCCTAATTACAAAAAAAATTCATCTTACATGTTATAATTACATTCCTCAACTATTTTAAACATTACAAATAGCCAGAAGAAAAGTTGGGGCTATTTATTATATTTAGAAAAGTTGAGGGGTGTAATTGTAAAATATTTTATTATATTACAAATTCCGCCAGGTCAACTAAACGTAAGAAAGATGTAAACCTCAAGGGTGGTTTTTGTAATTTTTAAAGTTAGCTGGGTTATTTTGTAATTAGGCCAAACCTCAGATGTAGTTTTTGTAATTCTCTCTTAAAATAAGATCTCAATTATTGAAATCCTCAAGTGCCTCAAAACTGTTTTTTCTTATTGCATGAGGTATAAAAGAAGAGGAATTTCAAGTGCAAAGTTTATACTGAATGTGAATAATAAATCATGGAATTTTCTGCAATAAGAAGTGGAATGCCTTGATTTATTGCGTAATTTGCGTTGTATATTAGCTGAATTTTGCTGTTTCTTCTTGATGTTCGGTTCAGTGATTCCTAACTTATCTTTCAAGTCAATGATGATGAAATGAGACTCCTCCAAATTAAAATCTCACCATCCTACCCTTTGCCTTTGAGAAGAAACAAGATGCTAAATTTTTAACAACTACTATTATATGGTTGGAGAATATTCTCAATGGTACCATCAATTGATGTATTACAAAATCATAAAGTTTAGAATGTCATTCAGAATTCAGACTCTTCAAATATTAGTTTCATCTGCTGATCTATAACTTAATCTTTCGGCTTTGGTTCTATAAACCTTTGTGCAATCGATTTCGCTTCAAATGTTCTTGCAAAAGAAGCAAGAAACTAGTATTTTTTAACTGTCTTTTTCTTTTTGATTTTCAATGGAGTCTCTACTTCTAAGCTATGTTTTAACACTGTAAATCTACTTATCACATAATCTTAACATGTTAAATATCAAAGCACAACTCCAAAAGTAAAGAGGCATTGTGTCAACTACTACGTCACTAATATTAAGAAAATATGGCCTTGTATGGTTATGTTTCCATGGGCTATTTCTAGTTTCTAGTGTTGAAAAATGAATTTTCAGAATTTATTGGTTTTCGTGTGAAAACTGGAATTATGTTTGGATGAGTGAATGAGAATGAGTTTTATGTAGGTTTGGAAATGAGATTATGTTTGGTTAAGTAGTTTTGAAATAATATTTTATGTATATAATAATTTGAAAAGTTGATAGTGGTTGAATATTTTAATTGAATATATAATATTATATTTGTAAGATTGTAGGCTAATGGGTCCCATTAGATATATATAGTAGTATTTTAAGTAGATAAAGTTGGTAATGGAGGGTCCCACATATATAATTGAATTAAAAAATAAGAATAGTGATTGATAAGTGGTGTAGGGTGATGTATAGGGTTGAAAATTGAAATTGTAGGTTTGAGATGATGTTTTGTGTGAAAAGTGGAAAGTGGAAATGATGATTTCCATTGGAAATTTTAGAAACAAACATGATTCTATTTTTATGAATAGTTGGAAATTGGAAATGAGGCATTGGAAACATAAACAAACAAGGCCTATGTTTCTCGGTCATCATGTTTCAGAATTTAGGAAAGAACTCACAATTCTTCTTATTAAAATTGAAAATTATCATGCCAACTTGTTCCTTTTATAGACTTATTTCTTTTGCATCGTGGTCTTAGAGTTAAGATAGCATCCAGCAGGATCAGGTTTATGGCTTGTGGCACTAATATGCTAAATAAAATCCCTGCAGCATAACAGAGTAAGAAAACCTTAAGCCAGTAAATGGAGATGCAGAAGTCTTTTTCACCTACCAACACCTCATAAATTGAAGAGATAATTACAAAAACACCCTTTTGCGTTTTGGGCTAATTACAAAAAAAAACCAGGCATGATTCAAAACTACAAAAGAACCCCTCAGGTTTGATCCCGATTTAAATGTAAGGGGGTAAATGTTTTATTTTTACAAATGTCGGGGTGTTTTTAATTTTTTGGTTTATGAAGGGGAAAATGTAAGATGAAGAATCAACCTCAATGGGATTTTTGGAATTTTAAAAATCTTTAGGTATTTTTGTAATTAGCCCGAAACCCAGCTTTTTTTTGGGTAACTTTCCTAAATTGGATATTGCCTCGCCTCCACTTGGTTTTTTTCATGTATCTACCGATAGTTCTGTTGGGAAAAATCGGATCCCACATTCATCCCCAGGGACAAGCGAAATAACCGAGAAATAACATGAAAAATAACAACAATCCACAACACAAGAATTTACGTGGAAACTCCAAAACCGGAGAAAACCACGGCACCCAGAGAGAAAGAAATTCCACTATGTGAAACATTATTACAATCACACGGACATATTTCTCTCCCGACCCCAAGACTCCACACTCTTACAAACCTTTGACTAACTCACACCTCTCTCCCAACTCTCCATACTTGAGAATACAAGAGAGGAATTTAACTAGAAGTCAAACCACAAAGAAAGGTTAAAGTGTATTTGAGCAGACTTCAGAACCACACCACATGGGTTCCTTAAATAACCTCAAGGTTCCCACCCCTTTTGTTCCACAACCTATGTGGGATACAAAAGCCCTTCTTTTATTTTTGACACAAAAACTCAACAAACTCCACCTTGGCAAAATAAAAGAAGCTCCATTGTCTTCACCGACAATCACGATTCTCAAACCCGAAAACCATCATTCTCAAACCGAGAACCCTACTCCACCATATGAGTAGACCACTTAGAATACACCATTCTAAGAATTTCCTCAAGCACATGTCGAAAAACCCACTGAAATTTATGGTGCAACTCCCAGCTTTTGGCCCTCCTGGAAGTCCTTCAGCCATCGACATAAACACACACCTTGTATACATGCCAAACTGATACCCGTGTGTAAATTCCACCACACACCCTGCATCCATGTCAAACCAATGCCCGTGTGAAATTCCACCACACCCTGCATCCTTCCATGACAAGCCAATGCCCATGCGCAAATTCGTGGACCCGCTAACATAACCACATCCTCTTTCATGGCAACTTGATATGCCAAAAGGACATACATTTTCTCACCAGAGAAAATCCTCACTGCCACAATGTTAGCCCGGATTAGGAGCTATTTGCCAGATCAACTCCACCTCCACTTTGTGATTAACCTTCAAAGCCTTCAGTAACCCTGGATTGTACCAACACATCTTTGACTTATACTAGCCATAAGCCAAACTCGACCCTTCCATTAAATTTCTCCACCTGTTTGAACCACCCTAGCCTGATGAACAACCGCCTCCAAATGAGACCCCCGGACACCGCTCAAGAAATCTTTTTCGATGTGGAAGGTCGACATCGCCGCAACCACAGAGCATACTCGGATTCCAAGAGACCCAACCCGGCTCGATACCACTTGTTGGGAAAAATCGGATCCCACATTCATCCCCAGGGACAAGCGAAATAACCGAGAAATAACATGAAAAATAACAACAATCCACAACACAAGAATTTACGTGGAAACTCCAAAACCGAGAAAACCACCACACCCAGAGAAAGAAATTCCACTATGTGAAACATTATTACAATCACACGACATATTCTCTCTCCCGACCCCAAGCACCCCACACTCTTACAAACCTTTGACTAACTCACACCTCTCTCCCAACTCTCCATACTTGAGAATACAAGAGAGGAATTTAACTAGAGTCAAACCACAAAGGTTAAAGTGTATTTGATAGTGCACTTCAGAACCACACCACATGGGTTGGGTTCCTTAAATAACCTCAAGGTTCCCACCCCTTTTGTTCCACAACCTATGTGGGATACAAAAGCCCTTCTTTTATTTTTGACACAAAAACTCAACAAGTTCAAATTTCTACTTTTAGAACAAGTCTATCAAATAATTACAAGATCTTACAATCTTTGTCTCCTCCTCTTTCTCCATTTTGCAGAACGAGCGACCACCTTTACCAGCAAGCTGTCAACCGGCACTCGCGCACCTCATAAAGCGCTGTTGGGCGGCAAACCCCTCGAAGCGTCCCGATTTTAGTGAAATTGTGTGTGCACTAGAAAAGTACGACGAGTGCGTGAAGGAGGGACAACCACTAACTCTCCACTCGGGGCTCGTCAGTCGAAATGCCATTCTTGAACGCTTAAAGGAATGTGTTATGAGTTCATCCATACCTGTACAGGCCTGACTCCACATCTAGACATATGGCATTGCTATATTGTATTCTGCTCTTATTTGGCTTAACAGAGTTGATAGATTTGTTATTCTAAATATGTATATAGCAAGTCGTGTAGCAGTTATCTGATTGAATGCAGCTCGATTGCATCTCTTGACTACTTATGTGAATTAAGAGCTCGTGGCATGAAAATTTTCATGTTACATTACTAATACAAATGTTGTAGAATCGCTTAAAAGAGTTAGAGCAATGCCTAGCTTTTAGTGCACAAATTCTTGCTAAAGTGCTTTATCATGAACTGTTTGCATGCTTTCTGGTATTAGATTTCTTTGTCAGAAAGCAAAAAATATTATCAGAAAATCCGAGCAGAATTAGAAGAAAAATGGGACAGACATATCATATTTTGTTTTCAGGGTTAATTACAAAAAGTATCCTTGAGGTTTGGCCTAATCACAAAAAAAAAACCAGCTATTTTTTGAAATTACAAAAAATACCCCTGAGGTTTTATTTTGTCTAACATTTAATCCCTTCATAAGCAAAAATATTTCAAAATGCCCCTTCATATTTATAAACCTCAGGGGTATTTTTGTAATTTTGAAAGTTACCTGGGTTTTTTTGTAATTAGGTCAAACCTCAGGGGTATATTTTGTAATTATCCCTTGTTTTTATTTTTCATCTACGACATGGGTTGTTGTGTTCCAGAAAAGCCAGCAATTAACATTTTCACTTGTTTAATTAATGGGATAATTACAAAAAAGCCCTTGAGGTTCGGGCTAATTACAAAAAAAAAAACCCCAATAATTTTTGAAAATTACAAAAAACCCATTGAGGTTTGATTTCGTCTTACATTTTCTCCTTCAGAAGCAAAAAACATTTCAAACATCCCCTTGACATCTATAAAAATATTATATTTAACCCCTTAAATTTAAGACAAAATCAAACTTGAGGGATGTTTTTGTAATTTTGAAACATCTTTGGGTTTTTTTTGTAATTAGCCCAAACCTCAGGGTGTTTTTGTAATTGTCCCTTAATTAATTTTTACATGCTTTAGGTAGAATCAATTTAGCCAGATAACTCTATAAAGCACCCGAACATTCCAATGCACCAAGAAATTCATGTAAATAAAACTTGAAAAAGAAAATGTAAACGGAATTCTTGAACTGGTAAGAGGAAAGTTAAAAATAAAGACAGAAAAAAAAATTAGAACAGAAACAAAGTTCATAAAAAAAACAAGTTCTACTGAGTGAAGAAAGTTTTCAACACAATTTACATTGCCGTCTTGCGTAAACTATAAACACATTCGACTTCTAATGCAGTAAAAACTCTAGACAACAACGACAATCCTAATTGCCCCAACAAATTCAGTACTCAGTAGCATTCAGCAAGCTTAACTACAGTTGTTCAATCAGTAAACCTCACTCTGCAATCTAATTGTGCAATGACATATTCTAGTTTCTTGCAACAAATCTCATTCGATATTCGCGGAAAATAGTCACACTTCTCAAAAGGACGATATTCACACGCACTCTTAATTTCCTCTCGCAGCATCATCTGAACATCCTTTTTCAAACAAAACCAAAAGGGAATGGCCGAGTATTAGTTGCTCACAAAACAAAAAATGCCTAAAACTCTTCCTTTTTACATAACCACATTAAAAGCTCTGAAGAAAATAATTTAACACAATCGCTTGAACACTTGGCAACTTGACAAGTAATCCAAAAATAAACGTCAATTCAAGCATATCCATCATGAAAGCGAAAAAATTATCAAAAAGAAGAGCTGCTGCATAGTTGTTTTACCAGCATTAGTTATCCAGTTATCATTGTTCCAGCTCCTTCATCAGTGAGAATCTCAAGAAGTAGAGAATGCTTCAACCGCCCATCTATAATACTCGTTGTCCTAACCCCTTGAGCCAGAGACCTAATGCAGCAATTGACCTTCGGAATCATCCCACCGGCAACTTTTCCGTCTTTGATCATCTTCTTCACCCCTTTAATGTCGATTTGCTTCACCAAGCTCCCGGGATCTTCCCGGTTCTCTAATATCCCCGCCACATCCGTCAACAGTATCAACTTCTCCGCCCCAATGCCGCCGCCAGCTCGCCGGCTGCAGTGTCCGCATTAATGTTATAGGGTTGTCCGTTCAAATCAGCAGCAACAGAGGCGATCACGGGTATATGGTTGTTATCTATCAGTGGGCGGATTATCGTGGGGTCCACACTGGCAATGTCCCCAACAAACCCGAGCTGTGAGGAGTTCGAGAGGGCCGAGCGATCAAAAGGCGGCCATCGATTCCCGATAGCCCGACCGCAGCTTGCGCCCGGCCTTGTTGATCAGGGCGACGAGATGTTTATTCACTTTACCGACTAAAACCATCGACACGATTTCCATGGTCGACGCGTCGGTGACTCGGAGCCCGTTGAGGAAGTTTGGCTGGATATTTAGTCTGCCGAGCCACTGGTTGATCTCAGGGCCACCACCGTGCACGAATACGATACGAAGGCCGACACAGGCAAGAAGTACGATATCGGCAATGACGGATGCCTGGAGGGCCTCGGATTTCATTGCTGCTCCCCCGTATTTAACGACAATCGTCTTGCCACGAAATTTTTGAATAAAGGGCAATGCTTCGGATAGAATCTTGACGCGGGTTTGTGCGGGGGGTGAATCATTGTCAATTTCTGGGGATATTATTGACTGTAGAGATGATTTAAGGCATGTGATTTTGCTATTACGCTTGAATTTGACGACTGGAACAGTGTTTTGGAATGATGGAGCAAAATCATTGGATTTCACGAGGAGTTTGGAGTGAGGGGATGTGAAAGGGAGGATTTTAGCAGCTAACATAGTTTTTTTTGAGTGGTTTAGGAAAGGGGACAATTAGAAACTTGAGTGTAGCATAATATCTGATACGATGACTAAATTATAGTAGATTATTTGTTGGTGCCTCGAACATGTAGCAGTAGCATAAAACCCAAACCCACACTGATGAATCAAGGAAGCAGGTCTTTGCACAGTTCCTTCTAAAATATATCAACATACCTGAGATTGCAACACAATTTTCCATCTTTGTATCGATTGTAAATAGAATGATCGGTTCAGATTGACATTTTCTAAATAATATGTTTTAGAACAAAAAGAAAAAGAAATCTGTTGTAAAACGAAAAAAAAATCAAATGTGAAACAAAACCACATGAACAAAATCAGTCATTTGAAATAATAATAGTAGTTCTGAAACAGTAACAAAAAAGCACAAAAAAAAAAATCAAATTAAAAGTGCAACCTAAATTCGAGGCATATCTCATACAAAAAATAGATCCAAACTCCGAGGCATATATACAATCGCTTGAAAATGAAAGGAAATATAGTACCTTGACTAATTTCATGTATAATCCAAAATGTGGATTAGGACCATTAGGTTATTAACTAGGTAAAAATTGTGCATGATTTTTAGTTAGTAGATTATCATGAAATTACCTTTTCGACGTTTTGGAGTCGTTGCAATGAAGTTGTGTGGCTCTGCGGATCCATGGCGGCAGAGATAAGGGCACGGCTTTACCCAAGCTGTTTTTGATTTATCTCAGACTGCTTTCGGAACGATGATTTTATATATGTTTATTATTTTATACACTATTTAAATATAATTATGGCACATTTAAAATTTAGGTATTTAAATTATGGGTGACGCTATTGGTACCCTTTTTTTTTAGCACACTCACTTTCTAAGTATATTATCCCCAACTTTTTTAAATATAGCACAATTATTAAATACACCCCACATTTTTCCAATTTTACCCTTGCACTTATTTTTCCTCCCAAATACACCCAAAATGATAAACTCAAGGCTCGGCGGCGGCGACGGAAGAAATTTCACCAATCTTTTTTGTTCCGACAACGAAAAAGATGTAATATATTTTGGATTACAGATTTTTTAATTTATTTTAATTTTGAATTTAATATTTTACTTTAATTTCGCACTTATAGTTGGATTAGTTTGGATAATTGTTAGGTATAAGTGTTGGGTAATTTTATTTGTTTGAATTATAGAGTTACATAAATTATTATTTTTTTCTGGTTTTTGTCTGGGTTTGGGGAAGAAGACGATGGATGACACGATGGTATACTCGATCATGAAATAACCCATGATCGAAAATTAACTACGATCGTGCCATCGTGCCACTTGGCATGATGACACGAGAAAATTTTTAATTGCACTGCGATCGTGCCAAGTATCACACTTTTGTTATTCAACAGTAAATTTTCAGCTGTAAAATTGGAAAAATAACACACTTTCAAGTTGCAAATTAAGGATATACTTATATTATTCGACGAAATTAATTTTTGTTGTCCATATTTGCAACAATGTTAGTGTTTGAAAATCTCGGGTTACAAAAAAAAATTAAGCTTTTTACAATAATGTGAGTGAGTGTGAGGAAGATTAAGTGTATTAGAACTTATTTAAGTAATGGTATCATAGTCTTTTAAACTAATGACATTTTTTAAATTATATGAAGGGGGTGTACTTAACAATTTTGGGAGTGTCAATATCAACACCCTTAAATTATTTCGTATTTATATGATTATTACACTATTAGGGTTCTAATTTTGATTTATATTATATACCACTAAAATCTCCAAATATTATATACGTTAATATTAAAATTAAAAAATTATTTAAATGAACTGCTTATTTTCAAATTATAAAATCATTATGTGTATTAAAAATATTTTTCTAAAAACAAGTAATAATACAAAAAATAAAAACATGTTTAAATATTAAGAATAATATTACTCTTAATCAACTATTAAAATAGAACTAAATATTAATTTCTCCACCAAGGGAAAATCTACCAAAAAAAAAAAAGGTCAGCCACCGAAAAATCCCCAGAAATATAATTTTTTTTTTTTTGATGTACCCAGAAATATAAAATTTGAAAGTATCCAAATAATTAATTGTCCACCAAAAGATGCCACCAGAATTTAAATTAGAGAAAAATAATAATTACGCTGACTAAACAAATCCATTTACTGCTAATTAATCAAAAGGACAAATTCCCGTATTATTTGAACTTTCCTATTCTCATAAAGTCAGCAGCAGAAACACAAACACAGAGAAGAGAAAAGAGGAAATATTCAATGGCGACCTCAAAACTGCAAGCTCTATGGAATCACCCCGCTGGCCCTAAAACCAGTCAGTTTTATTCTTTCCTTCATCCCTTTTTTTGGAATATGAATATGATGAATAGTTTCCCTGATTTGGCTTTTTTTTTTAGATTCAAATTTTGTATTCCTTTTCAATGGTTTACGTGTGACCCCATCGCGAGATTAATTTAAAAAAAATAATTAATGTCGTTATTAATTGGGATGTTGTGAAAAATATTAGATTTTGGAATTTTTTTTTTTGGGGGTTCACTTGAAATTCTTTTTCCGCCAAATAATTGTTTGTTCATATTGTGAAGCTGGAGATTAAGTTGTTTAAACAAGGGAAAACTGTTCAGTGTATGAGGAATGATGTCGTATCCTCATACATAACACGAGCTTGTAGCTCAAGTGGTATCACTCATCTTTTATAAGGGTGTTAATCAGGGTTCGAACCTTGTATGACTGTATCTTTCAGTTTCTTTAAAATTTATTTCTTCCCCTCCAACCAGTACTCCTAACTTATTAAAAAAAATTGTATCCTTATGCATGTCTTTGTGGGATAATCTGTATATATTGAAAGTGTGAGTATGTTATCTTCTACAGTACATGGATGTAATGTGAGTTTTAGAGCATCCTGAAAGAGCATGTCTGTACATGTTGTAACTATGCAAAGTTGATCTTGTTCATGTTTATGTATTTCTTCATTTGTGAATGTTGGTTTTGGCTATTAAATCAAGATATGATATGTTTCTTGGAATGAAATTCACAATAAACTTATGTCCTTTTCTTTATGAGGTTCACTTTAAAAGTACATGACTTATGCTTGAAATATCATCCAAACAGAAAAAAATTAATCTTGAATGAATTGTTTTATGGTTATATATAGTTCATTTCTGGGCACCAACCTTCAAGTGGGGCATTAGCATTGCCAATCTTGCTGACTCGACTAAACCCCCGGAGAAAGTTTCGTATCCCCAGCAGATAGGTAAGTAGTTCTTGATGATTTTTTTGTACTCTCAAATTTGCCGGCTCACTCCCCTATCTCTTGTCGGCTTGAGAAAAATGAGATAGAACAGCGTATATATATTACTGTCTTGTAGATCTTTTACGAACCTACCTATTTAAGTTTATCGTTTTCCATTCTGTATCAGCTGACTTTCATGGAACTGATTTCTTTATTGCAATGATCATTCTTGTGCAGCTGTTACAGCAACCGGAGTTATTTGGTCACGCTACAGCACTGTTATTACCCCTGTAAGTTCAGTTGTTTATGTAATACGTGGACCTGGTTAAAAGATGCCATTTTTTACCTGTATATCTGTTGATGAGAGTAAACTAGTCGTCGTTAGTTCCTGTAAATAATATTGTGCAGTGCAAAATCATAACTGCATTTGCCTCTCTACCCTTCAACCATCAAGATTGCTTCTTTTTTTTTTTTGGTCTCGGCGATTTGAATATCTGAATACCAATTTAGATTTCTTCAATTATCTTTAGTTTTCATATGCTGGTATAGATGTTCAGAATTCTACTCTTCCCACATCCCATTTTAGTTCCTTGTATTAGCTTCTTGGTTTCACCAGCTTTTAACCATGTACAAATTTCCTGCAGAAAAACTGGAACCTCTTTAGTGTAAACATTGTGATGGCCGGTACAGGCATTTACCAGCTTGCCCGAAAAATTCGGTAAGTCAATATGTTGCTTTGTTTTAATGTATAGTCTCATTTTGATAGTCTGAGATACAAGTACATTATCCTTTCCATTCTTACAGGCATGATTATTTCAATGAGGAGCAAGCTGTTGTGGCCAAAGAATGATGAACAAAATCACCTGTAACTCCATATTCTCCCTCTTATTCATAGACTCGAGCGCCAGCTGAACCAAAAAATTGATTTTTCTTTCACTTCTCGCGTTGAAAATGTCAGTGAAACGTACTGGTCTTGGATCGTCAAACGCATCCGGGATAATAAAGGAATAATAATACGAATCTGTTGTTGTCAAATTTCTTATTCTAAATATATCACCGTAAAAATGTCTATAGCATCATTTAAATTTACGAAATCGCTTATCTCTTGATAGGAAAAACTTATGCGCTAAGTACATGAAATCAATTATAGGGTTGAGCTGGTACGGAGTAACTTTCATCACACAATGTCCAACATAAAACTCATAAAAGAATATCCGAATCACAATAAGAAAAATTTAATTTCATGATCAGTGTAAAAAATAATGATTTCATCTCCCAGGAGATGGAACCATACAAATTGCTATCACTTCAATTTCGAAAAGGATTAAAATAAATCTAAAATTACAGCCATAGTAAAGTTGCTCGAATTTACTTGTCTTAATCACCGTCTCGACAATCATGAAGCCACGCACTGCAGCTAAATTGCCTTTAACTTAATCTGCTTTCGAGTCAGACTCAGTTTCACCATCATGAGCCAACCCCAAACTCAAATCCAAGGTGCTTTCATTCAAATCTTGCCTTTCTACATGATTCTTATCTCTAGCCTGAGAAAAGATAAGGCAATTGAATAGTTCACTTGTCATTCAAACTCCGGTAGGTGCTTATGCTCAAAAAGTTGGAAGAAATTTAAAACCATAGAGATTGATGACATTCATCTTCTGCACATATAAGACAATATTCAAGTAATACAGTCCAATTTTATATTCCCTATGATGTTTCATCTAGTATATTGATACGTGTATAATGATGACATCATCAAATACATGTGACATTCATATGGTGAACCGAACATGGTTTGTGCAAGTGGTGCCTGCTAATTTCCTCAAGAAAGTAGGAAAAACTGTTCTATCATTTTTATGAGAAATTCGCTCTTATATAAAAAAAAATAGGGAATATTACAAAAACACCCCTGAGGTTTGGGCTAATTACAAAAAACCCAAAGGGTTTCAAAAATTACAAAAGAGTTAAGAAACCCTTGAGATTTGATTCAGTCTTAAATTTAAGGGGGTAACTGTAATATTTCTACAAATGTCAGGGTTTTTTTTGAAATGTTTTTCTCTTATGAAGGGAAAAATATAAGATGGGCTCAAACCTCAAGGGTTTTTTTTGTAATTTTCAAAAATCTCCGTTTTTTTTTTTGTAATTAGCCCAAACCTCAGGGTTGTTTTTGTAATTATCCCTAAAAAATAATATGTTGGACGTGTTTATAAAGAGTGTATCTTTTAATTGGAAATATATCAATAAATTGAAAATCCAACGAAAAACAAGAGCTGAGGACTCAAAATATGCATGTGCTCACCTGGTTTTCATCCATTGGTACATCATTGATGTCAGGCTTTTCATCATATCCATCACTCCTAGAGGTTGCCTCCACATCGTTCGTGCTATTGTCAATAGGCTTAGTATCATCCTCCATCTGCTCTGAGGACTCCTCTTTTTGTTCTTCGAGCACAACAATCTGTCCAACCATTCCAGCAACAAAAGATAAAAACAAAACCCAATTCATGGAAATCTAGGCAGAGCTACAAATCAAAATAAACTGGCATTGGTGCGAAAAGTAGTAAACCTTTATCAATTATTTGAGCATTCCATAACAACACTGGTATTAAAACAAAGTAGGGGCCAAGTAACACACATATCTGCTCAACAGAGACTTCTATTTAGACTTCGACGACAGAAAATTAGTATATTAAATGAAATAGCAATGCCATTGGATACAAACATGAAACATAGTATATATGGAAACCCAGATTGTTTCTCTAACTGCAAGAAAAAATGAGGGCTTGCATATAGAAAAGGCCACAACACAAACTTCCACCATCTCTATACTGCAATGAGCCAACCATCATTAAGTCAACAAATGAATGAACACAAGGAAAGACAAGAAGAAAAAAAACCAATTGGGAAGCATCCCTATTCATCAAAGAAATTGTAATCTATAAACAAATGACCCACCTGATCAATAAATCATTGTGTGTAAACTGTTGTGTGGTTTAGAGGGACAGGGGGGAGTGGGCACTGGCTCTTAGTTAAATGGCCAAATGTAGATCTGCCATTTACAGGCCTTTGTGAAAGAAATCACTAGGAGGTAGTTTGTTGAGTTTCCCGACACAGTGTGGAAACGAACTTATATGAGCAAGTATTTGAGGGTTTACAAAACGTGCACGTAGCTTTTAAAAATCCTACATTAGTCTCTGAATAGTCTGGCCAAATAACTAAATATGTACGGAATATTGAATGAAATGAATCAGATGATTGACCAGCTATGTCAGGAACAGAGAAGGGATGTCTTAACCAAGTTTAGAATGAACTCTTAACTGGGAATTTTGCTACATGCATCCAATTCCATGACAAGGATTCAAAAATATCTACTATCCTGGTGTTGGGAAAGAATTCAGTCATGATATGGAATTTCAAATAATGAAAGTTAACAGTTAACACCCTTTGTCTCATATGACAAGCAGCATGCACCGACACACCCAGTCACTGAGGCACACAGACAAAAGAGAAAGACCAAATATTTGGCATATAACATTCCCTCTATATGCAGCCAATTCATAAAGCTGGAAATCACATAATTTTTTAGAAAGTAGAAACTTAAGGGAGTGCTTTGTTGTTAAAAATATATATATTACAAGATGTTTGAGAAAGGACCATCTCATAAACTATCATCGTCACATTTTCATCATTATATCCAATCATACTCTCAAAATTTATTCCCATTTTTCCAAATATCTTTTTCAGACTATTCTCTCCAAAAATAGAAACGAAAAGTCAAGCACTCCATGAGATTCTTAGTTCAGCACCATTAACAACTTCCACTACAGAGTTTAAGAGCTGGCAATGAGAAATTGGTCAAAAATGATTTCAAAGTTTTGTACAGTAAGATATTATATCCCATAAACATTGTTCTCCCATAACATTCCAAGTGAAACAGCAATAACTGTAATAGGCCACAAAAATGAATGCCACTTATCCAGCCCAGACTTTTGCTTTTCAAAACCAAATCATCCTCAATTTCTATCAAGGTAAGAGTGGTGATCTTTACCCATTATCAGCAATTCAAATGTTCTCCGTCCAAACTTAGAACTTCAATCAAGCCATAAGGGCAACTCAAAGACAACTCTATACATAATATATATATATATAAGGAAGAAATAAAGAAAAAAGAATAAATAAATAAAACAAAATATACGAGGGAGATTCCCATAAGATTCACAACCAACAAAAATAAAAATAAGGAACCAAAAAACTCCCAGCTAAGACCCAAAGTAAAAATTCCAAAAAATTACAGTAAATGAATTAAAATTGATCCCAAATTCCTGACATAAAATACGAAATTAAGACCTTAAACCACCACATGATTCAAGAATCCAAAGCCGCATAGAACACAGAGAAATTCATGAACAATTCTCAAACAAATAGCCGTCCACAACAACGAATCGACACCCATACCAGCACACAGACACAGGTAAACACATACAGAATCAAAACATGAGTCAGATCAACGAAATTGGGATTAAGTCAGACTACAGAAATTACCGGAATATACTTGAATTTTCTCTTCGGAGGCTCTTCTGCTGCGACATCGTCGTCTCTATTGGAGTCAACATTACCATTATTACTGCCGTTATTATCACTGTGGCTACTGTCTTTAGTTTGGCTGGGAGCTATGGGGGTCCACTTGAAGAGCAAGAGGTGGGAGGAGCCGTTACTGCCGTTAACGGTTCCATTAGATGCCGTGTGGTTGTGGTGGTTGGAATTTGACGGCGGTACGCTAACCCACTTCTTCTTCCATCTGCGAACTGGACCGGTAAAAACGGTAGCGGGGCCGTAACGAGTCGAGGATCGCCCGAGTCTCGCCCCAACTCCCTCCATTATTGAGACAAAGTGGCGGCGGCGGCGATTTCCGGCGGCCTTTTTGGCTGACTGGATTTAAAGGAGGTGTAATGCTACCATATCGCTGCGTATGTATGTAAATATATAAATCGTCTTGTGTAGTCTCTTTTTTACTCATTATTTTATTTGAAACGTCTACCCGAGAAAGAATTAACATATGTTATTTGTAACACTTTATTTTAAAGGTATAATTGCAAAAATTAGCTGAATTTTAGTAATTATAAAAGAATTCAGTTAGGGCTTGAGCGATGTATTGTAGCTTCTAAGAGTGAGTGATTGAATGACCTCGGTTCGATCTCATACGAGTGCGTATGTCTCCCCAAGTTCCTCCATTGTACTAAAAGAAAAAAAATGCAGTTATCTTTTAAAATTATAAATTACTCTTGATATTTATTTATATTTTATAAATTGCATCATCAGGAGAGAGTATTTGTTAGAAAATTACGATACTCAGAGTCTCAGAGTCCTCAAAAAAGATGTTTTTAACACATTAAAGGGATATTTGTAATTCTAAAAGATTTTTTTTTAATTTGGCTAAACCTCTTGATAGTATTTACAATTATCTTTATTTTGAATTATCCTTATTTATTATAGCAACTTATGTTATAATATAATAACCTAGCTAATATTATATTCATAGAGTTTCTCAATATATATTTTCCATGAACGAAATTAACTTAGTCATATGGTTATATGGTGTACCATTTTTTTTCTTGAGAAAAAAAAAATGTTGAATTTAACTTCAAAATATTCGTACTAGCCCCATATAGACATATGGACATATTTTATACTTATATACTTAATTCAATGGGCCTGTATAAGCTTAGTATTTGTAGTTCATATTTAAAGACTTTTGGCCCAAGACCTAATTATTGATCATTTTGGACATAGTTTAACAAGTTTTTATGGATCATATGAATATCATGTATTCATGTCATTCTAGGTCGTCCAAAAAAAAAATCATGTCATTCTAGAAATAAATTGACGGCAATATGAAATTAATTTATTTTAAAAATAAAATTATTTTAAATTTTAGAAAAATATGATTATTAAATTAGGACGGGAATGTACTTATCTAGCTCCCAAAGGCAAAAATTAGTAAATTAAATATATATATATATATATATATGTAGAGAGAGAGAGAGAGATTGGTTCAAATGGGGCACTCATCCTTATATGAGATGGTGGGGACTTATTATATCCGTTGGATTGGTTTTTTGGATGGGCCAGATTTATTCCCTCATTTTAGGCGATTAGTTAATACAAGGGGTCAAATTGGTAATTTGTTTATTTTTGAATTTTTAATTAAGGGCATATATGTCTTTTATTTTTCAGTGTAGAAGATATGTCAATAAACTTTGATATTAGCCCAACTAAAGCATCAAACCCAAATATAGCTCTAGAGTTCTCAGTTCTCTACTCTTTCACGGGGCGAGCAAAGAACGCCAACCGTGCGATTACAACCTTCATGCACGGCCACCATCATCCGTTGCGCCAAAATCGTCGGAGTCACCGCCATCCTCCACTGCTGAGACCCACCATGAAGAAGACCATCACGACGTTGAAGAGGACGGTGACGAAGGCCTGCAAAAAAACTGATCGGCCATCGTATCATCTTCTCCTCCATCGTCCGACTTCGCGATGGTCAAGGGCGGAGCCAGAAATAAAAAAGGGGTGAGCCGATACACGAAAATCATATAAAATGTAATTAAAAAAAAAATTAAAAAAAATCTAGGGTAATTTTTTTTTTTTTAAATGGGGGGGCCGGGGCCCGGAGTGGCCCCCCTCCCTCCGCCCTTGGCGATGGTCCGATATTGCCCTGCTCGAATTTTTTTTTTTTTTTATTAATTTCTGGACCTGGGCAATTAAGACGGTGATGGTGTAACACCGGGCGATGGGTTATCATCATGGGCAATTAAGTTTCACACATTTTGTTTAATTTCTTGGTATGTAATTTTAACCCAAATTTTGAAATATTTTTAGAAGTAGTTTGTGTAGTTTCTAGAGTTTTTATCTTTTGATTGTTGAGGATTTAGTTATAGGGTTTAGTTATCTTCGATTTTTCTGGAGATTTCGATTTCTAGTAATTTCATAGTTGGGTTTGTGTTTTCGACTTTCGACTTCGACTTTTCTGGATATTATTTTGTTGTATTCTTAGTTGAGTTTTAGTGGTTATTTAATATAATTTTGATGTTTTACTGCAATACATTTTTGTGTATGTCTTTAACATAGTTTAACTTCAATTGTAGTTGTATAATACAATTTTAATGTATTTGTCACCAAATGTTTGTGTAGTGTTAGAATAATTTTACTGTATTATGATGATATTTTCTTTGTCTTCTTAATTGCAGTTGCTAATTTGTGAAGATGACTAGAAGACAATAAAAAAAAGCAGCTTAATATTGGTGGTACGAGTAGTGGGGCGGGGGAAGCAAATGTTGAGCCTAAGAAAATGAGAAGGGGCAGTCGTGTTGTCAAGAATTTGTGAATGTTGTATAATTAGTGCAGTTTTACTGCGTATATAGTATTACAATGATGTATAACTAGTACAGTTTTACTGTGTAATTAATATTAGAATGTTGTATAATTAGTGCAGTTTTACTGCGTACATAGTATTACAATGATGTATAACTAGTGCAGTTTTACTGTGTAATTAGTATTAGAATGTTGTACTAGAACGTGTTTAATCCTTCCAAATAATTTAGGATGATATACAATATACATACTAAGTCAATAAAAACGTGTTTAATCCTTCCAAATAATATTGTTTATTCACTTTAACATTAATGTGTGGTTAAGAGCGTTGTATTGTATAAATGTCAAAATTTCATTGTACTATATATTTATTTCACTGTGTATTGAAGTGCATTTATTTTATGCAAAAAAATAAGAACGTGTTTAATCCTTCCAAATAATTCAGGATGATATACAGTATACATACTAAGTCGATAAGAACGTGTATAATCCTTCCAAATAATACTGTTTATTCACTTTAATATTACTGTGCGGTTAGGGCATGTTCACTGTATAAAAATCGAAATTTCACTGTAATATATATTTATTTCACTGTGTATTGAATTGCATCCTACAATTTAGGAAACGTTGACTACATGAGTTCGAATTTTGGTATTGTCTGTCGTTTTTTTTTGGGCTTTATTGAGTTTGATTTGGTAAGATTTTGTTGCCATTATTTTGTG
This sequence comes from Rehmannia glutinosa, assembly GCA_016081115.2. Classification (NCBI taxonomy): domain Eukaryota; kingdom Viridiplantae; phylum Streptophyta; class Magnoliopsida; order Lamiales; family Orobanchaceae; genus Rehmannia; species Rehmannia glutinosa. The sequence continues at coordinate 9,035,432 of CM071929.1, read as the reverse complement.
TTTATCACTTACTATAATTTAGGAACGTTTGACTTGATTGTTGGTTATTTTCTTAATTTGTCTTTTATGCCTTTGTTAGAGATTTTTCTAACCGCAAGTCTACGGTGTCAAGTTTTAATATAGAGTAGTAAGGTTGTCGAATCCACAGGGAATAATTATCGAATTATTGCTAAGTACTATCATATAGTAGTCTAACTTTATTTAGAAATTCAATATTTGATGGAGTTAATTATACTAAAAATACTAAAAATAAATTAAGACTATGTAAATATCAATGAGTTTATCCAAATGATTAAATGAATTCTAGAGGTATGATGAATCTAGTTATCCCTTATGTTGTCAATATGGTTTATCAATCATCAATTATCAATTTATAAGTCAAGATTTCTACAATAATCATTCCTTTCTCAAGTGCCAATGATTTTAGATTCAATTGGGAAATCAATATCTCTATAAAAATTACCAATCAAAATCTCAATAAAAGCTATGAATCTTGATAAATGACTTCAAAGGATTCACAAATCTCTCAATTTTATGAAATCCTAGGTTATGCTATTCCAAGGTCATGTATTCAATTACTCTCTCAAGTGTCAAATCAAATACACCAAACAATCTAAATTATTGATCAAGTAATTTAGAAGAATAGATCCAAATAGCACAAATAACTTGATATAACTAGATTGACAAACCACAATCTCAAAACATAAGTTCAAACATATATTACATCAATCCTCTAGAATTATAGTGTTTAGCTCATGATTAAAGAAAATGAATCCATGAAAATACAACAATACATCTTACAAGATATGAAGAAAGCAACAAAATAAGAACAAGAGTTGAGGATCTTCTCTATTTCTAGATGATAGAAGCCTCCAATCTTCTTTCTCCAAATTCTTCTCAAAATGCTCAAATTCTTCTTCTTTGTCTTGTAGTGTGTTTATTGCCTTCCCAAGGGTTGCAAGATCCCCTAATTTCAAGCCCCAAGGATGGTATTTATAGTACACAAAAGTTCAAGAAGGGTAGGTGAACATAGGATTTTCCGCCCCGGCGCGGGCGCTGCGGCGCCATCAATCTCGTCCCAGGTTATCGTGACGGAGGCTGCGGCTCAAGCAAGATGGTGCTGCGGCGCCCGCCAACTCCATCACCAAGTATCGCACGGCGCTGCGGCGCGCGCATGGGCGCTGTGGGCGCCCGCTAACGTACGCATGCACAATCCGCCAGGCGCTGGGGCAAGCCGGGCGTTAAGCAGCTGCAGCGCCCACACGCCTCCGTCCGTCCAGCCTGCTCTGTCGCGGGCGCTGCGGCGCCCAGGGCCGGGCGCTGCAGCGCCCGCCCGTCCTTGGCCAAAATGCGATTTTTCCTTCTTTATACGCGATTTCTTCTTTCTTCAAGCCCTTTTTCACCGTTTTCTTCATCTCTCGGCTACCAAATCAGTATTGACTCTACATCGACTCTAATTGAAATAAATAAGACTCTAACGACTCTAAAAACACCCAAAATAAAACCAAATTCTACTCTAAAATATCAAATAAGTTGGTGAAAATACCAACTTAACAAATACCCCCAAACTTAAGCTATTGTTTGTCCTCAAACAATTATAACTCCAAAATGAAAGACAAATAATACAACAACACAATCAACTACAAAACTCCATAAACCAATAAAATTTGTCTAAAACTCATTTCACTATCAATCAAGCATGCATTTTAACATTGTGATCAAAAGTGTTGAATATTCATGAAAATTCCGTTTACATTATTCAAATTGATTTACGCAATCAAACGTTATCAAGATGATCCACTTCTAAGTATCAAAAGATAATGACTACCGGATTCCATAGGCTTATTATTCCCACTAATCTCCACTAATGTAGGCTAATATAACACATGGATCAATAGGGCTTCCAAAGCTTGTAATGTGGCTTAGGGTCGGGTAGGAAAATTTAGGATTAAGTGGCTCAATTCACCCAAACACACAATTACCTCTTCAAATCACCAATTGCCAAACAAAATGGCTACTTTCACTTTTGTTGAATTTTCAATTATTCTCCCTTTACGAGCCTCTATTTTCAACATTTTTTTTTCGAGACCCCCAAACTTGGTCTTTTGCATATTTTAACACATGGGGTTTCATTATTTTTCTCGGCAACTTCATGCGAATGAACATCTACCTTACTTATTACATCCTCCTCAACCTTCAATCATTTTTGTGTGTATGAGTGATGGGTAATTAGGATTTTCACATGTAAGCTCAAGGTAAAAACAATTGGTTGCCAAAGAACGGGTTTAATAGGCTCAAAAGGGGACACTAGTGAAATTATATCGCACAAAGGTAGTCATTTTGGCTCTAGCTTTTATTCAAAGATGGCCTAAATCATTTCCTTATGTTATTTCACCTAGGATTTCGCCTCAATTAGTGATCAAACAAGTTCTAGAATCCGGTGGGATCATACAAGCAACACTCGACTTCATTAATCATTTTCAAATAAGTTAATGAATTATGCATGAATATGAAATCAATGAAGCAAAATATAGATCACCACTTAAAAGCATGCCTTCGTGATATTCAACTCGCAATCAACAAATCTACTTAGTCATGTAGTTCTATAGTTCAACAAACTACCCGGACTCGACTCAACTCGATTTTTTTTTTTTGACACGACTCGACACGACTCAAAAGACACAAATACTGATTACACCCCCAAACTTAAATTGAACATTGTCCTCAATGGAGAGTGAGAAAATTTTCCGATAGCCGGAGCGCTAGGACTCCTCATCGAGTCGTGTGGTGAAAAATGAGCAATAGGGCCCGGTGGTGGTGGTATTGGGAACCGGAATTGCGGGTGTGTCCGGCTATATATCCGGGCAAGTACTCGGTTGTGCTCATTCTCATATTCTTCTCGTGCCGCTCGTGGCGTTGCTCCTACAAAAGCCCTTCTCAATTCTCGTACTTTCGCAAACTAGTGCGTCAAGAGTCTGTTATGTGAGCGCTAAAACGAACGTCTTGCCGCCGAACCGGATGGAACGTCAATATTATGTGGTTGGGCATGAGTATCGGCTCAATAGCTGGTAGAGCAAATTCGGGATGAAGAATATATCCCGCACCCTTCGGATTAGGCACACCGCCCGCCCACTCGTCATAAGAAACAATAGTAGCCGAATCATGGATCCTTAGGATTTTCCAATGGCTCGGAGCTATGCCATGTAACACCATCCTCTTTACATAACCCACAAATTAAACTCGGTAAGATTAGTCCCCCCTGTTTTGGGTTGTAGCATTTTGTTATGAAGGGACCTTGCAATAATTTCTTGTTGGGTCGAATCAGTATGTCAAGAACTATGGCATATAGAAGATGAGCTCGTTCTTAGTTACATCACTAACATGCTTGGTTGGTATCAAGTTGTTGCATATGAAGTGGTACCAAGCTCGCCCATATCGACTAAGACTCGTGTGTGGAAAAGCAAGAAGCACCTCCCACAACTTTTATATGACGCACTACGAGTTCCAGCCGGCATAAGGTATTACAAATCTCCTCCATACTCGGTGGTTGCGAGATAAATTCAACGTACGGTGAGTGATCTACCTCGGGGGAGTCCATAATATTCTCTTATCGCATCTTTGAATGAGTGTATACCTTGTTTACTCCACGCACGAAAACCTCCGAGTTATAGCCATTTTTGGTCTTTGCATTTGCATAAAACTCTTTGACTATATTCGGTGCGAATGGTCTAGGTTGTGCACAAAGTTTTTCCCATTGCTTCGATGTATCATTTGTGCAAGTTCACCATCATTTGGCCCCGGTTGTAACCCCGCGCTTGTGTTATGATCTTTGTGCTTAATTTCTCATAAAAAGATTTTGTGCCTCTAAGCTTACGAAACGACTAGTATCATATTCCTCGGAGGTACTCGCCACCTTTTGCCCTTGCTTGCATTCTTTGTTCTTGGCATTGTGATTGATTTGAAAATCACCGAAAAATGACACGAGCAACATATCACATAGACGACAATACGAGTTAGGGGTTAAGAATTTTGCAACAACTCAAGAATTATGCATCTTTGTCATCAATTCATGATCAAATATCCTTTAGTACACAATGATGACAAGAATCAAATGCCTAGGTGTAATATTTTTCATTGAGGCATTTTAACAAACACCTTGTAGGCATATATGCAAAGAAGAGATGAACACCCAATTTGAAATTCAATTCATGCCCATTTTTCAACACCAATCAATTCAAGCACAATATAATCATATATCATCACAATTTATCAAGAACTTATCAAGAAATTCGAAATTATAATGATATTGAAAATTCCCACATTTTTAACCTAAGCTTGAAAATTTGAAGAAAATTGGTGTACAATTGAAGCTCACTTACTCAATTGATGAAGAAGATGAAGATGATGATTAAGTTGCTCAAATGCCCACTTGAATGGTGTATAAGTGAAAACAAGGTGGGATTTTTGTAGAAGGGATCAAGATAGGCGTGTGTGTGTGTTTTTGTTTGTAAGGAAAAAAAAATGAGGCTAACTCACCCTTTAACTGCCCAGCAAACGATCGGGCGCTGCACACTTCGTTCTTTTCCACGCGCTCTATCTCGGGCAAGGGCGCTCCAGTCAGGCCAGGGCAGCATAGCCCGCCCGTATTTTCCCTTTTTTTTTTTAAAAAATTTCAATTTAATAAAAAATTCAAAATCACACACAAATTAATTTACACAAAAATCACACCAAAATTCAAATAAATATACACCAAACTAAAAGAAAATAAAATCACACAAAATTCGATCACACGAAAATCACTTGGGTTGCCTCCCAAAAACGCTAAATTTATAGTCGTTAGCCGGACTCAACTATTCGGACTCAAGAAATTTCATCACCAAGTGGAAGATTTAAAACCTTCCTTGCTTCGTTCCCAAAATAACGTTTCAATCTTTGTCCATTTACTTGAACGAATTCTATCGTTCCTCTTAACTCGGCACCATATGGAAACACACGTTCAACCACAAACGGTCCGACCATCGTGATTTGAGTTTACCGGAAAAAGTTTCAATCGAGAGTTGAACAATAACACTTGTTGGCCGGGTAAGAATTCACGCCGCAAAATCATTTGATCATGCCATTTTTTCGTTTTTTCCTTATACATTTTGGCATTTTCATATGATTCTTGTGAAATTCTTCCATTTCGTTTAATTGAAGTAATCGGTTTTCACCGCCTCTTTCAAGTTAAAATTCAATTTCTTAATTGCCCAATAAGCTCGATGCTCAAGTTCAACTTGAAAAATGACACGCTTTACCAAACACCAATCGATACGGTGACATACCAACGGGTGTTTTATAAGCCGTCGCGATAAGCCCACAAAGCATCATCGAGCTTTTGTGCCCAATCCTTTCGATTAAAACTCACCGTTTTTTTCAAGAATTTGTTTCACTTCACGATTGAAATTTCGGCTTGACCATTAGATTGAGGATGGTAACCAAGCGCAATCTTATGACGCACACCAAATTTAGCAAGAAGGTTGTTAAATAATTTATTACAAAAATGCGTACCTTCATCACTTACAATAGCTCGAGGAGTACCGAACCGAGTAAAAACATGCTTGTGCAAGAATTTGAGTACTACCTGAAGCATCATTCGTTGGTGTAGCAATCGCCTCAACCCACTTGGAGACATAATCAACCGCAAGCAAAATGTACAAATTTCCATAGACGCGGGAAATGGTCCCATAAAGTCAATACCCCATACATCAAACAATTCCACCTCCATTATGTTTGTCAAAGGAAGCTCATGACGCCGTGAAATATTACCAACCCTTTGGCATCGATCACAAGTTTTCACAAAGGCATAACAATCCTTGAATAATATGGCCAATAAAAACCAGATTGTAGTAAGATTTTGCGGTTCGGGTTGGCCCGAAATGTCCCCCATAAGATGATGAATGACAATGTTGAAGAATCTCTCCAATTTCTTCCTTAGGAACACAACGGCGAATGATAGAATCCGCGATCTCTTGAACAAGAACGGATCATCCCACAAATAAGACTTGACATCATGTAAGAATTTTTCTTTTGGTGTGAAGTCAAGTCCGATGGCAAAACTCCTCCCGCGATGTAATTAACAAAATCTGCGTGCATCAAGGTAATGATGTCCAAGCACGCATAATTTGTTCATCGAGGAAATGATTCTTTTATGGACTCTCAATCACCTCGTAAGGTTGCTCAAGGCGGGATAGATGATCGGCAACCCCATTCTCGCTTCCTTTTTTTATCTCGAATCTCAATATCAAATTCTTGCAAGAGCAAAATCCATCGAATTAATCGAGGTTTTGCATCCTTTTTGGAGAAAAGATATCGGATTGCCGCATGATCCGTGTAAACAATCACCTTTGTACCCACCAAGTATGCTCGAATTTATCAAATGCAAAAACTACCGCCAACATCTCTTTTTCTCGTGGTGGTGTAGTTCGTGGCGTTGTCCATGGTCCTACTTGCATAGTAAATAGCTTTAAAGATTCTGTCTCGCCTTTGACCGAGAATGGCACCCACGCATAATCACTTGCATCGCACATGAGCTCAAATGGTTGAGTCCAATCGCACTATCATAATCGATTTGAAATGAGTGCCTTTTTTATCCTGCTCAAATGCCTCGCAAACACAACTCATCAAAGCAAAAATAGCATCTTTTTCAAGGAGATTACAAAGTGGTTTAACAATTTTTGAAAAATCTTTTATGAATCTCCTATAAAATCCTCGCATGCCCTAAAAACTTCTTATGCCTTTCACATTTGAAGGTGGGGGTAGCTTTTCAATAGCCACAACCTTCGCCCGTCAACTTCTAACCCCGTACATGAAATACGATGTCCAAGTACAATCCCTTCTTTGACCATAAAGTGACATTTTTCCCAATTAAGTACAAGATTAGTTTCCTCACAACGTTGCAAAACCATAGATAAGTTATGCAAACAATGGTCAAAAGAAGTACCAAAAAGAAAAATCGTCCATAAAAATTTCCATGATTTCTCAACCATACCATGAAAAATCGCCATCATACACTCGAAAAGTAAGCGGTGCATTACATAACCCAAATGGCATCCTGCGAAATGCAAAAGTACCATATGGACATGTAAAAATTGCCTGTCGTTTTTTTTTTGGGCTTTATTGAGTTTGATTTGGTAAGATTTTGTTGCCATTATTTTGTGTTTATCACTTACTATAATTTAGGAACGTTTGACTTGATTGTTGGTTATTTTCTTAATTTGTCTTTTATGCCTTTGTTAGAGATTTTTCTAACCGCAAGTCTACGGTGTCAAGTTTTAATATAGAGTAGTAAGGTTGTCGAATCCACAGGGAATAATTATCGAATTATTGCTAAGTACTATCATATAGTAGTCTAACTTTATTTAGAAATTCAATATTTGATGGAGTTAATTATACTAAAAATACTAAAAATAAATTAAGACTATGTAAATATCAATGAGTTTATCCAAATGATTAAATGAATTCTAGAGGTATGATGAATCTAGTTATCCCTTATGTTGTCAATATGGTTTATCAATCATCAATTATCAATTTATAAGTCAAGATTTCTACAATAATCATTCCCTTTCTCAAGTGCCAATGATTTTAGATTCAATTGGGAAATCAATATCTCTATAAAAATTACCAATCAAAATCTCAATAAAAGCTATGAATCTTGATAAATGACTTCAAAGGATTCACAAATCTCTCAATTCTATGAAATCCTAGTTTATGCTATTCCAAGGTCATGTATTCAATTACCTCTCTCAAGTGTCAAATCAAATACACCAAACAATCTAAATTATTGATCAAGTAATTTAGAAGCAATAGATCCAAATAGCACAAATAACTTGATATAACTAGATTGACAAACCACAATCTCAAAACATAAGTTCAAACATAGATTACATCAATCTTCTAGAATTATAGTGTTTAGCTCATGGTTAAAGAAAATGAATCCATGAAAATACAACAATACATCTTACAAGATATGAAGAAAACAACAAAATAAGAACAAGAGTTGAGGGATCTTCTCTATTTCTAGATGATAGAAGCCTCCAATCTTCTTCTCCAAATTCTTCTCAAAATGCTCAAATTCTTCTTCCTTGTCTTGTATTTGTGTTTATCGCTTCCCACGAGGTTGCAAGATCCCCTAATTTCAAGCCCCAAGGATGGTATTTATAGACACAAAAGTCCAAGAAGGGGGTAGGTGAACATAGGATTTTCCGCCCCCGGGCACTGCGGCGCCCGCCAACTCCATCGCCAAGTATCGCACGGCAGCTGGAAGGCCCAGAGATGGGTCTTCTGCGGCGCCGCTAACGACGCATGCACAATCCGCCGGGCGCTGCTAGCCGCACACGCCTCCGTCCGTCTCGTCCATCTCTTGCTCTGTCGGGCGGGGCGCTTTGGCCCCAAGGCCATGGCGCTGGCCAGGCCCAAGGCCAGCCGTCCGCTGCCCGTCCTGGCCAAAATGCGATTTTTCCTTCTTTATACGCGATTTCTTCTTTCTTCAAGCCCTTTTCACTTGTTTTCTTCATCTCTCGGCTACCAAATCAGATTGACTCTACATCGACTCTAATTGAAATAAATAAGACTCTAACGACTCTAAAAACACCCAAAATAAAACCAAATTCTACTCTAAAATATCAAATAAGTTGGTGAAAATACCAACTTAACAGCCTTTACTACTTATAATTAATAATTATTAATATAAATATTAGTTATTAAATCTGGACCCTTAATTGCAATATTTCAATGACTTGGATAAATCTCCACTCTGTCCCATATAAGGGGTGTCCCATTTGAACGTTAGGTTTTTATTTTACTTTATTTATTCTTTTGTTTTTTGACTGAGGACGACTGCCAAAAGGCACAAGAAGTCGGAATCCCCAACTCCCCCAACTCCACTAACATAAAAAGTATAAACACAGTCTCGTTTCTGCTAATTTCAGTTCCAATGGAAACGCGGAACGCTATTCTTCGGCCTTCTCTTCATTCTGCCGCTCCTTCTATTCAAATCCCCCAAAACCATTTTTTTTCAACCCTAACCAAGATTCCTTCTCCAAAATGGGTTTCTCTGAAAATTCGTTATTCATTCTCTTCACACGCTTTACCCGTCAAGAGCAAGACACAATGTAGGAATAGTTCTGAAAAAATTAAGTGTAAAGGGGTTTCCGATATAGAAGAAGACAAACCAAAACCAAAACTTAGAAGAAAAAATCTGGCGGTTTTTGTATCAGGCGGAGGCTCCAATTTCAGGTCGATTCATGAGGCAACTCTTAATGGGTCTGTTCACGGCAACGTTGTCGTTTTGGTCACCAATAAACAAGGTACATATTTCATATTAGTTTCCGGATTTTATCTACTTTTTATTCTGATTAGTTTTAGTTATCAAATATTGATATATACACATTCTCGAGGGTTCTGGTTTGGCTAAAGCTCTCAACTTTATTGCTCTTAATGGCTTTTGGAAGATTAGTTAGGGAGTGTTTGCAAACACTTCTATTTTTGGAGTAAGTAATTTATTGTGTCAGATGACAAATGGTAGTGTTTGCAAATAGAAGCGGAAAACTATTAAAAAAGGTGTTTCAAAATCAAAAATCTAAAGTACACCTCTCTTAATTTTCAATTATGCTTAAATAAAGCAGAATCAAAAGCAGAAGTTGACATTTGCAAATACGTAAAGTTAACTTTTCTAACTAAAATCTAAAAATCACTTTTTTTTAGTGTTCGCGAACACTCCCTTAGTGTTCATGACAACTATCAAGAATGCATACTACGGTTCCAATTATTAACTTCAAATATACTTTCGATGGTCACAAACATGTGATGCAGATTGTGGAGGTGCAGAGTATGCGCGTGATAATCGTATTCCTGTTATCGTTTTTCCTAACAAGAAAGACGGCCAAGAGGTGTTTTCTGCTGAAGACCTTGTAATTACACTGAGGTGAGAACCTTATTTTATTGAAAGCTTTGATTTGATGCTATGTTGATCGTTGAGACCTGTTTTGTTACAAATTTAGTTCAACATTCTTAAGCCTCTGTGACAAATACTTATAGTCAATTAGCTTTATTCTAATCCAAAGTTTCATTCTTGTCATGCCTAAAGCAGGGTGTAAAAGTAAAAGACAGTCATCTGGGTGAATGTCATTCTTGCAGAATTTTGTTTATTATCTAAAGTCTATCAATTATGGTTCTAAATATGAGACTTTAATACTTTTTCGGTTGGACATGTATTTGAAGACTAGATTACTTGAAACCCATGGCAAGTAATTCAACAGTATTGTTCAAGACTTCATCAGTATCTGATAGTTCCATATACTTTTCAAAACTTCACTAGTATCTCATTTTAAGAAAATAAAAATAAAGAACTGTTCTAATTTTTACAATGTTCCTTGAATAATGACACTTTAATGTGATTCTACATTATTCACAGATCCTACAAGGTCGACTTCATTCTTTTAGCTGGTTATCTTAAACTTATTCCAGTTGAGTTGGTTCGAGCATATCCAAAATCCATATTTAATATTCATCCGTCGCTTCTTCCAGCATTTGGTGGGAAAGGTTATTATGGTATGAAAGTGCACAAAGCAGTCATTGCTTCTGGAGCAAGGTATAAATTCTTTTAGACATTTCGTTGCGTGATATGATTGTACTTTATATGCATATTCAATTGTTATTTTGTGCTGCTCGGTGTCATGCTTTAATCATCTACTCTGGTTGGCTGGAAAACTCTTATTTTTTTTGCCATTGAAAGATACGTAAACTTCTTAATTGAAGTGCTCTGGGCAAGATTATAATGTACCATTCAAAAATCTGTCTCTATCCTTTCCTCTGTCTTCTCTCCATGTGGCTAGCTCGTATAAGTAAAAAGAACAGTACAATGTAGCTTTTCCATTTATGCGAATTCTATGCAAGTCTCTTGGTTCCATATTCTTCAGCTACTTGTTTTTCCATACTTCCACTAATCTTAACTAGAAATTGGTTTAGAAGTTTTTCAGATGATCTGTGTAAGAAGGAAGCAAACACATGCATAGCGAATTTCTGGCCACCAATAATCCCTCGATAGATGTTTCTAAATTTTTATATCGTGTCACAATAATCATCAATTTGGTTCTGTGTGCATTAAATTAAATTTGATCAATGATGATGGTGCTGAATTATAGAAATTTTAATTTTATCGTGTTCTTCTGGTTTATCTTACTTCATATCTTATATAATATTCCTTTATTATTAAAAATGTAGGTACTCTGGTCCTACAATACATTACGTTGATGAGCAGTATGACACGGGTCGTATCCTTGCCCAAAGGGTAGTTCCTGTGCTGGCCAACGACACAGCGGAGGAGCTGGCTGCAAGGGTTCTTCATGAGGTCGTGAACTATTATTATGTCACAACACATAGAAATTTGGCCACATCATCTTACTGTCTGAATCCGTTAAACAAATTGAGGAATAAAAATAAACACCTGATAAAAAAGAACATGTTCTGGCTATTCACATTTTCGTTGCACCTGATAAAAAATCTATCTTTCATGCTTTTAGTTTGACAAGCTCAATTGATTTCAATCAGGAGCACCAATTATACGTGGACGTAGCAGCAGCCTTATGTGAAGAGCGAATCACCTGGCGTGAAGATGGTGTTCCTCTCATCCAGAGCAAAGAAAATCCCAATGAATATTTCTAGCAACTGGATGCCAGTCGTTTTGATTGGACAACATTTTTGGGTGGTTTATCGATGATCTCTTTTTGGGGGTCTTTTATCTTTACATCTTCATTGCAAGTTACTGCCAAATCGATGTGCTCTTACATTAGATGAGTGGCTTTTGTATGTCATGTGTTAGCAAAACAGTTTTGGTTCTCTTTTTGAGTCACTATGTATTGTGTTAGTGTTAGTGATATGATCTCCACCACTCATCCCACTTGGTCTGGGATTATGTGTGGTATCAATTTAAATGTAAAATTTATTTTAGATGGGATTCTTTAGTTATTTGGTTGCACATTCTAAGAGATCTGTGATGTGTACATTGTGATTTATGTGTTTTGAGCTGGTGCATTCGCCATTCAGTGAAGTAGAATTAATATTATAGCCAAATTAGGCAAAACAATAACACAAAAACTTATGTAAGACGGTGAAATCCGTGAGAGTATGAGACGAGAATACTTTTAGTGTAAAAGTTATACTTGTCCAAATACACTTTTACACTAAAAGTATCACTTGCTATACTAAAAGCATCACTTTGCCTCACACTGTCTCACAAGAGACCTACTGAAACAATAAATATTTGCTCCAATTCCAATTCGGACTTCTACAGCACAAGAAGAGAAAACATTCCTAATTTACAAAACTATTTGACCATCTATCTATATCAAAATGCATCAGCATTCCGATTCATGGCCATTTCTAAGCCATTCTCTACCTAATACCAAATAATTGAGCACAATGTGGATTATAGCAACATTTTCTTGTGGTTCAAAGCCGCAGCCAGATTTCCAATTCCAACACCAGCCTTAGAAGCAAACTCCTCTCTACAGTACAACGAATTTCTCTGTGCAGCCACAAATCCCACTCTCTGGCTCCCCGACAAGTTCCCACCAGCAACGGAGCCATTCCGGTTCGCAATTTCATTAGTGGTTCGTTTGAACGACCCAAACCACTTGGACTGCATGTAGGCGAGGCGGCGCCACGGCGGCATGAGGATGCCGACACTTTTCATCGACTTTCTAATGGCAGTGCACATTAGTCTCACAACCTGCTTCAGCTCATCAGGTTTTCCAACAAATATTGGAGGAAAAACATCCAGCAATGCGGCGTAGCCGTCGGTTGGACGAGCAATCGTGAATTCTTCGGCTAAAAAGACTTCGATTATGTAGCGATCTCCGTCGGCGTCGACGTCGACGTATTCGTAGTCCCCGAACGGGCGGCGTTCGTTTTTCTCCCACTTTAATTTGCAGAGGCCTGTAATTGATGGAAGAAATTAATTAGACTGTTATTTCTCCTATTGATGGAATTAATTTTAAGAGAAAAATTAAAACTCACCGGCGTCAAAGCCTCTGTTGCGCAAACGAGCAACTAACCGCCGTTTAAAATCCGGCGACGAGCTCTTCCCGCCGCCGACTTCTCTGTGCGCCTTTTCCACCTCCGCGTGAATTCTTCTCTTAACGGCGTCGTTTTCAATGTCAAATAAATTATTCAATAAATCACGAGATTCGAATTCTGTGGACTTGCTCTCGATCTCATCATCCTCGTCATCAAACACATTACCATCTTTATCTCGATCCACACTGTTTCTCTTTTCTCCAATTTCTCTCTCGAGAAACGAATTCACGAGATCAGACAAATCCGCCGAGTTCTCCTCTCCGCCGCTCTCGCTAGACCTGGAGGCCTCATCGAAAACGGCCGCAATTCTTCTGAATTTCCCCTGAATCTTCATTTCTGGTAATTACTGCTTTCCGGCTCTTTTGTATAGAACTCGATCAGACAATCAATTTCTCGTGTTTATATATATAGAGATAAAAATGGAGGAATGGTTAATGTCGATATATCGTCGTTATTATGGTGAAATTATGTTAACATTCAAATGATGTGAAAATGGAAGATAATTAAAAGTCTCTGGAGATGGAGTCACTTTGTGTGGACTGTGGATGATGACATTTTGTTGATAGTAGAAAAGGATTGCATATATATAGAGATGTCACACGTAAAAGTCGCGCAATAAATTTAATGCATGTATATTTCTTACATAATTAGTGGTTGTACGTACCAATGAACTTACAACGGGAATACAGACCAGGTTCAGAATGTAATCGGACTGGATTCTAGTAAAATACATATCAGGTTTATGTAAATCCAAATTATCTTATTTGGCTCGTGAAAGCATATAGAAATAATTATTCGTTTGAAATAAGAAAAAAAACTACGAAAAATCGCATAGATGTGGAGACTCGAAAACGTCTGCTCAGTTGAATGGCTAGGTTCATTGAACCTTAATTCCGTCCACATACATTGAATATTTCCATTTAGTAGGTTACTGCTTCTACTCACCAAATTAAGACCCATATTTCAAATTGAAATTTTGCAACATTATCCATTTCGAGTTAAAGGAAACTGGCGACTTAAAACTTGTATACAAGTGTAATACATAACCACGCACATCCCTATTATGAAATTGGCAAATATAAATTTTTTTAAACAATACAATATGAATTTGGTCAAAGTTCCAATCCACATACAATCCTATGCGATGTATCTAATCATTTGTGATGAGGAGGTGGCACCTGAAATATTAGTATAATCCATATATGTTTTATGTATTTCTTTTTTCTTTATTTTGGTGTGGTACTAAATTAAAGCTACAGCTTTATATGCATGTATACTGTGATTTTTCTGCTCTTAAATTACCTTTCTCGTGTACGTACTTTATAGTGGGATCGTCAAATCATCATCAAGTAAACCTTTAATTGTTGAGGTATCAAATAGGCCCAACTTTTCATTTATATATTTGTAATATTTAGAAAAACTGAGGGATAACTGTAAAATGACAGAAGTGATATGATGAAATATGAATTGAAATTGTTGCCTTGACCAGTTCTCAGTCGACATATTTGGAAAGTTGTCGTGTGGTGTGCTGGATTCTAATCACTGGGCTTGGACTTGAAAGTTTGGACAGGTTCAGCGCCCAAAAGGGCTAGATGGGCTCCTATACTTTCAACACCCCCGGCCACCCTAAAAATGGAAAAATAAAATCCTTTAGGTATATTGAAAATCATCTACTATGACTAGAGCTGTCAAAATTAGTCTGACCCGGTAGATTCGGGATTTGATATTGTAGGCCTAAAAAGCGCGGGGCTTATTTGGCCTGGGCGATTAGGTTCGAAATCCCGGTGCAGCCTGGTTGATTAGACTTTCATGTGTATATTTATGAGTTGTGCCGGGCTTAGGCCTCCAAATTGAAGGCCCAATGGAAGTTTGCAGTCGGGCCTGATTTTTTCTTTGGCCCGGCAGGATAGCACCAGCCCAACACATTGACAGATGATGAAATCCGAGGAGCCAAGAAAGAAAAAAAATGTTGTTGTTCTTTTCTTCTTTCTTGGGCTAATTTAGAGTCCACAATATTGTTGGGTTGGACTAATCAAGCTATTGTAACACACACAATTCCTACGGATAACGGTATTTTTGTGCCATAGGTGAAATCAACAACTTAATCAAATACTTAAAAGGAATTGATCTTCGCGCATCATAGACTCATAATAACGCCACATCAAATTGATTTGCCTCTTCGTTTTTTTAGATATAGTATCGAAAATAGAGAACTGCCTGATCCATCTATATACAAGAACATGAGCATTGAGCAATATAGTCTATACAGATACAGTTAGGCATCATTTAGAAGAAAAAAAAAAACTTTTAATTCCATTACATAATTGGGCAAAATGACACTCTGCCAGGCTTGGATAGTTGGATTACAGAAATGGCTACCTTTCTCAAGATTTCACAGAACCACAAGAAGTAACTCAAATTTCTTAGCAAAACAAAAAAAGAAAATAGAACAGTTTACAGACGACAATAAAGTAATTAACCCCATAACATCACTTCTAATTATCCTACCAAATCTCAAACACCAATCTATGCCGAAGCCAAACAACTACATTTGCACTTTGACAAGCATTTTTTGCAATCAGCCAGCCGTGGATATCCGCCCTCGCAATCGCATTTCTTGGAACAATTCGAACGCGACGACCCGCCCCATAAACACCTAGCCATGCATTGCATTATAGGAACGCAACCAGGGCACCCGGTTTTCATCCGGTTCACGATACAGTTCCTACACTGACTCCCATCTGAGGGGCAACCAAGACAAGGCAAAGCCATCTCCGACAGTATTAGCATTATAACGCAGAGAGTACTCTGTTTTGACAACCAATTTCTCTGCGGCATTTCGTCGAACAGATAGAAGATGTCTCTCTTAGCCTGCTGGGATTTGTTGTGTTAAGTGTATGTAGAGTTTGCAGCATATATATAAATGTAAATGTTATTTATTTTCTATCCCTCTGTTTAGTAGAGTGGAATGGATTTGGTTTTCTTCAGTTTTCACCAATAAATTTGTATTCTCGATGACATGATTTAATGACTCTGTGAGTTATGAAATTATGGCGTGTCTTGGATTGCTCAATATTTATGTCTCCTCGATTTTGGCTATGAGATATCTCTTTGTTGAGATATGTCACTTGTGAGTTGTCCCACATTGATTAAGAAAGGGAAGAGAGTCCAATTTATAAGCCAAGTGAGCTACTCCTCCTATCACCAATTGGTTTTAGGATGGAACCTCACTTGGTGACTTGGGCTTTCTTTCCCCATATCGTGACGCTTCACGTGTGAGACCGTCAAGTCCCCCGAATTTAACATGGTATCGAGCAGGCCCATGTTCGGCCCGAGGTGGGCCGTATCACATGATGTGATTGAGCATGGTGGATCCTGTGATGATAATTAATGAACCGACGGAAGGACTCACAAGTGAGGGGCGTGTTGAGATATGTCACTTGTGAGTTGTCACATTGATTAAGAAAGGGAAGAGAGTCCAATTTATAAGCCAAGTTGTCCCACATTGATTAAGAAAGGGAAGAGAGTCCAATTTATAAGCCAAGTGAGCCTACTCCTCCTATCACCAATTGGTTTTAGGATGGAACCTCACTGGTGGGTGGGCGCTTTCTTCCCATATGGGTGACGTATGTGGGACCGTCTGCAAAGTCCCCCAATTTAACACTCTTCACATTTGCATTCGGTGAATTTATGGCACTTTGCAGAATCCTTAGCTTCGGACATTATTATATGTTTATATACACGGTGCAATGGAAGTCTTGTAGTTGAGGCTTATATAAAAATAACCATAAATATTTTATTGTAAACTATTATTACATTTTCGACTGCGTTGCATTGATTATTTACGTGTAAAATTTGATTTAGTGTAACATAATGAAAAATTATTGTAATGCCAATATATTATGCAATTGGATTTGCAATTGTGGGGTTTTAATATGACAATTTGTATACATGTAGCAATTATCTGTGCGGTAGAATAAATGATGTTGGTTAATTCAAGAGTTGTTGCAGAAGGTCCAAAAACTTCTTTTATTGGGCTCGACTTTTTGAAATTTGTTTTTTTCATCTCAATTGTTCCAGCAGGATTACTCAATTGACAATTCTTATCTGTCCATACAAATTGTGTATTACCTTTTCGGATCTGTCCATAAAATTTGTTTAGCTTTCCGGACTACAATCAAAACCATTCTGACCAACAGAGTAGAATTGATCCATTGGCCCAGTTGATTCAGCCGAAGATGAGCCCACTTTGACCTGAGTTTGGGCTGAATGAGCCCGTTATAGGAGGTGGGCCTCCAAAGGCCTGGGTCCAGTATGATATTCTTTATTTAAGTTTGGCCCAATCATTGAACATCGCTCTCATTATTGCGCGTAATACTCATGATCACTATTCACGGTACTAATTATGGGTCCAACAAGTGAATTAGAGGTTGAAACCAAAACTTTTAATTTTCTTGAAATATCAATAGTCAAAATATGTTACGATTTACATTACAAATGTAGCTGGTAGCACATTAAAAACAAAAGATATCACGTTAAGTAAACATCTACTATGAGAATAAGTTACATTTTATGCCTAACTACATAATCATCTCCAAAAATCCTTTCTAGTTTATATCCTTCTTGCAAAAACTCATCTTCCCTAAAATATCCGGATGCGATCTTCCATTTCAGGATGATGTTTTATCTTCTATTTTATAACACGGATGATTGCTACATGTACAAAAGTTACTATATTAAAGCCCCACGATTTAGTTTTGATTTATGCTCCAAAATTAATATGGTAACTTCTATACATGTGACAATCATCCGTACGGTAAAATAGGAAATGAAACACCATCTCATCCGAAAATATCTGCATTTCTCTCCCCATAAGTCATAACCTGTCCGAAATTCCATCTTTTCATAAAAACGGACAGGACATATCATTCGGGTCAACGAGCCGACGATTCTTAACAAACTCTATAAACGCCAGAGACTCTGTACACCCCTTAAGATCAGCCTTAGCCCTCAGCAATGGCGGAAAAAACAACCAAAAACTAGTATAAACCACATACACCAACGTTAACGGCCCCGAAACAATTCTAGGCAAATTAAATTTCCCATCAAACAATTTCTTCACAACAATTTCCATTGATAAAGACACCCCATGTAACACAAAGAACCACATCACCTCTCCACTCGGTCTCAATCTCCCAATGTTGTAAAAAACCAGCTCGTGCATAAGGCCCGAAACCAAAAAAGTTGCCAATACGGCCGGAATCGGGGCCCATTTCCTCGAAACCAAATGGGCCGAAACCGACCGGACCGGCCCGTAAACCGTGGGGTGTAAAATATTAGGCACCATTAAATTCCACCTTTTGCCCCAAAAATCTTGTAGCGATGTGGCCATGTAAGGCTCATCGAACTGGCTCGAGCTCGACTCTGATTAGTGTTTTAGCCCCCGCAGCAAAAAGGGCTAGTAAAATCTCTAGCATGAAATAAATGTGTAAGCAATAGAAAAATAAAATGATATGAGGATGGATGTGATTTTTGTAGTCATAAATGCGTATAAGAATAGCTAAAATAATTAATTTTGTGACATAATTTAGAAGTGATTTTTGGGTTTTATTTGGTGTTGATTTGGAGTTTGGTTTGATTGGAAAACAAGCTAAGGGAATGAATTTTGATAATGGGATTGGAGGATTTGATGATAAGGGGCCTTTATTAAAGGCAAAAAGTATAAGCTTAAAGTTTGCAAGCCAAGCTATGAAAAAAGATGTGGTGCCACCAAAATGTATGGAGGTGAGATTTAAAGGGAGAACAAAAAAGAGGCATATTATTGGGAAAATTGTAAGCTTTCTGGTAATACCAGTGGGGAATATTTTGGCTATGGTGTGGCAATAGCATAAAGATGCCAGAACTGTAGTCCAAACAAGAATCAAGTTGTTGATTTCTCCTTCCATGTATGATTTTTTTCTCTTCTTTAGTGCTTTCTATTGATAAGAAATTGGCCTCTTTCAGATTCATTTCTTTGTGTATATGAAGGATTTTGGGTCAACTTTTGCTACTGTACTTCCTTCCGTATGTGACTATATAACCATATTATTAAATAAAGTTAGACTCATTAAATGATTTTTTTATCAATATATACATTCATAGGATGGGGCCACCACAAATCATATATTGAACTAGTCCTTTTTACACATCTAAAATATATTTATGGATCCCACGATTACATCAATATCTTTAATATGTCATACATATTTGGTGATGTGTACTTTGAAATATAGAACCAAAACAGATATATTAATCCCTCATGTTTTTCCATACAAAAACCACCCAAAATCTTCATAGCCAAGGAAAAAATTATTTTTCAAATGTATAAATTATTATCTCAAATTTGTTAAAGGCATACAAGTAAAAGTTTTGTCGCCCATTGAAATTGGATTATGAAAGTAAGATGGCAGCCTCCACGAGCGTCGGTTATATTTCTAAGCAATCTTTTTCCATCCCTAATTCCAAGTTGAAAAATTGTCTCATTGTTTATGAAAATTGTCAGAAAATATATTATTTACATACTTTTATTTTTTTGCTCTCGCTAATCTTCTACTCATTTTTTTTAAAACAAAAATATCTAATCACTCATCATTATTAAATATTTCCCTACGAATTTCATTATTAACTTAAATACTAATCGTATCCCATCATTATTCTACCATTTTTCTATCAAATCTAGGTTTATCATTACATTTTTTTCTTGCACTATCAAAATTGATTTTTTGTTCCTTTTCCAAGCAAAAATGTTTGCTATGGCAACATAAGCTTTTGACTCTTATTTTTGTCTGTAGTTAACGGCTGATTGAGATAAAATAATGGTGGGTGTCATTTTATGTAGAAAAGCCCGTGGTCTTAACTCTTTAGTCCTCAATGACTATTCAACCAATGACTAATAAAAACTTGTGTAGCAAAAATACAATAATACATCCAATTTCAATGGGCGACAAGACTTTAGTTACCGGTTATATTAGGATGGAAACATATAATAAAATAACATTGATGTATTAAATTGAGAAGACAACTGGCCGGTTATATTAGGAGGCAAGATATTACAGACAGTGTTCTAAAAAACGCAATATATGATCGGTTCCTAGCTCCACGTAATTAGGCCCGAATTGTAGCCCAATATTTTATGTCTGATGGATCAAATTTCTGTGAACGGGACTGGGCTGAAGTCTGAACTCTGGGTTAATTCCAAAAAATTATCCATGAGGTTTAGCCTCACTACAAAAAAAAAGTTATCGTTTAAAATTACAAATAGTCCTTGACATAGGGATGTCAACGGGGCGGGGCGGGGTGGGGACGGGAGAGCAATTCCCATCCCCGTGACCGCGGGATTCTCTGTCCCCTGTTTTTATTATTTTTTTTGTAAAAAAATGATTTTTTAAAAAATATTTTTTAATATTTAAAAAATATATGAATTATATAAAAAAGACAAATAAAGCACGCATTATACAAAATAAATAAAATAAATTAAAGATTTTTTGATTTATATATTTAATGTGGATATATTTATAATATATTATATATATTTAATATAATATATTATATATTTAATATCGGTTTCCACGGGAACGGGGCGGGAATATGATCCCCGTCCCCGCCAACGGGGAGAAAAAAATCCCCGTTCCCATCACCACGGGGGGAATTTTCGGGGATTCCCCACCCCATTCGGGGCGGTTCTCCGCAGGTAATGGGGAATTCCCGCCCCACTGCCATCTCTACCTTGACATTTGTTTTGAATTTACAAAATTGCATCCTCAAGAGGGGATATTTGTTAGGCAAATACAAACCTCAAGGAAATATTTGTAATTTTGAAAGATAACTGAATCTTTTTGTAATTAGGATAAAGCTCAGGGGTAGTTTTTGTTATTATCCCTTTTTTTGTTTTTGGAAAGAAACCAAATAGTCCTTAGAAATTGATTGGTTTATCAAAGACAAATTTTGGCCTTTGGGCCGAGTATGTGGCAGCTTTCTCAATATTACAGTGCCGCTGATTTAGTGGATTAGTAGCATTGTTGGGCTCTATTTGGGCCAGCATATGGTAGTGGATCGAATAATATCAACTTCAAAAAACCAAATAGAGTCACACGGACTCAACGAAGACTAGGCCGGCCATTGATATTCCGAAATTCAAAAGGACTCTCAAAATCAGAGTTTGGCCGAGCCGTGATCCGAAATTTCCAATAACTGGGAGAGAACAATGGCGGAAGATTTGGTTTTGGATACAGCAATCAGAGACTGGGTGTTGATACCTTTGTCAGTGGTGATGGTACTAATCGGAGTGCTCCGTTACTTCGTCTCCAAGCTCATGCGCTCTGATCAAGTTCCCGATTCCAAGATCGTCAAAGAAGGGTAATATTTTACGTGTATTTTTATATTTTTGGTTGGGGGATAGGTGTGTGAATGCATGATTCATCTGGATTTTGGTTTTTGTTTACAGGCAAATTATTATTAGGGCAAGGAATCTTAGGGCCGCCGCGAATTTCATCCCCGCTAAGTCGTTTCGTGCTCGTAGGTACTATTACAGCAATGAGGTCAGCGTTTATGTTTTTGAACTTTTTTATCCCTTTGATTATTTTGGTTCGGTTGTGAACTTGTGATTGCATAGTCAAATTTATGATTTGGTGAATATGGGAGTAAAACTAATTAATGAGGTAAAAGCATAGGGGTAGAGTTGTATTGCCTGCAATAATCAGAAATGCTGTTTTATATCTTGATAATGTAAATTTTAAGAATATCAGCTATTTAGAAGAAAAATGAATTTGAGTGAGACAGAAACATTGATTATAATCATCAACTGAAGGTAGAAAGATGAAAACTGTTTGTTAAAAACAGTGACATAGTTGGCTTGAAGCTACTTGTTTGAAATGCATATGCATTATTTTTTGCCTTGGGTTTGACTGGGAACATTTCATTTAAAATTGCAGGAGAATGGGTTACTACATGTGCCTAAGGGTCAAGCTCAGAATGCACAGGCACAGATGTTCTCCGATCCAAACATGGCTATGGACATGATGAAGAAAAATCTTTCAATGATCATACCACAGGTATAGTTGCTGCAAACTCTGTCTATATTGTTGAAGGAAAGATCTGTCACTCTTATCATGTTTATTTTTTTTTGGGCAGACACTTACTTTTGCATGGGTTAACTTTTTCTTCTCTGGGTTTGTAGCAGGTATTTCTTTTTCCTTGTCTTCTTTCTTTTTGTCCTCCCTGTCTCCACATATCTGAATCCTTGAGTTATTTTACCGCAATTCACTTATCCATTGGTCACTTTTTTTAGTTTGGTTTACCATTTTAAAATGTGTAACTTGATGATTAATTTAAATATACTCTGTGGAGTTCCATGTTGTAGCAAAACTTACAGGACTAACTGCATATCTTGTTTCCAGCAAAAATTCCATTTCCTCTTACTCAGAGATTCAGGGCAATGTTGCAGAATGGTATAGACTTGAGTACTGTCGACGTCAGCTATGTTAGCAGTCGATCCTGGTATTCTTCCAACTTATTAGTAGTCAAATGGAACATTTACTTCTTGGAGGTAGGATTTTAGAGTACCATGAGTATGATCAACGTTTGTTTTGGCAGGTATTTCCTCAATTTATTTGGGCTAAGGGGTCTTTTTAGTCTTATACTGGGAGAAGAGAATGGTCAGTGTTTCTTGAATATCCATTCCATTCTAATATATTGGACCTATTCGTACATGTTATCACGTTCTTACATGTTGTAAACAAATTGCGTTACCGAATAAATGTCTGTTACTTTTTGTTGGGTTGAATACTTTGGATACTATGCGAAACTAATGCAAATATTTTACTATGATCAGCGACTGATGACACACAGCGTATGATGCAAATGAGTGGATTTGGAATGGACCCCACAAGGGTAAGGCTTTAAAGTTTTTACGCGTGTAAAGCATGTGAAGATAGCAATTCACTATGTTTGGTTTCTTTCAAAACTCACAACGTGTAGGTTTGTGTCCTAAGTGAATGACATTCCTTATTGTTGTGCAATAATGGGGGTGTTGTGAGTTTTGTGCCTGGTAATAAGCCAACTATTTCTTATGGAGAATATAATACATATGACATTTTAAAAAACTGCATACAGTAACCCAGAAAGTGTAGTAGGCTTATATACCAGGATTGTAGCAGTCTGAATTTTCTTACATTATAAACTGTAGCATTGACACTTCGCTAATGATTGTCAAGCGAGGCGATTCCCTAAAGTAAAATTGCAGATGCATTCATTCAAGCACATGAGATACAATTTTGTTTCTGTTAGATTTAACACATGTATGACTGTCTTGATGCATTACCTTTAATGGTTCAGAGTTTGGGTGCGGAGAAAGATAATCTAGACATTGTTCAACATGATTGGGCTTTACCCAGATTCGAGCATCGAGCAGCAGCAACATTGAAGAAACTTCTCAGCTGAGAAATATAGGGTATTAGTAGTCTGTGGTTGTGCATTTTTGCAGGTTCTCCACTGTAAATCTGTATCTTCGTTGGTGTCTATATTGATTGCCATAATCAAAGAAGTTGGCATGGATAACAAGTACCAGAACAGAGGTCTGCACGCTCCACCTGCTTCTTCTTGCCCTCTTTTTTCTTGGTTGTTGATTTTGACAACTAACTCAATTGTGTTTAAGAAAAATATTAGTAGCATTCATTATAATTTTTTCTAGTTTGTGTCTGGTATTAATTAGCCATGTTGATGCTAAACTTCAATTGTCAAATTTGAATGTTGATTCGAATGATTAAGCTTTTGATGATCAACAACTGAATTTACCATTACAAATATACTTTTAGCTTTTCTATCAAACACGAATTATTAAGTACTACCGAAGTGTTGGCAAACACTAAATTGAAGTGATTTTCAACTTTTAGCTAAAAAAGAAATCAACTTTTAGTGTTTGCATATGTCAGCTTTTGCTTCGTTTAATCAAAATCTGAAAGATGGGGCTGGGGTGCTTCTAATTAAGTGTTTTTTTAATTTTTATAAATATAAAGAAGTTTGCTGTTGACATTCAATCCCTCAAATTTGAAAAATATAACATTTACCGTCTAATAGTAAGAAGGGTGTTTTTGTCTTTTCAATCCCAGAATTCATTTGAATTTTTCGTTTTTTTTTTCTAAACACTTCAACTATGATTTTTTTAGCTTTTAGCTCATATTTGCAAACACTAGCATATTCTAATTCTCAATTATTTAGTTCTACTACAACAAATTACTCCTGAAAGTAGAAGCATTGCAAACACTCTCTAAATTGCTTTTAGAGGGTGTTTGGCTAAGCTTATTTAAAACATCTTATAAGCTCCTACATCTGATAAGATGTTTTAGGAGCTTATAAGATGTTAGATCTTATTTTAAAAATAAGCTGTCAGAGTGTTTGGATAAAATAAGATAGTTGAGCTTATAAGATGTTTTATATCTTATAAAATTATTAAGTATGTTTTTGTCTTTTGAATGTTTAAAATAAGGAGCTTATAAGCTCTTTTAAAAAAAGTTAGGGTGGAGGTACTTTTTTTTAGAAGCTTATAAGCTCTCTGACAGCCTTTTTTAGAGCTTATAAGCTCTTTTGGAAAAAAATTACTAAACACATTTTAAGAGCTTATAAGCTCTCAAACACCCTCTTAGTTTGCTGCTGATGCAAAATACTATTGGACTTGTAATAAGTTTCTATGTTAGATCAAGGAAGGTGATGAGAAACAACTTTTGTAACCCAAAATTTGGATTCTGTTTCCTAAACGAGTTACGACTCTGATATTGAACAGAAAAAGTTTTTTGATTGATGATTCTAAAAAAAATAGTTTGTTGATCGAACTGAACATTCCACAGTGATAAGAGCCTATGAAACTCAAATGACCCCTAGCCTTCCTTTACTATATCTAGGGCTGCAATCGAACCGAACTGAGTCGAGCTTTTGAGTGTTTGAGTTTTGCTAGTTTATTATCGAGCCGAACTCGAGCTTGAATTTATCGAACATATTGATGGTTCACGAACTTTTTCGAGCTTAATCGAATCTAAACGAGCTTAGTAAATATTAATTAAAAATTAAATTATTCTTCAATTTATTACAAAAAATAATATTATTTATATTTAAAATTCATAATATATTTATTAAAACTTATAATTTTATTCAAAAAATAAGTTTATTGAAATATTATTATATTGTCTTAAGTAAAAATATGAAAAATTAAAATTAAAATCAAATTATTAGTTTAATTTATACGAGCTTACTATCGAGCCTATTCACGAGCTTACTAACGAGCCTGTTCACGAGCTAACGAACCGAATATCTCTAAATTTGAGTTTGGTCCGTTTATTTTAACAAGCCTCATTAAACGAACTCGAAAGAGCTTTTATCGAATCTAACTCCGAATAGCTCACGAGCGGCTTGGTTCATTTGCAGCCCTATTTATATCCAAAAAAAAGAAATGATTAGTTAAATTTTCTTTAGCAAATTCCTTTGAATTGTAAATTGCTAGGCTTTACAAATCAGAGTACTGGATATTTCCAATTTTTCTAATAGGATTTTACAAAAGTGTTCCCAAGTAGCAAGTATGCACCTAGACTCAAACCTGAATTCCTCTAATTTCAGATTCCGAAAAACTGCCTCTATTGACAGACAGTCCTTTAAAGGTGGACCATGATATAAAGGCATGTCTCATGAAGCCGTGGCAACCTTGTACTAAAATGTTGTGCAATTAAATGCTTGAAGATTCATGCTGGGAAATCAATCTCTGCTCTCAGCACTCAATGCCTTTGTCTAATTAAGATTTCTAAGGAACTCTATATGTTTCCTTTCATGATTTCATCGGATCTGCCTGGAGACACGGGGTTGTTGGTATAGTAAGTGCGCATAAGTTTTGAGCAATACCATTGAATGGAACCTATTAATCACTTAAATCATGGACGTGAATAACTCAAATTTGATTATATATGAGTAGAGGTGTCAATTTTGGCCCGGTATTTTTACCGGATTGGACTGTGATTTATTAGGCCTGAAAAAAACTGAGTCAGGCCAACCTGACTGGCCCGGTATTTATAGTGTTTTTTCATGGATTGGGCCGGGATAGGCTCCAAAAATAGCGACCCGGCAACTGGTTGCCCCGGTCTAGTCCGATTTTTGCTCTAGGCCCGACGGACCGGCCCGGGAGCTCTATATATGAGTGCTATGATTTAACTATCGAGTATCGAGGACATTCTCAACGAATTGTAACATGATATAATGGTAGTTTTATTGTCTGAACATATGTTTGGTATTGCTTTTATTTAATTAGTGTTTCTTGTTTAAAAATGTCAATGATCTATGTATATTCTGCTAAAAAAATAAGAATTACTATCTCTTCTTTTTGGTCCTTGATGCCAACCATATGGGTGGTATGTCTCAAACTAGCAACATTTTGTACAATTGAGTAATTTCTCTCTAAATATCTTTTTGACAAAAAGTTCTCTCTAAATATCGGTCCTTCAAACCTAACAACATTTTCCGAGAAAAATGAAAAGGACAATTTTTTTAAAACTTATCCTGCCAGAAAGCTATTGTTTTTACAATTATTGGTTTTTATGAATTCCTGACTCCTAAGGGCTGGAACTTCACCTAACAATAGATATGATATATTATACTCCATCCGCCCCAATAAGATAGGCAAGTGGAGTTTTCGCACAGGTTAAGAAAATATCATAAATATAATTGGGATCATATCTTTTTTTTTCCATATTCTTTCTACTTTGCCTTTGCATTAAATGAAAGTATAACATTGTTAGTCTCAAAAGGTAGTTTAGTTTGTTGTTGTGTAATTAAAACTCTTAATAAGGAAATAAGCCTATAATTTGGGACGAACATAAAAGAAAAGATGGCCTATCTTATTGGAACGAAGGAGTAGTTTGCTTTTTCCATTTTCTCTAAAGAAAAAACCTTTATCCATCCAAACTATGACGAGTTTTGCATTTTAGTAGCTATTTTATTGACGCTTTGCCATATGGACTATGTGAGATTTACACATTGACAAATGACATACATATTTTGCTGGCAAGGAATATTCTGAGATTATGTCACCTGCGTCGTACATACTAAAGTTATTATAATTTGTCATCTAAATTTGTATTATTTTACAATTTGTTATCTAAGCTTCACATAATTTTACCATTGTCATCTCAGAATTTTTTTTAAAAAATGCACATGATCCTTTGCTTATAGTGATGATACACCCATGTGCTCATTCAATATAAAATAAATCCTCCTCAAAATAATATGATACACCCATGTACCATAATAATATATTTTACATGCTCTAAGCAAGATAGCCGAGTTGGTAAGTGACAAAGCATTTGGGGTGACTCCGACGCGTTGCGGGTTCGAATCCTTGTGATGACGATTCTTTGCAAAAATATTCGAGGGATGTTGATAGGTTTGTGGCCCGTTGGTCCTCTCTCTTTAGGATTGTCACTTATTCATATCCCTCAATTTACATAGGAGATTATATTAAAAATAGGCAAAAACTTGCGTGAGACGGTCTCACGGGATTTAGATCCGTGAGACTGAGTTCTCTTACACACAAAGTTTTAAAGGTTTTTTTTCAGATTTTATTTTTCTTAGGGTTTATATTTGTTTTTTTAGGGTTATTTTGTTTCTTGGGTTTATTTTTAATTGATTTGGGTTTTTTATGTTTTTTAGTTTTTTTTAGGGTTTATTTTTTATTTTTTGGGTTTATTTTTGTTTTTCGTGTTTATTCTTCATGGTTCATGTTTTTAGAGTTTATTTTTGTTTTTCATGGTTCATTATTATTTTTAAATTTATTTTCATGGTTCATGTTCTCAAGACGGAGCCCTTAGGAGGTCCGTCTCACAGATTTAAATTCGTGAGACTGTCTCACAAGAGACTTGCTCTTAAAAATATTTAATCATACATCAGTCATGCATCCTTAGGTTTCAGAAGTGGTAGATAGGAACCATGTGCAAATCTGTTTCGACTAATCCGTAAATTTCCAACCTATTTATTCCACTTGTTGGGGCACATCAAAGCTTGAATCATACACCTTATACTGAAATTAAAACCATCTAAAAAACCAGTGGGAGTGGGGGACAAGGACAACCCTCGGATCACCTACACGATCATAGGATCACCGATGATGTGTTAACCAAATGCTAAACGCCACATCCTTCTTTGTCTGAACTCTCCACGTGGCATCATCTTAATGGTTTTGCCAGTAACGCACAAACCACTATGGGTCCCACTGGTGGGGACGATCCCACCGTCCAAAACTTTCAAATCAGACCACTTTTCATCTTTACAGAGTATACAACAACTAGTGAGGCATGGTGTACTGCTCCTGTGTTACTGTATTTAGTAGGGATGCAGAACGGGCGGGTTTGGGCGGGTTTGGCCAAACCGACAGGACCCGCCCGCCCGCCTCAAGACCCGCCCCGCCCCGCCCGCCTCAAAACCCCGGCTCTAGAGTCTGAGCCAGACCCGCCAAGTATTTTTTTAAATTATAATAATTTATATTTTTCTATTTTTGACCAAATTTTCAAAAGTAATCTAATGCCAATAGGTTAAAAAATAAATAAATATAATTATTCAACTTATTATAACTATTTTTTTAGAATTGGCTACTATTAAGATTTTTTAAAAAAATACTATTAGTATACTACAATAATACTCAACTAATATTTAAAATAAATATTCAAAGTAGAATATTACAAGATATTATATTAGTAAATTAAACTTTAAAAATAAATAATATTATATTAGTACTCAACTAATATTTTTAAACATATAACACTCAAATTTAAAAATACATAATGCAAAAATATTTCAATATATATTTAAAAATATAGTAAAAATTAATATGCGGGGCGGGTTCTATTGGACCGGGACCCGCCCGGACCCGGGTGGGTTTGTAATCTTGGACCCGAGACCGCCCGGGACCCGTTTATCCGGTCTAGACCCGCCCGTCGGGGCGGGTTTGATGCGGGGGCGGGTTTTGACCCGCCCCATTGCCATCCCTAGTATTTAGCCCTTGGCCTCGGATCTTCAAAAAAGGATTCTCTTTATTTTTCTTTTTTATTTTATAATACTACTATGACTATATATATTATAAAAATTGTTTTTATAAATTAATTCCACACTAATATTTGAATTTTTAATCCATGAAATAAATATGTAAATTAATAAATTATATGATTCAGTGAAATTACATGTGAATTGTGACACGATTTTTACATTAAAGTGGATGTGAAAAAGCATATAGGAAAAAGTAATATAAATTAATAATTGATATTATATAGGTTGAAAGGTTGCCTTGTCCACCTATGAAGGTGCAATAATAAAATGTATTTATAGTTGGTTGAAAAGTGGCTATCTATGTTGACATAATAGGAGCTCGAAATTGATAAGTGCAATTACGTTTGCAAACATCTATTGAAATATTGTGTTCATTTCGTCCCATAAATATATGTCTCCTTTTGGTATTTTGGTGTTTAACTTTAGTAAAAAAATGGTAAAAAAGAAAAAGAAAAAAGTTTAAAGCATAAAGTATATAGCTACATTAACTGATTTGAGAAAATTGTTTTATTTTCTACTCTTGGAATCTAATTGTATCATTGTGTGGAATTAGACTCTCTTGTGACTATATACATGAACGGACCGAGATGGGACTGAAGTGGGCAATCGCCCACCGGTCAAAATTTTATGTTATATAGTACACATATATTATATTTATATACAAAAGTTACTTATCTTCCTAAATATTTTCAATTTCGCCATTCATATCTCAAATATTTTCAATTCCACTCTTTCACGCTAAAGTTTATGTGTCCATGGAAAAGCTATTTTCAATTTCTATTTGATTAAATTCAATTAATAAAACATTAAACTAATATATGCACTACTTCCCGTTTCAAAGTTTCAGCTTCTATTCATAAAGGCGTGCAACTTTAGATGATTGTGCTTTAGAATAATGAAATTGAGATAGAATAATATTACACTTTAGATGAGAATTCAAAAGGTATATGATTTGTGTCATTTAGAATAATAGGGTTGAGATAAAATAATACCATATATCATTTATTTTAATTATAAGAATAACCAAAAAATAATAAGAAATATAAAATTTAACCTTATTTTAGGGTGTGATAACCATAAATTAAAGATTAGAAACAATTACTTATTTTTTCTAATTAATTTGGAATCCACCAAATAGAATATTTAGTAGAATTTCCCTAATTATAAACTAATGAAAAAGTACTCTTGAGATTGATGAGGGTTACAGTGCTGATGACTGTGATCCAGCGTGGCGCCTTCTGACGGCACGCATGTGGGCCCTCATCACGAGCGTACGATTTGTAAAGCATCTCAGATTGGGTCCCACAACGGGTCTCACTACAAATGGCCGGGTTTCCAAGTATTGGGTAATTATTTTCCCCTTCAATAGTGAAAATCGAAAGCGACGCCACGTCAGCCTCTTAATTGAGGGGGGGACTTATAATTTGACAGGTAATGGTCATAGCTGGCGGTGTGGGTCCCGCTTAAAAGGCACCGCCCTATTTTACTCCCAATTGACCCTAGGCTAGTAGTAGTCCATGTGCTCATCAAGTGCCTTGGTTTTTAAAAGTTCTGAAATATACTCATTCTTTTACCACGTTTAGTAAATTTTTACAGCCTTTGATTACCCATTTTACCATCACTTTGTTTGCTCAGAGAGAAACAGATGGACTTGATAACAAATAAGTGAATCCTGCCCTTCGGGCATAACTCAATGGTCTGATCAATCCATTGTAAGTATCTAGTGGTAGAGATAGAGTGAGCGTTCAAATCCACTGGACGTCTAGGCAACATTTAGTTGGAATTGAGCCTCTCGTTTGCACTCATGATCTTCCTTGGAAACCTGCAGTTCACTCTCTTGGGGAACATAAGGACCAATAGCAGAGAGACATGGGGCATACTGGGTCCTGCCCAGACCTATCTCCGGTCTAGGCAATGTTGAGAAATAAAAATAATAATTAATTAACACATATATATGTTTTTTTGAGTTTTTCCATTCGGTTCGCTTCACTTTCATGTTCCCGCTCCAGCATTGTTGAGAAGTGCTATGGCAAATTTCACGATTTACCTCTTATAGCATGGCTCTAGGGCAGGGTTGGTTGGGGTGCCACTGATGGGGTGTAATCCAAGAAAAAAGAAATAAGTGAATCCTTGGGGTTCAGGATCATACTACTTTTAATAATTGTATAGATATTTGTTGGATTATTTACTGGTAGTGAAATCAAAATCAACATCAGATTTATTTAAATTAAATTATAAAAAAACTATTTTCAGATTTTACTTAATTTTAAAAAAAATCAATTATTTTAAATTTTAAAATAAAAAATAATTTCAATAAATTATTTAATGTTTTATAACTGAGATAAGTCCCAATAATTTTTGATATTTATTTATTAAGTTATGAGTTTTTCTTTTTTTTTTTTTTTTTTTGAGAAGAGGTTGTGAGTATTGAGGTCTTACATCACGGAAAATGCACAGCACAAACATTCAAGTGAGATGAAAAGTTGAAACGGCACGGTTATTGATGGTGCATTTCCATGTGGATATCATAGGAATTAGATTGTAATGATTTTATGTATGCTACTCTGAAGACCGTTATTCAATTACCGAAAAGACGTATTACAATCGTAATCTCCACGGCTTTGCAACATGAAACATTAACGAAATTATAGTATTTGATTTAATTTTACAATTATGTGTATTTCTAGTAAATTAAGTTTGTGCACACCTTAATTTATTGTACAACTTTCTAGTGGATCAAAAGCATGCCCATCCACGTAAAGATTAGATGATTTATAAGAAAGTCTTTTGCCAGAATCCTATTAACTTTATATGTCACAAGTTCTCATCCATCGTTATTAGGACAACCAATGGGGTTATCTCTGTAATTTATTGTGTCATTTAATATTTTCTGTCTTTTATTTAATTTTTTCAGAACCAGTTTTCAGTACTTGTGCTAAATGCTAAATTCTAAATAAACCAGTTTTCAGTGCTTGCAATTCATCTTCAGTTCTAATACGACTCATCATCAATATTCAATATAAACTACATTGTAATAGTGTTGTAAAAATTAGTCTAAGCGTTCGTAAGCAAAGACGATTTTGTCCAAATTGGTATAAAATATGGATTGGCCAAAAATTGGGCCTACACGGTCAAGAATCGGCCAAAAGTTAAAAAAGTTAATGAAAAATTATTGTTCCTAGGGGGCTGTCTAGTGCCTTAGGCGCTAGGCACTGTTGTTGCCCGACTAGCGCCTTGCATTAGTCGTTTAAGAAAATACTAAGGTTGCATTTGGTGGAATGATTGGATTTGAGGGCATAATTTAAGGAAATTATTTCAAATAAAATCTATCACAATGACCCAAAAAATAACTCAAATTAGGAACTCAAGAATTTTGAAACTCATTATATTATGAAATTATTTATTATTATGGATTTGAAATCTTTAACCTCAAATTCCATAAACCCAAATGAGATCACTTTAAAAAAATATCATTAATTAGTTTCTTCAAAAAAAAAAATCACTAGTTTGTTATATATAGAAGGTAAAAAGTTAAAATTACAGAGAGAAAAATTTCAAGTTTGATGAAATTTATTGAACGTGAAATCATGATGATGACATTAACCTACATGAACTAATGCACAAAACACATAACAAGCCATTCAAGAAAGGCAAAAACGTGAAATGGCCACCACCATGTGCCCTTGCCCATACAAAAGCTCCTAATGTGTAAAAATTAATTAAAAGTTTATAAGAAAGCCATATCAAGATTTAATTTTTTTTTTCCATTTTATTGTAAAGTAATGTGTCCTATGCATTATCACTCATCTTGAGATGTCAATTTGCCAAGATTCTTTTAGTCCTCCCATCCCTTCTTTTCCCATTATTTAATTTTTGCACAGCTAATTTACATCCACTATAAATAGCCCTCTAATTTGATCATTTCTATCATCACATTCACAAAGCAATATCATTTTATAACCTTCTCTTTCAAAAAAATTTCCCATCCCTTTTCATAGTTCTTCATAACACAATGGCCACAGCTCAGGTACTAATTCTTGATCAAACTCTGTTTTACTACACTATTCAATTTGATCAAATCAAAAAAGTTTCGATTCGAGATGATTTTTTTCTTGTTTTTGAATTAGCCAAGTTGAAGCTAAACTTCAATTTGTCCAATTTGAATGTTGAATAATTAAGCTTTTGATGATCAACAATTGAAATTGTTATCCTTTAAATGTTGATCTACAAATGCTCCTAAATATATTTGTGGATCTTTTATATATTGTGATCTTATATTTGAAAGTTAAAAAGTAGCGGGGCTGACACTTTTTGAAAGTCTCATATCTGATATATGCACTTTAAGTACCTCACAGTCGTATTCTTTGTGAATTCGTCCTGCTAAACATAAAATTAGAAAAAGATCAACATATTGATTTAAATCTACCTAGATTATAACCAAAAAAAAAAATATGCAATGAAAGAAAAATTTATATTTTGCAATCAACTTTATTTTTTAATTAAAGGAAAAAAAATTCTTGTAATTGGTAGGTTGAATCAGTTCCAGCACCAGTGCCAGAGACTGTTCCGGCGGCTGAGGAAGTGATCGCCGCCCCGGAAAAAGTGGCGCCGGCTGAGGAGGCGCCAGAAGCCACCGAGGCGGCAGCCGAGGTCGAAGTTCAAACTGAAGAAGCTGAGCCGGTAGAGAAACCAGCTGCTCCTGAAGCTGAGCCGGCAGCCGCAGAAGCTGAGCCTGAGAAAGCCGCCGTGGCTGAAGAGCCAGCTGCAGCCGAAGATAAGCCAGCCGTAGAAGCCGCAGCTGAAGAGGTTGCGCCGGAAAAAACAGAGGAAGCAGCTCCAGAGGAGAAGGCAGAGGAGCCGGCTGCTGCAGCTGTTGAGGAGACTCAAGAAGCCGCCACCGAGGAGCCAGCCGCCGAGCCAGAAGCCGCGGCTCCTGTGGAGGAAGAAGCCGCCGCCGCCACGGCTGAGGAGCCAGCCGCCGAAGTCCCTGTTGAGAAAACTGAAGAGTGAGAAAGTTATAAATATGACGTGGAAATGCCAGAGATGGTTTGAGTTTCATCATTTATTTTATTTCCTTATTTTTATGGGTTTTATTTACTAGTTTATTATTACTGCTATTTCTATATTTGGGATTCTAAGAAAAAAGAAAAGAGCAGAATATGTGTATGGAATTCTTGGTCCCAGAGTATTAGTTTATATTAGTACTATGTTGAGTCATGTCTGCTATGGTATGGTGTAATCTGGTTTTTAAGGAATAAACATTAGTTTATATTAGTACTATGTTGTTGATTTTCTGTGTTCTGTGATATAGTAGATTTTTTTTTTGTCCTTGAAATGAATGATGCATTTATGTGTGCCCTCCACCATATAATGAGTTACCGGAAAGTTGGTCATGCGTAAAGATATACGGGGGAAGAGCACAACAAATGCTCTTTTTAAAATTGTGTTTCATTTCGTATTTTAAATATCATCGACATCATTAATGTATAATACTTGAAATTTGAGGTAAAATGCAATTTAGATAAGATGATCCGCGATGAGAGAAGGATCACTTTTTGCATTTAAAAATTGAATTAATTACAAAAAGTATTCGTGAGGTTTGGGTAATTACTCAACAGTCTCAACTAAGTTTTAAAGTTACAAAAAGTACCCTAAAGTTTGAAGCAAAGGAATGTGGTAAAAAAAAAAACTAATACAATTTGCGTAAAGTTGATAATTACTTATTACCCCAAACCATATGGGTAATTTTTGCAAATAACCCTCTAAAATATTTTGTTTAAACTAATTCACAATAAGTCTATTCATATTTTTTTAAGCAAATAAAACTCAGAAAGGTAATTCGTACACCAAAGAATGTAGATGGAGCCTCACAATAATCATACTTTTTTTTTATAACTCAACTTCCAGGCGTAAACCCAACTATGTTGAACAATCCTACAAGTTTTTAAGCCAGACTATGCCTTAGGAATCCTACAAGTGTTTTTTTTTTTGATCGGTATCCGACAAGTTTTATTGCCTTAAGAGGAGGCGGTTCTTTGTGAACTATCCATAAAACATTTTTTGTTTCGAAAAAAAACTTTTCTAGCAGACTATATAAGAAACAATTTTTTTTTTTAACAATCACTATGTACAAAACCTTATCAATTTGTTGGTTCTATTGTTAGTTTTTTTTTTTTTTTTTCTTTGTCTGGGGAAATAAGAGTAATGGAAGATTTAGCGTACACAATTATTTAAACCATTGCGACCCATGAAACGTATTAATTCAATTGTTCCAAGCACACCCTTAGACTTGAACGTCGACACTAACTTTAGCAAGAAAATTAAGCAGATATTCTTGAATTCTGACTTTATTTTTTTTCATCAAAAACAAAAAATAAAAGTCCCTCCATATTTTAAATTACGTATACCCCTTGTTTCTTGAAATAGAAACAAGAAGCAACAATATATTAGTTATTTACAAACTCAGAAGAATTTATTTAATGAATAATTTAAACCTCAATGATAACATCCATAATTTACTCCAAAAATAAGAAACTCATTCGTAGAGCTATCTATCTTCAAATCGTCGGTTGCAAAGAAAGTACATTTGTAAATATACACCAAGATAAAAGTATATAAGCGGCTAAAATACTAATCATTCATCAAAAGTTTCAAGACAGTATCACCAACAGTCACAAGATGATATATCATATACCATCCATCTTGTACATATTACCTAATACTAGAGAAATATCTACTGTACACTAGTTACCATAAAAAGTCTCACTAGCAGAAATCACGTCGGAAATAGATAATCCACCAGTGGACCTCAGAGAAGTGCACAGAAACAAAAGGGGCCCAAAAGACGAGCGCCCCACTGGATCGTGCAGAAAGATTATGGGCTGTCATCGGCAACATTACTTGCCAAACAAATTTGCAACATCGTCATGGATTCCTGTTCCATAAATCTCCCCATATGTAGTTTGCTGTTGCTCGTTGATATATTATCATTTACCAAAATCTCCCAATTGTTGCTGCCTTGGGAAGTATCAACATTAAAATTTGACAGAAGAACCGAGTGAGCTTTTTCCATCATTCATCACCTGAGTCGATACCATCCTGCAGAGAATTCTGTAATTGGCGTAGAAATGAAATGCGATTTTACTTTTGAATACCTCGGCACCACGGTACTATAATGAACAATGAAACGCCAAATCAATAATATGAGATCAATTGATCGTAAATTTAATAGCTAAAAATCTAGAGAGAAAAAGGAATTTGCAATAGCCAAGAAAGTTAACTTTGCTTTCAGAATTAAACTGCAGGCACTATAATTTGCGCTGTTATTTCAATGAGAATATGAGATGAATACCACAAAAAGGAAAAAAAAGTCCAAATGATTGTACTAGAAAAAAACAAGAATGTTGCAATCTGCATTTTCACGCAGACTTAAAAAAACTATATCAAATTTTATTCCTTGTTCATGAGTTATACATCCCCATGTTGTCTCACACAAATAGTTTCTTTAAGTTCACATTTCACTGTTAGGAATATTAAATGATAATTACCAGCTAAGGATAGTATTATCGTAACAAAATAAGTTGGCCACCGATAGCAATTAATCTGACAGTGTATTCCATCCTTTTCACTAATTTAGAGATTAGCCTATCCATTTACTAATCAAGGTACCTGACATTTTCTGTTGGATCAGTAAGCACATAACATAGTAATCTCAATTAGCACCATTCAGAAACACTAAATTCAGCACCAAGCAGAGCAAAAACCCTCAAAATCACACGAGAAGGCGAATAAGCTGGATTCAAAAGGAATTTGACATAAAAATTGAGTAGCTGGACATAACAATCTATCAACCACTGCCACATTTATCTCGCCAAAAATTGTTTTGTATTTTGAGGCTAATGTTAAGAGTCATTGATTACGAAATGACCTTTTAATTAACCAAAAGAATAAAAAGAAAAAAACTTTCAGATTTCTTTGAGAAAATAAAGTCGAACAATTCTGGGAAGCACAAGATTTTATTTTATCTTATACCCAAGCGTTGGGCAACAAGTTTTATAACTAATACACTGAACAAATAATTTTCGGTTTAAGCCACAATAAACTAATACTTCTCTATATATGATAATACAATCGATCAAGTTTGAGAAACAAAAAATTTCTTATTCAAACGAAAAGCCACATAGTTTTAACAAATATGTCCGCAAACAAATAATTATCCATTTTCAGCCATACATCAACACTTATGGCAACAATAATACACAGACATTAGGCAACACAATGCCAGTGAAATCAACGTCATAATAAATCAAGTTCATGTAATACAAATCCAAGGATATATATACTCTGGAAACACTCAGATTGATGGTCAATAGCATTAATGATAATCACACTGAAATGCATTATAGCTTGATCAAATGAAAAGATGACATCAATTTTGTAGGGGACATACTGGTAGGGACTGTAGAAAATTAACTTTAGACTTTTCTTTTCCTCTGTATAAGAAGAGAAAATATTTTGCTCCATGTATAAAATCTATCCTATTCAAAAACTAATGCCAGGACTGCAACAGGTCCCATGCAAAGAGTAAAGAGGTATTAGCATCAAGTTGACATGACTAAATTGCTACCGATGACCCGGGAAGTTTCTCATTCACAAGATACCCATTACCATAATTTACTGGAAGTTTCGAAGCAATAACGCTGCATCAAGTTAAATATCATTAGGACAGAGATACCTTTATTGCCTCATCCAACTGCTTTTCATTTTTCCTTTTTTCTTCTGCTCCCTTTGTTAGAGAACCAACTTGAATCCCTCGGACAAGAAATCATCCCTGAGAAGAGACTCGTGAGTGATTCCAAGATCAGGCTAGCAAAAACCAATTTACTATGACACGTGCATAAAAGTTTCTTCGATCGATTAATCACATCAAACAAAATTCTCCGACCAAGGACCCGGAATAGTAATGGCAGAAACAAATAAAACCAGTGTAGCACTTGATACCAGATGCTTGACACTATATTGGTAAGAAAAATTCGCCATATGAAGTTCATATTTTTTTTTTTTAATAATGAAAACCATATACAAAGAGCCCCTGATCTACAAGCTGCAAGTAACTCGAACCAAATAAATAATATTCATAGTTGACTGACTAAATATTGTACAAGTCAACACCAGACAAAACACATAAAGACTCATAATCAGACAGCTAATACACATAATACTAGAATTTCACCTTTTCTTCCTGATCTTTTCCTTATTTTCCTTCTTTTCCTTCTTTTTATCCATCTCTTTCCCCTGCTTCTTGACTACATCACGGCCATCAAGCTCCACAAGGCTCTCAACACAAGCTTCAACATAAAACACAAAAGGGATACCATCGACATCGACATTATCAACGGTTTTCTTTCTTAAATCATACCAAACAAGTCTCTTATCATCACAATTTAACAGAACCTTATCGCCATCCCTCGAATAAACCAACGGCTTCACAAAATCGTTCCGCTCAATCGCTGGAGGACTAATTGTCAGCAACTTAACCCAAGATTCTTTCACTCCATAGTCCTTCATCACCCAAATAACAACCCTATTCCTGTTAGTACAAACCACAGAAAGACACCCATCAATCACATCCAAATTAACATCAACACCCCTTATCCGAACCCCAGGAGGCATATGCAACTGATAATGCTTCTCTGTCTGAACACTGAAAGCAAAAATTCTAGCCGCATCCATATTATCAGGATCCTCAACCAGTGTATGCAAAGCCCCATTAACGTGCACGCGCCAATTTCCCCTCAAGAACGGCAGCGGATAAGGAAAATCCTCAATTCTTCTCCATGAATTCAACTTAAGGCCGTAAATCTTAGTCTCAGACGCCATCCAAACATGGCTTATCTCGTGCCTAAATTCCACAACCCTAATCACCTTGTAATCATCGTTTCCCGAATCGTACCCAAATCCATACGCGGTCTTGGAGTAAGAGTCCAACGGAGCTGGATACTCAACACAACAATTGGGCAAAACCTTGTATCCTCTCGTAAAAGGGTTATACAAAACAGGGGGGTCGCTCATCACAAGAACTATACCGTTACACGAATTCGAGATCCCGTCAACACTCTTGTAGTAAAACGGGGGTTTGATGGCGTGAGCCTTGTCGAGCGAATCCAAATCGACACTGTAAAGGCCGAGGCCTCCGAGAATAAGATGGCGATTGGAATTAGTAATTAAAGACTGGCGCAAGTGCAACTTGATGAAATTCTCGCTATCTATTAAAAAACACCACGATTTCGCCACGGCCCGAAACCGCTTCAGAGATTTCACCGGCAGCCGGCGGAGGATGTCTTCGACCAATTCAAATGGGATATTCGGCATTCTTTACCTGTTTTTGCCGAACTATTTTCTTGTTTTCAAACTTCAGATCGGTTTTGTTTGGTGGATGAAATTTTTTATTGATGGAAACTTTGAGATGTGGTGACTCATACCTCACAAGTTACGCGTGGGGAAGGTGGGCTGGCTGAGGTACCACAGGCTGAGACAGAAAAAAAAAAAAAAATGTTTTCCATTTTTGAAGACTTTGAAATTAAGGTTTTTTTTTTTTTTCAATATAAAATGATGTTGTAGTTGATCTTTATTGTTTTTTTAATTAGTATAACTTCTTCATTTTTTTTTTTTTTTTTGATGACGGGGAGCCGCAGTCGCTTACTCTTCGAAATGCAAGACCTGGATAAACCCTGACTCGACGTACTAGCGTCCGCAAACTACGCCAACTGGTAAAACACACAGCAGCAGTTTCTGCGCGATGCGCCAACAAAGAAAGTGTTGGTAGAGGGGAATCGAACTCGCGACCTTTCATCCCCGCGCCACCTACTCCACCAACTTGGCTACCCTTCATTTGCTTGTTGCATATCTGAAACTTTTTTTCGAAATTTATTTACTTTAAGAGGAAGAAGATGAACTAACTGTTCATGAAGGAAAAAAAACTATACTTGTAACTGAATTGAAATAAAGAAAGATGATCACCTCAGAAGAGTTTTCAGTTTTCTTGGAAATTTTGGTGTAGGGTTGGTGCAAGTTTGTTGTTTGAGAGACTTTTTAAGATGAGAGTAGCCTAGGGGGTCCGGCATTTAATAAGTTTCCAAAGTCATTTTTTTTTCTTTTTATTTTTTTATTGATTTATACGTAGAACTGCAAATGAATCAAGTCGTTCATGACCACAATTTAATAAAAATATGTTTTAGTTCGTTTAATAACACTCGTTAAACTAAATTACTCAATTTAAACTTAGAGATATTCGGTTCGTGAGCAAATTCATTAGTAAGTTCGTATAAATTAAACTGATAGTTTGATTTTAATTTTAACTTTTATACATTTACTTATGACAAAAATAAAACTATTTACATAAATTTATTTGTTTGAATAAAATAATAGGTTTTAATAGATATATTATGCGTTTTAGAGTTATATAATAATTTTACTTTGTAATAAAATTGAAGAAAATTTATAAATCATATTTACTAAGTTCGTTTATACTCGATTAAGCTCGAAAAAGTTCGTGAGCTATCATATATTTGATAAATTCAAGCTCGAGTTTGATTCGATAATAAACGAGTCAAACTCCAAACTCTCAAAAGTTCGACTCTGCTTGGTTTATTTAGAACCCTATTTACACGTTTTCCTGTTTTTTTATGCTAAAAAAGAAATACTAGTTTAGGCAAGAACGCGGTTTTCTTGTTTAAGATGGATTACATTATTTTCAGGAAGAAAAAAAAGGAACTAAATAACGTGTAAAATAAAATTTCCACTTGATTTCAAAAGATTCTCTTGATTGTTTATAAAATGGAATATTTATTCTTTATCGACACATAAAGTATACTGGTCGGTTTAGGGATGCCCGCCGTCCAATAAAACCAAGTTTCGATGAGCGATTAATCTGAGACCTGCAAAACCACCATTAGAAGGGGATTTTTTGGGGTACTCACTCCGATGCTTGAGTCAGGATCGCTCTAGAGAGAGAATATACGTAAAGTAGAACAATATATAGAGTGCGTGTATTGAAATTAACTGGAGGCGTACTTTTTTTGTGCCCTATTTATAGGTTTGGCAATTAGAGTTGTGTATGTATCAAACCACGCTAAAACCCTAATTAATACACGGACCTAGGTTAATTATTTGTGTTGGGCCGCCGCACACCTCTCAGGCCCAACAACTCGGGAGGCCCTTAAGTTTGTCCCGTGATTGGGCCCAACCCATTCACTTCGGCTTATTAGGCCCAGAGCTCGGTTTTTGCTAACCCATCAACTCCGATCAATGGAGCCTTACTCGGAATCTAAGCCTTTATCTCCGAGGTCGGCCCAATCCTCTAGTCAACCTAATTGGTCCCTCTCTAGAGCTCCTGGACGAACCTTTCAAGTTGTGCCTTGCCAGCTTGGTCCTTCGTTGAGCAAGTCTTTTGCCAAGCTCACATAAATATGTCGGTCCAAATAGGCACCTATCATATACCACACACTTGGTGTAATTGGAATAATAACCTTACTTGGTATAACATGGAAAGGGAAATTGGATTTTGAATCGTATAGAAAAATGCCTGGACAATGTAAAATCGGAAAAAAGTGTAGGAACTAATCGGAGAAAAGTGTAGGAACTAATTGATTTCCGCGGGAATCAATAATCCTTTCGACAACAAAGTGACATTGAATGTTTCTAAAAACCTTTTAAATTTTTCCTAGCTTCTTCAATTTTTGTCTTTAATTTTTTTTCTCGAAAAGAGAATATGTTTTTAAGTACATATATCTCAATGAAAGGGGTGATGAGAATCAAATTCCCGTCTCAGACACATGACTGGACTTGAGAATCTTAACTACTCGACTATATTAAAAAAATATCTTGAAATAAAGTATTTAAGAAAGCCACAAACATAGGAAAGCTTTCAAATGGGTTTCGTTGGGCTTAATTTTTGAGCCCAATCAAA
This sequence comes from Rehmannia glutinosa, assembly GCA_016081115.2. Taxonomy (NCBI): domain Eukaryota; kingdom Viridiplantae; phylum Streptophyta; class Magnoliopsida; order Lamiales; family Orobanchaceae; genus Rehmannia; species Rehmannia glutinosa. The sequence continues at coordinate 8,993,242 of CM071929.1, read as the reverse complement.
GCCAAATTCGAACTCTACAAAGTTGTCAAACTCATCAATTATCAATTTATCATAGTGTTGGCTCCATCATTTATTTTGGTGGAAAAATTACAAGGCTGTATTTTTTCAAAGGCTTATATCAAACTCAAAGAAAATTTGTACTGTCAAACTCTAGTCAGTAGACCAGTTCTAATAATGCTATTTCATAACCAGGTGGCTTAGCCCACCTGGCCACCACAAACAATTGTGGGATGGAGATCAGGGGTTCAAATCCCTGCTCCATCAAATTGTTTGTGGGGTGGAGGTCAGGGGTTCATATCCCTTCTCCATCAAATTGCTCCCCGGGACATATGCGAGCTGGTGAAGATTTGGTGGGAACTCATACTGAATAGCATCCGTGTGGGTTCGATTCAGGGAGAGATCGTTATTAGTAGATTGGGGGGTCGAACATAATTATTCTCTTTACCTCGGGAAAATCTGGTTATACGTCGCACAGACCCCGTCATAACACCGCCGTCACGTGCACATCCGCGGTTTACCTTGGCGGCAAAGAATGAGGAAATGGAGTTGTTGTCCTCAGCATAGTCGCTGTAGTAAGCCTGGAAGCTGAGTTATAAAAAAAAAAATGCTATTTCATTGGATTATGGTTAGTCTAATAATGCTTAATTACTGCTTAAAAAGTGAAGAAAAGTAATAAAAGATATGGTAGTATGCAGAATATTAAAAGCAAACACTTTAAATATTGAGGATGACTTATATAAGACAGTCTCATGTACTTAAATTCATAAGACGGATCCTTCAAAACACAAAAATATGGTTTTTTGATGGGTTTGGATTTGAGTTGAGATTCTAATTACTAATAGAATCCGTCTCATGAATATAATTCATCTAATTCATCAATACTCGTGAAGTTTTAGTTTTAGAATGACGACTTAAATATACATTTTTTTAATAAGTTAAAATTATTAGTTGGAGAAAGATAAATTTCAAAGAAATTGAAAGATACAGGGTTTGAACCCTGGTTAACGTCAGTGATACCACGACTTAAAAATACATTTAACATGCATTGGTTCAATGCCACATCAAGATCAAGTTACAATAAATAACTTTAACTATAATATAGGAAAACGGTAATTAATGTCTCAGAGGCGCCAACTGCCAAGTGTCTAAAGATACGAACGAGATCAAACTAAAATTCAATTTTTCTTCACATAATTCCCTTTTACCACCCCTTAAACTTATCCCACCAAAAAAACCCAATTTTAAATTTTTTTTTGGTTTGAAAAACATAGAATACAACACCCTCCAACTGTGGAAAAAAACAATAAACACGACACAAGTGCAACTCCAATCCACTAATTGCATGCATATGCACCTCTATATAAGATGCAACATTTGCACCATAACCAAAACATAAACATTCAAAATAATAATAATAATAACATAAATATTTTGATCTCACAAAAATAAATAAAATGGGTCTAAAACTTCAATGTCATCTCCTAATATTACTAACCGTCGTGTTGTGCAATTATTATCTTCAAGTTTCCGGTGCAAACGAATGGGAACCCGTCGTAGCAAAAAGCGGTCATTACGCGTATGGATACGGGTTATTCGCCAGACAAGAATATAATGATTGAAGCGCTAACTGTTATTTGAGAACGTTGTCCAAGGAGGCACCCAGTTGGATGGTCCAAAATTGAATATATGGATTGACATCAAGGCCAAAAATCGCAATACTAATACTGTGGCCCAATATAAAGTAAAAATGTACGAGACGGTGGTTCGGGGAAAATATGTCAAATACCTCACCTCCTTTAAAAAAATATAGCTCCCTGGACACACACACATATATATATATGTTCATTGTTCAGGTTGAGAAAGAAAATTGATGAATAAATTTCACAATTTTTTTTATGAGTTATAGAGTTATCGATGCCTACAAAATTACTATACTTATGAAACGATTGTTTTTAAAGCAAAACATCGGGGCAAAAAAATATGGCGGCAAATACGCCTGCAAACGAGCAGAACTGAAATGAACAAGAACATGCTCGAGTTCGGTTCGTTTAGTTTTTGGATCGGCTCGAGTTCAATACGAGCTTTCATAATTGAGTTCGAGCTCGGCGCGCTCGTTTGAAAATTATTCGATTCGCGAACAGTTCGAGCTCGACTTGTAAAAAGCTCATTTTAACATATTCAACGAGCTTAGTTCGAGTTCGCGCAGCTCGTAAAAAGCTCGTTTAAGCATCAAAAAGAGCTTAGCTAGCTCGAGCTCGACTCGTAAAAGGTTTGTTCTATGCTCGAGCTCGAATTCAAGCTCGTCAAAGCATACCCGAGCTCGTTAAAGATCGAGTTCGAGTTCTTAAAACTTAAAATGTATGCTAAATTCTCCTTACTCCTTAATGACATTTCATATTAAGACAAAATCACCACCTTTAGTAGCAATACAAAAGTAAAAAAACAAATGCACGAGAGACATTATGAAATTTACATATTACTAACAAAAACAGACCATAAAAGAAATTACCATAAAATTTCATAAGTTTTTAGAATCATAATTAACTAATAAATTTTAGTTGATTAATAATAATAATATTTAATATTTTAAATATTATATAAGATCTTTTAAACATTTGTGATATGCTTATGACTTTATGATAAAATAATACTGGTTGATGATCATATATATTAACTAAGTCTAATTTTATGATTAGTACTAGGTAAGTGATCTCGTGTGATACACGAGTTTTGTTGATTTGTTTAAACTAAATACTTCTTAGTTCTTACCAAACTATTCAATTACTTTTTAAATATATTGATTTTGAACACAACCAAATAATTTGAAAATATCCAAAACCATACAACACTTTTTAAATATACCTCAATATAAATATTTGTGTTTCTATGTAGACTAAGTTTTAGTTTGATTTGGTTTATTTAATAATTATGTATATATTTTACTATATATTGAATTGGTTCGAAATTTGTAGGTTTGATCAAATATTTGTGCAGCCTTAGTCCTTTTGCAAAGGTTATATTATTTTACAATCTAAACGAGCTTGGACATAGGCTCGCGGGTCTATAAATAAACATGCTCGCGAATTCAACTAAACGAGCCGTTCTCGAACACAGGCTCACGAGCTTCTAAATGAACATGTTCATGAACTCAACTAATGAGCCGAGCTCGAACCTAAGTTCGCGAGCCAAGCTCGAACATAGACTCCCGAGCCTGTAAATGAATATGTTCGTGAGCATTCAAATCAAATATCTGCAAGCTCGAGTTCGACTCGATTAAAAGTTTGAGCTCGGATTCTAAGCTTGAATTCGGCTCGTTAAGCTTGACGAACGATCTCGAACGAATATTTTTTTCAAACCAAAACATGAATAGTTCGCGAGCGACTTAATTTATTTGTAGCCCTAGCGGCAAACACAATAAGTCAAGAAGCCAAATAATTGTGATGCGATTGTTTTTTAATCAATTTTGGAAGTCGCAGTTTTGGTTCTCGTCCCTTGACCAAAATAAACAATATTTTCCAAATTGTGACAATAATAACAAAATACGAAAAGCCCTCATTTTCCATCACGTGTTTCAGAAGTTTCTTTTGATTGTTCGTGTCTAGAAGTTATTGATTAATAAGCTTGACAATTTTTATTTATTTTGAAAAAAGCTATATAGTTTGCTAAAACTTGGTGGAGAATAAGTGTTAATGTCATAACAATATTCTAAAACATTAAGAGGTGAGCAAGAAAAATACATTTCTAGAAAGATATTAAATTAAAGGTACGTTATAATGAAATGAATCCAAATATAACACGAAAAGAGAGCGGACGGGATCTTCTATTCCAAAAGGGTGTTTCATTTCTATTTCACCACACAAATAATTGTTATGTGTACTAAAATTACCATATTTTGAAGAATAAATCAAGTCTAAATTGTGGGTTTTTAATATATTTAACTTTCGTACGCATGATCAGCTTCTGAACTCCGTCAATATTATGGTGGAAATTTTACGATGTTGTAGCCTTTTCAAAGGCTTATATCAAACTCAGAGAAAATTTGTACTACCAAACTTTAGTTAGTAGAACAATTCTAAATAATTGCATTTTAATATGTTATTTTATTGAGAGTTAGATGTAGGTCAAGTGGTTAAAACTCTCAAGTTCAGACTAGAAGTTTAGAGTTTGATTACTCACCACTCTTCTCCTATCAGGATATATACTAGAAAAAATGTATTTCACCGAATTATGGTTAGTTATAATAATGTTGAACACTGCTTAAAAAAGTGGAAAATAATAATAATAAAAGATATGTGTAAACTTTAAAAAGGAAACAATTTAAATTTCTCATGTGAAAGTTACAATATTAATTCAATGCAACATCAAGTTACAATAAAGAATTATCACTTTAACATATAGAAGAACAATTAAAGTTCCAGCGGCACCAAGTATCTGAAAGTACATCGAGATCAACTAAAATTCAATATTTCTTCACATAATTTACTCTTGCTACCTCTTAAACTTATCCGTAACCAAAAAAACCAACTTTTTGCAAAGTTAGAATACAACACCCTCCAAATTTGGATAAAAGCAATAAACATGACACAACTACAACTCCAATCCACTATATAAGATGGAACATCCTTGCCCCTTAATAAAAAACATATACATTTCAAAGTAATCACATAACTTGACATTATTTAAAAAAAAAAAATGGTTCCAAAACTTCAATGGCATCTCCTACTCATGGTCCTATTATGCAATTACCATCTTCAGGTTTCCGGTGCAGGCGAATGGACTCCGGTCGACCCAAATAGTAATTACGCGTATAAATACGCGACATTTGCCGTAAATGAACACAACAGATTGATGCATACTAACCTGGTATATGTAAATGTTGTCCAAGGAGCCACCCAGGTGGAAGGTGCAAATTTGAATATATGGATTGACATCAATGTCAAAAATATTCATAATGTTGTGGTCCAATATAGAGTCAAAATGTACGAGACGGTGGTCCGGAGAAGATATGTCAAATACCTCACTTCCTTTACAAGAATTGATGAATAATATGAGCTATATATATAGAAGTTATAATATTGATGCCTGGGTACAAAAGAAAAGTATTATTGCATATTTAGATTTGAAAGAGTAGTATAAAATAATTTCATAAGCTTTAAGTATATGTTAATTAGGAAAACACTCTTAATATTTTTCATGCCGTACGTATTACATGTCACCAAAGTCGAACACGTTATAAAATGATAATATAAATACACATTTATCGTGCATTGATTCAATAAAATTGCAATAAAGAATCATAATATAATATATAAAAATAATAATTAATGTTTTAGCACACCAAGTTTCAAAAAATACAAACAGATCAAACTAAATTCAATACCCCCCCAAATCCACTCTTATCACATCTTAAACAACCTATTTCAAGCCAAATCTTGCAAAATCAAGAATTCAACACCAAATGTTGAAAAAAGCCAATAAGCACGGCACACATGATGCAAGTACTCCAATCCACTACGTTATTAAGTATGAGATTCTAATTTATAAATATTAATATGTTGGGGGATAAAATCGTGTTTTCTCATTTTTAATTATTCTACGCATTATTCAATTCTTGAATTACATTATTAATTATTATAATACTATTTGATCATTATTACTCACATATATAATTATCTGACCTACGTGGCCCATACCAACTCAAACGGCCCATTCTATTCTATAAAACCCTCACGACCAACCAATCCAAATATAAAAAAGTCTCTATCTTTATTTGTAGGTATTCTGTATTATTCTAAAATATTTATAATTATCCTTAAATATACTATTTCCCAACTACAAAATGCACTTAACAACTAAATGAACCCAAATATACTTTATTGGTGTAACATGGAAAGAGAGGAAATTGAGATTTGAGAATGCTTAGACAATATACAAGTGAGAAAAAAAAAGTGTAGGAGTTAATTCTTTCCCGGGGGAGTCATCGATACTTGACACATGCAAAGTTGGTTTTACCACTAGCTTATAGCTCATGTGGTATCACTCACCATTTATAAGGGCGTTGACCTGAGTTCGAATCATGTATCTTTCAGTTTCTTTGAAATTTATCCCATCCCCTCCAATCAGTACTCCCATCTTATATAAAAAAAATTGAATATTGTAAATCCTTTCAATCTTTTTCCAGCTTTTTCCTTTTTTTTTGGAAATAAATAAATTTTTTTATTTATTTTTTTATCGGAAAAGAAGAAGTTTAAAGAAGACTTTAAAACGTGGAAAAGTTGGCAAATGGGCTTCATTGGGCTCAATTATTTGAGGCTCATTCAAAAATAAATTACTGGACTGCTTTTGCCCTGCAAAGCTCTCACAGGATATAGTATTGGGCCTATTGGTTAACTTGGCTCCATCAATTATTTTGATGGAAATTAACAATGTTGTATCTTTGGTTAGTCGAACAATATAAATAAGTGCATTTTTACATGTTATTTCATCGGATTAGGGTTAGTTCTACAACTGTTTAATTATTGATTGACAATGTCAAAAAGTTAAATATATATATATATATATATATATATATCACCGCACTTTCAATATTTCATGCCGTATTACATTTCACCAACGTCGAAACAAGTTATAAAATGATATAGAAATTGAAATATTAGTTAATTGTTAAAAAGAACCATACTTTAATATACTCTAAATGTGGAAAAAAGCAATAAAATGGCTCCTCTATATAAGATGCAACATTCTTGCACCAACCATAACCAAAACATACACATTAGAAAAAAAAAACCATTTAAATTGACCTAAAAAGATGGGTGTAAAATTTCAATATATCATCCTACTCATAATCTTTTCATTTATTGTGTCGTGCAATTATCATCAAGTTCTCGCGGCACGTGATTGGATTCGGATTGAGAAACCAAAGAGTCGTTATGTGGTTGAGTACGGGAGATTTGCCGTGAACCAACACAACAGATTGAGCCACACGAACTTGAAATTTGATAGCGTGGTCCAAGGTGCCACCAAGACTAATGGAAAAAGAATTAATATATGGCTCGATATCAAAGCCAAAGATGGCAATGTTGTACATCAATATAAGGTAGAAATGTATGAGGAGGTCTGGAGAAATTTCAAAAGCCTCACTTCATTTACAAGAATATAATATAGCTCCATGGATCATGGACATAAATATTAATATGCAGTAACAATATATTAAATATGAATGGATATATTTCATTACTATATGACCAGTGCTAAGCGATTTTTAATTCAAATCGACAACCTTGAGAGTTTTGCAAGTAGTAAGAATGTAATACATATGCGGTAATAATATAGTAAATATGTATGGATATATTTTATTACTATATTAAACAATACATAAATGGAAAAAACATGATGAATGTTTTGAACAAGCATTAAATACGTAGTAAGTATGCAAAAATATATCAAACAAATCCATCAGTACATTAAAATGACAGAAATAATAAAACCATGAATATTGCTTTTAATATGCATTACTTATATAGTAAATATGTATGAACATATATCAAACAACTCCATTTAATATATAAACAAGACAGAAAAATAGAAAAAACCATAATGTATGTCTAAATAAGCATAATGCTTAGACCATGCCCGTGTCTTCCTTGAGGCTAGTGAGTCAAAGGACTCAAGCCCAAAAAAAGTGACAACTTTTAGGGGCCCAAAATTTTTAATGTTTTATATGTATATATGTATATATATACATACATATATATATATATATATATATGATAGATAAAAAAACAGAACTTTCAAACTTTCAAGTTTTAGAGATTTTTCTAAAGTTAACTATTTTATCTTTATAATCGACCGAGCTCGTTCGTATATAGTAATCCAATTCGTAATTTTAAAAAATTTCTAGATTTTTTCTTATAATTAGCCCAAACCTCGGGGGAGTTATATAATTATCTTTTAAAAAAAATTCTCCGATCAATCATGTCACAAGAAAGATGGAAGGAGTTAACTATTTTATCAATTGAGAAAAGAATAATGAGCAGTTTAATTATACATACTTAATTATACTTTTGTCGCCAAAACTGTGAGACGAGTTATATTAATATATTTATTTTGAACATGATTATCATATTATTTTAAGTAATATAGTACATTATATGAAATTTATTTTTTAATATTACTTTGTGTTGTCCTTAATTATTTTTAAAAATGGCCCATTTTAAATTTCGACTCAGGCAAAAAATTTCTAGGCACGACTCTGGCTTAGACAATATACAAGTGGGAAAAAAAAGGTGTACGAGTTAATTCTTTTCCGGGGGAGTCATTAGATTTTCTGAAAAGAAAGTGAAATAAATTGAGATTGAATATTGTAAATCCCTTCAATTATTTGAGGCTCATTCAAAAATAAATCTGTGGACTGCTTTGTCCTGCAAAGTTCTCAAACTTCTGCATAGTGTTGGGCCTGTTAATTGGCTAACTTGGCTCCATCAATTATTTTGATGGAAATTTACAGTGTTTGTATCTTTGTCAGTAGGACAATATAAATAAGTGCATTTTTACATTTTATTTCATCGGATTATGGTTAGTTCTACCAAAGCCGAAACAAGTTATAAAATGATATATAAATATACATTTAACATGCATTGGTAATTGGTTCAAGTCAATGGTGTAGCCAGAAATAAAACTGGGGTGGACTCATACACGAAATTGGGGTAGACCAGATAAAAAAATTATAAAAAAAACTATATAAAAATTAAATAACTTTTTTTCAAAAAAAATTACATAGAAAAAAAAATAGGGGGGCGGCATACGCCATTGGTTCAAATGAAATATTAAATTGCAATAAAGAACCATGCATACTTTAATATACGAAAACAATAATTAATGTTCCATCATCACCAAGTATCAAAAAATACAAAGATATGAATTAAATTCAATATTTTTTTCACACAATTCACTCTTGTCACCTCTTAAATTAGAGTTGTTAATTTTGGCCCGACCTGGCAACAGATCTGACCAGCCGGATATTTTTAACGGGCTGGGCTGTAATATTCTTGGCCCGAAAAATACTTGTCCGTCAGGGCCGAAAAATCGGGTCGGCTCGGTGTTTTCAGTGTATTTTTCATGCTATGGGTCGGGTTGGGCTCTGAAATTAGAGGCCTAATTACTATTTGGCCCAACCCGGTCCAATTTCCTCGCTTAGCCTGGTGGGTCGGCATCGGCCCGACCTGATTGACACATATACTTAAACCTATCTCAAACCAAAAAAAAAAGGCCAACTATTTGAAAAATTAAGAAAACAAACACCCTCTAAATGTGGAAAAAGCAATAAATTGGCGCATCTATATAAGATGCAACATCCGTGCACCAACCATATAAATTGACCTAAAAAAATGGGTGTAAAAATTTCAATGTCTTATCCTACTCATAATCTTTTCATTTATCGTGTCCTGCAATTATCGTCAAGTTCTCGCTGCACGCGATTGGGTTCGGATTGAGAAACCAAAGAATCGTTATGTGGTTGAGTACGGGAGATTTGCCGTGAACCAACACAACAGATTGAGCCATACAGACTTGAAATTTGTGAGCGTGGCCAAGGTGCCACTCAGGTTAATGGAGGAAGAATTAATATATGGCTCGATATCAAAGCCAAGGATGGTAATGTTATACATCAATATAAGGTAGAAATGTATGAGGAGGTCTGGAGAAATTTCAAAAGCCTCACTTCATTTACAAGAATATAATATAGCTCCATGGATTATGCACATAAATATTAATATGCAGTAATAATATAGTAAATATGAATGAATATATTTCATTACTATATGATCAGTGCTAAGCGGTTTTTAGTTTAAATTGGCAGGTTTGAGAGTTTTACAAGCACTAAGAATGTATTAAAATATGCTGTAATAATATAGTAAATATGCATGAATATATTTCATTACTATATTGAACAATACAGAAATAAAAAAAAGCATGATGAATTAATGTTCTAAACAAGCATAAATACATAATAAGTATGCAAAAACTTATCAAACAAATCCATCAATACATTAAAATGACGCTTTTAATATGCATTAATTATATAGTAAACATATATGAACATAGCAAACAACTCCATTTAATATATAAACAAGACAGAAAAATAAAAATAAACATAATTTTATGTCTAAATAAGCACTAACTCGGTGTTAAATATGCACGAAAAATCATCGTTCGAAACTATATTTTTTTACTACTGAGACGAACCAGAAGAAGAGGAACGAAGAAGGACGAATCAATCTATTTCAGGTTGCATCCGTAATTGGGTTCCTTATTTCTTGTGAATGGTTGTAATTAGGATGAAACCAAAACAATTAAGGATTCTTCCCATAATTTTTTAATTGTTCCTTTTTCATGTTAGTTATCTATTAATGTTCTTTTACATAATCACCCTTATTGTTATTAAAAAATGAATTAAATTATAATCATTTATGTCCATTTATAATCTGAACCCCATTAAAACTTTATCTTCCAATGGTTAGAATTAGTCCCTACAGTCTCACCCCAAATACTGACATAGTCTCATTAGATCCATGCCTATATGTGTGTGTGTGTGAACTTTTGCTATTTTCGTACCAAATTAAACCACAAAATTATTATATATAGTAGAAAACGTTATTTGATTACAACACACGTTGAATGACTAATATTTGTAACAATTTGCGAAACAATGATAAATAAAAATTTCAAATAATTGAGATTACGGTAATTTAATTTACTGTAATCTGGTTCGAAATATTTGCAAAATCTGCTATATATTCTTTATAGTACTGCGAAATCTGCGATTACAATAATGCTTCTATACAATTTCAGTAATCTGTACTCTCTTTACACAACATACTCCTTGTAACAAACCATTATAAATAACCACATACATACATACATGACTTCCATTCGCATTTCTCTCAATTTTGGTGGCTTCGGTTTCATTCCAATCAGCCTTGGCTATACCATCGGACGTCGGAGAAGACCCATCTCCGGACGACGGTTGTGAAGCCCCGATTTTTATTCGATTATGTACTTGTTTCGTATCGTCTTTGTATTATTTTGACTATTTTACCGCGTCACTTTGACGGGTAAATATTAATGATAAATATATTTTGCATTTAATTCTTTTGTGACCATAATCATTTATTAATTTTAGTTCGCATTTATGATCATTTGGTTGATCATCATTATTATTAATTGGTGTATTTATTAGTCACCTTAGAATTTTAAGAGACTATTTATTTTAGAGATTTATAATTTATAGAATTAAGAATTCGATTTAGATTAAGGGATCATGAGACTTATAAGTGATCAAGGAAATCACTAATTATTTTGGAGATTGATATTTATTCATCTATTATCATCAATTTTGGGACAAAAAAAATGTGGAATTACCAAAATACCCTTAGGGGGACGACATTGGTGTATTTATTGGTGTAGAAATATCTCCCAACTCTTGTACATGTACACCTTGTGTATTCATCTTGTGTATTTTTACACCATTAATTCAAACCTACATCTTAAATTAATCCTACCATTTCAATCATCCAATTGGTCAAACAAGACCAATTTAAAAATTCCCCCCTAAGATTAGCATTTTGGCTAATTGTCCCTAATAAAGTTGCCTAAATATTACTTTCTTCTTCCCTAATTCCCTCAATTATTACTCTAACTTATCATTTAATCAAAACAAAATAAAATTTTTATTCTTCCCATTTCATTTTACCAACACCAAATTTCTTCCAAGTCTTGTAATTCCTCTTACCTCTCTCTAAAAATCCTCCTACATCTCTCTACCTATTCTTCATCTTCTTCACTAACACTTAACCAAAACTTCAAGAATTCATCTCCCATTTTCTTCAAAAATTCGAACCATATACACTACACAAGGTAAGAGTTTTCTTCTTCAATCTATTCTTATATCTTCTAGCTCACCTCTTTCACCTTCTAATTTAAGTTTGATTTTTGAATTTGAGGTATACCTAGAAGACCTTTGAAGAAGTTAAGAGACTAGTCGTCTTGAAGAAAAATTGTGAAGAAGTTGGACTATAAGGTAAGAAATGGAATTTTAGTACACTTTCTTCTTCTCTTCCATTTTCCAAATTTTGACACTCCATTTTCATTTTTGGAGTTTTAGGGGCTGACCTTGGAGGTTGACATTAAGGGTGACCAAAACCTTATACTTGGAAGCCATTACTAGTCACATTTTACTCACTACACAAGGTAAGTGTAGTATTTCCAATTTTCTCACCATCTTCTTCTTTTCCCTAAATTTTTAACCACATTATTATAACTCCTATATTTTTTCATCGAGAGAGATTTATCTCATTTTCACCAACAAACCGATCTTTAAGGTGGGTGGAAAAATCCTTTCAACTTCTAGGTGTTTTAAATTGAAAATATGCATGTAGTATTTTATTATTGAGCATTTGAGATATATATTATGTATTGCATGCTATTTTCTTGTATCAAGTTGGAAAAATTCTCAAGTGTTGCTAAAAAATGCGATTTATCGAAAAATAGGGCATACATGCACACTTTATTGTTATACTTGATGAAATTTTGTATGAGAAGGATATGTATGTGTATGACTCTTGAAATCTATGTTTTGAATGATTTGTAACCTAGACAAGTCGAGCATAATTGATTAAATTTCAACTTTTGGACTTAAAATGCAAAAATGGAAAGTTGGTGGACTTAATTGCAAGAAAATAAAACTTAAGGGATCCCTCTGTAATTTTTGATTTTTGGGACTGAACTCAGGTTCAAAAATTATGTTTTTACATTTCAATAAAGTCTTAAGAGTTTTATATAAATAAAATCAACCCTTAAAAGCCCAATGACTAGATTGTAAAATTTGAGAAGTTTAAGGGCTATTTTGCAAATTTCGAAACCGTACCAGACCCTAATTTTAAATTTGAAATTTTAACTCTTAAGGGACTAGAAATAACATATTTTAAGTGTATTCCAAAAATCCAAGTGTTTAGAGTTTGGAAAGTAATTTTATAAAAATTGAGGGACCAAATTGTAAAAGATTAAACTTGAGGACCAAAATACAATTTCCAGGACTTATGCAGTCCATGCACCTGGAAATACTGATTTAACTATAACAAAATTATATCTTGGACCCAAAGTTCAAATTTCATAACAATTGGACCCCTAAAAGTCTTAAAGGCAATTATTTCAAAATGAGATAAAAATGAAATTTTCAAAAGTTAAAGGACATAAACTTATTTCTTTTTAAAACTGATAGTGATATTTTACAACTGGAATCACATTAAAAGCCCTTCCGGTTTGTGAGTTTCAATTATTTTAAACTTAGAGCCCGAAATGGCAATTTTAACAAATTTGGGGCCAATATGAGAATTTTATAAAAAACTCGACCTCAAAACTTCAAAAAACCTGAATTTCTAAACAATTTGGAGAATTTAGGAACTGACCTCATAATTTTTCAAGGTCGGGATATTTATTTATTCAACTTTTAACCCTAAAAGTATTGGTTTTTACAAAACGGGCCTAAATTGTAAATTTTCTTTTTATCAAGGACCTAACTCAAATTATTTTCCTTTTACTAAAATAGCCCTGGACCCTCTGACTTCAATTCTTAATTAAAATATTTTATTTTCTCAAAAACTCCTTGACGTATCGGACCGCCTTGACCGATTAATACCCAATCGCGGGGCGACTTCCTCGTCTTGCGATTTGAATCTATAATGGGACTTATGTTCCACCTAATCTTTCAAGATATCGAAGATTGCTTATCCTCCCGATAATCATCTTCATCCAAATAACTCCACCCGTTGCTACTCGCAAATTTTCAAAATTTTCCTGAACTGCTTCCCTGAATCAATAATACTTGACTGCTTGGTTGACTACCTAAACTTGTATTTACTTTCCTGCTTGAGTCAACTTGGTGTGTCGAGCTCACAGTCGGAATGGATACGTCGGAGATGGAACCGGTAGCTCACCGCTATTCTACTCTTCGGCCCCATCGCCCTAATTCCGCAACCGAGGGACGGAGTTTGTCAAGGGAAGCGGGTCGTAGTACTTGAGGTATAATCATGATTATGACAGATCCGAGCCTTGCTAGCTCCACACAGTGGATTTTGTCTTTGTCTACGGAGTGATAAGGTGATGGTCTTGGACCATCTTACTCGGGAGTTACAAGGAAGAACGAAGGAATGGCCGATCCACACGATTAGGAGTTAATCGCCCGCTTGTTTGGCGCTTACAAATCCGTGACGAACCGCTACTTGCCTTGCATAGGATTGGCGTTACAAATCCGCACGCAATCCTCCCGATCGCTTGAACCATAGTGCCTGCGTGACCATAAATCAAGTTTCATTAAATCGTATAAGTATATTACATAAATATATTTTCATGACGCTGTGATCGTGTGTGAATTCATGCATCATCTCTCCGACGCGTTTTCATACAACTAAATTTCTCGCATTAACTATATATATCGCCACACTTGCACACGATCACCCCATCCACTGAGATTTCTGTCTCACCCCCTCACGTTTTCTAACCTTAGAAGATGACTTTGTCGAAGATGCTGAACCTGCCTTGGATTGAACTCTCGAGCTCCGCGCGTTGAACTTATTTCCTATCGTTATCTATGTTTGGCCGACTATTTTCTTTTATTTTTCTCGATGTTGGACTCGTTTATTTTCTTTGAAATTCTCGGGATTGTAATTGAAGGGCGTAGGACCCATTTGACACTTAAGTTGTGATATGATGTGTACTTTATTCCTAGTTCTGGACTGTAAGCTATTAAGTTGTTGGGATGTAATTGTAATCTTGTTGTACTTGTAGTTTTTCCGCTGCTTTAGACCTTATTTCACTTGGGATTGTTGCATCGTTTTCTAGAATGTTGGGTTTATTTCTGTTGAAAATTTTGGTGTTTATTACAGAGAATGGAAATTTGCAGAAAAGCTGAGGCAAGTTAACACTCTATCCACAAGATAAACACGTCCCATATAAGTGCTGACGGAACAGACATGTTATCCCCAAAGATACAACAGCTTCATCCTTGTAATAACAACACTACAAATTACAAGGCACCTTTGGAACTGAAATGTGCAAAACTGAGTACACTATGTAAGTACAAGAAAGAAAATGAGTATGAAAGTGTATGATCTGAACAACAACAATGCTCCTATTTATAGGACTTCCAACCAGGTCTTGGGGTCTCTTTATCAGGCAGGCAAGAACTCAGGATAACGGGTCGAACCTCCGAGGTAGTGGGCACTCCTTCAATGATCACTATGTCAGAATCTTCCAAGTAGTGGGCGAGTGGTGCCATTCCATTATAAAAGCCTGCAGTTTCACTTTTAAGTTGTAACTTTATTTTTTTATTCTCTAAAAATAAAAATCAAATGTTTTTCTGTGAAAAACTAGACCGATCCAGCCGGAGACACGGCACGGGCACGGGCTCGTGCTTGTGCTCGACCCTCGCCCACGGCCCCATGGCCCCGGCGCTGGCCCGCCGGCGGCGGCGCGCGCGCGTGTGGCCTTGCCCACCACACTCACATGTGTATAGTTATTTCATCTTGCACACTCTTATACACCCACTTAATTATATATTGAATAAAATTAATATTTTATTCCCATGTGGGATGGTGTCTTTTCACCTTCCCATCATCCATTATCCCATTTCAAAGTGACTATCTTGTGGATTTTATTTCTCACTCACCACTAAATGGTTTTGAGAAGTTAAATATACCACACTTATCTACTCGAAACGTAGAATTTTATTTTAATATTTAATTCCTCCAAAATTAAATAATTAGTCACTAAAAAATTGGTCAAAGTTAGGTATCAACCAATACTTCTCAAACCAATTTCCAACAATCCCCCACATGAGTGGAAATCAAATGCACATGAAAATGCAGACTCTTGTACTCAGTTTAATTGAAACCATATTGTATCAGGACAAGTAGTTTGTGACTTTGAACCTTCCATTGTAAATATCATCGGATATACCGGCGGCTAGTGGACGAACGCCTTGAACTATTCCTCCTTCGTACACCTAGTCAATGACATTTACACAATATGACTTCTCACACATTCCGTTCTTGATTGTGTCTTTTTGGCCATGGACAACATCTTTGGATTCATAAGTGTTACATTGAAGCGACCCTCACTTCTCACTTATATAGGTGCTCTCTCTTGACCGAGTCAATTTATCATTAAAAGTCCTTATGACTTATCCTTTGAACCAACAAGTTTATTGCACTTGTTTTGCCTTCTAGGGATGGGTTAAGCGATTTACAAGTGCTTAATCGAACTTTTAAAACTTAGTTTTCCCATTGAACCAAGTTCTTGGGATCTCCAGTCACCAAGGTTGGGTTACCACTTTAATCATTCTTTAAATTGTGGATTTTAATCCCATTCCCTCTAGCAATTTACTCAATTGATCTCTGTTAAGCCCTTTCGTGAGCGGATCCGCTATGTTATCCTTTGACTTTACATAGTTAATTGATATAACACCATTAGAGATCAATTGTCTTACGGCATTATATCTACGATGGATGTGTCTAAACTTATCGTTATACATATTACTTTGTGCTCTCCCTATAGTAGCTTGACTATCACAGTGAACATCACAGGAGGCATTGGCTTTTTCCAGCATGGAATATATTCTAAGAAATTACGAAGCCACTCAACTTCTTCCCCAACTTTATCAAAAGCTATAAACTCAGATTCCATGGTGGATCTAGCTATACAAGTCTGCTTAGTGGATTTCCATGATACTGCTCCTCCTCCAATAGTAAATATATATCCACTAGTGGAGTAGGAGTCCTTTGAATCTGAAATCCAGCTAGCATCACTATATCCTTCAAGTTTTGGAGGGTATTTCGAGTAGTGTATTCCATAACTCAGGGTGTATTTTAGATATCTTAGTACCCTAGTTAGTTCTTTCCAATGCTCTTGGCTTGGATTGCTTGTATACCTACTCAACTTGTTTACATTTAATGTACATTAAACTTCCTATCACCTTCGAGTATTCCAACTGAGCTACTGGTTCAACTTTATTTACTGCCAGATTTATGCTCAAATCAATGGGCGTTTTGCATGCTGGACCATCAAAATCATTGAACTTCTTGAGCACTTTCTCCACATAGTGGGATTGTGTCAAGCTAATTCCTTCGGATGTTTTGCCAATTTTGATTTCGAGAATCATATCAAAGAATTCCCATGTCTTTCATGTCAAAATTTCTTTTTAACATTTTCTTAGTGTCCATGATTATATCATGACTACTACCCATTATTAACATATCGTCTACGTATAGACAAACTATGACAAATGCATTTGACATGCCTTTAACATAAACACATTTGTCACATTCATTGATTTTAAAGCCATTTGACAACATCGTTGTGTCAAATTTAAGATGCCACTGCTTTGGAGCTTGTTTAAGTCCATACAACGATCTTATAAATTTGCACATCTTTTTCTCTTGATCAGGTGCTACAAATCCTTCAGGCTATTCCATATATATTTCTTCTTCCAATTCACCATTTAAAAACGCAGTTTTTACATCCATTTGGTGAATCTCGAGATTGTGCAAAGCAACAATCGCAATAAGCACTCGAATGGATGCAATTCTTGTTACAGGTGAATATGTATCAAAGAAATCACTTCTTTTTTTTTTTGTTTGAAGCCTTTAGCCACTAACCTGGCTTTATATTTATCAATAGTTCCATCAACCTTATATTTCTTTTTTAATATCCATTTACACCCTAAAGGTTTACTACCTGCGGTGAGATCAACCAACTCCCAGGTATGATTTTGTAAAATGGATTCTATTTCACTATTGATGGCTTCTTTCCAGAGCGGAACATCTGGACTAGACAGAGCCTCTTACAAAATCAGGACCAAATGATGTAGCAGTTTTAGTCCTTTTACTTCGTCTTGGTTCTTCATTCTCTTGTGAAGAACTACTTAATTTCTCATAAGTTCTTTTGTTAGAACTTATTCCAACCCTTTCTTTACAAGGATATACATTTTCAAGGAATATTGCATTTCTTGATTCAATTATGGTACCTTGAGAAATTTGGATTTTCGACTTGTGTACAAGAACCGATATGCACTCTTGTTGTATGCATATCCTATAAAAAATACAATCAACCGTCTTAGGGCCAATTTTGACTTGTTTAGGTTCAGGTATTGCTACCTTAGCCAAACACCCCCACACTTTAAGGTATTTATAAGATGACTTATGATTTTTCCACAATTCATAAGGTGTCTTATTTTTTCCTTTAAGTGGGATTTTATTTAAAATGTGGTTTGCTGTCAAAACAACTTCCCCCCACATGTTCTGAGGTAGTCCAGAACTAATCAACATAGCATTCATCATTTCTTTTAAAGTTCGATTTTTACGTTCAACAATGCCATTAGATTGTGGTGAATATGGTGCAAAGAGTTTGATGAATTATTCCCCATCGGTTACATAATTCTTCAAAAGGTGCAACATATTCTCCACCTCTATCACTCCGAATTATTTAAATCCGTCTCCCAAGTTGATTTTCAACCTCATTTTTGTAATTTTTGAAAGCTTCCAACGCTTCATCTTTGCTTCTTAATAAATATAAGTAGCAAAATCTTGTGCAATCATCAATAAAAGTGATGACGTATTTTTACCACCTCTAGTTTGCACAAATTTCAGATCACATATATCAGTATGTATCAATTCTAGAGGTACTGTATTTCTTTCCACCGAATGAAAATGTAACTTAGCCATTTTAGCTTCAATACAGATTTCACATCTCTTTTGAGAATCAATTTTTGAAGTTGGAAGTAATTCCAAGTTCATTAATCTTTTTAAGGCCTTTAGATTAACATGCCCTAATCTAACATGCCACAAATCGAATACTCAAGCATATAATGTAGAGCTCAATTTTATTCTTTGCTTGAATCGGTTAATCGCCATTACATTTATTTTGAAAATCTGTTATACGGATAACCTTTTCTAGGAAGGCGTCAAACTTAGTTAAAATAAACTTTTCGGACTCAAACATAAGTCTAAAACCATGGTTTACAAGAAGAGATCCCGACACTAGATTCTTAGGATTTCGGGATATGAAGAACATCCTTCGAAGCGACTCTTTTCAGTGAGCTTGAGAACCACGTTGCCAAAACCCGCAACATCGAAGAGGAAGAATTACCCGTATTAAGTTTTTACCTGTACAAGCGGTGTAGGTAGAGAACGCACACTTGTCAGAACAGACATGCCGAGTGGCCCCCGTGTCAATATACCACTCCCTTGGATTATCCACAAGGTTTGCCTCAAACACAATCGCAAATAGATCCATATCGTCGACTCTTGGATCATACCATTGTCTTTCAACCACATTAGCATTAGCCGTCTATATTTTGGTTTTTAGGAAGCCGACAATCCTTAGCCATGTGGTTGGGTTTTCCACAATTGTGACAATTTCCTGTAAACGACTTTTTGTTTACAGGCTTCTTTCCCTTGTAGTAGTTGTTGTTATTGTCATGTTTCCTTTTGCTGCTGTTACTAGAACTACCATGTTCTAGCAAATTCGCCTTTGCATCAACAACACCCTTTTCAAACCTTGAATCTAATTTGCGATTACCTTCCTCAATTCGTAAACGCATAATTAGATCTTCAAGATTTATTTCTTTTCGCTTGTGCTTCAAATAATTTTTGAAGTCTTTCCATCCAGGTGGCAACTTTTCAATCATGCACCACTTGGAAAGCTTCATCCAATTGCATTCCTTCTACACGAATATCGTGCATAATTAACTGCAATTCTTGAGCTTGATCCATGACGGTTCTAGAATCCACCATTTTGAAATCTAGAAACTCGCCAACCACGAACTTCTTGGAACCGGCGTCCTCGGTTCGATCTTCTTTTCCAAAGAATCCCGAGCTCTTTGGAAGATTTCACTTCACTATACACATTGTATAGCGAGTCGAGATGATCCATTTAGGGCGTAGTTGCGCACGAGGAAGTCACCCGGCCCCAAGCATCAAAGCAAAGACGTTTTTCATTGTTGGTTTCATTTTCTTCCACCCTTTGGTGGATCTCCTCCTTCAGGAACTTAGCGAAGGCTTAGCGTAGTCGGATAAAACAACATCTTGGATTGCCATATTTTGAAATCGGCACAGACTTAAAATTTTTCTCGCTTCTCAAAAGCAGCAGCATAGTAGTAGGAACATTCACCCTTGAAGTAAGACGCCATCGTTTACGAAAACAAAATTTGTTTATCTTGCGTTGTTGAAAATTTTGGTGTTTATTTCGTAAAAAATCAGTATTACAAGGAAACCTATCTATTACAGAGAATGAAAATTTGCGAGAAAGTCGGGCGAGTTAACACTCTATCCGCAAGATAAACACGCCCCCCGTATAAGTCTTTTAAGGACGTGTTATCCCCAAAGATACAACAACTTCGCCTCTTGTAATAAAAACATCAAGAAATTACAAGGCACATTTGGAATCAAATGTGCAAAAAAGCTGAGTACACTATGCAAGTACAATAAAGAGAATGAGTATGAAAGTGTGTGCAAAATGGCCACGCCACGACCACGGGCTCGCCCACGACCCACGGCCGGTATTTGGCCCGGCCCACGGCGGCGGGCGCGTGTGGCCTTGCTCACCACACCTCACATGTGTATAGTTATTTCATCTTGCACACTCTTATACACCCACTTACTTATATATGGAATAAAATTAATATTTTATTCCCATGTGGGATGGTGTCTTTTCACCTTCCCATCATCCATTATCCCATTTCAAAGTGACTATCTTGTGGATTTTATTTCTCACTCACCACTAAATGGTTTTGAGAAGTTAAATATACCACACTCATCTACTCGAAACGTAGAATTTTATTTTAATATTTAATTCCTCCAAAATTAAATAATTAGTCACTAAAAAATTGGTCGAATTTAGGTATCAACCATTACTTCTCAAACCAATTTCCAACAATTTCTGTTTAAGTGATTGATCGCCGTCGCGTCACGTTTGGGGCGTGACAACGGTTGGAAGCCTATCGGCAACCCGAACGACCGGTGGAATGTGGATATTGCGGAATTTGCGGTGCGACAGCACAACTACGAGGCTAAAACATCACTGCAATTTGTTAGCATCATCAGTGGAAAAGTTCGAGCTGTTTGGGGCGACATTTACTACAAGGATATTGGCGATACATCAAACAAGCCGAATAACTATGAAGCGGTTGTTAAAACACATAATTTGGACTTCGTGTGGCTCCAATCCTTCAAAGAATTGAAAGGTTAAATGACATGTAATATTTGGGTTTTTTTTTAGATAAATAAAAATATATAAAAAGAAAGAAAAAATATTAATTACAAGCCGATCAAGTAGCAAATGGATAATAATGCAAAATTTCAGGAAAAAAACCACAAAAATAACTTAAAAACGCAATTTAAGTGAATGGTGTTTTTGTCTCAAAGATTTTAGAGTGATATTGTCATTTGTTGTTTTGGTACGTGCTCGAGTATCGTCTTAATGGTCTGATGTATCTTGTGAAATTTCGGCAAAGGATCCTCGAACTACAATGTCCATATTCTTCATAGCTTCTGAGTGAGCACATGAGTGAATGACAAGTGGAGTAATCGAAGAGTCGCCTAGCTTGGCTTTAAAGCTTCTGATTTGTCTTGTTCTTTTTCATCTTGCTTTTCGTCTTTCCGCCATATCGGACCACCTCTTTAGGGCTATTGCTGCCATGGCTTGAAAGCTCTCCGAAAGTTCAGTCGAATTAAAACATTCCGAAGGATCACTAGGTTTTAAACAAGGAACGTTCGCTGGTAGTCCACAAACCTCAACCATCAGATACTGTTCATAATTAGGCGCAAGCTGATCAGTTGGTTGACAAGGAGAAGACTAATTTAAATAAGGCCATTGAGACAGTGAATAACAGTAACCCTGTTTGTAAATACCATTTAATCTTTTAATTTGGTATGTACTGATTAACAATTCATCATATTTAGTCTTCGTTCATCAATATTGCAATAAAGAATCATGACTGAACAGAAATAAGCTGCTAAAAATATAACGAAAACAGTAATTAACGTTTCAGGAACAACAAATATCCAAAAATACAACAAGATCAACTAAAATTCACCTTTTTCCCCCACATATATAATTCACCTCTTAAATTTATCTCAAAAGAAAAAGGTCAACCATTTGCAAAGTCCAGAATACAAATCCATCCAAATGTTGAAAAACGGGCATAAATGCCACTCCAATCCACTGCACACCATTGATGTCTCTATTTAAGATGCAACACCATTCCACCATATGCAAAAACACACACATTTAAACAAAAAAATCATATAAAGTAACCTAAAAAGATGGGTCTAAAATCTCAATGGATTCTCTTACTCATAATCTATTCATTTTTGCATCGTTCAATTATCTTAAAGTTTCGGCTGAACGCAAGTGGGAGCCAATCACAAAACCAAGAAGCCCTGAAGTAGTTGAATACGGGAGATTTGCGGTGAGCCAGATCAACAGACTGAGCCACAAAGACTTGACATTCACGAGTGTTTACCAAGGAGGCATCTTGAGGCTCGATGGTGGAAAATTGAATGTATGGCTTGACATCAGAGCCAAAGAGGGCAACTCCCGGTTTGAATACAACGTACAATTGTTTGTGGACGGCGATCTCAAAAGCCTCACTTCCTTCACAAGATCAAAATAGCTCCCCGGACCTTGCACATAAATAAATGGGTTATTGATTTTTTGCAACCTGTACTATAGGGTTATTGCGGTTTTAGTCCTGTACTATTTGTTTTGTGAAAATAGTACCTAAACTAAACGACTTTGTTGAAATGCAACCTAATACACAACGGCGATGAAATATTCCACTGGGATTCCATCACGTGACACACACGCCCCTTTTTTTTGTGAAAATAGTACCTAAACTAAACGAATTTGTTGAAATGCAACCTAATACACACCGACGATGGAATATTCCACCGGGATTCCATCACGTGACACGCACGCCCCTTTTTTTAAGGGTATTTTCGTCAGTTTAGGTTGTCATTAATCTCCCACCCAAATAGGGGCTTAGCGTTCCCAAATTGCAAGTTGTGAACCCTAAACTAAACAAATCATTAACCTCCAAAAAATCTCTAACCTGTGAAAAAAATTGCAATCAAAATTCTCTTCCACAATATAAACCCTAATTCGAATATCTCAAATTACCCTTCTCATTCAGAAATCCATTATGTTACTAAAAAATGGCAATTAAAATTCTCTTCCACAATATAAAGACGGACCGGAAATTGTGAGAGATTTTCAGAAATGAGGTCTCCATTTTCAGAAACAGAGATAGCTGAAAAACACAGCAAGAAGCAAAAGATTTCAATTTGACGGCGGAGCTGAGAGGCGGAGGTGGAGCGGCGGCGGATACTTTGTCTGTTGTGAATTGGGAGAGATTTCTTCCGAAAATGGTGGTGAGAGTCTTTGTTGGGATGTCACATCGAGGAAAGTTTTATATTTTTCGAATGTAGTCACAATAATTTTTAGTAGATAGTCTCGATTTGCCACAATCTTGAATATTTGCTTGATTGGAGCCATTGGGATCGTATTCTAATAAATTATGTGTAAATTTCCAGTTATTATTTCTCTGCAATTGGTTCAAAAAAATTTTGCTTTCTTGAGTTTGGAAAATTTTCTCATTTGTCAGTTGTCATTTTGCAATGGTGGTAGATTCTTTGGCTTATTTCTGGTGCTAGAATTTCATTTTTCCTGACCATGAATCCTAGTTGGTATGACAGGGTATATTTGTCCATTTATAAATAATGACAACCTAAACTGACGAAAATACCCTTAAAAAAGGGGCGTGCGTGTCACGGATAGAATCCCGGTGGAATATTCCATTGCCGGTGTGTATTAGGTTGCATTTCAACAAATTCGTTTAGTTTAGGTACTATTTTCACAAAAACAAAAGGGGCGTGCGTGTCACGTGATGGAATCCCGGTGGAATATTCCATCGCCGGTGTGTATTAGGTTGCATTTCAACAAATTCGTTTAGTTTAGGTACTATTTTCACAAAAAAAATAGTACAGGACTAAAACCGCAATAACCCTATAGTACTGGTTGCAAAAAATCAATAACCCTAAATAAAATATATATATATATCTATGTTAAGAAGATTGATTAATAAATGTCAAATTTTTTTTTGGAAGGGCTATATAATTGAAAATGGACAAAAAATAAGAAGTCGTGTGTTTCTTGATTTGAAAAAGTATAAATAATTTTATGAAGTAGCACATTTACCAGTTATATTTATGAAGTATAAATAATTTTATGAAGTAGTACATTTCCTAATTGAAGTAACTAGCAACATAAGCAAACACAGCTAGGTGTTTTCTTGTGCAACACTAAGCAAATTTTCGGTTATGTGAGGAACATGTAACAATGTATTAAGCTTACAGACATGAGAATTTAATAAGGATGAGATGAAACAAGAGCATTACCAACATTGCAATGTCCAAACCTGTTCCATTTCCTATCTGCACCTTGTTGGAACCATGGTATTCTACCATAAGCAAAATATACAAATACAAAAATAATCTCATAATGTGAGGCCCCGGATTTTTATACTATAGACGACACGATCCCGATATATTATCAATATTAGCGTTACTTAAATTATTACCTAATTACATGATAATGTAATTTATTTATGTTTATTACTTAAATTTAATAACTATTATCATTTTCCTTACAACTTGATTCGGTAAAAGTGCTATTTAAAATTCGTTCTTTAGTATTTAAAAAAATTCTTATCGCCATATTTTTTATGAAGACGATACTTACATTTAGTCATTTTTCATAAAGCTACTATTGTTCAATCGATCAAAATAATTTTTATTTAAAAGAAACTATGTCTTAATTTTGAGATTTTGAAATATCCTTTTCAATAAACTCAACATTTTACTCCAAGTATATTATCTTGAGTTAACAAAAATTTATTATGATTTTTGAAATTCTTGGCATAAATTAAAGTAGTATTTGAACCTATTTTATTAGAAAACAGTTTCATGCTTTACAAGCAAACTATTTCATTTTGGGATCTATTCAAACCATCTACTACTAATTTGATACTTTAACAAAGACAATGACTCATGTTTTGAAAGTTCATCTAGTAAAATTTCAATTTACGAAAAAAATAGTAATCGAGATTTATTTTGTTAAAAATCCGATCTTTATATTAAAATAGCTAAGTGCCTCATTCTTGATTTATTGAACTAATTACTACTCGATTTAGCTAATAGATATATCATTTATACGTAGAATTATTTTTATTTTATGGTTTATATTAATAACACATATTTTCACTTCTTTAATGATTGTCGATTTCTTTCAAACTTTCAACAAAATATATTAACCAGTTGGATTTCTCTCTTAACAACTAATTATTTTTTTGTAGCATAATATTTATTTAAATATTTTATTAATTTCGAAATTATATTTATATATTTCAAAATAATTTTTATAATGTGATTAATTGTTTGATTAATATATTTGACTTGCATTATTGGTTCTAATTCTATTTAATACCTTAGATTATAAGTGATAAGATACTACTTGGGAATAATTACTAGATACCTTATAACTAGGTGACTAATTATATAAGTAAGATAGATATAAGACTTGATTTATATGAGGGGAGATACAAGACTTGTCTTTTCCTTTTGTCATTTTCCTTTTGTCTTATTCATTTTAAGGCATGCAAGCCTTCTCACCTCCCAAGAATAAGTCTTGCTTCTACCTATGCAAGCATGAGCCCCAAATTTGTTAGCTTCCAAAAACACTTGAGTGTCAGAGTAAAGAGACTAGGATGAGGACTTCATATTTTGCTATACATCATCTCATTTCAACACTTAGTCATTTTCACCATACAACACCCAACTCTCTCCCTCTCAAACCCCTTAAGGATGAAAATCTAGAAAATGGACTGGAAAATGGAGGGCTAGGGCTGAAATTTTAAGGAGCAATTTGCTTGAAAATTGTGATTTTTAAGGAGCTTTCAAGAAACAAGAAAGGTAAGAACCCTAGTCTAGACTCTTTAATTCTTTTCTTCTCTTCATTTTCTTTCATCTTTTGACAACAAACTCTCCACCTAGGGACTGTCCTAAGAGTTTGGAGACTTGGAGAAGGTATTACCAAGGAGAAAATCTCATCTAGACCATTCTTACCAAGAACACAAGAAGAGGTGGGTGAAACCTTTCAAAAATTCATGATTATTGCATAAAATGGCATGGATATATGAGATTATATATTTTTTTATATATTTCTGGAAAATTTCAGTTCCTTTTTATTTCTGGAAAATTTCGAAAATTATATATGTATATTTGAAATTATGAAAAAAGTGATTATTTCTTAAGAAAATAGCTTTTGTATGCCTTATATGCTTTCTTTTTATATATATGTTCAAAATGACTGAGAAATATGAGAAATGTATTTTAATATGTTATATAAGTATTCTGGACAGATGAAATTGTGAATAAAATCGAGTTTGGGCCATTTTTGCAAATAAGGCAAAATATAGGGCCAAAAGTGATAAAACCGAAAACAGTGGGAACTTTCTGGAAATTTTCGAAATTTAGGACTAAAATTACTGTAAAAATAATGTATATGAGGTAAATAATATTTGGGACCATCCGGGTCAAACAAATGCGAATATGAGAACCTTTAGACACCAAAATAACATTTTTTAAACTTTAGGGGCTAAACTGTAAAATACGAAAATGAGGGGCAGCCACTGTCCCAAAAATAATGCAAACTCATTTTAAGTGGTATTCTAGACCTATAGTCCAAATTTCACGATAAACGGGCTTGAAACGAGCCCTTAACGGTAAAATTACCTTTGGGGCTAAAATGGAATTTTTCAGAAAATCGGTACTAAATCTGGAAATTTTTCAAAACTGCTTTTAAACCATATACATACTGCCCCAAAGAAATTATTAGACTTGGAATCTCGTTAATACCTTTTCCGGTTTAAGAGATACCTATTTTTAAAAGTATCATGTCAAATTATAAATTGGGAGAAATTCGGGACTGACCTGTAATTTTCGAAAATCTGACCCCGAGACCCTAAAAATATGATTCTTTGAAATTTTTTAAAAATTAGAGACTGACCTTGTCTTTTTCTGAGTTCGGGATCACAACTTATGGAATTTTTAAAACCCGACATAAAAATTTATATCTTAATAAAATGTTTTATTTTAAATAAAATTACCAAGGTCATAGAGACTTATATTTTCTAAAATCGTTTTATTTATAATAATATTAAAAATATTTTATAATTTATTTAATTAAATTTTATTTTTAATTATTATCCGAATTTTATTCGAGATTCTCATACCAAATAATTGTACTAGTAATACGGCAACTTCCTCGCCCGCATAATCCGAAATCTCATTAAGGACTCCAACATAATACACTGAATCGAATAAAATACCCGGCTAGATTACCCATCCGGTAACTATGCCGTGAAACTTGAACTGACTGACTAACTGAATATCGGACGCGAAGTGCATGAACGCACCAGGTCCCCCATCGACCGATTGATGGGTTGGCGTCACACTTTCGTGCGCAACCAACTGATATGAATTGACGGTTTTGTGGAATGGATAAGTCGCGTATGGGATGGGTAGCTTGGCTACAGTCTCATGTCGGCCTCCATCGTCCAACTCCCAACCTCGAGCCGGATAGGAGAGTCTGGCGGGCGATTGGGTCGTAGGATTCTGGGTATAATCATGATTATGACGTTCTCCGAGCTTAGCTAGCTCCACTGTGGAGACGTAGTGCCAGCTGGGATAGCGACTTCAGCCCTATCGACAGGAGGGATAAGGTGTACTGTTTGGGGAGATGATGTTTGATCAACACTTCTCTGCCGTATAAGGTGGTCTGGGTTGGCGTCACACTTTCGTGCGCAACCAACGGATATGAATTGACGGATGCAGGTTGGCGTCACACTTTCGTGGCGCAACCAACCGATATGAATTGACGGATCGATCGGTTGGCGTCACACTTTCGCGGCGCAACCAATCGATCTGGAATTGTGATCGATTTGTTAAATAATGCTAATAAAATTATAAGTATATGAGAATGCCATTTCACGTTTCTTCCATCAAAAATTCATGAAATGATTTTTCGCATAAAGTATAAGCCCCACTTGCACACACTCACCACACCCATCGAGAATTTTTGTCTCACTCCCACCTATTTTTCCAACCGGAGGATGAGGTTTCAGGAAGAAGACCACAACGAAGATTTCAAAGCTACCGATTACCTCTCTATTGCTTTGGATGTTGAGACAATTTGAATTTTATGGTTTCTTTATGTATGGACAAATACTAAGAAATTTTGTTGTAATAATAGGGTGTAGGACCCGTAGGAAGTATGATTGTGACGAGGATTGTATTTTGTTTTTTCGATTAAGATTCTTGATCGTCTTTGACGACTTAGTTTATTTAATATTCATTCTATCTTGGAATTTTGCTATTTGCTTGGGTTATATTAATGAATAAATGGGCCGACATGGTAAAACCAAAGATAAGTTAGACCGTCCGAGTCACGGCTCCCGATTTTGGGCGTGACACATAAAGACCAAATGGGTCTAAAATCTCAATAGTTTTTTTGATCACAAACTAGTTTTTTCATTTCTAGTGGGGAAAATAAGATTTTTAGTCCTGTAAGTTGGACCTTTTTGAGAATTCGTCATTTAAGTTGTCATCTTAATGTTTTAGTCCTTTAACTTTCAAATTTCTAGATATTCAGTCCTTTAACTCAACAATTTTACTTTTGGTCCTCTTGTTTTAATGATTTTCGCAATAGTTAAATTTAACTAATTTATTAAAAAGTTAGTAACCACACTTCACTTTTTATTATAGGACCAAAAATAAAATAATTAAACTTAAATTTTTAAAAATTAAATTAAATTAAATTATAAAAGCAACTAAAAATTAAATTAATTTGATTAATAAACAATTTAAATAAATAGAAATTTCTAAAATAATTAACAAAAATTTTAGGAAAATTAAAATAATTACATCAAATTTGTAAATTAATAAGTAAATTGCAATATTTATGTAAATTAACATTTGGTGAGGAGAATTATCTCCAAGAAATGGATGTGAACTAGTGTACAAGATGCATTTATTTCAAAAGGTTAACAAATCTAATGCTTAAAATATTTTTTAAAATATTAAATAAATAAAAAAATTGATTAGTTATTTTTAATTAAAAGTTATATGTTTATTAAAATTATTCAATTTTCAACATAAATTTTACCTAGGAAATTGATGCCTGAAATCTACTTACCAAAGGTTAATTACAAAAATATAATACATAATTTTTAAAAATATTTAATAAATCAAGTCTCTAATACCATTATTAAGCACTAGGATAATAGATTTGGAAAATTGAGATAAGAAAGTCTTTTTTAAACTTAAAGGATCAAAGCGCACACACTGTCTTAACATATAGGACTAAAAGTAAACTAAAGATGTAACTTACAGGACCAGAAAACTAAAGATGCAAACATATATGACTAAATATCCAATTCTATACAAACTTTTAGGATTGAACCACAAATCTGCCAAGATAAAGGACCGAATCTCAAAATAGGCCAATTTACATTATGAAATTTCTCATTTTCCCTTTCTAGTGCAATGGTTTAATTTCTCATGATCATAAAATCTTAACATTATCGTGAAAAAGATATCCATTGAGAGAGATTGAAACGCAATCCACGGGCTAAGAAACTTAATATTTCAGGAACAACAATTATCCAAAAATACAACAAGAAAACTACAATTCAATATTTTTTTCCACATAATTCACTCCTTTTCACCTCTTAAAACTTTTCTCAAACCAAAAAGCCAACCATTTGGAAAGAATAGAATAAATGCAACTCCAATAGAGTGCATTGAGGCCTCTATTTAAGATGAATCACATAAATTGACCCGATCACAAACGAATACGGGAGATATGCAGTGGACAAGATCAATAGATTGTGCCACAAAGATATGAAATTTTCGAGTGTTATCCAAGGAGGCACCAAGAGGGACGGTGGAAAATTGAATATATGGCTTGAAATCAGAGCCAAAGACGGCAATGCTATGCGTGAATATAGGGTAAAAATGTATGAGGATGCCAATGGCAAAAGCCTCACTTACTTTGTAAGATTAATATAGCTCCCCGGATCATACACATAAAATGAATCTATGTCTATATCTATATATATATTCGCCCAGGTTAAGAAGATTGATGAATAAATGCCACAATTTTTTGGCATAGGCTATATAATTATAACAAAATTAATAAATAAATAAAAATCAGAATTTATGGTTTTTTAGGATTAAGTAAAAATTAGGGTTCCACTGTTCTTTTTTTTTTTTTTTAAATTCTGATTTTTAGTTGATATTCAAACTAATGTATGATAATAGATTTATAAATGCATAGGAGACATGTTAAAGGTATGATTATGATTCTTATTTATTTATTATATTTGCGTTATAATTTTTATGTTTGATTTTTTTAAATTAAAGAGTAATAAATAAAAAGTTTTGACCACAATAAAGTTTTATTTATAGTTGAATTGAATATATTATTCTATATTTCAAGTGTAATATGTTAAAAATAATAATATTAAGATGTAATTGAAATTATGAAATAAATATTTTTATTATTTTGTAATTTCGAATATATTTATCTGATTAAAATATATTAAATTTATTTTTGTTTTTCATGGAAATTTTTAAGTTTATTTTTTTTCAAATTAATAAATATTTTAAAATATTATATAAACTATTTTCATTTTTTCATAACGAATCTTATATTTTTATCTATTGAAAATAATATTTTCCCCCTCCAAAACGGCACATAGGATGCCCTATGAGCAAAAAAAAAAAACATAGTTTAAGGCCAGAAATAGAAAATCAAAAATAAAATAAATTCCACATAGGATGATATGCCAATCAATTTTAAGCTGTTATAAATGGTCCGTGGACTAAATGTCCGAATCTTTTTCACTTAGTGGACCAATTTCAAAAATCCCTAAAATTATGGACTAAATGTCTGATATACTCCACTTAGTAGACCAAAAAAATATTTTTGCCTAGTAAGAAATGTATAAGAAATTAAATAAACTTCTGATTTTCAACATGCATGTTTCTTTTTAAGTTCACCAAAAACTGAAACTAAGATGAATTAATATATGTCAAAGAACTAAAATTCTTGGTGGCGTATTATTAAAAAAATAAAAAACTGTAATTGGAATAAGAAATTGATAAACAAAATTTCAGGATTGAAAATTGGTTTTAAACTATTTTCAGGCATAGGGAAATATTTAAAGACCTGATTCAATTTCCCGATTTTTTTGAAACGCAAATCATTATCTAGACAATTTTAGTAAGAAACATTAATATTTTGGGGGGAAAATCTAGTCAACACCGATTTGCACTAAATGAAACAAATCTAATCGAACATAAGCATAAGGCAATGATATATGGACTACTTTTAATCCAACTATTTTTTCTCCAAATTATAGGATTAATTAGGTTTGACCTAATTACAAAAAAAACCAGTTAACTTTTAAAATTACAAAAAATACCCCTAAGATTTTATTTGTCTAATATTTATCCCTTCATAAGCAAAAAATATTTTAAAATACCCCCCTCACATTTATAAAAACATTATAGTTAGCCCCTTAATTTTAACACTAAATCAAACTTTAGGGATACTTTTTGTAATTTTAAAAGTTAGTTGGATTTTTTTGTAATTAAGTCAAACCTCAAGGGTAATTTTTGTAATTATCCCCAAATTATATACATATATAAGCTCTTTTCCTAAATTGTTTATCAATTTATATCATTTAGTTTTTACAGTAGAATCTCAATGGCTTCTCTTAGTAGTTTAGTTTTTACAGTAGAATCTCAATGGCTTCTCTTAGTAGTTAGTAACTCATAATAATCTAATCATTTTTTTTTTTTTCATCTTTCAATTATTCTAAAGTTACAGGAAAGTGGGAGCCAATCACAACACCAAGAAGAGCTGACATAGTTGAATACGGGAGATTTGCGGTGAGCGAGATCAACATAATTAGCCACAAAGACTTGATATTTACGAGCGTTTTCCAAGGAGGCATCCTTAGGCTCGATGGTGGAAAATTGAATGTTTGGCTTGACATCAGAGCCAAAGAGGGTAGAGCCCTGCTCGAGTACAACGTACAATTGTTTGTGGACGGCGATCTCAAAACCATCACTTCCTTCAAAAATAAATGATGGAGATATGATGTATTTTTTAGAATTTTACATTATCTTATATTTTAGGAAATTCAATGATTTGTGTTTAGTAGTCTTTTTTCTGGTTTATCTTTTAATATTTTCTAATTAAGTTAGATTTTTTAGTTTGGTTTTATAAATAGTTGTTTTACTATTATTTTTAGGGAAGTTAAATACTATTAATTAAGTTTTGAAATTTATCTCTTTTCATTGCAATATGTTTCTTCGCGAAGTTTCGTATTGCTTTTTGTGTGCGTTCTTTGTTCTCGTTCGCTTCCGCCTGCATTAATATAATAAATAAGAGCCGTATTCCTGATTCAGAAAAGTATAATTCTTTTTTTATTTTTCTCCATTATAATAGTAGGTGTTGGGGAGTATAGCCGACCCCACGTAGTGGAATTAAGGCTTAGTTTGTTGTATAATAGTAGGCGTTGCTGACTAAAGAACCACATTGATTTCTAACTTTTAGATGACTAGACGTTATAATAGATCTATTCATTTTTATTTTTCTGCAGCAGAACTATTCAATTTTTTTTTCAGGTTTATTTGCAAAATTGTTAACAAAATTTTTCTGCAGTAGAAAAGTGTACTTTGATTATCTGTTACAATTTGGAAAAAGAATTGATTTTTTTAAACAATTTGGAAAAAAAAAATGATTAAAAATAAATACAATCGCAAAACAATATTCATTTAAATATGTTATTTTCTTTTTGATCCCAATCACCACTAGCTCGCAGTAAAAAAACCAAAAACAAAGAAAAGAAAACCAAACAATTCTGGTGGTTTCGTTTTCACTCCAAGCCTCTGTTTCTCACTACTATTAGCCGAATCCGTTTCATGAGAATTAATTGATGAAGAAATATTAATTCCTTGAATTAATAATAATCGGTTCTTATTGTCTTGTGTCGTCTGATCCAGCTTTCGTCACTTTAAAACTGAAAGAATTGAAGGGTCCAATTCTTAGTGAAATGTGTTGCCAGCATTTTTGAAAACACAGCGGAAGCCTTGTAACTTGGAAACACAAATCACAACAAAAATGGAATGACGGATATTAAAATGAACACAAGAAGTTTCAAAATTTTGTACAAGTATAAAAATACTTGTACGATGTCCTTAGGACAAAAACTCTTAAATGAAATATTGTTACAAAATACAAAAATACAAAAACCAACAAGACTAAAAGATTTACTCTCTTTTAAGTCTTGTAAAGTAAGCAATACTTTATCACAAACTGAGAGAATCCTCCAATTCACGCCCCATACACTCATCTATAACATAGACTCTCTCAAAATGAACAAACTAACAAATCTAGGGAAGATGATGCCAAAGATGTCAGCAACATTGTTGGCCACATTATCTTCCTGCAAACTTCTTTTGAGTAAAAAGAGTGTCTCTTTGATTTCTTCAATTTGATCTCACACTCTGAATCCGTACTTCTGCTGCAGATTTTGGTTTGCTTTAAATAGATAAAAGTGTAACCACTCCATAGGATAACTTCCACGTCTTAAAAACCACCTGCACAAAATAAGGAAAAACCTCCATCCACTACATATAACTTCCCACAAGTTAGAAATAAATACTGAAAATAACTCCTGTAGAAAAAAAAACTGAAAAATATAATCGTGTAATATTATCCAGAAATCTGAAAAATAAAAATCTTATAATGTTTGACTTTAGAAAAATCAAACATTAACAAAAACTAAACATTTTCATGAATCCAATGTTGAAAAAATGAAGGAAATTGCACCTTTGTGGTGTGATTTTAGCCCAAATGAACTGTTATCTAACTTTCAGCAATATTTTTCTTGTAGTGAGACCTAATTGAACTAGGAACATAAGCAAACACAGCTAGGAGTTTTCTTATGCAAATTGTGCAACAGTACAAGCAAATTTTTGGTTTTGTGAGCAACATGCAACACTTTACTTATTAAGCTTTAGGACATGAGAATTTGATAAGGGATGAGATGAAACAAGAGCATTACCAACATTGCATGTCCAAACCTGTTCCATTTCCTATCTGCATCTTGTTGGAACCACGGTATTCAACTGTGAAACTTTAACCAGGGGTGGCAAATCGTGTCATCGTGTCGTGCTCGTGTCGCACTATCATATTTTCGTGTTATCTATCGTATTAATGTAATTTTAACTTAATTTAAAATTTCGTGTTCATGTCAAGTTTTATCGTGTAATTTGTCTCTGTAATAGTATTTGTAATCGTGTCGTGTTATTGTGTCCCATCACTCAATGCTGACTCTAATTTTAAGTTGGAGAGGTCATTTCTACCGTAAGCGAAATATACTTATACAGAATAATCTTATAAAAAGACCAAATGGGTCAAAAATCCCAATAGTTTCTCTTGATCATAAATAATTTTTTCATTTCCAGTGAAATGGTTTCTCTTAATCATTGAAAGAGACTGAAATGTGATTCACGGGCTAAGAATTTAATATATGAAAAAAGTAAATAATATTTCAGGAACAACAAATATCCAAAAATAAAATGAGACCAACTAAATTCAATTGTATTCTACATACAGTCCTTTTCACCCTTTAAACGTCCTCTATTTAAGATGCAACACCACCCTTGCACAATACGCAAAACATATACACAAATAAAAAAACAATCACATTAATTGACATCACAAAAGAATATGGGTCTAAAATCTCAATGGCTTCTCCTAATCATAGTCTTTTCATTTTTTGTGGCGTATAATGATCATGTTCAAGTTTCCGCTGCACCCCCAGGTCCCCCACCCGCATGGGAGCCAATCACGACACCAAGAAGAGCTGACATAGTTGAATACGGGAGATTTGCTGTGGCAAGGATCAATAAATTGTGCCACGACGATTTGGTATTTTCGACTGTTATCCAAGGAGGCACCCAGAGGGATGGTGGAAGATTGAATATATGGCTTGAGCTCAAAGCCACAGACGGCAGTACTATGCACGAATATAGGGTAAAAATGTATGAGGATGCCAATGGCAAAGGCCTCACTTCCTTTGTAAGAAATATATAGCTCCCCGGATCATGCACATGACATGAATCCAAGTTAAGAAGATTGATGAATAAATGTCACAATTTTTTGGCATGGGCTATTTAATTAATGGACACAAAAATAAGAGTCATGTATTTCCTAATTCGAAAAAGTATAAATAATTTTATGAAGTAGTATATGCTATGATGCTCGGACTCTTCATTTCAGGCGTCATACCCGTGTCGACAGGACACGACACTGGACATGTCACTGGACATGTGTCCAATCCTCCAAAAAGAAATTCGGACACTCCAATTTCATACTATTATGTACTAAGCAATAAAGCACATGAAAGATTGTTTTATTTTGCATCACTTTTTCATATTTTAGTTATTTTGTTCAAATTATAACGAACATATATTGTTTATCAATATCGTATTAAAAAATGTAATATGATTTATAATATATATTTGAAAAAAACTGAATTTGTCGGCCATGTCTCCATGTTTATGTCCAAGTTTTGGATCTTTTTAGCCGTGTCCACGTATCCTAAATTTTAGACTAGAAAAGATTTGACACTCGAATATGTACCAGTGTCCGACACCCGTGTCCGAGTCCGAGCAACATAGAGTATATGATGTTTCTTTTTTCAGTACAAATACTGGGAGGAGCAATGAGAATTGAACCTCAGACCTATGGGTTTGAGGGTCTTAAGCACTTGACTGCTATCAAATTCTCGATTTTTCCCTAATTTTTTGATGCCTGGATTTCCGTTATTTAATCTGCGGATCTAGGGTGACCTTCGGGATACGATTCATGGTTATTATATACTCATGGACAAGTGCATTATAGTATTTGTATGCTTCTAGTTG
Organism: Rehmannia glutinosa; assembly: GCA_016081115.2. Taxonomy (NCBI): domain Eukaryota; kingdom Viridiplantae; phylum Streptophyta; class Magnoliopsida; order Lamiales; family Orobanchaceae; genus Rehmannia; species Rehmannia glutinosa. The sequence continues at coordinate 8,957,072 of CM071929.1, read as the reverse complement.
GAATCTTATTAAAAAATGGGAGCGTATGGATTAGTTCGGATCAATATCAAACTATTCATTTAGGCTCGTTCTATATATTCTCTATTGCCTTCCTCAATTCGTAAACGCATAATTAGATCTTCAAGATTTATTTCTTTTCGCTTGTGCTTCAAATAATTTTTGAAGTCTTTCCATCCAGGTGGCAACTTTTCAATCATGCACACCACTTGGAAAGCTTCATCCAATTGCATTCCTTTCGCACGAATATCATGCATAATTAATCGCATTCTTGAGCTTGATCCATGACAGTTCTAGAATCCACCATTTTGAAATCTAGAAACCTCGCCAACCACGAACTTCTTGGAACCAGCGTCCTCGTTGAGACTTCTTTTCCAAAGAATCCCGAGCTCTTTGGAAGATTTCACTTCATTATACACATTGTATAGCGAGTCGACAGTCCATTTAGCGTGGCGTAGTTGCGCACAGAAGTCACCCTGGCCCCAAGCATCAAAGGCAACACGCTTTTCATTGTTGGTTTCATTTTCTTCCACCACTTTGGTGGATCCTCCTTCGGAACTTAGCGAGCTTAGCGTGAGTCGGATAAAACAAAGATCTTGGATTGCCATCTTTTGAAATCAGCACAGAAAATTTTTACGGCTTCTCGGCAAGACGGGGAGAGCAAGAGGAACATTCACCCTTGAAGTAGACGCCATCGTTTACGTAAAAACAAAATTTGTTTATCTTGCGTTGTTGAAAATTTTGGTGTTTATTTCTGTAAACTGAATTACAAGGAAACCTATCTATTACAGAGAATGGAAATTTGCAGAAAAGCTGAGGCGAGTTAACACTCTATCCGCAAGATAAACACGTCCCGTATAAGTCTTGATTTGAATGACGTGTTATCCCCAAAGATACAACACCTTCGTCCTTGTAATAGCAGCACTGGAAATTACAAGACACCTTTGGAACTCAAATGTGCAAAACTGAGTACACTATGCAAGTACAAGAAAGAAAATGAGTATGAAAGTGTGTGCAAAACGGCCACGGCCACGACCACGGGCGGGCGCGCGCGCGCGTGTGGCCTTGCCCACCACACCTCACATATGCATAGTTATTTCATCTTGCACACTCTTATACACCCACTTACTTATATATTGAATAAAATTAATATTTTATTCCCATGTGGGATGGTGTCTTTTCACCTTCCTATCATCCATTATCCCATTTCAAAGTGACTATCTTGTGGATTTTATTTCTCACTCACCACTAAATGGTTTTGAGAAGTTAAATATACCACACTCATCTACTCGAAACGTAGAATTTTATTTTAATATTTAATTCCTCCAAAATTAAATAATTAGTCACTAAAAAATTGGTCAAAGTTAGGTATCAACCATTACTTCTCAAACCAATTTCCAACAATTTCTGTTTAAGTGATTGATCGCTGTCGCGTCACGTTTGGGGCGTGACAACGGTTGGAAGCCAATCGGCAACCCGAACGACCGGTGGAATGTGGATATTGCGGAATTTGCGGTGCGACAGCACAACTACGAGGCTAAAACATCACTGCAATTTGTTAGCATCATAAGTGGAAAAGTTCGAGCTGTTTGGGGCGACATTTACTACAAGTTAGTGATCTCCACCAAGGATATTGGCGATACATCAAACAAGCCGAATAACTATGAAGCGGTTGTTAAAACACATAATTTGGACTTCGTGTGGCTCCAATCCTTCAAAGAATTGAAAGGTTAAATGACATGTAATATTTGGGTTTTTTTTTAGATAAATAAAAATATATAAAAAGAAAGAAAAATATTAATTACAAGCCGATCAAGTAGCAAATGGATAATAATGCAAAATTTCAGGAAAAAAACCACAAAAATAACTTAAAAACGCAATTTAAGTGAATGGTGTTTTTGTCTCAAAGATTTTAGAGTGATATTGTCATTTGTTGTTTTGACGTTTCGAAAGTATCGTCTTAATGGTCTGATGTATCTTGTGAAATTTCGGCAAAGGATCCTCGAACTACAATGTCCATATTCTTCATAGCTTCTGAGTTAGCACATGAGTGAATGACAAGTGGAGTAATCGAAGAGTCGCCTAGCTTGGCTTTAAAGCTTCTGATTTGTCTTGTTCTTTTTCATCTTGCTTTTCGTCTTTCCGCCATATCGGACCACCTCTTTAGGGCTATTGCTGCCATGGCTTGAAAGCTCTCCGAAAGTTCAGTCGAATTAAAACATTCCGAAGGATCACTAGGTTTTAAACAAGGAACGTTCGCTGGTAGTCCACAAACCTCAACCATCAGATACTGTTCATAATTAGGCGCAAGCTGATCAGTTGGTTGACAAGGAGAAGACTAATTTAAATAAGGCCATTGAGACAGTGAATAACAGTAACCCTGTTTGTAAATACCATTTAATCTTTTAATTTGGTATGTACTGATTAACAATTCATCATATTTAGTCTTCGTTCATCAATATTGCAATAAAGAATCATGACTGAACAGAAATAAGCTGCTAAAAATATAACGAAAACAGTAATTAACGTTTCAGGAACAACAAATATCCAAAAATACAACAAGATCAACTAAAATTCACCTTTTTCCCCCACATATATAATTCACCTCTTAAATTTATCTCAAAAGAAAAAGGTCAACCATTTGCAAAGTCCAGAATACAAATCCATCCAAATGTTGAAAAACGGGCATAAATGCCACTCCAATCCACTGCACACCATTGATGTCTCTATTTAAGATGCAACACCATTCCACCATATGCAAAAACACACACATTTAAACAAAAAAATCATATAAAGTAACCTAAAAAAGATGGGTCTAAAATCTCAATGGATTCTCTTACTCATAATCTATTCATTTTTTGCATCGTTCAATTATCTTAAAGTTTCGGCTGAACGCAAGTGGGAGCCAATCACAAAACCAAGAAGCCCTGAAGTAGTTGAATACGGGAGATTTGCGGTGAGCCAGATCAACAGACTGAGCCACAAAGACTTGACATTCACGAGTGTTTACCAAGGAGGCATCTTGAGGCTCGATGGTGGAAAATTGAATGTATGGCTTGACATCAGAGCCAAAGAGGGCAACTCCCGGTTTGAATACAACGTACAATTGTTTGTGGACGGCGATCTCAAAAGCCTCACTTCCTTCACAAGATCAAAATAGCTCCCGGACCTTGCACATAAATAAATGGGTTATTGATTTTTGCAACTTTGTACTATAGGGTTATTGCGGTTTTAGTCTGTACTATTTGTTTTGTGAAAATAGTACCTAAACTAAACGACTTTGTTGAAATGCAACCTAATACACAACGGCGATGAAATATTCCACTGGGATTCCATCACGTGACACACACGCCCCTTTTTTTTGTGAAAATAGTACCTAAACTAAACGAATTTGTTGAAATGCAACCTAATACACACCGACGATGGAATATTCCACCGGGATTCCATCACGTGACACGCACGCCCCTTTTTTTAAGGGTATTTTCGTCAGTTTAGGTTGTCATTAATCTCCCACCCAAATAGGGGCTTAGCGTTCCCAAATTGCAAGTTGTGAACCCTAAACTAAACAAATCATTAACCTCCAAAAAATCTCTAACCTGTGAAAAAAATTGCAATCAAAATTCTCTTCCACAATATAAACCCTAATTCGAATATCTCAAATTACCCTTCTCATTCAGAAATCCATTATGTTACTAAAAAATGGCAATTAAAATTCTCTTCCACAATATAAAGACGGACCGGAAATTGTGAGAGATTTTTTTAAATGAGGTCTCCATTTTCGTAAACAGAGATAGTGAAAAACACAAACAGTTAAGCAAAGATTTCAAGTAGACGGCGGAGTGCGAGGCGGAGGTGGAGGAGCGGCGGCAATGATACTTTGTCTGTTGTGAATTGGGAGAGATTTCTTCGAAAATGGTGGTGAGAGTCTTTGTTGGGATGTCATCGAGGAAAGTTTTATATTTTTTTCGAATGTAGTCACAATAATTTTCAAGATAGATAGTCTCGATTGCCACAATCTTGAATATTTGCTTGATTGGAGCCATTGGATCGTATTCTAATAAATTATGTGTAAATTTCGATTATTATTTCTCTGCAATTGGTTCAAAAAAATTTTGCTTTCTTGAGTTTGGAAAATTTTCTCATTTGTCGATTGTCATTTTGCAATGGTGGTAGATTCTTTGGCTTATTTTCGGTGCTAGAATTTCATTTTTCCCGACCATGAATCCTAGTTGGTATGACAGGTATATTTGTCCATTTATAAATAATGACAACCTAAATCGACGAAAATACCCTTAAAAAAGGGGCGTGCGTGTCACGGATAGAATCCCGTGGAATATTCCATTGCCGGTGTGTATTAGGTTGCATTTCAACAAATTCGTTTAGTTTAGGTACTATTTTCACAAAAACAAAAAAGGGCGTGCGTGTCACGTGATGGAATCCCGTGGAATATTCCATCGCGGTGTGTATTAGGTTGCATTTCAACAAATTCGTTTAGTTTAGGTACTATTTTCACAAAAAAATAGTACAGGACTAAAACCGCAATAACCCTATAAGATCTTGGTTGCAAAAAATCAATAACCCTAAATAAATATATATATATATCTATGTTAAGAAGATTGATTAATAAATGTCAAATTTTTTTTTTTGGAAGGGCTATATAATTGAAAATGGACAAAAAATAAGAAGTCGTGTGTTTCTTGATTTGAAAAAGTATAAATAATTTTATGAAGTAGCACATTTACCATTATATTTATGAAGTATAAATAATTTTATGAAGTAGTACATTTCCTAATTGAAGTAACTAGCAACATAAGCAAACACAGCTAGGTGTTTTCTTGTGCAACACTAAGCAAATTTTCGGTTATGTGAGGAACATGTAACAATGTATTAAGCTTACAGACATGAGAATTTAATAAGGATGAGATGAAACAAGAGCATTACCAACATTGCAATGTCCAAACCTGTTCCATTTCCTATCTGCACCTTGTTGGAACCATGGTATTCTACCATAAGCAAAATATACAAATACAAAAATAATCTCATAATGTGAGGCCCCGGATTTTTATACTATAGACGACACGATCCCGATATATTATCAATATTAGCGTTACTTAAATTATTACCTAATTACATGATAATGTAATTTATTTATGTTTATTACTTAAATTTAATAACTATTATCATTTTCCTTACAACTTGATTCGGTAAAAAGTGCTATTTAAAATTCGTTCTTTAGTATTTAAAAAAAAATTCTTATCGCCATATTTTTTATGAAGACGATACTTACATTTAGTCATTTTTCATAAAGCTACTATTGTTCAATCGATCAAAATAATTTTTATTTAAAAGAAACTATGTCTTAATTTTGAGATTTTGAAATATCCTTTTCAATAAACTCAACATTTTACTCCAAGTATATTATCTTGAGTTAACAAAAATTTATTATGATTTTTGAAATTCTTGGCATAAATTAAAGTAGTATTTGAACCTATTTTATTAGAAAACAGTTTCATGCTTTACAAGCAAACTATTTCATTTTGGGATCTATTCAAACCATCTACTACTAATTTGATACTTTAACAAAGACAATGACTCATGTTTTGAAAGTTCATCTAGTAAAATTTCAATTTCTGAAAAAAATAGTAATCGAGATTTATTTTGTTAAAAATCCGATCTTTATATTAAAATAGCTAAGTGCCTCATTCTTGATTTATTGAACTAATTACTACTCGATTTAGCTAATAGATATATCATTTATACGTAGAATTATTTTTATTTTATGGTTTATATTAATAACACATATTTTCACTTCTTTAATGATTGTCGATTTCTTTCAAACTTTCAACAAAATATATTAACCAGTTGGATTTCTCTCTTAACAACTAATTATTTTTTTGTAGCATAATATTTATTTAAATATTTTATTAATTTCGAAATTATATTTATATATTTCAAAATAATTTTTATAATGTGATTAATTGTTTGATTAATATATTTGACTTGCATTATTGGTTCTAATTCTATTTAATACCTTAGATTATAAGTGATAAGATACTACTTGGGAATAATTACTAGATACCTTATAACTAGGTGACTAATTATATAAGTAAGATAGATATAAGACTTGATTTATATGAGGGGAGATACAAGACTTGTCTTTTCCTTTTGTCATTTTCCTTTTGTCTTATTCATTTTAAGGCATGCAAGCCTTCTCACCTCCCAAGAATAAGTCTTGCTTCTACCTATGCAAGCATGAGCCCCCAAATTTGTTAGCTTCCAAAAACACTTGAGTGTCTAGAGTAAAGAGACTAGGATGAGGACTTCATATTTTGCTATACATCATCTCATTTCAACACTTAGTCATTTTCACCATACAACACCCAACTCTCTCCCTCTCAAACCCCTTAAGGATGAAAATCTAGAAAATGGACTGGAAAATGGAGGGCTAGGGCTGAAATTTTAAGGAGCAATTTGCTTGAAAATTGTGATTTTTAAGGAGCTTTCAAGAAACAAGAAAGGTAAGAACCCCTAGTCTAGACTCTTCTTAATTCTTTTCTTCTCTTCATTTTCTTTCATCTTTTGACAACAAACTCTCCACCTAGGGACTGTCCTAAGAGTTTGGAGACTTGGAGAAGGTATTACCAAGGAGAAAATCTCATCTAGACCATTCTTACCAAGAACACAAGAAGAGGTGGGTGAAACCTTTCAAAAATTCATGATTATTGCATAAAATGGCATGGATATATGAGATTATATATTTTTTTATATATTTCTGAAAATTTCAGTTCCTTTTTATTTCTGGAAAATTTGAAAATTATATATGTATATTTGAAATTATGAAAAAGTGATTATTTCTTAAGAAAATAGCTTTTGTATGCCTTATATGCTTTCTTTTTATATATATGTTCAAAATGACTGAGAAATATGAGAAATGTATTTTAATATGTTATATAAGTATTCTGGACAGATGAAATTGTGAATAAAATCGAGTTTGGGCCATTTTTGCAAATAAGGCAAAATATAGGGCCAAAAGTGATAAAACCGAAAACAGTGGGAACTTTCTGGAAATTTTCGAAATTTAGGACTAAAATTACTGTAAAAATAATGTATATGAGGTAAATAATATTTGGGACCATCCGGGTCAAACAAATGCGAATATGAGAACCTTTAGACACCAAAATAACATTTTTTAAACTTTAGGGGCTAAACTGTAAAATACGAAAATGAGGGGCAGCCACTGTCCCAAAAATAATGCAAACTCATGTTAAGTGGTATTCTAGACCTATAGTCCAAATTTCACGATAAACGGGCTTGAAACGAGCCCTTAACGGTAAAATTACCTTTGGGGCTAAAATGGAATTTTTCAGAAAATCGGTACTAAATCTGGAAATTTTTCAAAACTGCTTTTAAACCATATACATACTGCCCCAAAGAAATTATTAGACTTGGAATCTCGTTAATACCTTTTCCGGTTTAAGAGATACCTATTTTTAAAAGTATCATGTCAAATTATAAATTGGGAGAAATTCGGGACTGACCTGCAATTTTCGAAAATCTGACCCCGAGACCCTAAAAATATGATTCTTTGAAATTTTTTAAAAAATTAGAGACTGACCTTGTCTTTTTCTGAGTTCGGAATCACAACTTATGGAATTTTTAAAACCCGACATAAAAATTTATATCTTAATAAAATGTTTTATTTTAAATAAAATTACCAAGGTCATAGAGACTTATATTTTCTAAAATCGTTTTATTTATAATAATATTAAAAATATTTTATAATTTATTTAATTAAATTTTATTTTTAATTATTATCCGAATTTTATTCGAGATTCTCATACCAAATAATTGTACTAGTAATACGGCAACTTCCTCGCCCGCATAATCCGAAATCTCATTAAGGACTCCAAAGATAATACATCGAATCGAATAAAATACTCGGCTAGATTACCCATCCAGAACTATGCCGTGAAACTTGAATCGATCGACTAATCAATATCGGACGCGGCGAGTCTATGAACGCACCTGGCCCCATCTCGATCGATTTCGGGTTGGCGTCACACTTTCGTGCGCAACCAATCGATATGAATTGACGGTTTTGTGGAATGGATAAGTCGCGTATGGGATGGGTAGCTTGGCTACAGTCTCATGTCGGCCTCCATCGCCCAACTCCCAACCTCGAGCTCTAGGATAGAGAGTCGGCGGGCGATGGGTCGTAGGATTCGGGTATAATCATGATTATGACGTTCTCCGAGCTTAGCTAGCTCCACTGTGGAGACGTCGTGCCAACTGGGATAGCGACTTCAGCCCTATCGATAGGAGGGATAAGGTGTCTTGTTTGGGGAGATGATGTTTGATCAACACTTCGCCGTATAAGGTGGTGGTCAGGTTGGCGTCACACTTTCGTGCGCAACCAACGGATATGAATTGATGGATATGCAGGTTGGCGTCACACTTTCGCGCAACCAACCGATATGAATTGACGGATCGATCGGGTTGGCGTCACACTTTCGTGCGCAACCAACCGATCCGATTGATGGACCGATCGTTAAATAATGCTAATAAAATTATAAGTATATGAGAATGCCATTTCACGTTTCTTCCATCAAAAATTCATGAAATGATTTTACCGCATAAAGTATAAGCCCCACTTGCACACACTCACCACACCCACTGAGAATTTTTGTCTCACTCCCACCTATTTTTCCAACCAGAGGATGAGGTTTTGGGAAGAAGACCACAACGAAGATTTCAAAGCTACTGATTACCTCTCTATTGTCTTTTGATTTGTTGAGACAATTTGAATTTTATGGTTTCTTTATGTATGGACAAATACTAAGAAATTTTGTTGTAATAGCAGGGTGTAGGACCCGTAGGAAGTATGATTGTGACGAGGATTGTATTTTGTTTTTCGATTCCGTCATTTGATCGTATCTCGACTTAGTTTATTTAATATTCATTCTATCTTGGAATTTTGCTATTTCTGCTTGGGTTATATTAATGAATAAATGGGCCGACATGGTAAACCAGCATAAGTTAGACCGTCCGAGTCACGGCTCCCGATTTTGGGGCGTGACACATAAAGACCAAATGGGTCTAAAATCTCAATAGTTTTTTTGATCACAAACTAGTTTTTTCATTTCTAGTGGGGAAAATAAGATTTTTAGTCCTGTAAGTTGGACCTTTTTGAGAATTCGTCATTTAAGTTGTCATCTTAATGTTTTAGTCCTTTAACTTTCAAATTTCTAGATATTCAGTCCTTTAACTCAACAATTTTACTTTTGGTCCTCTTGTTTAATGATTTGCAATAGTTAAATTTAACTAATTTATTAAAAAGTTAGTAACCACACTTCACTTTTTATTATAGGACCAAAAATAAAATAATTAAACTTAAATTTTTAAAAATTAAATTAAATTAAATTATAAAAGCAACTAAAAATTAAATTAATTTGATTAATAAACAATTTAAATAAATAGAAATTTCTAAAATAATTAACAAAAATTTTAGGAAAATTAAAATAATTACATCAAATTTGTAAATTAATAAGTAAATTGCAATATTTATGTAAATTAACATTTGGTGAGGAGAATTATCTCCAAGAAATGGATGTGAACTAGTGTACAAGATGCATTTATTTCAAAAGGTTAACAAATCTAATGCTTAAAATATTTTTAAAATATTAAATAAATAAAAAATTGATTAGTTATTTTTAATTAAAAGTTATATGTTTATTAAAATTATTCAATTTTCAACATAAATTTTACCTAGGAAATTGATGCCTGAAATCTACTTACCAAAGGTTAATTACAAAAATATAATACATAATTTTTAAAAATATTTAATAAATCAAGTCTCTAATACCATTATTAAGCACTAGGATAATAGATTTGGAAAATTGAGATAAGAAAGTCTTTTTAAACTTAAAGGATCAAAGCGCACACACACTGTCTTAACATATAGGACTAAAAGTAAACTAAAGATGTAACTTACAGACTTAAAACTAAAGATGCAAACATATATGACTAAATATCCAATTCTATACAAACTTTTAGGATCGAACCACAAATCGCAAGATAAAGGACCGAATCTCAAAATAGGCCAATTTACATTATGAAATTTCTCATTTTCCCTTTCTAGTGCAATGGTTTAATTTCTCATGATCATAAAATCTTAACATTATCGTGAAAAAGATATCCATTGAGAGAGATTGAAACGCAATCCACGGGCTAAGAAACTTAATATTTCAGAACAACAATTATCCAAAAATACAACAAGAAAACTACAATTCAATATTTTTTTCCACATAATTCACTCCTTTTCACCTCTTAAAACTTTTCTCAAACCAAAAAGCCAACCATTTGGAAAGAATAGAATAAATGCAACTCCAATAGAGTGCATTGAGGCCTCTATTTAAGATGAATCACATAAATTGACCCGATCACAAACGAATACGGAGATATGCAAAGTGGACAAGATCAATAGATTGTGCCACAAAGATATGAAATTTTCGAGTGTTATCCAAGGAGGCACCAAGAGGGACGGTGGAAAATTGAATATATGGCTTGAAATCAGAGCCAAAGACGGCAATGCTATGCGTGAATATAGGGTAAAAATGTATGAGGATGCCAATGGCAAAAGCCTCACTTACTTTGTAAGATTAATATAGCTCCCCGGATCATACACATAAAATGAATCTATGTCTATATCTATATATATATTCGCCCAGGTTAAGAAGATTGATGAATAAATGCCACAATTTTTTGGCATAGGCTATATAATTATAACAAAATTAATAAATAAATAAAAATCAGAATTTATGGTTTTTTAGGATTAAGTAAAAATTAGGGTTCCACTGTTCGTTTTTTTTTTTAAATTCTGATTTTTAGTTGATATTCAAACTAATGTATGATAATAGATTTATAAATGCATAGGAGACATGTTAAAGGTATGATTATGATTCTTATTTATTTATTATATTTGCGTTATAATTTTTATGTTTGATTTTTTTTAAATTAAAGAGTAATAAATAAAAAGTTTTGACCACAATAAAGTTTTATTTATAGTTGAATTGAATATATTATTCTATATTTCAAGTGTAATATGTTAAAAATAATAATATTAAGATGTAATTGAAATTATGAAATAAATATTTTTTATTATTTTGTAATTTCGAATATATTTATCTGATTAAAATATATTAAATTTATTTTTGTTTTTCATGGAAATTTTTAAGTTTATTTTTTTTCAAATTAATAAATATTTTAAAATATTATATAAACTATTTTCATTTTTTCATAACGAATCTTATATTTTTATCTATTGAAAATAATATTTTCCCCCTCCAAAACGGCACATAGGATGCCCTATGAGCAAAAAAAAAAAACATAGTTTAAGGCCAGAAATAGAAAATCAAAAATAAAATAAATTCCACATAGGATGATATGCCAATCAATTTTAACTGTTATAGCCGGTCAGTGGACTAAATGTCCGAATCTTTTTCACTTAGTGGACCAATTTCAAAAATCCCTAAAATTATGGACTAAATGTCTGATATACTCCACTTAGTAGACCAAAAAAATATTTTTGCCTAGTAAGAAATGTATAAGAAATTAAATAAACTTCTGATTTTCAACATGCATGTTTCTTTTTAAGTTCACCAAAAACTGAAACTAAGATGAATTAATATATGTCAAAGAACTAAAATTCTTGGTGGCGTATTATTAAAAAAATAAAAAACTGTAATTGGAATAAGAAATTGATAAACAAAATTTCAGGATTGAAAATTGGTTTTAAACTATTTTCAGGCATAGGGAAATATTTAAAGACCTGATTCAATTTCCGATTTTTTGAAACGCAAATCATTATCTAGACAATTTTAGTAAGAAACATTAATATTTTGGGGGGAAAATCTAGTCAACACCGATTTGCACTAAATGAAACAAATCTAATCGAACATAAGCATAAGGCAATGATATATGGACTACTTTTAATCCAACTATTTTTTCTCCAAATTATAGGATTAATTAGGTTTGACCTAATTACAAAAAAAACCAGTTAACTTTTAAAATTACAAAAATACCCCTAAGATTTTATTTGTCTAATATTTATCCCTTCATAAGCAAAAATATTTTAAAATACCCCCTCACATTTATAAAAACATTATAGTTAGCCCCTTAATTTTAACACTAAATCAAACTTTAGGGGTACTTTTTGTAATTTTAAAAGTTAGTTGGATTTTTTTGTAATTAAGTCAAACCTCAAGGGTAATTTTTGTAATTATCCCCAAATTATATACATATATAAGCTCTTTTCCTTTGTGCCAGAGACGAGGGAGCACCGCTAGCTAATTATAGAAACAGTATTAGCCTAAGGCCCTTTTATTATGAATAAAAGCAGAGTTTCCTTGTATTATGATTACGATAATCTAATATAATTTGATCACAAAATATTTATTTACTTACTCTTGTTTGTTATAGAATGAAAAGGCAAATTCCTTATTTTCTTTTTGACGCAGGTTAATTCGGCCATAATTAATTTCATAAAATATAATTACCAAAATAACTCTCAAGTAAATTACAATTATAAATAGTGGCACATACACGATCATCTCCCAACTCGCAGAAAAAAATAATCAAAAACACCGAAAAGAAAAGACAATTTTTATTCACCTTGAGGTTTGTGATGGCCGGAGGTATGGTCTTAAAGCTTCCACTTAATTGTTTATCAATTTATATGATGTAGTTTTTACACTAAAATCTCAATGGCTTCTCTTAGTAGTTAGTACTCATAATCTATTCATTTTCTGCATCGTTCAATTATGTTAAAGTTACAGGAAAGTGGGAGCCAATCACAACACCAAGAAGAGCTGACATAGTTGAATACGGGAAATTTGCGGTGAGCGAGATCAACACAATTAGCCACAAAGACTTGATATTTACGAGCGTTTTCCAAGGAGGCATCCTGAGGCTCGATGGTGGAAAATTGAATGTTTGGCTTGACATCAGAGCCAAAGAGGGTAGAGCCCTGCTCGAGTACAACGTACAATTGTTTGTGGACGGCGATCTCAAAACCATCACTTCGTTCAAAAATAAATGATGGAGATATGATGTATTTTTAGAATTTTACATTATCTTATATTTTAGGAAATTCAATGATTTGTGTTTAGTAGTCTTTTTTTCTGGTTTATCTTTTAATATTTTCTAATTAAGTTAGAATTTTTAGTTTGGTTTTATAAATAGTTGTTTTACTATTATTTTTGGGGAAGTTAAATACTATTAATTAAGTTTTGAAATTTATCTCTTTTCATTGCAATATGTTTCTTCGAAGTTTCGTATTGCTTTTGTGTGCGTTCTTTATTCTCGTTCGCTTCCGCTTTTGCATTAATATAATAAATAAGAGCCGTATTTCCTGATTCAGGAAAGTATAATTCTTTTTTATTTTTCTCCATGATAATAGTAGGCGTTGGGAGAGTATAGCCGACCCCCACGTAGTGGGATTAAGACTTAGTTTGTTGTATAATAGTAGGCGTTGCTGACTAAAGAACCACATTGATTTCTAACTTTTAGATGACTAGACGTTATAATAGATCTATTCATTTTTATTTTTCTGCAGCAGAACTATTCAATTTTTTTTTCAGGTTTATTTGCAAAATTGTTAACAAAATTTTTCTGCAGTAGAAAAGTGTACTTTGATTATCTGTTACAATTTGGAAAAAGAATTGATTTTTTAAACAATTTGGAAAAAATGATTAAAAATAAATACAATCGCAAAACAATATTCATTTAAATATGTTATTTTCTTTTTGATCCCAATCACTACTAGCTCGCAGTAAAAAAAACCAAAAACAAAGAAAAGAAAACCAAACAATTCTGGTGGTTTCGTTTTCACTCCAAGCCTCTGTTTCTCACTACTATTAGGGAGATTTTTCAAAAACGATTTACCACTTTTCCCAGCATTCCCTTGTTTCATAGAATGGCATGTCTTCTTACAAGAATCTGTTTTATTTGCTTGAACATATCCTAATCCGGTTCTATCAAATCTATCTTTCAAAAATATATCATCAATAACAACAGAGCTAGAATCAAACTTAAAACGATTTCAGGAAGTCTGGAAGTGTTTTGAGACGAAAATATGTGTGTCATTACTGTTTTAAACCTGGGCATATCAAACCTTTTTGTTTTAAACTGAAGAAAGATAAGGCTTTAGGTAAGATGATGCCAGAAATGATACATGACACTGTTGAGGATACTTTCAATTTTGCTGAGAATTCTTCAAAAACTGATCCTAAATTGATTTGGGCTGATGATAATGATCGTTGTTGTACTCAACATATTGCCACTAAACATCCGTTAGCAAATATTTTCTCTAAATCTTTGGATTTTGAGAGATTTTCTTGTCTAAGGAAATCTCTTGGTTTGTGTGTTCTTTAAATGTGTGATGCTTCATGTGTTGCATCACTGTGTGACACATCCTGTTTGTATATATTTTTTTTTGTTTTGTTGTTAGCTTGTATTCTTGAGTTTTTATGTACTGTTGCATCATCTTTTGTAGGCATTTCTGTGCAACTCAAATTCTTAAAAGAAGTCAGCAAACAGATTTTTTTTAAACTTGCTTTTTGGGCATATTTGTACATTTTGGCTCATTGATCGTGTAAATGGATTGAGCTATATTTCTGTGACTTTCTTAAGTCTTTTTGTACTATTCTTATGCCTGCGGATCTGTTATGCAAGTGTTAAAAAAAAAAAACTCTGTTTCTGTCATTTAAATTGAGTTTGCTGTTACAGAATGATCTTGCAAATGATGGCATCATTGTACATATCACCTCATGATACTGATGTGTGTTTGTTTTATATATATTTTTCATTTTTGTTTTATTACTATTTCTTATATATTTAAAAAAAAAACAAAAAAAAATTGAAAAAATCTGCAAAATACGATGTTTAGTAGTAATGAGTTGTTACTTTTTATCTCATTTTTCCTATGTTGGATAAATGGTCCTAACTTCTTCTAAATGGAGATAATGGGGTATCAAAATGCTCTCAGTGAGCTTGTATGTTGTTATTTTCTCTCTTTAAATTATGGAGGCTGATTTCAATCCAAAAAGGGGGAGAAAGTGGCACAAAAACAAGCTGGAAGGTGACTTCTTGGATTCAGGGGGAGTTTATCTCTATTGTTGATCTGTTCCTTGAATTCAGGGGGAGTATATTAACTGTGTTTTTGTGCAAAAAGTTTTGTCCAGAAATCTGTAAGAAATGGGGAGATTGTTAATGTTTGAATTTCCTCAAACATTATCTTTTCTTTCTTTCGAATTTTTCTTTCAGATTTCTGGTTTCTTCTTGACAGTTAATCTTCAGTTTTTTTACAGGAGTTATGTTAGAAGTTTAAATTCAATTTTCTAACTTTACTAACTCCTTAGAAGTTTATGGTAGTGTGTGGTTTTTTCCTTAAATCTTGCAGGAAGTTTTTCTCCTATTTTCTTGCAGGAAGTTATTCAAGAGATAGCTATTTAAGGACCATAAACCAGCAAATTTTGTGTACAAATTTTAGGAGATTTGAGAGTTCATCTTCCAGCTTTTTCACACCAGAAAATTTTGCAGAAGCTCAGTGATACCAGGAATGTTGGCATCCTTTTTAGAACTCGAGTTTTGAGTGTTTATGTGAGATAGATTCAGTGTATATTGAGTGATTGGAGTGCACTAGATGTATTCTCACATTTTGTAAAGGAGTGTTGTTGCTTTCGGAGACACAAGGGGAGTTGTTCTTCTAGTTTCCTTATTTTCTTTGTATTTTTGTATTTTGTAAACAACATCATCCTTTGAATAATTTTTGTTCTAATGAATACCGTACAAGTATTTTATACTTGTACAAAATTTTAAATCTCTTGTGTCTTCTACTTGATTCTGTCTTTATTTCATACTTTGTGAAATTATATTTTTAAGTAAAGTCTTTCGCTGTGTTTTGCAAAGTGTTGACATCACTTTTGACTGCACACTGCATTTTCATTAGAATTGGACCCTTCAATTCTTTCAAATTCAATTAAATATTTAGTAACATGCTGTTTTATCACAGAGCATACTTTACTGTATACTCTATGTTTGGCAAAACAATAAAAGCAGAGTTTCCTTGTATTATTATGATTACGATAATCTAATACAATTTTATTACAAAATATTTATTTACTTACCCTTGTTTGTTATAGAATGAAAAGGCAAATTCCTTATTTACTTTATTCACAAATTCGGCCATAATTAATTTCACAAAATATACTTACCAAAATAACTCTCAAGTAAATCACCATTACAAATAGTCACACATATACCATCATCTCCCAATCACCATTAGCTCGCAGTAAAAAAAAACACCAAAAAACACAGAAAAGAAAAAAACCAAACATGGCGCCGAATATTACCTCCGCGTTTCTCACAATTCTGGTGGTTTCGTTTTCAATCCAAGCCTCTGCTTCAGCGCTGGGCGACAAAGAAGTTCAGCCTCAGAGCAATTATCAGATTTTCTACGCGATAGCGAAATTCGCCGTGTCGGAGCACAACCGTGAAGCTGGAACATCACTGCGATTAGATCGCGTACAAGAAAGAGTAGCGATTTCAATCGAATATGGTATTCGGTACGATTTTGCGATCAGCGCCTACGATGGCGACAAGTCGAAAAGATATGCCGTCGAAGTTTTGTATCGAAATTCCAGCAAAACCCTAAGTCTCGTTTATTTCAGGGATCAAATCTTTAAATAATTCATTTTTGCATATTGTAAAATGGGGATGGGTTCTGCCCAGATGAATTTGGTTATTAATAAAGGCCCTGCTTGTTTACTTTTATGTTTTTGACAAGATTCACTAAATTAATTGGGTCCGGATCTCTCTTTTTTTAGGCCCGTTTGGATATCTCCTAAATCGGTGTTAATTTGAATTTTTTGGTTGGGTTACAATATTGGGCCTCTATATGAGTATGGATCCGGATCCGAGAAATGAAACATCATAAGAAATACATTGACTTCATTTGGATGTGGATGAATTAGTTCACGATTTCAATCTATAATAACATACTATTTTGTTGGACACGATCAGTATTCTAAAAAGTCTTTGGCGGCTTAGTCGGGCGTGATTAGAGCCTCACTCCAGCAGAGTCTCGAGGTTAGGCTTAATCTATGTCGGGTTAGGTGAAGCTTAATTGGAAAAAAATATAGGCGGACAATGGGAGTTTAGTCCCTAGACAGGGACTAATCGAATCTAAGCAGACACTAGAGATGACAATGGATCGGGTCGAAACTCGTCTCCGCATTGAATCGATCCCATTAAGGGCGGGTCTAAGCCTGGTCAAACGGGTCTCAGGGCAGATTATAGGCCGAGGGCGAGTAACGGTTTTACCTGGACCTGCATCATGACCCACCCATACACATAGATATATTCTTTTGCATTGAAAAAGTAATTATGTCTAAGTATTTTAATTTTCACTTTACATTTTACAAACATTAGCCAACTAGGATTTTAACTATTTCCTCCAATTTCTGTGTGGTGTGACTCAACAGTCAGCAACCCACTACCTACCCTTCTCTTTAGTTAACATGCGATTTTTTATTTATTCAATTTATGAGTGTTATTTTATTGAATTGTTGTTCAAAAACCTTTTTATCTATATTGGGTGGGTCCAGTGGGTTAGACCCGCCTGACGGCCTGGTTATGGGCCAATGTGGGGCGAGGACCTAGTGGGTCCCAGATCTAGATTTTTCTTAGTGGGGCGGGTCTCGGATTTAGCCAAATTCGTCCCGGCACGTCCATTCCCATTGCCATCTTTAGCAGACACATCATTCAAATCCTCAGACTGTGAATAGTAGTGAAAATTTATTTTTAAAAGTTTTGAATTTTTTGGGAGTATGATTGGATGTATGATGGAAATGTGACTGGCGATAGTTGATTTGATGATTTTGCATGACCAATAGAGGGGTGGATACAGATGACCAATAACCTAGAAAATTCAAACTCGTCCAAGCCATGTCAAATTGGGATGAAATTTCCTATTCCACTTTCCCTATTCCATATGTTGGATGAATGACACATGTACAATTGTGACGTCACGTGACATCATCTTGTACACGTGTATTTCATCCAATACAATGAAATATGAGTGAAATAGGAAAAGTGGAATAGGAGATGTCAACCCTGTCAAATTAAGTAATCATCATAGATCCAATAAAAACACTCTCACAAGAGAGGGGAGCCGAAAACTTCCTGTCACACAGACGGAAGGGGCCTACTTACAAACATATTTATTGCCTTAAAAATAGATATTACCTTCAACATTCTTGGCGATAGAATATTCTATAAAATCATCTAAATGTTATGAAATGAGTTCCTACGCATCATCAGGCAGCTAAAATGGGGATAATTAATCCATTAATTCAACATGCAACAAAAATCAAATAAAAATACCTGTATTACTTTATTAGAAAAAACTTAAATCAAATTCCTCTGACTACCAGAAGTCATTATGCATATAAAATTAATTATTTAATTTTTTTAATAATCCTCTGAAGGAAATGAGTCGCAAGAGCTTCTCCCATGGCTTATAGTAAATAATCGCTTCATAATTATTCGGCTTTCCCGATTTGCCCTTGGCGGAGATCACCAGCTTGTAATTATAGCCGCAACCACTTGAATATATCCTTTAACGATGCTCACAAACTCCAACGTGTTGGTTGAATTAGACGAATGGTTTTGCACTGCCACCGCGAATCTGGCGATCTCCACCACCCACGGGTCTGTCAGGTTCTTGATTGGCTTATAATCGCCGACGATGATTTCTTTCCTGCCGCCCAACACGGCGGCGGAGGCTTGGATTGAAACCAAAGCCACCATAATTGTGAGAATCGCCAAAGGAAGAGAGCAAGATTTCAGTGCCATTTTTGTTTTTGTTGTTTCAATGTTTTTTCTACTAAAGTCGTGGTTTTGGGAATTCCCTGTGGGTGGTTATTTATAATGGTTATTTGGCCAATCTTATATTATGAAATTAAGTATTTGAGATCCAATTACAATAAATTATCGTAACCACAAAATCTAGTCAGTTGTGTTATAATGAATTGCATTTTCCTACTATAATCACAACACAGTTTGAATAATTTTATTGCGAATCACTAACTTTGAAAAAAAGAATGTAATCTAAATCCATTATATTTTCAACCTCCTATACACATTTTGTGTTATAAATTCATGAATGTTGAAGTGTATATGGCTGCATCTACTGTGTCTGTTCACTTTAAAAGTCCAATTACCGGAAAACTATTTAAACAGCACTGTGATTATAGTAGAAAAGTGTGATTTGATTACAGCACATGTTTACTGACTCGTGTTTATTACAGTTTATGAAAACCTGTAATTTGTAATTTGGTTACCACGCACAATTTTACTTACTCTTGTTTGCTACAGAATAAAAAAGAACATCTTGTTACATGTGACAATATGATTACGCAATTAATTCTATAATTATTTAATTTGTATTGCGATTAATTACTATAACTAGAAAAACACCCGTGTGTTACACGGGATTTATGCTAATTTTATCAAATTTGAGCTTTTTTTTTTTGGGTATTTTAGCTTGTCTAAACAACGTAATTTTTTTTATTCTTAATTACATTGTTACAACTATTTTTACATTAGTTCCTACAAATTAATTGTATATTGCAATAACTGATATTTAATTTTTTGGCATTTAAATAATCACTTTGTTTTTTTTTTTTAATTTGGCCCCTTGTCATTGCAGGGGCTCAGAGCGTGTCTCTTCATTGAAGAGTAGTACCTGTACATGGGCTAACCTAGCGGTTAAATAATCCATTAGTTAATTGTGATAATGAGGAGTTGACACATGTCTCATAATAACGTGGTGATGACATGCGTCATATGTGTTTTTTTATTTAGTATGTGGATTTGAATTGGTATTGCCAATTCCCCGCTTGACTTTTCTTTAGTCAAGTCAGTTGGCTAAGTTTGTAATTGTAATCCCAGTTTTTGAGTTATACTAATAAAAAACTATCGTTCACAAAAAAAAAAAGAAAAAGAGAAAAAAGAAATTAATAAAATTGATTTCCTTAATTTGTTTTTGACTCTATTTTGACCTCAATCTCAAAAGTTTTACTTACCAAGTAAGCCCAGTAAGAAACCATTATAAATAACCACATACATACACGATTTCTCAACCAGAGCAAATTAAAACATGGCACCAAAATCTCTCCCTCTTTCTTTCGCCATTCTCACAATTTTGGTGGCTTTGGTTTCATTCCAAGCCTTCGCCTTTCCCGGCGGTTGGCAGCCAATCAACAACCCGAACGACCCGACCGTCGTATACATCGCGAAATTCGCGGTGTCGAGGCACAATCGGGATGCTAAATCAGCATTGGAATTTATAAGCGTCGTCAAGGCAGAAAAACAGTATGTGAGGCAGGTCGACACCGAGTACAGGTTGGTTATCTCGGCCAAGGATGGTGGCGACAAATCCGCGAAGCCAAATAATTATGAAGCGATTGTTTATGATCCGGATGTGGGATTCCAAAAGCTCATTTCCTTCAAACAACTAAATGCTTAAATGTTGTACTCTTTGTAATGTGAATTAAATGAAATTTCAATTTTCTAAATGAATGAAGTGAATGTGTGGAGATTTGTTACTCAACTTAATTGGATCTGTGTAATTTAATTTCATGTTAATTAAAACTGTCACGTAACATATGAAATGAATGTATCAAATCTGAATATATATACGATTCGGATTATCCGATTAATCGTTTTATGTTTTATTTTTCTATCTCGATAATATTAATACGTAATGGTAATATTAAATTATAGAATGGGATACAGTCGGTTTTTTTTAGCCATTCCCAACAAACCAAAGTTGTTTTTAGCCATCTTTTTCAAACACATCCTTTTTAGCCATTTTTTGGGTGTGAAAAATCCAATTTGCCCTTGAGCCAAATTTAACTGCACAAAAACACACATTCATGTGACTCGAATTCGAGTCACAGTGACTCGTATTCGAGTTACAGCAATTCAGTTATTTTTTTTTTCCAAAAAACTTTGAATTCACATAACTTTTTTTGTTTTAAATCCGTTTTGCGTGTATAATATATCAAATTAATCCTCTTTTCGGTATCTATAATTCAACACCCATATTGCATTTTTAAAAATGAAAAATACAAGTTCGATTTCTTAAAAAAAGTTTGAAAAAAAAAGAGTAAGAAGATACATAGAGATAAGTGAAAGAGAGAGAGAGAGAGAGAGAAAAATAACCCAAATATCAAACAAACATGCTAGAAGGGTATGAATGTCATTTTACACCCTAAAATGGCTAAAAAAGATGTATCTTCAAAACATGGTTATTTTTAATATTTACGTTTTCTAAATGTCTATTTTGTACCATTACCACAATGGAATACCATTTAAAATAGAAAATTCAAATTGTAATATATACAGACACAATTTGAGAAAAATCATCCGAAAAACGATTATGTATTTTGGCTGAGGCGAAAAAATAGTTGGATTAAATTTAAGTAGTCCATCGTGTTCGCTATGTTCCCCTTGTTTATGCTTATGTTCGAAATATTAGATTTGTTGCATTTAGTGCATCCAAGGACTCATTCAAATCAAGAGTTCAAAACTATAAATTCTGATTCTGTTTGGTGATTTTGTTCCCTTTGCTTGTTTTGACGGTTTTTTTATGTTTTGGAAGTAGGGTGGTTGCACCAGTGCTTTCTTCTTGTTTGATTGCTAGCTTTTTGTGGCTTGATTCTAAGGATGTTATATCCAGTGGAATTTTTTGGGCTTTTTGAAGATGTTGCTTTTCCAAGCTGCTGCTGCCATGGTTGTACTGCCTTGATGCTTGAGGATATTTGTGTATTTTCAGTTTTCTAGCTGTAAATAGTTTTTGTCACTTATATTCTGTAGCATCATTCTTGTGCTTGGACAGTATTTGGTTTTTTAGTTTGTCTTGTTGAGTTGAAGCTGAGCTTGTTCAGCGTGCTTGTTCCTCCTTGATTGTGAGGTTTTATTCTTTTTTGGTTTTTATGAACCAAGGTGAAATTTGTACTTGGATTTGGATGTAATCTTTTTTCTGATATATGAAATTGCTATCGTTTCGAAAAAAAAAAAAGGACTCATTCAAATCGGTGTTGACTGGATTCCCCCTCAAATATTAATGTTTCTTCCTAAAATTGCCTAGAAATTGATTTGCCTTTCAGAAAATTCGGAAATTGAATCAGGTCTTTAAACATTTTCCTATGCCTGAAAATAGTTTAGAAACCAACTTTCAATCCTAAAATTTTGTTGATCAATTTCTTATTCCAATAAACTCAACAGGTTTTTATTTTTTTAATAATACCACCAAGAATTTTAGTTCTTTGACATATATATAACAACAAAATTTTTAAACATATATATATATATATATATGCATGCATCTTATTCGAAATCACATATTTTTCCTTAGTTTTTTTTCTTTTTTTGATAAAAAATAAGTTGTATTCTATAAAATGCAAAAAAACTACAACATCAATACATAATACACGTATATTTTTAAACATAAAAATACTCTCTCAAACATACAAAAGAAGAGGCCAATAAAAAAGCTTTGATAGAATATTGAACGTCCCAGGTCCGGCTTAAAATGACCAATAGAGAAGCGGATAACTAAGAATCCAAATTCTCCCAAAATTAGTCTGCAAATCTAACGCAAAAAATCCAAACTCGTCCAACCTAAACGAAATAGAAGGTTTTTTCCCCCAACTTGCTTGCACTATTGGTCCCAGTCCTACCTAAAATGAACTAATTCCGATGTCCACAGTGTTGGGAAAAACGATCCCCATTCATTCCTAAGGACAAGTAAAAACAATTGAGAAATAAAATAACAACAAACCACAATACAAGATTTATCTGTAAACTCCAAAACCGGAGAAAAACCATGACCGCAGAGCAATTCTACTGGATGAAAAAAATTATACAATCACACATAAGTTCTCTCTCTCGACTTCCGACTCCAATACTCCCACACTATTACAAATCTTTAACTAACTCACACCCTTCTCCTAACTCAACAAGAGAATACAAGAAATGAATCCAGAAGAATCAAAATACAAAGGTTATAATGTATTTGATTGGTGCACTTAAAATCAAAACACATGAGTTTCTTAAATAGCCTTAAGGCTTCCATCGCTTTTATTTCCCAACACACAACTGAAGCGACATATAAGGACTTGCATCCAGTCAGCAGTTTACCAAATAGGAAATGAATAAATAGCCTTCTGAGCCATATATATATATATATAGCTCAATTGATGCAAATGATCCAGGTGATGTGATGTCCGCTTCACTGGCACCCACATCGTGGAGGTTCGAATTTACCTTGTAATATGTTGTTGGAGGAGAATTTCTTATATAGTGACTCAATCTAAAGAAACTCTAGACCCTGACTTGTTGAGGCATATCCCGCGATTCATCTCTTCCACGAAATTTTGGGGGCGGGACAGTGAAGGTCCTTAGGATGAGATTCATCCGTTTTAGGAAATAAATAAGTAGAATCAACATCATTGAGATTGTTCTCATTAAATCAAAAGGAGTCTGCCAACCACTACCTAATTAAGATATATAGAGCATTTTAATTCCATTGGTACATCATATATAATTCATCGATATGTTACTGCTCAAGCAGTATAGCTTACGTGCTACTAGAAATCCGAAAATATTAATTTCTCTATTCCCACGTCTGATGATCATGTGGAAAGAAACATAAAAGTTTAATAAATTAAAAAAAGAAAAAAAAAAATCCAGACACCAACCCAATTTTGAATCAGTACATGTGATGCACTAAGTGCAACCACATAAACATAAACAAAATAAATATTATGTTATAATCTGATTACAGAGATATCGACATATATATTTTATCCATCATGTTTGCCACAGGACTTACCAAATAACCATTATAAATAACCACCCACAGGATATCCCACAATCACCACTTCATTAGAAAACATCCAATATATTTTTTTTTTTTTTAAAAGATGGCACCGAAATCTGCTTCTCTTCCTTTGGTGATTCTCACAATTATGGTGGCTTTGGTTTCATTCCAAGCCTCGGCCGCCGTGTTTGGCAGAAGTTTTGGTATGCCAGATATTCCAGGCGGTTGGCATCATGTCCGAGACCTGACAGATTCGTTTGTGGTGCGGATGGCGGAGTTCGCGGTGGCAGAGCAGAACAAGCGGTCCAATTCAGCCAAATTGGAGTTAGTGAGCATCGTATATGGAGAAATGCAAGTAGTGAATGGAGTATGTTACCATTTTCTGATCTCAGCCAAGGACGTCGGCGAGTTGGCGACGCCGAATAATTATGAAACGACTGTTTGCCAGACCCCTGCAAGGGGAGCAGACCTACGATCCATGATTGAATTCAAAAAATATGATGGACCCTTATGATCCATATCCTCGTTATTACTGTCTGCAGCAGCCAGAGTCATTTTGGTGTTTCAGACTTTCAGTCTTCTAATTCGGATCATCGAGTCGTGTGTTTGTGTACAACTTTGGGTCAATTTTGCACAATATTCATAATTAAGTAAAATATATAAGATAACTATATATGTTTTAAGACAAATTTATAACATCGTGTCAGATTTGTATTAGTCGTGATCATATTACTCACATTAATTTCATGTCGAGTTCCTATATATCATGTGCCGTAATAGGATTATTGACACCCCTATTCTAAATCAATAATATTTTATATATTTCAATTTGGATATGTTGGATAATATTTTTATTTTTGATTTAAAACTAAATCCCCTAGTTATAAGCGACTAATGGCTAAATTACCCACTTCCCTATGTTGGATTTTAAACTTGATCTTGGTCCAATTAATATTGGGCTTGAAAATAAATATTTGAGTTAAAAGAAAAAATAAGATCCAAGCCCAAATGACCCAAGTTCTAGAATTTGTCTAGAAGTGTCTTGGAAAAATATCTTAGATATTATTGGTAAGAAAACTTGTAGAATATTCTAGGAAAGTAGATATTTTGGAGGATGATTCTAGTAGATGAATTATAGCCATTAGATCAAATAAATCCTAGCCATTGGTTAAGAACTTGTACTAGTATAAATAGGGGTGTCTTGATCATTTTGTAACAAGCAAAAATTTGAGAAGAATCAATACAAACAAATATTTCTCCACCAAAAACTCTCTCTTACATTTCTTAGCATAAATAACCTCCTCCTCCTACAAAGAAAAATAATCCCTCTTCCAACTTCCAATTTCTAAATAACCCCTTTTCTTCTAAACTTGAGATAACCCTCCTCCAACAAAGTGGTATCAGAGCCACAAGATCACTTGTGGTTTACATAAAAATATGGCAAATGGTGTGGCTTCCTTTCAAGTCCCTATGCTCAACACAAGCAACTATGATAATTGGAGTATCAAGATGAAGGCCCTTTTGGGTGCACATGAAGTTTGGGATATTGTAGAAGGTTATGTCGAGCCACAAGACGAGGCTACACTATCCCAAACTCAAAAGGATAATTTAAAAGATTCAAGAAAAAGAGAGACAAGAAAGCTCTCTATCTCATCTACCAAGCTTTGGATGATGATGGTTTGAAAAGATCTCAAGTGCAACTACCGCCAAGGATGCATGGGAGAAGCTTCAAACATCTCACAAAGGAGCGAGCAAGTAAAGAAGGCACGTCTCCAAACATTAAGAGGTGAATTTGAAGCTTTACATATGAAAGAGTCCGAATCTATTTCCGACTATTTTTCAAGAGTTTTAGCGGTTTCTAATCAAATGAAAAGAAATGGTGAAAAATTAAGTGATGTGAGAATTATGGAAAAGATACTCCGTTCTTTAAGTCCTAAATTTGAGCATATTGTCGTAATAATTGAGGAAACAAAAATTTGGAGGAGATGACTATTGATCAATTATTGGGGTCATTACAAACATATGAAGAAAAACATAAAAAAAAGCAAGATATTGTAGAACAACTTTTTAAAATGCAAGTGAAGGATAAAGAAAGAAAGCATGAGCAATGAACGTGGTCAACATGGAAGAGGTCGTTTCAGGACCAGGCGGACGAGGCCGTGGTCGTGGACATGCACGAGGAGGTTTCAATAATAATGAAGATAGAAGAGAATACCCAACCAAGGTGGACGCGGGAGGAGCAATCCAAGAATAAGGGCGAAAAATCACAAACTAAGTGTTATAATTGTCAAAAATTTGGACACTATGCTTCCGAGTGTAGAGCTCCCAAAAACAAGGTTGAAGAAAAGGCCCACTATGTGGAAAATAAAAACGAAGAAGATGTCAATTTGTTACTAGCATACAAAGGTGGTGATGAAAGACAAGACAACACTTGGTACCTCGATACTGGTGCAAGCAACCATATGTGTGGAAGAAGAAGCATGTTTGTGGAGCTTGATGAATCGGTGAGTGGCAATGTTTCTTTTGGAGATGAATCTAAAGTCCCGGTTAAAGGAAAAGGTAAAATTCTAATCCGCTTGAAGAATGGAAGTCATCAATTTATTTCTAATGTCTATTACGTTCCAAATATGAAAAGTAATATCTTGAGTTTGAGACAACTTTTAGAGAAAGGCTATGACATTCACATGAAAGATCGTAGTCTTTCTATAAGAGATGATAGAAATAATTTAATCACCAAAGTGCCAATGTCTAGAAATAGAATGTTTTTATTAAATATCCGAATGATGTAGCAAAATGTCTCAAAGCTTGCTACAAAGATATATCTTGGCTTTGGCATCTACAATTTGGGCACTTAAATTTTGGCGGATTAGAATTACTATCAAAGAAAGAGATGGTAAGAGGATTACCTTCCATCAATCATCCCGATCAACTATGCGAAGGATGTCTATTGGGAAAACAATTCAGAAAGAGTTTTCCAAAGGAGTCAAGCTCGAGATCGAAGCCCCCGGAGCTCATACACACCGATGTTTGTGGACCAATCAAGCCAAGCTCTCTCGGTAAAAATAATTATTTCCTCTCTTTATTGATGATTTCTCTAGAAAGACTGGGTATATTTTTTGAAATGAAGTCGAAGTGTTCAAGCATTCAAGAAGTTCAAAGCTATGGTGGAAAATGAAAGTGGATGCAAAATCAAGGCAATGCGATCAGATCGTGGAGGAGAATTCACATCTAAGGAGTTCCAAGAATTTTGCGAAGCAAATGGAATCACGCCCCTTGACAGTCCCAAGATCCCCCCAAAAATGGCGTAGGCGAGAGAAAGAATAGAACAATTCTTGAAATGGCAAGGTGCATGCTCAAAAGCAAAAGCGCAAAGGAGTTCAGGGGTCAAGCAAGTGGCGTGTGCGGTGTACTGTCAAATCGTTCACCAAAGTGTTTGGGGAAAAACACCACAAGAAGCTTGGAGTGGAAGAAAACCAGGTATCTCTCATCTAAAAGTATTTGGAAGCAAAGCATATGCACATGTACGACGAGAGAAGAAGTAAGCTTGATGACAAAAGCGAGACATTCATCTTCATCGGGTATGACTCAAATTCTAAAGGTTATAAGTTATATAATCCAAATACTAAGAAGCTTGCGATAAGTCGTGATGTAGAGTTTGATGAAGAATCGATTGGGATTTTGGCTCCCAAAACAACTTCAATTTCTTTCCGGATTTTGAAGAAAATGAGCCGAGACCAATCGAGCCAACAATAGAAGTTCAAAGAAGAGCCAACTACTCCATCCACTTCACAATCAACGGTGAAGGAGACTCGCCACCATCATTTCTAAATGAAAGAGGCATAACACGTGCAAGGTCTAGAAGATCTTTATGAGAACACCGAGAGAATAGATGATATAACACTTTTTCTCGTCTACTTGCAGATTGTGAACTGTGACTTTTGAAAAAGCAGTCAAAATAAAAGATGGAGAGATGCTATGGATGAGGAGATACAAGCAATCATGAAGAACGACACATGGGAGCCGACCTCACTTCCAAAAGGACATAAGGCTATCGGCGTCAAGTGGGTGTACAAAGCAAAGAAGAATGCTAAAGGAGAAATTGAAAGATATAAAGCAAGGCTAGTCGCAAAAAGGCTATAGTCAAAGAGTTGGAATCGACTATGACGAGGTATTTGCTCCGATCGCTCGCTTGGAAACAATAAGGCTTATCATTTCTTTAGCACTCAAAACAGGTGGAAGATTCACCGGATGGACGTAAAGTCGGCTTTCTTAAATGGAGTTCTCGAGGAAGAAGTCTACATTGAGCAGCCAAAGGGCTATGTGGTGAAGAATGAAGAAGATAAAGTCTTGAAGCTGAAGAAGGCTCTATACGGATTAAAGCAAGCACCAAGGGCATGGAATAGCAGGATCGATAAATACTTGCAAGAGAATGGGTTCACTAAGTGCCCGCACGAACATGCACTTTATGTCAAGGTCAGAAAAGATGATGTTTTGATCGTGTGTTTATATGTGGATGACTTGATCTTCACAGGAAATAATCCATACATGTTTGAAGAGTTCAAGAAAGCAATGACCAGAGAATATGAGATGACTGATATTGGGCTTATGGCATATTACCTCGGCGTTGAAGTTAAACAACAAGAAGATGGGATTTTCATCTCGCAAGAAGGCTACGCGAAGGAAATTCTCAAGAGATTCAAGATGGATAACTGCAAGCCTATTAACACACCAGTGGAGTGCGGGATCAAGCTATCAGAGTATGATGGAGAAGAAAAAGCTGACCCGGCATTGTACAAAAGTTTGGTTGGAAGTTTGCGGTATTTGACGTGCACAAGACCCGACATTCTCTATGCCACCGGTCTAATAAGTCGATACATGGAAAATCCAACCACTACTCACATGAAGGCTGCTAAAAGGATTCTTCGCTATCTCAAAGGTACGATCAATTACGGCTTATTTTATCCAACGACTAATGATTATAAACTTGTTGGCTATAGTGATAGCGATTGGTCTGGAGATGTGGATGATCGAAAAAGTACTACTGGCTTTGTGTTCTTCATGGGAGATACCGCATTCACTTGGATGACAAAAGAAGCGATAGATAGTCACTCTCTCAACTTTGTGAAGCACGTAGTTCGCGACAGCTTGTGTTTGCCATGCGGTTTGGGCCGAGAAATTTGTTGAAGGAATCGGGAATGACACAAGAAGAGCCAACTAAGATTCGTGGTCGACAACAAGTCGGCTATAGCATTGGCAAAGAATCCGGTGTTTCATGATCGAAGCAAGCACATTGACACTCGCTACCACTACATAAGAGAATGCATATCAAGAAAGGACGTACAAGTGGAGTATGTGAAGTCTCAAGATCAAATTACGGACATCTTCACCAAACCACTCAAGCATGAAGACTTTATACGACTTAGAAGTTTTTCGGAATGACAAATCAAGTTTAAGGGGGTGTTGGATTTTAAACTTGATCTTGGTCCAATTAATATTGGGCTTGAAAATAAATATTTGAGTTAAAAGAAAAAATAAGATCCAAGCCCAAATGGCCCAAGTTCTAGAATTTGTCTAGAAGTGTCTTGGAAAAATATCTTAGATATTATTGGTAAGAAAGCTTGTAGAATATTCTAGGAAAGTAGATATTTTGGAGAATGATTCTAGTAGATGAATTATAGCCATTAGATCAAATAAATCCTAGCCATTGGTTAGGAAGTTGTACTAGTATAAATAGGGGTGTCTTGATCATTTTGTAACAAGCAAAAATTTGAGAAGAATCAATATAAACAAATATTTCTCCACCAAAAACTCTCTCTTACATTTCTTAGCATAAATAACCTCCTCCTCCTACAAAGAAAAATAATCCCTCTTCCAACTTCCAATTTCTAAATAACCCCTTTTCTTCTAAACTTGAGATAACCCTCCTCCAACACCCTATTTTAGTGCCTAACATGTGTTAGTGATTTGTGTTTTGACTTCATTTATAAAAGGGGTTTTTGGTTCCTTATAAATAATTACAATACATGCGTACTGCTACATACTACTCAATCATCATTTTCTGCTCTTCATTTTATAAGACAAATTAATAGTGCTATTCATACGAAAACTACCATCAATTCTTTAAATAAAAGAAAGTAACGGCAGCCGAGTATTTCATATTTATTCCATTGTCTTGAGCATTGAGTTTACAAGTGGTTCGGGGTTCTCTTCGCTGCACACGATAGAATCAACGGGTCGTCGAATCTTGGGAGAGAGACGTGCTATCAACAAATTTACCAGTGCAGTGGGGGCGTTTCCTCTCTAAAGAGAGCGCTACGGTGTGCTTCGACCCAGGCTATCCTAAATTTGACTCTTATTTAATTTTGGCTTTTTATTATTTTATTGTTACTTGTTCCTAAATTAGTAGAATAATCCCTGCTGTTTGTGCTTAATTTTTCCAACATGATCTGTTGGATGCTAAACATAATGTATGTTATTAGTATTGTAAATAAGGGACTTAGCTTGAAATTTCAATTTAAGAATTGGAGTTCCACCAAGAATTTTAGTTCTTTGACATATATAACAACAAAAAATTTAAACTTATATGCATGCATCTTAGTTTCAGTTTTTTGGTGAACTTAAAAAGAAACATGCATGTTAAAAATAAGAAGTTTATTTAATTTCCTATACATTTCTTACTAAATTATTTTATTCGAAATCACATATTTTTTCTTAGTTTTTTTTTTCATTTTTTCTTACTAAATTATATATAACGTCTAGTCATCTAAAAGCTAGAAATCAATGTGGTTCTTTAGTCAGCAACGCCTACTAATATCATGGAGAAAAATAAAAATTATTTATACTTTTTGGAATCAGTAAATACGACTCTTAGTTAATGATGCAGGCGGAAGTGTAACGAGAACAAAAAACATACACAAAAAACAACACGAAACTTCGCGTAGAAACGTAAATTGCAATGAAAAGAGATAAATCTCAAAACTTAATAATATTCAATCTCTCTAAAAATAAATAGTAAAACAACTATTTATAAGACCAAACTAAAAATCCTAACTTAATTAGAAAATATTCAAAGATAAACCAGAATAAAAGACTCCTAAACACAAATCACTTCCTAAAATCCTAAAAAATATGTCATATCTCCATCATTTATGCCTGAAGGAAGTGAGAGTTTTGAGATCGCCGTCCACAAACATTTGTAC
Source organism: Rehmannia glutinosa (assembly GCA_016081115.2). Classification (NCBI taxonomy): domain Eukaryota; kingdom Viridiplantae; phylum Streptophyta; class Magnoliopsida; order Lamiales; family Orobanchaceae; genus Rehmannia; species Rehmannia glutinosa. The sequence continues at coordinate 8,925,929 of CM071929.1, read as the reverse complement.
GTTATATTCGAGCAGGTTTCTACCCTCTTTGGCTCTGATGTCAAGCCACACATTCGATTTTCCACCATCGAGCCTCAGGATGGCTCCTTGGAAAACGCTCGTAAATGTCAAGTCTTTGTGGCTCAGTGTGTTGATCTCGCTCACCGCAAATCTCCCGTATTCAACTATGTCAGCTCTTCTTGGTGTTGTGATTGGCTCCCATTTGCCTGTAACTTTAAGATAATTGAACGATGCAAAAAATTATTAGATTATGAGTACTAACTACTAAGAGAAGCCATTGAGATTCTAGTGTAAAAACTAGATGATATAAATTGATAAACATTTTAAGCGGAAACCTTAATATTATACCTTCAGCCATGGCAATCAAATTAATTCACAAACCTCAAGGTGAATAAGAATTGTCTTTTCTTTTCGGTGTTCTTGTTTTTTTTTTTCTGCGAGTTAGTGTGTGACTATTTATAATTGTAATTTACATGAGAGTTATTTTGGTAATTATATTTTATTAAATTAATTATGTTTGGCCGAATCTGCGTCAAAAAGAAAATAAGGAATTTGCCTTTTCATTCTATAACAAACAAGAGTAAGTAATTATATATTTAGTAATCAAATTATATTAGATTATCGAATAGGCCCCTGCCTAATCTCGCTCAGATCCTACTTGTATCGAATCGGAATATATGTAATTCAGATTCTCCGATTCATATTATCTTTTATTTTATATCTCAATAGTACTATTAATACGTAATGGTAAACATATATTAAATTTTGGAATGGGATACTTTTTTAAATAGAAAATTCAAATTGTAATATATACACAAACACAATTTGAGAAAAATCATAATAGAAGGGCCTTAGGTTAATCTTGTTTCTATAATTAGCTAGCGGTGCTCCTCGTCTCTCAGGCGCAAAGGAAAAAAAAGCTTATGTATGTATATATTTTGGCAAAGGAAAAAAAGCTTATGTATGTATACGCCACCAAGAATTTTAGTTCTTTGACTCAAATTTAGGCAACAAATCTGAAAAAAGTGATTGCTTGTATGACCAATAGAGAATCGGACGACCAATAATCCAGATTCTCCCGAAATATGCATATCTAACGAAGAAATTAATTCAAACTCGTCGAAACTAAGTCAAATTAATCATCGATTATATGATCAAAATATAAAAACACTCGCACAAGATATATTGGGGAGCCGAAAATTTCCCTCACAAAAACGGAAGGGCCCACTTAATTATAAACATATTTAGTGTCCTAATTAAATTCATTATTTATTTACCTTCAAGATAGAACAACATTCTTGGCGATAGAATATTCTATAAAATCATCAAAATAATTGTTTTATAACGTTATGAAATGAGTAATGGGGCATATATATTATATCTGAGTGTTTTGTGAGGGAAAAATGAGATATTAATTTGTTCAATAATTTCAACGTGCAACACAAATCAAAATTGAATAAAAGATCATTATTAATTTATTATAAAACTTAAACTCCAATTCCTCTTGCGGAGTAGTTACAAAATCAATCGATAAAATAATATTTCCTTTATATCTATATACACAATTCATAATTTAATCTTGAAGTAATATTTGAAAGGAAATGAGTTTAAAGAGTTTCTCCCATGTCTTGTTGTAAACAATCGCTTCATAATTATTTGGCTTCCCCGATTTGTCCTTGGCGGAGATCACCAGCCTATAATTAATGCCGGAAACCACTTGAGTTTCTCCTTTGACGACGCTCACAAACTCCAACGTGTTGGTTGAATTAGACGAATGGTTTTGCACTGCCACCGCGAATCTTGCGATCTCCACCACCCACGGGTCCGTCAGGTCTCCGATTGGCGTCCAACCGCCTCCAATTTTGGTGGTTTTTCTGGATTTTTTTTGTAATTAACCCAAACCTCAGGGGTGTTTTTGTAATTATTCCAAATTTATACTCCCTCCGTCCCAAAAAGATAGACTATTTTTCCTTTTTCTTCCGTCCCAAATTATAGGCTTGTTTCCTTATTGAGAGCATTAATTATACAACAATAGACTAAATTATCCATATTTAATTAACTTTGAATGATATAACACCATTTAATGCAAAGGCAAAATTGGAAGAATATGGAAAAAAAAAGTATAATCCCAATTACATTTATATGTGTGAATTCTTCTATTTGTCTATCTTTGTGGGACAGAGAAGTATTAAATATAGAAAATTTTTGAAGTGCCTCTCAAAAAAGAAAAAAAATGAAGTGGAGGGGGTGACGGCGCCGCCAGCCCCTCTTGGCTCCGTCCCTGAATGTGGTTGGATTTGTACGATGAACAGACATAATAAATGCAACTCATGTATATATAGACTTCAAGATTCAAGAATTTGTAGCACATATATAGATAAGAAGAATAAAAGTAATGCTTTCTTTTATGGAGTACACTTTTTCCCATCAAAGGTTTTCCCCATTGGGTTTTATTTTGATAAATTTTAATGAACCCTTGTTAAAACTAGTTGTTTGGCTTATAAGCAGTGCACAACATTTTCTTTTTTAATAATATTTCGCATTTATTAAAATACCTCAGAAACATATACAATAGTTTATGACAATGCATCAAATTAATTAATTAGGAGGTAGCCATTGAACCTCAATCCCATAAGGCCATGCATCAACACTTATTTCAGGCTTAAAATCCACCACAGAAGTATAAGCAGTGCACCCTCCAACCCTAACCCTAATCCGACGCGAAGTCATCGCCGAGTCCTTCAGATACGAACAACACAACGTGTTACGACACCCTACTCCCTGTCGCGCCCTCGCCTCAAATTCCCTACAAGGGCTCGTAGACGGACAGTTGAGAGGGGAAAGTAGAATATTGTCAGAGCAATTGAACAGCATGACCGTGTTACTCCTAGATATGTTGAAAGGAGAGTTATCGTCGATCCTGAACCCGTTCAGGCCGAGATCGGACGATAGGCAAGTGTTTTGCACGATGAGTGGTGGTTGGATAACGAGCCGGGAGGCGTTAGGGTTGATGCTGAGGACTCTGTAGGAAAAGTTACCGGCCGAGACGAACTCTAGGGTGCCGTTGTTGCAGTTGAGTTTGTAGTCGGGTTTTCCGCAGTCAGGGGTGGTGCTGAGAGAGTATGGTACTTGTGTGGTGCCACATTTGGGACATTCGTTGAGGGGAGACGCGTATGTTAGTGAGAAGAGGGTGAAGAAGATTATTAGAGCCAACATGTCTAGTTTTTGGTTGTTGAAATAAAATGGATAATATTAACACCCACAATCGTGTTTAATATATATGTGAGATTTAATTCATGGATGTTACTGAAGATTACGTTTTATTCAAAATTTGTTGTGAATTGTGATTAACAATAAAATTGTTTATACAGTGTTGTGATTATAGTAGAAAAATGTAATTGATTATAGCACATATTTGGCTAAATTGTGATTGCGATAATTTATTGTAATTCGGTCACACATATATAATGTACATACTTAATTAGTACTCATGTTTGTTACCATATTTGAAGAAATATAATACGGAGTTGTTATTTGAATAGTAATGCGATTCTTATGATTCAATGACCTTAAAAAACAGCATCATTAATATTGTAATAAATACGAGACAGTAAACATGTGTTGTAATCAAATCACACTTTTCTACTATAATCACAATGTTGTTTAAATAGTTTTACGGTAATTGGACTTTTACAGTGAACAGACACGGTAGATGCAGCCATATACACTTCAACATTCAAGAATTTGTAACACATAATATGTATAGGAGGTTAAATATATATGAGTTTTAGATTGCATTTTTCAAATTTGTTGTGATTCATAATAAAATTATTTAAACAGTACTATTGTGATTATAGTAGAAAAATGTAATTGATTAGAGCACATATTGACAAAATTTATGAATATTCCGAAAATATATTGTAATTGGATCACGCATATATAAAGTACATACTTAATTTCATAATATAAGACTGGCCATATAACCATTATAAATAACCACCCACATGGTATTCCCAAATCCACGAATTTAATTAGTAGAGATTGAAACATCCAAGCAAACAAAAAACACATGGCACTGAAATCTCACTCTCTTCCTTTGGCGATTCTCACAATTATGGTGGCTTTGGTTTCAACCCAAGCCTCCGCCGCCGCGTTGGGTGGCAGGAAAGGCACCATTGTAGGCGATTATCAGCCAATCAAGAACCTGACGGACCCGTGGGTGGTGGAGATCGCCAGATTCGCAGTGGCAGTGCAAAACCATTCGTCTAATTCAACGTACACATTGGAATTTGTGAGCATAGTCAAAGGAGAAATTCAAGTGGTTGCCGGTTATAATTACAGGCTGGTGATCTCCGCCAAGGACAAATCGGGAAAGCCGAATAATTATGAAGCGATTGTTTACTCTAAGCCATGGGAGAAACTCTTGCGACTCATTTCCTTCAATGGATTAATACTTCAAGATTAAATATTAACTTGTGCCAATAGAATTTCCAATTGAAAAGCTATTTGTAATGGCTAATGCTAAGAAGAATTGGAATTTCAGTTTTCTAAATAATAAATAAATTTTAATTCAATTTGAATCTGTGCTGCATATTGTTAAAATTATGGACAAATAACTGGAAAAGTAATAAAAATGAAAATGTGCGATTATATTTAATAAGTAATGCGATTAGTTTTGTAATTCAAACGTAATTTCAGTAATCTGATTACAGAGCATATTTGACATTTTAATTACTCATGTTTGCCAAAAAAAAAAGGAAAAGAAATTGGAGTTTCCTTGGTTTGTTTATGTTAGTTAAATATGGGACGGATATTAATGTGCTGGATACGCCCCTGAATTAATGACAAATTTTGCCATCCTAGTGATGGTGATGGAGGAGAGATGAAAAATGCCCCTAGGGTGTCGAAGCACAACCGGGAGGCTAGAACGACGTTGCAATTTGTCAAAGTTATCGACGTAAGTGCCCCTAGGGTGACCAGTGTGTCGTATGAGTTTGTGACCTCGGCCAAGACTGGCGACAAATCCGGCAAGACAAATAATTATCAAGCGCTTGTTTCACAACCGTATCCCGACGCACCCCTGAAGCTCTTGTACTTTAAATCATTATAGCCTTAAACAATTTATATTTGTATTGTAAATGGGAATCTATTCTGGAACTGAAGATCTCAATCTAGGAATTGGGGGTTTCAGTTTTTTGAGTTGCTAAAGGATCATGCATAATAAACTTTTGGTTTGCAGCCAAGCATTGGGTTTGCACTACTTTGACGTACAAAAGAAAAAATAAATAAACAAATTAAACCAACAAGATAAAATTATTTTTTTAGTCCTCTAAGTGGACATATTTAGAGATTTGATCCTATTTTGTTTTGGACTTTGAATTTAGTCCTTTAAGTAGACAAAATTCAGATTTTTGGTCATGTTACCTTCTACAACAGGTCACTTAGAGGGCCAAAAATTCAGATTTAGTCCCAAAGATATTCCAAAAGGTCACTTTGACCTGTTGTAGCATGCAGGTAACAGGACCAAAAATCTGAATATTGTCCACTTAAAGGACTAAATTCAAAGTCCCAAAAAAAAAAATAGGACCATTATCTCTAAGCATGTCAACTTAGAGGACTAGAAAAATAATTTTGTCAAACCAACAAAATCACTTCCATCCACTGCTATGGACCTCGATTTCATGAGTTTGGTCCTGTAAAATGCATAATTTGCAAAATAGTCCTGTAAATGTATAAAATTTCAGTTTTGTACTAATTTCACTGGATTTCAATCCTGTAAGCGGCACATATAGTTCCCAATTTCCGGTAAAATTAGGACCAGAATTGAGGTTTTTCATACAGTTACATGTCTATTTTCCAAACTGTGCATTTTGTAGGACCAAATTTAAGATGTTTATATGATTACATGACTTTTATGCAAACCATGGTTTTCTGCATAACCTTTTTTCTATTGCCCAATAGTTATATGACTATTTTTGGCAATTTTTCAAAATTACAATGACTATGACAATTTAATATGATATGATAACAAAATACTTATATTAACTTACTCTTATTATTATTACAGTGGCAAGAACATGCATTGATAATCTGTTATTTAACCTTTAACCAATATTATAATTCAATTTAATTTCAGTAATCAGTCACTATAAGAAAATTTTTAGTTTACCAACAGAAATAATTTTGTTACTAAATTTTGCAGTTACTTATAAAATACCGACAGAATAAAAAATATTATTTTTTTCTCAAATTATACCGACAGATCACTGACAATTTTTAAATTCACCGACAGAAATATTGTAGGTATTTACTAATTGTTTTAGATTCTATAGGTAGATATTTACCTACAACGATTTTACCAACACTTTACAATTATCTTAATATTTACCTACAATTTTTTCTGTATGTAAACTGAGTTTTTCTTGTAGTGAGTAATTATCTTATATAATTATATATAGAGCCTATTTTGTTGTTTATGTTTAAAAGTGAAAAAGAAAATAAAGTCTCCTTGTAATATGATTATGATAATATAATATGATATATATGATTAGAGTACGTAATACCTGTTTGCTTGCTCTTGTTTGTTACATTCACGTGAAAAGATATTGGTAATCTTATAAATGGCATATCGAATTACTGTAATTAATTCATGAATTCAATTTCTATAATATTATGTTATGTTTTTATACAACATATTTGACTTCTCAAGTTTTTTTTGTTATACTCAATTTAATTTGACCTTAGATAATTATTATAAATAGCAACGTATATGTCCATTTATCAACCATCACAACACTAGAAAACCAAAACATAAAAAGAAACTAAAACATGGCCCTCAAACTTTCATTCGTGTTTCTCTCGATTTTGGTGGCTTCGGTTTCACTCCAGGCCTCTGCCGCCGATTTGGGTGGTAGACAAGCCGCCGTTCCCGGTGGTTGGCCGGGAATCATCACGGACAACCCACGGATCGTGATGTTTGCAAAATTTGCCGTGGATGAGTATAACCGGGAGGCTAGAACGACAATACAATTTATCAAAGTGATCGATGGCGTACAAGTTGGTGATCTTCGCCAGGGTTAGCAGCAAATACGTCATGACTAGTAAATATGAAGCGCTTGTTTCACAACCGAATGGTTTCGGCGGACCCCTGAAGCTCGGTTACTTCAGAGCATTACATGATTAGATAATTTATATTTGTAATATCACAAATGGAAATAAATTTCGGAACTGAAAGTTCAATTTAGGAATTGGAGTTTCAGTTTTTTGAGTTGCTAAACGATCATGCGTAATGAACTTTTGGGTTTTAGTTGCTCTTCTATGCCCGAACTGTTAGAATTCAAGGGGTGAATTCTTTTAAGTTTGCTAGTGAGTGTTGTGCAGAGTGTTGGCAACACTTGAGGTGTCACCCAACGGATCGAAACGATGTTTTTCAAATAGTTTGTTTACTTTACCAATATCAAAAATAAACAAACCATAATAATAAGAACGAACATAGGATATGCAAAATTTGCACAAGTATAAAAATACTTGTGCGGCGCCAATAAGGCAAAAACTAAGAAATAGAATGTTGATTACAAGAAATAAAGAACAAGACAAAGACTTCTCAATTATACTTGATCTTCAACTCAACCTTCTACCCTAAAATTGAGAGAAAAACTCGAACCTAACCTAGATTACAATTTGTCTCTCAAACAAACAAGAAGAAGCAAATTCTCTAAAGGTGTTGCAAAATGTGATACTAACACCACCAAACACACTAGACACGTTTCTTTCACTTCTTATATAAAAATGGACTCTCTTTGTAAAACTTCACTTTCTAGCTCTGGAATCCGTAAAAGTAAGAGAACAATTGATCCTAATCTAGGAACAACTTGTCTCTCAAAAATGTCAACAAGAAGAAAATATTGAAGGAAGGTGTTGCAAAAGGTGAGACGTATATATACCACTAAAATACTAGACACCTTCCCTTAAATCACTCTTGTATAAAATGATGGACTCTCTTTTATTTCTGTATTTTTCTCTCGACAATCCACACTAAAAACGTGCAGCTCCTTTCCTCTTTATAGATCAATCAAATACCTGCAAAAGAGATCATGCAAATAACTCCCAAGTAAATGGGTTAGTGGGGAGGTTAAGGGGATAGTGTCCCAACAAAGTAGGACTCGGTTCCTACTTTTGCTCAACTCCCAAAACTGACTGTTCTTTATCTCCAATCCAGAGAAATAAGCCTGCAAATTAATTTGTACATTTTGTTCCAGAAATAGACAAAATAATAAAACATAAACAATATTAAATTATTAGAGTTTTGACCAAATAAGTCAACTTTAACATGAATAATAATAATAATAATAACTACTTTTCACTGACGGTGTGGTAGATGGAGTCACTCGAACATTCAGGAATTGAATATATGTAGATCATCTACTTTTCACTGACGGTGTGGTAGATGGAGTCACTCGAACATTCAGGAATTGAAACATGTGTATATATGTAGATCATCCTGGAGTCTAATGTGACGATGTATGACATGCGCAAAGCTACCTCATCTCGGAGTGATCCTGTTAAATTGGAGTTGGACCGCACTGAAAATTCAATCAAATGTCTAGTTCATATAGAAAAAAATGAGTCAAATTTAAAAATCCAATAAACTTTACTGTATTGGCTCAAAATATTAAGAATTACCTGGTTGGGTTAAGGTATTGGCTCAAAAATATTAAAAATCCAATAAATGATCGTCTTGTTTATTAAGTACAGAGATATATGTTCCAAACTTGATAAATGAACAGTTTTTTGGAAGTATTTTTCGAATTAATTTTTGCATATAAGTCTATTCTATAATAATAATAGTTATTTGGTGATTAATTTAGAATATATTTTTTTGAATAAATTGCTTATCCAAAATGTTTATTTTAGAGAAACCATAATTGGAGATTATGAAAACCCGCAAAGAATTGTTGTAAGGTACAACCTTCATATTTGCCTTTTTTTTCTATTCTTTTTTTCAAATATCGGTCCAATATTCGCCGTGCTAAAACACTACAAGAAAACATTGAAATTCCAACGGAAAAAATCCGTTGGAATTTGACCAATTTCCGTTGGAATTATCGATTCCAACGGAAATTCCAATGGAAAAATATTCCAACGGTAGTTCCAATGGTATTTTTCCGTTGGAATATTCAATTGTTGGAAAAAAAATCCAACAAATATTCCAACAGTAATTCCAATAGAATTATACCGTTGGAATTTAGTCCAACGATGATTCCAATGGTATTAATCCGTTGGAATATATAATCGTTGGAATGAACTCCAACGATTATTCCAACACTATTTCCAACGACATTATATTGTTGGAATTAATTTCAACGATAATTCCAACAATATATTTCCATTGGAAGTTAAGAAAAATTTCCAACGTTTTTATATCAGAAAACATTCCAACAACAATTCCAAAGGATTTTTTCCGTTGGAATTAAAAACATTCCAATTGTTGGAATGCTTCTATAGATACTTTCGACCCTCTAAAATAGTTAATCTATTAGCGACAACGTGCAAATATAATATCATAAAAAGTCGATATCAAATATTTCTAAATGTATGATATAATGTGTCCATTACAAAAGAAACAAATCAACAATCCTAAAAGTAATAATATCATCACAACGACCCCCAAATCCTTCAACAAAAAATAAAGCCAATACAAATAAATTAACAGTCTCCATAATCATCATCATTCCCCACATCTTTATCAACCCCAAAATTCGCATTAACATCATTAAGTATACCATTTGGTTCATTTCCAAAATTTTCATCATGAAGTACGGCGGGTTACACCCTTGAAAAAGAGGCATCATGGCTAGAGGAAGGACGTGATACGCCCGTGAGCTTCCCCAGAAGACTACGGATGGAGGCCAATTCACTCTCTAAACGCTCCTCAATAGTACTCATACGGTCGCTTAGCTTTTTAATACCAATAGATTGAGTGGCCTTAGACTTCAAACCCGAATAACAATAGAAAGTCGCCTCAGATCCAAATCCGCATGATTTGCCTTTCTTATTATTCCCTCGATTGGCCTCATAAGAGTCCAGTTCAATTTCACCTTGCGATATTTTACTTTTCTTCAACTTCTCATAAGTACCCTACACACAAAATAAAAATGTGCAAGAGATAAAATTAAATAATATGAAATTTATGACACATAAAAAGATATTATGAAACCAAACATGAGATACTTACGTAAAAGATTTCCGCTTTAGAATTCGTCCACTTGCCAGTTTTCTCATCATAGTTTAGCTTATGATACACTTCGGGAATGGTGGATTCCCTCCCCAACTCCAATCCCTAAAAGAAACACGAAATATACACATCATATATTCGAATCTGACTTTTACACTCTCCATATACTACTTTAGGCAGACAGTTATAGATTTGACCTTGAAAGATGGTTATAAATGCATCCAATATTCTAAAGCTACTGGTGGTTGGTTAAAAATGGCGGTGTTTCAAGCCAGGTTAAGACACCAGTTTTTACATCCCTTTTGTCCTGTATAGATGTTTATGAAATCATTGAAAAATATGTTATAGATAATGACAACATAAAAAATGCTTGTGATTTTTGCTACTACTGATAAAATCAGAGTATTATTGACTACAACAGAGTAGAACTCTGATATTTTTTTTTCTTTTATCAAAATAGTGAGATTCAACTTTAATGTCGAACACATTATAATTTTTGACAAAAATAAACTAGGGAGACAATGATCTAAAGGTTGTACTCACCTTTTCTCTTCTATTAAAAACACAAGGTGATGGGATAGCAATATACAGAGGAAGATGCTTCTAAAACCACGGATGACGACGTATTTCAGGAATACATATACGTTGCATCGGATCAACTACAAGTATTCGTGAAATCAAATCTCGTGTACTTTCCGACAAGTGATTTGCAATGGGGTATACTCCACTCTACCAGCACAAAAAAACTAGAAATAACTAATAAGAGGTAAAGTTAATGAGCTGAATAAATTAAAAAGTCAGATTTTCACTTACCTTTATTTTGGCATATAGGCCAGGGAGATTATCATCATCAAAAGGAAGCCTCCCTGATTTTCTGCGGCGTGTGCATGCTTCCTGCAGTGTTTCTACTCCTTGGTTATTAGTCACATGGGACTTTGATGAGTACCCAGTGTTTTAACACAAAACTACTTGACTTGTCATTTATGATCTTAATTAGGAGTATTTAGGCATACCTAAATACGATGGTGAACTAATTTCATATGGAATATATAATAATCTAGCTTCCCTGGCTACTGTTCATTTGTATGCTTAAAACATCAAAAGAAGTCTGAATAAACTCTTGTCACGGATAAGTTAGAACCTTGATATACAAAGTCATTAGCAATGTATTTAGCCTAAAGATCAACTGTAAATCTCACTCTCCGGAATAATTAAAGCTCCAAATTTAATCAATCAAAGAAAATATATTATCTAAAATTCTAGAAAACGACCACAGTTTCGAAAATACTGAGACTAAACTTCGAATATATAAAATCTTTACAATCCTAAACGGTTCTATAAAAAAGCAACAATCCAACTGTCCGTTCTGCACCAAAGATAACGTGAAGCTATATAAAACATCATATTGATTGCAATCTGAAAGAGAATTTGTAATGAAGCAACCTTATCTAAATACATGAAGCTATCAGTAAAGTAATAGTATAACACATGTAATATTTTTTACCTTTCCAAATGGGGAAACAAGTTGGTGAAGTGTTGTTATTCTATCAGCAAATTTTTGAGCTTCCACTACAGCAGCAGGACAACCTAGATTCAAAGAGCTCATTCACCACACGAATTCACCAAATAATAAAGAACCAATGGAGTTATATGACTTACCAGTTACCACTAAGGTCAAAAAGGTTAAAAACCACTGGACAGTTTCCTATACTCTTAACCATGGTATCGCAGCCCACACTTTTTGATAATCCTCTCTTGAAGTTCTGAAAATGCAGATTTTTGTAATTGGATTCACATACTTCACCGCAACAAAAAAATGCAAGCTTAAAGATGACAACTGACAAGTAGCATGCAAGTACATTATTGCAATGCTCGCAATGTAATAATCTCACCTTGAAATGAATTCATAGATGAGGCTAAACCACATTCCCCAAAGTTCGAAAGAATGCTATCTTTGATGGCTTTCGATAAATTGAATTGGGTGATTATAATGGGTTTATCCAGCGAAAAATCTTTATTAGGATCAAGAAAAACCTCCATCACCATGTATCTATTCTTAAATCCCACCATAGCTTTGTCTTCAGTGTAGCCATTCCATTATAGCTTCTTTACGATGAATCCTATGTTTATTACTTCTTCTTCTTCCTCCCCTCACTAATGTAAAAAACAAGCATATAATATGCAGAAATTGGAGAAGTGACAAAACTAAAGAATAAGAAGTACTAATAAAAATCAGTCTTAACAAAACAAGGAAAATGACAATTTTCACAGTTCGTGTAGAAGCTCAATAACTCCGCAAAAAATTGGAATCATCGTTAGATGGCAAATGACACTCATTTAGTACAAATTTTAATACTAGTTAAATATTGCTAATCTAGAAAAACATTTCACAATCACAAAACATGAAATTCACAACTCCTATAATCCAAGCAATATATTAATTCTGACCTAATTAGGATACTACGAATCACTATCTTCTGCAGCGCACAAGGAATAAAAAAACCCTAGAGTCCCCAAAACTTACCAACCGAGAATATGATGGTGTGAGCGGGGGCGACGGAAATCTCGAGCTGATACGGGCGGAGTGACGGTCGGTGATGGAGAATTTTGGGACTTTTCTGAATTTAGCTTTCTAACTAATGTTGAGAAAATGAATGTTGGAGAAAATGAATGTTGGAATAAACGGTATGCGGAGAAAACTTTCAGTCTCTGTTTTTTTTTTTTTTTTTTTGAGAGACAGTCTCTGTTTTTTGTTTGCAAAATAGAAGCATAAATTTTTTGAAAAATCACTTTTTTTGGGAGAGAGTGGAGACTGGAGACGTTCAGTCTGTCTTTTGTCTGTGTGTTTGCAATACTTTTTTAACTAAAGTTGCTATTCAACCTAAAATTGTTGTTTTCTAACTTGATATTGAAGTAGTTGCTATTGAACCTAATTTTAGTAATATATATATATATATATATATATATATATTTTGGTTGTTCGGTTTGATTAACCGAAATTTTAGAGGGAAACCGAACTAAATAACTGAATTTTTAAAAAGTAAAAACCGAACCAAAATTTTCGGCTCCGTTTCGGTTCGAACCGATTTTTCGGTTTTAGTTCGGTTTGGCCGGTTAACCGAAATGTGCACAATTTTGTTTATTCCAACGATTTTTTATCACTTGAATTAGTGTTGCAAATTTTCCAATGATTTACTGTGATATTGGAATTTCTGTTGTAATTTAATATTCCAACGAAAATTCCAACCGTTTATTGAAATAGTCTTGTCTACTGTTGGAATTTATGTTGGAATTTTTCCAATAGTATGCTGCAGCGTTGGAATCTCCATTGAAATTGTAAAAATTTCAATAGTATTTCCAATGGTTTATTCCAACTATTTTATTTACCATTGGAATTACTATTGGAATTTTCCAACGGTTTATTTTGGTGTTGGAATTTTCGTTGGAATTTCAATTCCAACGGAGATTCCAATAGTTTATTCCAATGATTTTGTATATCGTTGGAATTACTGTTGGAATTTTCCAACGATTTGTTGTAGTGTTGGAATTTTCGTTGGAATTTCTAAAATTCCAACAATTTTGTTTTTCGTTGGAATTATTCCGTTGGAATTTGATTGTTTTCTTGTAGTGAAATGTAAAGAGTCTCTGACCGTACTGGCTAGAAATCCTGCTATACCCATATTGATGTATGAATCTATTTCATTTCTAATTTTTGGTTTCTAGTGTTGGAAATTTTTTTTTGAAAAGTTATTAGTTTTCGTGTGGAGAATGAAAATATATTTGTTGTTTGAATTTCTATTAGGCAATATATAATTGTGGAAATTAAATTTTTTTTAATTAGTTGGGAGTAATGATTGGAGGGAGGAAACGAATTTCAAAGAAACTGAAAGATACTGGATTCGAACCCCAATCAATGCACTTACAAAAGATGAGCAATACCACTTGAACTACAAGCTAGAGATTGTGGAAATTAAAATATTTTTTTATTTTCGTTTTATCTTTTTTGATAACTCAACTTTCAGGCTTACGTCTAGCTATGCCTGAAGACAATAGTTCTTCGCTCTTCACCATCTCACATATGCACTAGGGAGCAATTTCATGGAGTATGGATTTGAACCCCTGGACCCCACAATTTCTTGTGGTGGTCAGGTGGACTAAGCCCCCTGGTTTGTGGAAATTAAAATATGTTTGATTATAGTTTTTGAAATGTATTTTTTACATAATTTGTGTAATTGTTGTGAAAAATATTTGGCTATAGTTTCAGTTTTTAAAGTGTACTTTTACATATATTTGCATGATTGTTGTGAAAAATTGTTTGTTTTGGGTTTCCAAAATTTTATTCCATGAAAGAGTAGAAACTAAAACAACTTCACTTGCACTAAGAACTTGCCTTAAACAAACATAAACAAAAAAAAAAACCAACAAAATCACTTCAACCCATTGCATTGTTCCTGTATCATGACAATGGTCCAATAAAATGCATGATTTGCAAAATAATCATGTCAATATATGATAATTTCAACTTTTTGGTACTAATCTCATCGGATTTCAATCATGTAAGCAACAAATGTAGCTTCCGATTTCCGGTAAATTTAGGACCAAAGTGGAGGTTTTTCATACAATTACAAAACTTTTCCAAACTGTGCATTTTGTAGGACTAAAATTGAGATATTATTATACTACATGATTTTTGCATAATCTTTTTTCTATTGCCCTATAGTTATATGACTAATTTTGCAAGTTTATCGATTACTTGTTACAGCTTGCAAAAATTGTTAAACCAAAAAGAATTCAAAATTACAGTGATTACGACAATTTAATATGATACGAGTACAAAATACTTAGTTACTTAATTACTCTTATTATTACAGTGGCAACAACATGCATTGATAATCTGTTATTTAACCAGTATTATAATTCAATTTAATTTAAGTAAACAGTTATCTTATTATACACAGAGCATATATTATTGTTTATGTTTGTCAAAAGTGAAAAAGAAAATAAAGTTTCCTTGTAATATGATTATGATAATATAATATGATACGATAACAGTAATAATACATGTTTACTTGCTCTTGTTTGTTACATTCATGTGAAAAGATATTGATAATCTTAAAAATGGCATATCGAATTAATACTGTAATTCAATTAATCGATTTCAATAATATTATTATGTTATGTTATTATACAACATATTTGACTTCTCAAGTTTTTTTTTTTTATACTCAATTTAATTTGACCTTAAATAATCATTATAAATAGTAACGTATATGTTCATTTCTCAACCATCACTGCACTAGAAAACCAAAACATCAAAAAGAAATTAAAACATGGCTCTCAAGCTTTCATTCGTGTTTCTATCGATTTTGGTGGCTTCGGTTTCATTCCAAGTCTCCGCTGCCGATTTGGATGGTAAACAAGGCCCCGTTCCCGGTGGTTGGCCGGGAATCGACCCGAACGACCCACGGGTCGTGGAGTTTGCAAAATTTGCCGTGGCAGAGCATAATCGGGAGGCTAGAACAACATTACAATTTGTCAAAGTGATCAACGCAAAAGGTATTCCGTCATTCGGCAAGGCGTATAAGTTGGTGATTTCAGCCAGGGTTAGCAACAAATCTAGCACCACGAATGAATATGAAGCGCTTGTTTCACAACAGAATGATATAGGCGGACCCTTGATGCTCGTTTACTTTCATAGATATGATTAGATTTGTATCGTAAATGGAAATAAATTTCCGAACTGAAAGTTCAATTAAGAAATTGGAGTTTTAATTTATTGGAGTTGCTAAAGGATCATCCATAATAAATTTTTGGATTTTAGTTGCTCTTTAATTTTATGCCGGCCGAATACCAGTGGCTTTCCTTCATGTTTTATATACAAGCATTGGGTTTGCACTAGCTACTTTGACGCATAATTAAAGAGAAAAGAAAAAAAAAACAAATAAACAAAATCACTTCAATCCACTGCACTGGATCTTGTGAATTGAAACATCATATGATATATTGCAAGAAATAGAAGATCGTCACAGTTGCACAAAAAAATAATTGATTACCCAAAAATGGTTCTCATAACAACAACAACAACAACAACAATAATAATAATAATAATAATATAATAATAATAATAATAATAATAATAATAATAATATAATAATAATAATAATAATAATAATAATAATAATAATAATAATAATAATAATAACTTTCCCTTATGTGATCCTTCCACCACCCCGCTTGTCTTTCCTCAAGTGATTCTTGGAAGCTATGAAGTCTAGGACAATTATGGCTCGTGGATTCTCGAGCCGACATTCCACAGGCTATTACATTACACCATCAAGAAGATACTCGAGCACGTGCTAAAACAACAACTAACTATGTCATTCGAAAATCTTCTAGAAATAGAAACCTTTCGTTTAAATTGCATTTTTAAGTTATTTTTGTTTTTTCTTTATTCTGAAGTTTAACATTATTTTTCATTTGCTACCTGATTGGCTTGTGACCAGAACCTTTTCTTTTCTTATATATATTTTTATTTATTTAAAATAATAATAATAATAATAATAACTTTCCACTGACGGTGTGGTAGATGAAGTCACTCGAACATTGAGGAATTGAAAATTGTGTGAATATATATACTATACCTATATATATATATATATATCATCCTGGAGTCTGATATGATGTATGAATCTATTTTCATTTCTAATATTTGGTTTCTGTATCATACGGGCTTTGCCATATTAAATAGGATCAATACAATTTGGGAGGCATGCTCCAAAATGAATAATTAACCTAAGTTCATGTGTTAGCTAGGGTTTTAGCTTGGATTGGTAAACATGCAACCCTAATTGCCAACCTATAAATAGCTCACAAAAAGGGTGCATCATGTTAGAATCCCAATAAATACATTTGATATCTTTGTTCTATTTTACATATATTTCTCTCTAGAGCAATCCGACTTGAGCGTCGGAGTGAGTATTTGGAAAATCCTTCTGACATTGGAGCTTGGTTTTATTGGACGACGGGCATTCCTAGACCGACCAAAGTGGAGGTTTTTCATACAGTTACAGAACTTTTCCAAACGGTGCATTTTGTAGGTAGGACCAAAATTGAGATGTTTGTATGATTATATTACATGACTTTTATTCAAAACATGATTTTTGCATAATCTTTTTTCTATTGCCCTATAGTTATATGACTAATTTTGCAATTTTATCGATTACTTGTTACAGTTTCCGAAAATTGTTAAACCAAAAAGAATTCAAAATTACAGTGATTACGACAATTTAATATGATATGATTACAAAATACTTATATAGTTACTAATTACTCTTATTATTACAGTGGCAACGTCATTCATTGATAATCTTTTATTTAACCAATATTATAATTCAATTTAATTTAAGCAAACAGTTATCTTATTATACATAGAGCATATTTTATTGTTTATGTTTGACAAAAGTGAAAAAGAAAATAAAGTTTCCTTGTAATATATATGATTATGTAATATAATATGATACGATTACCTTAATACAAGTTTACTTAGTTTTGTTTGTTACATTCACGTGAAAAAGATATTGATAACCTTAAAACTGGCATATCGAAGTACTGTATAATTCAATTCAATTACAATAATATTATGTTATGTTATTATACAACATATTAATTTGACTGTTTAAGTTTGTTTGTTTTTGGCTCAATTTTGACCTTAATTACATAATCATTATAAATAGCAACTTATATGTTCATTTCTCAACCATCACTGCACTAGAAAACCAAAACATCAAAAAAAAAAATTAAAACATGGCTCTCAAGCTTTCATTCGTGTTTCTCTCGATTTTGGTGGCTTCGGTTTCACTCCAAGTCTCCGCTACCGATTTGGGTGGTAAACAAGGCCCCGTTCCCGGTGGTTGGCCGGGAATCGACCCGAACAACCCACGGGTCGTGAGGTTTGCAAAATTTGCCGTGGCGGAGCATAACCGGGAGGCTAGAACGACATTACAATTTGTCAATGTGATCAACGCACAAGGTCTTCCGTCATTCGGCGCGTCACTCAAGTTGGTAATCTCAGCCAGGGTTAGCAACAAATCTAGCACGACGAATGAATATGAAGCGGTTGTTTCACAGTCGAATGATATAGGCGGACCCTTGATTCTGGATTACTTCATAGATATGATTAGATTTGTATCGTAAATGGAAATTAAATAAATTTCCGAACTGAAACTTCAATTTAGAAATTGGAGTTTTAATTTATTGGAGTTGCTAAAGGATCATGCATAATAAATTTTTGGATTTTAGTTGTTCTTTTATGCCGAATACCAATGGCTTTCCTTTAAGTTTTAATTTAATTTGTAGCCAAACATTGGGTTTGCACTAGTTTGACGCAAACTCGGGGACAAAATCACTTCAATCCACTGAATTGGACCTCGATATGAGTTTGGATATTGTCAACTGAAACATAATGTCATATATTGCAAGAAATAAAAAATCGACATAAAAGATCGTAATATTGTCCAAAAAAAATAATCTTATAAATTGATTACCAAAAATACCTTAGATATAATTTGTAGAAAAGCTATAGCCATTAGATTAAGAATAGGTCTCTTGTAGTATCCGTCTTACGGATAAGACGGATCCTACAGTCCGCGCCCAACCGCCCCCATTAGCCATTTGCTAGCGTATTTGATCCTAATATCACTTGTTCATTTCTAGTGAAGTGCAACTTACACCATTGAGTGGAGACAGAGCCAATGACTCTCTAAGTGCCTGGAATTGAATTTTTGAAAGTGTTTCAAAAAACTTGCCAGACTGTCACCTGGCTTTAAAGAATTTCTGTATGAAAGAAAATATATATCCGAGGGTACAAGTTCCTA
Organism: Rehmannia glutinosa; assembly: GCA_016081115.2. Lineage (NCBI taxonomy): Eukaryota > Viridiplantae > Streptophyta > Magnoliopsida > Lamiales > Orobanchaceae > Rehmannia > Rehmannia glutinosa. The sequence goes on along the minus strand of CM071929.1, from coordinate 8,906,822 downwards.
ACCTTTTTATGCCAGTTTAGGCTTCAAATTTTCTGTGGGGAATATTTCCATCGTCATATTTTTTTTAAGAATAGTTTAGCTTCAGATTTTATGAATCCGGCTTATGGTTGCAGTAGAGCTGATCTATTTGACAATATTTGCAGTTTGAAGTCTTGATATGCTACATAATTGCTTCTTTTGTCCATTTCAACTCTATTATATTATGTAGTTTCTAAGAAATGATGTGTATAGGCTAGTTGTGGCTACTGGTGGCTTGGTTTGTACATTAGTGTCTCAAACACCAAATCCCCTGTTTCCAATGTCTGAACTTGTGGCTTGGTTTGTACATTAGTATATACATGTCATTGTACGTGTTTGATCTTGAATAAAATGATGATAAAACCTGGCCCAAATTGTTGGTTTATTTTTTTGGCCTAGGACATTAGTCTCTCTTATTATCTGTTCTTCATATGTTCTTCATGCATGTAGATCAAAATTTATGTCACATGGGCTTGTCCACCTGGTTATAGGTCATCTGTAACCTATCATTAATAGAAGGATCAATTTTATATTATAGTAGAGTTCAACATGGTGTTTATTAATTCAATCATGATGTGCTTGGATGCATTCTTGTTGTATGGCTAAATAAATATCTTAATCACACTTCAAATTACCTCGGTGATGAGGATACTTGGATCAACACACATCAAATATCATTTTTGTCTGCATGTCTCAGTGAATGGAATGAGACACTGAAGGTGTACTGGTGCAATGAAGCCTGCTAAATTTATGTTTGAAAGTTGTTATTGTTATCTAGAATCAATATCAATTCTATCCAACCTGATCAGAGTACATCTGGTAACAATTTGTTTCTCATATGTTCAGGTTATTATTGAAGTAAAGATAAGCTAAAAGTTGGTGGCATTGCTCATAAGTTGTGGATCTGAGAACATTCACACTCATATGATCCCTAACCACTGTCGGGTTGTACGTTCCCTTCGTGCTTGTGGCATGTGGGTCTTTTGAGTGTATATATATTGTTGAGTGTGTATAAATGCTTTTATGTTTATTATCCACAATATAATTAAGGGATGATTACAAATCTCTTGCTGATTTTCTCAAATCAATACATGCATGGTCGACTTTTCATACTTTACGTGAAATCTGGTGCTCACTTTATGTTTTTATAGAAAGGACTATTATTTGTGTTATAGGGGATTAATGTTGATCTTTTTTTGGATTTTCTTGTAGGTTGATTCTTAAAGAAGCTAAGAATCCAAATTACCAACTTGGCATATGGTACTTTGAAGCGACCAAGTAATCTTTGTATCGATCACCTAGTGTATTTGTTGGAATGATATTATATATTGTATTGTAGAATATGACGATCCATTTTGTTGTTAAATGGCCGTCTTAATATTGCAATTAGTTGTATTGTTGATATATGGTATTTAGATAATTGTCGTTGTATTGATAGTATTTGGTATTTTTGTTTAATTCTTGTTGTATTGTTGGTATAGAGGAAATTGCACTTTTGGTCCCGTAAGAAAAGGGGTCAAGCACTTTTAGTCCCACAATTTGCATTTGGGCACATTTAGTCCCATATGATTCAAAAGTTGCAATTTTAGTCCCAAAACTAACGGAAAACTTAACTGGCCGTTAACTCTATTCTTACGGGACCAAAAATGCATTTTATCCGAAAATTAATTAAAAAAATAAAAAAAAAATCTGAAAAAAATATCAAACAATTTAAAATTTCAAAAAATTTAAAATTATTTTCAATTTATTAAAAAAGATATAAAAAAAGTCCAAAAAAATTAAAATCTAAAAATTAAAATAAAAAAATATGATGATTTGTCCAAAAAATTTGAAGTTATTTTCAAATCCCGAAAATTACAAAAACAAGAAATGTGAAATTTATTAAAAAAAACTACACACTGTTTTAAACATCTGAAATTTATTTAAAATATTTTAAAATTCTAAACTAAAAAACTCAATATTATTTTCAAAAAGTTAAAAGTCTTAACATTATTTCAAAATCGGGTTATTAAATCTGATAATTTTTAAAAAAACTTCTAGATTTTTGAAAACATTTTTCGAAGTTTTAAAAAGTGTTTTGATTTTTTTTTTGGAATTTAAAATATTTTTAAAAATTTAAAACAATTTCCATTTTTTACTATTTTTTGTTTTTTAAACAAATTATCATGTTTTTAGATTTCAAAATATTTTTGAATTTTTTTATAACTTTTTAAATAAATTGCAAATAATTTTAAATTTTATTGAAACATTTTCCAAAATTGTTAGACATTTTTCAGAATTTTCAAATAATTTTTCTATTTTTTATTAATTTATGGATAAATGCACTTTTGGTCCCGTAAGAATAGAGTTAACGGCCAGTTAAGTTTTCCGTTAGTTTTGGGACTAATATTGCAACTTTTGGAATCATATGGGAGTTGGGACTAAATATGCTTAAAAAAATTAGTTGGGACCAAAAATGCAAATTGTGGGACTAAAAGTGCTTGACCCCTTTTCTTATGGGACCAAAAGTGCAATATTCTCTGTTGGTATATGATATTTTTGTTTAATTGTTTTTGTATTGGGACATCGTATTGGTTTATTATAATTGTATATATAGATGCGACTGTGCATAGAGTATATTGAAAATTTGGAATAAAAAAATAATTTTACATCGGTTGCTATAAACACCGATGTAGAAATTAACCATTTACATCGGTTCACATAAACCGATGTAAGAAGGTTTCCAGTGTAAATCTCCATTTTTTAACATCGGTTGTATGATAACCGATGCATAAAAACAATTCTACATCAAACGATGTAAAACAGGCCCCCTATTTACTACGCTGGATTCTACATCAGTTTCAAAACCGATGCAGAATGTGCCCCAGAACCGATGTAAAAACTCTATTTTGTAGTAGTGTTGATTTATTTTATTTTATACAGAGCCTCTTTTGTTGTTTATGTTTGGCAAAAGTGAAAAAGAAAATAAAGTTTCCTTGTAATATGATTATGATAGTATAATATGATATGATTACAGTAATAAATGTTTCTTGCTCTTTTTAGTTACATTCACGTGAAAAGATGTTGATAATATTATAATGTCATATCGGATTACTGTAATTCAATTCAATTTCAATAATATTATGTTATGTTATTGTACAACATATTTGACTTTTTAAGTTTGTTTGTTTTTGGCTCAATTTTGACCTTAAATAATCATTATAAATAGCAACGTATATGTCCATATATCAACCATCACTGCACTAGAAAACTGAAACATCAAAAAAAAATTAAAACATGGCCCTCAAGCTTTCATTCGTGTTTCTCTCGATTTTCTTGGCATTGGTTTCACTCCTAGCCTCCGCCGCCACTACAACATAAATGACATTAGATAACACAAATTTTGCAGCACTTTTTAGATAAGGTACATATGTAACACATGTTTATAACCCTTTTTACATTACAATATTTATGTAACACTTTTGTAGCACTTTATCAATGTGTAACACTTATATGTAATACTTTTATTTAAGTAACACTTTTTAAGTATCACTTTTTTTTTGTTATTTCTTTTGTAACGCAAATAGGTAACACTTTTATCAATATGTAACGCTTATATGTAACACTTTTATATAAGTAACACTTTTTAAGTATCACTTTGTTTTTGTTATTTCTTTTGTAACGCAAATAGGTATCACTTTATTTAAGAAGCACTCTTGGCAACAATATATTTTATTGATTGTAACACTTTTTAAGCTATTTTTTAGTAACACAAAATTATATAACTATCATTAAATTATGTTAAAGATTTATTTAATTAATTGATGTCATCAAACCTAAAAATTGTACACATCATGTACTCTATTTTTTTTAACTGAATTTTTGTTTACTTTTTACAAAATATTTTAGTTTTGTTTTTATTTTTTTATTTTTTACGAAGGCAATTAATTCCGTCTTAATACCGACAAAAAATGCGCATGTATATATTTTATTATTATTATTTATTTATTTTTTTAATTTTTACTAACGGAGACCAATTTCATCGTTAACCTTTTTTTTTATTTTTTTTACCTTTTAAAAAAAACTTACCAATGAAAATTGATGTTGTCAGTAATTACTTAGGAATTTCTTCCATCGGTAAATTATTTTTTCGTTATTTTCTTTATTATTTAATTTTTTTACTTTTAGAATATTTTTATCTGTCGGTAAATTAATTTTATATTTTTATATATTTTTTTATTTTTACCGATTGAATATTTGTTAGTCGATAAATTTATTTTATATATTTTTGATATTTTTAATTTGTTGTGTCCTTTAATATATAATATAATATAATTTTCAAACTATATACTATACAATATAAAACTTTATATATACAGTGTATAATATAATTTAATACATATATTATAAAATATAATCTTTATTATATAAAATATATTATATATACATATAATATATATGTGTGTGTGTTTGTGTGTATGTGTATATAAAAAACAAAGCAAAACTTGTAATAAGAATCAACTTAGCTTAGTGGCAAATTGCCATTTCTATACATAATAGGTCATGGGTTCGAATCTACTTGGTTGCAAAAAATAGTATTTCTACGAAATGCTACAAAAAAAGTGTTACATAAGATTCATATGTAACACTTTAGAAGTATATTTTTTAAAGTGTTACAAATATAAAAAGTGTTACATAAGATTCATATGTAACATTTTAGAAATATTGTTTCAAAGTGTTACCAATAGAAAACTTAATGTAACACTTAGAAAAATTGTTACTAAAAGCTAATAAAAGTGATACATTTGACTATAGGTAGCACGGGCAACTGCAGCGCCATAAAAGTGCTACCTATTGTCTATAGTAATATTTTATGGCCATTAGTTAACATTTTTTGAGTGTTACCTAATGTCATTTATGTTGTAGTGCGCCGATTTGGGTGGTAGACAAGCCCCAGTTCCTGGTGGTTGGTTGGGAATCGCCGCGAACAACCCACGGATCGTGATGTTTTGCAAAATTTGCCGTGGCGGAGCATAACCGGGAGGCTAGAACAACATTACAATTTGTCAAAGTGATCAGCGCAAAGAGTCTTAAGTGATCGGCGTGACATACAAGTTGGTGATCTCAGCTAGGGTTAGCAACAAATCTAGCACAACGAATGAATATGAAGCGGTTGTTTCACAGCCGAATGGTTTCGGCGGACCCTTGAAGCTCGTTTACTTCATAGATATGATTAGATAATTTATATTTGTAATATTAATGTAAATGAAAATAGATTTCGGAACTGAAAGTTCAATTTAGGAATTGAAGTTTCAGGGTGTGATTGGATATGCTTTTATTTTCAAAATTTTTATTTTGCTAGAGAATAGTGGTGAAAATAATTTTGAAAGAAAAAAGATGAATTTTGAAAGTGTGATTGCATGTGAGATGAAAAAGTAATGATTAAAGTTGATTTGATTTAAAAATAGTAAAATAATGATTAGATGTGATTGGTAGTCAGAAATATGTGAGTAAATGAATAGTGAAATTTGTGGGAAAATGTGTAATAATGATTAGTTTTTTGTGAAAAAATGTGTAGATGTGATTGGTAAAAGAAAAAATTAGAAAAAGTAAAAGTGAAAGAATAGTATGTTTTCTGAAAATTTTCATAAACAATATAATCGCATGTTTGGTAAAGAAAATTCTCTAGCGGAGCAAAAATGGAATCTCTTCCACATCCAATCGCAACCTCAGTTTTTGGAGTTGATATATGATCATGCATAATGAACTTTTGGGTTTTAGTTGCTCTTCTATGCCCGAATATTATTAATAATAATAATAATAATAATAATAATAATAATAATAATAATAATAATAATAATAATAATAATAATAATATTTCACTGACGGTGAGGTAGATGGAGTCACTCGAACATTCAGGAATTGAAACATTTGTATATATGTAGACCATGCATCTTGGAGTCTAATCTGATGTATGAATCTATTTTCATTTCTATTAATTGTTGGTTTCTACTAGTGTTGGAGAATAATGTTGAAAAGTTAATAGTTTTTGTGTAGAGAATGAAAATATGTTTGTTGTTTGAATTTCTATTATGTTATATATAATTGTGGAAATCAAAATATTATATTTTTTTAATTAGTTGGGAGTAATGATTGGATTGAAGGAAATGAATATCAAAGAAACTGAAAGATACTGGATTTGAACCTCGGTCAATACACTGACAAACGGTGAGCAATATCGCTAAAGCTACAAGCTAGTGGTTGTGGAAATTAAAATATTTTCTTATTTTAGTTTTATCCTTTTTTGATAACTCAACTTTTAGGCTTACGTCTGACTATGTCTGAAGACAACAGTTCGACGCTCTTCATCAACTCGCATATGCACTGAGGAGCAATTTGGTGGAGCATGGATTTGAACTCGTGGACCCCACAATTTCTTGTGGTGGCTAGGTGGGCTAAGCCCCCTGGTTTGTGGAAATTAAAATATGTTTTATTATAGTTATTGAAATGTATTTTTTATATAATTTGCGTGATTTGGTGAAAAATATTTGGTTACAGTTTTATTTTTAAAGTGTACTTTTACATATATTTGCATGATTATTGTAAAAAATTATTTGTTTCGGTTTCCAAAATTTTATTTCCATGAAAGAGTAGAAACTGAAACAAATATTTCACTTCCACTGAGAACTTGCCCTAATAAAACAAACATAAACGAAAAGGAAAAAAACCCAACAAAATCACTTCAATCCATTGCATTGTTCCTCGATATCATGACAATTTATGGTCCAATAAAATGCATGATTTGCAAAATAATCATATCAAGATATGATAATTTTAATATTAGTACTAATTTCACCGAATTTCAATCATGTAAGCAACACATGTAGCTTCCAATTTTCGGTTAAATTAGGACCAAAGTGGAGGTTTTTCATACAGTTACAGGACTTTTCCAAACTATGCATTTTATAGGACCAAAATTGAGATGTTTGTATGATTATATTACATGACTTTATGCATTACATGACTTTATGCAAAACATGATTCATGCATAACCTTTTTCTATTGTCCTATAGTTATATGACTAATTTTGCAAGTTTATATATCGATTACTTGTTACAGTTTTCGAAAAGTGTTAAACCAAAAAGAAGTAAAAATTACAGTGATTACGACAATTTAATATGATATGAGTACAAAATACTTAGTTACTTAATCACTCTCTTATTAATTATTACAGTGGCAACAGCATGCATTGATAATATGTTATTTAACCAGTATTGTAATTCAAATTAATTTAAGCAAACAGTTATCTTATTATACATAGAGCATATTTTATTAATTGTTTATGTTTGACGAAAAAATAAAAATAAAGTTTCCTTGTAATATATATGATCATTATGATAATATAACATGATACGATTACAGTAATACAAGTTTACTTACTCTTGTTTGTCACATTCACGTGAAAAGATATTGATATTCTTAAAAATGGCATATCGAATTACTGTAATAAAATTCAATTTCAATAATATTATGTTATGTTATTATACACCATATTTGACTGTTTAAGTAAGTTTGTTTTTGGCTCAATTTTGACCTTAAATAATCATTATAAATAGCAACTTATATGTTCATTTCTCAACCATCACTGCACTAGAAAACCAAAACATCAAAAAGAAATTAAAACATGGCTCTCAAGCTTTCATTCGTGTTATTTCTCTCAATTTTGGTGGCTTCGGTTTCACTCCTAGCCTCCGCCGCGGATTTGGGTGATAGACAAGCCCCTGTTCCCGGTGGTTGGCTGGACATCGACCCGAACAACCCACAGGTCGTGGAGTTTGCAAAATTTGCCGTGTCGGAGCATAACCGGGAGGCTAAAACGACATTACAATTTGTCAAAGTGATCAACGTAAAAGGTCTTATTTCGATAGGCGTGTCGTACAAGTTGGTGATCTCAGCCAAGGTTAGCAACAAATCTAGCACGATTTAATGAATATGAAGCGGTTGTTTCACAATCGCCCCACGGCGCACCCTGAAGCTCGATTACTTCAGAGCAAGACTTGATTAAAATAATTTATATTTATATTGTAAATGGAAATAAATTTTCGGAACTGAAATTTAACTTTTGGATTTGAGTAGCTCTTTTATGCCTTTCCTTTAACTTTTGTAGCCAAGCATTGGTTTTCATTATTTTGACGCAAAAAGATAGAAAAAATAAGGAGAAACAAAATCACTTCAATCCACTCCATTGAGTCACTCGAACATTCAGGAATTGAAACATGTGTATATATAGAGAGAGGTCATATCCTAGAGTCTAATGTGATGTATGAATCTATTTTCATTGCTAATTTTGGATTTCTAGTTTGGAAAATATATTTTCAGAAGTTATTGCTTTTCGTGTGGAAAATGAAAATATATTTGGTTTGTTGTTTGGATTTTTGTCATGGTATATATATTTGTGGAAATTAAAATATGTTTCATTATAGTTTTTGGAATTGTATTTTTCACATAATTTGCGTGATTATGGTGAAAAATATTTAGTTACAGTTTCAGTTTTTAAATTGTACTTTTATATATATTTGCAATATGATTGTTGTGAAAATTTGTTTATTTGGGTTTCCAAAATTTTATTTCCATGAAAGAGTAGAAACTGAAACGACTTCAAGCTACTTCCACTGAAAACCTGCCCTAAACAAACATTGGAAAAAAAAATCACTTCAATCCACTACACTGGACCTTGATATATATCATGAGTTTGACCCAATAAAATGCAGGATTTGCAAAATAGTCCTATAACTATATGAAAAACTCAAATTTATACTAATTTTATCGGATTTCAATCATGCAAGCGGCACATGTAGCTTTCGATTTCCGTTAAAAATTAGGACCAAAATTGATATGTTTGTATAATTACATGACTTTTATGCAAAAATATATGATTTTTGATATGACTAATGTTGCAATATTATCGATACAAGTTACAGTTTGCAAAAATTGATTAAAAGAAAAAGTCAAATTACAATGATTACGGCAATTTGTTATGATATAATTATAAAATACTTGTTTGCCTACTCTTATTATTAGAGTGGCAACGACATGTTGAATAAACTAGATGGTGTATACCGAATGACCGAAACAAATCGAGCAGAGTAACAGAAAGTTGAGACAAGAGTTGGACTCTTTGTCTTTAAGACGAAATTGCCCCGCTCACGGTGTTAACGGAAATTGGCAATCGCCTCTCAAAATACAACTTACAGAATTTATGCAGAAAAAATGCTAGATTTTCGAATTTTTCCAAGTGATGATCTAGGACTGCCTTTTTATAGAGTTCCTGGTGTCTCTTCAGACTGGGTGTGACTCCTGATTCGGATCAGCCAGGACTGTCAGATCGCACCTTGTGATCACACTAGACTGTCGCGGCCCTCCTCGCGAGGATGCGTACATGCAAAGTGCGTCTCTAAAGCGCCTAATGCAACTATGTGTGATCTGCGCGGGCTCGGGCCCAGCTCGGACGGTGCTCCGCACCATCCCCGGTGCCTTTTGAGCTAGCCAAAGACTAGTCAAAATTGACTTGGTCCACTAGGGTGTACCATAAGGAGTTCCACATGATTACTCCTTATTAGTGGTGAAGCTCTTTATTAACTAGTCAAACATTTAATATGTTTCTTATGTGGGATATGGATTTCCATATTCCCACCCTTTTATATTTCATATATAAAAACATTTTAAGTGGCCAATTTTATACATTTACTTCACAATCACCCGACATTGGTTTTGAGAAATTCAAAATGTTTAAACTCATCTACGCGCGGCGTAGATGACGTTTATCTCATTTATTTCATACATCAAATAAATGAACCCACTTAAATAATTGGTCAAAATTGGGCCAGAACCGAATTTACTAAAACCAATTCCAAGACGACATACATTGATAATCTGTTATTTAACCAATATTAAAATTCAATTTAATTTTAGTAGTCAATTATCTTATTATATATGGAGCATATTTTATTGTTTATGTTTGACAAGAGTCAAAAAAAAGTTTCCTTGTATTATGATTATGGTAACATAAAATGATAAGATTACATTAATATTTGTTTACTTACTCTTGTTTGTTACATTCATATGAAAAGACACACTGATAATCTTATATATGGCATATGGAATTACTCTAATTCAATTTAATTTCAATAATATTATGTCATGTTACTATACAACATATTTGACTGTTTAAATTTGTTTGTTTTTGACTCAATTTTGACCTCAAATAATCATTATAAATAGCAATGTATATGTTCATTTCTCAACCAATACACAACACTAGAAAACCAAAACATCGATCAAAAAGAAATTAAAACATGGCCCTCAAACTTTCTTTCGTGTTTCTCTCAATTTTAGTAGCTTCGGTTTCACTCCTAGCCTCCGCTGCCGATTTGGGTGGTAGACAAGCCCCTGTTCCGGGTGGTTGGCCGGGAATCGACCCGAACAACCCACGGGTCGTGGAGTTTGCAAAATTTGCCGTGGCGGAGCATAACCGGGAGGCTGGAACAACATTACAATTTGTCAAAGTGATCAACGTAAAAGATCTTATTTCGACCGGTGTGGCGTACAAGTTGGTGATCTCAGCAAGGGTTAGCAACAAATCTAGCACGACGAATGAATATGAAGCGGTTGTTTCACAACCGAATACTTTCGGCGGACCCTTGAAGCTCGTTTACTTCAGAGCATTATATGATTAAATAATTTATTTGTATTGTAAATGGAAATAAATTTCTGAAGTTGCTAAAGATCATGCATAATAAATTTTTGTATTTGAACTGCTCTTTTATGCCCGAATACCAATGATTTTCCTTTAAATTTTGCGGCCAAGCATTGGGTTAATTTGCACTATTTTGACGCAAAAAGAGGGGGGCCGGGGAAAGACAAACAAAATCACTTTAATCCACTGAATTAGACCTTGATATGAGTTTGGATCTTGTCAACTGAAACACCATATCATATATTGGAACTGGAAGAAATAGAAGATCGTCACAATTGCACAAAAAAATTAATCTTATAAATTGATTACCCAAAAATTAGGGTCGGACCTGTGCTTCAAAGGGCCCTATGCAATATTCTGAAAATGGGCCCCTACATTATAATCAAATTTTATCTTAAAATATTACTCTAGACAAAGGACTGAAACGTAATACTAATTATAATAATAAATAGATAAAACAATTATTTTAGCTACATAACACGACTAATTAAAAATAGTAATATGCTAGCAAGGCAACTACAATGTACCAACAATCAAACTAATATATATATATATATATATTTATTATAAATCAATAAGTGGAAATATATATACCGGCAAAACAACAATAGTTCAATAAAAATAATATTAAAATTAATATTTATCTGCGTATTTTTGTATCTCTTTTTCTGCCTTTTAATTTTCTTTTATGAATTTATGGAACTGAAATGATTTTATCACAAATAGATTTGAGGTTTGCTATAAGTTTTATCAAATTTTCGATTGTACCACTTTTGGAAAGATAATAAAAGAATACAAAAGTCAACAATTTGATTAGCTAAACACAAAAATATTAATGATTACGATGCTACAATTGAAAACACCAAAATAAAACACAACTTTACTAATAATTAACCAATTAACAGTTATATATATATATATATATATATAATGGCTAAAGAGTAAAAAAACAATTGGCCCCCAATTATATGGGGCCCTAGGCTGAAGCATGTCCAGCCTACCATCAGGTACGGGCATGCCAAAAATGGCTCATAAATGTGAATGGCCTTTCAATTTTTTGTGTCCTGCAATTATTTTCAAATCTTTGTGCAGCATGTTGTAAGCCAGATTAGAAAATAAAATAACAATAATAATAATAATAGTAGTAGCAGCAGTAGTTTTGTAGTTTTCCAGTTAACTGACGATGTGGCAGATGGAGCCACTATAAAACCCTTAATTTCAATAATGTTTTCCAAGATTTTTCTTTAACATAAAATAAATAACCACACATCTGTTATCTAAGTACTCATGTGCAGATAAAGAAATATCTATTAATCCAATTCTGAATTTATATATATATATATATAAATAATAGTAATGATGGAAAATTTATGTAATAATGTTATTTGAAAAAAAAAGAATGCATCTTCTTGTACGATTAAAGGTATACTATATATTTATTTTAAATCAAAATTTAAGATTATTTTGACTTAATAAAAAGTATATTGACTAAGATTTTTCTGATCAAATTAATCAACAATTAATTATAAAAGGATAAATTATTTATGGTTTTATGGTGGAAGTGTAAAGTAAATTCAACATTTTGCTTAAATGATTAAGGGTATTTTTGTCCATGGACTAGTTTTTTTATTTTATTTTAGGGGGGTATTTGAAAGTTTTAACAGTAGAATGGGATAATTGATACAAAGTAAATAGTACAATGGGTAAAGTGAATTTACCCCAATTTATTTAGTTGTAATATTAGGCCATTTATTTGCTTAGGAAATTGGACCATGGGATATTAATAGATTAAATCATTACACATTCTTCAATGTATATTTATGGATATGACAATGGGTTCAGTCCGGTCGGGTATCTAAAGGTTCAGGCCATGCCCGTTCCTAAAACAGTGTGGAATGGGGCAACCCGTGATGAGTCACGATTCTGAGCGTGTCAACTCCTCCTGACCCGATTTAAATAAAATTAAATACAACAAAATTGAAAAAGAAGAAAAAATATGTTTTTTTATAACATATTTAAAAAGTATTTTTATAAAAGTTGTTATTATCAATTTATAAATGCTAGATATATTATTTATTGATAATTTATATTATAGTATATATTATATATGCAAAATATATATTAAATATATTAAAAAGACTTTTGATATGTGGGGCAGACGAGGCGGAAGTGATATCCAGAATCGATCCGATCTAGGTCATAGGTTCGGACGGGGCAATCCAAATGAGTCTAGCCGAGATGGGTACCCGTGGGTCGAGCAAAATTGTCGTCTCGTATATTAGGCCATTTATTTGTTATCTCATTGTATATATGTATGTGATCGATCCCAAAATTACTCCGCTCCTCTAGATTCATGCTCCGACTGAACTCCTTCGTTGACCTACACAAAAAGGGGGGCACGGAGGGTTGCTCGGCGTACCCTCTCCGACGCTCAAGTCAGAACTCTATCGAAAGAGAATAATTAAATAATACATGTGTAGAGGTAATGTAGAAGAGAAGAGGATTGATTACTCCCTTTATATAAGATTCTACCAAGTAAAACCCTAATAGAGTCCATATTCGTATTTGGGCCCATTTCTAATATTGAGGCCCAAATTCTATTGATCCAATTCAATAGGGCCAATTTAGGTCATATCAATTAGTTCCCCCACTCTTGTTGTTCACAAAGTGAATTGCAAGAGTAGAATTGTTTCTCGTAACATATTTTAATAAGTGTTCAAAATCACCATCTAGCTCATTTTTCACGCTGTGACTACAGTAGGTCTTCTGACCTCACTAACCCAGCTCTCATGTTGTATCAAAACTAGACAAGATTTATAGATCAATCGAGTATATATATGAGATCATGGGTTGACAAGTCCCCCAAATCTGAAGCTGATAAATAATTTGTACTAATCAAGATCATAAAATATTGTACTCACAATAATTGAACTATTCAAGAAATTCAAGTTGTAATGTGGCTAATAAATAATTTAAGTTATTTATAATCACCAAATGTGTCAACAAATCAAGGCATCATCAAAGGACTCACAAACAATAGCTACTAATAATGCTTAATTTATCGAGAAATCCGACCCATCAATGGGTTAATGCTAAATCATAATCAATAAACCCTCTAGAAAAATTAATGTATAATCGATATGTTGTTATAAATCCAGCCATAGCCTACTGCTAATTGACAAGTGAATAGGTCTTTTTCCACAATTTGGAGATATCAATTTTTGGTTCAGGCTAAACAACCAATTAGTCCCCCCACTCTTTGTAGTTTATAATATCATGAATTATAAGAGTAGAGTCATTTTCATATTTGTCGAATCATGGCTTATCTCGATTGAAGTTCCTAACATTGAAGTGTTACTTAATAAGCAATCATATGTCATCAAATTCGTTAAGGGCAGTCGCCCATCAATGTTTTAAGGTCGGCTCGAGCTTATTACTTCTTGTCAGGGGCAGTCGCTCATCAAAGTTCATCTGGCCCAGCTTGAAAGCTGTTCAAACCAGAAAATGGCTCGTCTGGTCCAGCTTCGAAGCCATTCAAACCAGACGAGTTCGGGACAGTTCCGTCGCCCATAAATAAGCTCATCTGGCCCAGCTCGGAAGTTGTTCAAACCACGAAATGGCTCGTCTGGCCCAGCTTCGAAGCCGTTCAAACCAGACGAGTTCGGGACAGTTTTATCGCCCGTAAATAAGTTCATCTGGCCCAGCTCAGAAGTTGTTCAAACCAAGAAATGGCTCGTGTGGCCCAGCTTCGAAGCCGTTCAAACCAGACAAATTTGGGACAGTTCCATCACCCGTAAATAAGTTCATCCGCCCACTTCGAAGTCGCTCAAACCAGGAAATGGCTCCCGGCCCACCGGCCGCTCAAACCAGACGAGTTTGGGATAGTTCTATCGCCCATAAATAAGTTCATCCGCCCACTCGGTCGCTCAAACCAGGAAATGGCTCGTATGGCCCAGCTTCGAAGCCGTTCAAACCAGACGAGATCGGGACAGTTCCATCGCCCGTAAATAAGTTCATCTGGCCCAGCTCGGAAGCTGTTCAAACCGGGAAATGGCTCGTCTGGCCCAGCTTCGAAGCCGTTCAAACCAGACGAGATCGAGACAGTTCCATCGCCCGTAAATAAGTTCATCTGGCCCAGCTCGGAAGCTGTTCAAACCAGGAAATGGCTCGTCTGGCCCAACTTCGAAGCTGTTCAAACCAGACGAGTTCTTCAAGAAATCCACAGGAGTAAAGAAGTCCAAGAAATGCTCAATGACCTCATAGATAATCCTGATCATTACTAAATATATCTAAAGAAATCCAACAAACTCATAAATCATAGTCTTTTATGAGATTCAAGAAATCCAGGCCATAATCAGGTTGATAAATGGTATAATTGCAATTAGTGATGATAAGTGTCATTTTGTACATATTTTATATTATTAATTCAATAGTTTTTGAATTGTTTTGTTAGAAAAATCATAGTTTCTCAAGTATTTCTGTAGCATTTCATAGTGTGATGTGTTTAACATTATAGGTGGAGCAATTTGGAGCAATGTGAAGCCAATATTACTTGAAAAAGGCAAGAAAATCACTCAACATGACTTGGGGTGTCAAGTAACATGGCCATGTTCAAAAAAAAAAGAAGGAAATAAATTGGATAAAAATTGGAAAAAGGGTCCAACGGCCAAGCCGTGTCACCAAACACGCCATGTTGAAGGGGATCAAAAGAGGAGGAAAAACCGCACAAAACAGGCCCGAACACGGCCTGGCGTGTCACACGACACGACACGGCCGTGTCGTGCAATTTTCCGAGAAAAATTTGTGCAAAGACGGCCTGGCCGTCGCCGACACGGGCGTGTCCGGGACCCTTTTTGCAACTTTTCCATGTGAAAATTATGGAAAACTCACCTACCAAGCCTTTTGACCACTTTTATACACCTTTAACACCCAATTTTGCCGCAACATGTCCCCATATTCCCTCAATCATCATGTGTATACAATGATTCAACCAACTCAACCATGAATGTGCACACAATGATTCAACTAACAAGCATGGAAATGGGGCATTTGTTAATATGGTATTTCACAAGATGGTGCTTATAAAAGCCAAGAGTTTGAGTTGGAAAATTATTCATGTAATATTCATTCATAGAGAGATTCATAGTGTTTAACATTTTGAGTGGAATTGGGATCAAGGGGTCTTGGAGGAGTAAGCTTGAGGCAACATTGGGGAAGAAGGCTTGGAGCAACATCATCAAGTCAATTGAGATTTTGATAAAGATAAGTACACCATGTCTACAATGTTTACATCTTCTTGTGTAATTTATTCTTTGGTCAAAATCATGTGTAGCTAAACTCCTAAGTGTTTGAATGTAATGAACTCTAGAATGAATTTGTGATTAAGGTGTGTATGTTTTTAATAAAATCTTCATATTTTGTGTGATTCACTTATATTATGCTTCGTTCATTCGAATTGATATATGCGCAATATTGATTTGAAGTTTATTTTTCATCCGGGAAATCGAGAGATTCATGGTGAAATAGAACCTATATAAGTGAAAAGAGTTGCATGCAATCCTAGATATAGACGACATAAATCTTCCGGATTAGGGTCAAACCTAATATGGGAATTCATAAATCGTTATAATGCAATCTTGGGGTTTTAACTAGAAAGAGATTTCAGTTAATCAACTTGAGATTAGGAGTTTTTCGCCTTGAGAAAGGGATTAACTTAAATCGAATTTCTACGGTCCACATAGCATGAGATTTTATTAAAAGAGGTTGGTTTTTGCTTAAGGGCTTATGGTTGAATCTTTTAACTTGTCAAATCACAAAAACATTCTAGAGGGATTTACATTCAAACACACTTCTATCTCTTGATTTCTTATTCTACAAATTTTACTTCATTTTTACACTTCGATAAATTAGATTCTTTATCAAACAAAAACTCAAGATTGTTAGATTAAATAACAAAAAGTCGGTAATTATTAGTACTTATAATCCTCGTGGGAATGACACTCTGCACTAATAATCTATACTATAAAACGATAGGTGCACTTGCTACTACGGTTTTAAAGGTAGCTTTTGAGCCATCAAGTTTTTAGCGCGTTGTTGCGGGATTGTAATATTAAGAACACCTTATTTTTGTTAATTTAATCATTTTTTTTTATCAATTGTCTTTCTAGGTATATATCTTTGTAAGTCTTGGATTATACTTATCCTCCTTGTTTACTACAGTGCATGCCTACCGTCCGCCGAACTGGAAGCGAGACCGCCGTAGCAACACGAGGAAAGTATTAGATGCACACGAGGAGGATACTAACGAAAGCAAGGATCCCGATATGGCGGATGAACAACAAAGAACCATGTACGACTACGCCAAGCCATCTATGGACGGTGACGCGCCTAGTATCGTAAGGCCCATTGTTGTACCAATAATTTGAAATCAAACCGAATGTCATTCAAATGGTGCAACAATTTGTCCAATTCGACGGCTTACGGATGAAGATCCAAATAATCATATCGCGAATTTCCTCGAAATTTGCGATATTTTCAAAATAAATGGAGTCTCCGACGATGCCATCCGCTTACGCTTATTCCCATTTACTCTTCGGGACGGGCTAAACAATGGTTAAACACTTTGCCGAAGGGAACAATCACAACATGGAGCATTATGGCGGAAAAATTCCTTTTAAAGTATTTCCCACCCGCTAAAACCGCACGATTGAGGAATGAGATCTCTTCATTCACTCAAGAGGACGATGAAACCTTGTACGACACTTGGGAGAGATTCAAAGAATTGTCGCGAAAATGCCCACATCATGGTCTTCCCATTTGGACGCAAGTCCAAACATTTTACAATGGGTTGCTTTCATCGACAAGGCAAATGATTGATGCGGCGGCGGGGGAACATTGAACAATAAGACACCCGGCCGCCCAAGATCTCATAGAAGGAATGGCCATGAATGGCTATCAATGGCAATCCGTGACGGGGAAAAACCAACAGTCGGTGGGAGTATATAATGCGGACGCGGTGGTAACACTACCGCACAGTCGAAGCTCTAACTCGAAAATCGACGGGTTGGCGGCTCCAAAACCACCAACACAACAAGCCTTCTCATGCGAGACTTGTGGAGGATCGCACAACCACCAAGATTGCCCTCACGCGATGCCGCCACATGAACAAGTGGATTATCTAGGTAATCAATCTCGACCCTTTCAAAATAATCCTTTCAAAGAACACTTATAATCCAGGTTGGCGTCAACACCCGAACTTTTTAGGGGAAACCAAGGTCAACAAGCCTAATCCAAACGCACTCCCCAATTAAATGCACCTCCCGGTTTCCAACCGCTGAAACCAAGTTTGGAGGACTTATCTGTCCAAATTTGTCCAAACAACGGAAACCCGTTTCACGGCCACCGAAACATCCTTAAGGAACCAAGAAGCATCCATTCGCAACTTGGAAAATCAAATTGGTCAAATTGCCAAAATGATCTCCGAAAGGCCACAAGGGAGCTTACCTAGCAACACCGAGCCAAATCCAAGAGAACAGGTAAAAGCAATTACTCTAAGGAGTGGAACAAAGCTAGACGAAGACGGATGCCGGAGACGAACCCACGCCCATACAACAAAAAGACGAACATGTATCCAAGGAAACAAAGAAAATGGTACCGGGAATTCCAACCACCTATTCCGTATCCAAGTCGACACGTAAGGACAAACATGACGACCAATTTGGTAAGTTCTTGGATTTATTTAAACAATTGCACATCAATATTCCTTTTGTTGAAGCCCTTTCACAGATGCCAAAATATGCCAAGTTTCTAAAAGATCTTCTTTCAAATAAGAAGAAGCTTGAAGAAATATCCATGGTGCAATTAAATGAGGAATGCTCGGCAATTTTGCAAAACAAGTTACCTTTAAAATCAAAGATCCGGGAGTTTTACTATTCCTTGTCATGTCGGTAATTTGACCGCTGATCGGGCATTGGTCGATCTAGGGGCTAGCATTAATTTGATGCCTTATGATTTATTCAAACAAATGGGTCTAGGAGAGCCAAAACCAACTAGGATGAGCCTGCAATTAGCTGACAGATCTATTAAATATCCTAGAGGCATTGTTGAAGATGTTTTGGTCAAAGTCGATAAGTTTATATTTCTGTCGATTTTGTAATTCTTGATATGCATACGATGTCGAAGTCCCTTTGATCCTAGGGCGTCCATTTTTAGCTATCGCTAAGGCAATCATTGACGTGCATGATGGCAAACCGATTTTAAGAGTCGAAGATGAACAAGTCATTTTTAAAATCGCTACATCAATGAAAAATACGATAGATAAAGATGACTCATGTTTTGCTATTGATCTTATCGATATGGAGATAACCAACTCTTTACCAAGCATGATTTCTAAACGAATTTTTGGAGACTTGTATTGTTCAAAGTGCGGTATATCGGATGAAAACCCCTTTCTTAGGGAATCCGCATCGCATCGATTGGAGGAAAACAAACCAACAGAATCCACGAGATAGAGTTCGAAAAGATTGAAAACTCACAAAGGTGGGGCATATCAAACCATCCATTGAGGATCCACCACCGTTGGAGATGAAGGAGTTACCCGAACACTTGAATATGCATTTCTAGCCGAGAACGCCAAACTTCCCGTAATTATTTCCTCCAATTTATCTTCTCATCAAAAGGATAGATTGTTGGCAATATTACTGGGAACATAAAAGGCCATCGCTTGGAAAATCTCCGACATTCGAGGATTAATCCTTCCTTTTGTACTCACAAGATTCTCGATGGAGGAAAACTTCAAGCCGGTTGTTCTACCTCGGCCGCTTAAATCCAAACATGAAAGAGGTAGTTAAAGCGAGAGTAATCAAACTACTAGATCTTTGGGCTCATCTATCCAATCTCCGACAAGAATTGGGTAAGTCCGGTTCAAGTGGTCCCAAAGAAAGGTGGGATGACGGTGGTACCAAATGAAAAGAATGAACTTATTCCGATGCGACGGTAACAGGGTTGGCGAGTTTGCATCGACACGACGACTTAACGATGCTACTCGCAAGGACCACTTTCCTTACCTTTTATTGATCAAATGCTTGAACGCTTATCCGTCACCTCTATTATTGCTTCCTTGATGGCATGTCGGTTATTTTCAGATCCGATAGCACCGGAGGATCAAGAGAAAACCACTTTCACTTGTCCCTACGCATTTCGCATAGACGCATGCCTTTTGGGTTGTGCAACGCACCAAAGAACTTTTCAACGCCAGTATGCTTGCCATCTTCGACGAGCTTGTAGAAGAAATCATGGAAGTCTTCATGGATGACTTCTCGGTTTTTGGGGATTCATTTGATCTTTGTCTTGCAAATCTTAAAAAGTCCTTGTTCGTTTGCGAAGAGACTAACCTGGTACTTAATCGGGAAAAATGCCACTTCATGGTACAAGAAGGCATTGTTTTGGGGCATAAAATTTCTTTGGGAATTGAAGTTGACAAAGCGAAAGTTGATACAATTTCCAAATTGCCACCGCCCGCCCGGTGAAGGCTATCCGAAGTTTTTTGGGGCACGCCGGGTTCTATAGGCGCTTTATCAAAGATTTTTCAAAAATCGCCGACCACTTACTCGCTTTTAGAAAAGGATGCGCTTTTTGATATCAACGATGAATGTCTCCAAGCATTCAACACTTTGAAAGAAAAACTCACCACTTCTCCCATCATGGTGGCTCGGATTGGTCTCAACCATTCGAACTCATGTGTGATGCTAGTGACTATGCGGTAGGCAAGATCTTGGGCAACGAAAAGATAAACACTTCCGGCCAATTTACTATGCAAGTAAGACTTTGAATCCTCGCTCAATCCCACTATACAACTACCGAAAAGGAACTACTTGCAGTGGTTTTCGCCTTTGACAAATTTCGGTCATACTTGATTCTATCCAAAGTCATTGTTTATACGGATCACTCGCTTTACGCTATTTGCTCGACAAAAATGACGCAAAACCACGACCGATTCGATGGGTTCTCTTACTCCAAGAATTTGATGTGGAAATCAAAGATAAACGGGTCCGAAAATCTTGCCGCCGACCACCTATCTCGGCTTGAGCACTCCAAGACCGATGAGCAACACAATGGACATATCAACGATTCTTTCCGGATGAGCAACTCTTTTGCCCTTAACTCAATTTCAATTGATATTCCTTGGTTTGCGATTTCGCTAATTATCTTGCGGGAAAAATTCTCCAAAAGGGATGACCCATCAACAAAAGAAGAAATTCTTTTCGGACCTCAAGTATTATATTTGGGACGATCCCCACCTCTTCCGAGTTTGTGCGGATCAAATCATACGAAGGTGTGTTGCACTTCCCGAAACCATCTCCATTTTGAATCATTGTCACAAAGGACCCACCTGGTGGACATTATCAAGCAAATACTACGGCACACAAGGTCCTTGAGTCGGGTTTCTATTGGCCTACACTTTTCAAAGACGCAAAACGGTATGTTGAAACTTGTGATAGTTGTCAACGAACAGAAATATTTCTCGAAGAAATGAGATGCCCCAAAACGGTATACTTGTTTGTGAAATCTTTGATGTTTGGGGTATTGATTTTATGGGACCTTTTCCGTCGTTGGGCAATAAATATATTTTGGTAGCCGTTGACTACGTGTCTAAGTGGGTAGAGGCTCAAGCTTTACCTAAAAATGATGCTCGAGTGGTGGTGCATTTTCTCAAAAACTTTTTACCCGGTTTGGTACACCACGAGCCATCATTAGCGATAGAGGCACCCACTTTTGTAATAATCAATTTGATAAGGTTTTGAAGCGTTATGGTGTCACACACCGAGTCGCGACCGCTTATCACCCCCAAACTAGCGGTCAAGTCGAAGTGTCCAACCGCGAATTAAAACGAATTTTGGAAAAAACGGTTGGGCACTCTCGCATGAGGATTGGTCCTCAAACTCGATGATGATGCCCTTTGGGCTTATAGAGAACGGCTTTCAAAACGCCGATAGGGACTACCCCATACCGACTCGTCTATGGTAAAGCATGTCATTTGCCGGTTGAGCTTGAACATAAAGCTTTTGGGCTATTAAAATGCTTAATTATGACTTGTCAAGTGCAGAGAAATAACCGTTTATTGCAGATTAACGAACTCGAAGAATGGCGAAATTCGGCATACGAGAATTCGAAAATTTACAAAGGCGAATCTAACGAAACAATGGCATGACAAGCACATTAAGCACACGAGAGAATTCCAAAGGGTGATCGGGTGTTACTATTCAATTCCCGACTTCGCTTTATTTAGGGTAAGTTAAAATCCAGGTGGTCCGGGCCATTCATCACATTACTCAAGTGTTTCTTACGGAACTATCGAAATTACACACAAGGAAATGGGCACCTTTAAGGTAAACGGACACCGTCTCGAAGCTTTATTTTGGGGCACCATCGATGATAAGTATAGAGATTCCTCAAGCTTGAGGATCTCCCAAATACATCACAAAATTAGAGGTGAATCAGTCATGACTATACGACATTAAAGAAGCGCTACCGGAGGCAACCCGATGATTTTTGTGTCAATTGGTTTCAAATTTTTACTTAGGATTCATTTTTTTTTACTCGGGATGATATTTAATTAAAAAAAAAAAAAAATTCAGCTCGGAACACGGTCGGGGCGTGTCACCCGACACGCCCGTGTTCGGGCCCAAATTTTTTTTTTCAACAAACAGCCCGGAACACGGCCAGGCCGTGTCGCCCGACACGGCCAGTGTCCGGCCGTCAAAAAAATTTTTTTCCCATTTTTCCTTAAAAAAAAATGAAAATTGGCCCGAACACGGCCGGGCCGTGTCGCCGACACGCCCGTGTTCGGGCCCAAATTTTGTTCAACAAACAGCCCTTTAACACGGCCAGGCCGTGTCGCCCGACACGGCCAGGTGTCCGGCCATTAAAAAAACAGGGAAGGGTCGATTTGGCGATTTTTTTTATTCTTTTCATTTCAAAACCCTAAAACCCCTCTTCTTCACCAAAATTTCCCCAAATTCACCTCACTCTTCCATCTAAACTCAAATTCTTCCATAAAACACCATCTTTCTCCATTCCATCAACAACACTTCTACCGATTGATTGTTGGGAATTTTGTGGGTTTTTGGGAGATTTCTCTTGTGGGTGTCTATTTCAAGGTATGATTTTCTATGTTACTTTTTGTGTTTAATTTCATCATTTTTGTTTTTATGCTTTCAATTTGTTCATAATTGTTTGAAATTTCTATCATTTAGGGCTTTTTGATTTAACTTAAATTTTTGGAATTTTTATGCCTAATTATTTGTGTTGAAGATGAGGGTATTTTTGGATTTTTTTATGGTGATAATGTTGGCCCCATGTGCTATTGAAATTTGTAGTGGGTATTGTATGTGGAGTTTGGTGTGGCTATTGAAATTTGTATGGGCAAAATCATGTGAAGTCAATTGTTGGAATTATCTTGCTTAATTTCACCAACAAAATTGGTCCTAAACGAATGAAAGGGTTTATTGTTGCCTAAATATAACGATATGAGCGTTTGTTGATTGATTGATTGTTAGAATCATATGATTGATCATGCGTGGAAACCGTACTTTGTTGTAACTTACTTGCTATTTTGATGAGAACTTGAAGGTGATGGGATGATGTTGTTGTTGGGAATTTAATTGAGGCATGGTTTTTATAGGATAGTTGGTTTTCAAAGAAATATTAATAAGAATCCTTGTATTGCATGTTGCTATCAAAAATTCTTTTTTCAGGACTACCATGTCAAAACGAAGCCGAAGTTACCGCTCCTTCCGGATGGGGGACCTCGGCTCTCACCGCCTCTCCCCGGCCTAATCCACCAAGTAATCGTCATGGCATTCTATTAGGGATGACGAGCAAGCAACCCGATATCAACAATTGTTGAGTAAACCATTGCACAACACGAGGTATCCGGACGCCATGACATTAGAGACCCTTGGGCTACAAGAAGATATTGATTGGATGTTTGAACAAGTTGGGTGGGGACAATTCATGGGTGCGAAAGCACCAACTTATGAGCGCGTCACACCGAATTCCTTAGCTCATTTAATGCCGAAATCCTCACGGGAACTCATGCTAGGGACGGCCTCATCTCTTTTCGCTTGTTCAATCAAGAGTATACATTGACTCTTTGCCGACTTCAATCAAATATATGGTCTTCCAATTGATGGTACAGACGCTTTCCTAGCGACTTTAATTAATGACGGTTTTGGAATGAAATAGCTCCTTCATATGACTATGTTGCTTCTCGTGCTAAAGTATCACGCGTAATAAACCCTTGTTTTCGTTATATGCATCGTGTGATGGCTAGCACACTTTTCGGTAGGGGAAAGTGCGGGAATTTGAGGAAGGACGAGCTATTGTTTTTATGGGCTATGGTCTATGGCAAACACCTTGACAGGGTCTCACTTAGCACGCCATTTTTGAAAGTCGGGGGCGGGCGATTGTAGTAAAATCCTTGTTGGAGGCCTAATTACTCCAATTGCTCTTCACTTCGAGCATGACTTAACGGATTTACAACAAGCGCGAGGAAGCAATCGTATTAATCTCGAGGTATGTACTGCTATAAAATTAATGATCAATTTTGCTTGCTTTTCGACATACATCCCAACGACTATTACTTCCCGACCCAAGACGAACTACAATTCGTGTCGTGACAATTGGTTGATGGGTATGCGACACAATCCGAGGAGGATGACAGTCGCCTCGAACTACCTCCCATAGAGGATGATGCTCCCGAATCCCCATCTCTCCAAGGGTTCACCATCCCATACTACTTCATCTCACCCACCACCACCACCGCCACCACATGAACAAGTCAATCTTCAAGCTATTCTACAGGAGCAACAACACCAAAGAGACATGCTATCATATCAACAAACGATGCTCGAACGCCTTGAGAATATGCTTTGACCGTCAACAACAAATGATGGAGCAGCAATTTGGCGTCATTAGGGATATTCGAGAGGACCAACAACAACAAAATGCCCTTTTATCTCAACTCCATCAATGGCATCTCTCTCAAGGACACTTCCCACCACCGTCATAAGGTCGTATTTGTCTTTGTCTTAGTTTTTGTTTCCTTTGCTCCATTTTGTATCCCATCTCCTCTTCACATTGGGGACAATGTGACCTTGAAGTGGGGGTGGCGAGATTTGTTAACGCTTGGATTTGAACTATTTTCTTTAGCTTTGCGTGTTTTAGCTTTCTTTGTGGATATTTCGTTTTCTTTTTACGCACCTTATCAATACCTTGCAAACAAACATGAGGTGATTTTTTTTACAATTAGATAGGTTAGTTGTGGATTGGTTATGACCATTTTTATCCCGAAAAAGTCATCTTTTTGAAAACTCAAATTGCCAAAATGTTTTTAAACTGCGTGACTCTAGTAAAAGGATGAATTTGGCCAAAAGAGTTTAATGTCATGAAGTTAGCTTGGACTTTGCTTAAATCTAGATACTTTGTGTCATGATCACTAGAGAAACCATAACTCGGGTTTGAAAAAAAAAAAAAAATTGTGCTAATACTGTTATATAAAGGGACAATTCGAGGTTATATTCCTCTGTTTGTTGTTGCTTAGTAACTAGGAGCATTCATGAGCCCCATGTTTGTCTCTACGTAAAACGGCGACACAAATATGAATATGGGACACCACCTAGGAGTTTTTGAAAAGACATTCAAAATTTAAACCTAGTGGAAGTTTGCCTCAAAAATGTCCTGATTTTATAATTATATTTGCAATATAAAAAAAAAAAAAAAAAAAATTTGAAAAGACCCGAGTTTTGAACTTCTCCTTTTATCATTGCATTTTTGTATTTAATCTAAGCATATGAACGACAAATTTTTCGTGATATGACAACTGTGATGTTTTGAAAGATTCCAATTATTGAAGTCACTCTTTTTTAACAAATTGGTTGATTTGAAAACGGATGGATTGACTTAATTGGGAAGGAAAAGGTTAGCGATTCACTTCAATCATGTCGAAATTGTGAAAATAGATATCTCTTTTTTTGTTTTCAACCCATCTCTCTGTTTTAAAAATTGCTTGAGGACAAGCAAAATTTCCAAGTTGGAGGCGGTTTGATAAGTGTCATTTTGTACATATTTTATATTATTAATTCAATAGTTTTTGAATTGTTTTGTTAGAAAAATCATAGTTTCTCAAGTATTTCGTAGCATTTCATAGTGTGATGTGTTTAACATTATAGGTGGAGCAATTTGGAGCAATGTGAAGCCAATATTACTTGAAAAAGGCAAGAAAATCACTCAACATGACTTGGGGTGTCAAGTAACATGGCCATGTTCAAAAAAAGAAGGAAATAAATTGGATAAAAATTGGAAAAAGGGTCCAAAACGGCCAAGCCGTGTCACCAAACACGCCATGTTGAAGGGGATCAAAGAGGAGGAAAAACCGCACAAAAAACAGGCCCGAACACGGCCTGGCCGTGTTAACAACACGGCCGTGTCGCACAACACGGCCGTGTCGGGCAATTTTCGAGAAAAATTTGTGCAAGACGGCGTCTTTGGCCGCCGCCGACACGGCCTTCTGGCGTGTCCGGACCTTTTTGCAACTTTTCCATGTGAAAATTATGGAAAACTCACCTACCAAGCCTTTTGACCACTTTTATACACCTTTAACACCCAATTTTTTGGCGCAACATGTCCCCATATTCCCTCAATCATCATGTGTATACAATGATTCAACCAACTCAACCATGAATGTGCACACAATGATTCAACTAACAAGCATGGAAATGGGGCATTTGTTAATATGGTATTTCACAAGATGGTGCTTATAAAAGCCAAGAGTTTGAGTTGGAAAAGGATTCATGTAATATTCATTCATAGAGAGATTCATAGTGTTTAACATTTTGAGTGGAATTGGGATCAAGGGGTCTTGGAGGAGTAAGCTTGAGGCAACATTGGGGAAGAAGGCTTGGAGCAACATCATCAAGTCAATTGAGATTTTGATAAAGATAAGTACACCATGTCTACAATGTTTACATCTTCTTGTGTAATTTATTCTTTGGTCAAAATCATGTGTAGCTAAACTCTAGTGTTTGAATGTAATGAACTCTAGAATGAATTTGTGATTAAGGTGTGTATGTTTTTAATAAAATCTTCATATTTTGTGTGATTCACTTATATTATGCTTCGTTCATTCGAATTGATATATGCGCAATATTGATTTGAAGTTTATTTTTCATCCGGGAAATCGAGAGATTCATGGTGAAATAGAACCTATATAAGTGAAAAGAGTTGCATGCAATCCTAGATATAGGACGACATAAATCTTCTGGATTAGGGTCAAACCTAATATGGGAATTCATAAATCGTTATAATGCAATCTTGGGGTTTTAACTAGAAAGAGATTTCAGTTAATCAACTTGAGATTAGGAGTTTTTCGCCTTGAGAAAGGGATTAACTTAAATCGGGAATTTCTACGGTCCACATAGCATGAGATTTTATTAAAAGAGGTTGGTTTTTGCTTAAGGGCTTATGGTTGAATCTTTTAACTTGTCAAATCACAAAAACATTCTAGAGGATTTACATTCAAACACACTTCTATCTCTTGATTTCTTATTCTACAAATTTTACTTCATTTTTACACTTCGATAAATTAGATTCTTTATCAAACAAAAACTCTGAAGATTGTTAGATTAAATAACAAAAAGTCGGTAATTATTAGTACTTATAATCCTCGTGGGAATGACACTCGGTACTCAATAATCTATACTATAAAACGATAGGTGCACTTGCCTACGGTTTTAAAGGTAGCTTTTGAGCCATCAAGTGAGCTTTCCAAGAAATCCAAATGGTGCTGAAAGATGATAACTGCTTATAATCGACGAGGTCTTCAAGAAATCCATCCCATGATCAATGGGATTATAATGTCAACTTTGTTCATATATTTGTAAAGAGATCCAATACATCTCCATAAACTCATAAAGAACGTCTTCTCATAATAGACTCAAGAAATCCAGGACATAATCGAGCTAATAAGTGAATTTGCTTCAATCACGAATGTGTTAAGAAATCTACCTCGATCAATGAGCTCGTCAAGAAATCCACTTCATCTCTAATATTATCATAAACAATGTCTTCACTTAATCGATTGGGGAATAATCGAGAAATGAGCTCGTTCACCAACTCTTCCAAATCTGCCTCAATGCAAATATTTTCCTCCAGCAAATTAGCACACACGATTAGGTACAGTTGCCAAAATAGATGTTAAATCTAATAACCTTCTCACCAACAAGATATGAGTATGATTTAGTGCACAAATATAACTTATGTATTGTTGAGATACATTCAAATAAATCATTAGAACTTTGTGGAGTGATAACTCTTTATTGCCTATTCAATGAAATTACTCATTTGATAAGTCAAGCTGATGCAAGTTAAAATAATTCCATGTAAATGAATCATAAACAGAGACATAAGAGGACAAACAATTCTCGTCGAGACTTTTCAACAGTCTTAGTTTCTATCAAAGTTTAAGACAAATTTCATTGATCTCATTTAATAAGCCTAATCTAAGTTGTATCAATTATTAGTCCCCCCCACTCTTGTAGTTCATTATGTCATGAACTGCAAGAGTAGAATCATTTTCATCTTGGTCAAATCATGACACACCTCGATTGAAGTTTCTAGTATCAGATGGTTGGTTAGTAAGCAATGAGCTCCTACTAGGTTATAACTCTCGATCAATAAAGCTAATAAAAGATTTAAGGCATTTGCCTATCAAGTAAACCAAGGGCACTCGCCCCGTCATATAAACCTAAGATGCCCACTCGTCAAATGAATCAAGGGCATTTACCCATCAATATTTTAAGATCGACCCGAACCGAGTAATTCTTGCCAGTAACGGGTTCCTGAAATAAGCATCTCATTTAATTCGTAAGCATACTGATTACATGAAGTGAGATATAAAATTTTAGTATTATACATATTTTTTTTTCAAATGGCTCGCATACCTTTGATAAAAATGAAAGCATATATAATGTTTTAGTAGATAATTTTAATACAACTCACCTGGATTAACCTTATACAAAAAGTCCAGTGTCATATCCATTTACACGCGTTCTTGGATTTGCAATATTATAACAGCATGTCATCATAGACAAGTCAAGCTCTCTGTTGTAGTATTCTCAAAGGAATCAAGGATTTCATTCTCAACAATTTCAATCTCTAAGCAAGAGCTTTATGTATAATTTCTCATGAAATCAATTTTACTTATTCATTTCATATGTAAAATCATGGAACTTGTGTTGTATCTATAGCATATCAGTGCCAAACAACAAAAAAGCTTTTTCTTTTAGCATATCCATGCAACATTACACAAACTGTAGTGTGCATATATTCATTCTTTTTAGGCAATCAAATGTATTAATTCCAAAATAGGACAAAAGATGTAAAACACATAATTGCCATTGTATATTCAGAGATCACATCATTCATGAATACATATGGAGAAATCTAGTATCAGTATGTAAATTTTGTATGTAGGTGATTATGAACATTTGAGATGTGTAAAAAATGATTAAGCTTTAAACAAAATCCCACAATGACATGTTCATGAGAAAGCTATCGTATATTTGATGCAAAAATAGACCTCATACCCAGAGAATGAAACCAAATCACATATTAAAGTTCAAGGTATCATCACTCCAGAAACATACCAAAGTAAATGTCAATTGCGATTCAAGCTTCACAAGAAATCGACTATTAACTAGAAATATCATACCTTGAGCTGAAAAGAGTATTAACTTTATCAATTGTCTTCTAGCTCGCTTTGTCGGATGCTCATTCGGTTTCAGTGGATGGCTGAGTATACTCATTGCAAGTATACTCATGTATATGCGCACAAAATATATATATGCTCATAATCAAGGAGCTCGTCAAAAAATCCACTCATTCATAATAGACTCATTGACAATAGTTGAGAAGAGGGATTTCTATCAAAATAAGACAAATAGTATTACCTCAATATATATCTCGTTCCATCAAAGTGGGCCTTTGAGCCTGTGTTTATCGGTAGTCGACTTTTTTAGCCCAAATTTCGATTTCTCTTGCTTTAAATCATCGACAAGGTTTTCTCTGTTCTATCGTGTCATATTGTCAATAATTTACTTTCTGTATTTTCTTTTAGAAACTCGATCGTTGGAGCAAAAACACAAATCAGTTGCATCAATGTTAGAGAAACATTTAAACAAAGCTTCAAGATGTGTATGTATAGGGATTGTATGTGAAATCCATAAACCCATTACCTCATTTTCAAGAGTTCCATTTCTCTAATTATCCAAACACGCGAATAATTCCTAAAACTTGGGCAAAATTCCAAAATATATTCCCACTCTCTCAGAACATTCATCAAACAGGTACAGTTAGTTCAGAAATTTCTCCCAACCTACTGTTTCTCAAATTTCTCTAACACTCCTAAAATCTAATCTGCAATGTCAGCCTAAAATGTATGTGCAAAATCCTCGATTTTGCGATTAAACAAGACACCCATTTCAAAAATCAATGGACATAAGACTCTGCAACAACATGGCAACCAAGCTAATCTATACAAATGCCTTTGTTCCTCTATCCACCAGATATACATGAGAAATTGCTTTTGATATTTTAGCCCGCCGACTAAATTGGATTAACCTATTGTCTTGCACGAATAAAAGCTTTTGTCAAATTTGTAAGAATATCATTAAAGAACATCAAAAATTTCAAATAAATATCTTGGATGTCTTGAGCCAAGTTGAAATCAATATAATCTGTGTATTTTTGTCACTCTTATTAAAAATCTACTCAATCAGTAGTATATAAGCACTTAGTGTCATCTAGTCACAATACCTCATTTTCAAGATAAAACAAAATCATTCGGAGGTGAAGACAGACCGGAACCTCGTGCTCCTCGGGTCCCATACGATGTTTAGGCACTTTGATCTCAAGAACTGTTCCGATCTTAACAAAATACGCTTCAAGCTTTGCATCGTCAGGGATTCGAGTGGGCAGCGGGATTTCCCTTCTGAACTCTCCCGGGGGACAATGCTATGGAGCTTCTGATATTGAGATGCAATGGCGTAGCTAGGACGTACAAGTGGGGTGGGCCGGAATGAAAATTCAAAAAATCATATAAGCTCCAATTTTTCAAAATAGTAAAAAAAAAAGTCAACTCGAGTGCATTACAAATTTACAACTACTCAAAGTCTAGTACATTAGGCTAAAAGGTTAGTTGGACACGACGATTTTTTACTTTAGCAAATTCATCAATAACAGAATCTATATCTATTGTGCTAACAAGTTCTCTTTCGATAAAAATTGTCAAGCTATCCGCTAGAAATTCATCATCCATTTTGTTGTGAATCGCAATCTTCACATGTTTCATTGCTGAGAATGCTCTCTCAGTTGTGGCTGTAGAAACGGGCAACGTTAATACAAGGCGAATCAATCTTGTTATCATCTTGTAGTCCTCCGCTTTTCTTGTTTCCACCAACTTTTTACACAAATTTGCAAGAGTAGCCACTTGAAATTGAGGATTATGAACTACATGAGCATGATAAAATTGCAATTCACTCTTCAAAACATTCATCTCACGCTGCTCAAAATCATCAGGATAAAATTCCACGGCCAACTTATAAATATTATCCGCATTGAATGATTCAAAGGAATTTTTTGGATCCAATGCAACACTTAACTCAAGTAGTCTAACCGATGTCTCATTAAATCTCGAGTTCAACTCTGCCAATTGAAAATCTATGGATTGGTTGAAAAATTCAAAGTGGTAATAGTGTTCAACACTCATTTGCTTTCGACCACGACCCATGTTGTTGTTCATGTCGGGTATAGTGATTTCATGCTTTAAACAAAAATCTTCTACTTCTTGAAGCAATTTCCCCCACCCTTCATCTCTCAACTCTTGAAGAAGAGTTTTTGTAGTCGACACATATCCAAGTGCAGATAATATATCAATTGATTCCTTCTTGAAGCAATTTTCCCCACCCTTCATCTCTCAACTCTTGCAGGTTGAAGCATACATTTCTATCATACTCATAACAGAGTCATAATGAGAACTCCAACGAGTAGTACCTGAACGGTGTAAAGATGACATCTGATTAGCTCCCCTACCAGATTCACGCTCTCCACTTGCCAACATATTCTCAATTTCTATTCTATGGGCAGTCTGCAACTCAGTGTTGCGCTTAGCAGAAGATTTAACAATGTTAATGACATTGTCCAATATAGAGAAAAACTTCCAAATTGGATCACATTGCTTTGCTGAAGCAACTAATGTCAACTGCAACCTGTGTGCAAAACAATGAACATAATATGCATATGAACAATCATTAAGAAACAATGCCTGCAATCCATTCCATTGCCCACGCATGTTACTAGCACCATCATATACCTGGCCTCGTAATTTATGAACTTGAAGATTGTACTGAGAAAGAACATTTAATATCTCATGCTTAAGTGTTACTGAAGAAGTGTCAGAAACACCTTTAATAGCAAAAAACGCTCTGTCAAGATACCTGCGACGTTCACAAACCTTAAGATGATGGCCATTTGTTCTCTATTTGATTCATCTTTTGCTTCATCAACAAGAAGAGAAAAACAAGCATCTCCAATTTCTTCGCGTATCATACGACGGACTTTATTAGCTATTATTGTCAAAATTTCTTTTTGGATGTCTGGAGAAGTATATTTGGCATTTTTGGGGGCATTATCCATTACAACATCTTTGACAGATGTGCTCCACTTTGCAGTGTAATTAATCATTTCAGTCACATTTCCACGATTCAAAGATTTTTCGGACTCATCATGACCTCTAAAAGCACAACCTTGCAATGCTAGCCACGAAATCGTCATGATTGTTGTCCTTAAGCGCAATCGATTTTTGCAACTTCTTCTTTGTTAGCTCTCTCAATCACTTTATCAATATGTTGAGATGGCCTCATCAAAAAGTCCCGCACATGTTACACACTTATTATGAGGAGATGAAGATGATGAACAATATGGCCAAGAAACACACAATCTTTTCCTTGGTGAACTCTCTTCCAATTATCAAACCCATCACTCACTAAAGCCGAAGGGGAAGACGTATGCATATTCTCTCCAAAAGAAAGCATGGAAAGCAATACGCTGTGTGTACAACAAGAATACTCCACCAATTAAATTCATCAAACCAACTAGGTTGAAAGTGGCTAGTTTTATCTTTATATTCGACCTTTATACGAATGAAGTTTCGGTTGGAAAGGCCCACCATCAAGTATGCCCGTCTAATTTCATCCCTTTTGTCAATAGGCCAATCACTTATTCTTCTTCTTTTTCCTGGATCCCGCCCAATTTCAGATGATAAATTTGGAACAGATTGTTGATTTTCAACTGAAGGAGAAAATTGTTGATTTTTAGTTGGGAGAGTATCTTGATGGTAATTTGATGCCTCATTTTGTGTATTTCTTATGGGCCGGAAGAAAGAGTGCAATGTAGCTTTGCCTTTTTTGCAAGGAGGTTGTTGTGTAGACATATTTTCTTCTGTGAAAACAATGTATTTAATAAATTCTATTATAAAATTTATTTCAAGAAATTCCAAATATTAAGCATTTATTTTCAATACCTAATTGTCAAAGGCCAATATCAAGTCAAATATCACCATTTTCAATTCATACCTAAAATCTCAAATTCAATTCTAAAGTTCCCAATTCATACCTTAATTCTCAAATTCAATTCCAAATTTCCCAATTCATACCTAAAATCTCAAATTCGATTCTAAAATGCCCAATTCATACCTAAATTCCAAATTTAAAATTAGTAAAAAAATCAATATTTAATAAACAAATTACAACACACAACAGTCTAACATTTACACACGACACATAATTGCAAATTTACAAATTAATTTACATATTGCATACAATAACAAATACACAAATAAACTGAAATTAAGAAAAAAAACGAAATAAAAGAAATTTAGGAAAAATACCAGTAAGAAAAAAAGGGCTGTGGAATGTGGACTGTGGTTTGTGCGGGCTGCGGGCCTGCGGCTGCTGACTGACTCCCTCCTCTCTTCTCTGTTCGGCTGTTTCTGCCTTGTAAATAAGGGTTCCCAAACTTCCCGTTTTTTCTTCTTGCTTTTGTCTTTGCTTTTCAATTTTTTCTTTTCTTTATTCAATGTTTACTTTTATTTGTGGGTGGGTTTTATTGGGGTGGGCCTTATTTTAATTGCCCTGGGCCAAGGTGTTTTTGACATAAGGTTATTTACAAATTTTTTTTTTATTAATAGCTGATGTTTTTTTTCATTTGGGGTGGGCCAGGGCCCAGGGTGGCCCCCCACCTCCGCCACTGTTGAGATGCACACCAAATGTTTAATAAAAAATCAATGTTTTCTCACGTCTAACTCCATTTGTTCCCACAGACGGCGCCAATTGATCGATCCCAAAATTACTCCGCTCCTCTAGATTCATGCTCCGACTGAACTCCTTCGTTGACCTACACGCTCAAGTCAGAACTCTATCGAAAGAGAATAATTAAATAATACATGTGTAGAGGTAATGTAGAAGAGAAGAGGATTGATTCTCCCTTTATATAAGATTCTACCAAGTAAAACCCTAATAGAGTTCATATTCGTATTTGAGCCCATTTTTAATATTGAGGCCCAAATTCTATTGATCCAATTCAATAGGGCCAATTTAGACCGTATCAGTATGTGACGAATTTCTTCAAGTATTTTTCTTTCTTTGAGAAGAATTTCTTCAAGTGCTGGTGAATCGGTGATGCTAGTTTGATTTATTAATTTTCCAAAAGAATAATAAAAATAAATATGGTAAACAAAAGTACTCAAAATAAATTTACCGAAATGAAGTGAGAACTGAATCAAAAAAAAAAAGAAATGAAGTGAGAACAGCCACACACGCGGGCACTCTCAAGTCTCAACGTGGATGAGGTGAGTCATCTCATCAACCTGATTCCTTTACCCGCTCACAAATGCAGTAATGGAACCCCAAAATTCCCGGTAAAATATAAGATGAAGATCAGTTGGATTGAACCCTAAAAAGTTAAAACCCCAGCTGAAATTATCCACTAACCCACAGTGATCGATAATTGAAGGGCAAACATCGGGGAGGAAAACAAATATTAAAAAAAATAGGAGGCTGTTTGTCTTCCGGAGGCCAACCGGCGAAGCGGGCCTCGCCGTCGCAGGCGGTGACGAGGAGGCTCTCCCTGAGGGAAAATAGCGACGCTGGTGGTGATAACGCTAAGATGAAGGCTTTGTTCAAGTCCAAGCCCAAGACTCCCGCCGATTTGGTGCGGCAGACGCGCGATCTACTCATCTTCGTCGATCGCGGAGGTCCGGATACTAAGGAGAACAAGCGCGAAGAGAAGGTTTATTCTCGAAATTTTAGTGTTTTTGGTGGTGCATTATTTGAATTGTTTCTTTGATCTGGTATTGTTACTTGACATTGTGATGAAATGTGGATCTTAATCGACATGAGCTATTGCCAGCAGAAAATTGATCTTCTGATATGTTCAATAATTGTTTTTATTGGTTTATTTGACGAGCAGATGTGTCAGTATCTTGTCTAACCGTTGTACTATTGAATCTTCATTTTATTTTTCTCTTTGATGTTTGAGACGGATCTGTTTTGCCATATCAGAAGTTCAAGGCTCGCTGCTATATAATTGACAAATGTGTGATGACCTCTATTGTGTTTTTAGTGGTGTTTCATGTTGATGCATCGGGTGGGAATCTGTAAGCTGGTGGGGTAGTTTTTTCTCTGGCTTCTACTCTTAGATTTTTTGTTTTAATTTTCTTGGGCATAGATGATGGAGCTGAGCAAACTTATCCGAAATTTGAAGCAAGTTCTTTATGGAGACAGTGAGTCTGAACCTGTCTCAGAAGCTTGTGCACAGTTGACACAAGAGTTTATGAAGGAGAATACTCTTCGTCTGCTTATTATTTGTCTTCCCAAGTTGGACTTAGAGGTAATTTTGAGAGGATTTCTAATTTACTTTGTTCTACCTGATTTCTCTTTGTCTTTAGCTTTATGGGCAAAATTATTGTTCTTGGTTCTGAAACATATGATTTTATTGTGCTAGTTCTTTACCGTGATAACCTAAGGATAAATGTGATGAGTAATAAGCTAAACTTTTGCAGGCCCTTAAAATGCTACGCAGATTGTCGCAAATCTGCAGAGACAACAAGTTCAATGTAGGTTGATTGCTTGTGATTACTTGGAAAAGAACATGGATCTCATGGATATCTTGACAACAGGGTAAGGTTGCGTCGGAAGACTTTAGACTAAATTGTCAATTGGTTGAAAATGATATAAGTTTCAGGCTCATGGTTTGGAAACTTTTAGAACTGGATAATTAAATTACAGTAGTAAAACATTTGAAAGATGAGAGTACTAGTTATTGGGAAGATTTTTAATACATGTCCAATAAAGACATGGAATTTTGATCCCATTTTCTTTGCTTAGAAAGCGTATATTTCTTCATTCCTTTGAAATTGTGGATTAAGTTGGATCCGGAATACATATTTGTTCATCTCTCTCCGTGTGTGTGTCACCCACATACACACACACAATGAGAAATCCATCTAAAGACTGACATTTTTAACAGTTATTGCTCTTCTCCAATCTTTCCCTTTCGCGTACAATTTCCTTTGCTACTTTAGTCAATATTCAAATACATGTTTAAGAGTCAATGCCAGTTGTAGGGTATAATTTTGGGTTAATTTGTGTAAGAAATGACGTCCTATTTTCCTCCCTCTACCCTTCTTTTTTTCACCTACTTTTGTACATGTTGGTCTTGTTTGAATGGAGCTTCTTATTTTTCCTTCTGTGAATTAAAGGTCCTTATATCTTACTGTTACTCAAAACATGTGACTGATGTATAACTCTGAGTTGTATTTTAGATTTCTGTACATCAAGATACATAGATCAAGGATCTTGGCTAATGTTATATTTTCTTTTTTTTTTTTTGTTTTTAAACTTTACTGGTCCATCTGCTGATATTTGTGCATTAGTTTCATTAGTTTTTGTTTGTGGTTGTGAACCTTCCATGAGGTTACAACATATTTCAGCCCAAAAGGTATTGTACATTTACACAAAATGGTTTTAGGAACCCTCTTTTTGTTCTTGAAGGTCAATTAGCTTGTGAGATTTTGGAGGAAGGGGTGGATTATTGGGATTAAATTGTCGCTCTCTTCTTAAGTGTCTCGCTTGAATAGGAACTTGTTTATCCCAATAGTAAATTTTGCCAAGAAACTTTGGATATCTTTTTGTTTAAAAACTATATGATTTCACTATATGCTGACTTTCTTTCTTTCCTAACTTTTTTTTTTCTTTGGGCCACCAGTTATGAGAATACTGATCTGGCATTACATTATGGTACAATGTTGAGGGAATGCATACGCCATCAAAGTGTTGCGAGGTCAGTTGATTATTCACTTTCATCTTCTATTTAATGATTGTATGCATTGCAATTTGAAAAGATATTGTTCTAGGAGTAACATCCATAATACGTTTGATGCTCCATCCAAGTCAATCGAGATAACTTCCACGCCAGAATATTATTATAACTCAACAGGGAAACAATAGACTTATTGAGCTCACTGTCTACATCGTTTCGAGCCTATATATTTTTTGTTTGTTTCACTTCTATTATTGTATTGTATAGGTAGAACATTTTTTCTCTATGCCTGAATTAAAAATAAATTGATTTACAGTGAAAAACGAAGGGGTAAAGAGAGCAAATTGTTTTTACCTCCAGCCGCATCCACAACCCAAAATTTTTTCAAGCTCTGTATTTTGTGGTCTGTTTACCATATTGTGAGGAACTAACTTGAGGAACTTCTGTTCTGCTTATGAATATCCTATCTTTTGTCAATACATGCACTCTCGGGAATGTTCTTTACCTTTACCCTAAAGTATCTGTACCTGTAGATAACGTGGCAATTTTGCGTCATTCAGTCGATGCCTGAATCCCTATCATGCATCTTTTGTTTGATAACATATATACTGAATTACTGCAGATGTTAAATTAAGAATCCTGCTTTGGTCTATAGGTATGTCTTGCAATCAGAGCATATGAAGAAATTTTTTGACTATATACAGCTCCCAAATTTTGACATTGCTTCTGATGCTGCTGCCACTTTCAAGGTTATGTATTCCGACTGATATAGAGAAATTATGCAGTGCATTAACTCCTTTTATTTAATGTTGTTGTTTGATCTTCTCTATGCTATTTGATCCACTCCTGTGATTTGGAAGGGTCTTAAGTAGGTTGGTTGTCGGCACACTTTTTTGGATGACCCAAGTTTCAATTTATTTCTTTCTTCTGGGGACTCTTTATCGACCGGAAGGTTTTTGCATGTCAAAAACTTTAACTAATACTTCTGATTCCAGTTTCTAACTTGCAGTGTTTCAGATCTCTGGTTTGTCAAAGACTAATAATCAATGTCAGACAAAAGGCAATATAGTCAAAAATCTCTTTATTAATTGGAAATATATTGAAAAAGATTGATACTTATTTTTCTTATGAAAGAAGGAAGAAATAAAGTTTTGGGAATCTTTTCACTAATTAGACAAAGTATATTGGGATAAGATTTAAAAACTTTTCTCCCAAAGATGGAGCAATTTCTTCTTATGCATTGATATACTTGTACTAAAGGAATGGGCATATGGCACTACAACTTTGAGTTGATTATGCTCATTCACCTATAATCTTGATGTGTAAAAGGGCATTGCACTGTAAAAAAAAAAAACTTGAGCAGGTAGTTTTCTTTAGTTGCTTTTGAACATCTGAGCGAAATAGGACACTGGCTCTGATTTGTGTTCTTTTTCCTTTCTTTCTGATGCATTATAGTGTCTTTCCAGGCATGGACTGACACTGATATGATTTAACTTGCATGTCTTGTTGCAGGAACTATTGACTAGGCATAAGTCAACAGTTGCTGATTTTCTCTCTAATAATTATGACTGGGTCAGTATTTTTGTTTTGGTAGACTGGATCCTTTCATGTTACTCACATTCGATGTTATTTTAGAAACTTAACCATCTTTAAAGTGCGTTTTTTTTGCCCTGTCACATGGTTGCGTTTCCGTTCTTAAGCCATTATATTTTCTGAAGTGATCTTTACAGAGCTCCCTTTCTTTTAATGAATATTATGCTCATTTATGCACTGTAGCATTTATTCTCTATAAATCATTTGAATCTCGCATTGGATACTAAGTATTGTTTTAGAATTCCTGGATGAGCCCCACTTTCTAATATGCTGGATAGTTTTCCCTTGATAGTTCTTTGCTGAGTATAACTCGAAGCTGCTTGAATCAACCAATTATATCACCAGAAGGCAAGCTATCAAGGTAATACCTATTCATACTCTCTTTTGGGTTGTATATTTGTGACCATTCACATGTTGAGACAAATTCATGCACACACAAACCGCCCACCCGCACCAAACCCCAAGGAAAACTTTCAAGTAGGAAATGGTACCTGTTCTGCTTAATTTCTTTTGGTTCATTTTGGTACTCAATATTTTGCTTTTGATGTACTTGTTTCAGCTGTTGGGTGATATGTTGCTTGATCGTTCAAATTCGGCTGTGATGACTCGATATGTTAGCTCAAGGGACAACCTGAGGATCCTCATGAATCTTCTTAGAGTATGATTGCCTTTTGGCTGTTATATTCCTCCTTCCTCCTTGTCGTGTGCATTTGCTGAGAAGTGGAGAAAATAAATTGAATATAAATAAAAATGGCAAAGAAATTATTAAACACGACAATAATATGTTTCAAATTCGGATGTGAGTGAAACTTATTTCATGAACTTAAATGTGCATGCTGCCTCCCTTTAAATGGATCCTTTTTTATCATCTTAGTTGAAAGACTACAAAAACATGTTCCATTTTAATAATTCCAGTGTCACGCATTCATTTTAGAATCTTGCCTTGTTGCAGGAATCGAGCAAGAGCATTCAGATTGAAGCGTTTCATGTTTTTAAGGTATTAATCCCGCATCCTAATCTGAGCTCGAGGAAAAAACAGGTGAGTGAATAGTTTTGCCCATCTT
Source organism: Rehmannia glutinosa (assembly GCA_016081115.2). Lineage (NCBI taxonomy): Eukaryota > Viridiplantae > Streptophyta > Magnoliopsida > Lamiales > Orobanchaceae > Rehmannia > Rehmannia glutinosa. The sequence goes on along the minus strand of CM071929.1, from coordinate 8,866,979 downwards.
TCATGGTTTGTTCTAACTCATCACAAATATGTGCGCAGTTATTCGCTGCCAATCAGAATAAACCTCCAGATATTGTTAGTATCCTTCACGCAAATCAAAACAAGCTTCTTCGCCTCATTGCTGATTTTAAGACGGAGAAAGGTGAGAAATATTTGTATATGCATGCTCATAATCCTAGAATCGTTTCATCCTCATTGGCCACGTGTGTCTCAGTATTTGGTTTCTTTTGTTGCAGAGGACGAACAGTTTGAGGCTGATAAAGCACAAGTCATGAAAGAAATTGCTGAACTTGAGCCCAAGTAACGACCATGAATTTCAGTTCTAATTTGATGTATCATCTATCATGACAGTGTTGTACGAGTAAATCGTAGTTGTTGGTATCTTCTTATTTCCCCCATATATATAGTTGTTAATTAATAGTTCGTAGGCATTGGAAATTTGTGATTTCGATTCAGACATTTTGTTAACCCATATTTTGTAGATGCTGTTGTTGAGCATTCGAAATTATTTGGAAAGAAAGAAAAATGTGAATTTTCAATGTTTCTGTAATGTGATGATTGATGAACCATGTTCTCAGTATATCAAAGCTGTGTGTAAAGTGATCTTTCCTGTTCTTTTGCAGCTTACTTAAGTTTCTCTGTGTTTCTCATGAGGGTTTATTGTGCAAGTATTTTATAGGTCGTTGAATTATATATGGTGATGTTTTGTTTTTTGAATGGGGTTGTGTGTCTTATTGAATAAGTTTAAATATTCTCAAGAATCCTCTAATAATAGAAGAAACTAAAGCAGCAGCATATTGCTTTATTCCATGTATTACGATTTAAAAAAAAAACGGCATTTCTTGAATAGTGGCACATCTTTTGATACTTAAAATTAATGTTACTTTTGTTCTTGGGGCTTGATTGTAGCAATTATAATGACAAATATTTTCAATTTAGTAATCTGGACCGGTAACCTGCTAACCATACAAGGTAATGTTTTATTTTATAGATGGGTTGCGTATCTTAATGATTAATGAATAATATATAAATATTCTCAAGAATTTTCAGAGAATGCTTTCAAAAAAAAAAAAAAAAAAAAAATTTTCAGAGAATAGAAGCATCTACATAACCCAGTATTAGATGCTTTTTGATAGGACTATTCAGATTTAGTTAAAAACAATCAGATTCTTTTATTTGATTAGTTGTATTTCAAAAAAGAAAATTAAGTCAAATTCAAATATTTGATTTAATAAATTAAATCAAATCAGTTTTTATTATTTTGATTTAATAGAGTAGATTGAATTAGATTTAGACTTGAGCTAATTTGATTTAGTGATAAAACTGAATTAGATTTCTGATTTTTTTATTTTAATTTAGTAAACTAAATCTCTCTCTCTCTCTCTCTCTCTATATATATATATATATATATATATATATATATATTCTTCAGAAAATTAGAATTACTAGTTATTTTGATTAACAAAATATATAAAATGGAAATGACAAAACAGGAAACGTGGCGAAAAATAACTGGGTGCACCAAGTAATGAGACCCATATACTTTGAATTGGGTGTAAGTAATGTATATTGATTTTTTAATTTTTTATAAATATAAATACGAGAATCTCTTAAAAAATCGGGTTAACAAATACAATTTCAGAAGTGTAGAACTGAAAACCAGACGCACCATTAAATCCAGTGCCACCTATGACATTTCTGTCTTTATATAAAAACTTTTTGTTTTCGTTTCAGGTGCTACGTGAAAGGAAAAAACATCCAACCTGCAATTTACAATCAACTTTTCTCCTGATCTCATCACCCACTACTCAAGAAACACCGATCGATAAAAATGGCAGAAAAAGGCAAGAACCCATCCATGTTTCTTCTTCAAATCCACGCACACAAACACGCCATCACAAATGCATTTAGTTTTCGTATGTTGTTTAGTGATTTCTTGATGGGATTGTTTGATTTTTTAGGTTCATTGGGGGATTTCTTGGCCAAGGCAGTGGATGCTGCTAAGAGTGCTGGAGAGGTGGCTATCTATCTAAACTCTTAAGTCCTTGTTTACTGTTGTTGTATTCTTGCTTTTTTTTTTGGTTTGTTAATTATTGTTTGGGCTGCAGATTATTCGTTCTGGGTTCTATGAAACAAAACGAGTGGAGCACAAAGGCCTGGTAAAATGTTAGCTTTTGTAATTTTATGAATTTCGAAAAAATTTTATCAACCGTCTGTGTGCGCGAACCATGGTGCATTGTTATGTGTTAAATTCGGACGATGACGGTCTCACACATTAAACGCGTCCAAAGTTTCATCGTAAAATCAATTGGTGATGAGAGGAATAACTAACTATCATCACAGGATCCTCCATGATACACTGTAGTATCGACAGCCCACCCAGCCCGATCATGGGGTCTGCTCTGATACAATGGCGTAGCCAGGAAATAAATGGGGGTGGGTCGATACACGAAATTGGGGTGTGCCACATAAAAAAAGCAAAAAAAACCATGTAAATATTTAATAAAAAAAATTTTAAAAATTTTTACCTATAAATTTTTTTTTAAAAAATGGGGGCGAGGGGGCTGGGTTGTTATTCAGCCTGCCACGGTGCTCGATACCATGTTAAATTAAGGGGGACTTGTGACGGTCCCACACATGAAGCGTCACTCCAATATAGAGGGCGGTCAAGCCCACCAAGTGAGGTTCTATCCTAAAACCAATTGGTGTTGGGAGGAGTAGCTCACTATCATCACAGGATCCTCCATGCTCCATCGTCATATCGACGGCCCATTTGCTAATTTACCTTTGTGCAAAAAAGTGATATAAAAGAGGCATCTTGAGTAATCTATATATTGTTGAATGTTGCGTAACGGGTTTCTGGTTTTGGTATAGAGTTCATTTTACTAGTAATCTTGGGTGTTGAATTGTGCTAAAGGTGGTTACTGGTAAGAGTGATTTTTAGAGTGTTGAATTTGGGAATACTGTGATTGCTTCACGAAGTCTCTCATTCCTTTGTTGTATATGTAAATCATCTGATGATGACAGAGATTGAGCAAAGATTACCATTTAACGAATTTTTGTCACTTTATCTGTATATTTAGCTATGCTGTAAGGGTGACAGTTTTGGCTCTAATTGTGTCATTTGGTGATATATGTCAAACCATCCATTGTTTTCTCTGTGTAGGTGGATTTGGTCACAGAGACTGATAAGAAATGTGAAGAACTCATATTTGATTTTCTCAAACAACAATACCCTGACCACAAGGTCAGCTCTATTTCTGCATTGTTTCCTATTTCTAGCGACATTGCGAGTTGGATAATTCTCCATTGACCCCAAGGTTAGCTCTATTGTTCTCACATCTGATATTGATCTTTTTTCGTCTTAGTTCATTGGGGAAGAAACAACTGCTGCTTGTGGCGCCACAGAATTGACCGACGAACCAACTTGGATTGTTGATCCTCTGGATGGAACGACTAATTTTGTCCACGGGCTAGTATCTTTTGTTTGTAGAGTTATTGTTAGAAGTTTCCCAATATCCATGCTGTGCTCATAAGTCTTAAAATATGGATTGCAGATTTCCGTTTGTATGTGTATCTATTGGTCTCACAATTGAACGAATTCCGACAGTTGGTGTTGTCTACAACCCAATTATGGATGAGGTAGGTTTTTCTGGCTTCCAAGTATTATGTATTATTGTACTATTGGTTTCACATATGTGATCCTTCTATTTCGTATGTTTGGTATAAAAAATTTGTTATCTGAGTTGTTTGAATTGACAAGATAATAGGTGGTGTACAATATTTAACTTAAAACCTGACTCATTTATAAAGCTCAAATGTTCCTAATCACTAAGTGATAGTCATACAAAAAAAAGAGAGAGATAATTACAAAAACTACCCTGAGATTTAAATTAATTACAAAAAGCTCTAGTTATCTTTCAAAATTACAAATACCTCCTTGATATTTGTATTTACCTAACTAATACGGCCCTCCTGAGAGTGCATTTTATAAAATAGAAACAAATCTCAAGGGGGTATTTATAATTTTGAAGGATAATTGTTTTTATTTTTATTTTTGTAACTAGGATAAACCTCAAGAGTAAACAACAACAACAAACTAAGCCTTAATCCCACTACTTGGGGTCGGCTAAGGATAAACCTCAAGAGTAATTTTTGTAATTATCCCACAAAAGAATGTGACTAGCCAATGAAGTGATCAATAGCTCTCTTCCATTTATGTGATTTTTTTTTCTCATTTTCTGCACAACTGTACTGTTTTATTGGGGGAATTTGCTTGTTGATTAGATAACTAATATCGGTTTCAATATATAGCTTTTTACTGCAATTCGTGGAAAAGGTGCTTTTCTCAACGGAAAACCCATCAAGAGTAAGTTGTTTTTTATCATTTAGATATTTTATTGCACATTCAGGTTATCGTTTGTCTGATCAGTGATCCCTGCTCGTATATTTGTGTTCCACAGCGTCTTCTCAAACTGAGCTTGTGAAGTCCCTTCTTGCCACAGAGGTACTCTGCTAAACATATTGTTGAACAATGCTTAATGTATTAGTGCAATAACAAATACCCTTCTCTTGATAGTGTAATTTATAAAACAGAAATAAATATCAAGGAGATATTAATAATTTTGAAAGATAGCAGATTATTTGTAATTAGACTGAACTCAATGGGTAGTGGAGAGGATACTGGCCTAATTTCATCATTACTTGCCGATACTTGTTTCTGTGTAGTCCTACAATTAAAGTTGCATAAATTTGCGTTATATTTTTCCACTTATAAGGAGATAATCAAGTATCATCTTAACAGGTGGGCACGAATCGTGACAAGTCTGCTGTGGATGCATCTACAGACAGGATCAATCGCTTACTCTTCAAGGTAACTTAGTAGTTAGTGGTCTCGTAACAATGATGATTTCACAACTTCTTTCATTTTACTTGTCATGGTGAAAAATAGCTGAGAACATGAGTTTGGTTTCTCAATCGATCAGGTTAGGTCCCTTCGGATAGGTGGCTCTTGTGCGTTGGATCTCTGTGGGATTGCTTGTGGAAGGATTGATATGTTTTATGAACATGGATTTGGAGGCCCTTGGTAAGATTTTTGAAATGCTCGATTGGATTATGGTCGAATAAATTACTGAAGTTTGGGTCGTCTCTTCAGGGATGTAGCTGCTGGTGCTGTTATTGTACATGAAGCTGGAGGACTTGTATTTGATCTGTAAGTAACAACTCTTTTGGAAAGAATGAATGATAATAATTACAAAAAAGACCCTGAGGTTTGAGCTAATTACCAAAAAAAAACCAGAGATGTTTCAAAATTACAAAAAATCGCAGCCTTTTCTGTCTAAATTACGATCTTTTTTTTTTCCTTTTCTGTAACAGATCGGGTAAGGATTTTGACATCACATCTCACCGAGTAGCAGCTTCTAATCCTCTTCTGAAGGATGCATTTGTTGAGGCACTGCAATATTCACAATGAGGAAGCTCTTTGTAATATTCACTTTTACTTCTCATATTTGTTTCATCTGTTAGGACAGTGGCTAAAGCTCTTGTTTGGTCATAGCACCAGCAAATTAAGGTTATTATTGAACTAAGACATAAAATCTCAAACATAAAGTAGTATTGAAAAATTAGAAAATAAGGAAAAAAACACACAAGAGAGGAGATGATAGAATCAAGAAAACATAAAAATGGCGCGCAATATTTGCTTGTAGATTTTGCCGATGTCATGCTTTGCTTTGTCATATTATGGGAAAACAAGATTTTTAGTCTTGTAAGTTAAAACTTTTTTTAGAATTAGTCATATAAGTTGTCACCTTCATTGTTTTAGTCCTTTAGCTTTTAAATTTCTAGATATTCAGTTCTCTAACTTAACAGTTTTACTTTGTTTTATAACTTAACAGATTTAGAAATTCAGTCTTATAACTTTACAATATTTAAATTTAACTAATTTATTTTGTTTCTAACGGTATGAGTAAAATACCTGTTGGATCAATGCCTAATCACATTGAAGCTACGACAATCATAATTTAGAACGAGTTCAAGCCCTAACCCCTTTTGATGGCCCATTGTCTCTAGCCCAATGGATCATAGTGCTTGGATGTGGGCCAGAATAAGAGCCAATTCGACCGCTATAATTTATCAGAAATTATGTTGCATTATTCACTTTATATATAGATCATAGATGTATATGGTGGGTGTATTATGTATATATACAAATATTTGTTAAATATAGTTAGGAGCTTCTATCATAAAAGTAACCAAGTTCAGTGCACCAAGCAAATGAAATTGTCAGATTGAAAGTGATTTAAAATCTGGCAATTCCAAATATTTAACACGTAAATTAATGACGTCATCAATACATACTTGGTTTTCAGATTTTTTGAAATATGAGATTAAACATATTTGGTATAAGAAAGTCCAGTGTGTAATAGACTTAGCTCGTCACACGAATGCGGTCTATTTCAAAATCGTGTTTCATCTCTTATTTCACAGTATGGATGATTGGCGCGTATATAATAGTTACTATATTATAACCCCACGATTTTCGCTTGATTTATGCTTTGAAATAACATGGTAAGTGTTATACACGTGTCTATCATCCGACAGTTGGAATAGGCACTGTTCTAAAAGACCCCGCCTAGCCCCGATTAGTCCCCGCCTAGGCGCTAGGCCCCCTTGTCCGCTTACGTTATTTTTTCAATTAGGCCCCGTCTAATCCCGCTTAGGTCCCATCTAACCCCGCCAAGGCTCCACTTAGGCGCTAGGCCCCAGTCTGCCGCCCGACTAGCGCTTAGCGATTTTTAGAACACTGGGAGTAGAAGATGAAACACAGTTTTGGAATAGAAGATCCCATCCAGTTGTCACAATCAGACAAACTCTTTCAATTATGCCCCAAATAAATATCCTTGAATGCATCTATACTAACCACCAATTTTAGAAATTCCAATTTGTCAAACAAATCATTAAATTGTATTAGAATCTCATGAAAGCAAAAACAAACCACTTAAATTTTAGAGGTCATCAATGTTCGAAGCAAAAGGGATTATCGGCACCAGAGAATGGAGCAATAATAATTAAGATAGAATGATGGGGTTGTTAAGGTACAGCTGTATGTCACGGACTTGTTCCCTTAACAATGAACCGTGCGGCCTTAGCGCTCTTCCGCCTCGCGGTTGCTAAGTCACCTCTCTTAACGTGCTTTAGTGTGTGAAGAAGTGTAAGAAAGATGGCTAAGAAAGAACACAAGATAGTTGGGAAAGAACACTTGTATTGATTCACTCAAACTTGCTTATAAGACTTGATGGTTTGCAAATGAAACCATGCCCCTATTTATACTACTCCACCTCCTAAATGGACGGTGGTGATGCATTTGATCCTACGGTTGGGAGAAGTTCTCTAGAACTCTCCAAGGAATGTCCCTAGAATATTCTTACAAGATATTTACAAAGGAATGCTCTAGAATCACCCTACATTCTCTACAAAACTCTACAAGATTCTAGAACGTTACATGTACAAATGGGCCTCAAGTATTTAGGCCGTTGTGTGGGCTTGATTCGGGCTAGCCTCCAAGCTCAATGCAGCAAAATTGGGCAGCCCGTTACATTCTCCCCACCTAATTCGGCGGCGTCCTCGCCGCCTCGTACTCGTTGAGTTGTGGTCGGAATCGCCACAAGTCTTCTTCAAGTTCCCATGTTGCCTCGGACTCGGGTAGCCCCTTCCATTTGATTAAGTATTGAGTACGGCGTGGAACACCTCGCCTCCGTCACGATTCTCTTCTTCATGAGCACCTCTTCAACGCCCTTGTCATACGACTTGGTCACCACAGGAGGTGTGCTCGTTGCGAATACCTTCGGCTTGGGTCTTCCTCGTCCCACGTGATATGGCTTCAACATACTAACGTGGAAGACCGGATGAATTTTCAAAGTATCGTAGGTCGACGCGATAAGACACCTTACCTACCTTACCGTGATGGTGAGTGCCGCCCGAACGAACGCCTCACCAAGCCCTTGTGCATGCCCCGTAACGCCTTGAACTGCTGCGGTAGGAGCTTGATGAAGACTAGATCGCCAATGGTGTACTCCTTTGGCCGTCTCTTCTCGTCAGCCCACTTCTTCATCTTCTTGCGGGCCTTTTCTAAGCATGAACGGGCTAAGTCGGCCTGCTCCTCCCATGACTTAGCCATCTTCGCCGCCCCGGACTCCGCCCATCTTCAGCCACGTGGCCAAGGGAGTGTGGAGTCAAAGGTTGTTGCCCCGTTGCAAGTTCGAACGGGCTTCGTCCCGTGGCCTCACTCCGCTGCAAGTTATAGGAAAATTGCGCCACATCAAGGAGTTTGGCCCAATCTTTCTGGTTGGCACTCACAAAGTGCCTCAAGTAACACTCCAACAAGGCATTCACCCGTTCAGTTTGTCCGTCGGTTTGGGGGTGAAAGCTTGTTGAGAAGTTTAACTCCGTCCCTAGGAGTTTGAAAAGCTCCGTCCATAGGCGTCCCGTGAAGCGAGGATCTCGGTCACTAATGATATGCCGTGGTAGTCCCCAATACTTCACCACGTTTTTGAAAAAGGCCCTCGCTGCCTCCTCCGCTGTGCAATCCTTTGTACAGGGTATGAATGTCCCGTACTTGGAAAAGCGATCGACCACCACCATTATCGACCCGAACCCCTCGGATTTGGGCAATGCACTTATGAAATCCATGGTGATGGAGTGCCATGGACGGTCGGCGACAGTAATGGCTCGAGCGATCCGCCGGTTGCTTATTCTCCGTTTTGTCTTTGCCGGCACACAAGACAAGTCCTCACATAGAGCTCGACGCCGTCCTCATCTGCGTGGCCAAAAGTATGCCGCTTCTAGTAACGCATGGTACGCTTTTGGCAGGATGACTGCCCATTTTGTGTCGTGACATTCCTTGATGAGATCCTTCCTCAAACTGTCCCATCTCGGAACGTATAAACGCGCCCTTTGGTGTAGAGTAGGCCGCCCTCTACCCAAAATTGCTTGGTCCCGCCCTCCTTGGCTAGCTTCATGATCTCCAGCCCGTAGGGTCATGTTCGACCCTTCTGACGATGCGGTCCACGATCTCCCCTTTTCTTTGCACTTATGGTCGCAAGCTCCGCCTGCGGCTAGTCGCGTCGGCTACCACGTTGGCTTTCCCTGGTTTGTACTCCAATGTGTAGTCGAACTCGCCAAGAAGTCTTGCCACCGGGCTTGCTTCGGTGATAGCTTCTTTTGAGTTTGGAAGTAGCTTGTGGCAACGTTGTCCGTCTTGATGGTGAAATGAGATCCCGAGAAGGTAGTGTCGCCACACCCGTAGGCAATGAATGATGGCCGTCATCTCCTTCTCCGCACCGTGTACGGCGCTCGGTGTCATTGAGCTTGCGGCTCTCGAATGCTATTGGATGTCCTCTTGCATCAATACTCCCCAATAGCAAAGTCGGACGATCGGTATGTAATTCGAATGGCTTGCCAAAGTCGGGCGATCTTAGGACCGGTTCTGGCTTATCGCGGCCTTCAGGTTGTCAAACGTCAAACTTTTGACATTTCTCGGACCATTCCCATGCTTTCCCCTTCTTAAGCAGGTCCGTCAAAGGTGCCGCCCGTGCCGAGTATCCCTGTATAAAACGACGGTAATAATTAACAAGACCAAGGAAAGATCTTAGTTCAGTTACCTTGGTCGGGGCCTCCCACTCCACTATAGCCTTTATCTTGGCCTCGTCCATCAAGCTTCCCATGCCCGATAATGTGTCCCAAGAAGGGTACTCCTCCTTTGCGAACGAGCACTTCTCCTTCTTGACATACTGTTGGTTTTCCGCAATACCTGGAAGATGGTGCGTAGGTGGTCGGCATGCTCCTCCATTGAGTTGCTATATATCACGATGTCATCCAAGTAGACCACCACGAACCGGTCTAGGTAGGGCTGGAAAATCTTGTTCATCAACGTGCAAAATGTTGCTGGGGCATTGGTTAGTCCGAACGGCATGACCAACCATTCATACGATCCATACCGGGTAATGCACGTTGTTTTCGGCTCGTCCCCTTCGGCTATGCGGACTTGGTAGTAGCCTTTCTGTAAGTCCATCTTGGTGTATACTTTGGCACCACCAAGCCTGTCAAACAAGTCAGCAATTAACGGGATGGGATAACGGTTTTTAATTGTTACCTTATTCAGTGCCCGGTAGTCCACGCACATCCTCAATGATCCATCGTGCTTCTTCTGGAATAAGACGGGCGCGCCATAAGGTGCTTTGGAAGGCCTAATTTTCCCCGTCTCAAGCAACTCCGTCAGTTGCTTGCGTAGCTCCTCGAGTTCCGGTGGAGCCATCCGGTAAGGTGCCATGGCGGCGGCTGGCACCGGCTCCGGCTTCGATCTTGTGGTCCACCTCACGCCTTGGTGGAAGTTGGTTCGGCAGCTGGGCAGGCATGACGTCCTTGTTCTCGTCCAACACTTCTTGGATGAGCGGGTGAACGTCGTCCTCCTTCATAGTGGGTTGGTCCTCTTCCTTGAGGGTGGCTAAGAATGTCGGCTCCCCCCTTTTCACTCCCTTGGTGATTTGCATTGCCGATAGTTGCTTCGCCTCCCGTTGTGTTGTAGATGACTCAACGGTCGGAATCATGCAAGGTGACCCTTTCTCCAAGATACATACAGAACTGAATGAAGGCATAGGGATAGCGGTTACCTTGCGTAAGAAGTCCATCCCGAGCACGACCCTGAAGTCATCCATAGGTGCCACCGAAAAGTCCACTTGGCCCTTCCAAGTGCCTAATTGTAGCTCTACGCCTCGAGCTACACCGTTTAGTGGCTGAGCTTTGGCATTGACGGTCTTCAACCAACCGTCCCCGTTTGTCCATCGTAGGCCTAACCTCTTGGCCTCTTCCACGGTTACAAAATTGTGGGTTGCTCCGGTGTCTACCAACGCCTTGGTAGACTTCCCATTGACAAGTGCCTCCACGTACATGAGCCCCTTGCTTGATGGTGTCGGCACTGGCTTGGCTTTGAGGGCATTGAGGAGTTGAAGGGAACCCATCTTGTTCGTCTCCTCCTCAGCAACACTATCCGTCTCTTGCCTCTCAAGCATGGCGGATAACGACCCGAGTTTTGGACAGTTGCTCATGGCATGTGGCCCCTTGCACATGAAGCATCCGCCCTTGGGCACGAAGGCACGCTTCTTGTCTTCATACTCTTTGTGGGAAGACCCCCTGTCGTCCCTCCTCGGTGGCGGCCTTCGTTGGTCTCGAACGTCCCGCTTCTCTCCCCCACCCTTACCCGAGTTCATCTTCTCCTTGTTCTTCGGAGCGTCCCTGAATGTGTGCGGTTGGAACTCGGTAAGGGATTCGGCAGCGGCAATAGCCTCATCGACTGACTGAATGCCTCGTCGGTGAAGTTCTTGCTTTACCCATCCCTGTAGTCCGTCTACGAAGTAAAACAGTAAGTCCTCCTCGGCCATGTTGGGGATTTGAAGCATTAGAGTGGTGAACTCCTTGACGTAGTCTCGGATAGTACCCCTTTGCTTCAACTCCCTAAGTCTCTTGCGGGCTTCGTAGACAACGTTCTCCGGATAGAAGTGGCGTTTAAGCTCCTTCTTAAAATCGTCCCATGTATCAATCCGACAGTGCCCCGCTCCATGTCGGCGTCTTCTGCGCCACCATAACATCGCAGATGATCGGTAAGGTAGAGAGATGCGTCTTTCTTTACCTTGATAGCTCGTCGGTAAGGTTGAGTCCTCAAAGTATTGCTCCATACGCCATAGGTAATTCTCCACTTCCTTGGCGTCTCGCGCCCCCAGATTAAACCTGTCGGCTTGGGCGCTCCACCCTTGGACTAGATGTAGACGTGCTAGCTCCCCCGCTAGCAGCGGCCTTTTTGCAAAGTGCCAAGTCTTCTTGCATCCCCTCGATGCTTGCTTGAAGAGCTTGGACAATATCAGCCACTCGCGCCTCTAGCCGTGCGAAACGTTCCTCCAACGTTGTGTTGGCATCAAGGCACTCTTGCACCGACTCCTTGACGGTGTCTAGCTGTCCGAGTACGTGGCCCTCCAACGTCTCGACATTGTGCTCGACCCTCTCGAGCCTCTCGCCCATCTCGCCTGCAGCAAGCTCCCAAGGAGAAGATTCACCCACGAGCCTTGCCTCGTCACGCTTCTTCTTGTCCTTGGTTGCACGAGTTCCTCCCACGAACGTCCGTCACCCCGACGCAATATCCTTGTCGCCACCGCCATTACGCTAACTTCACTACACTTGTGCCCGAACCGGCTCGATACCACCGTCCACGGACTTGTTCCTTAACAATGAACCGTGCGGTTTTAGCGCTTTCTTCCGCCTCGCGGTTGCTAAGTCGGCCTCTCTCGAACGTCTTTAGTGTGTGAAGAAGTGTAAGAAAGATGGCTAAGAAAGAACACAAGATAGTTGGGAAAGAACACTTGTATTGATTCACTCAAACTTGCTTACAAGACTTGATGGTTTGCAAATGAAACCATGCCCCTATTTATACTACTCCACCTCCTAAATGGACGGTGGTGATGCATTTGATCCTACGGTTGGGAGAAGTTCTCTAGAACTCTCCAAGGAATGTCCCTAGAATATTCTTACAAGATATTTACAAAGGAATGCTCTAGAATCACCCTACATTCTCTACAAAACTCTACAAGATTCTAGAACGTTCTATGTACAAATGGGCCTAAGTATTTAGGCCATTGTGTGGGCTTGATTCTGGGCTAGCCTCCAAGCTCAATGCAGCAAAATTGGGCAGCCCGTTACATGTAGCATCCTACACATACTATATGTATCATGATTTGTAGGGTAGTTACGGTCTTATCTCCACACAGTAACTTGTACAAAATTCACAAACTATATTTATAAACATACACATATGCATACAAGCAAATACTTATAGATAGACCCTATTTGCAAACACGGTCATTGTAACATTAACATCGTTGTAAAAGAGATGCATCTCGCGTCGAATGAGAACATGGGTGGACTATAACTTATAAGCGAGAGTCGGAGCTTTTCTTTTCCTGAAAAAGAATATATTTCAGATATAATCGTGAGGTCAAACTAAAGTGAACATTATTTTTGTTGGATGGACGTTTGTCATTATTTGTTACATCTGTTGAGGGATATATACCAAATTGAACGAGTCACATGATAGAATTTTAGGTCAAAAAAAGTTGTATCAGGATTCAGATGTAGCTTGTGCGGTCAAGTGGCGTGTTACTGACAAGCAGAATCGGGTTCGAATCTCATCCCCTTTCCCTACCAGCAGTGACGGAATATGGGGACACGTGCCCCTATAGTTTATTATTTATATAACATTATCCTAAACTTATAATTTACAAAACTAATTAATAATATTATAATATTATTGATTGAAAAAAGTATTATATAATATTATTAATATTAATAGTGCTATATAACATTATTAGTGTGATATAAATTTATAAAAAACTACATATTAATTACATTAAAAAAATGTAAAAAATGTCTCCATTAATTATCCTTGATATAGTTTATAATTGTATTTATTGTGTACCCCCGCCATAAATTTTTTTTTGGATCCGCCCATGCCTACAAGGACATCTCATTTCTTCTTCTTGTTGTTGTTGTTGTTGTATCAACCGGTATCATATCTCCCTATATGTTGAACTTAAATAATCTTCTTTTAATAATGCTTGTTTTACTTTTTCATGATATACAAATTAAATACTAGAAACTGGACAAATATCTAAGTTATAATTGTAATTATCACCACCACCATCACCAAAATTACCCCAAGCATCAGATCACAACTCCACTAATTAACTTGAACTGTCACTATAATTACCAAAATCATGATTAAGATCACTAAATACGAATTTAGCAACTTATGATCCAATCACTGCCACAACTTGTGACTTCATTACTTAATAATCCTCTTTTTTAATATACTAAATCTCACAATCACCTCCCACGACCAAGCCAACATATAATTACATCATATTTCAATTATTTATATATATTCAAATTCAAATTGTAACATTTGTACTGTCAACATTATTAAAAACTTCAATTTAGTCCTTTGTCCTGAATCCTAAACACAACGTTAATAATTTATGTAATTATTTGCAAGGTTGTCGACTAATAGTACGATTAAACCGGGTACCAATATCATAATTAATAATATTATTAAGCATATTAGTACATTTACTCTGAGAATATAAAGGACATTATGTTTGCATTATCATTGTCACGTGATTGCCAACGTACGTGTGCAGTAAAATAATGTTTGCTTTTTACATAATTTCTCTATTATCTTAGTATTAATTAGGGACAACCCAAATCTTTTCCCTCGCCATAGAAACAATTAATATAATTAAGTAGGTAATAAACAGCTCAGCATGTCACGTATGAAAAGAACAAATTAAAGTAATGAATATAATGTAAGAATTAATTTATTTTAAATATTTGCATTACGTAATCTGATGATAATTAAATAATACCGCAAGGGACCATGTATTTAAGTATTGACAGACGCAACTGTTATATAATTTTTTTTTTAAAGTATTAAATAGTTTTCTTTCACTGTACGTCAACTATTGTCGCAAAAGTACATAGAATGTTGATTTAATAAATCATATATATTGGTTCAATGCACTTTTCTTGATATATATATTTGCTTATCCAAATGGGTTAGTCGATGTTATCCACTTGGGTAGCTATCCAACTGAGTTATATATCATTGGATTAACACACACCCATATGGATGTGTGTATGTATGTGTTGATCTAACGGTATAAAACTCAGTTGGGTAGCTACCCAAGTGGGTAGCATCTACTTACCCATCCAAATGATAATGAGTATTTTTCTAGATAATAAATATTACGTATTCGTTTACACTATGTATATTATATAATACAAAGATCTGCCTGAAGCATTGAACGTACACTCTACTAGCAAATTATTTTCATCAAAATAAATTAATAAAAAGGATGATCTTGATAGTACGTATATAATACAGGCTCAACTCCAATTAAATCCAACAACCAAAGAAGATAAAATTAAAAATCAAATTATTTCGAATTAAGTATGAATTTTCGATTCCAAAAAATAAACTCGGAAATTTTCAGGCTTTTCGTTAAATAATGCTAGCCAGCTGTTTATGTTTAAGGTCTGATGTATAAGTATATAGTTTAATTTTTTTTGTGTGATTTGGGTCCAACTTACACAATTACACACTTACACTAACCTCGATTCAATTCGACCGGTAATTCTATTTTTTTTTAATGAAAATTCAATATTTTTTTTTAGTCACGTGACGAAACATGTTAGAATAAAATGTCTATATTTTGTGAACTCTTGAATTTAATCTCGTCAAAAATCCATAATTGGAATTATAGGTTTAAATTTTACCCTCACTGATTTTTTTTTTAAAATACAGCAATCTTGATTTGAATAGAGACAAATTGTTTGATGTGTGGGTTTTTCTTTGAAAATCATGGTAATATATCCCATAACTGTGAAACATGTATGGTTATAATAAACTGTCGTTTGATGAGTTATGATATCATGCATGATATCAATAGTAGTTGGGGTGCAGCTAGTTGGACGAAACTGTGAGTGGCGAAGTTATGATGAGCTAGCTAAAAGGAAAGATTTTATCAATCATGAACATTCGGATGATACTTTTTTATTTAGGGGTAGTACTAATGAAATATTCAACTACAATTCCAATTTTTTTTTTTTTCGAATTGGCCTGAACATAAGAGTCTTAACCACTAGACTACTGCCTAATTCCCAACTGTAATTCCAGTTGATATTAATTATTACTCCCTAGCTCTGTCCCACTAAAATAGACCCAGGTTTTATTTTTTTTTCGTCCTGCATTCGTCAATTTATATGTTTGTTTCCTTATTGATAGTATTAATTACAAAATAATAGAGTAAAATACATTTATTTAATTCACTTTGTTTTAGCAAAATTCATTTTCTTCAGTTTAGTTAGGCCTGTTGAGGTAATCCTCTTATGCAATTTTATATCCATATTGATAAGGACTAAAATAATCCGGCCTCGTGAATTAAAGTGAGTAAGTGGGATGGAAAATTGATGGGTCTATAAGTCTGACCGACCTGTTCAGAAAGAGACCGAAATATATTCGTGTGGTATAAATACGTGATCTAGTTGGAATAATAAGGGGACCCGAGCCAATCTCTTAGAATTCCAGAGGATTGAGTTACACCTCGGGAGTAATGCTATGAAGTTTAGAGGTCTGATACACGAGAAGTATATGGGTTGAGATATTTTGAGATAGTCAAATTATCCCGAGGTCCGAATTATTCATTAGAATGACCTCTATGAAAAACTGAACTTATCTTAATGATATTTTCGTAACGAAATTCGGATTTTACGAAAACCCTAATCATGACATATCTATAAAATATTGTCGTATAGGTGCATTATAACCCTAATCACTCTTATACTTTCACATTACTTTTATGTGAGCATATTTCTAATTTGAACATCGGAGAGGATACTCCGAAGCAACTATCCGACTCTATCTTTTGTGCAAGTCAACGGCAGAGTTCAGACGAAAGGCAATTATGAAGAATCGGAGGGATCTGGAATCAACCACATATGTGTAATAAATGTCGTTTTTTCATCATTAAGTGTAGTGCTCATATTTTCTATAGAAATTCGAGTCGAGTTTGAGTTGGGTTTTATCTTAGGAAAAGTGAGTGGATCCTATCCTATTAAGAGATTTCCTTAAACTAAAAGCACTTCAATTTATTTGTTCAACGCGTTATGACACACATCATAACTCAGTGTTAAAGTGAATGAGTAACTTATGTTAATACAAGAAATTGCTAGTTATCATAGCAGTGAGCCCATGCAATTAGTTATTGAATTTTAGTGTGATTAATATAAATTCAATGATAATGGATAAACCTCCTCATCAAAGCTCATGCCCCGCAGCACGTGCGAAACATCTTCATATGCGTCATTAAAAGAACAACTGTACTTTGACACTGCTAATTACAATACATTTCAGAGAGTGTCCTAGTGCAAGTGGCGATGCTGGTTTGTTATGAAGCCAACTGGAGGATTAAGGCCTGGTTGCTCCTAAAAACGACCTCTCCTCGCCGATCACCTTCCAAGACGAAGTCCACCGTGAAACCTGCACAAGGGGGGCCGGAGGGGGGCTCTGGCGTACCCTCTCCGATGCTTAAGTCAGTGTCTTGGAAAGGAAGCAAAGGCTAGAGAGGAAAAGCAATGTAACAGTAAAAAAAATGGGATTAGGTTAGAATGAACCTGGGCTTGGGCCTTTTATACCTTAGCTAGGATTAGGGTTTCCGTAAAATCCGGGATTCCGTTACGATTTGGTGTCAGAGTCATCATTAGATTAGGATCGGATCTCTTAAAAACCCTAATTTTACGCCCCTAAGACCATAGCTCCGACCTGTTTCAAAACATCTCGGCCCAATGTATTAATATAAAGCCCCTTTAATTCTCCAAGGCATCCTCAATGCCTCATACATCTTTCGGGCCAAGCTGAACTGTACCCCCGAAGTCCTTATAGAATACAACGGGTCAACAACAGATCGCCTTAGCCACGCAGGGCTTGACAGGTCGGTTTAATACAACGGACCTTACACAGGTCAACCCAATAAACATCCCTTCAGAACCACTCATACTCGGGCCTTAACAGGTCGGCCCAATATGATAGGCCTCCCACCTGTATGGGCTCAGTAGGTCGGCCCAATACGCATAAGCCTTAGAAGATCAGCCCCATACTGTAAGCCTCCTCAGATCGGCCCAGTGCTTAATGCTTAATAGATCAGCCCAATACTATGGGCCTTGCCAGGTCGGCCCAATGTCATAAGTCTGGTCAGGTCGGTCCAGACAATCTTTTGCCCTTATCAAGGCCGAACTATAATTAGGAGGAAAAAAAATTATAAGGTCATCTCCAATTCAAAATTCTTTTTATTTTTTTAAATACACATCGTGAGACTTGAGGGGAGATGAGTAATGAGAATCGAACCTCAAACTTTTAACTTGGTCTTAAGTTCTTACCAATTTGACCACTATCCGATTTCCAAAAAAATTATTTCAACACAATGTTTGCAAATATAAATTACATGTGACATTTACCTAGTATATTGGAACATCGATGAAATAAGTGGAATAAAAATTTGAAACGAAAGCTCTTTATAATTTTACGATAAATCTTGTTCCCCAGATCCTAATGATATATGAATCAAATAGTTTAGAGAATAATTAATCGTGATGTCAATAATATATTGTCTCTTGACATGAATAAAAAAATATAGGACACATATATAGTTTTAAAATATTTAAATCACCGATAAGAAAAATAATTAAATCAAAGCTCGAAATAGTTGAGTTTAGCTAATAAATATTAAATTTAAAAATTCTTACTTTAGAAATTTATAAACTATTCATTTTCAATTTCTTAGTCCCACTAAATCTAATTTCATGGCCATAAAAATGAATTTAGATGCAAAACGAGCGACACTTAAGCCATCGCCGACTGCCCCTAATAGTATCAGGGTTTTGCTAAGATGACAGGACCCCAAAATGTAGTGAGCCTGAGAAATATGTTCCCACACAATAAGAGTGCGGCTCGTGTAATTGCTCCCCGGGGCATATGCGAGCTGGTGAAGATTTGATGGGAACTCATACTGAATAGCATCTGTGTGAGTTCGATTCGGGGAGAGATCGTTATTAGTAGATTGGGTGGTCGAATATAATTGTTCTCTTTACCTAGGAGGATCTGGTTGTACATCGCCGAGATCACGCTGTCGGCTGTTGGCCAAAGACGCACATCCCGCGGTTTCTTAGCGGGAGTGAATGATGAAATGGGAGTTGTTGTCTCGACATGGCGCGCAGAAAAGTGAAATCAAAATAAAAAAAAAAAAAAAGTGCGGCCCTGCACACTTTGCACACGCATCAATCAATTTTTTCGAGAGCCCTTCGCCGGTGTGAGCCCAAAAACCTTCCAGCTGTGAGTTTAGAACAAACCCAAAAGCCCATGGGCCCACACTCAATATCACCAATAAAATCCACTCGTTGATCCATCAACAATAAAAAAAGAAAAAAGAATTTCAAAAAATCATCGATATAACTCTACCATTCGTCTCCCCCACTGAGCTATTTCTTCCACTACTGTCAGCCATGGTAATTTAAGCTTAAAACACTTATAAAATCCTTTCAGACTTTCAGTAATCGAAGTTCAAGGTTTAGTTTGGTTATTGTTTCTATTTCTCATCATGGTTTCCGTAGAAGATTCCCACTCTCACTCTCACTGCAACACCAACAGTACAACTCGCTACCCTCTAACGCGGCCGTACTACTACTACACTCCGCCGCCGTCTTCGGCAACAATCAGCCGGTCCTTCGGCCGTTCTATGCGCACTGTCCGGTCTACCATCTTCCAAGCCGACCAGCCCGGCTCAATCCCCGATAACTCGCCTAACGTGTCGGAGAATCTCACCGACTCAGTTATTGACCTACGGCTCGGGGAGCTCGCCAGTAAATCGTCGAGTAATTCGAAAAATCCGTCATTTTCCGATATCGATGATTTGCTGGACATCTCACGTGCCTTCAGCGATTTCTCCGCGTGCTCTAGCGATATTTCCGGTGAGCTCCAGCGTCTCGCCACTGTCCCGGATCCTGGACCAAATCAGGGTCCGAGCTTCGAACTCGAGCGGGAGCCATGTTCCGGATTTTTACAGAGAGAAACGTTTTCCACGGAAATTATCGAGAGCATCTCCCCCGAAGACCTTCAACCTACCGTGAAGCTCTGTGTAGATGCGTTGCAGTCGTCGTCAATTCCGCTGAAAAGGTCTGCAGCGGCTAAATTACGGCTGTTGGCGAAAAATCGGGCCGATAATCGGGTCCTGATTGAGAATCCGGAGCCGTACCCGCTTTAATCCCTCTCCTTCGTTGCTCCGACCCGATGACGCAGGAACACGCAGTCACGGCTTTGCTTAATCTCTCCCTCCATGAAAGCAACAAAAGCTTGATCATGAACGCAGGTGCTGTGAAATCCCTAATTTATGTCTTGAAAACAGGCACCGAGACCTCTAAGCAAAACGCTGCCTGCACTTTGCTGAGCGTAGCTTTGACCGACGAGAATAAATTGTCGATTGGTGCTTGTGGCGCCATACCCCCTTTGGTTGCGTTACTGATTAACGGGTCTAATAGAGGGAAAAAGGATGCGCTCACGACTCTTTACAAGTTAAGCTCGGTGAGGTTAAACAAGGAGAGAGCGGTGAGCGCTGGGGCGGTGAGGCCTCTGGTGGTGCTAGTGGCGGAACAGGGCACCGGATTGGCCGAGAAGGCTATGGTGGTTTTGAGTAGCTTGGCTGGGATTGAGATGGGAATCGAGGCTATAGTGGAAGAAGGTGGGATTGCTGCCTTGGTGGAGGCGATTGAGGATGGGAGTGATAAAGGGAAGGAATTTGCAGTTATGACGCTTTTGCAGTTGTGTGGTGAAAGTTTTACTAACAGGGGATTGCTTGTGGGAGAAGGGGGTATACCGCCGTTGGTTGCGTTATCTCAGAATGGGACGGTGAAAGCTAAGCATAAGGTCAGTATTGAAACATAATTTTGTATTCGTTTCCCTTTGAGTTGTTTCATTGAAGTTGATTCTTTGGTTTATGTTGTTGATTTCTGTGTTTTTGTGTGTGGGCTTAAATTGTTGATGGAATGATTGGATTAGATGTTCATGTGTTTTGCTCTATGGATTTGGGATCTTGGATTTGTGTCAATGCATCTTGGAGCATAATCTTTTCCAGTTCTTGGGTTATACTGCTTAATTAAGTTGTGATTTTCTGCCCAATATGAAGTATTTAGATTCTTTATCAAAAAAAGTGATGCAGACTATCCTTGAATTTGCATTCAGCTTTATGAATTGTGTGTGGGCTTAAATTGTTGATGGAATGATTGGATTAGATGTTCATGTGTTTTGCTCTATGGATTTGGGATCTTGGATTTGTGTCAATGCATCTTGGAGCATAATCTTTTCCAGTTCTTGGGTTATACTGCTTAATTAAGTTGTGATTTTCTGCCCAATATGAAGTATTTAGATTCTTTATCAAAAGAAGTGATGCAGACTATCCTTGAATTTGCATTCAGCTTTATGAATTATAATGATAATGATGATGATACACGAGCTTGCAGCTCAAGTGATATCGTTCACCCTTTGAATGGGTTTCGAATCCGATATTGTTTCTTTGAAATTTATCCCCTCTCCAACCAATACTCAGAACTTTTTCGAAAAAATGATAATGATGATGATGACATTATGAGTTAGTTAGCACCACTAGTTTTCATAATTATAACAATCTCCCATCTTCCAATTAATTGTTATGTGATCTTGATTGATTGTTGGGTACTTATTCTTGTATGTTTTGTTACCCATAATTGGGTAAGTAAATGTCCTAATGCTCTTATTGATATATTACTCTTGCATCATTTGGAGGTATAATATCTGTTGCAATGTTGCTTTCATTGACTGTGATGGTCTACTATATTTTTGTCTATAATATTCTTTTCTCTGTGAATTAGAAGCTGCAATGTTCTTCACGCCATGTTTCTTTAATCGAATGGTGTGCTTAATGCTTTCACTTTTGGCAGGCTGAAACACTTCTTGGGTATTTGAGAGAACCAAGGCAGGAAGCTTCTTCTTCAAGTCCATAAGTGTGGGTAAATTTTGGATGGTTTCTATTATCTTGTGCTTGTGTACTGGCTTGCTGTTGGCTGTATATAGGAAGTGTTTTGATGGGATTGTACAGAGTGGTTGAATATTTTGAGAGTTTTTAGATTAAAAAAAAAAAAAAATTGGACAAATGTTTAGAAGCTAGTGAGAAGAAGCTGACCTTTAAGTTGTAATTTGGTTGACCAGGTTCTTATTATTAGTTCTTTTTTGTCTTTGTTGAGAAGGAAACTTGTTTTGTTTGACAATTTGGGTTATCATCCAATTTGTAAGATTTTGCTGATTGTCTAATCCAAGATTATATAAAAGTCTGAGCGTTCTGTGTTCATGTCACTATGTTGTAAAAATCACCGCATAACCCTGATTAATCTCCGCCGAGACGCTAAAGCCCCTTTTGTTTGCCTACGATTTTTTTTTTTTTTTTTTTTTCGATTAGACCCGCAAATTAGCGTCAATCGTCGCTAGCAATGAGCGCCTAACGTTTTTTACAACATTGGTTCATGAGCTGTTTTTGTAATATAGTAATGAGTTTTAATTACAAAAACTACCCTTAAGATTTAGCATAATTATCTCCTCCAGTTTGTAATTTTTTGGTGTTTTACTTTGTTAAGTTACTTTTCATCCAATTGTGGTAAAAGTCTAGGTTTGATGAAAAACCGTTGGAGGTGAATTTTTTGAAGTTTGAACACAAAACCCTCCAATTTCATTTACTGATGATATCTTCAAGACAGACAAAAACTCCTTAGCTGGCCAACTTGCCGTATTTATTTGTCAACAAGGATGGCTTTCACTTTCACCTGAGTAAGGTCAACCTTAGATTTTTGATCCTTTGACCTGGCCTAACACTTTGTTTAACAATCTTAATTATTTAAGCTTAGACTCCAATCAAAAGCGGCTGTACCATATAAAAATGCATAGTTTGTCTTAATATTGACTAAATTTGTCTTGCACTTTATGAGATACTTTTGGTTAAGAGTAGGATTAAATCATAAGCATGGCGTGGGACCCTTGAAGACTCGGTCTTTTTTGTTGTAAAGTTGATCCACCATGGTTGAGCCATTCTAATTTCTAACCACCAAAAAAACAGAGCATATTACTGAGTTTGGTAAATATCTCTGAGTCTTTCTTTTTTTTTTCTTTTGCCTTTGTCATGTTATTATTGCATTAGCTGGCACAGCAGGTTTGTTTTTGTCCTGCTATTTGGACAGGCTATTTTTCTAACTCTTTATTTTATTTATTTTTATGTTTTCTCTTGGTCTATGGTGTCGTGTGAATACACTACTTTATTGCACTAGTATTTTATCTTTTACATGAATTTTCACCTGGGAAAGGTGAGCAAGAGCAGAATTTTAATATGTGTCTTATTCCATCATCTGTGATCTGTCACATGTAAAAATGCATATTTAAAATGTATATTTACTGATACTTAGTGGAATATATTAGACTGATTCAGATTTTCTATTCTATTTTTTTTGTTCCACTTTCTTTTCTATCATTTGTATGAATGGCATGTGCAGATATGTTAAAACAATCACCAACCCTTGTTTATTTCAACTGACATGTGTTATTCATTCAATTAGGTGAAATATGAAGTGGGATGGAAAAAGTGGAATATGAAATCATGGTCTTATGAAAATACATAATAGAATATATTAGGAAATAGAGAACATACTGCCGATCTTATTATAATTTATTGTATGACACCAAGAGTTTTATCTTGTTTGGTTGAACAAAACGAAGATGCCAAATGACACTGATTGATGAACCTTAAATTTGGAAAGTGCAATTGTCAAAAATAGCCAAGAAAAGGCTGGCACTAAGGCCAATCAAACAATTGACAAGAGAATAATTACATCTGATGAATAGTCGAATATACACACACACACACACATAAAAAAAACAGACAGAGAAAAATAAAATAGATTTTG
The DNA here is from genome assembly GCA_016081115.2 of Rehmannia glutinosa. Lineage (NCBI taxonomy): Eukaryota > Viridiplantae > Streptophyta > Magnoliopsida > Lamiales > Orobanchaceae > Rehmannia > Rehmannia glutinosa. Next base: position 8,843,349 of record CM071929.1, on the reverse strand, counting down.
CTATTTTATAGAGTATCCAAATTCCTAAGGAAAATGTTGAATAAAAAAAAAAAAACCTTAGATGATCACTGTCAAGTCCTATTATACCCAGTCCACAGCTAAAAACCTCAGACATGAACCATAAATATTGAATTAAATGAGGAAGATATATATACTCTTTTTATTTAGAATCATCCTCCTTTGAATTCCCACACAGACTTGGTTTAAACCCCTTTTCCAGCATCTTTTCAACCTCCTCAAACTGCAACCCCTTTGTTTCTGGCACTAAGAAATATATCGCCACAAGTCCAATGGTAGAAAATCCAGCAAACAACAGAAACGTGCCGGAAGAACCAAGCGCTTCGGTCAGAGTTAAGAACGTCTCGCTCACTATGAGATTGGAAACCCAGTTAGAAACCGCGGCGATCCCTCCTCCAATGCCTCTGTATTTCAACGGATATATTTCCGAGTTGACAATCCAAGGCGCGGTCCCCATTCCGGGCGAGTAAGATATGATGTACAATCCTAGTAGCAGAACCGCGAAAAAACCAAACTTGCTCGGACAACCTTTGGTGTACCACGTGCGATGTTCTCCTTTGCACATGCCTTTTACAGCGTCCGTTGCAGCCAAGCATGCTCCGGGATGATACTAACAAAGAATGCAAAGAGATGAGAAGTTAAGTCAAATTATGAATGTTACAAAAACATATTACAAACGGTTCTGCTTTTGGAGAAAGTGATTTATTTACGCAGAAACAACAACTAGTTGATAATCAGAAGATGGTCGTGTTTGTAAATAGAAGATGGAAATTGATTAAGTCAAAAGAGAGTGTTTGGTGGATAAGTTGTAAAAGTGTTTTATTTGTGTGTACAAATCAAACCAAAAGCAGAATAAAAAATCTAAAGTATTTTCCTTTTGGTTTTGGATTTTGATTAAACGAAACAAAATTGGAAGCAAAAACAGACATTTGCAAACACCAAAAAATGATTTTTTTTCCACTAGAAGTTGAGAATTAATTTTTTGGTGTTTGCAAAAAGTCCCTAGAAATACCATTTATGATAGGGATAATTACAAAAACATCCACAAGGTTTGGGCTAACAAAAAAAACCCTTGAGGTTTGATTCCTTCTTATATTTTTCCTGGTGATTTTCATAAATATTTCAAAAAAAACCCTGACATTACAGTTACCCCCCTTAAATTTAAGACAAAACGAAACCTAAAGAGATTTTTGTAATTTTGAAACATCTTTGGGTTTTTTTGTAATTAACCCAAACCTCGGGGGTGTTACTGTAATTATCCCTTTATCATATTACAAACACCCCCTTAAGTTCGTATTTACTTAACAAATAGGGATAATTACAAAAAGTACCCCTGAGGTTTGACCTAATTACAAAAAAACCCAGCTAACTTTAAAACTTACAAAATGTACCCGAGGTTTGAAATATATTTCAAAACCCCCTTCATATTTATAAAATTATTGCAGATTACCCCTTAATTTTAACACTAAATCAAACCTCAGGGGTATTTTTTGTAAGTTTTAAAGTTAACTGGGTTTTTTCGTAATTAGGTCAAACCTCAGGGGTACTTTTTGTAATTATCCCTAACAAATACCATCTCTTGAGGGTGTAAATTGTAAAATAGAAAAAAAAAAACTGTCAAGGAATATAATTAGACTGAATTCCAATGACATGCTTTGTAATTGAGCCGTAAAATTCAGATGATCATAAAGCAAAAGTTCGAATATTGTACATGTTAGCTGATTATTTCTAAGATTGATGTGTGAATTTTGATTTTGTCCAAGGATCAATCATACAAAATTGAAAATCCACATGAAGAAATCTTACCTTGCTATCTCCATTAGCACAAAAGCCGCAATCCGAAGATGCTTTCAGACAAGACATACAATTCCAATTAGATGGCTCATAGGCTTTCAAGAAACTGCCACAAGTCGAATTTCTCCCAAAGTGTAGTGATTCAAAGCTACTGACAGCTGGTGCATGATTCGACGCTTGATAAAACAGGACGGATAACGCGATAAGGCAAACTATGATTCCAAACATCGACACGATCATCAGACGCCGTCTCCCAAACCTGTCGACAAACGCCATGCTAACGATTGAGCCAACGGCGTTCAGACCGGAAGTGATAAGGGACAGTGCCAAAGCTGTCTTGTTAGAGGCAAATCCCGCGAGCTGAACGATTGTGGGACTGTAGTACATGACGGTGTTTATGCCGACGAATTGCTGAGCTACTTGAACGGTGATGCCCGCGTAGAGGCCTCTACGGACAACGTCGTTACCCCAAATATGTTTCACTTTTGAAACGAAACCGTGGCCGATAGAGACTTCGCTGGCCTTATCGGCTTCGATGGAGGATTGTAAAGCCTGCATTTCTTGTTCGACTTCATTGGCAGGGTAGATTTTCTCTAGAATTGCTCTGGCTTCTTTTACCTTGTCCTGATCACAGTTGACAAGTTAAAGATCCGTATTTAGTGGGAGTGTTTGCAAAAACTTCTGTTTTTAGAAGAAGTGATTTATTGTAACAGAAGTATAAATAGTTGATAATTAGAAGTGTTTGCAAATACAATCATAAGTTGAGAATCAAAAGTTGAAAGTGTTTGGTGAAAATTTGTAAAAGTCGAACCTGAAATCTAAAAGACAAATCTCTATGTTTTACATTTTGATTAAATGAAGGAAAATCAGAAGCAGAAGTTCACATTTGCAAACGCTAAAAGATGTTTTTTCTAACCAAAAGATGGTTTTTTTAGTGATTGCTAACACTCCCATTGAATGTCTGAATTTCTCAAAACCAATTCCAGGTGAATGAAAAATTAATGCTACAAGTTAGCCACTTAAAACTAGAAATTGATATGGAAATTGGAAAATGTGGGAGTATTTGCAAAAACTTCTATGTAAAGAGGATTTATCGTAGTAGAACTGTAGAAGTGAAACGTAATTAAGAATCAGAATTTCGTAGTGTTTGACAGATAGAAGCTAAAAGTTAAATAAGTTAAAAGGGAATGTTTTGTGAATAAATTGTAAAAATACTTTATTTGTGTATAAAAGTCAAAAAGTAGAATCGGAAATCTAAACGCTTTTAACGCTAAGCTCAAGTGAATGTTACCTGACTATACAGCCATCTGGGAGATTCAGGAAGCGATAACATCAAGAAAAACTGTACAACGGCCGGAACACCAGCTACTCCAAGCATCCAACGCCAAGTTCCCGGTGTCTTAAAAACACACATTCATAACATGTTACACTCAATGATCAAAAATAACCCTTCGAAACATAAAGCCATGAAACAAAAGATTACCTTAGTAAATGCTAAGTTAATAAGATACGCCAAAAATTGTCCTCCTGTAATTAGCAAACCGTTGGTGCTAACTAATGCACCTCTGATTCTGGCAGGAGACGATTCGGAAATATAAAGTGGCGATGTCATGGACGCCATCCCAACACCGAGACCAACGAATATTCTACCGAGGATTATCATCCAAGGAGCTACAGCAGCAGCCATCACAATCGCGCCAATGAAGAACAAAATGTCGGCCAAAAGAATGGATTTTTTCCGACCGTACTTGTCGTTGATCCAACCACCAAATGCAGCGCCGAAGATGGCTCCTGCTACGGCCATGCTCACGATTGTTTCCTGCTTGTTGGAAACAAAACAGGTGATGATCGTGTTGATAAAATTTACGGATAATTACAAAAACTACCTCTGAAGTTTAGCCTAATACTTGTCAATATTACAGATACCCCCTTGACATTTATTTCTATTATACAAATTGCACCACCAGGAGGAGTATTTGTAAGGTAAATCCGAACATCAATGGGGTGTTTGTTTTGTAACAGCTTAAGGAGTACTTGTAATTTTAAAAGATCATTGGTTTTCTGTAATTAGGTTAGACTTTAGGGTTAGTTTTTGTAATTATCCTAAAATGTGTGAAAGTTTAAAATTAAAATTGAAGGCTACTTGCCTGCAACCATGTTTGCTTGTCGACAGATTTATAGTCGTCTCGAATATAGAGCAGGGCACCGGAAATAACACCTGGAAACAGCAACAATTTATTTATCAGGTAACAAAACAATAATAATTGACCAAGATTTAGGAAGTGTTTGCAAAACTTTCTGTTTTTAAATGAAGTGATTGCAGAAGAAGTAAAATGCACCTGAGCATCAAAAATTAGTAGTGTTTGCAAACGAAAACTGAAAAGTTGAATAAGTCAATAAAGAGCGTTTGATAAACAAGTTGTAAAAGTTCTTTACTTATTTCAAAATGAAATCAAAAGCAGAATTAGAATATCTAAAGCACATCTCCCATTGCCGTTTGAAAACAAAAAAAAAAAAAAAACTTTTTCCGCGAAATTTGACGATCACTTTTTTTTTTAAGTGTTTGCAACCACTCCTGATTTAAAGGGTTAGCAACACGACATTTTTTAAATAAGTTGGGAAGAGTGGTTGGAGGAAATGATAAATTTCAAAGAAACTAAAAGATAAACCCTGGTCAACACCCTCGGGTGAGCGATACCACTTGAGCTACAAGTTCGTGGTCACTACATCAAAAGAATGAGTTTTGCTTTTGAGAAACCAAATTATTTTCTCATTTTTACCTGTGTCATAACCAAACAATAGGCCTCCAATGCCAGCAGATAAGGCTAACCGCATAATGTAGGGTGTTTTCCAACTTGTGCGCCAACATTCTGTGAATTCTGTTTTATCAGGTTTTACAACACCACCCTCCATGTTACTCTGTTCTTGATATATTTACCTCTTCGCAGCACTTTTTTTTTACCAAGTAAAAAGGAACTCTATAATTTAGAAGGATGTTGAACAACCTGTTGAATATGGGAATCATCATCAGTTCAAGACAAGAAGAAAATTGGGTTAAAAAATGCATTCTTGCTTTTCCATACGAATACGGGATAATTACAAAAACAACCCTAAGGTTTGGGCTAATTACAAAAAAAACGAGAGATTTTGGATAAATACAGAAACTCCCTTGACTTTTGATATTGTCTTACAATTTCCCCGCCAAAAATATTTCAAAACCCTAAAACCCTCTCAACATTTATTGAAATATTACAGTTATATCCCTGAAATTTAAGACAAAATCAAATCTCTAGGGATTTTTTGTAACGTTAAAAAATCTCTCGATTTTTTTGTAATTAGTCCAAACCTCAGGGGGTGTTTTGTAATTATCCCTACTGATAATATATACAATTGAGGAATCTCGGAGGATAACTAGTGATTTATGAGCAGTAGTATCCAACAAATATCGAAGTTGGAAAAATTTCTACAAAAATCTCGGTTATACAACAAAAAACTTTAGTGTATTATGCAATTAATTCGTGAATATAACGATACAAATATTCAATTATTCCATATAAACTAATACATTCTCATGGAAATATTCTCAATAAACTTTTCTTAAAGATTATATTACCAGACAAATTATTATATTGTATAAAAAATAGAAAAATAAATTTATATATTAACATCTTTATTTAAAAGAAAAAAAACTTGAGCATAAATCGCTTTATTAACGAAAAATCTGGGAGATTTTGACATAATTTTATTTAGGGATAATTACAAAAAAACCCTTGAGGTTTGGGCTAATTGTAAAAAAGCAAGAGATTTTTGAAAATTACCGTTAACCTCCATTGATTTTATAGAAATATCACAGTTAACCCCTTAAATTTAAAACAAAATCAAACCTCAAGGGGTTTTTCGTAATTTTCAAAAATTTGTGGATTTTTTTGTAATTACCTCATACCTCAGGAGTGCTTTTGTAATTATCCCTGTTATTTATGAGTCACATATATATGAGATTTCAGTGTCATATGAAAATAACGAATTCTATTCTAATAATACAAAGTTTGAAGAATTTTGTTACTATGTATCAAAAAGAGCAATGAACAGAGAGTAAAGAAATCAAACGAACTGTATTTTCGTCCTTTCTTCATACAGGTGGACTACACAACAAACGCGATTCAAATCACGACATAAGAGAAATCGAATACAATATCCAGAAATACTGATCCAATGCGATTTCTTGATAAATAACAAGAAAACGTGAAAAGAAGAATGAGAATAGGCAGATCTACAATACCTCAGTAAGCTTTTTCTGCACTTTTTATTCAACTTCTCGACTGCATGCGTATTTGTTGGGATTTTCCGTCCTGGATAATTTTTTGCACACGTGAGATAGCCCAAATAAAAGAATGGATAAAATATGATGTTATATACCTATATAAAGGATAGGATAGGGATACAATGAGTTGGTGTTTGACAGAAATTTGGAGTTTGACTAATTAAATACAAAATTTCATTAATTGGCTGTTCTGGATATTTCTAATGTCTATAGAATTTAAATCTGATTTAGCTAATTAATAAGCAATTTGGGAGATTTTGTTTTCTTACAAATCCTAAATGTAGATGGAGTTAGGTGGGAATCGAATTCAGATACGTGTCTGAGTTTTACAACGTCTTACCACTAGCTAGGCTACTAGTACCAATGGCGGAGCCAGGTGACCCTAACAGGGTGGGCCGATACACGAAAATAGAATGGATCGGATAGAAAATACGAAAAAAATAATACAAATTATAACTTTTTTTAAAAGAAAAAGAGGGTTGGGCCAGGGCCCAGATTGGCCCAACCCTAGATCCGCCAGTGGCTACTACACGATTCCCAAGCAATTCGATATTGTATGTCCAATTTAAGTCTACTAATAAAACATTTAAGATACTAAAGACATGGAATTGATTTAGAATCTAAAATTAATTTCATAAGATAATATTTTAATTAAAATGGATAAATATAATACCAATTAAATGTACTTAAATCGTTAGATATTATTTTAGGATAAAGCTTTTAATTCCTTAGAAAGCTCATTGAGATTTGAGAGTCCTCCAACCATTTGAATTGTACTATTATTATATATGAACAACCAATACTATCCTTTCTTGGCTATTTTTATCTTACAGGCCATTATTCCATTTAACAAGTAAGTTTCCAAATTAAATGCTGGAAATTATCGTTGCTATTTTTTTTTTTTTTTTTTTTTGAGAATGAAAACCAAATTTCATTAATGAGGCAAAGAAGGAGCCTCCCCCTTAATCAAATCCAAAATGTTTTGGGGATGACTCCTGAATCCAACTCAACAGGACTGAAAGAAATAGCATGACGCGCTAGATGATGTGCAATACAATTGTCCGATCGTCTAACCCAACTAAATGAAAAGGAAGAAAAACTATCTAAGAAAAGCTTTATGTCGTCGATAATAATTCCAAAATAGGTGAAGTCACTCGTGTTCCTCGATAAAGCATGGAAGACGTCCATATTTGATTTTACATTATTTACTATTAAACAGATAATAGGTTGAATTTGAATGGAAACACTTGGATATGAGGGAATGATTTTGGATAAATATTTCAAATAATTTTATATAAATAGTTTAGAATTCACAGTTCACACCACGATTACTTGGAAATTTGCTCAAAATAAGGTTTAAAGATTTTTACTTTAAAAATTTGGCCCTGTCATTGCAAAAACTCGAACTCAAGTCCATTTATTGAAGAGTAATAAGGTTGATGAGAAATATAAGGGAAACGTAAAAGGAAGAAAATCTAACCGTATTTATTATTATCTTATATACCGCTAAGACAATCTTCAACCCCACTCTAAAATTCACACCAAAACACCAAATATCTAAAAAACACCCTCCAACCCAACTCTAAACATAACACCAAATTTGGTGTAATGAATAGTTTTACACCAAATTTGGTGTAATACAAATATTCTCTCTTTGCCCTCCAATTTCTTCTACTTCAAACTTTTATCCTATTGTATCATATATTTGATATATAATTCATTTGTAACATGGTTTTAGTTATTTAAATTTTGTATATAATTATTATTTTGGATGAACAATAGTTAATATTTACCAATAAATTATTATAAACTAAACTTAAAATTTTGATAAACTAAAATAATTAATAAACAAAATTATAATTTAATTAAAAAAGCATCAAAGAAATAATTGCATAAACAAATAAATTAATTAATGTAATATTAGTTAAATATTAATTAAATATAAGTTATATTGTGATATTAGTTATAATTTATTTATTGTGATATTAATTGTAATATTAATTTTGCAATATAATTAATTAATGTAATATTAGTTGAATATAAGTTTTTATTTAGTTACATTAATAATAATAAAATATAAGCAAAAGAAATAATTGCATAAACAAATAAATTTGCTATTCCAAAATGAAAAGAAAATATTAAAATATTCATTTGGTGTAAGATTTAGTGTAGTGGGTTGGAGATGGGTTTTGCAAAATTACACCAAAACACCAAATTTTGTGTGATTTTCACACCAAATTTGGTATTATGGGTTGGAGATGCCCTAAAGGAGTGCTTAGCTAGTGATGTTGATGAGTGAATGGGTGAGGATTTCTTTTTTGGATGGCATCATTTATTCAAATTGAGGTGGTCTTATGTGAGACGGTCTTATAGACTTAAATTAATGAGACGGATCCTATAAAGCACAAAAATCATGGGTCTTTTTTATGGGTTTGGGTTTGGATTGAAATTCTAGTTAAATGTAGGATCCGTCTCATGAACAATACACATGAGACCGTCTCATACAAGTTTTTGTCATTCAAATTTTGTTCTTGCATATCAAGTAAATTTTTGTTTTTTTTAACAATCAAGTAAAAGTTTATTCGCTACTAAAGTATATAGCAAATGGAAATTGGATAATCTTTTCATTTTCCTTTTCTTTTAAAACATGCACTAACATTCTTTCAACAATTTCAATCCTATCCAAGTAATTCATAATTGGAGAAACAGACAAATATAGTATATGTCGACCAATAATTAATCATAAATTACTGTATCACACTTTATCCATTTTTTTATTTTGCTTTATTTAATTTTAGTAAGCAAATTATTGCAATTAATTCACTTCATCACTTAGAAGTATATCATTGTTGTTCCAAAACATTATCCCATTTCTATTTTATAATGTCATTTACTATGTTATTTGAAATCTTATCTAATAGGTCTGAAATCATATCCTAAATTATGCACGTGAGTCGTGACAACAATTAGTGTAATATAATATTAAATGCAATAAAACTCATAACAAAAAAATTTAAAAAATAATCAATGAGAAATATAAGGAAAACTGATTAGTGAATAGTGATTAAATGAATGAGTGAGATGACCATCTCTTCAATTTCTTCTTGTTCACAAATATTTATTGAGATACGTATATTATATGAATACAAATATGCATATTATTGTATTCGATTCAAGTGGTTGAAAAAATACAATCTATAATAATATTAAATATATATTGTACCAAACACTCATATATATTCTTTGTATATAAATATATGTTTATTTTTATAAATCATTAATATCAAATAAACATGTTCGAAACAAATTTAATTTGATCCAAATAATATTGGGCTTAAAAAATATTTTTGAGTAAAAAATAAAAAAAATAGTTTGTTAAATATAGTCTGTGAAGCCCAGTTTCTAGAAGTTTTCTATAAACATTTTGGGAAAATATCTAGATACTTAGTAGAATAAAATTTGTAAATAATTCTTAAGTAATATATATTTTGTTAGGCTATTACAGTGGATGAATTATAGTCATTAGATCAAATAAATCATAGTTGTTAGTTGGAGACTTGTCTTGGTATAAATCATAGAGGGTTGATCATTTCCCCTCAAAAAAACATGTTAGCAAATTCGTTGTCCTCTTTTCTCTCTTATTCCAAATATTTAATTCCTAAATAATATTTTTCGATTAAATACATATTAATGTTTTCTAGATTCACATTATGTTTGAATTCAGAATATACATATTAAAATTCAAATTGTTTTATATATATTTTCAAATAAGAATAAGAATAGATTATTGTATTCGAATAATATCTAAATGAGTTAAATACAAATAGAATATCCTCACATTTGACAAAGGAAATGAGATTGGAACCCCTGTCATTTCTTATCAATGCTAGTTTATCCTGTCATTTATGATCAGTACCTAAAACTGGCGCCTTAAAGCAACCATCTTGAGGGAGAAGGGCTTGGCCAGGCTGGTTCTACCCACTGACCAGACATACAAATATTTTATCACAATTTTTCTATCCAACTACGATACTAAATTAGTGAGTGTTTACCTCACCGCTTTGGGATACAAACTCCTCCGCAACGAAAAAAACATTTCCTCTGATTTATATATTTTCAGATTTAGATATCTAAATATATTCTTCCTATTACTTCCCCTCAAATTTATTTCGATCGAGGTCATTAACTATATTCACATCTTATTCTCATATTTTGTTGGTGTGTTGTTGATCATAAGTCTGTCAACAAATTTATTTCCAGCGAGTCCTTATTCATCATAATTTTTTTATTTTTAATGAAATCCAGGACCGTATTGCATTGTTTAAGGGATTTTTGTATCATTTCCTTTTCATTAGTTCTTTGCAGAGCCAAGTAAAATAATAAAACCCGAGGTGAATCGTCGACTTGTTAAACAATTAGCCCAATCTGAATCACAATAAGTACATGTTCCTTCCAAGCATCAATTGGCTGACATGTTTACAAAGGCTCTTGGTCGAGAACGATTTCAATTTTTTCTTCGCAAGTTGGTGCTTCGTGTTCCCTACTCTCCAACTTGAAAGGGGATATTAAAAATTGATTAATTTAAGAAAAGATTTAGATTATTTCTAGCCTTTAATCCAGAACCGTATTGCATTGTTTAAGGGATTTTTGTATCATTTCCTTTTCATTAGTTCTTTCCTTTATTTTTGTAATCCTTTATTTTATTTTTGAAAATAAAATACTTTTTTTACAGACTTATCCTGTTTATGTTTTGATTTCCTCTTTTTACGTGTTTGAGCGTTTTTTGTTCTTGATACTCTATTCGTCTCAATTATATAGTCCAATTGGACTTTTCACACAGATTAAGAAATTTTTTTGGAAATTACAAATATGTAAAAAGATTTACTTGATTTGTCCTCGTGTAATGAATAGTGTAAATTACAAAATACATATTAAATAGTGTTATAATAGTAAAAGAATATAAAAAATACTATTAAATATAAATGGACTGTATATTTGAGATATTCTAAAAAGGAATATTAGAATATATATTTGAGAGAAATAAATAATTACAGACACTAGTTAGTAATTGGTCGTATTAATAGGCAATAATTGTCAAGAAGACAAAAAATTTGAAATGGGACCACACTTGATGTTATTGGGCTAGGCAGCATTAAAAATTCATTGGCGGATGTACCGAAGTTGCTCCTCAGTATTAGCGATTCGGCCTTTGCACTTTGCGGAGTTCTTATCTTATCAAAGGGCCACGTTAGAATTAGGACAACATATTTTTTTTTTTTTTTGAAAACAAAAGGAAGAACTTCCATTAATAAAGCAGATCGAACTGCAATTCATTACAGATAAAAAGGGGAGGATCATCTCGCCACTTTTGACAGGAGCGTGAGAATACGATCTAAATTAACACACGAAAGAAAACACTATTTGATGATCTCTTAATAAAAGAACAAGACACATTTTGAAGGTACTCCAACAAATTCCTATACTCCACGACAACATCCGAAAAATACGAGTTGTCCATTAATTTGCCTCTTAATGCTTTGATCACCATAAGCGAATTCGTCTCCAACGAAACATTAGCATTACTCCAATAATCTTTCAACCAACTCAAAGCCTCTCTTATCCCTATTTCTTCAGTCATTTCAGCCACCATATACCCAGTACAACAACCATGTTTAGCATCAATTGTTGGAATTGGTTTAATTAAATTGGGTTTGACCCGATTTTGACCAATTATTTAAGTGGGGTCATTTATTCAAAGTATGAAATAAATGAGATAAACGTCATCTACGCCGCGAGTAGATGAGTTTAGCATTTTGAATTTCTCAAAACCAATATCGGGTGAATGAGAAATAAATGCATAAAGTTGGCCACTTAAAATGCTTTTATATATGGAATATAAAAAGGTGGGAATATGGAAAACCATATCCCACAATGGAAACATATTAAATGTTTGACTAGTTAATAAAAAGAGCTTCACCACTAATCGGAGTAATCAAGTGGGACTCCTTATGGTACACCCTAGTGGACAAGTCAATTGACTAGCCTTTGGCTAGCTCAAAAGGCACCGAGACGGTGCGGAGCACCGTCGAGCCGGAAGGCCGGAGTCGGGCCCAGCACGCCCGCGCACATTGCACATAGTCGCATTGGGCGCTTTCGAGGCGCACTTCGCACATACGCATTGTCGCGAGGAGCTTTGCGAGCCTTAAAGTTTTGGAAAATCGAACCAGTTGACCCAGGTGGCTCGACGCGTGGCAGGCGGCTCGGGTGGCGATGACTTGGCAGATCGTATGAGTGGCGACACGTGGCGCCGATTGACGCGTCTGTCGATTCGCCGACAGGCACCGTGATCGACGCGCGTCATCGGTGTGAATGGGTGCATGCTAATAGGTGTGCTCTTCAGAGATAGATCGGGACCATCGACGCAATCGTTAACCACAGGCGCGATCGACGGCCAAGATCGATCCGGCACTGTGGGGATGCCCTCGAAGAGGCACAGGAGCTCTATATAAACCAACCTCCGTAATTCATTTCAACACATCAAAAATCGAATTTCACTTCATATTTTCGCATTGTAAAAGAGAGTTTAAGAGCATCAAAGTGTTCGTTGTACTTGCGATTTGTAGTGCAACTATCGCAAGTAGTTAAATCGTTGTATCTTGGGAGACGATTTGTATTCCGTAAGCACGCGTGAGCGGGGCAATCTCGTCTTAAAGAGAAAGAGTCCACTTTTGCCTCGACGCCTTGATTTTACCGTTATTTCGCTTTCAATGTTTTCGGCCATTCGGTATACACCAATTGGTCTTTTTGCCAACAGAATGAAGTTCCCTTTCCTCGTAACCGTAATGTTAGAGATATGATCACAAAGAACGAATGGAAAGAAAAGTTCATATGTAGTTTGGTTGACTTCCGACATGATCACAAAGAACAAAAGGAAAGAAAAGAAGAAAACACACTAGAAGCGAAATAAGAGATACAACAAGACAAAACTAAAGATAACAGACTTGTTAGAAAAACAAGAATAAACATACTTGTCAGATGACAAGACCTTCCATACTCGATATGATTAATAATATGAAATAATAGTTAAAACAAGAAAAACTGTAAAATTTGTTGAAATTGTGAGTATCGGGCCTCCTCCTACACCTCGGAAACAAGAGGGAAAAAAATTAGGACAACATATTTAATTTAAAATTAGGAGTAGAAATAGGTCAGGTTACTTAATAAAGGCCTATAGTTGGTCTACTAAATGTCTTACTTAGCTTGACTTATTTAAAATTAAACCAGACTTATGCCTTTTATAAAGCCTATTTAAATAGTTGAGCTAGACATTTTAGAAAAGTTTTTGAGCTCAACATACTGACATATTTAAAGCCTCAATATAATATATACAATATTACATATGATACATGTACAGTATATATACATAAATAAATATATTATATATAATACATGTATGTATTATATTATATATATTAAAGATATAAATTATATAAAATAATTACATACATCTTATATATAAATATAATATAACAACAATAATCAAACACTTATTTGAATTTGAATTTGTTATTGTTATGGACGTGTTGGATATTGCATCATCACATTTTGCATTCACTATCGTGACTTGTCGAGTGCTTTTCGTAGTTTACATTTTTTTTTAAATTGACTTTGATATGCTTAAACAAGTTTTAAATAGGCTCTTACATAAAAAGGTCAGGCCGAGCCTACGAAAAAAGCCTATTACAAATAATAGGTCAGGCTTGGGCTTAGACTTAATGAAGCCCATGCTTTCCAACTCAAAGTCCGGCTTGGCTTGGCCCATTTACACCCCTATCTAAAGCGCAATTCGAAAATATATTATACAACCACTTTCATGTTTTCTCTCTCCAAGCACATCAAAATATTTTCTCAAACAAAACGATGAATTCGTCGTTTGTTACAACCATGGATGTCAAAATCCCCGGGTTACCATCCATATTAGTACCCAAATAAAATAAGATGGAGAATCCCTGGTTAATTTGGAGATGAAGATCCTCGGTTATCTAGAACGATGATTCTTCGTCCCCATTTTCATTCCCTGAATATATATATATATATATATATTATATATATATATATTATATATTATCTATTATTAATTAAATCTATTTATAATATTTTATTTTGTTAATTCTAAAAACTAAACACTTAATCTTTATAATTTTCCTAGTTCTCATTCTTTTTTTTTACAAATTAGGCAAATTAGAGAGTTGTGCTGATTTTATTTATTTTAATTATTAGTTATTTTATGTAATTTATTTTACGATTATTTTAATTAATACATATAAAATGGTAACTCGATTCCCCGCAAGAACATGGGATCATCTAGCCCCATATCAAACACCCAAAGTGGAGAATGGTACGTTGATGATATTTAGAATGAGATTTGGGGATGGGGGCTCCGTCCCCACCCATTACCATCTCTAATTATCACACTTCTTATCACAAAATTTACTCTCTACTTATTCCAATCACCAATTATATTCAATCATTATTTTATTATTTATATATAAAGTAAACTTTATCATTACGGTTTTATCTCATTCAATTATGCTCTCAACATTTATCATTATGTTTTCAAAACTTTTTTTAGTGCATATTCTGAAAGGGGAGTGGTGACGAGAATCAAACACAAAACTTTAGAATTTTTAACCACTCGATTGTTATCCATTCCCAATCTCATATTTTATTAGAACTAAACTAAACAGTGTAATTCGTTTCAAAAAAAAAAATTAAACAGGGTAACTAATCATTTAATATGAAAAAAAAAACAAATCATATGAAGTAAATCAAATCATATGAAAAAACAATGCGTATCACTAGACACAAGTAGAGGGGACCAACCTAGCTAAATTTGTCTGGATTACCTAACAATGTAGGTGTCAGCATCCACCGCTTATTTTATATAAATGTAACACAGGAGTAACGAAATCTTATTGTGTTCGTGCTAAATAAAAGTACTCATATAATTTATGGGGTTGCCATTTTTATTTTTTTGTATATATTTTACTAATCCAATCTCTGATTATATTGGCCCGGACAAGAATTGTTCGGTCCGGTCTTTCTTGATTCAGCCATTTTATTTGTGCTTTGTCCACCAAACTGTAAAATAAATCCCGGCTTCTCTGTCTTCCTTCCCCCACCTGTGTGTCTCATCAAATCTTGAAACCTGCCCCAAATCTGTCCTTAATCTGAACCATTAAGGTTGATTTGATCCCTTTTCGTCACCTGAAATATGTAAAGAATCTGTATTTACTTTGTTTTCTTTTGCCCATTTTCTCTCTTATTTTGATCTGTTCTTATATAGGTTCTGATTTGATGACAGAGTTTCGAGGGACTTGAAAATTAGGGCAGGGATTTGCATTTGTTTAGTGGGTATGTTTCATTTCATTTTTCTTTTTATTCTTGTTTTCCTGTTTTGCGTTTTTATGTATATTTTTCATGGATTGTTGAGAATAATGTCTCTTTTCTTTGAAGGATAAACATGATTTTTTATTTTTTATGTACTTTCTTGTGTTGCTGAATTGCTGAAATTAACATTTTTGGTATTTTTAAGTTCAAGATGATTGCTTTCTATTTCTGGCTGACAAAGAAATCAGCACTTACTTTGGGCATATTGAAGGAAAGGTTATTTCTTGGAAATATATGTTTTTTTTCCCTTTAATAGATAAAGAGTTGAAAGCTATAAATTAATCTTCTTCTTAAATTTCCTGTCTACAAACTATATATTTGAGAGTGGAGGCAATGCAATGTACTGGAAACTGTGTAAGATGTACAAGAAAAAGCTTAATTTGCTTCTAATTATTGTATATCTATTAAGTCAGGATCGCACGATATTACGGGCCACAATTTTATGGAAGAAAAATCAGATCTTTTTCATGTGATTGTTGTTGATGTGGGATTTGTGATGAAATTTTTCTTGCTGAGAACAACTTTAATTTCACTTTAAAATATCAAATACAAGTTTTTGGTAAAATGTTAGAGGTCATGTATTGGTAGTGTATTTGGATTTATAGTATTGAGCTCATCGAGTTAGAACTGATCGATGAAATATCCCATCACGTTTGAATGAAAAGACTTCTATCCCAATTCTAAATGTTCGATTGCTTGACTGTTTCACTTCGATTTAGATATTACTCTTTGTTACTAAATTCTATATCACTGGGCCAGGATCTGAGTGCTGGCAAATTTTATTGCTGATATATCTTGCACACAGTTGGACATAAAATTAATAGAATGACTGATAATAATGGACTTGTGAAATAGTGCTGAAGTGCAGCATTTTTGCAGAAATATTTTATTTCGTTTTATAACAAACTTTTTATGCCAAAATTGGCGTTATGTACTATCATCAAGAAATCTAAAATGAACTTACAATATAAAGGCTTATGAGGCAGGGCAGATTATTTTCGTTAGTATTTTCTTTTTCCCCTGGAAAATTGCCATAACTATTATCAGTGTAGAATGTTATCGCATTCCCTTTTCCCTTTTTCATCGGAAAATAGTTTGCATGTTGAGTTTAATACAAGTACCAAGCTGTTGACGCATTCAAAATATCAAAACTGTTTATATAGGTTCGAGTTCGAACAAGGGGGAAGGACTCGGAAGCCAAATATGGGAAAAAGCTTTCGTATGAAAAACAAAAACGGCTCGAGAATTTCTGTGCACAGATATAATCCCAGATTCCTTCCTTCCTCTTGCTGCCTTTATTCTTCATATACCTTACCCGCCTTACAAGCTTCCTCCTAAACCGTTGTACTCATATTATTTAATGTTTAGCATTCACAAGGCCTCCTGATTTTATTAGTATATATACATCAGCAAAAATATGGTTTTGTAATTTGCAACATCGAAAGTTTGAAAGATGGCTTTTTATACTGAGGAGGAACAAACTGAGGATTACCTTTTCAAGATTGTGTTGGTTGGTGATTCAGCTGTTGGTAAATCGAACTTGCTCTCTAGATTTGCTAGAGACGAGTTTTACCCTAATTCGAAATCTACTATTGGAGTTGAATTTCAAACGCAGAAGATGAATATTAGTGGTAAGGAAATTAAGGCTCAGATATGGGATACTGCCGGACAGGAGCGGTTTAGGGCTGTTACGTCTGCGTATTATAGAGGTGCCGTTGGAGCGCTTCTCGTCTATGACATCAGCAGACGCCAGACGTTTGAAAGCATCGGCAGATGGCTTAATGAACTTCAGAGTAAGAAATATGATATTAAATTTTTATAGGCATAATTACAAAAACTCCTCTGTGAGGTTCGGGCTAATTACAAAAAAACCCAGAGTTTTTTGAAAATTGCAAAAAACCCATAAGTTTGATTCTGTCATTAATTTTCCAGTTCATAAGCAAAAAAACATTTCAATAAACCTCTGAAATTTATAAGAATATTACAGTTACCCCCTTAAATTTAAGACATAATCAAACCTAAGCTTTTTTTTTTGGCAATTTTGAAATGTCTTTGGGTTTTTTTGTAATTAGCCCAAACCTCAAGGGTGTTTTTGTGATTTTCTTTATATCTATTTTTTATGTGTTTATGTTCCTATTAGGATACTAATACAATGCTTCAACCTACTGCCTTTGCATCTTGTGTATTGGAACTCACACATTATAAGATTATGATTTTCTAGACATGAAACTGAGTTCTATGTAAAATCATTTGTTGAAGTTGCATAGAATATTTTTATTTGAATAATAATTTGGAGACAATAGATTCCAGCAATTTGTTTGCTCAGTCAAAGTGGAACCAGGAAAATTAAGATGATATGAATCAACGTTATTTTTAGGGAAAATACAGAACTACCCCTGAGGTTTAGTCTAATTACATAAAAATCCAGTTGTCTCTGAAAATAAACAAATATCCCCTTGAGGTTTGTTTGTTGGTTTTTCCTTTTTTACAAATACCCCTTCACAAGGTGCAATTGTGAGAACATAAACAAATTTCAAGGGGGTATTGATAATTTTGAAAGATAACTGTGTTTGTTAATTAAACCTTGAAGGTAATTTATGTTTAGGATAATTACAAAAAAGACCCTGAAGTTTTGGCTAATTACAAAAAAATCCAGAGATGTTTCAAAGTAAAAAAAAAAAAGGAAAACTCATGTTTGATTATGTCTTAAATTTAAGGGGGTAACTGTAATATTCTATAAATATTAGGGGGTTTTTGAAATGTTTTTTTGCTTATAAAGGTGGAAAATGTAAGACGAAATCAAAGATGATGGGTTTTTTTGTAATTTTCAAAAACCTCTGGAGTTTTTTGTAATTATTCCGAACCTTTTTTTTTTGTGTAATTATCCCTTGTTTTAATGTAAACTGATATATGTTGCTCATGAGTTGCTGGAAAATTGTTGATTGTTCCAACATTTTGCTTCTCTAGCCTTGATATCACTTGCTTATTACAATGCTTAAATTTGAACAGCTCACTCCGACATGAACGTAGTAACGATACTAGTGGGCAACAAATCGGACCTCAAAGACGGGCGGGAGGTCACAACCGCCGAAGGCAAGGCCTTGGCCGAGACGCAGGGTCTGTTCTTCATCGAAACTTCGGCTCGATTCCTCGAACGTTGCTGTGGCCTTTCAGACGGTCGTGGGAGAGATTTACAACATTTTGAGTAGGAAAGTTATGCAATCTCAAGAGCCCGAGCAAAAAGACCCCGGCTGGATGGCGGACGGGAAAACGGTTGTTTTACAGGCTGATGAGAACCAGGGAGAAGATGGACAAAGTAAAAAAGGTGGGTGTTGTTCATCTTGAGGAATGTTTTCTTACCCTTTTCATGAATGGGTTATGTGATTCTCTTAAAAGCCCTTTTGGTATATCATCTTTAGAAGTGGTTGTAGTTGCTTTTGATGTTAAAAGTGTAGCCTGGGGCATGTTTCATGTAGTTTTCTTGGAATGTCTTTTTTTGAGTGTACTAGTTTCTTGGAATATCTGGGCTACAGAAGAATATGTAGTTGTTACTGGAAATTGTAAATGACTTGAGTGGGTTTAGAAATTTTTGATAATGTTTTTAATTATTTTGTCTTGTTTTTTTTTTCCCTTGGTGCTTATTCTTATGAGTTATCTAATTGATCTAGATCATCCAAAAAATTGTATGTTTCACTTATTAGATATCTTTTTTAAGTCCAAAAAAAAAAAAATACTCCATTCGTCCCAAATATATAGTCCAATATTTATTTTTTAGATGTCCCAAATATATAGTCCACTTTCTATATTTAATATTATTTTTTCCATTTTTTTACTATTATAACCCTATTCAATATGTATTTTATAATTTACACTATTCATTAAATAAGGCTAAATCAAGTAAATTTTTAGCATATTTGTAGTTTCCAATACTTTTCTTAATCTGTTTGAAAAGTCAAATTGGACTATATATTTAGGATGGAAGGAATGTATGCCTTTACTTATTAACATGTTGTGTTGCGCTCTATGTTTAAAAGATTTATTTCAGGGCTAATTACAAAAGCTACCTTTGAGGTTTAATTTAAATACAATAATCTCGAAATTATAAATATTTCTTTGATTTTTCTATTTACCTAGTGAATATTCCCTTCTTGAGGCCTCTTGGGTTTTTAAACTGCAATTTTGTGAGCTAAAAACAAATATTACGGGTATTTGTAATTTTAAAACATAACTGACTTTTTTTTAATTAGGTTGAACCTCAATGGTAGTTTTTATAATTAAGAATAACTATTCTGGAAGTTGATATTCAAAAAAATCAATTAAAATTAGGTGAGAATAGAAAAATAATAGTCAACTAAATTTAAAACAGTAGAGGAGTTCTAAAGAATTTCCATCTGTCTTATCAGCCCAAGTCAATTTAACCGTCAACGTGATCGATTCTTTTAGGTTAATACCCAAACAAGCAAAGAAAATAATTAATTTTTTATATTAACTTTTTTTTAAAATCATATAATTCGAAAAACATTTTTTACACTAGTATGGACTAGAACAGATAAAGAAAAACGGTATCAGTGGTCCCACCTTATTCAATCCGGGCCTTTGTCAATGTGGACCACCCAATTATATTCTGGCCTTGATTCTTTAATCAGGGAAGACAAC
Source organism: Rehmannia glutinosa (assembly GCA_016081115.2). Lineage (NCBI taxonomy): Eukaryota > Viridiplantae > Streptophyta > Magnoliopsida > Lamiales > Orobanchaceae > Rehmannia > Rehmannia glutinosa. The sequence continues at coordinate 8,823,110 of CM071929.1, read as the reverse complement.
GGAACAGGCCGGTATGGCTTTCATCAAACCCAATATATGGCCCGCTAAAATAATATTGGATTCGAGACCCGCCCCATAGGGAACCTCCCTGGCTTGTTCAAGAGTTCATTCTTTATTGTGTTTGTGTTGCCAAAGTAATAGATTGACATAATAAAAACAACAAACTTACAATATCAATAAAATGTGCAATGCACATTAAAATTCATTTTGTGTTGTACCAATAACAAAAAAAAAAGAAAAATGAATCATAAAAACTTTAGCTTGAAGAAGTCAATATTGGCAACACAAAATATACAATATTGGGAAATATAAACGGTAATTAATCATTTATTAAAGTGATTAAATCAAGAGAAAATTAACATAATAAGTAAATATTTTTGTCAATATATATATAGTGGGGCTCGTCCAATAGTACCCTTTACCTACCTCTACCTAGTTTTAAAAAATGTCAAGAATATATTATGTAAATTTGAAAGATAATTGAATTTTTTTTAATTGGATCATGTCAAAGTTGTTTTTGAACTAAACCTATACTTTAATCTTTGTTTAACTTTGTGCATACACATATGACATAACTTGTAGCACTTGATTTCAATGAGATGCATAATGAACTTTAACATATGATCAACAACTTCTGAGTATCAACACAAAGGAATTGCCATTGATTGAGCCCACAAAGTGTAAGTCTTAGGGCATGTTTGGCTTCAATGACTTCAATCAGAACAAGTTAAGGAAGCTATAAAGTCCATAAAACAGTATAACAATGCTGAAAGAGAAATCTAAGAAGCTAAAATGAGAAAGAACTAGTAAAACAAACATGGCTTAGGCTTAGCCAAGTACATAAGATGTAATTTTCAGTCTGTCAAGAACAGAACAAGAAAACTGGGAACCTCACAGCAGAAGAATAACAGTCTACACAAAAGAATAGTGGCATCTTATGTCTTAACATGTCAAAACAAAGATATATGATAATATATCTTTCGAGTACAACATCCCTTAACTCAATTTCACATCTCAAACAAAATCACAAAAAAAAAACCTATTAAAAAAACTCAACTTCAGACCTTATGCAAAAGCTTTCGCAGTTGCTCACGGTAATGAGTCTTCTGGAACGGTACACCTAATAGCTCTATCAAATATACGTCTCTAGAACATGAAAACGGTCCTACATTTTGGTTTCACTTGTATACATAATCTTTGAAGTAATCCATATAGCAATTTCCCTAGGCTGCAATTCCTGTTTGACAACAAAACAGTGAATAACTTCATCAGCATAGATTCATAAGATATGAAACGTCAGTTTTATTTATTCTTACACGAGCGGACGATATTTGTTTTATAAATATAGTAGAAAACATGGACAAATTCCAATAGTTTCAAACATCAAGAAAATATTATCCGCTTTTACGGCTGTCAGTCGGATTGGAGAACAATTATGAAAAAACAGTATATGCAAATTAAAGATGTATATGAAAATGCTTATACCTCTGTTTGACCTAGTAACACTATAATCACCAACATAACCAACTGAATTGTCAGACGTAACATCTGCCGTTGCCCTCCCACGTCCATAACCAAAAGTGGCAGGCCCCTCAAGCTCTCGAGACGATGAATGCCAAGCATGATCCTGATAAAACGAATTACTCCCATATAAGTTCCCAAAACCCCCGTCACGAACATTATTATTGACATAAGATAATGATGTTGATCCAGCAGCGGCCCCAAAATTATTGTCCACACGGTCATATACAATATTTTCGCTACTTAAGGAACCCTGTTCCCCATGTTTAGCAGAAAATGGAGAGCCACCCCAAATTTCCCCTATGCTTCCAAAACTACCAACTATATCATCATTTCCAATTCGAGAGCCAAGGAAATCATTTGATTTCACTAAGTTTGCGCCGTAATTAGGATTTTCATTGCCCCACGCATTTCGGTTTGTATTACTAAACAAAGAACCACCATACGCAACGGGATTAGCATATCTACTTGCATTTCCACCAAAATAAGAGTTCATCTCATTTCTATAGCCCAAACCAGAATCTCCACTTGCACCATAATTTAAACCGAGTCCAGAGTCCAAATTCAGTCCTATGCTATGATTACTCGGGCTGTAAGGTAGATATCCACTTCGACCAACGGTTACAGGACTAAAACGACCATCCATTCTCATTCCATAGCCACCCGTCGAATTTGGATTATGTCCTGGAGAATAAGTATTAAGAAAACTGCCCGCTCGATTCAGACCATAGTTTGATGGGCTTCGTGTTGGGCCAGGAGATGACTCTTTTGGAACAGCCCGCTTAACCTCGACCATTTTCCCGTTAAGTTCATGAAAGGTTTTCACTAAAACTTTATCGACTGCTTCCTCGGAATCGTAAGTTATAAACCCGAAACCTCTAGGCCTTTGTGTGTTGTGGTCATACATCACCACTACATCTGTTATTGTTCCAAATTGATCAAAGTACCCCTTGAAGTCACTTTCAGTGACTGTGGATGCTAAACCTCCAACAAAAATCTTTTTCGTACGGGCAGGACCAGGGGACCCGTGAATGCTGCCACTGTTTCTGTTGAAGTTTTGATGGTCGTCCCTAGGAACAGCCTTCTTTGCCTCTACCTGATGAATGAAAGATAATAAAGAAATTTACCTGCTGGAAAGTTTTAATAAACAGCACTTATTTAAATTCACTGGCGCGAATGATAATGTAAAAATTCTTTCTCCGCAGGCTTAATCAACAACATTCTGTTTTCCAGAATACTATTAAGACGTACGAAGACGCTAGCATCTGGCCAGTTGAAATAGCCTATTCTGCATTCTGTTTGTTGATTCATAAGCTAATATCCCATCTTTCTTATTAAGAGGCAATGACACTAAACATCACACTGGCAGATATTCAAAAGACTCAGAGATTAAATACAATTTGAATTGTCACAATACTCGCATTGAAATGTCACGTTTTACAACAAAAAAAATCAAAATGAACCATAATATGCTTTGCTTAATGTATATGGGCTAATGGGAGTGCATAAATCAACAGCAAGGTGTATATTCATTGTCGATTAATCAGCATTTAAAAATTTTGATCTAAAAAAGACTACACAATCAGGTCGTAGATTTTCTGAATATAATCGACTGAATTCAATAAATCAATTGCAAAAGAATGAGGCAACAAATTCGATCAGTAAACGGATGCATGACTTACAGTTCTACCATCTATGATGTGCCTTTCTCTAACAACTCTTTCAGCAACAGAAGCATTGGCAAAGACTATAAAACCAAAACCACGGGCACGGCCCGTAGTTCTATCTTTCATTATCACAGCTTCAACTACTTCACCAAAAGCTTGGAAATATTCTCTGAGACGCTCTTCAGTGGTGTCCCAAGAAATCCCACCAATGAACAACTTCCCTGCTTCCATTTCCATTCTCTACACACCTGATTGGCTGATTGCCAATAAATCAATCAATTTGCAGTCAATATATCTCCGACAATATCCAAACGATTTTATATCAACAACTATCACAAAATCATCAAATAATGACCCAAGCCATTAAAGGTAAAAAGCAAGCAAGGGATCCACTAACAACTAAGCTAGATCACTAAAGTACTTGGTATTTACAATTCAATTTCCATATTTTGCACAGCTTAATCAATTGAGAAACCATCCATCAAAAAAATATAATCCAATCATTGCGAAACATGATAATGTAGATTGAGCAAAGAAAACAATACCTTATACACAGAAAACTGAGGATTCACAATTTCTTGTTCAACAAGAGACCATCTGATCTTTAACAGATTGAAAATCAAAAGCACCCAGAATCCAAAACACCTGAAAAACCAATCACGACTCAAACTTTGACTAGAAGCAAGCAACAAAAGAACAATACATAAAAAATATAAATGAAAAACAGCTTATATTTTACCAAAAACAGAACCCAGATGAAAAATGAATTCAATTCAAGATCTAAGAGGAGACATAGATAGATAAGCAGAGAACTGAAGCCCCTCTTCTTTTCTTCCCCTTTTCTTTTTCTTATTTTAATTCTTGTTTACTAAAATTCAGTCTTTGTTATATATGTAGTATATTTTTATGTGAAATAGCAAAAATGATAGATAGTGTGGCCCGTGGAGATTGATTTTCACATCCGAAAATGGGCAACTATGGCGTTGATGTACGCCTGTGTTCTTTTTTTGTGTTTATATAGTTTCTATATTTTTTTTTAGAGAGAGAAATAGAGCTCTTTGGCTATCCTCTCGTGTAAGAAATGTAGAAGACGAGAAGATGGAATCGGTGACTAGGCTCTGTTTATAGATTTTTGAAATTTTCGTATGGGGAAAAAGAAAAGAAAATAAGTGGATGTTAAATTAATAAATTGTCATTTGACCCATCATTTTGTAAGTATTTTCTTTTTTCTACCTTATAGTTTTTGCAACTGCATTATCAAGGTTGTCCTTTTCGAGATTGATGGCAAATCTTCTTTAATAATGTGTTTTATGGTCATTAAAATTGGATTAGTGAATTTATTATATTCATATTTCATAATAAGATGGATATATGAAACGTGTAATGATTTTCGCCATGGATTAGTGTCTAATTTTTGCGGTCAAGTTTGATGTCCTTGTTAATTATACTCGATGAAATTCAAATTTCTTTTCACACTTATTGTGGCAATTGTCGCATTAAATAATTTGTTACTTATATCTAAATTTTAAGTAAAATTTAGTCATACGCTTTTATTTTGAAGCGATGGAGTTATACGTATAATAATTTTTGAGAATTTATTTCCACAATTCTCATTGTGATTGAGGTCTTTTCAGTTTTAAATTGAATAATGGTGGAGACAGGGGGTTATACTAGGGCCGACCCAACCCTAACTTCGGTCCGACAGACAATTAAAAATTAAAAAATTGAATTAGTTATATCTTATATGATTTCTTTATTTAGTTTTTTTATTCTGCCACCACATTTTCATATGTTGACTATACCATTGCATTTGAATGTTGGCATGTTGTAGCTTGAATTTGAGGCTTTTCTTCTTATTGAACATTTTCCAGGAAACATGGTTTTAATTTGTATAAAGTAAAATTTCAAATCTAAAACTTGTAACTTTGTAGAAAACTCTTGGTGAATATATTAAAGTAAATTTTTTTGAGGGAAACTAGTTGATAATCAAAATTTACTCATGATAAATATCAGCAAATTGCTTGATGCTGTGAAGAACAAAATCTGGTTTATTGAAAATAAAAGAAGAAAAAGGGTAACAAAAAAGATTGGACACAAATTGAATTTGAATATATGTATATATATATATATATATATAGTTGCGAGGCAAGTGACGAACCCTAAATGAAATCCACGGCGGCGGCTCTGTCCTCTCACATGCTACCTCTATTCTTAAAATTAAACAATTAATGTGTGTATGCAGTACAAAATATATTATGATATATAGTTTTTAAATCTTTTTTTTTTTTTGGAAGAATTGATAGGTTTTAAAAGCTATACATTACAAAATTGAGGATTTTAGAACTATCAAAAAAATTCTTGTCATAAAGAAAAACTATAAAAAAGATATTATATGCAGCTCGTAAATTTATTACTCATTTTTATTGCGTAAATAATAGAAAAAAAAAATTTGGAGGGTACTGGTCGGAAGATATTAAATCTAAAATATAAGTAGTTTTGGCTTTTTTACTTAACTAATTTTAATAAGTGTTGGTGTAATTGATTCACTCAATTGAATTTGGTAACAATTAAGGTGGAGTGAAATTTTTTTTTTGAAAATTAATCAATGATATATAATATCATTATATTCTTAAATCATTTTATTTCAAATTTTAGAGTGGTATAAAAATATTAAAAAATAAAGTGGGATATGTGTGATGGACAGAAGTAATTGCTTGTTTGCCTACTCATCAATCACTGGAATAATGCTTAGTGCACATGCAATTATGTCATACATGATATAACCAACATTTATTTTTCAAGTTTTTTAAAAAAAAACATTTATTTTTCAAGAAACCCATATTTTATATCAAAAATTTTCCTATTTTTTACAGTAGAATTCTTCCACATATATATATATATATATGTGTGTGTGTGTGTTCGCGCGCGCGTGTAATAACCTCCTCACAGCTATTAATTATTTTTTACAAATTTAAGAGTGACTCAATTTTATTGAATAAATGGAAATATATAAAAAAAGAAATTATGATCACAAATCGATCAGGTAGCAAAGAAAAACAATGTTAAACTTTAGAAGAACAAAAATAACAAAAATAACTTAAAGACGCATTTTAACTGAAGAACGTCTAGTTCTAGAGGATTTTCGAACGACGTTATCATTTTAAGTGTGATTCAATTTTGTGCAAAAGATTCACAATTTTGGAGCACTCAATAAGGCACCTAAAGATAAATGCTAGTTAGCAGTATTTACTACACAATATAAGAAGAGAAGAAAACAAAAGATGCTCTGTCATCAAAACATGCTTTCCAACAAATATGTTTACAGACATTATTCACAAATGTCATATAAATATTAAACAAGCATAGTTTCTCAATTAGTACAAACATGTAGTAAATAATGATATTAATAATTTGAAAATTAATTACAAAAAAGTATATATATATAGTGGTATACATGTTTTAGCTAGGTTTTGAAAATCAAACGTTTAAGGAAGTCAACACGCTTAAACTTTTTACCCAATTCTTATGGTTGATTTTTTTTTTTTAAGAAAAACTTGAATAAGTTCCTCTCTTGTTATACTAAAGTATTCTTTTAAGTTAATCAAACACACACACACACATATTCATATAATACATCATCGAGCATCGTTCGTGCGCGACATCGATTCACGATTTACCTTACTTGATGGCAACAATGTGGGGTAAACATTCTGTTCTTAAAAGATAGGCGACGAAAGGTGAAAGTTTGAGTTAAAAAAGAAAAAACATGGGATGTGAAAGTGGAATCATTAATTAGACAAATTAGTGGTTGGCATGCTATGCAGCTTGGGTGTGTTTGCAACTTTGAATAAAGTGCCACAAAAATTAAGTGATATTATATTGAGAAATAATCATAATTGACGGAAATGTTAATCCATTATTTAATTAAGGAAAAAAAAGAGAGATAAAAAGAAGAAGGAATAGAATCATGAGATGGTCGTCACCGACTATTTTATCATTCCACTTTTCTAGTCCTTTATTTTCAAACAAACAAAGCAATGGAATGGCACAAAAATGAAATTATAAACTGAAGAAAAAATTTGAAGCAAAGTTGATAATTGGAATTATTCTATGTAATAGGCCAATAACATGGTTTAAATTATTAAAAAAGAAAAAGAACAGAGAAAGAGAAAAAATTTGGATAAGAGATGAGAAACAATATATAATTGCAGAAATAAACTTAAAAGTTAAAAGCAAAAACTTATTTATACCTGTTAAAAAATTAAAAATAAAAAAAGTATTTTCCAAAATGGAGATAATATGCTTTCATTGAGAGTCGAACTCAAGACCTCCCGCTTACTAAACGGGTGCTCTAACCAACTGAGCTATGAAAGCTTCTTTTTCAGATCTAATTCATGTAATATTTTGTTTCATTTGCCCTTTCCAAAGACATTCACAAATACCTAAAGCATTTGGGAGGATCAAGGGAACACTAAACAGGGACTCGCATATGTTTTGCAAAGCACTTATATCATTTGGCTGCATACGTTTTATCGATCCATAAAAATAAATAAATAGAGATTTAAGACCAATTTGTCTTTTTCACATTAGATGAACCTAATGTCAGGCTCCCACAAACATGACTAGTTTTCAGTTCAGTTGGAAATTGGAATTTTGAAAAGAAACTACCTAAGGATTCTCAGTTCTCACGGCAAAAGTATGGTCAATTCTTCCAAAATTATTAAAAAGGATACAGTAAAGAAAGAGTAAAGTGTAAATGAACAATAATAACATAAAAAGTGCTCAAATAACAGCAAGGATTTACATTACTCAGGTAAAACTACAGAAAAAAAAACTACACTATTATGATTATACCCCAAAGTTCCTATTTTTTCTTTTTCTCTCTTTGATAATCATCTCCAAGCAGAAGATGTTACCAACGCTCTGTTTTTCCATCCAAGATACAGAGCACCATTGCCCTCAGCTAGTCTGTAATTTGAGCTATATTCTTTCAACATACCCCTTACACTATTGCTAACTGATGAGCTCAATGGGATTGGAGAAAATCCAGCCATTGATAGCCTCAATCTCCACTTACCAAAAAGCTCATGCCTCTCCACCCGATCATTCCCCTCGCAAGCTATTATGTTGACAACATCCTTCGCCACGCAGTGTTCCTCCGCGTTAATACGCTGCTTGTCTTCCCTCGGACGCGCTACGTCTATGGACTCGAACATCGCCATGTAATAATCCAGGGTTTCGCAAAATCGTTTAAAGAAATTAGTTGTGTTCGTGTTGGATTCTTGTTCGACGAGTGTCACAACCTTCGGGGACAAGCTTTTGATCAGTCTAAGAAGGCGATCACGATGATTCATAGTGCTCACGCTCTCGTCCGGCATGTGATGTAATATGTAGGGAAAGTTTACGGCCAAGGCTTCTCCATGTTGTACCTGAAGATTCTCCAGTTGCACCTCACACCCTGACATTGCCGCGCCGTGGAACTCGAAAGGTACTCCACATGACTTGGCTACTTGGGCTAATCTCTCGCCAACTAACTGTAGTCCTCCGCCTCGAGCATAAGCCGACTCAGAATCATCGACGCCCGTAATGCGAATATGTGGGGGGCCACGGGGCCGACGCGAGAGAGCCTGAATGAAGGACACCCACTGGCTGCCCTGCGCGATCTGGAAATCGATTATGTGGATTCTGTTTTCATTTTCCATGGCTTCGCCAATGACAGCATTAGCAGAGATATACGCGAACTTGTAGTAAGGGCAGATTTGGTAAAGCACATGCATGTAAGACATCAATTCGAACCTTTTGGTTCATTGCACTTCAATTTTTATAAATTATGCTACCAGATGATAACAATCTTGCTCTAAGCCCTTCCAGCAAGTATGCACTTAATCTCTGTAAAGGTTCACCAGATACAGACACCCTTTTTTCTAACATGTCCATGAGAGCTTCTGAAGCTGTTATTGCAACCTTTCTTTCAGACAAAGATAGAGTATCAGCTTCAGACACAGTTTCAGCACAGGCGATGAGCAATTGTTTTAGGTCCATGCGTGGGGCCATTTCCAGGATTTTGTCGTACTTAGTGAAGGAAGAAGTTTGCATGACTAGACTGTTTAATGAGCCGCTGTAATCAATATCACATTCAGGTCCCAGCAATTCGTTCTTCAATGCCCATAGTGTATGCATCAACTTGTTTTCGTCATCGACCAAAGAAGAACCACTCAAGGGTGAACCATAAGTGTTATCGGACGAGTGATGGAAGTCCGATGTGTATGAATGAGAACATTGTGGAGAAAAAGGGCTCCTATTGGAAGAGACGCTTACAGCTAATGGTGAATTGTAGACAGCATAATCAGTTGCTGGTGTTGAATCCAGAGTGTGGATTTGTGTGCAAGTCTGGAATGGAAGTTGAGTCCCCTTGCTTCTACCATGAGTTGAGTCGTTCGAACCTTGAAAATTCGAAAAACGATATGGATCAATCTGTTGCACAGGCTGATGGTAAAAATTGTGGACCCCAGAAGATGTTTGAAATTCCTGTGTTGCTTGCATCTCAAGAAAAGATAGCATCAACTACCTCTCAAAGAAGTCGATTCGTGGACACCTTTATGGCTTAATACGAAGACCAAAAATCTGTCATTTGAAAGAAGAAGGGGTCAATGCCTTTCAACAACCAACAAGTCTTTGTATCAAGTAAAACAGCAAAAAGTCTTACAAAGCCTTGCAAACTCTTTGTTGGTGGCTTACCAAGATAGAAAAACTTGCAAGAGATATCAAGTACAAGCAACTTTCAAGTTTAGTAGCGATAATGAAACCTATCGTAAAGAACTAACGAGGCGAATACAACGCACTAGCTAACACCGGCAGGTAGGCAGAAAACAGATAAGGTAACAACAATTCATATATAACTTACTCCTTTCTTTGACAACAAGGTCATATGGACAAGGAAAGGGAAATTATCTTAGGTCTCACATAGGAGTTTACAAATTCCATACAAGGTTATCGACATACCAATTATCTTTAATAGCTTGCTAAACACATCCAACTACAAGGGAGAAGGGAAAAGGAAGGTTCCTGATAAAGAAAAAAAAAATTGCATTTAATACAACCACTACATCATCAGTAAGGGGAATTTACCTTTTGTTTTTACTTTTACTTAATTTATCACCCACAACCTAGCAGCACGACCTTATTTTAATTATCCACAATTTATTTACTCAGACGAACGATGATTTCAAACTGGATCTCAACTTTCACAAGATTAGTGAAGCGTCTAATTTACACAAAAGTCTAATTTCACAAACTGAGCCCCCTCCCCAACCAAGCTACAGCAAATCAGGTTCATAAATCATAATCCAAGGAAAAACAGTTTTGCTACAAATCTATTGCCCAATTAAAGAGTCAAAATAAAACTACAGCTAAACATGCACAAAAATTAAAACATGAAACTTGCCCTCTAATTAATTTGGATACTTAAATTAAACTGAAACAAAAATGTTCAAGCAGAGATGAGGTTGAATTAGCACAACATACCTTTGAAATAATTTCTGTCGAGTTCTGAATTTTCAAATACGATGGCAGAGAAGAGATGTGGAAGATGGATTTCGTTTTCTGTTGGGAGTGATAAAACATGGTGTTTAACGGAGTTGGATTTATTATATATAGCTGTGGAGTTCAACAAATGCCCTTCATTAATGACGTTACCACGTAAATGCCCCTGGGTAAACGTGTGGGCCCACTCCCTGGCGTGTAATTTCCCTCGCTCAACTCTGATAATTCTCTACCTAAAAAAAAGACTATTTTAATTCTCTACTGTTCTAAAAACGAGACAAAAAGAACTCTTTTAATTCTCACGTGTGTACGTACGTCACTGTTTTAACGTTCCAAATTTCACAACTATGGTTGGATAACAAGGATCAAATTTATAAAATATTGGGTTAGCCCCGTGGCCACGGATATTACTCTTCAGTGAAGAGATCCGTGTTCGAATATCTGTAATAATAGGCCGAATTGAAAAAAAAAGATCGGATTTTTATTCCATTTGCTTAACTGAATGACACGTGTATATACAACTAAAAATAATTTCTCTCATAAAATTTTTCTCAACGGTTATCTTCTTTGGGTATTACCAAAGATTTATTCGGTGGTAGATTGATTGGAGCGAAAAGGACGTTGTCATTAGAGGTGGCAAAATTAAGCCCAACACATGACCGACTCGAGTTTAGGGCGGATGGACCATGTTTTTTAGGACCGAAAAAGTCGGGTCTATTTGGCCCGATGGATCGGTGTTTGCCCGACTTTTTTGTCTGGCCCAACATTTTTATACACAAAGTACATATATGGGCTGGGGTGGGCCAAACATTTCTGCGGCCCGCACTGTCCCGAAATTTCTCAAAAGCCCGATGGGCTCGGACCGGGCAGGCTCGACCCATTGTCAGCTCTAGTTGTCATACATCATTCGTGGTACGAGAAGGAAGTTGTTGTACACCATTTATAGGATTGCTCGATCAAGATAAGAACAATGTGCATCACCAAAAGGAAACTAGTAGATGAGTCATTAAAGAAAAAGGGCTCACATAAAATCGAATTGATTGATTTATCCACTGCCTAATCAAAAGGTAACGTCGATTCCTAATTATTGATTATGTACAAATATTGTTAAATTAGCTAATATATACTATTCAGGAAAATATAATAGTGTTTGAATTATAGATTTAAGATGTTTATGAGAAAATTGAAAATGATAGGTCACATATATAATAATATATATTTAAATTAAAATGTTGAAAGTTGACGCATCATTATCAATTTTACAATTATTTACGCATAAAAATTAATTCAAAACTACACAATTTATTTTTTTTGAAAGTGGACGCACCAAATCTATATAAAATTTAATTTTCAATCGTTCATCTAAACACAATTTTTTTCACATGAAAAATAATAAATTTTTTAAACTCAATTTTCAACACTATATGAGATTTGACCCTTCAACCATAAGTCCATAACCATAAAAGGCCTGATAAATGATAATTGATAAACGCTGGACGGTCGATTCCGTACGAGACAGTTGCCATAAATTATAAAAGCGTGAGAGTGGCTTATCTGTAAATAAAATAAAAGCGCGGGTTTATGATGTGAGAGTGTTGTTCCAAGAAGCATCAGATATATTTATTCCCCATATGTGTTTACTACTCGCAGAAGAAGAATAATACAAACAAAAAATATATATTCTCCTAACTAAATTTCTCAGAGTAATGGAAATTGAGCAGCTGACCCTGATGTCACGGGCCTAGCCATTTCGGCCACCACACGATGCCAGTGCGGCGCCCCGGACCACCCGGCCAGCTTAACCTCGAACAAACCACTGGTTTCGCCCGCTTGGGCCATCAGAATCGGGTTCAAAGATCCGACCCGGTTTGAGTAGGGATGGTCAATTCTTCTTCACCGCTGTCAAGTCACGACTAGCGACAAGCTCCCGAACTTAAGGGTAGGCTCGCCTGAACATCCGAAGGGTCATGTACACGTACCCACAAACCAACCGATCAAGCCACATACAAATATTCACAAAGACAATCCACCGTAATTATAGCGAAAGACACCCCAATGTCACGGGCGTGACATCCTCCCCACCCAAGATGGTGTACGCCCTCGTACACGGCCTACTCCACCCGAAGTGCATCAACGCGCCCTGGCGGCCCCACACGTGTGCCCTCGCACACCAATCGCACTCGGAGACCGAGAGAGGATTCTCCCGGATGATCGCCACCCAACATGTTCCGCTCCCCGCTACTCCACCACCTCTTGGTAAGAGCGCTTGGCGCAACCACGGAATACAAATGTGGGACGGCTCGATACCACTTGTCACGGGCTAGCCATTTCGGCCACCACACGATGCCGGCGGCCCGGACCACCCGGGGCCACCTAACCCTCGGAACAACCACTGGTTTCGCCGCCTTGGGCTCATCAGAATGCGGCTCCAAAGATCCGACATGGGCCGATTTTGGGTAGGGATGGCCAATTCCCTTCTTCACCGTCAAGTCACGACTAGCGACAAGCTCCCGAACTTAACCGGGTAGCTCGCTTTGAACATCCAGGCGGTCATGTACACGCACCCACAAAACCGGATCAAGCCACATACGATATTCACAAAGACAATCCACGATGAGTTATAGCGAAAGACACCCCAATGTCACGGGCGTGACATCGAAAGCCGCTTATCCATGTCACCCTTCGCAATCTCTTTTTAAAGTTGAAAAATAAATTAAACTATTTCATATCAATTGAAAATTCATTTCTGCCCTTTACTAAAATGAATCGAGTGAGATAATTTTTTTATTTAAAATTGATATTTTATTTTTATAAATACACAATAAGTATATAGAATTCATATCAAATGTTAAGAAAATGTTTACGCACTGAATATATTTGTAATGCATAATACGAGAAGAAATATAAAAGTAAAATAAATGACCCATCTAGAAAACTTGCATAAAAAAGGATAACAAATAATGGTTAATTACAATCAATAACTTTCGAATAAACAGCATTTTACGTACAAAAAATATATATAAAAACAGTAAGTTAATAATTCATATATTTTTGTAAAATCCGAAAAGAAAACCTATAAAAATCTTGACACTCACAAGCTTTCAGTTATTAATTTGTTAAAATTATTTGGTGTAGGGAATACCCATATAAGTTGAGCAATATGAGATTCAGGTAAGTAAAAGACCAACTATGCGAGCCGATGAAGATTCAGTGGAAAGTAAAAACTCATACCGAATAGCATCTGTGTGGGTTCAATTTTAGGAGAGATCAATTATTATTAGATTTAAAGGATCGGGCATAATTATTATTCTTATCTGCAAGGATCTGGTTGCACGTCAGACTCTACCATAACATATGTTAGTTTGTGCAAATCCTGCGGCTTACTTTTGTTGCAGCAATGAGAGGCGGAGTTACTGTCATCAATCATAGTCAAATGTAAATGTAGAAGTTGAGTTATAAAAAAACAGAAAAAGTAAAGGAGCAACGTGAACCACAATATAATTGATCTGTAGGAAAAGGGAAACCACGTTCAAAGATTTAGAATATTTATTGACCTCTTTTTTAAAATGATGAACCCCATCCCTGAGGGCCTCCACCGTCCTTGCCCTAGAGCTTCGTGGAGGTTTTGAAATGCGGATTATGCCTCAACTAGTCAGGGTCTTTGGGCTGCCGAAGACTGAGTCACCACACAAAAAGTTCTCCTCCATCCTCCCGAAGATTTAGAACATTTGTTGACCTCTTTTTTGAAGCGGCACATTCTGTATGCACCTCAATTAAATTTTGTCTATTTTAATTAGTGTTTGATTGATTGTTGGTTGTGGTAGTTATTAATTGTTGATATTTTATTACTAATTAATTGTTCGTTGAACATATCTATAGACTATATGTGATGTAATGACATGTAATTATTTGATTAAAAAAAAGTGTAGTATTATTCGTTTAGGTTCGATTCCGTATATTAATAATATTCAATGTACCAATATATTAAATGAAACCGTTGTAGTCACAATATTAGGTTTAAGAACGTGTTTGCTCATTTTCTAGCACAAAAGGCAACACAAACATGTAATACTGTTCTTCTCTTTTTCCATGTGGCTGTTTCTGTTTGATTTATAAAACTAGTTTTTTTCCATTCAATTTTTTTTATAATCTAAAATGGAAAGCAACGTGTGAAAGAAGTTTCAAGAATCATTTTTTTTAAAGATTATAAAAGTTTCAACATGTAATTAATTATTTATATTTCGTACAAATGACATTATTAATATGTATTTAGTCATTATTTTCATGTTTTGTGAAAAGCTAGCAGGCAACAATCGAACTGAATCGAATCGAATATTCGAGTCGAGCCAAGCCGAGCTTTTGAGAGTTTAAGCTTGACTAATTTATTATCAAGTCGAGCTTAAGCTAAATTTATGAAATATAATAATGGTTCACGAGCTTTTTTGAGCTACATCAAGTCTAAATGAATATAGTAAATATCAGTCATAAATTAAATTATTCTTCTATTTATTACAAAATAAAATTATGTATTTCTAAAACCCATAATATATCTACTGAAATCTATAACTTTATGCGAGCAAATAAGTTTATTTTATATTTATCATAAAGAAACATTTAAAAATTAAATAAGCGAAACTATTAGTTTAAATTATACGAGGTAATTCATGAATTTACTAACGAGTTTGCTCACGAGCTAACAAGTTGAATAGTGTTAAGTTTGAGTTTACTTCATTCATTTTAATGAGCCCCCTTAAAGGAGCCCAGATGAACTTTTATCAAGTTGAGCTCTGAATAGTATATGAGCGACCTAGTTTATTTGCAGCCCTAACCTTTATTCTTATCTTTTTTTTTAGCATGAAGTCATGGGTGGAGTTCACGCCATGCGCCCAAGTGTATAGCTACTCACTTGGCATATAATAAACCGAAGTCATGAACCTTCATTCTTTTAGTAAGTACGGAATGGTAATTTTGAGCCAATAATTTTACGAGTAAATGCATATAGATGCATGAACAGGGAAATAAAATTTCTAACTTAAAAAAAAAAAAACTATAAGAACATTCTCAAATTTGATTGGCAATATATATTTTTACATTTGATAAAATTTAAAAATGGCCTATAGTTCGATTTGATTAGTGAAAGATAATTTAGTTCAATCCAATTAAAATCTGTCGAAACCAAATTTAATTATCACTTAAATTAATCTTAAAAATATATTAAAAGAAACTTTCTTGATGGGTCCCTAACCAAATTTAATTATCACTTAAATTAATCTTAAAAATATTATCTGAAGTTGCATCATATATATATCAATATATCATCCCTTTTTTTCTTTTATGCTATGGCGAATCTGCTTTGTGCTTTCTGTAATGAAGACCCGAAAGCCAAAAAAGACCAACATAATGCGATAGACGTTATCAACTAATCTGCTTTGCCAATCATTTTTTATTATTTCTTTTTCTGTTTTAATACGTCAAAAGGGAAAGACAAAAAAGTGTTAAGATAAACCGACTTACTCGGAAAATGTCTAGACTTCGTGATGTGAGATTCTTTTAGGAAAGGGATCATTTATTTGAGTGTGTTAATATATGATTTTTTAAAAAAAAAATAATTTTATGCCAAAGCAAAACAAACAAACTCTTAATATTTGATGGAAAAACTCTAGTCTAATAATACTTGCACCTTACACGTGGTTAAGACTCACAAATACGGATAAAGTTTATGGTTCGATTCACATCATCCCCGTCTCGAGAGATATGCACTCGAAAGAACAAAAAAGTACTTCCTTCATCCTACTAAGAAAAATAAGTAGACTATTTCACATGTTATATATTAAGAAACCTTAATAAATATAACTGAGATCATATTCTTTTTTTTCACATTTTTCTTATCTTGCCCTCGCATTAAATAAGAGTATATCATCGTTAGTCTCAAGTAAAGTGAATTAAATAAGAGTAGTATAGTTCATTTTTGTATAATTAATACTCTCGATAAGAAAAAAATGTATAATTGAGAACCGACGAAAAGGAGTGATGGCCTAGGCGGGACGGAGGGAGTATACTGTATATATATATATGGATAAAGAAGAACGTCAGAACTCTCTATTGGACTTTTCCAACAATCGGGCAAGCGTTTCTGACTGGACCGGTTCTCGTTGGGCTTCGGCCTTTGAATGGATTGTGCACAACAATATCTAATTGCCAAGTTGCCCCCGTGAGGGATCAAATTGCAGATATTAAATATTTTTATTTTCCTCTGAACTTATATCCTTTCCTTTTTATTTCTTTTTCCTTTTTCTAGATGGCAGTTGTTCGTAGACATGATGTGATGGACCGTACTGGCCTCAGGCTTGAAAAATATAACAAAAACTTATTTCATACTCGATTCGAATAAGAAATAAAAACTCGTTTAAGATCATCGATTCATCATTAACTTAATTGCATTTTTTAAGTAAGATTTGAAACTCAACTTGATTACTAAAAAAAAAAAAAAAGGCAAAAACTTGCGTGAGACGGTCTCACGAATTTAGATACGTGAGACGGAGTCCTTACACAAAATTTTAAAGGTTTTTTTTTCAGATTTTAATTTTCTTAGGGTTTATATTTGTTTTTTAGAGTTTATTTTGTTTCTTGGGTTTATTTTTAATTGATTTGGGTTTTTAGGATTTTTAGTTTTTTTAGGGTTTATTTTTATTTTTTGGTTTATTTTTGTTTTTTGGGTTTATTCTTCATGCTTCATGTTTTTAGGGTTTATTTTTGTTTTTTCATGGTTCCTTATTATTTTTAAAATTATTTTCATGGTTCATGTTCTCAAGACGGAGCCCTTAGGAGGTCCGTCTCACGGATTTAGATCCGCGAGACCGTCTCACAAGAGACTTGCTAAAAAAAATATGTAAAAAGTTATTAGGCTATGAGCTCGATTCGTATTCGAGTTGATTAAATGTGGTTAAACTTTGGATTGTCGGAAATTGCCCGCTATCTAATAAAACCAAACTCCGATGCGTGACTGACTTGAAGCCTATAAAACCACCATTAGAAAAGGGGCCAGATGAGTTTTCCGGCACACCCTCTCTGACGTTCAAGTCAGGATCACTGTACAGAGAAAAGTATGAAAAGTAGAACAGTATGAAAAATGTGAGTATGTAGTTTAACCTCAGGCACATACATCTTTTTGTGAGCTATTTATAAGTTTGTGATTAGGGTTTCGTGTCCAATTATAAGTTAGGCTAAAACCCTAGCTCATCAATATATTGGATTGGCTTATCACTTTTCGTGAGCCCCAAGTTTCCCAAGCCCATTAATCCGTGAGGTGTATAGCCTTGTTCACAACCAAACCCAACTTGTCCATTTTGGGCCCACTAAATTCTGGAGAGGGCCATAATAAACAAGTCAACCATGTATCCATAGTTTGGCCCATTCTTGGCCCACTAGCTCAGTCCAAGGGCTCTTACAATTAAATCCGGCCCCAAGGCCCAAAGATACGTCCCTTGGGCTAATAGTTCGGCCTAGATGGGCCTTGAGTCCTCTTGGCTTGCTGGTCTTTCTTTTGGGCTTTGAATGATCTTCATAGATCCGGATTCATTTAGTCCCACCATTTTCCTAGTCAGCTCGGCCCATCAGACTATCAGAAAAGAAGTCAGTCCATACGACATACTTTTGGGCATTGGTCTTCTTTTTATAGGCCGGCCCAATCTCATCTCGGTCCTTTATTATGGTGGTCTCGTAAGGGCTTTGACCTCTCCCACTTACCAGATTGGGCCTCCACATTATTTATAATAGGTTGGCCTACAATGGTCCCTATCAAGCTTGACTCAATTAACATTTATACCAACTCAAACACAATATTTGAAGTCCGATAAAAACTAAAATAATCTCGAATAATCTCGTGGTTGCCTCGGCTCAATTTGTATACACCCCTAATTGACCTTTGTCGCCCATTATGGGTATCTCTTTCTTGATTAGGCAAATTACTCAAAGAAGCTTATCTAGGATATTACAAAAACATATTTAATTTGTTTGTGATAGAAGTTGAGGTTGGTGTTCGCAACATACCATAAACATGTAAACACTTGCGTGCTGACAAGGCCACCATACAAACTCCGAAGCTAGATTTTAATTCCAAAATGGAGTATTAGTTAATTAATTAATAATAAACTAAAGGGGTCACCTTTAATTAATTTTTTCCCTCCATATGTAAAAGGGATAATTTTTTTTCTAGCTACTATGGATAGTGAAATTACTTTTCTCCCAATTTTATAAAAAACAACTTTTCTATCCACAATGACCTAACTACCCTTACTAATGGGCTGGATACTTATTTGACGATCGGGTCGTCCATATGTGCAAATTTCTATCGCCCCTTTGAAGGGGGTACTATCGGGCCGATCCATATGTGCGGCCCTATCGCACCTCGTTCAAAGGGGTACTATCGGGCCGTCCATATGTGCAGCCCTATCGTACCTCCTTCAAGGGGGTACTATAGGGCCGTCCATATGTGTAGCCCTATCGTACCTCGTTGGCTCGTTCAAAGGGATACTATCGAGCTGTCCATATGTGCAGCCCTATCAACCGAATGCACACTGAAAAAAAATTCTGGCGGACTGGGTACGATCGTGCCCTGGAACTAGGATACGATAGTGCCCTACATAAAGTAGGGCACGATAGTACCATACATCATGGCACGATAGTACCCAGGTAATTCTGGGTACGATCGTACCCAGAATTATTAGGGAATGCGATAGTGCTCGCATCTTTGTCAGAGGGCACGATAGTACCCTGGTGTTTTCTCGGGCACGATCGTACTCGATTAAAGATCAACACGCGACGACGATAGTACCATGTTGAGTCTGAGAGCCCGATAGTGCCACGTTAAACTTTCCGATTCTCGAATTTTTTTCTAGTTACGAAAATCAAGCGAATTTTCTATCTTTATACATAAATATTTGCAGAAAGTAATATATTGCCTTGGTTCAAAATGTGTCTTCAATCGTTTCTTGTAGCTTCAAAAATCAAAAAAACAAGTCTTCAATCGTCTTCAATTTGTGGAAGGAAGAAAATTTGAAAAAAAGTGAGAGGGGAAGTTTGTTTTACTTTAAGCAAGAAAGAGAGAGAGTTGAGGGGCAATTTTGACTTTTCCATTTAAAAGTGGGTAGAATAGTCGTTTTTATAAAAGTTGATCAAAAGAGTGTTTTCTTAAATCGAAATGGTTAAAAATATACATTTTCTCTATTTAAAATTACCAAAACATCCTATCAGCAACGGCAGCATCTGCAGCTTTGATCTCAGCATGCCATGCAATTCCAATTACACAAAGACAAGAAACATAAATTGAGAGGGAGAATGTTTTGTTGTTTTTACAATTATCAAAGCGATATAGGGAATGTTACAGTCTTTTTTTCTAATTTAAAATCCATCATAGTACGTACCATTATAGTTCAATCAAAGAATCATAACCTCTTTTGATTATTCCCACTTTCTAATGTTTGTCCTTTTCCAATTCCCCCTTTTTTTTTGGGCCTAACCTCCAACGACCACATTCCAATGCCATAACAACAAAGAAAAAAAAAAAAAAAGGTTTTCAAATATAGGTATAATTTAGATGAAGAAAAATTAAAGTATTATTTGAAAATTGAAAGACAAACATAATTATTGAAGGGGAAAAAAGCGGATGTGATCTTCTATTTTAGAATGGTGTTTCATTTCATGTTGGACTACACGGATGATTGTCACGTGTGTAGGTTATCATATTAATTTTGGAACATAAATTAAGTCTAAATTGTTGAGTTTTAATATGATAATTTTTATGCACGTGATAATTATCCATGTTGTGGAATAAGAGATGAAACACCATCATGAAATAAAAGATCTCATCCGAGAAAAAAAGGATATAATAACTTACACTTTCTACGATGTTATATTCTATCAAGTGCGTGAATATATAAACGGGGGATTAGAACCAAAAAATTAATAATAGAGAAATGAGATATATTAAAGAAGTGTTTTTCAATTTCAAGGGGGCAAGATTTTAAAATTTCATAATTATACACAGAAAATTTATAAATTTAACAATTATATATTACATTGAGAGGGAGGGGGGCTGCCAGCAACCCCTAGCTCCGTCACTGAATATGAAGTCATTTATTGTACACGTGACATTCATACATTCAAGCACAATAAAAAAATAGAATATTTGAATTAGAGAAAGGAAAAGTTGGATGATTTGTGCACCCACAAAAACAGGGCAGCATCTTCTTGAAACCTAACTAAAAGAGGGGGCCTTTTAGGACAATGTGACAGAGCATCAATCCAACTTATTATTCCTCTAAACACACCCTTCCATGTGCTAGTTTTAACCCCTTTTTTTTGTATTTTTCTCCTCAACCCTTTTCTTCTTTACTACACTTTGGCCTCTCTCACTACAAACACTAAGATCGTTCTTTGCAAAGATTGGATTTTTATCCTTTCCCACTTGGATTTTCTCCATTTTAGCCGATTCTCAAGAAAAAAAGCCCCCCCCATTAATCTCACATGTAGCCTCTAATATATGTAATATATAGCCATGCAGCAAAAACCCATTCAAGCCCATTAAATTTCTTGATCATCATTTCTATATCTGATCTGCAATTCAAAAAAAAAAAATTAGATTAAAGATGGTGAGGGAAGCTGATGATATGATCAATGGTGTTATTAGTCTTTCTTCAATTGCTTTGCTGCAAGAAAGGTTCAGACAGCTTGAGAAGATGAAAGAATTGAGACAAGAGAAAGAGTTACTGAGATTAATGTTGTCCGAATACAGTCCACCACCAATCGTCACAGTACCTCATGAGCGGCAAACGACGACGTTTTCAGGCTCCGAACAGATATTTCTTCCTCGTACTCCTAACCCACATTGCCAACTTTCTTTGTCACTCTGGCCAGATTCAGGGTCTGATATCGTCAAGCAGGATAATTCACGGGCATCAAATCTTGCAAAATCGTGTTTTGATGATGCGACTCTGGTTTGTACTTCAGAAATCAGGCTTGAAAGTTCTGATTCGGCCGATAATATTGATACTTCTCTCCGTCTGTGAAATCTTTATTTTTTAATTTTCTTACCTTTTTGGGGTCGTATTCTGGAGAATTAATTAATCTGGTATCGACTATGAGTGATCATGTGTATTTCTGTTTTAATGCATGTCACTGCAGCTTTGTATGTTTTACCTATGGAATATTAATTTGAACGTCGATGCACTATAATGAATTATGAATAATTTCTCTACTCATAATTATCGTTCATGTAGGAGTCCAACAAATTCTTGATCTATATGTGTAGGGTTGGTTATGTATAGAGATAACGATCGACCATCAATTCTCTTACATCCTACGGTGTTTCATAAGTCATTACACCTATATGCAATTGATGAATGTCAAATTTATAATAATTGCATTATTTTGTACTCGTATTGAAACACCGAATGAAATACCTGTTGGAGGAGGGTTATCTCAAGTTTAGAAGAAAAGGGGTTATTTAGAAATTGGAAGTTGGAAGATGAATTATTTTTTCTTTATAGTAGGAGGAGATTATTTAGGCTAAGAAATATAAGAGAGTTTTTGGTGGAGAAATATTTGCTTGTATTGATTCTTCTCAAATTTTGGCTTGTTACAAAATGATCAAGACACCCCTATTTATACTAGTACAACTTTCTAACCAATGGCTAGGATTTATTTGATCTAATGGCTATAATTCATCTACTAGAATCATCCTCCAAAATATCTACTTTCCTAGAATATTCTACAAGCTTTCTTACCAATAATATCTAAGATATTTTTCCAAGACACTTCTAGACAAATTTTAGAACTTGGGCCTATTTGGGCTTGGATCTTATTTTATCTTTTAACTCAAATATTTATTTTCAAGCCCAATATTAATTGGACCAAAATCAAGTTTAAAATCCAACACCCCTCCTTAAACTTGATTTGTCATTCCGAGAAAACTTCTAAGTCGTATGAAGTCTTCATGCTTGAGCGGTTTGGTGAAGATGTCCGCAATTTGATCTTGAGACTTTACATACTCCATTTGTACGTCCTTTCTTGATATGCATTCTCTTATGTAGTGGTAGCGAGTGTCAATGTGCTTGCTTCGATCATGAAACACCGGATTCTTTGCCAATGCCATATACCTGACTTGTTGTTGACACAAATCTTAGTTGGATCTTCTTGTGTCATTCCCAATTCCTTCAAGAAATTTCTCACCAAATCGCATGGCAAACACAAGTCGTCGACTACGCACTCGAACTTCACGGGTTGAGAGAGTGACTATCATTACGCTTTTCGACATCCAAGTGAATGCGGTATCTCCCATGAAGAACACAAAGCCGTAGTACTTTTCGATCATCAACATCTCCGGATCAATCGCTATCACTATAGCCAACAAGTTTATAATCATTAGTTGTTGAATAAAATAAGCCGTAATTGATCGCCTTTGAGATAGCGAAGAATCCTTTTAGCGAATTTTCATGTGAGTAGTGGTTGGATTTTCCATGTATCGACTTATTGATCGGTGGCATAGAGAATGTCGGGTCTTGTGCACGTCAAATACCGCAAACTTCCAACCAAACTTTTGTACAATGTCGGGTCCACTTTTTCTTCTCCATCATACTTTGATAGCTTGATCCCGCACTCCATTTGGTGTGTTAATAGGCTTGCGATTATCCATCTTGAATCTCTTGAGAATCTCCTTTACGTAGCCTTCTTGCGAGATGAAAATCCCATCTTCTTTGTTTAACTTCAACGCCGAGGTAATATGCCATAAGCCGATATCGGTTATTTCAAATTCTCTGGTCATTGCTTTCTTGAACTCTTCAAACATGTCCGGATTATTTCTGTGAAGATCAAGTCATCCACATATAAACACACGATCAAAACATTATTTTTTCGACCTTGACATAAAGTGCATGTTCGTGCGGGCACTTAGTGAACCCATTCTCTTGCAAGTATTTATCGATCATGCTATTCCATGCCCTTGGTGCTTGCTTTAATCCGTATAGAGCCTTCTTCGACTTCAAGACTTTATCTTCTTCATTCTTCACCACATAGCCCTTTGGTCGCTCAATGTAGACTTCTTCATCGAGAACTCCATTTAAGAAAGTCGACTTTACGTCCATCTCGGTGAATCTTCCACCTGTTTTGTTTGCTAAAGAAATGATAAGCCTTATTGTTTCCAAGCGAGCGATCGAGCAAATACCTCGTCATAGTCGATTCGCTCTTTGACTATAGCCTTTTGCGACTAGCCTTGCTTTATATCTTTCAATTTCTCCTTTAGCAAGATTCTTTGCTTTGTACACCCACTTGACGCCGATAGCCTTATGTCCTTTTGGAAGTGAGGTCGGCTCCCACGTGTCGATTCTTCATGATTGCTTGTATCTCCTCATCCATAGCATCTCTCCATCTTTTATTTTGGTTTGCTTTTTCAAAAGTCACAGTTCACAATCTGCAAGTAGACGAGAAAAGTGTTATATCATCTATTCTCTCGGTGTTCTCATAAAGATCTTCTAGACTCCTTGCACGTGTTATGCCTCTTTCATTTAGAAATGATGGTGGCGAGTCTCCTTCATTTGTTGATTGTGAAGTGGATGGAGTAGTTGGCTCTTCTTTGAACTTCTATTGTTGGCTCGATCGGTCTTGGCTCTTTTTCTTCAAAATCCGGAAAGAAATTGAAGTTGTTTTGGGAGCCAAAATCCCAATCTGATTCTTCATCAAACTCAACATCACGACTTATCACAAGCTTCTTAGTATTTGGATTATATAACTTATAACCTTTAGAATTTGAGTCATACCCGATGAAGATGAATGTCTCGCTTTTGTCATCAAGCTTACTTCTTCTCTCGTCGGTACATGTGCATATGCTTTGCTTCCAAATACTTTTAGATGAGAGATATCCGGTTTTCTTCCACTCCAAGCTTCTTGTGGTGTTTTTCCCCAAACACTTCTCGGTTGGTGAACGATTTGACAGTACACCGCACACGCCACATTCTTGACCAAATTTTTAACTCCTTTGCGCCTTTTGCTTTTGAGCATGCACCTTGCCATTTCAAGAATTGTTCTATTCTTTCTCTCGCCTACGCCATTTTTGGGGGATCTTGGGATCGCTCAAGGACGCGGATTCCATTTGTTTCACAAAATTCTTGGAACTCCTTAGATGTGAATTCTCCTCCACGATCCGATCGCATTGCCTTGATTTTGCATCCACTTTCATTTTCCACCATAGCTTTAAACTTCTTGAATGCTTGAACACTTCGGACTGTTTCAAAAAATATACCCGTGTCTTTCTAGAGAAATCATCAATAAAAAGGAGGAAATAATTATTTTTACCGAGAGAGCTTGACTTGATTGGTCCACAAACATCGGTGTGTATGAGCTCCAGGGCTTTTGTGATCTCGAGCTTGACTTTGGAAAACTCTTTCGAATTGTTTTCCCAATAGACATCCTTCGCATAGTTGATCGGGATGATTGATGGAAGGTAATCCTCTTACCATCTCTTTCTTTGATAGTAATTCTAATCCGCCAAAATTTAAGTGCCCAAATCGTAGATGCCAAAGCCAAGATATATCTTTGTAGCAAGCTTTGAGACATTTTGCTACATCATTCGGATATTTAATAAGAACATTCTATTTCTAGACATTGGCACTTTAGTGATTAAATTATTTCTATCATCTCTTATAGAAAGACTACGATCTTTCATGTGAATGTCATAGCTTTTCTCTAAGAGTTGTCCCAAACTCAAGATATTACTTTTCATATTTGGAACGTAATAGACATTAGAAATAAATTGATGACTTCCATTCTTCAAGCGGATTAGAATTTTACCTTTTCCTTTGACCGGGACTTTAGACTCATCTCCAAAAGAAACATTGCCACTCACCGATTCATCAAGCTCCACAAACATGCTTCTTCGTCCACACATATGGTTGCTTGCACCAGTATCGAGGTACCAAATGTTGTCTTGTCTTCTATCACCACCTTTGTATGCTAGTAACAAATGGACATCTTCTTCATTTTTATTTTCCACATAGTGAGCCTTTTCTTCAACCTTGTTTTTGGGAGCTCTACACTCGGAAGCATAGTGTCCAAATTTTTGACAATTATAACACTTAGTTTGTGATTTTTCGTACCTTGTTCTTGGATTGCTCCTCCCGCGTTCACTGGTTGGGTATTCTCTTCTATTTTCATTATTATTGAAACCTCCTCGTGCATGTCCACGACCACGGCCTCGTCCGCCTCGTCCTTGGAAATGACCTCTTCCATGTTGACCACGTTCATTGCCCATGCTTTCTTCTTTATCATTCACTTGCATTTTAAAAAGTTGTTCTACAATATCTTGCTTCTTTTTATGTTTTTCTTCATATGCTTGTAATGACCCCAATAATTGATCAATAGTCATCTCCTCCAAATTTTTTGTTTCCTCAATTATTACGACAATATGCTCAAATTTAGGACTTAAAGAACGGAGTATCTTTTCCATAATTCTCACATCACTTAATTTTTCACCATTTCTTTTCATTTGATTAGAAACCGCCAAAACTCTTGAAAAATAGTCGGAAATAGATTCGGACTCTTTCATATGTAAAGCTTCAAATTCACCTCTTAATGTTTGGAGACGCACTTCTTCTTTACTTGCTCGGCTCCTTTGTGAGACGTTTGAAGCTTCTCCCATGCATCCTTGGCGGTAGTTGTACTTGAGATCTTTTCGAAACCATCATCATCCAAAGCTTGGTAGATGAGATAGAGAGCTTTCTTGTCTCTCTTTCTTGAATCTTTTAAATTATCCTTTTGAGTTTGGGATAGTGTAGCCTCGTCTTGTGGCTCGACATAACCTTTTTCTACAATATCCCAAACTTCATGTGCACCCAAAAGGGCCTTCATCTTAATACTCCAATTATCATAGTTGTTTGTGTTGAGCATAGGGACTTGAAAGGAAGCCACACCGTTTGCCATATTTTTATGTAAACCACAAGTGATCTTGTGGCTCTGATACCACTTTGTTGGAGGAGGGTTATCTCAAGTTTAGAAGAAAAGGGGTTATTTAGAAATTGGAAGTTGGAAGAGGAATTATTTTTTCTTTATAGTAGGAGGAGATTATTTAGGCTAAGAAATATAAGAGAGTTTTTGGTGGAGAAATATTTGCTTGTATTGATTCTTCTCAAATTTTGGCTTGTTACAAAATGATCAAGACACCCCTATTTATACTAGTACAACTTCCTAACCAATGGCTAGGATTTATTTGATCTAATGGCTATAATTCATCTACTAGAATCATCCTCCAAAATATCTACTTTCCTAGAATATTCTACAAGCTTTCTTACCAATAATATCTAAGATATTTTTCCAAGACACTTCTAGACAAATTTTAGAACTTGGGCCTATTTGGGCTTGGATCTTATTTTATCTTTTAACTCAAATATTTATTTTCAAGCCCAATATTAATTGGACCAAAATCAAGTTTAAAATCCAACAATACCGTAGAGAATAAAAAATCCGTATGCTCGATAAGACCCACAATCATTTTGGAGATTTGCAAGAACTAATAATAAATTGGGAAATTTTCAAATTGAACAATTAACCATTAAGTATTTCATTATGCAAAAGGTTACTCCGACTTAATTAAAAAAACATATTTATATAGCCTAAAGATCGATCAGGTGTTGAGATAATGTGATCGCTTGCAGCTGACGAGATATATGTACGAAAATAAGGGTAACTAGATGCTACCCAAGTGGGTAGTACCCAACTCCCGTAAAATTGTGACATGTATTTCATTTTAATTTTTTTTTTGAAAAAATATACATGTTTATGTCATAATAGGACAGTTGGCAAAATCAAAAGGGAGTTGGACACGACCCACTTGGGTAGCATCAAAACCCCCGAAAAGAAAAATTGTGATTGTTCACTAATATTGATGATATGAATATGATGACTGGTCACATTCACACGGATATATATTGTGACATGTTGCAATGGAATGTATTTTTGGATCATTATATCACAGACCATATCTCAAGAGATCCAATCCAATTTGCTTGACGTACATGGCTAAAATCTATAGCCCTCCTCCTTTTCCAAAATTTTCAAGTTATATTGTCTTCTTTCTTTCTCCCTTTTACTAAATTGAATTCCATTTAATTATTTTATCTACAACCCACCATATGTCGTAACTTATATTTGGAGGGTCTGATATATCTCATATCGATTGACATGAGATGAACTGTGTTTAAGAAGTAAGTACGCTCCAGAGAAACACATTTTCTAGGTCAATTCGTGAGGCAAGTCAAAGTAGACAAAAATGAGTAATCCTGTTAATTTTGATGAATTTTTTCGGTCAAGTGTACCGAATTATAGAGTTAATCAATAAAATCAAGCATCCAATATAGAAATTTAACTCATGAAAGGAGAAGAAGGATTTGACAATAGTCAACTCGAGAAACATAGTAGACGTTGCCGCGAGTGGGCCCCGCCACGCCATCAGCTTACGACCGTCCACCTCCCAATCCGGTTATCACATTCAGTCGCCACTTTCCTATTTTGTTGACTCTTCAACGGGTCAAATAGGTAAACCAGGAGACTTCCAAACCAAACAAGCCTCCCCCAAATCCTATCGGGCGAGCTAGGGTTTCTCATGGAAGGAAAAAGGGGTAAAAATTGAGCCCATTTACGAAATTTTAAACTAATTCCCTCGGTTTATCCTCTTTCAAGGTAAAAGATTTCGTTTTTTCAAATCCTTAGTAATTTTGTTATTTTTATCTGCTTGTGCGTAGTTTCGATGCACTGGCCTGCCTTAGATCTTGTTCGTGATGTGATTACATGTTTGGTTTGGTTTGGTTTGGTTTGGTTTGGTTTTGAATTTATTTATCTTTGGATTTCTCCGTTTAGCTTTGTCGAGTTGAGCATCCAGTAGTTTCCTTGCTTCTGTTTTCCTGATTTATTGGAGGCATATTATTCAGATTTTTGGAATAGAGTAATAATTTTATTTCTTAATTTAAAGCTAAGAATATGCTTAATTACTTATTGAGTTGGATGGTCAATCTATGGGTGCTAGAATTGTTTGTTTTTCTGTCAATTTTTGCTATTAGACTGATAATCACCTCTCTTTCGCTGTCTGGTTGTATTAATCCTTTTGACTTTTCGTTTCATGGATTTTGGAGGTTTCTTTCACTTTCTATTATGACATTGATATTATACCTGGATCTTTTACAAGCCAGAAAAAGCTCCATGCTATTACCCGTAAATTCCTTTTTCTTATTTTGTTCTACTCCACTCCAAGTTTTTGATAGTACAAATAACTGTAAATTTTGGTACCTTTTCACTTGTTAGACTATTGCCTCGTTTCTTTTTATTTAAATGCAACTATTCCAATTTGAGGAGATTACTCTAGCCTGAGACTCTACGTCATAAATAGAATATCAAGATTACTTTTTTAAATATAATAACAAGTCAATGAGTATATTTGCACCTTGAGCAGGGAGGTTAGTAAGTGAAATTTATTTTTGCTTTTCCAGATTATCAAGGGCATTCTCGGATGGGAACATCTTCTGGATCTCATTTCAATAATCTATCATCAATGCTGCCTCCTCGTCAACAGCCACGCCCTGGAGGTGGTGGACTGCAGACCTCCCTCTCCTTAGTCTCACCAGATACTTGTGGATCTCCAAATCTCGAGCGTGGCTCAAATTCTGATCAGGTGCGCGAATCACCATCAGAAAGTGCCAGTTCACGAGAAACCTGGCCCACAGCCGATGCTTTGGCAGCGAAGAAGGAAAAAGAAAGAGAGAATGGTTTATCTGAGCACTCTGTTGTCCGGCACTTTTCGAACTCAGATAAAATGTCTCTTCGAGATGTGGCGACAGATCGGTTGGAAATCATTGCAGAAAGAATGCAAAATCTCCCAGACAAGTATCTGGACAAGTTTAAAAACGAGCTTCGATCATTTCTTGAAGGGCTAGGAAGTTCTCAGCAAAGAGACGAGTTTCTATTGTTACAGAAGCTGGTTCAAAGCAGGGGTGATTTGACAGAGAAGACACTGATTATGGCACACAGGGTTCAGTTAGAAATTCTAGTTGCTATAAAAACCGGAATTCAGGCATTTCTGCATCCAAGTGTCAGCCTCTCTCAAGCTTCTCTTATTGACATTTTTTTATACAAGAGGTGCAGGAACATAGCATGTGGAAGTGCATTGCCGGCGGAGGATTGTACCTGCGAGTTGTGCTCGAAGAGAAATGGCTTCTGCAACCTTTGCATGTGTACGATCTGCAACAAGTTTGATTTTGAGGTTAACACATGCCGCTGGATTGGGTGTGATTTATGTTCTCACTGGACTCACACGGATTGTGCTATTCGAAACGGACAGATTGGCATGGGACCTTATGTTAAAAACGGATCGAGCTCAGCAGAGATGCTTTTTAGGTGCCGAGCTTGCAATAGGACTTCCGAGCTAGTTGGGTGGGTAAAAGATGTCTTCCAGCACTGTGCACCAAGCTGGGATAGGGATGCTTTAATTAGAGAACTTGACTTTGTAAGTAGAATTTTCCGTGGGAGTGAGGATCCTAGAGGCCGGAAATTGTTCTGGAAATGTGAGGAGCTCATTGAGAAATTGAAAAGTGGGGTCTCGGAACCTTTGGCTTGTAAAGTAATCTTAATGTTCTTCCAAGGTATGATTTATTCACGAGGTTGTCATATTATGTTCGTCAGCACATTGGTCTTTTGTTAATGTGGTGCATTTCTTCTGTTGAATAATATGACAAAACATTCAAAGACATATAAAGTCTCTGGAGATGCATACTTGCATTCTTTTTGGGAAGTTTTATGCTTGGCATTTGGGTTTATGTCTCCATATTGCGCCCCTCCCGGGTCCTGCTTTGGGGAGTTTGTTTTTCTGCTTTGTTAATTTTGTGCTAGTATTTTTCCAAGTTTTTAGATATTCAGATTCTGTTATCTAATATTAACAGACAAAAACACAGAATCCAGCATCTATAGTCTAAGCTTATTGTTTTCTGAAAGCTCTAATGGTTTCAAGGAAATTGGCTGGCGTACTATTTTCTGCTTAGATTTCCCCATTTGTGCACTTATCTCATTCGGCGCTGTTTGGTACCATTTTTTCTTTCCAGAACTTGAAACAGATGCCTTAAAGAATCAAGAGAGCGAAGAAGCAGGCAGGACGATATCCCCACAAGAAGCATTCAATAAAATATCTGATGTCGTTCAAGAAGCTGTTAAAAAGATGGAAATAGTCGCAGATGAGAAGATGCGGATGGTTAAAAAGGCCCGTTTGGCTGTAGAGGCTTGCGACCAAGAGCTCAAGGATAAAGCTAGAGAAGTTGCTGCACTGAAAATGGAAAGGCAGAGAAAGAAAATACAAATCGATGAGCTTGAAAGCATTGTAAGGCTTAAACAGGCCGAGGCGGACATGTTTGAGCTGAAAGCCAATGAGGCTCGACGAGAAGCTGAGAGGCTGCAAAGAATTGCACTTGCCAAGACTGAGAAATCCGAAGAGGATTACGCGAGTAGGTATCTCAAGCAAAGATTGCATGAAGCTGAAGCTGAGAAGCAGTATTTGTTCGAAAAGATCAAGCTTCAGGAAAGTTTGAGGCCAACACAGAGCAATGCAGGAACGAATGACCCTTCCCAAACGATGTACGACAAAATCCAGGACCTGCTGAAGAACATGTAAATTAGATGGATATATGTGAGTTGGAATGTCTTTGTAGTTTGAATTACTGCTTATAAACTATTTGTACTAATTTCTTGTAGCATAGGAAACGGTTGATGCGAAAATGTCTAAGGGATAAGTTACCAAAAGTACCCTTGATTTTTAGCCTAATTACCAAAAAAAGAAACTTGTTATCTTTCAAAATTATAAATACATATTTGTTTCTTTTTTACGGACTGCACTGTCAATAAGGGTGTTTGTAACACCTGGGGGTGTATCTGTAATTTTGAAAGATAACTGGTTCTTTTTTTATAATTAGATTAAACCGCAGGGTAGTATTTGTAATTATCCGTTGTATAACTCCATCTTATGTAACCACTCTGTGTCTTAGTCATTGCTTTCTTTGTTGCATCATTCTAGCCATAATTAAACTCGGCCATGGTTATGCCAAATGTGGTGGTTTTGTTGATTTTTATTCTCTGATATTGGCTGGTAGTGCTTTTTTAGCAGATATGACAGTATATGTAATATATCCCGTGGTGTCTGTAAATTGTAATGTGAAATTTACGTATATGGGTTGAGTTTTTGTCATGTGAAAAATGCTTAATTACTATTACGGAAGAGTAAACGTGGATATTATTTTTTGGCCGGTGGAAGATGAAATTACAGTACGTATTAGCTGTTAAAAATAGATTCCCATTTAACCAGTTACCTGAAGTTATAATCTAGTCAACTTTTTGCTATATGATTAGACCTCTTAATAATCAGGGCCATTCATGTCGGTGATTGCCGAAAATTGAATAACATCCATTACCGAGGTAAAAAAAAATAGAACATCTTACAGCTAAGCACATATACATTTTTGTCTGATATATCATGATTGCTGAGAGGAGAAAAAAGATGTGTTACAGTTGTTTATGCCCATGAGATGGTTCTATAAGGATAAGATTGGGATTTCAAAGTAGATCACATCTCAAGTCCTGATCCTAGGATCTGAAGATCTATCTGCTAAGATTAAAACCCCACATCTGATATATTTTATGCATTCTGCTTATTACCAAGACAATGCCAAGTTCCAGGTCTTGCAAAAGCTTCAAGTTCATAACAATGTCGACGGTTTTGGCCAAGATTTTACTTGCCTTCATCTTCATTTTGTCAATCTCACGGAATTCTGGTAACATTCTTATTGCAAGTTTGCACCGGCAATTATATTTCCTCATCGGCATCTCTGTTTCTGAAGATTTATCAATATTTTAATTTTGTTTCTAAATCCATGTTGTTCTTGTTCTTTTTCAACACTTTATTGTAGAAACCCATTTTTCAGAGTGTCCACAAACTAGTGTTGAATTACACAAACTACCCCTAAGGTTTAACCTAATTACAAAAAACCCACTTATCTTTCAATATTACAAATACCACCTTGATATTAGTTTCTCTTTTACAAATTGCTTGTTAGTGTTTGTAGCACTTTAAGGTTTAAGGGGTATTTGTAATTTTGAAAAATAACTGGAGTTTTCCGTAATTAAACTAAACTTCAGTGGTAGTTTTTGTAATTAACTATGACTACTTCTGCTACTGTGTTGGTAATATTGTGATATTTTTGAACTGATTTTAGATGCACAGTTTGAGGACTACTGCATAGCAGATGAGCAAGCCACAGAGGATGTGCTGCAAAATGCTATGAACTGGGCATGCAAAAATGGGGCAGATTGTAGTGCAATTCAAGATTATCAGAGTTGCTTTTTCCCCAACACAACAAAGGACCATGCCTCTTTTGCATTCAATAGCTATTATCAGAATATGAAGCACAATGGAGCCAGCTGCTATTTCACTGCCGCGGCAATTTTAACCGGTCTAAATCCGAGTAAGAATCCTCATACACTTTATTTACCCATTCATTGTTTTTCAAATAGGATTTAATTTTGTAGTTAGGTGTAAAATGATAACTACAAAAAATAAGGGATAATTACAAAAAATACCCCTAAGGTTTAGTTAATTACAAATAACTCCAGTTATCGTTTGAAATTACATACACGAGGTTTTTGAAATTATTGTTTTGTGTTACCAATGGCAGGCCATGACTCGTGCAAGTTTGAATATCTCCCTTGAGAAGTCTGGAGTTTGGAGTTTTTGCATTGCAAATTTGCAGTGAAAAATATTAATATTTTTGAGTTGTACTTTCTGCTTAAGAGCTCTTTGTATTTGCCTGTTCCCTTGTTTGAGTTTGATTGAACTACCAATATTTAGCCCGTAAGGTACAGCACAGCTTTTAATTGAGCAGTTTGGGCTTCCAAGCGTGTATTGAAGCCCAATCTTGTAAGCCGGCATTCGGCCCAACTCGATTGGGTTTGGACTTGATTTTGCTCATTGTTTTAGTGGGAGTTTTATTACCAAAATTTTCATTTAATTTATGATTGAGTTTTATGGCCTCATATGTTCATAACATGCTGTGTGATATGGGCACATAAGATTCGTAACAAGCAAGGCTGCAATGGCCTATTGGGATGATTTAGAAAATATCTAGATCCACTATCTTTTTTTATAAAGTTCGGCCCGTCATTACAGGTAATCGAACACGAGCCTCGTCATTACTAGCAATACCCGTGGCCACTGGGAATAAGTAGATTAATGGGCTTAAACCTGTTGAACCCAGCAACTTACTCCCCTATTCAACCCCAAGACACACAAAAAATAAAGTAAAAAATGGTGCAAAACGAATACTAATAAATATTATTATAAAACAATTTTAAATAAAAATAGCACGTCACTCCACATTAAATAGAAACTGACTAGTGCTGGAGCTGGTGAAGAAAAGAAACAAGAAGGTGATAACTGATAAAAGATGAAGATAAGAAATGTTTACCTGATCACCTTGTAAAACGTAGAGGACCATCTTATGAGGGCCTTATCATTTTAGTCAGAAGTCTCCCATTTCCTTGCATATCTGCTACTGAAAGCATCGTCAATGTTACATCAAGAAAACGCCCTAAATTATTGGGAATTCTGAAAAAAAAAACATGTTTAATTGTCATGTCTCTTTTAAATTGTATTTGATTACCATAAACAAATGCATGTATCAATTGATAGACTATTACTAAGACAATTAAAGTTGGGTTAACGACCTACCACTTGAGCCTCAAAGAAAATACTCTTAGCATTGATCCAATGATCCTTGACTAGTGAGGCAATTTTTCACATCTCTTTTGAGAGGTCAAGGTTACGTATGGAATTGTTTCCAAAATCAATTTTCCAATTTCCAACTATTACAGAAAATAAATTTATGTTTGTTTAAGAAATTCTCAATAAAAATAAAGTCATTTTCAATTTTTATTTTTTATGGAAAGATTCTTTTGAAAATACAACCAAACAAGTTTTCACCAAAATCACACAAATCTATGTGAAAATACACTACAATCACGCAAATTTATGTCAAAATACTATAACCAAACATATTTTCATTTCTAAATAGAAATTCAGACAATAAACCAAACATATTCTCAATTCTCACACGAAAATCAATAAAATTTGAAAATTTATTTTCCAACACTAGAAACTAAAAATTAGACTTGGAAACACATTCATACATCCCTCAAGAGTTTGAACTCTCTAAGACACAATAGTAAAATAAATAATATTGAGAGTTTCCAGCGGAACCACCTTGTGCATTTCTTAGTTACTTTACCACATCATTTCGAAATTTACCTTGTGCATTTCTTAGTTACTTTACCACATTATTTCAAAAGTGAATTTCAAGCATTGTCCCTTAATTTATATTTATCGTGATACTTTTGTCGGTTTGTCCGCTCAATTAATAAAATACTTCAATCAAATTTCAATTGGAAAGTTCTTTATTAGTCGTTAATAGTTATTGCTCCTTTTATTTTTCAATTCTTTTTTTTAATAATCCAGCTTCCAAGTAAAGAGAACAATTATGTTCGACCCCCCCAATCTAATAATAATGATCTCTCCCCGAATCAAACCCACACAGATGCTATTCAGTATGAGTTCCCACCAAATCTTCACCATCTCGCATATGCCCCCGGTGGGCAAGTGGGCCTAAGCCCCATGGTTTTTATTTTTCAATTCTTGACGGACCTGAAATTAGTGAGAGAGCACGAACATGAATACGACTAAAATAAATCTGACCCGAAGTTACCAATTTGTCTAAAACGTAAGTGTTTTATCTTTTGTTTAATTTTTGATGTACTTTGAATATAATCCTTAACTAAACACGAACCCGATAACCCAAATATATACCCTATTTGAGAGCGAAGCTCCGTTGCTATGAAAAGAGTTAGAATGGGAGATTTTCTAAAATAATTTAACGTGCCATCTAAAAAAATAAAAAAAGCCTCATTAAATTCTTGGCCAAAAAAAAAAAAAAAAATAAAAAATGAAGCCCCATCCAATTATACAAAATGTGTTCACATTTGAACCGTAATCTTGATAACCTTACCAATCTCCCATTTCCCCCGTTCCCCGTCCCATCTATTTTTCCACGCGGAAGAAAGGAATGGGGTAATCAGAAACTCCATCACTAAATTAATTTCGAAGAATTGAAATTGAAGGGGCAATCTCAACCCCAGTCCCTCTTATCTCTCTTTCCTCTTTCTTGGGACAAGAAACAATTGCCCCTTCCCAGAAAAAAAAAAATAGTCCTAAATCTTAGGCCCTCGTTCTTAAATGATGTTTCAGATATCTGACAACCCCTTATTCAATGTTAGATTAGGTCACATTTAATGCCCCATGAAAGTGTGATCAAATAAAAAATAAAAAAAAAGCTGGTTCTTCTTGGTACACATATCATAATGTTAGTATTGTGATAAAGCCCTCTAGCCAAGAAACTTGGCAGTCTTGTAGCCCTTTTAGCCAAGCTCCATCACCAGTATCAAGAATTTAAAAGAAAAATTAAGAAAGAAAGAATAGTGGGACATTAATTATTAGAAAAAATTACAAAAATCCCCTTGTGGTTTGGGCTAATTACAAAAAACATCCAGAGCTTTTTGAATATTATAAAAACCCGCTTGATTTTTGATTTTATCTTAAACTTAAGGGTTAACTGTAATATTGGGGTTTTTGAAATATTTTTTGGGTGGCGCTATTCACACCCCCAAAATTGATACACTCCACCTCCATATAATTGCAAAAATATCACTCACTTAAATGACTATATTACCCTTACTTAAAGAAGTTCTCACATCATTCAACCGCATTCTTTTTCTTTTTAAATAAAGTCGATTTTTTTTCTACAAACCCTACATTTTCACACCCAAATTGTTACAGATACGAACAATAAAATATTCATATCCCCAAAAATGAATGTATATTATTAGTTTATAGCATAAAATATGTTATTTCTCAAATTTTCAGGTTGAAAAATACTGTCGACACTTGGCACGATCACACACTATGACAATTGTCATCGTGCCACATCCATCGTGCCATATGGAATGATGGCCAAAAAATCATCATCCATCGTGCCATGTAGCATAATGGCAGCCGGCAGGAAACCTATTGTGCTATCGTGCCACCTAGGGTTTTTTGTACAAGGGTAAAATTGGAAATTATGACGAGTGTATTTAGTAATAATGTTATATTTTAGAAAGTGGGTGGAGTTGTATTTAGTAATTGAGTGTATTCATCAATTTTTGGGGTGTGAATAACGCCACTCATGTTTTTTTTTCTTCCAAATGGAGGAAAATATAAGAGAGAAGCAAACCTCAATGGGTTCTTTTGTAATTTCCCAAAATGTATAGGCTTCTTTGTAATTAACCCAAACCTCAGGGGCATTTTTGTAATTCTCATAAAAAGAAGTGTTTTTGTCGGGGTCTATATAAGTGGTAGAATGTAGGTGGGTAAATACACTGTACTTAGGACTATTCTTGGGCTTTTTGTGTCTGTTACTTGTGTTTCAAAGCTTTGTACAAGGTTGTAAAAATGAGTTATCTTGGTGTGGGTGTGAGTCCAGGTAATGTTCCTGTGTACCATGGGAGCAATTTAAAGGTGATTGATAGGAGAGTGAGGCTTGCTGAACTTGTATTGAGGTGTGTCATCTGTGGTTTAGCCATTCTTTCTGCTTTTCTTGTTGGGACAGATACTCAGGTTAAGGAAATCTTCACAATTCAGAAAAAGGCCAAGTTTACTGACATGAAAGCCCTTGTGTAAGTTCTTGATGCTTTCTCTTTAGTGATAGTTAATTTTTTTTGGGATAATTACAAAAACACCCTTGAGATTTAGGCTAACTACAAAAAATCTCAGAGATATTTTAAAATTACAAGAAAAACTTTGAGGTTTGATTCCATCGTACATTTTCTCCATTCATAAACAACAAACATTTCAAAAAAACACATGATGTTTCTACAAATATTACAGTTAACCCCTTAAATTTAAGGCATAATCAAACCTTAGGGAGCTTTTTGTAATTTTGAAATATATCTGGGTTTTTATGTAATTAGCCCAAACCTCAGGGGTCTTTTGTAATTATCCCTTTTTTTCCAAAAGTGAAAAGTGGTTGAGAATTAGAAGCTGACAGTTTTTGCAAGTAGAATCTAAAGTTTGAATAAGGGAGGAGAGAGTGTTCGATGAATAAGTTGCAAAAATGTTTATTTGTATGTAAAAATCAAACCAAAAGTAGAATTAAAAATCTAAAGCACACATCTCCCTGTTTTTATTAAGTTATGTAGAATTAGAAGCAGAAATTGAAAAACACTAAAAGCTACTTTTTTTTTTTTTAGCTGACAATCACTTTTTTTTTTAAGTATTTGCAAGTACTCCCTTAATCTTGTGAGTTGCTAAATTTTGATGAGTGCTTTATTTGGAAATTATTTGCAGTTTCTTGGTAATAGCCAATGGGTTAGTTGCTGCCTACTCTTTGGCCCAAGTATTGAGGTGTGTTTTGAGTATGATCAGAGGAAGTGTGCTGTTCAACAAGCCCTTGGCTTGGGCTATTTTCTCTGGTGATCAGGTATGGTGTTCTGCATTTCTACTAATTTTTAGTGGCCTTTTTTGTTTTTGTTTTTTTGTATCCATGAGTTTATTTTAATTCATTCATGCAATTAGTAATGAGTCTAGAGGCAAACTGTGTAGGAAATAGTTTGCTGTTCCTGAGATAATATGAGGCGGCAAAATGGCAAAATCACGATTTATAAAATAGTGTTGTAACTTATACTTGAGTCTCAAATTTTAGTCCTAATTTCACCGAAAACTGGAAACTACATGTGATGCTCATGGTTTGAAATCCGGTGAAATTCCCAATTTTCAGTGAAATTAGGATCAGAATTCAGACTCAAGTATAAATCACTACACTATTTTGCAAACCATGCAATTTGCAGGACTACTTTGCAAAATCGTTACATAGCTATAATGCAAATCGTGCATTTTGCGGGATTTTTTTGTGACTTCCTTTAATTACAGGACTAAATTTGTAATTTTTTCATTCAAAGAATCAAGCATTTGCTTCTTGTGAAAACTATTTCTACATTTGCTATGTAATTCCTTAGTTTTGCACTTTTGCTTCACTTGGTAAGAGGTCGAGATGATCTTGTTTAGCCTATTACTTTAAGGCTGCAAAAATAATGCTAATTAAGTAACTTTAGTGAAGGGTAAATTGCAATTTTAGTCCTCGTAGCAAGTTTTAGTCCTTGTAGAAATCCGTTTTGCAAAAT
The DNA here is from genome assembly GCA_016081115.2 of Rehmannia glutinosa. Classification (NCBI taxonomy): domain Eukaryota; kingdom Viridiplantae; phylum Streptophyta; class Magnoliopsida; order Lamiales; family Orobanchaceae; genus Rehmannia; species Rehmannia glutinosa. Next base: position 8,784,042 of record CM071929.1, on the reverse strand, counting down.
CACACTGTAAAAAAAAGTTCGCGAATTTCCTCAAAATTCGGTTGAAGATTGAAAATCTCACAAAAATAACGACATGTTTTTTTTTTTTTGTGTTGGTTCGACTCGTTTCAGGTAATGGCCTACTTGACGTTGGCAGCAGTAGCAGCTGCAGCACAGTCGGCCGTGTTGGCCAAGTTCGGCCAACCGGAACTGCAGTGGATGATGATTTGCAACATGTACGGAAAGTTTTGCAACCAAATTGGGGAGGGCATAGCTAGTGGACTTCTTGTGAGCCTTTCAATGGTGGTTCTATCAGCTATTTCGGCTTTTAGTCTCTTCCGTTTGTATGGAGACAATAAAAGAAAGAGCAGTGGAAGATGGTAAAAACTGAATTACTAGGTTGTGTTATAGCACTTCTTCTTGGCTTGTTTCTTGAGCATGAAAGATGTGTACTAGTGGTCCATGTATGTGAATATATGGTTCCTTTGGTTGTGTAATAAAATGGGATGTTATGGTTTTGTGAAGTTTGTTGATGTGTTGGTGAAAAATGAAAGATGTCTGGAATTCTTTCTGTTGTGTTGCCTCACTTGAATCCTAATTGCAATGTAACATTTGATCAAATGGGAAAATGGGGAACAAGAAAGAATCACTTAATTGATGCTTATAGAAAAAAGGTAAAAAAGACGTCTTCATTGCTAGAAACAATGGCGTAACCAGCCCACGAAAGTGGAATGAGCCGGCACATAGAAGTGGGTTAAGCAGAGAGCTATAACTTTTTTTTTTTAATTTCTTAACGAAATAAGGTGAAAAAAAAGGAGCGTCGGGGCCAGTATGCTCCTGAGCCCCAACCCCCACCCATATCCGCCACTGGCTAGAAATTGGTGATTAGACTAATTCAACCAATTGATGTCGATTATAAAAATGTTGCTTACCTAGCGACACACTAATGCAATTCGATTTTAAAAATTTTGCTTATCCAGCGACACATATGAAAATATTAAATTGACTCAGTCATGTAACCATACAAATTATTATAAAAAATTATTTTGCAATCCATGCAAGCTAATGTGTCATGCTCGAAGGTTTATCCAATGTGCACCAAAGATAGTGTGCACGGAAGACAGTGATCTCCATATCTCAAAAAATATAAATAAGAAAAATAGAGTTCTTATTAATAACAGAAAAATTGACGAGTGGGCTTAGCGTAGCAGCTGGTCTAGCCTAGTAAAGAATGTGTGGGGATTTACACTAGGAGCCCTGCATCCATTGGGCTCATCAACTTGATGACGGCCTATATATAGTAGTGGGCTGGCTCAAGGCCGTTTGGGCAAAGACCCAATGATACCTCGTACTGTCGAAGTGACATCATATAACATTAGAATTTCGTCCTCGTCCGTTCCAATTTCCATCTAAGTGGCTGGAAAAGTATGAAGTCTGAATACCCATTGTCAATTTGTATAATTGTATCTCGTGTGTTATTCATTATAATCTGAAATTAATTTGATAAATTTCATTTTATAAAATAAATTAGCATAAAGTATTCAAATAATTACGTTGGTGTTTCATTGTAAGAATGCCTTTTGATGTTTACTAAGTAGATATTTAAATGTATGTACCGGTATATACATAAATATATTGGTGTTAATTAAATTTGAATATCTATCTAATCACTAAATAAGCTCAATAATATTCATAATGTTTTATAATAAACATATAGATTGTTATGAACTGGAATTTTAATTATAAAAATATTCTACGTATTTGATATTTCAATTTTCAACCCAGATAAATGAAAAAAGAATAAGAAAAACGAGAAAAAAAGGAAGAATTATCGGGATTCGGATGAGTTCAAAGGAGAAAAATCCGCACAATTTGATTTTTTCCACCTTTACAAATCTTTATAGATATACCCAAATTATCAGAAAGTCTCTAAATATGCGTTTCGATTACCCTTTTTTGTTTGAATTAGGGTTCTTGGAAGCCTATAAAACACCTGACACTGAATTGTTATCTTTTCCTTTTGATCCTATTAAGGATAGTAAATTAAACCAAATTATTATGTTAATTTTGTAATTATAAACAGGAACTTCTTTTATTTGGCAGATCAATGGGTCGCTCCCGTGGAAATTTTCATGCTGAAGATGATCCTGGTCAAAGGTTTGGTCTTTGTGTACCCTTTTTAAGTTGCACATTTATGTTTATTGTTTTTGGTAGCTGAATATTATATTTTGATTATACAGATATTTGAAATTATTTGAAAATGCATCAAACACTTTCAATTTTCTGCTTTCATGATCAAAATGTGGGATTTCAGTTTTTATATTGTTGGGATTGTAACTTTTGTCAGTTTAGTTAGTTAGTTATAGTAACTACTAAAAATTCAAGAATATAAAGGCTGGAGAAGGGTAAAATAAAGCAGAATGAAATTGATTTTCCTTGGTTCTCTTCTTTTTTTTCTGAAATAACTTCCTCTATTCTCTGCTTTCTTGTCTTTCATTATCTCCCTTAATTTCTGTGCAATGGATTGTGAAGATGATCCTAACTCGGATCATGACGGGTAATGCAAGTGTACATGATATTTTCTTTATTGTTTCGACTTTCGATTATCCATTTTGTGTAATTTACTGTTTTGCATTTTCTTGTATAACGAATTTTGTTCTTTGTATGTGGGGAGTGTGTGAACTTTGAATATCCAAGTTTGAGGATCATCAAGATTAATTTTATTTTCAACATTTATGAAATTCCAAGTTCTTGTATGAAATCATATATATATATATACTTTATTTCTAATTATCTAATACCATTCTTTTTCCCAGATCAAGGAGAAAAAAGGGTGCATCGGGTGGAGAAAACTTAGAATCTGCTACTGCAGGTGACTTGGTCTACTCTTATAAGTTACATCAGCATTTAGTTGCTGTAGCATAACGACAAATATAGCCGAAAATGAATATGTAGTGTAGATGGCTTTGAATCAAGTATTGGGGGTGATATTTCATGTTATCTTTTAATTTGTTTGTCTCATGTTCTTGATTACTCAGGTCAAGGGACCAGTGATGGAAAAAGGGCATTATACCATTGTAACTACTGCAACAAAGACATTACAGGGAGAAGTCGTATTAAATGTGTTGTATGTTCTGATTTTGACCTATGCGTAGAGTGTTTCTCAGTAGGTGCTGAGGTTGATTCTCACAAAAGCGGTCATCCGTATCGGGTTATGGTGAGTAGTTCATCTGAAGACGTCTAACTTGATATATATTCTCTCAGATGTCTTTGAATGAATATATTCTTTATCTTTTATTTAAATGGAGATGAAAAAATTTGAATTCGCCACCCTTTCGTGTTTCCAGGTGTAAATGTTGATAATTACTCGGTTGGTTTGCATGAGATACGGTGTATTTTTAAATTGTTATTTTCCGTGGCTTTTAATGAATTCTGACCAGAATCTGTTATCATATGATCATAATATTGTCTCCTAAGGTTCTGTTTCTGCCAAATTGTTTTTAGGGATAATTACAAAAACACCCCTAAGGTTTGGGCTAATTACAAAAAAAAAACAGAGTTCTTTGAAAATTACAATAAACTCCTTGAGGTTTGATTCCGTCTTACATTTTTCACAGCGATTTTCGAAAACATTTCAAAAAACCCCGACACATTTACAAGAATATTACAGTTACCCCCCTAAAATTAAGACAAAAAGAAACCTGAAGGGTTTTTTTTGTAATTTTGAAACATTTCTGTTTTTTTTTTTTTTGTAATTAACCCAAACCTCAGGGGTGTTTTTGTAATTATCCCTTGTTTTTATGTGTAAGTTTTTCTTCAAAATGCCGAGGAGTTAATTGCTCACAGTGCTGATAGTCTTCAAAATGTGATATGTTTAGGACAACCTATCATTTCCTCTCCTCTGTCCAGATTGGAGTGCTGACGAAGAAACGTTACTTCTGGAGGTGATCTGTAGTTCCGTTTATATGTTCATCAGATCATTGTTATCTATAGCTTTTAATGATCATTGTTAGTAGGGGCTTGAAATGTACGGCATGGAAAACTGGGCTGAAGTTGCCGAGCATGTTGCCACCAAGTCAAAGGAAGTGTGCATCGAGCATTATACGAAATTTTATCTTAACTCTCCTAATTTCCCTCTACCGGTATATAACTTCTGACCGAACCTAAGTTACTTTCGAGACTATTGTTTCTTTTCCAAAATGTAGGTGAAACCCATTTTTTTCTCTCAGGATATGACTCAAGTTGTTGGTAAAAATAGAGAGGAACTGCTCGCAATGGCTCGAGGGCGTGTTGAGGACAAAGTTGGTGCGTTGAGTGTTGTCTTTCTGATATGGATTAGTCAGTTCTTGTGTCGATCGCGTTTTTGTGATTTGATTGTACTTGACTTCCTTTGCCAGGGGAACTTCATCTAAAGGAGGAATCTCAACCGTCTCCCACAAGAGTCAAGTATAGTAATCATTTCTTTACTGCATACAATATAGGTAAACATCTTCTAAACCTTTTCGAGTTTTTTTTTTTTTTTTGTTAGGGTTGAAGATTCGTGCAAAACTGGTCCTTCGGGTCGTTTGCCTTTCACCTCCGCAACAGGTAGGTTGATTTTTTTGTTTGGCAGTCATGCCGAGCCGGCATGCTGATGTGATCTGACCTAATTTTTAAGCGGAAAATCTTGCAGGAACTAAAGTTAATAACAAGGCATCTAACAACACGGCCCATGCCAAGGATCAGGGCGATCTTCCAAAAATGGACGGTGGGCGACGTGTTTAGTTTTTCTGCAAAACTCTGAGTTTTTGTGGCGTTCTTTTTAATCTTAAAATTATCCGCAGATCATGCATCTGGGCGGAGTTTTGGTGGCAACAAACCTAAATCCGCAAAGGTTGATGCCCCATCTTTGGTGGATTCAAGTGGCTATAACCCAAAGAGACACGAATTCGATGTTGAGTATGATAATGATGCCGAGCAAATGCTGGCTGATATGGAATTCAAGGATACTGATGCTGAATGGGAGCGTGAGTTGAAATTGAGAGTGATTCGTATATATAATAAGAGGTATCTTGTGCATATAATCTCAGTTTCTTTTTAATAAATGTAATTTGTCAAAGCAAAATCTCAGTTCCTTGCACTCGTTGTATCAGAATGTTTGATCGGCTGTTCGATTCCCCTAATGTGCTAATGCAACCAAATGTATTATGCATAACAATACCTTTCTGAGCAATGTGAATTTAACAGTTCTCTTTTATGCTGGCCTCGAATATTCCGTTCATAGTTTAATTTTTCTGATTGACAGACTTGATGAGAGACAACGCAGGAAGGATTTTATTCGGGAAAGGAATTTGCTGGACTCTAATCGGTTTAAGGGCTTAAGTTCGAAGAGAGAGAACTATGCCGACGATATGAGCCCTTGATGCGTTTCGCTTCCAAGGAGGAGTACGAAGAACTAATTGAAAGTGAGCTAGCAGAACATAGGACTAAAAAACGAATTCAAGAACTCAAGGTATACTGCATTTTCGGAAAAAAGTCGATCAGCTTCTTTTACTACGTGGAAATTTATGGAGTACTAGATTATCTTTTACATCTTATTGTTGTTTCAATTTAGTGAATCTTCTACTTTTATCTATGTTTTCAAAATGTATATTCAGGAAGCGCGAGCTGCTGGTTGTCGTACGAGTGCTGAAGCTGATAGATACATTGAACAGAAGAGGAAGCGAGCTGAGGGCGGTGCTCGTAGGAAGGAAAGTTCTCAGGCAGGTGCGAGCAGACAGGAAAGTCCGAGCGTTCCAGTTTCTTCAGATTCATTTGGTACATACTCGACTACGACATCTACGGGCCAAGCCAACTCATCAACTGATTTCGATTCTGTGTTAGTCTCTGCGGCCGATCTGCTAGCTGAATCTGTAAGTATCGTGTTCTTATTTGCTGCAATGGCAAAGCAGTTTGTAAGGAGGTATTCGTAACTTTGAAAGATAATTGTTTTTTTTTTGGGTAATTAGGGTAAATCTCAGGGGTTGTTTTGTAATTTACCGAAAAATATTGGATAACTGCGGTGTAGTGGCCTGGTTCGAATGATTGTGGGTTTAACTCAAGACGGCTAACACATATATTGCATTGTGTTGACAGGAGAAACAACTTTGCCGTGAGATGAGGTTAGCTCCACAACAATATCTGAAAATCCAGGGCGATATGGCGACACAAATTATGGCCGGCATTATCACCAAGAAGTCCGATGCTCATTCCTTCTTTCCGATTGAGCCAACTAAAATCGACAGGATCTATGATATGCTTGTGAAGAAGGGGATTGCTCCACCGTGATATTTTTGCTAGAGGCTCATAGAAACATATTCTTTACATTCATATTCAGTTTCTGCAAATTTAGCATTGGATGATGTTAGAGGTATCATTAGCTAGTAGAAACGAAAGCTCGTTTAGTACAAGTACTACATTTTTGAGTCGTGCTGCTCGAGTCGAGCATTTTTGACATTTCCAAGGCTGATGCGCCTGCGCAGTAAGTAGAATTCATTTACCATTCATGACTGAAATTTTACCAATTTTTTTCCCAAATAAGGTGGCTAATGGTGCTAAAGAGCCAAATTATATTAATTACCAATATATATACACATACATATTAAGTTCATATAGAGAAAAGCTGTACATTGCAGGCTTGCTAACACCCTCCCAAAATCACTGTAAGTTTTCATTAAAACGAAAATATTACTGCATCATAGCTGGCCTAACCAGAATTTCCGCGAGATATCTCTTCATTGTATTTACTTACAAGTCGTTTCTTTAAATTAAGTTTCTCCGCGGCTTGCAGGTTAGCAGATGGAGATGAACTTGGTATCTGGCATTTATCATTTTCAGGTCCTTCAAGTTTCTGAGGGTTGACAACTTCGCCGTTTGCCAGTGGAGAGCTAGTCGAACTTGGGATTGGTGGAGGTTTTGGCCTAGGGTTGAAAATTGAAGATAAGAAAGAGAGTATATCAGGCTTTGCCTTAATATTCACCCATTTGCCGTCATTCCAATCTCTTGAAACTCTAATGTTTTTCCTAGCGACAGTCAAGAACCTGTTCTCACCTGCACCATAAAATGATAACCGAATCAAATTCTCATCCGTGAGGCGATAATTGTCCAACCTAAATGCCATAAGACGAAGTTTCTGATTTTTTATCACATTGTCACTAAGGGAGTGTTTGCACAAACTTCTGTGATTTATTATAGCAGAAACGAAAAGTAGTTGAGAATAAGAAGTTAGTAGTGTTTGCAAATAAAAACAAAAAGTCTTTTTTTTTTTTGGTTGTCGGGGAGGGGGAACCTTAAATGATGTCTACAGAATATCTGAAATGTTAAAACTTAAAAGACAACTTACTACGGAAACTCAAAATGAAACGAAGAAACTCTTAAGTTTATCAACGTCTCAACGTTCACTAGCCCTTGAATATCTTGTGGAAGTAGAGAAGGGGGAACAAATAACATTTCCTTGTTCTTCACATGCCAAATTTGCCAATTTGAGTTGAATAAGTTAAAAGAGAGTGTTTGGTGAATAAGCTGTAAAAGCGCTTTATTTTTGGAATAGGTAAAAGTGTTTTATTTGTGCAATAGTCAAACCGAATCGAATCGAATCGAATCAGAGATCTGAAGCATCCCTACTTTTATATTCTAATTTATTATGCAGAATCATAAGTACAAGCTGACAATTAGAAACACTAAACCTACTTTTTTCCAGCCAAAAGCTGACAATCACTTTGTTAAGTGTTTGCATCCCTAAGAACAAACGGGTCAAAGGAGATCAGGTTTCTCTTGAGTACTTACCAGGAAGTAAACTTGAAGATTGCTCCTTTTCGATGTGTCATAACCAATTACAACACCTTCCCACCAGCCATTGCACCACCATGCATCAACCGCAGCCCCTACAACAAACGTAATGTCCGAAGAATCTTCACAAGCCAAAGGCCTGACCGTAAGTCGGCCCACACATCTCACACCCAACTTATCCGCAGGTGCCACTCTGGATGCTGGGACCCATTCCTATAAAATTCACACAAACAGATCAATCGGTGCATTTATGTAGGGAATTTATCGAAATGAGTAAAAATATACTCTCCCTATTTCGCCTAGTTATTGCTCTTGTTTATCATATAGTGGGTCAGTTCATGAACATAATGACAAAGGATGACTGGATGGGTAGCATTTCCATTTTGGGAGTGTTTGCAAAAACTTCTGCTTTTAGAAGGAGTGATTTATTGTAGCAGAACTGAAAGGGCAGTTATTGTAAATAGAATTAGAAGTTGAGATTAGAAGTTGAGCGTGTTTGGTGAAAACATTGTAAAAGTGTTTATTTGTTTGTAAAAGTCAAACCAAAAGCACAATCATAAATCTAAGGCACCCATCTCCCTGCTTTCAGATTCTGATTAAATGACGCAGAAGCAGAAGTTGTTATTTGTAAACACTAAAAATGATATTTTCCAGCCAAAAGCAAAGATGCACTTTTTTCAGTGATTGCAAACACTTCCTTAATGCCGTAATTTCAATTGGGGGATTTTCGACTTGAAAATAGGGAGGAAAATAACATGTATGTATGTATATATACCTCCAGTTTCCCAATTCCATCAATTTCCAAGACATCCTTGTATTGAACATTTAAACGATCTCGTGATGAACGCAAGATCTTGCATCTGAACCAGCAGCCTTGCGTGCCACTCTCTTGACTAAGAAGCTCAATATTTTCATTAAACTTGGATAATACTTTACGCTGTGGCTCAGGCACAACAACCTTAATTCTCTTCGAGGCTTGCTTTGCAGGTTGACCAGAACCTTCTACTTCGGTTGATTTATGCCCATTGTTGATTTTCAGCAAGATTCGGCGTTTAAGAGAGGAAGGATTGGCTGCTTAGAGAGGCCATGTAAAATCACTTATAAAAAAAAGAAATGGCATAAACGTGCTACTTGAACTTAGTGCCTTTGGATATACCATAACTAACAATTATAACGAAAGCCCAAAATATTATTTGCTCAAGTTAGTTAATAGAGCTAATCTCATCAAACTAGTCTACAAGGATTATGATGAGAATGAACAAAAACGTTTCGGAATATCTTTCAGGAATAACTTCAGACAACATTATCCAAATGATGCCTTTTAAATCATACCGAACCACATCGCCACTTGCCTAGTAAGAGATGATTAGTGTACTAAAATTAAAGCATTAAAACTCTACATGAGCAAAAATACATACTTGAGTTAGCCAAGATTGGGCCGCCTCTTGAGACTACCGATATGAGCCACTGAACAACATCTCGCCTCGCCCGCCACTTTGTTCCAGCGTGGACAGTGCACGTGGGCCCAAAAACACGTAAGTAGTCCTCTGTAATTGCATACGACATGTGATTTATACTCCTCTCTCTCCCCACCACAGCAATAACAGAATTCCCTGTGGAGTCCTTTAGTATATAGTGAACAATGCGGCTGCCCTTTTCCTGTGAAATTACACGCTCTTCCCATGCCCTCACTACCTCATTATTTGACATCCTGACAAGCAAAAGATAATGTAATTTGAAAAAAAAAAAATCACATTTCACCAGTAAGCATTCAATCATGATCATTTGGAATTGTGGTAATATTATAAATTGGCCATTTACATTTTTTGAGATGAAAACTAGCCATACTAAAAACTGAAACTGACGGTCATACCCTCTTTTCTTTGGTGAGATACATGATCATTTTTTAACACATTTCTCGGGACCGAGAAAAATACACCGGTATCGATAAATGAAGAAAAGGACAAAAAGGACAATTGAACTAAAAATTTTAAATTCCTGGTTTCTGCTATAAATGGACAATTAAAATTATACCAAACCCTGTACTGATAAATTGTTAACAAACCAAAATTTCATAAATTTCTAAGATAATCCTGGTGTCTGTTATACATGAAAATGAAAATCAACAACAAAATGGAAAGTAAAAATCAGACAAAGCTCAAAACGGCTGAAAGAAAAAAGGGTAAAACGAAACGATTAGAAAAACAACCTTCAAAATCCTGAACTAGGAAAAAAAAAAACATCCCTTTTCATAAATTAAACGGGCTCCGCTAGTTATGACCAACTTTAAAACCATCTCCATATAATGGCTGAACAAATATGAACTCAGAAGTCAGAACCAAAAACCACGTCTGATCAAACAAACACATAAAAATCCCAGAAACCTTATAGCCTATGCAGCAATAACACCAAGATTAAGAAACAGAGTACTACCGCAAATACACACAGAAATAAATTTTAAATTTAACCTTGGAGGGAGACGAAGGGTGAGTAGGATGTTTGGCGAGAGCTTTTTTTTGGCGGTTAAGGGTTTATGAAGGTCGACAATGGGTTTAAAAAAAAAGGTTAATATTCATATACATGGGATAGAAAGAAAAGGCGGTGTTGGTGGGTGTTTGCAAAAAGGCAAGTGCCATAGCTACATTACACTGTTTGTGGGTTTTTTGCAGAGGTTTGGTGCTGTTCTTAGGAGAACCCCGATTCCCTAGTGATCGAAAGACTACCACGTTTTATATATGCGGCGAAAAGAGGAAGAGAAACCAGAAAAAAAGAACAAAATGTGGATTTTTTAAATTTATAGGTAAAACTGCAAATGAACGAAGTTGCGCGTCAACTAAGTTTGGGGCATATGCTATTTTGTAGAAATTCTAGTCGGACCCGATTAGTTCTGCGGCGATAGACTCTTCTTGTCCGCATACATTTTTTTTTTTGATTAGGCTCCATCTAATCCGGTCCAAGTCTCGTCTAACCCTGCGAAGGCTCTACCTAGGTGCTAGATCCTAGTCTGCCGTCCGACTAGCGCCAAGTGCTTTTTACAACATTGGGCATATGCGAGCTAATGAAGATTTAGTGGGAACTCATACTGAATAACATTTATATTGGTTCGATTTGGGAAGAGATCATTATTATTAGATTTGTGGAGTCAAACACAATTGTTCTATTTACCTGAGGATCTGGTTGTACGTATAGCTGTCAAAAGCACCGGGGGCGGGCCAAACAGTGACCGGGCCACAAATTTGGGAGCCCAGCCCAACCCAGAAAATGAAAAATACATTAGAAGTGTCGGGCCGACCGGGCTAGCCCGCCGGGCTGGGCTTTTGAGGCCCGACATTTTTTTGGGCCTAGAATATTAAAGCCCAACCTGGTAAAAATACTGGTCCGTCAGTCCGGGCCGAAATTGACAAACTCTGGTTTGCGTCAGCCAGATCTCATCGTAACATTGGTTAGTGCATGCATATCCCGCGGTTTATCTTGACGGTAGTAATAAGGGGCCAGAGTTGTTGTCCTCAGTCATAGTCAGACGTAAGTCGAAACTAAATTATAAAAAAAACAAAACTTTGAAAAAGTTCGTGAACCATTAGTATATTCAATTAATTAAGGTCGAGCTTGACTCGATAGTAAATGAGTCAAGCTCAAACTTTAAAATTTTCAATTTGTTCGGTTTGATTGCAGTCATACTTATAATCTTGGTTTTGTGTTGTTTCTAGTAGTTTGAAAATATTATTTTGAGATAATATATTTTAAATAGTGAACTCACGAATTATGGGTAATTGGTAGTCAATGGAATAGTTTGCCGAGGGAAAAAAATGATATAATTTTTTTTGCAAGTTGAAGATGTCTTATAAATATTAGTTTATCGTTATTGAAAGATATTTTAATTTGGATATTTATTAATTAATATTATTTCAATATTGTTAACGGGAGACGGGGGTATAATCTTTTGAGGAAGAAAAACGTATTTCCTTAAATTCTCAATCCAAATTCGTATGTCATTTAAGGATGATAAATGCTTTAAAAAGACCTTGAAAATACTAAAAGTAGCAATTATTTTCATTTTATGTCTTATGTGTTGATAGTCTACTAATTCAACTATAAAATGTTGTAATAATTCAACTATAAAATGTCTATTAACGTACATTAAGAACACATATTGAATCGTTTGGAGTATAGCAAGTAGCAACCATGTACAAAAATTAGCTTAAACATATATAATTAGCGTACAAGTAAAAAAAAAAATAGATAAATAATCAGTAATCGTATAAATTATTTAATAATGTGTTTAATCACTTAAGATAATTATAGTAATTATAGTAATGAATACCCATTACTTATTATTTTATAAATATCTTGAGCATGTTTATTTATCGTCGTACATGTCCGTGTAAATAAGGACTGTAGCACTAATAAAGGAAAAAAAATAGACAAAAAAGGAAAAATTATTCCACAGCCCGATAATGAAAGAAAATAAGGGTTTATGTATTTTGAATTTTTTTAAATTTATGTTATGGTGATGATAGAAAAAGGAATATTAGCAAAAATAAAGATTTGTTCTAAATAGCTTTTGATAAATGTTGCCTGAGTATTATGTCTTTGAATCGAATGATTTCAAATGAATGACTTAATTAATGTGACATTTAATTCAAATGTTGGTGTTATTAGCTTTTCAGTTTCTTTCCTTTCCAATTTTTTATTACTCCTTTGAAATTTAATTACAAGCGGCAAAGTTATTTATGGTTTCATCCTTTTTTTTTTAATTTGTTAGATAATCCACACTTATAAATCTTTTGATTGCCACACACCACATATATGTGCATATTATTAAATTATAAATATTTTATCTTCAGAGTAAAATAAGTGTACAATGAAAAAAAAATTACTGTACAATATATAGTTATTATATACATATAAAAGTTCACAGAAACGGATCCGATTGGTGCATTGATCCGGCGAAGCTGACTGTTGCATACGAGTACTTTCATTGGGTCTCGTAGAGGCTATAAGCTAAAGGCCCAATAGGACTCGGACAAACGGCAAAACCTTTTTGTTAAATGCAATGTTGAACACTTTCTTCTTACTCATAGGCCCAATTTATCTCCAGTGAGATTAAAAAAAAAAAAAACGAAACTCAAGAATCACATCTACTATCGAGTATCGTCTACCAACGTCGGGAATCATTTGATAATCTAGTGGTAAGACGTTTTGTTAGTTAAAACCTATATCATACTCATATAGTACTCATACAAATAATTGAAAAATATTTATATTCCCCGTACATATTGTGAAACACCGTTAAATACTTCGTACTTTCGAAATAAAATGTTTATACACATATTATAGTTATCTGTATAATACTTGGTGAATAATACTTCATTTTGATATTTTTATAATTTTTAAATAAATCTAAAAATCATTCAAAATTTATTTATAAGATAATTATAAAAATAAAAATAGTAATATTAATAATAAATAAAATATACTAATTTTTATTTAATAATTATCTTGTATTATATTTAATTTAATATAATATAAAAGATATTTAATATTTTTTGTATAATCTAAGTATAAATACAATACACTTAAAAAATATACTAACTATTATTAAATAATTATTCCTGATTTGTATTAAATTATACATTAATTAAAAAAGTACCTTAAATCAATTTGTTTATAATCTAAACATAAATATAAATACAATCCTTATAAAAATAATATTAAAAATATTTTTATTATTTCCGATTAATTATTTTATATTTGTATTATACTCATACGTCTATGAGTCCGTATTATAAGTATTTCGTATTTTTTGCCGATTCATTATCATAACTTTTAATAAAAATTCATAGTATATTGATATGTATTAAACGGTGATTTTTGTACCGTATTTAACTAACTAGCTAGGGTAAGGCATTTGTAAATTTCAGACAAGTGTCTATGTTCAATCCTCACCTAAGTCTCTCCTATTCCAAAATTGTTTACTTGGCCTCACCCAGCCATGTCATCTCTAGAGGCATACGAAAACCACTTTGCTAGAGCTGTCAAATTGAGCTCGGTCCAATGGGCTGGCTCGATTGGCCCAATAAATAAGTCAAACTGGGCTGCATTTTTTGAGGCTCGAAATGAGATGGGTCTATTTAGTCAGTCCCATTCGGCTGGAAACACCGGTTGTTGACCTGATATTTTATGTGTATTTTTGGGCTCAGAAAATATCAATCAAGTTACTATTTTGCACGGCCCAATCCAGCCCGATTTCCTCCCTTGGCCCGGTGGACTGGGCCGGTCCATTTGACAGCCCTGCCCCTTGCCACAGAGAACACTAGAAACTTCGGAAGCAGCGGTTTTACTTCCCTGTTGTTGCACGAACGAGCTCCACCACCTCTCAACTATTTTGACCCGACTGATTAATGTTGTCGGAATGGCAATAATTATTCAAGTCGACTGACCCCCAATTATTCAGAAAAATACCTTCTTCTTCTTCTTCTTTTTTTTTTTTTTTTCTTGTTAGTGTAGAATTTCGTATTTCACGCGCGATAAATACATGTCAAATGATTCATATATGTTTCTAAATATATATTAGCTGGGACTTGTATAAACACTTTAAATGCATATATAAAATTTAAAGTACATGATGAAACAAAATAATATAAAGGGATAATTAAAAAAAACTATCTCTGATTAAATTATTTCCAAATTCAAAATAATATATATAGTTATCTTTTAAAATTATAAATAATCCCTTAAGGTATTACAAAAACCACCTTGATGATGTTTGTGTTTGATACATGTATATAGAAGTGTGTGTGCGTGTGTGTGGTTTTCTTTTGAGAATTTAATTACATAATTTATTAATAATTATATCATACTAATTACTATACTTTATGAATATATTTACACATATAATACATAATTAATGCAATTTGATAAAAGATGTAAGGAGTGTTTCCAAACATACTTCTGTTGATTTATCATCACAGAAGCGATAAGTAGTTGATAATCAGAAATTGTTAGTGTGTGTTTGTAACTAGTTGGAAATTGATTAAGTTAAAAGAAAATATTTGGTGAAAAAGTTGTAAAAGTGATTTGTTTCTATAGAAAAATCAAAAGTAGAATCAAAAATCTACAACACGCATTCTTAGCTTTTCAATTTTGATTAAATGAAGTCGAGTCATAAACAGAAACTAGCACTTGCAAATACAGGTTTTCTAGTCAAAAGATGAGAATAGGCGAATAGCTATGTTTAATGTTTGTATGCACTCACGTGGATTGAGATTTCATATTCCACTTTCCTTATTTCACTGATTAGATTCCACTATATTGGATGAATTACACGTGTATATGATGATATCACAATTATATATGTGTCATTCATTCAATATATGGTATATGGAGTGAAATAGAAAAAAATAGAACATGAGATCGCATCTCCGGTACCATAGTATATTTTGTGATTAATAAAATATAACATGCTCCTAAATCCTAACGTCCCATAATCAATCAAAGGGCATTCTTGTCATGCAAAAAATCAAGTACCAAATAATTGTCACTTTTGTGCTATATAAAGACCACCATTTACTCCTTCAATCCAGCGCAAATTAATTAATAATACACCTCTTTCAAAACTCACTTCCCTTTCTTCTCAAAACTTACATACTGCTCCAATCATAACTGTCATAATAATTTTAAACAAAAAACATGGATTGCATAATTGAAACAGCCAACGTAACTCATCAGAGTCGTCGTTATTATTCTCAGCATGTCAGAAAAACACTTCAGTTTCTAGTCCCACTATCTATCTTCTCTTTCCTGGTTACCTACTTTTCCGGTTTCCCCTCATTCTTCTTCTTATTCAGTAATCGCGATTTGATTTTCGCGCTTTTTGATAGGAACTGCATGTTCCTTATTTGCAATGGTATCCTCGCATTCGTCGCCAAGAGCTCCAAACTCACCACCACCTCCTCAGGTTTTGAAATCATGAAGAATATTACTGGAGATAATCATGATGTGAAGCAAATTCCAGAAATGCCCCTACTATTAAAAGAAGCGGAAAATGCAGCGTCCATGGAATTATACGTTGATAGTCCATTGAGTGTACATGAACAGGAACAGGAATTTGCCGGTTCCCAGAAAAAAGAGGAAGAAAAAACGACGGGAGATCAAATAGTACTTTTAGATAGTGAAGACTGGGAAAATGAAGACAAAGATGAAGATGAAGAAGAACTTGAAGAAGAGGTAATTAACGACGCGCAAGTCAGCACAGAGGAGTTGAATAAAAAGTTTGAAGAATTTATAAGGAGGATGAAGGAAGAGATTAGGATTGAAGCCCGCCGCAATACTATGATAGCAGCAGTACTGTAGAGACTGCTCTAAATTAATATTAAGGAAATAATTTCTTTCTTCTTAATCCTTGATGTTTATGAATAATAATGTATTTCTCTTTCTTGTTGATCATCTTGATCGATGTTTTATTATATTGCGTTTCAGATTTTTTGTTGCATGTCGTCGTTATTTTTGGTTCAAATTGATGGCACGAGAGGTAGTTCTGGATAATAAAAAATAATTGCGGAAAAATTACCTAGTTAATTAACAGTTTTAGGGCTTGCACAGAGTCAACAGACATGTTCGCTATCTCGTTAATTAGTTAAGAATACTATAAAATATTGTTGATAAAGATGTTAAGGAGACCCTAAAAATGCACTCAAAGATTTTATATTTCAAATTGTGTATCATCTCATATTCTAAATATCACCCTTGTACGTCAAGTGTATTGATGACATCATTAATTTACATTTGACGGATGATGCTCATATATGATGGATGTCATGTCCGATAGTTCGGAAAAAAATGAAATGTCTCACGCTGCCTAAAATCCTAGGAAGGATGGATGTCCCATAATTCGGAAAAAAAATTGGAGTGTGCCCCTGACGGTTGTACGTGGAGATTCTTTGGATCGACCAAAAAAAAAGGTTACCAAGAACCGTACTTGGTATATATTGGGAGTGTTTGCAAACAACCAAAAATAAGTGCTTTTCAATTTTTTGTTTTAAAAAAACCGTTTTTAGTGTTTGCATTATTGTATCTACCAATTTCTGCTTCTAATTCTGCTTCATTTAATCGGAATCTAAAAGTAGGGAGATGGGTGTTTTAAATTTTGATTCTGTTTCTAGTTTGAATTTTACAAATAAATGAATCCAAGGTAAATCACTTCTCATTCTCAACTTTTTAGTGTTTTTACTATTTTTTCACCAAACACTCTCAACTTCTCATTCTCAACTTTTAATTCTATTTTCAAACAGTACAAACTTCTGATTTTCAACTACTTCTACTTCTGCTATAATAAATCACTTTTTTAAAAGCAGAAGTATTTGCAAACACTCCCTTTAATTGTCTCGACGTTGAAGATTGAAGCATATATACCAACCCTTAGCATTAACCAACATACGACGGTTCAGGGCCGATTCTAAAACTAATAAGTTCGGGCCAGTTCCACAACTCCTTTTCAAAATAGAAAAATAAATAAATAAAATAAAGTTAAATAAAGAAAATCGATTGAACGTTGGCCCCACCAGGCAGTTCCCCGTTGTAAAGAAATCTTGAATATGTTTAGGGATGGCAACGGGGCGGATTTGGGGCGGGTTTGACCAAACCCGGGATCCGTCCCGCCAAGGAGAAGTAAGATCCGGGACCCGCCCGCCCCGCCTCAAAATCTCGGGTGGTCTAGACCCGCCAAATATATTTTTTAAATTATAATAATTTATATTTTTCTATTTGTGGCCAAATTTTCAAAAGTAATCAAATGCCAATAGATTAAAAAATAAATAAATATAATTATGCAAATTATTATAACTATTTTTTTAGAATTGGCTACTATTAAGATTTTTTTTAAAAAACAAATACTATTAGTATACTACATAGTACTCTACTAATACTTAAAATATTCAAAGTAGAATATTACAAGAATTATATTAGTAAATTAAACTTTAAAAGTAAATAATATTATAATAGTACTCAACTAATATTTTTAAACATATAACACTCAAATTTAAAAGTAAATAATGCAAAAATATTTTAATATATATTTAAAAATTTAATAAAAATAAACATGCGGGGCGGGTCCTATAGGACCCGGGACCCGCCCCGGACCCGGGCGGGTTTTGCAATCTTAGACCCGAGACCCGCCCCGGGACCCATTTATCCGGGTCTAGACCCGCCCCATCGGGGTGGTTTTAATGCGGGGGCGGGTTTTGACCCGCCCCATTGCGATCCCAAAATATGTTGATCAACACTAAAAAAGGAAAAAAAATAAACACTAAAAATGAAAAAAGGAAAACGCGTTATAAGATGTGTTTGATTGAGCTCATAAACTCTTTCAAAATCTTACAAGATGAATGTCACGCTTATAAGTTCTATAAAAGTGTTTTGTTATTTTTCTTTTTGTTAAAGATGATATTATAAGTTCTCAAATTAAGACTGAATATCTTATAAGATGTTTTTTTAGAAGGGTAGGGAATCTTTAACTTATTTTCAAAATAAAATCTTATTTAATAATTTCTTTGATTTTGACCATTTTAAGTGCAATAGTGTTATTTTGCATCATCTTATTTTATTCAAAAACTTCAAAAACTTAATTTCAAATAAAATATAACATAAAAAAGTTATAAAAACGTTTTATAAAATCTTTTAAATAAGTTCAAACATTTTCTGAATTGAAAGGAATTGCCACCAAAACCTTCATTTTATCTATCGAGTACTGATTAGACTTCTGAGTTCTGATTGTTCTGTCTGAAAGCTAGTATCTCTTCTTTTTTTGGGGGTGGGGTAAGGTGAGAACATGTTTGAAAGGTTGAGCATTCAACAACTGCATAAACAAAAGTGATAATTACAAAAACTCCTTTCAAGTTCGGCTAATTACAAAAAACTCTAGAAATTATCTGAAAATTACCAAAAATCCCTTGAAATTTGATTCGGTCTTCCGCTTTCCCCATTCGTAAGCAAAAACCCATTTAAAAAGCTCCTTCATATTTATAGAAATATTACAGTTACTCCATTAAATTTAAGACATCATCAAACCTGATGGTTTTTTTTGTAATTTAGAAACATCTCTAAATTTTTTTGTAATTAGCCCAAATCCCCCGAGGGGCTTTTTATAATTATCGCTAAACAAAGAGAAATTCACTGATTCCACTTAAATCAGTGAGCAAGTATCTTGTAATCAAACTATATATTAGCAATCCCCGACCTGGTTTCTCACTGCCTAAATTACTACACAAACTAGAAGCACCCAACAATAATTCACCCCCAAACATGCCATTTGTCTCCATTTCACGCATCAGAATGATCCAAAATGCAGTTCCTCTTTTACTAATAATGCAAATGGTAGGGACATAAACAGATATCCATCAATGGTTGAAACCATTTATGATCCGTCCGTGTAAAAAGGGATATGGGTCCTCCAATTCCCCAACTGATTGAGCATCAAAAGATGAGATAAAAATCGTCAAAAGCATCCATCCTGTTAGAAACACGACTTAATCATATCACAGAACAGAGGAACAAAATAGGTTTCTTTGACAATAATATGACAAGGATTAAACCGCACAGTACTTGAGACACCGACCTTACAAAGATCTTGTTCCTATTTTTTGTGGTCCAAAAGTGGCTCTCCTTTTCAAAAATCTAAGTCTATCATTGTATTTCAAGAACACCCTGAAGTGGGACCCGCTTTTAGAAGAAGTTCAAGTTGAATGAATGTTGTCTAGAAGGGACTAAGGGTCTCATGCAAGCCAGAAGTGTGTATCTGATGGAGTGGAAAATATAATTGTACGGTACATGCATCTACAAATTGAAGACGTGTTTGATTTCAACAACGTGAGAATGAAACATTCACGGGGCTTTCGAAGTGTTTGCAAAAACTTTGGCTTTTCGAAGGAGCTAGTGATTTGTTGTAGCCTGTAGCAGAAATAATCAGAAGTTGAGAATCAGAAATTGTGTTTGGTGAAAAGATTGGAAAGATGTACTTCGGGTAGATGTACTTTAGATCACGTCGCTTTGTGACGAGCGTATATACTTTAGTTCGGGGACCTAAAACACAACACACGTTAGGCTAGTCGGGGTGGTCCACAACTAAGACATTCCGATGCTTAAATCAATTCAGGTCGTGAGATTGTGATAAGGGTCTTTTTATGCATGTTTTATGTGTATATTTGAGTAGAATTCGAGTTATTTTATTGTTAGTTTTGTAAATATTTGATTGTACATAGTTCATATTACTCGAGGTGATTTTATTGATGTAGATTGACCATTCGGGCTAATTTTGGTGAATTTCGGACCATGGATTCATGTCAAAACATACAGGGAGTTTAAGGATGCAAAAACGCTCGAAATTCCAAGCCAAACGCAGCGTCATTTCGGGGCCTTTTTGGTCCAACACGGGGCGGGGTGTCGGGCAACACGGCCGTGTTCGCCGAGAGCCAAAACTCGAATTTTTTTGCACAAAATGACCTCCAACACGGCCTGGCCGTGTTCCCAACATGGTCGTGCCAGGAACATGGCCTGGCCGTGTTTCCCAAAGACGCGGCCATGTCGATCGAAGTTCTGCGCGACAATTAAACAAAGACGGCTTGGCCGTGTCGGGCAACACGGGCGTGTCCGGCACTTTTTTCGCAACTTTTCCATGCAAAAATTATGGAAAACTCACCTACCAAGCTTTTTGACCACTTTTATACACCTTTAACACCCAATTTTGTCTTTGCAAAGATGTCCCCATATTCCCTCAATCATCAATGAGTACAAGAATTCACCAACCAACAATGAAAATGGAGGCAATTGTTTAACAAAAAGAAATCTTATCAATGTATTGGTTGCCTATAAAAGCCGAGGTTGAAGTTGGGAGAGGCATTGATTAGATACTCGGGAAATATTCATTGTATTCATTTCATTAAGTAGAATTGGGATCGGGGTCTTGGAGGAGAAAGCTTGGGGCAATATTGGAGAAGAAAGGCTTGGAGCAACATCATCAATCAAGAAAGAAGTTAATTGAGATTTTGAGAAAGATAAGTACACCATGTCTATAATACTTAAATCTTCTTGTGTAATTTATTCTTTGGTCAAAATCATGTGTAGCTAAACTCCTAAAGTGTTTGAATGTAATGAACTCTAGAATGGATTTGTGATTTTTTTAATAAAATCTTCATATTTTGTGTGATTCACTTATATTATGCTTCGTTCATTCAAATTGATATATGCGCAATATTGATTTGAAGTTTATTTTTCATCCAGGGAAATCGAGAGATTCATGGTGAAATAGAACCTATATAAGTGAAAAGAGTTGCATGCAATCCTAGATATGGGGACGACATAAATCTTCCGGATTAGAGGTCAAACCTAATATGGGAATTCACAAATCATTATAATCTTGTCTTGGGGTTTTAACTAGAAAGAGATTTGAGTTAATCAACTTGAGATTAGAAGTTTTTCGCCTTGAGAAAGGGTTTAACTTAAATTGGGAATTTCTACGGTCCCACAAGACATGAGATTTTATTAAAAGAGGTTGGTTTTTGCTTAAGGGCTTACGGTTGTATTTTTAACTTGTCAAATCACAAAAACATTCTAGAGGGATTTACATTCAAACACATTTCTATCTCTTGATTTCTTATTTTACAAATCTTCCTTCATTTTTACAATTTATAATTTGTTTTCCTTTTTCATCAAACAAAAACTCTGAAAATTGTTAGATTAAATAACAAAAAGACGGTAATTATTAGTACTTACAATCCTCGTGGGAATGACACTCGATACTCAATAATCTATACTATAAAACGATAGGTGCACTTGCCTACGGTTTTAAAGGTAGCTTTTGAGACATCAAGTTTTTGGCGCCGTTGCCGGGGATTGTAATATTAAGAACGCTTTATTTTTGTTAATTTAATCATTTTTTTTATTTTTTATTTTTTTTACCATTATCTTTCTTTTTATCTATCTTTGTAAGTCTTGGTTTATACTTATCCTCTTTGTTTACCGCAGTGTATGCCTACTCGTCGCCGAATTTGGAAGTCGCGACACCGCCAGAGCATTACAGGAGGAAAATACTAACACGAGACCACGAAGAGGATACTAACGAAAGTAAAGATTTCGTCATGGAGGATGAACAAAGAACTATGTATGACTATGCCAAACCATCCATGGACGGCACGCCATCTAGCATCGTAAGGCCCGTTGTTGCCGCCAATAATTTTGAAATCAAACCGAATGTCATTCAAATGATGCAACAATTTGTTCAATTCGACGGCCTACCAGACGAAGATCCGAATAATCATATCGCAAATTTCGATTTCCTCGAAATTTGCGATACATTCAAAATCAATCGGGATTCTGATGATGCCATCCGCTTATGCCTATTCCCATTTACTCTTGGGACGGGCTAAACAATGGCTAAATACTTTGCCAAAGGGAACGATTACAACGTGGAACATCATGGCCGAAAAGTTCCTTTTGAAATATTTTCCACCGCCAAAATCGCACGATTGAGGAATGAACTCTCTTCATTCACTCAAGAAGATGACGAGACCTTGTACGACACTGGGAGAGATTCAAAGAATTGTTGCGGAAATGCCCACATCATGGTCTTCCTATTTGGATGCAAGTCCAAACATTTTACAATGGCTACTCTCGTCAACAAGGCAATGATTGATGCGGCGGCGGCCGGGAACTTTGAACAATAAAACACCGAAGAAGCGCCCAAGATCTTATAGAGGAATGGCCATGAGTGGCTATCAATGGCAATCCGCACGAGGTAAACCTAATGAAGTAAGTGGGTGTTTATAATGCGGATGAGTGGGTTACACTTTGCACATGTCGAAGCTTTGACCCAAAAGATCGACGATCTAGCGGCTCCTAAACCACCACCACCGCATGTTTTATCTTGTGAAACTTGTGGAGGATTGCATAATCATCAGATCGCCCACACACAATACCTCAAGTTTGAATAGTCTAATTACGTTGGGAATCAAGGCATAAATTACCCAAGTAATCCTTACAACAACACATATAATATGGGTGGAGACAACATCCTAATTTCGGTTGGGGAAACCAAGGCCAACCACGACCTAATCCCAATCTTGATCTACACACGTCTCCGGATTTCACCCAAATCAACGTAAGTTCTTAACTTGGAAGATCTTATAACAAAGTTTGTGCAATCAACAGATACCCGATTCCGGGCGGTGGAAACATCCTTGAGAAATCAAGAGGCATCTATCCATAATCCGGAAAACCAAATAGGCGATTGCGAAGATGATTTCAAAGGCCACAAGGTAGTTTGCGGGTAATCTTCGAGCCAAACCAAGGAGCACGTAAAGGTAATCACCATCATTTTTCCACATGAGCATGATTGTGCCAATGCCGCCATGCGTAAATACGTGGAGGATGACATGCCCAAAGAAAATCTCATGAAAAAAGAGGTTGCAGAATACAAGCCCAAGATCCCTTACCGGAGTCTAACCGAAGAAGATAGAAGGGAGGACAAATTTGGTAAGTACCTTGATTCTTTCAAACAATTACATGCCAATATTTCATTTGTTGACCCTCCTTCAAAGCATGTTAGGGATCTTAATGACATCATTCCTAGTGAAAATAAGCTCAACATATTATCAAATGTGCAATTGAATGATAAATGTCCTTCCAATGAACTACCACAAAAATTTAATGATCCAGGAAGTTTTATTATCCCTTGCACAATTGATGGTTTACCTGTTGATAGGGCACTAGCCGACTTGGGAGCTAGTATCAACGTGATGTCTTATGAAACATTTAAACATGCGGGATTAGGTGAACCTAAACCTATTAGGATGGACATTCAATTAGCCGATAAATCGATTAAACATCCTAGAGGTATTATTAATGATGTGTTAGTCAAGATTGATAAATTCATGTTCCCAGTTGATTTTGTTATTCTTGACATGCATGATGATATTGATGTTCCTCTAATTCTTGGGCCTCCTTTCTTGGCTACGGCGAAATCTATCATTGATGTGCATGAGGGAAAATTAACTTTGAGAGTAGGGGATGAACAAGTAATTTTTAAAATTCATGTTGATATTGAAAAGGATACTACTTGTTCTTTTGTCTATTCAATTCCTTTGCATGATGAGAAACTCTTGGAGAAAAGTGTTGTTCAAAGTCCATGTTGGAAGCTTATGCCCAAAAGGGGACCGAAAGGTCGAAATGCACATTTTGAAGTTTGAGGTTGGGGTAGTTCTCCTAAACACCAAAGGGATTTTCATAAGTTTGAAGCTCCACCGACTAATCTTCACATTTAGGTGAGTTAGTCCAATGTATACGACTTTAAAGAAGCGCTACCCGGGAGGCAACCCGATGTTTGTGTGCAATTGTTTTCATTTTTTATTTTTTTATTTTATTTTCTTTCAAAATAATCACAAGTCCTTAGAGTCATTTTCAAATCAAAAAAAAAACTCTTGAACATTTTCTTGGTTGTCCTAATTGGGAATATTTGAGATTTCACGGTATTCGAGTTGTGTGTTGCTTAATTTTGATTAGGTATGAAGATGCGTTGAAGGTCCTGCGTGCAAAACAACCCAATGATCGTCAACACCGATTCCACTATTATAGTAAGGTCGTATTTTTCTTTTTCCACCTCTTTTATATCATTCTAATTTCTTTGCTTTTTGAGTGTTTGGTGTGTGTTTGTCCATTTCTTTGTTTCACATTGAGGACAATGTGAATTTTAAAAGTTGGAGGTGGGTACAATAACATTTTCGGAATGCTTGTATGCTTGTTTGTGAGAGATGTGTTTCTTATTTTTTATTTTTAACAAATTGAATGTTGCTAGTCAATAACTTGGCCCAATTATACCTACATTAACTTGTTAATTTGTGTTTTCAAGGTGAAGCAATTGATTGCCTAGGATAGATTGACGTAGATGCAGGCAAAATTTTGATGAGATTTCTAAAACCATAAATACTTGATGTGTTAATGCATATACGACGATACCTAGCGCTATGAACGTCTGAGAACTCGTGATTTAGTAGTGGTTAACTAGTTGTTAAACCAAGCTTGAGAATAAAAAAAAAGAAAGAGAAAAATGAAAAAAAAAGAAAAAGAAGAAAAAAAAAATGGACCAATCGAGGTTATACTCCTCTATTTATTGTTGCTTAGTAACTAGGAGCATTCATGAGCCCCATGTTTGTCTTTTACGTAAAACGACGACACAAATATGAGTATGAGAAACCACCCTAGGAGGGTTTGAACAGAAATTCAAATTTTAAACCTAGTGGAAGAATGCTTCGAAAGGTCCTAAAAAAAAAGAACGCAAAAAAAAAAGAGGAGAATGAATACTCCTTGACTTCTCATTCCAATAAAGTTCAAGAAGCTTGGTTATATGACTAGTAGGCTAACTACTATGATCTATTGAATTCTTGTATTTTTATGGCGTTATTGAATTGAAGTTGTTCATAACTATCGCATTTGTAGAGTGATGATTTCAAGTCCGAATAATGCCCGCCGATATGATCTTTCTTGACAGTCGATCGCTTTACAAAACTATGTTTTTACTTAATGGTTAATTCGGGTTGAGAAGGCCAAGAACTTGACTGCTTATGTTCAATATGTTGAAAACAAAAATCATCTTTGTATGTTGTGATTTATTTAATCCCTCTTTTTGATATAATGGTTTGCTTGAGGACAAGCAAAGTTCAAAGTTGGAGGTGGTTTGATAAGGGTCTTTTATGCATGTTTTATGTGTATATTTGAGTAGAATTAGAGTTATTTTATTGTTAGTTTTGTAAATATTTGATTGTACATAGTTCATATTACTCCGAGGTGATTTTATTGATGTAGATTGACCATTCGGGGCTAATTTTGGTGAATTTCGGACCATGGATTCATGTCAAAACATACCGGGAGTTTAAGGATGCAAAACGCCGAAATTCCAAGCCAAACGCGTCATTTCGGGGCCTTTTGGTCCAACACGGGCAGGGGGTGTCGCAACACGGCCGTGTTCACGGGAGCCAAAAACTCGAAATTTATGCACAAAACAGCCTCCAACACGGCCTGGCCGTGTTCCCCAACATGGTCGTGCCCAGGAACATGGCCTGGCCGTGTTTCCAAAGACGCCATGTCGATCGAAGTTCTGCGACAATTAAACAAAGACGGCCTGGCCGTGTCGGGCAACACGGGCGTGTCCGGGGCACTTTTCTGCAACTTTTCCATGCAAAAATTATGGAAAACTCACCTACCAAGCTTTTTGACCACTTTTATACACCTTTAACACCCAATTTTGCTGCAACATGTCCCCATATTCCCTCAATCATCAATTGAGTACAAAAATTCAGCAACCAACAATGAAAATGGAGGCAATTGTTTAACAAAACAGGGGAACTATCAATGTATTGGTTGCCTATAAAAGCCAAGGGTTGAAGTTGGGAGAGGCATTGATTAGATACTCAAGAAAATATTCATTGTATTCATTTCATTAAGTAAAATTGGGATCAAGGGGTCTTGGAGGAGAAAGCTTGGGGCAATATTGGAGAAGAAGGCTTGGAGCAACATCATCAATCAAGAAAGAAGTCAATTGAGATTTTGAGAAAGATAAGTACACCATGTCTACAATACTTAAATCTTCTTGTGTAATTTATTCTTTGGTCAAAATCATATGTAGCTAAACTCCTAGTGTTTGAATGTAATGAACTCTAGAATGGATTTGTGATTAAGGTGTGTATGTTTTTAATAAAATATTCATATTTTGTGTGATTCACTTATATTATGCTTCGTTCATTCGAATTGATATATGCGCAATATTGATTTGAAGTTTATTTTTCATCCGGGAAATCGAGAGATTCATGGTGAAATAGAACCTATATAAGTGGAAAGAGTTCCATGCAATCCTAGATATATGACGACATAAATCTTCTGGATTAGGGTCAAACCTAATATGGGAATTCACAAATCATTATAATCCTGTCTTGGGGGTTTTAACTTGAAAGAGATTTCAGTTAATCAACTTGAGATTAGAAGTTTTTCGCCTTGAGAAAGGGTTTAACTTAAATTGGGAATTTCTACGGTCCACAAGACATGAGATTTTATTAAAAGAGGTTGGTTTTTGCTTAAGGGCTTACGGTTGTATTTTTAAATTGTCAAAGCACAAAAACATTCTAGAGGGATTTACATTCAAACACATTTCTATCTCTTAATTTCTTATTTTACAAATCTTCCTTCATTTTTACAATTTATAATTTGTTTTCCTTTTTCATCAAACAAAAACTCTGAAAATTGTTAGATTAAATAACAAAAAGACGGTAATTATTAGTACTTACAATCCTTGTGGGAATGACACTCGGTACTCAATAATCTATACTATAAAACGATAGGTGCAGTTGCCTACGGTTTTAAAGGTAGCTTTTGAGCCATCAGATCGCTAGAAAACTTATATGCGAAGTCAAATAGTATGAACAAATTCTCTTATGCAGTTGAGTTTGTGAGGTTTATATAGTGTTGATCCACCTAGGCCGTACAACCTAGTTCCACGTGTCAGGATCGTACGACCTCGCTGTCAAATCAAGTACCAAGATCAACGGTGGGGCAGAACACGAGTGACCCAAATCGTCACCTCTGGTCGAGTTGGGTTGAATCGGGTCGGGTGAAGGCCCAAACAAGAAAGGTGCGAATCTTGGCCAGTTTTGCCAATTTGGAAAAGAGTGAGGGCAATATAGTCTTTTTATTTAGATTCATATTAAATACTTATTTATTTGTAAAAGCCAAACTAGAAGCAGAACATAAATCTAAAGCGCTATCTCCCTACTTTCAGATTTTAAATGAATCAGAATTAGAAGTAGAAATTGACATTTTCAAAATACTAAAAAGTGATTTTGTTAGTGATTGCAAACACTCTTATAGGGTGAATCATCCCTAGCCTATCAAACTCATGTTCTTGCAGTGAAACACTTGTCTTGAATTGGTAGGATACTGTAATGATTGTAGCATTTACCATAATTGCCTCAATCAATGCTAGAGCTATCGTGATCACAAATAAGGAAGGATTACTGGCCTCTTCTTTTTAGTATACTAACAGAGGAATACAGCTTTCAGTACCAGAATTGAAGTTGACTTGCGAAGGAGCTAGAAAATCATAATGTCAAATAAAAAAGTTAAACTAACAGAAATTCAAAGAAGTGGATTGACATTGAGGCTCAGAACTTGAACAGAGAGAAGCATTTTTTCATATAGAAATGAAACAGAAATACATGATCAAAACTGTCCATATTCCATCCCTAGTGATGCAAACGAATCGAGTAGAGTTAAACGTAGTTTTGTTTGAATTTTTATCAAACTTCAGAAATTGTGTTTGAATTTGGTTTGATTATTTACCGAATCGAGCTTGAACAGGTCTTAGTAGAGTTGAACTCAAATCGAACTTGAGTAGTTTTTACACATATTTTATTATATTTTTATGGGATAATTACAAAAAGTACCCCTGAGGTTTAACCTAATTACAAAAAAATCCAGCTAACTTAAAAACTTACAAAAAGTACCCCTAAAGTTTGAATATATTTCAAAATCCCCCTTCATATTTGTAAAATCATTGCAGATTACCCCTTAATTTTAACACTAAATCAAACCTCAGGGGTACTTTTTGTAAATTTTAAAATTAGCTGGGTTTTTTTGTAATTAGGTCAAACCTCAGGGGTACTTTTTGTAATTATCCCTATTTTTATTCGGGATAATTACAATAAACCCCTTGAGGTTTGGGCTAATTACAAAAAAATCCGAAGATGTTTCAAAATTACAAAAAGCCCCCTCAATTTTGCTTTTATCTTAAATTTAAGGGGATAATTGTAATATTTCTATAACTATCATGGGGGTGTATTTTGTTTATGAAGAGGAAATATTTAAGACAGAGTCAACCTCAAGGATTTTTTTGTAATTTTGAAAATTTTATGGGTTTTTTTTTAATTAGCCCGAACCTGAGGGAGGTTTTTGTAATTATCCCTTTTTATTATTAATCAAGTCGAGCTTTGCATCTTACCGAATGTATAAATGTGTTCAAGTTTGGTTCATTATATTAACAAACCGAGCTCAAACGAACTTTTAACGATCGATATCTAGTCGAGTATCAAGCTACATATTCCTTTAAGCATTAGAAGGCTTAAAAGAGTATAGATGGTCAAGGGCTCAAGGCTCAACCATAATCATGTGTAAACAGCCGATAAGTTCCTTTTCCAATGACAAGAATTCAGAAATAAGCCACAGAAATGTACAATTTTGGTACTTGTTAGTTTTTACAATTGAGAAATGTTTTACAACCTACACAATTCCTAAGATGATACATGGAATTCACATCACGGACCACAATGAATCAAGTTTGATAATTTGAAACATGAAATTGACTCTAAGCCCTTCAAGTTTTTTCATTTTAAAAACTTCACTAGTAGTTCTCCAGCAACTCCGGCTGTCCCGCGACATAATCTAATAAACCTTCTCCTTCTCTGTCACCGGAGAATTCAAGAGATATAGGCGATATTTGGCCGATAACGATTATTGCCACCAAAACTAAAGCTGTGGAGAGAAAAAGAGGCCAGAAATAAAAGATAATGCTACTAAGATTAGGCATAACCGTAGAGAAAACTCCCAGTAATACAGCTATTGCTGCAGCAAAGAAGTATTTGTGCTGCAAAAGCTTGTCATAGATCTCCATTGTATTTTGAGATTGTAAATTGCACATTCTAGGGAAAAAAAACAATTATAGAGATTTTATTTATAACATGAGAATGGACAAAGTGCCTTTGCCAATGTGGATTGCCTATTTTGCAAAGATTCTTTGCTTAATAAGTTTATGTGGCCTTTGTTTCCTCAGCTAAGTATTCCAATCTTTGTGTGCAGACATGACATTCAAAGGGTGAAATGGTAATTTCCCCACCTGTAAGTACTGCATGGTGATATATGCTTTACTACCTGTGTAGGTTTATTGGTTGCTTGGAATCTCCTAATATTCATGACTCAGGTAAGGCATAACTTTGGTATTGTAATCTGGTTATGTGATTTATGGATTATAATAAGCAGTCTTGATAGAACTCATAGGAGGGTTTGCAAACACTTCTGCTTTGGAGGAAGTGATTTATTGCCGTGAAAGCAACAAGTAGCTGAGAAACAAAAATTGGTAGTTTTTGCATATATAAAAGTGTTTCATGGATAAGTTGTAAAAGTGTTTTATTTGTGTACCGATGTCAAATTGAAAGCAGAATAAAAAATCTAAAGCAATTTTTCCATGTTTTCATATTTTGATTAAATAAAGCAGAAGCTGACATTTGCAAACACTAAAAAATGATTTTTTTCCGATGAGAATCACTTTTCTTTTGTATTCGCCAAGACTCCCGTAGTGCTAAAAAAAATTAGATGAGGAAATATGTTAACAAAAGTTAGGAAAACCTCTCAATTTCCCTCCCTTTACACGAAACCTCCATCAAAAATTGGAGTAGCAAAGCTGTGCTAAAAATATATATACCCTGTAGTTCTAAAAATTCTACAATTCCGGGATTCAGACATGGCCCGAGTGGTCATACTGATATTACTGGGCGAGCCGACCTAGGTTCGAATCTACAGTTCTGGAATTGCAGCTAAAGATGGGCTCCATTTCCCAACTCTTCTTACTAGCACGATACGTCTCGACTTTGTCTCCTTTTTCGTTCCCATTAGCATCTCCAACTCTTTCTTGTTCACCAATATCTTTAATCTCCGGTGATTGCAGCCCTCGGCCACCATGTTTGCTGGTGTTTGAAGACTGTGGTGCTGTATCAGCTTAGGAATTAGAAGATCAAACTCTCCAGATTTCAGCATCTCAGAGCACCCTGAATTGTATTTTTCATCAACTATTGCCCAAATTTTCAACCCTTTATCTCCTTCATTTTTGCCAACTTTTTGAAATGTTGCACCAAAACAGTTCCCCATTTTGAATTGGGTTTTACTGGGAAAAGCTGAAACTATTTATACAGGTGCAAATGGGACAGTCTAAGGACGTGCAGGCCACATTTTATTTAATTTGAGAACTGAAGCTGTATTTAGACATTTAGAGACAAAGGAAATAAAGAATTCAACCGTGGACTATCATTTTTATTTTATTTTTTCTAATCCAAATTCTTGGGCACATGAATAGGAGGTTTTATGTACCTTTTGAAGTTGACTCTTAAACTTTTTCTATGATTAATCTTTCAAAGTCAAACTCTTGATGCAACATTCTCTGTAATCTGTATCTTGCATTCAAAGAGGAGAAGAACCTATCCATCAAGATGAAAAATAAAAAAAATGTACAAGAACCTTGAAAGTTGAAACTCAAAAGTCAACTTTTTAGAATCCAGCGGTTTGTCAACCTTAAAATTATTTTTTATTCCCCAATTTCTCATCGTTAACAAACCACACAAGTCGGCATAATGGGCTAAGTAGATGCTAATTCAATTGGATACCACTCGACTCTCATTTTGATAAGAAAAAAATACATGCATATGTCATAATTGGATAACATCTCATTACCCGGCATAATATCATCGCGCATATTGCAAGTCAGTTCTTCTTGGCCTCCTGGCCAACATTTTGGGTATATATTGGTCCAATTACTTGGTTTGTGATTCATCTTTGGGATTCAAGATGAATCTCCCAGCAAGAAGCCACATCAAACAGCATGACAAGGAAAATATCTTTAGAAGTTTATCCTTCATAACCATCTAAAAGGTTTATCTTAACTACAAACTCAATTATCTATTTAGAATTACAAATACCCTCTGACATTTATTTTAGCTTACAAAATCGAACCCTCAAAAGGCCTCAATAGGGTATTTGTCAGGTAAATACGTTCTCAAGGGAGTATTTTTAATTTTAAAAGATAACTGGAGGTTTTTGTAATCAAACTAAACCGCATAGGTAAATTTTGAAATTATCACCTTACTACAATCACAAAACAAGAATAGTTGGGTATGTAACCTAGAGTCACTTAAAAACAAAACTTCCTCTATCAGCATAAGCCCAGAGGAAAGATAAATTTAAGAAGTGCCCATACATATATAGTGACTTGTGTAAGTTTTATAAAGCACATAATGGAACTCTACCACCAGCCTTTAAGATCTCTCTATGCAGCAGCAACCACATCATGTGAACGTCTCGACTCCAGCCACGATGTCGCTGCAACTTTTGTCGTCAAAAACCAGCCAACCTTATCAGGCGCCTCATGAAACGGAGCATTTAGTTCCTTCAAATGTGCCTCAAATACGCCCGCTAAGCCTTTCTCGGAAAATTTGTGTTTCCCGTGTCCCGTGTTAATCCCGAGCAAAGACGGGAATTCTTCCCCACTTTCAAGAGCTTTAGACAAATCATTCATCCATATGTGCAGCGCGGTCAAGGCTGCTCCTAGTGAAAGGCTCTTCAAATGCAAAGACCATTGCACTGGCGTTTTAGACATTATGTCGGTGTATATTTCGAGCGCAAGGCCAAGGTCTAACAACTCACAAGCTCTCTCAAGCTGATCTAGGTTAACACAGAGATCGATCAAACAATTACAGTACGCTTTTTTGACATCAGCACCGATAGACTCAAAAAGCTCGCGGGCTTCGTTTCTAAAGCTTTCTCCTTCGATGTTTTCTCCAACAACGAGGAGTTTCACGATATGACCGAGCTTCGGATTGGCCTTCTCAATGCAAGAAGTCAGCTTGCCGAGTTCTTCCTTTGGTGCTTGAGTTATTACATTAAGAAGACAACCAAGGAAACGGTCGTCAGGAGTTATGCCTAATTCTAACACCCGATCGAAAGTCCTCACAACGTCGTCCGTGCGACCGGCTTTTCCATAGCACTGGATGATAGAGGTTAATACGAAGATGTTAGGCTCAAAACCAGCCTCCAACATTTCAGTCAATGTGGCCTCTGCCTCTTCGACTTTCCCACTGCAAGAATATAAAGTAATCAAAGAAGCAAACGTCCAGCTGTCCGGTGTGCACGTCCCCGAGCTTTTCATATCCTGAAAAATCTCCAAAGCTTCATCGGTAAACCCTACATCAGCACATGTAGACAAAAGAGTATTGTACAAGACAACGCTCATCTCCAATCCCTTCTCCTTCATCTCCCTATAAACAGCAAGTGCATCTTCGCCGTATCGGGCCCTACCGTATGCCCTAATTAGCGCCGCGTAAGTACCCCAAGTCGGCTCAACTCCATTTTTAACCATATCCCGGTAAATATTCTTCGCTTGCCATGGCCTCTTAGCTCTACCCATAGCATCCAACAAAGAGTTATATACGCTCGCGTTTGGCCTAACCCCTAGCGCCTTCATTTCCTCGTACAAATTCAAGCATCCATCGAAATTCCCCATCGACCCGTAAATCCTAATCAATGTGGAGAAAGTCACGGCATCAAGACGCCATTTTTCACTTCTCGCTCGATCGTACAAACTCAAAGCAACGTCCGCATTGCCCACTCTCCCATATGCATCAACCATCACCGAGCATGTCACCGCATCAGGCTCACACCCGAACGACGACATCTTTTCGAACCACTGGACCGCCTTTTCAGGCAAAGAACACTGCCTAGCACAACTAATTATCGTCGAAAACGTAACATTATCGGGCTTAACCCCCCTTTCAAGCATATGATTAAACAAATTTATTGCCCCATCCAAATCCTTACACTTCCTAAATACTTTCAGAGTCACATTATACAGAACAACCTCTCTACGCACTTTCAACCTTTTCTGGAAATAATTAAGCACTAGCGGTGCAGTTTCAGTGTTCGACATATTGTTCAAAACAATCACAGCATCCTGTTCTACTATTTTATCCCCAAGAATATCCAACACACCCGAAATATCCTCTTCTACCGGATTGCAAGAATTTAAAGATTCGGCTATTTTCACAAAAGAAGCGAACCTGTAATCGTAAGATTTTTGCTTTAGTTTTGAGGCTCTGGCGCTTTTGGGATTCACCCAGAGGGACTTCGATGAAGATACGGGTTTTTCATCTGGGCTTTCAGAATCTATCGAGACTGCGTTGACGGCTGGTTCTTGTAAAGAAACTTTGGAGGAGATACGAAGAGGGGATTTTTTGAGAGGAAAGTTGAGATTTTTATGGGTTTTGAGCTGCGAGAGGTTTGGAGGAGAGAGAGAGTTGCAGAAGAGATGGGTTTCATGGGAGAGTGAAGTTGATGGTGAGGCACTCAGATTGAATGCCATTTTTGTTCCTCCCTTTGCACTGTGTGTGCAGTGTGCCTCAATGGGAGCGAGCGTTGGGTTTTTGCAGTTGGTTTTGGGGTTCAAGGAGGAGGCGCCTTATCAGAAGATAAAGGTTATTGATACAACGAATTACCAAACTGTCCCTTTGGTTTTCTCTTTTGTTTCCTTTGAAATGGATTTTTATTTTTTTAGTGAATATGTATTTTAAAGGTAAGTAACATAAAATGTCTTGTGACCGTATTATGACCAAAAATTTTAAAATGAAACCCTTAAAAAAATAAAAAAAAATATGGATTAATTCCATGATTTTGGAATCGGTTTGAAATTTTACTTTAATGTATAATCCATCCCCATATTTTTACATCCTTAAAAATGTTTCATACAAGTTTTTGTGAATTACATATTCTATTAATTCAAGAAATTTTTTAGAGTTTACAACTAATTTATGTTAAGGAGACTTTTTTTACAATACAATGTAGTCTAAATTAGAGTAAAAGTGTACAACCATGGTTTGAACAATTTGGGAAATGCGGGCTATTTTTCAGAATTATTTTCTGAAAGTGTATTCCACTAATATTTATATTTTTAGATATAATTTTTATTCTCCGGATTCTATTAGTAACAAACAAGCTACACACTTTTCGTATAAAAGCCTACATCTCATTTTCATAAAATGATAAAATACTCTTATCTTTATGAATTTTACATATTGCTTCTTCAGAGTAAAATCACAAATGATCAACTATCAATTCCATTGATCAAGCTTTTCAATGCACTTTGTCCAAATCGAAATTTTGTAATCACATTTTTTCAAAAATAATCTATTTAGAATAGTTTCAAAATGTAATCATGACAATGAATATGATGAATCTAAACATAGAACAATGACTAGATTAATTCTTTTGGGCCACTACTCCACTAGAAGTCTAGAGCATTATACTTTGGGCCAAGTAATGGCATGTTTGGATATGGGCTAGACAAAAACGTACTTATGGGTAGTCCAAGACTTAGCGGGCCTGTATCCATCACTGGTAACGCAACTGGTCCATCATTGGTAACACAACTGAAACAAAGTTCAAATGATTGTCAAACTGCATAACAAAATTGGAAATGAATCCCTCTCAAAAAAAAAATAAGGAAATGAATCAGAATATGGCTTGATGCTTCAAAAATTAATGCTTGTTGATAAAAATCAATAAATGATGAAAAATCAGTTATCAAATAGTGATTAACTAAATTTAATTTAAAAATCAAATTAAACCCAACTATAATTTATATTACATGAAGTATTTAAACTAGGTGTGTGATGTGTGAACAATGTAGATTGCATATTCCCCCCACCCCCCTATTTTGCCAGATCTCCATAACTCCATCTATTTAAAAATAACCCAAAACTTCTATATATGTTATATAAAATCCCACACACTCTATTGAAAACATGGTAAATTTAAGAACCCATCTGTTGAATCTTATATACAGTTTTGATGATTGTCATCACATCTAAGCTCTATGAACGGTTAGATTTCATTTGGATCGAAGAGATTTTCCCAGGTACTGGCAGAGCAGGGGTGAATCTCTACACCTTAAATTTTTTTTTTACATGGTAAATTTTTTTATAATATTTTATTTAATATTTATATGTTTTTTTTTTAGGTTTTTAAATAGTCCACCCCGATTTATTTCCTAACTACAATATTACTCCGACTTCCGATGACAACCTCAGTAGTCAGCCCCCTCTAATAGTGTCCTCATATTGCAGGCGGGGAACCAATAACCATCCTCTAATCTCATTCCTTTGAGGCACAATTTCCACCTCAGAATGTAACAAAATATTAGTAGCAACAAAAAATCATTATCATACAATTGCTAGCATTCTCAAGTTGATGAGATGTCATACTCATTCTTATCCTAAATACTAAATTTCTCCACCAATCAAATTGCCTTGAGATGGAAAAGGTTGAAAAAGAAAACAAAGCATCACAAGTATACAAAAAGTCCTCAATTATTAATAAACAACTTTTCTTAATACAAAAGCCAAAAATTATTATCACTTTGGACCCATCCACAACATAACCACCAATCTGCCCACCGACACTATAGCAATTATTTTATTTTCATTCCCTTAATTCTCTATAGTTTTTCAATACCCTTTAAAAAGAAATATGACATGACCCATGAACATGAACATGACCATGGCCATTACATGATGGAGCAAGCCTGAGGGTTTTCTTCACTGAAATAATTATCGCATCTGTTCACATTGGCGGGTCTACCATACCCATAACCATACCCATGCCCATAACCATGTCCATGCCCATTCCCATAATACCCTTCATAACATGGCTGTGGCGGCGGCGGAGGAAACCCATACCCATGGTAATACGGGCCCGCCGCATACCCATCGTAACTCGGCCCGCAGTACGGGAAAACCGACGGAACTCCATTCACCGGAACCGGTTCGGGCCCCTTCATCGGCTGGGCTGGCGGGGGTTTCGCCGCCGGTTCAGGGTTTTTAGCGGGCTCGGCCTTTGGGGCTTCCTTGGGCTTTTCGGCTGGTGGTGCTCCATTTGATTTGGGTTTGTCACCTTTTTCGTTGGATTTGGGCTTTTCCGCCTCCTTAGGTTTTCCGGCGTCCTTGGGCTTATCCCCGTCTTTGGGCTTCCCGGGCTCAACTATAACCACCTTAGGCTTTTCGGGCTTCGTGGGTTCTTTGGGCTTCTCGGCCTCCTTGGGCTTCGTAGGTTCTTTGGGCTTTTCCGCTTCCTTCTTCTTCTCGGGCTCTTTGGGCTTGGAGGGCTCTTTAATTTCAATGCTCTTGATAGCCTTGCCACCCTTACAGCACAATTTGTCACGAATTTTTTCTGGGCTGCAGCACACCACAGTTATTGTAACTGTGTTGGCCTTCTCATCATATATCTGGTCTCTTATTTCTCTTGCCCCAAAAAAATTTTGCATCACAAAAATATTTCATAACTTAGTTTCTTTTCTAAAAAAAATAAAATAAAAATGTATTGGCCACTAAAATGAGAATGAAATGACAAAAATTGAAGTCATTGCCATATTTATGGTGCAAAAAGACTAATCCATATATATAATTTGCAACCAAATGAATAGGTAAAAAAGACTCACGGGGAAATTTGCAGAGAGTTTTTTTGGTCTTTTTGTAGCAGCTGGAACATTGGAGATCAACCTTGAGTACCATTATAGTCACCTAAATTCAAGATTTTGTTAAAAGAAACATGATCATTAAGAAAGTATACAACTGAAATCAAACTCAAAGAAAATGGAAATTAGTGAATCATTATGAAAGTATTACAAAATGTGACAGAAATTAAGAACCAAGAAAAAAAATGGATGCTGAAAGTAATTAAAGTGAGAAATTGGCAGATAATAATTGCATACCTTCTCAGCCATGAGTAAAAGACAATTCTTGATCAGTAATGGATCTGAATGCTGCTTCAAGTAACTAAGTTGAGAGAGAGAGAGAGAGAGAGAGAGAGAGAGAGAGAGAGAGAGAGACCAAATTGATTGGCTTAGTAAGGAAGAAGAAAGTGGGAACTAAGTAAAGTGAGTTGTATGAGAGCAGCACTTCTTGTATTGGAAATTGACATCCAATTTTCATTAAAAAAAATCAAATTTGTCTCATTCTTTCTTTTTTTTATCACTGGGACCCACAATATTTGACGCAATAGTTTACAAATCACGCCAGTAAACTACAATAGACAAGACTTGTGCAACAGACTCGACCAAATGGTCCAGAGATTGAAATAAAATATTTGGCCTTAAGAACTCACTCCATTTGACTAGGTCTCACAGGAGTTGCAAACCACGCCAACCAGTTAAACTACATTAGACAATGCCTATGCGATAAACTTAATCAAATGGTGTAGAGATTGGAATTCGAAGGTAAAACGTTTCGCCTTGAGAACTCACCCTATTCGACTAGGTCTCGCCATGAGGGGCAAAATTGTCCTTTTTTTTAGATGAGAGAGAGAGAGAGAGGGGGGACTTTGGGGGGGCCTATATTGCTGACTCTTTACTCTGTGTGGCCATGCGCCCCAACATGGGCAGCCATATATAGACGCGTTTCGAGACTTATGCTTTAGAGTAATTTAGGATTAATGAATCTTCAAACATGGCCTTCACCTTTTGGCAACACAATTTTTGTGTACTATATTTCGTCGGTATATTTTTTTATTAACTTAACAAATGCTGATTTATTAAATCTATTATACGGAATTCATTATAATAAATTTGTACTAAACTTAAAAAAGTAGAAAAGGGGTCAACGATAAATGGGTGATATATTATAATTAATATTTGAGAAGGTATTATGTGATACCGTATCATGGACTTAAGTTCGTGAAACGGATCTTACAATACACAAAAAAACATGGGTCATTTTTATGGGTTTGGGTTCCAATCTTATTTACATATAAGACCCGTCTCATAAAAATCTTTCATTTGACCGTCTCATCATACAAGTTTCTTTAATATTTTGCTCATTTGGAAAAACTGAATGCTTGATGATCTATGGAATTACTTACTATTGGTTTTGATGTGGGGAATTAATGATAATTTTTGAGATCTATGTTACTAAAACACTCGATTTTTTTTTAATAAGTTGAAAGTACTAATTGGTTTCGAACCTGGTTATCACCCTTATAAAGGGTGATAAATATCATTTGACCTATAAACTCATGGTTACTAGAACACTCGATTAATATTTCACATTTCAATCATGTGAGTTATTTTCTCGATGTGATTAGATTAGTCTTTTTTTTATTTTTTTATCTCAAAGAGATTGATTAATGAGTTAAAATATGTAAAATTTTGTTAATTAGTTCTTATCATGAATAATTAATGTTTTCATTGATCATTGAGATGCTACATCCGATAAATAATGCAATAAGTGTGTGGTGATTAATAAATGTCTATTTTTATATACATATATAAAAAATATCGATCAGTTATAAATAACAATTAATTTTATGTTTAGAGCAGTCCAAATGATACGGCATTCTTTCGGTTAAAAAGTATATTTGATAGTACTCATTTGGTGACGAGTACATTTTGTCAAACTTTTGATGATCCATTTATTTGTTTGTTTGCTTTTTCTTTCTGTTTTTCGATTATTGTATTTTGGTTTTTATGGAAGCATGAAATGTACCAGATGATAAATGAGAGGAAATAAGTCAATTTTGTTTTTCTATCACATGACATGTTTTGATTTTTTTTTTTTTTTTGAAATATGCTTTGATTTTTCTTATGTATAACATTTACAATTAAGTTTATTGTTTATGAAATTATCTTGTTTCTGAAAATTATTATTTAAAACAATAATGTGACACAAAAGAACTGTTTACTGATTATTATTGTTAAAGACAAAACGTATGTAACAAATATTTACAATTTATTTTTTCAATTATCATCTAATTAAGTACAAAATAGGATGTTCAATTCAGTATAGATTGTTACGTATGTAACAAATATTTACAATTTATTTTTTCAATTATCATCTGTTCAATTCAGTACAGTTTTTAGAGAATCGAGAGTTGCCGATTCTATTAATTTGTACTTTTAATTTGATTTTGAAATAAGTTTTTATGTTTCTATTTTCTCGTATTTCTCATCCATCTATATACTCTGGCAGAGACAGGGGATCATACTGGGTCTCGACCCAAGTCTGTCTTCAAATCCGACAGTGCTAGGAAATTAAAGAAAAAGAAAAATAGTTATGACTTATGTGATTTTTTCATAGTTTTTCATTCGACTCATCTCACTTTCGCGTGTTGGCTCTGTCGTTATCTATATAAATAGTATCACTATAATCTTAAACCAATAGACCACAATACAAATTTTGTGGGCACTTTATCTATACATATATATTCTCTCTCATGTACCTATTTATAATTACTGTAAAAAAATGTACCTATTTATAATTCAGAATGTACTAAAAACTAGTATTTTTCACATATAACAATAAATTCCCCTAAAATTGGTAATGAAGCGAAACGGTTGTACATGTTTGGCCAAAAATTTGGTGGTACTGATGCAAAAAGTAATAAAAAAAACAGTAAAAAGATAAGAACACAAATTAGGAAAAAGTACTTTCAATTGCACAATTATATGCATCCAAGACCTGGATTATTCATAGGGATGGGATCTCCTATTCCACTTTTTCTATTCCACTTCTATTCCATTGCATTGGATGAAATACACGTGTGCAAAATGATGTCACGTGATGTCATTTTCTTTTTGACACGTGTTTTTCATCCAACATATGGAATAGTGAGTGGAATAGAGAAAAGTGGAATAGAGATCTCAACCCTTATTCATAACAGGTGGCTTACATTTTATTTGCCACCACAAGCAATTGTGGGATGGAGGTCAGGGGTTCAAATCTCTGCTCCATCAAATTGTTTGTGGGGTGGAGGTCAGGGGTTCATATCCCTACTCCATCAAATTATCGTTATTAGTAGATTGGGGGGTCGAACATAATTGTTCTCTTTACCTGGGAGGATCTGGTTGTACGTCGAGACCGTATAGAACACGCCGGTCGTGCACATCCGTGGTTTACCTTAGCCCTAAAAGAATGAGGAAATGGAACGGTTTACATTGTCGCCAAAGATAGTAAAAGCGTAAAAGCGCAAAGTTTGAGTTATAAAAAAAAAGAAAAAGACCTAGATTATTCATGGACCTAACAATTCACCTTTTTCCACCCACCATTTTGTGGCAAACATTATGCCTAAAATTTAAAATAGGTTTTCACTTTTTATCCTTTAGAAAAAGGAATCCGAGGTCCAAATTTATTAATTAATTCTATTTATGTTACGTCATGGTAATCTCACTTTTATTTTTTCTCTGTGAACATCTTTATCAGTTTTCCCTTTCTCAAGTAATTTTTTTTATTAAACATAATTTAAGATGAAGCTTTTTTTTTTTCCTTTTTTAATTTACCATTTTCTCCATGTTGTCATTTGTAATGCTTCTATATTTGAATAGTGGCAGTTCTGGAAGCATGGTTTACCACAAATTTGATTATATTGCTATTACAATAATTATATTTTGTATTAATAATATATATAAAAGAAAAAAAAGTTAAGGTTGAGGATTTCTTCTTAATCATCCACTTAAAGTGAATCCGTAGAGTATATCACAAAAAAAAAAAAAAAAGAAATTCTTTACATATCAAGTTTCTCGGATTTCTACTCAATTTTAATGTGGTGATTTTTCTAAGTCCTTGACCTTAGTATTACAAAAAAAATATGATCTTTGATTGACATATATTCAAATATTTCTTTAAAAAAAATTATTTTTTTTTGAAAAATGATGCAAATGGGCTCAAGTTTCTTACAGTCAAAATGGACATGGGGCTTACAATATGGGCTAACTTTTCTATAGGGGTATAATTATAAATAAACCCACCTCCTAATGAGCCTACAAGGCCTATCCCGTAGTTCCAAAGGCAATTTGAGTACATCAAATCAATGTTGTAAAAAGCGCTAGCCGCTTGCTAGGCGGCGGACTCGGGGTTAGACGGGCCTAATCGGCACAAAAAATCGTGGGCGGATAAAAAAAGTCTAGCGCCTAGGCGGGATTTTTACAACAAATCATCAAATTACAAATAGGATATCTAATCAATTTGTTTTGGGGTGTCTTTTTCCATTGGTTTTTGATAATCCAAATTTTCAAGATTTGTCTAGTCACAATTCTAAAATTTCCACCTAGCCCTGCCTAATCACTGCTTAGGTGCTAGACTATACTCGGTCGCTTACGTTTTTCTCTCGACTATGGTCCGTCTAATCCTATCTATATTGTGTCTAACCACGTCCAGGCCGTGCCTAGACGCTATATATGACACAGCGTCTTTAGGCCCTAATTGTTGTCGCTCTTTTGTCCCCCGCGAATGTCATACTTTAGCATCTTCCGCTTTTTCACCTTTCTTCTACGTTGTACGACACTGACGCTATTCTCTTGTGGTTACAACTATCGGTTTTTGCCGACTTATCTTAATGAAATCATTATTTTCCCCTATTAAAAAAAAAACAATTCAAACAAGAAGTGTTCTTACGTGAGACGGTCTCATGTACAAAGCACAAAAAACATGGGTCTTTTTAATAGGTTTGGGTTCGGTTGAAATTTGTAGTTATATGTCGGATCCGTTTTCAAACTCTGATAAGCCTATCAACAACGCCTTGAGAGACTGTCCGGGACACACAAAGATTTTGTTTTCAAACTAATGGCGATAAGCCTATCATACATGAGTGGCTGCCTTGAGAGCAATGGTCGCGGGACCCATGATTGGGATTCCAGCTTCATGGGCCTTGCTACACGGACCAAATGCTATACTGAAATTTAGCTTAATTACAATAAACATCCACCTAATTTTCAAAACTGTTACAACGTAACCATACACATAATGTCAACATTGCAAAGGTTAAAGCCGGTTTCGTAAAACAAACGCTTTTGCTAGATAAATGAAAGTGCATGAGAATCAATCTAGTGTGTAACAAAAACTTTCTGTTGTTCTCTATGTTATTATTCGTCACCTGTCCTGGACAAGACCATAAGCTCACGGCATTACTAACAACCAAAGAACGGAACGACAAACTGACAGCAACCGAGGAAGAAAAAATCCCAAGAACTTGCATGTCAAAACAGATTTTCTAAAATGTTCGTCTACGCCGTTTTCCCGAAGTAAACATAAGTAATTCGTGGTACATCGATGATTACATCAATTACATGAAGAGATTAAGACAATGTTTTACCTCTGTATGGACTTGTAAAGCACCACCGTCACGTATTTTGAAAGGAACCGGTTGGTCGAACCAAGTGCCACAACCGATGGGTGGTTTTTATCTTTATGCATGTAGAGATGATTTAGCACCACGTGCTGAGGCCTTGAGTGAGGAGGAGGAATTTCCATGTGGGTTGA
Source organism: Rehmannia glutinosa (assembly GCA_016081115.2). NCBI lineage: Eukaryota > Viridiplantae > Streptophyta > Magnoliopsida > Lamiales > Orobanchaceae > Rehmannia > Rehmannia glutinosa. Next base: position 8,741,110 of record CM071929.1, on the reverse strand, counting down.
CGGGGCGTTAAGCAAAGTGGAATTTAGATGTGGAGGAACGATTGGTGGTTCTTTCGCGAAGTCCTCTTGTCCGAGTTGGGAGTTGTTGTAGCTTGAATCGGGGGATTGAGGTGGTTCGAATCCCGAAATGCTGTCAATATCTTCTGGAACGTAATCCTGTTACATATCAGAAAGTGCGGTTGTGTTTAGATACTTGAATATTTGACGAGCGACTGTATCAAAATCATAACATTTTGGGATTGTTACAAAAAAAAAAAAAAACCTAAGGTTCGGGCTAATTACAAGAAAAAACAGAAGTTCTTGAAAATTGCATAAACCCCCTTAGGTTTGATTCCGTCTTACATTACCCCCTTCATAAGCAAAAAAAAAAAACATTTTAAACTCAAAAAAACATTTCAAACCCCCGTGATATTTCTAGCCACCCCCTTAAATTTTAGACATAGTCAAACCTGAGGGGGCTTTTTGTAATTTTGAAACATCTTTGGTTTTTTTAGTTTAGCCCAAACCTTATGGGGTCTTTTGTAATTATCCCTAACATATTTCTAAACATTCGGGGAAAACTATTAAACATCGATTGTACTTCAGAAAAAGTACTACAGCTTAACAGGATGAAATCACAGACAGGACAGGAAAGAGAAAATAGAACAAAAGAATCCTAAAATGGCTGTGGATGAAAGGAAGTGAAATTAATGAAAATCAATCAGAAATATTTACACAAGTAAAACTTCAATCAATATCTCTGTAAGTGGATCACCAAAAGTAAACCATGAAACAAATATATGGACAATAAACAAATTAATGAAGGCCTTTGCAAGTGATTAATGATTTTGATCGATTATAAATTAAATTAATTTCATCGCATTTCAATCTTTTGAAGCTTGGGAATGCATTTTTTAAGGATAGTTACGAAAAAAAAACCGTGAGGTCTGTGGTATTTACCAAAAAAAATCAGAAGTTTGAAAATTACAGAAACCCCCTCAAGGTTTAATTCAGTCTTACATTTCACCCCTTCATAAAACCCATAACATTTATAGAAAATATTACAATCACCCCCTTACATGTAATACAAAATCAAACCTCAAGGGTTTTTTCGTAATTTTTTTTGTAAATACCCCAAATCCTCGGGGTCTTTTTTGTAATTATCCCCTTTTTCTTCTCATCCTGAAGGACCGATCCAAGAAAATTCCCAATATCCATGAGACGATCATGTATCACCATCAGACACTGCCCAAGACACTAAAGTTACTGCAGACGGGCGCAAATTTAGTCAAGAAACTAAATGTGAACACGGTCAGAATTTGAGTGACTGCTTGTTATGTATTTCATTCACGTAAATTGTGATTAAAGTCATTCACAAACTGCACCCTGGAACTTTCACTTCTTTCACTTAAACCCCTTTTATGCCTTATAATTTTGCTGAATCCAGGGCCTCCGAGACTCAAAATGCAGGAAACTTCCATTGAGTGGATGGACGGAGGAAATTGTCCTTTTCCAATCACACTCATTATCTACGTAGCAAACTGAATAGATCAAGCGTCCCTCACATGGCATAAAAATGAACCGTTTTTCATCCAAAAAATGTCCCTACATTCAATCGCTATCAATTGTGCAAATACAACCTGCTATTCGAGGGGTAACATTTTTTTTTAACTAGTAGAAAACTAGTTCTTAAAATTTTCCTGGACTTGTATTACGAAAGACATACACAGAATTATTTAGCTGACATCAGCCACAATAAACTGGAAATCATTTCCTACCACCATATTTTTTTTAGGCAATTCGAAACCTTAGAGATAGAGAGGAACTAGCCATTGAGCTTTGACTACAAATTGGCAAGATAATGACATTACAAATTACAGAGTGTATTGGCCATCTTACGGAAAAATACAAACACAACATAAAAGGTGTATAACTCTCACTGTTAACAACCAAGGGAATAGACATTCGCACCATCAATTTTATATAACATACTACATTCATATATTCCTTTCAAACCTATAAATCAGAAAATGAAAACCAATTTTTACGTCTAAGGAATAGTGTCAGGGGTACAGATAACCATTAATCTAGGAGAGACCAATGCTCCTGATTTAACCAATTTAACAGAGCAACTTTGGTAAAAAGAAGAATCTAACACCAAACATCAGCCAAACAACTCCAGCTTTTGAATGCTTTATTTTTAGCAAGGTTGGCCTGCCAAAATCATTTGTGAACTTCCTAACTGATTTTAGAGTTTTCATTAATGAGGTACATCTTAAAAACGTGATAGCTCTGAATATCACGGCTCTAACATGCTTTACACAGTTTTAGTTTAGAAGAAACAAGAGATATACACAATTCTGTAGATCATTCATCAGAAAGGCGAAAAGGAAAGCTAACAATCTAAAATGGATACATTTTAGTACACTTTTAAACTTGCTCCAGAGCAAATGGATAGATTAACAGGAAGGTAAAATATATAATGAGGACAAAAATTGGAGAAACAAAACGTACCTGCAAGTCTAAAATGTTGTAAGCAGTTCCAGATTCATCCTGTTCCCAGGGCTGATCCGTCGAATACCTCCTTTGTCCATCAACAATAAACCTATATTGATAAACTCCTGAAGGAAGTACTTTCATGATGGTGAAGTCTTTACCCGATCTTTGCAAAGGCTTCCTGTAATAAAACAACCAGGATATAAAAATTTCTTATAATCTTTGAAGCCTGATTAAGATATAGATATTTAAATAAGTATAACCTCGCTTTCCAGTCATCCCATGATCCCTCGATAGCAACTTCATTGCCGCCATAGCTCCACGTGATCATAGTTGGAACACCTTGCTCGTTATATGTGTCTTCGTAAGATGAGCTAGTGTGCATCCATGAAGGGTTGGGGATTTGCAGTTCATCAGGTCTTTGTAATGGAACCACCGGCATCTGGACAAAAACAAGGGATGAAAATCAACTACAAAAAATAATAAATCATATCAAACAATAATAAATCACAACAGTTAACAAACACCAATATCAACCATCAAGCAACAAAAGCTCAAATCAAATAGTCAATAATGTCAACAAGACAGCGTCACAATTAGCATCCGCCAATCGTCTAGAAACAACGAGACAATAAACCATCGTCTCTCGCCTAGGCGACGCTTTAACAACTATGCACTCACCATAACTCTGTTTGCAAATTTCAATATATAACTAAAATGGATAGTCAGATAATCATCCCTTCAAAAATACCACGGCTTTCAATTTTCCAAATAATCACCCACATAAATCTGAGGTCTTTAATATAAAATCCATATAACCTAACAGGTAAAAAAGTTATTAAATGTATAGCGCCTGACAGTAAACCAAAATTCAAAGAAAAAGGTTTACTTTAATTACACCATGCTACATCAGAGAAGCAAAAAATTTATTACCCGGAACGAATCCAGCATCAAAGTCTTCAGATCTAGCCTAATTATTGTACACTAAAGTCACCTTGCATGTATTAGACAATAGCCCAAATGATACAACAGTCTAATTCTACTGCTCACTACCATAAATTTCAGTTAACTGCCACAAAAGATCCCATCTTTGATATATAGCAATTACAAGGGAAAAAATGGTATTTTCAAGAACCCATTAAAATATCAGAAAAATAAAACAACAAAACTGACCTGAGGTCTGAACATCAATGGAGATTGAGAAGCTCTAGGGCTTGGAGGAGGGGACTGACCCATATACTCACCACCGAGCGCACCATCTCGATCAGCCATGCTAACCTGCGCACCACCACCCTCCTCCGCCTCAGATGGGCTGTCGCCGCCACCCTCTTCCCTTCCATTTGCATTTCCCATTTTCACTCTTCTCACCAAAACAAAAATTACAAAAAAATAAAATCCTCCAAGAATCACTACATACAGTTCTTGTTTTTTCTATAACATCCTCAATGGAAATAAAAAACAAAAGGGGGGAAATTAGAAAAAAAAAAAGGTCAAGTAAAAGAGGTTTAATCTATTGATTGATTGAGAAAAAAAAATTAAAAAAAAAAAACCCTTTTGCTAGATTAACTTAGAGTGAATCTATGATAGCACTAACATGGATTCTTGATTGTTGATTACCAGAAATCCTGTGAAGTTGGAACTGTATTATTATGATGTTATTATAATGTGATGTGATGAAATTATGTGGTGTGGGTGGTGGGGAAGAAAAAGGGCCCAATTCCAAGGGGTGTGTGGGTTTAATGGGGGGATGCAGGTCACATCATCCTTATTGCCAGACCACTTTTGTTTTACATTTTTAGGGCTACTGTTTAATTATTCTTTCTAGATGCTGACTTAGCATAAATCTTTTTTTTCTTTTAACTTGATCTCAGATTCTCATGTTGAGGAATATGTAAACTAAAAAATGTTCTTTTAGAATAAAGTTCTCTTCCTCTATTAAAATTATGCATAATTGAAAGTAATGGTGGATTTCAAATGATTTGTGAAAATATGGATGATTGTATGACAATAAACACATATTTACTTTGAGGTTGTTTTTCATGAATATTCGATCTTCATATTTATTTTCGAATCAATATGTCTTTTAGTAGTAAACTCGTCTTTTCGACAATTGATTCCGAGTTTGATCACGTTCGAGTGTGTAAAGTTAATATTGAGTTTGGGTCGAATGCTCAATTCGTAAGGCCAAGTTTAAATAATATTGAATTTCCTTGGGCATCCATTTTTGCAGTAATTCAACCCAACAACACTATTTACACGTACTTTTGTCGGACTTGTCGGATTTCAGATTGTTTGGGTCCAACCAAAGTAGGTATGTTCTTTTTCGAATCCCTAAAATTGAAGTCCAACCCCACCCTATATCCGGACTGCTATCCAAATTATAAAGTATTAGCTTAAAACAAACATTTCATATTACACAATTTATTACTAATATTTAAAAGTATAAATTTAGAGAATACTTCACCAAACATCACACGTATTTTTTTTTAACTGTATTCATATGTATATGTTAAATGAATTTCGGTCCCCTATTTACCACTATTTAGATGTAATTCAACCATATCTTCTTACAAACAATAATGTTCAAAACTCTCATAAAATTGCGTTAGTTGGATAAAGACATTCACAGACTGGGGTTCGAAAGAAAAAATATATTTGGACGTAAACTAACCCACTATTAAATAATTTATAAAAAATGAGTAAATCTAATTTTATTGTTTGTTTATTTAATTATTTTAAGATTGTACGTGAAATAGGAATTGCTGCACTACAGTTAAATTGCTGATTATTATTGTTGTAGGGCAACAAGCCAAATAGGACCTAACTGTAGAGTATAATGGTTCATCTCATCATTATGAACCATAGCATTAGCAAACAAGCGATTTCACAGTATTTCATCATGAAATCGTGGACCCTTGCACACATGCGACTTTTCACTCTTTTGGCCCCCACCAGAAAAGGACTGCTCCATTTTTTTTTAATTTCATAGACAAAGACGTAAAACTACCTTTGTTTTTTCACTCCTTTTCTTTTTTTTTTTTTTTTTGAATTTTTGTTATTGAAATATATGTTTCTTACCTCAAGCCCATTGGTAGGCCCATTTGTTAAAGCAGGCCCATTTACTCATCGTCTCCCATTATATATTTTTACAAAACAATTTGCTTTGAGTCATTTAAACAAGCAGATAACAGGTAATGTGAGCTCTGTCTCTGTTGCTTCGTTTTTTTAGCATTCAGAATTTGCATCCGGTTTTATTATGCTGTTTCATCAGTTGATTTCACAATGTATTCCGTAAACTTGTTATCTTTGGTTCATTGCATACCGATAATCAACATTTTCTGTGATTTTTAATTTTTTTTCCTTCTTGTGTTTTATTTTTGCAAAGATGTGAAACCCCACTTGAATCCTTGTTTTCGATGATTCATTGGCTTCTATAGTGTTTATGGATGGAAGTATGAGGCGTATACATGGTAGAGTTTTTTCTTCCGTATAACTACCATAAAACCGTATTGGAATAAAAATGGCAGCCATTTTTGTTGCATTATCCTTATTCGTCTTCTGCTTCCGGAAACCTTTCTTGTTTAGCGCCAGTAGCCAAGAAATGCAGTGTAATGGATTCACATCTGATATGTTTTTCTGGATTCTTATGGTCTCTATCCCATTTGTTTGGACTTTTGGAGGGTTTTTTTGGAGAACACAGGCTAGAAAACAAGGTTTTTTAACTCCGGATTTTCAATGCTAAAACTCCACCTATCCTGTTTAAATGTTGCTTAATTTCTTCTCACCCACAGGAGTATGACATGCATTTACTCGGTACTGAGACTTGTACACATGGAACCAGATGTTTTCCTGCATCAGTGTTGATTTTTCTTCTTGAAAATGTATAATGAAAAATATACTAAGGTTGCATTTGGGATGAAGGATTTGGAATTCTGGAGAGGATTCGGGGGAAGGATTTCAAATGACTCCATATAATATGGATTTGGAATCCACCCCAATCAGGGGCGTATCCCCATGTATGTAAGCTCCCCCTCCCCAAATTTTTTGAAAATCATTCATTTCTAGTTATATTTTATTTTAAAATATTTATTTTTAGTACTAAATATTTATTTTTTTATTGATTTAGCCCCCCCTAACTTATACGTCTAGCTCCGCCCCCTGACCTCAATGACTCAAAAAGTAGCTTAAAATAGGAGCTAACAGCTAAGGATTTAAAATCCATTGAATTGTGAGATTACCCAAACAAGCTAAATGGATTTATTATTAAGATTTGAAATCCTCAGTTTCAAATCCATCAATTCAAATGAAGCCTAAAGGATCTTAATTGACCTTGACTTATTTCTAGGAGAACAACCATTACAAAAAGGAACATCATTTTCGTCTATTTTGTTAAGTTCTCATTCAGTGATTTCTTTTTTTTTTTTTTTTTTTGTATGTGTATACATGCTTGGTTGTGCATTTAACTATTTGAGAACTTTGCATGCTGTTGCTTACTTTCTTTCGAGTAACTTGTCTGATCTTTTTGACAGTGAGAAAATGCAAACTTTGCGGAACGCTATTTTGAGTTACATGAGGATTGAGGTCCCTGTGAAGGGGCGTTTTGTTCCAGAAGAACTGAATGGAATGTACAGACATGCAATTGCTGCGTCGATGCAGCACCGCTGCAAGTGTCAACGAGGATTACGTGATGGATCGAGTGATTAAGCTGGTGAAGAAATTTGACAAGATTGATGCTGCCAAGGTAGCCTTCTGCTGCTGTGATGATTTAAGTTTTTGTTCGTTCTTTAACTTCTTAAATCTTATTTTGTGTCTGTTTTGGAAGCGTAACTAATTACGGACAAATTATCTGTCACACACAGGTGACAGAAAAAGCTGATTTCCAGAAGGACTTGAGCCTCGATAGCCTGGACAGAGTGGAACTTGTCATGGCTTTTGAGGAAGAATTTTCGGTTGAGATACCTGATGCAGAAGCAGATAAGCTTAAATGTTGTGCTGATGTTGCTAAATATGTAATCTCTAGTTCCAATGAGAAAGTTTCAGAGACTTCTTAACTGTATTTTTACAATTAGCCAATGATACAGTTGTAGTACACTTTTCTTGCAACAATCCCTATCAATGTTTTTACTGAATAGTGTTGTTCGACTGATTAATAATCCCATATGCTTCTCTGGACGCGATGGAACCGAATTTCAATATTTCGTTTTTACTTCATATCATAGTTAATTTGAAAACCAGATATATGTTTGTGTGAAGAAGTTCTATTAGCTTATGTTTATAATCCAGCAAACAGAAGACACTGTACATCAGTATAATTACAGAATTACCCCTCTCTCTCTCTCTCTGAACATTTAGAGCACTAAAACACTTTCAAGTTTTACTTAGAAAACAGCAATCCAATCAAAGCCTGCCCGCTCAGCGTGACTACAGCGCCATCCGTCCGAGCTGCAATCAACCGGTATGTATGCGCCGTTTTATCACAACACGGATATTGTATGTTCTGTCTTGTCTCCCTGTCTCATGTGCTCTTGTGAAGGTTTTGGCATCAAATGTATGCTGTGTGTGGTGTAAATACGGACACCTTCGCGTATTGATGTGAGCTTTATCGGTTTATGTTTTCCAGTAAAAGCTTGTCTGCAGGGAGAACTCTTTGGGAGATGAAAGACTTTAACAAGACATATCTTTTCCAGGTTGGGAATTGCATGGAGATGGGAAGGAAGATCAATTAGGAATTCTCCGTAACTGTCTGTGCTGCCTTTTGCCCATGATCTCTTTTTTCGCCCACTTGTGCCGCAGAGAACAGCCACCGTTGCACCTGCAAAAATTGGTAAATTATGTTTTGTTTTTTCATGTTAACTTTCATGTGGTAATACTGAATTACATTTCCAGGCCAATTTTTTCATGTTTGCTTTTTGGCAATATTTCATGAAAAGTGTTGCTAATTTAGTGTAAACCTGATTAGTGTCGGGAAAATTATATCTCAAAAGTTCAGGTCTATTGTAATTGTGCAGAAAATAGCACCACATTAATGTTAATGACGTACTAAATAAAAGCATCCGTTTTAAATTCAAACAGCTTGGTACGAATTTTTCATACATCAAATTTATTTACACTTTAAGAAAAAGGATGGAAAAACGGAAAACGTCTTTTTTTTTTTTGTAGTGTATGTTCTTATTTAGACATTATTACATGATTGTTTTATGATTCTCTCTTGTAAACCAGTATAAAAGAAATTAAATCTTAAAGTCAATCTCCTCTCAAAAAAAAAAAAATCTTAAAGTCAATCTTGAACCTGGCAGTTAGCACCAATTTTGTAGTTTTCAACCGCAAATAAACAGTGGTAGTTTATTTTTTCACCATAAGTATATTTATTTAACTTAAGAAAAAGGAATCCTAAATGGAAATAGAATATAAGTATCAATATCGACAGGCGAACTGATTAATTTGCCTCCTTTGCCTAAATTGATGTGGACACTATATCCTTTTATTACAATATATTTATCACCAAATTCTTGGAAATTTCAAGGTGCTTCAAAAACACAATATTTTTCTTATGAACTTTATAGTTAAAAAATTGAAAAAAACACATTGATTAAAACTTAACATCTTAACTCTTTGTATCAAATCATTAATTAGCCAGTTTAGCAGTGTTTTAAAAAGCGCTAGGCGCTAGTCAGCAAGAACATATTGGGGCTCAGAGTCTGCGCGGAGCCTGCGTGAGGTTAGGCGGGACGGGGGTTTAGGCGGGGCCTAATCGAATAATAATAAAGATACGGGACATGGTGGGCTAGCCTAGCGCAGGCGGGGATTTTTAGAAGAGCGGTTTAGTGCAGAACAAATCATTTAATCATTCTTTTTACAAACATTATTCTGAAAAATGACACTCCTGTCATGCTGATAGATATAAGTTCCAAATAAATAACTGAATCAATTTAATAGCAATCATGTCAAAATAAATTGTGCCAAAATACCACCCAAAGTGAGCACTCAACTTTCAGAGTTTGAGAAATTCATGAGAACCTGAGATAGGATATGGATGCCTGGAAAGTTTGTCATCATCTGGACCAGCATGACAAAGAAGCTTGCCACTAATTACAACTGTGGAGAGTTTTTCTTCCCCATAGCCGCCCCACTTCACGAGCTCGTCCCTGTTCCATATTTCAGCCACCGGCTCGCCTTCCCCTGTAGCGATTGCCGGAGTTTCAAGGAAAACCGAGACGATGAATACTAAGAAAATCATCTTCACTAATAAATGTTCCATGTGACCCAGAAAGTATCTGATCATTTTTGCGTTAAATGGTTCTCAATTTCAGACTTTGTATCCACTCAAGATGAGAATGAAGGGACAATGAAGTTGGAGCTACCATCTGTGGGTTTTATATAAGGCTTCTTTTGCATGGTTCGCTTGCTCTTTTCGAATCATATTTAATTACTACTCTGCCCCTCTACCAAACTCGAGGTCTGCATTTCAAACCTTATTGAAATGTTTGTAAAATCGGTAAAAAAAAAGTGTTTCTCACCTTTTGGCTAGAAAAAAAAAATCAATTTCTAGTGTTTACAAATATCAACTTCGATTTATGGTCCGCATCATTTAATCAGAATCTAAAAGCAGGAAATATGTGTTTTAGGTTTCTGTTTCTACTTCTATTTTGATTTTTACAAACAAATAAGCACTTTTTCGGCCATTTTTGCAATGGGGCCTAAGATACAGGAGGGTTATAATAGTCAATGCAGGTCATTTTTTTATTTTTCACTTTTATTTTCAAGAGTCTGCCGTGTAGAAGAAGTTGGAAATTGGAAGACTATAGTCTGTGTTTTGGTTGGTAGCCTAAATCTTATCCCTAGGTATTTCTTTTAAAGCTTAAAAATCAAATTACATCCACGTTTATGTTCTTTGGTAAACAAGCACTATATTTTTTGAGTCAAATTGTCAAGCCTGTCCCAACTATTTCTATCTACACGATTTCACGTATCGTCCCTTAATAAAAATTTAGAGTCACGGTTAGATAAATATGTTGGTTGGGAACATTATAGAGAAATTTATTCGTGGCTTATAATTGTTCAAGATAGTGAAGATGAGTGGGATTTATTGAGAAAATATGATTCATTTGTCACGTCAACTTTTCAAAAATTCAATTGATATGTAATTTGTATTTTTTATAACACTCAATTTAATATTGAGTTTCTTGAATTTTTTGCCACTTCTCCATAGAAAATAAAAGATATTAGCCATATTTTTTAGCTATTTTTGAGTTCAATATCCATTTTGCTCTTTTCTCTATTCATAGGGACCAATCCATAATATGGTAACTAGTTATGTATCACATCAATTTTTTAAAAAGTGATTGAATATCTCACCAAAGAATACAAAAACTCACTGAGGGTATGAATTTTGTATTTTAAATGGCTAAAAACATGTTCTTTTTCACTTTTCAAAACATAAGTGGTCAATTTGGCCCATAATAAAAAATAATTAATTTTAAAAATAAAATACTTATTCTATCCATTCACGAACAAAGTTAATGTTGTTTGTTTGTTTATTGTTCGCGAAGAAAATATATCGTTTGTTAACAAACACAAACGTTCACAAATGAATATCATATGCAAAGCGGCACAATATGTTCATTACATTATCCAATATTAAATTTTATCGCTTTAAGAATATCAACAACTAGTTTTTGAGGGAATAAATTAGTATTTAAAACTAAAAACATTTGTCAAAAAGTTTTATATAAAATCAAATAATTAAAAAAACTTGTTCTTGGGTCAGTATCACAATAGAATAACCAAGTTTTTTAACAATGTAATTTAGAATCATTACCACTTATTCCACAAAAAAAAAAAAAAGGATAAAATTACCACTTTTTTGAAAGTTCAATAATTTGATTTTTTAGATTTTTTCTCCATCATTTGTATTGAATTTTTCCCCATCCGTCATTGCTTAGAATGCATTAAATATTTATTCAAAAAAATTCATTTATCATAAAATATAATTTTAAAAAAATTAGCTTAATTTTTTTCAAATAAATCGTTAATGATTGGAATGACTAATTTTTTTGCTAAAAATATCAAATGCCTGGAATTAAAAGTTAAAACAATACCCAATGATAAATAAAAACAAAACATGTTTTTAAAAGGAGAAAAGGGGGCAATAAATGTTTTTATATTTATATATATGATTAATTTATTAAATAATATATTTGGGATAATTACAAAAACATCCAGAGAATTAGCCTAAATCAAAATCTAAGGCAGAATCAAATTTGTTTGGGGCCTTCCATAATTTTATCCATTCTTACGTTTTATTTTAAGAATATCAACAACTAATTTTTGAGGGAATAAATTAGTATTTTAAACAAAAAGTATGTAAAAGTTTTATATAAAATCAAATAATAAAAAAACTTTTTCAGTATCACAAAAGCAAAAACTTTTAACAATGATAATTTAGATACAAACATTAGGCAAAGTTCAATAATTTGATTTCTAAGATGTTTCTCCATTCATATTGAATTTTTTCCCCATCCGTTGATTCATGAATCAAATATTAATTCAATTAAATTCATTTATCATCAATATAATTTTAGCAATATTTTTGCAAATAAATCGTTAATGATTAGAATGCTAATTTTTTGCAAAAATATCAAATAACTGGAATCAAAACAATACCAAATGAGAATCCAGAAAAGGTCGAAACAATAAATGTTTTTATATTAGATAGGGATGATTACAAAAATCGCCCTGATGTCGTGTAATTCAAAAAAAAATCAGAGAATCTTGGAGGCTTTTGTAATTTGGAACATCTCTAAGTTTTTTTCATATGGCATCGAAACTGGGAAATTTTGCAAGAATTAATTATATAAAAACATATTTCATTGAGGATTTTATTTTTTTTTTTGAAGGACTATTGAGGTTTTATTTTCAGGTGCATAAAGAACCTATTTTCACTACTGAAATTCAAACAAACATTAGCAAACTCGGAATTTTTTCTGCTGAATTTTGATTGATCATATTTTCTTTTGATTGTTGATGAAACATCAAAGCCAAAGTTCCAAATTCTGAGTGCATTCCGGGCAAGGCCTGAAGTGACAGATAGGCGTTTCTTAGAAAAACCAGTTGTCGTTGGCACTGCTAAAAACCAGAAAGGTCCCCTTTCTTTGCTAGACACGCATCAAAATTATACAAAAAGTTCCTGTTTCTGACAAACGGTTTTATATTCTTCAATGGCATCCACTGAAAACATGCAGTAAAAAATGATATCAGAGATATGGTTTTGTCATATGAAGTCTCATTTAAAAGATGATGAAATGTACATACAAGTTGTGTCATATAATCATATTGTCCATTGTATTGACAACCTATTTTCATAACAAATTATCATTTTTTCTGCTGAACTGAATGATCTATATTTTCTGTTATTTCTTGACTGCTCATTTTTTCAGTTTTCATGCTTTATCCCAAAACCATAAAAACCTTGAATAATTCACCGAAACAGTGAGCCTTGCCAAAGAAAAACGACGTAAACCCAGGTTTCAGTCTAATGAAATTACTGTCACATTTTGCGACTATTGGAAATATTTGCATGGAAACATGGATGTAATCAATAGTCTTGTGTACAGAAAATTTTATAATCAATAATCACTAATGAAAATTTTATTAAAATTCAAAAATAAAAACATGATTTCTTTATGGATGATAATCTTGAAAGCAAACCTGGGCTGCCTCTATTTCTGCTTCCTGTGGCTGGATGTCCTCAGAGAGTGGTTGCATCATGCACACGAAGAACAAATCTGACTTCTCGAAGTACGATTGATGACTCTGTCTGGAACTCGGAGAGTATTCATTTTAGCAACACAAAATAAAATTGGGGGAAAAAGAAAGGTCATTTTGGGTACACCTATCTCAACCGGTAATAGTTATAGTATAGAACTGCACAAATAGGTTGTTGCAAGATAAACGTTAAATTAGGAAATAGCAAAAATACCAAACTGTTCGATTTTTGCAATCTCGGGAAGAAATGGGATTCTTGCATTGAAATAAAGATTAAATGCTTTAAAATAAACATTTCACTATTAGCCGGACAACCTAAAGATTTAGTAGCAAATAGCTATAATGACCACGTCTCTAAGTTAGAAGTTAGAACATAATCTACACTTCAAATACGAGTTAGGAAGAGCCTGATATCGATTAAAGTACCTGAATGCCAGAATTTCTAAAAATTTCGAATCAATCTGAAACACAACCACAGTAAACAAAAAACAGCACAATTAATCAGATTTCACTAAAGATTTACACTTTATCATATGAAACAAAACAAGTTAAGAAATTTGTCTTACTCCAGTTTCTTCTTTTACTTCTCTGACTGCAGCATCACATATATCCTCCCCTGTGAACATACACGTTGTTACTGCAGAAACCGAGCAGCAGTTTCTTATTTGATAGTTTTTTAAGTTATAGAACAGGAAGTGCTAGAGGGACCTACCTCATCAACAACTCCTGTAGGAAACTTCCAAACACCTGTTCCACGGAATTTTCCACTCTTCTCCTGAACTACCAGCACCTGTATTGCCAGATGATAAATAAGGACATTGGTATGTGCATTTTAATGATGCTATCAGTGTCTAAAATTTTAAGTAGCATGAAGAAACAATATGTATGTCTCTATTCATGTATATGAACTGGAATTTATGCAAAATAAATAGCCTTGAATTTGATTTGAGAGAGGCGAGGTGTTTGTTTATTTCAGATAATCAATATATCCAAATTCAAAATAAATTAATAGGCTTAGTTTCCATAACAAGTTATGTTATAAAGCAAATAATCAAGAAAAAGGCAGAAAGCCAAAAAACTTTTTCCACGAATACACACACACACACACAATCTGAAAGAAATAGAAAATAAAAGCAATCAAAGACCAGGGCAGAGCATGAATACTCTGATGGAAGTCTGCGCTTGTTTCAGATGAGGTCATTCAGACAATAATATTAAGGATTTCCATAGTTATCAGGAAGAGAAACAGGGTAATGCACGACTATTTGATATAATTCAGAAAGATGTCAGTGCTGTCCTCAATTGGCAGTCAATTTTATCAACAACGTTGATGCCTATGTATTATTTAACTCATCACAGTCCAGAACGAAACATCAGCTGAGATAAAACAAGACAGGATTAAACATCAACTGAGATAAAACAAGGCAGGATACTAGTGATACAAATTCAGAAGTGAAACTAGAATTTTAAATGGAACTAATCCCTTTAGCAACACCGTCATATAGAGGCAGAGAATTCTATCAACCAAAAATAAAAGGCACCCAACAACGAAAGTTAAACATTGGAACATACTTCATTCTTCTCATTGAGCACAAATGCACCAATACCCACTCGATGTGAAGCATTAGCCGGCAAAGTATTTGGAGTACTAGGAAGCCAACGCGCAAGCATCAAATATTTAGGTTCTGCATGGTGAAAATAGAATCCTTCCTGAAACATAAGATGTCCATAACATCCATTTGGCAAACAATGTAAGACAGCATTTGTCATAATTTATTGCTCCCTCTAATATGAGAATTCTTTCTCATATATAACACGAAACACGACTAACCTTAACAGTAGGTTCAACAAGATTCGCAAGCTCAATAGGTATCTTAATCCAGATACCCCTCTTTCCCTGCAATATCATCCACCTAAAACTCAGTCTGAAAACATATTTCCTCACTGAAATTGCATCTATAGAATCACTTCCATGAATGCTCTAAATGTGGCATTCATGACTAAGGGAGTGTTTGAAGACACTTAAGAAAAGTGATTGTAGCTTTTGGTTGAAAAAAAAAATAAATTGTTTTTAGTGTTTTCAAAATGTTAACTTCCCATTGTGCTTCTGTATAATCTTATCAAAATCTAAAGACAAATGATGGGTGCTTTAATTTCTGATTCTGGTTCTAATCTGACTTTTTCAAGCAATGGAGTACTTATTAAAACTTATTCACCAAACACATCATTATTAATTACGCATCAAATCAGAAACATAAAAATCATAAATCCAACGTCAAACATCATTTCTCTGCTTTTAGATTTTGATTAAAAGAATTCAATTTAAGCAGAAAAAAAGATGAGAACAACTTTCTTTTTAGTTTGCAAACACTCTAAGTCAATGCACGGCTTCATTGATTATAGAAATTCCAGTGCTTCTGATTGTGATTCAAGAAAAGGCCTTAGGCAGATTTCCCTGAAATGAGAAAAAAGGACAATGAAAAATAATAGCAGCAGTGTTTCAATTAAAACTAAAGCCAATGTGAACAGTACCTGTTGTTCCCAATGTGAAAGAGAGGCTTTGAGTAAGGAAACATAGACAACAGGATCCAGGGGCTCATTGGTCATTTCAACTATCACCCCACCATGGTCATCGTTTTTGCCCTCCAATACTCCTCCGTCAACTGACGGAACTGATAACGCCGGTGACGTTGATGAACTCATTGAAGATCTGACATTCAAGAAAATCCCAAATCTACTCTTGGTCAATCTCTCTGAAAGAATCGAAAAAACAAAATTTTCTTATCTACATAATTACCAAACTCGAAAAACAAAACAAAACAAAAAAAAACATAAACGATCTTGAATCTTTTGGACCTTGAGAAAGAAAGAATGGCTTCGAAGCGGAGAAGGGGCGTTTATTGAAGGGGAAAAAGAGAGTTCTGCTAGTGGTGGAAAGAAGAACAGAGGGGCGATAGAGAAATTTGAGCAAAGTCATCATCGCTATTTATAGTGGCATTATATCAAATAGATGATGGGCACCGCATATATATGTTTATGATTATTTTTGCCTTGTGATAGACCCCTATTGATTAAATTAATGGGATTTCTACTACGAAACGCCGAGAAAGAAGAAAAAGATGACACAATAATTTGTTTGTCATTTTACCTTGATTATTATCCTTTGTCGGCCGTCTTCATTTCACACCAAAATCTTCAGTCATATTATTCCTTGGTCTGTCTTCCAATTCAAAATCGCCTCAATGCTCCACACATGAGATGAATAGTACATGTAAAAGTGAAAGCTTGTCTGACGCAAAAGTCTAGGACGATAGAATAAACATGACTACAAGTAATGACAAAGGAGTTATTCACATTTTATGATGAATGGTTGAGATTGATAGATCGATTTCAATCATTTGGTCAGTAAAAGCGATGGGGATGGTCCTATCAGTTTCGGGCAAGTTTAAGGAGATGGATCATTTCCATTTAGGAAATGTAAATTTTTTGTGCATTTGGAGAGATAAAGACACATATGCATCTATACATATAATTGTATATATATATATGTGTATGTATAGGTGTATGTATAGATGCATATGTGTCTTTCTCTCTCCAAATGCACAAGAAATTTACACCTCCTAAATAGAGAGGATCCATGATGGAGATAAGGATTAAAGATATCTTATTATCTTTTAAGATTAGTTTATTAGGGTTATTTTATTATCTTTTAAGAGTTTTCAATAGTTAGGAGTTTTATTATTGTAGGAGTTTAATCCTACAAATAGTTGTTTTGTTATTATTTTTAGGGAGGTTGAATTATTATTAAGTTTTGAGATTATTCTCTTGTTCATTGCAATTTACGTTTCTTCGCGAAGTTTCATATTGTTTTGTTCGTTGCTCGTTTATTCGTGGCTTCCGCCTGCATCAGTTGGTATTTAGAGACCAGTCTACGCTCTCTGAATCATGTTGTCCAGACCGATTCCACAACGCATGAACGACATCAAGATGCATCCGTCGAAAGAATCGACTTGCCGACAAAACAATTCACTATCGTGCGCATCCAATTTCAAGAAATCAAAAGGCTTGTTGAAAAACGATTTCTTGATGGTTGTGAGTTTGCTTGCGATATTGGGTCCATCCAGTCCACCCCATTAGAAACCTATTCCACGGACATGGATGTTTTATGCTCAAGTTACATTGAAGATGGTGGATATGATGGACCACCAATTTTTGATGAGGAAGATGAAAAGCACATTCAGGAGGTTGGCTATGAAAACCCTCTCACTCTGATTTGACGAGGATAATAGTGGGCTATGGTGGCCTACCAATTTTTAACGAGGAAGATCGCAGTTATGATGACCCATCAATTTTCGATGAAGACGAATATGGTGGTGGTTATGACGACCCCCCAATTTTCGATAAAAAAATCGAGGATATTGATTCGTTGATGGGAAATGTATATTCTCTTTCTCCACCAGAGATAGAAGATATTGTTGTTTCACCCCTTCCAACAATTTTACTCTCATACTATAGGGATAAAAAATTGTTCATTAAGAGTAGATTATTATCTTTTTTGACAGAATTGGCAAGACCGGAGAAGACGTTTGTTGGTGTCCGCATTAATGGAACATGTAATTCGCAGAGTCGCATGTCACCCTATAATGGTATTGGAGCCTACAAGATAATGATTGATGGTTTTCTAGAACTCAAGCGGAATTATTTTGTTTTTGATCCAGCTCAAAAACATATTGCTATTCACCTTGTTTTTCCATCTCGTCCTCCTCGTGCCCCTCCATGGTTTGACAATTCTTTTAGTCAAGGTTTCCCTTCCGATTCGAGGATGAATCGCCTCGACCCCGGAGAGAATGATGGAGATAAGGATTAAAGATATCTTATTATCTTTTAAGATTAGTTTATTATGTTATTTTATTATCTTTTAAGAATTTTCAATAGTTAGGAGTTTTATTATTGTAGGAGTTTAATCCTATAAATAGTTGTTTTGTTATTATTTTTAGGAAAGTTGAATTATTATTAAGTTTTGAGATTATTCTCTTGTTCATTGCAATTTACGTTTCTTCGCGAAGTTTCGTATTGCTTTTGTTCGTTGCTCGTTTATTCGTGGCTTCCGCCTACATCATTCCATTTCCCAAATTTAATGGGTTCCAAACTTAACTCGACCATTTTCGGCTTGGGCTAAATCGGGCACTATTGGACATTCGAAATTAACTTGATTCTATTAGCATCCTTACATATACTAATTACAATTGTTTGGATCAAGTTTGCCTAGACCGAACACCTAACTCATTGTTGACTCACTACTTTTTATTAGAATATGGATCTATGCACCTGACTATATAAAACTGATTTTTCAAATAACATTATATATAATATATGTTTTAAAGAAAAAAAAAATAATAATAATAATAAGCACATTAGTTTGGGTCGGGTCAAGTTTTAAGTATAACCCAAAACGCAATACGAACCTACATACGTCGTTGAAACTCACCTAAGTGGAGCATGTATGTAGCTGGTCCAAGTTCAATCCGAAATCAATAAAATCCCTAAACATACTAATTATAATTGATCGATTTTGCAAGAATTTATTAAGTAATATAGGGATGGCAATGGGGCGGGGACGGGGTCCCATACCAGCCCCGTCCTCGAATCCCATTTCAAATATCATCCTCGTACCATTCCCCGTTTTGGGCATCTGGTACGGGGATGGGGATTCCCCGTTCGGGGAACGGGGTCCCCGTTTTGTATTTTTTAATAAAAAAAATATTGTTTTTACTTAAAATAGTTAATAATTAAAATAGATAAAATATCGTGAATCACTAGCTAATCTTATAATAACTCCACAATATAAAATACTTTAATAAATTGAGTTAAATACAACAATTTTCGAAATACAAAATTTTGTAATTTTAAAAATTAAAAATCATTATAGTGTAAAACACATAATTTTTAGGGTTTAATTTTATAATTTAATAAAATACAAAATATAAACATAATTAATATTAATAATATATATGCATATATATAAATATATATATATATATATCGGTGAACGGGGATTTTAATCGTTTTATCTAATCGGCGGACGGGGACGGGGATGGGACGGGGGATATAAATATCATCCCCGTCCCATCCCTGGTTTCAGAAAAACGGGGAATCCCCATCCCCGAATTAATCGGGGATTCTCCGCCCTAATTTATTCGGGTACCAACGGGGATGGTTCCCCGCGGGGATTTTGCCATCCCTAAAGTAATATTAATATATATCATAATCTAATGAGATTGTTAATCAAGGACCTTCAAAATCAAATCAAAAATAAAGAAATTAAACTAAATAAATAATATTTTTGTTTTTTTGCCTTCTATTAAGTGGGTGGGAAATATGACACTTGGCGGCTATTAGAAGTCACCCATTCATCCCATTGAAACCTTACATCATTGCCCCTCTTATCATTTTAATTCCAACCACACACTCCAATGACCAGTCTTTCACGACAAGGCGTTCATTGCTGATTTGGAGATTGTAGATGTAAAAATGTACTCCATTATTCATATTTGTTGGACCGATTAATAATAATTGTTCCATTGTTTATATGAATAAATGACAAATATTCCATTTTATAATAAATAATATAGTTGCATGATAGATTTATATCAAATATATGTACATATAATATAGCATCTTTTTTCCGCAAAATCTTCATTTGAAGATAAACCTCACCGGTTCAAACCAAAAACAAAAATAATAAAAGTTAAAAAAAAATGGTGTAACTGTAACATCTATTAAGCCAAACATTTAAATTTCCGTAGAAGCAATGGAATTATGAATCATATACAAAATAATAAACGAACAAGAATCCACATAATGCTTCTAAAAAAAAAAAAGAATCCACATAATGTTTTCTTTGGTAACTCTATACATACACACATATTCAATATTTTCATAATTGGATGATGATCGTGTTGGGTTCGCTATATCGCGGGGCTAAACGCAACGGAAATTTAAAATTTAAATCATGCATACAATTATACATAAAAATAAAGCCCCCGATTCTCGTAGCGATTTAACGATCGCGCGTTTATACAAATGGTAAAATAAGATTTAGGATCTTACCTAAAATTGCTTCCTTTTGAAGATGATGTAGAAGGCTTAATCCAAATTTCTCACAAAGAGGTAAATCCGCAAACTCGCCAATAGAGATTCAAGCGCCTCTAATGAGTCCACCCTCTTGGTTGTGACAAGGATAAATTCTTCACTAGTAGAGTTAACCACGTTTTCGAAATTGAAAAATAGAATAGAATTTAATTCCAACAATTAATTATTGTTAAAATTTGTAGATGAATAATTATTGGTTAATTATTCACTACAAAATTTTGAAGAGAAAATAAGGTATTTTAAGAGAGAGAGTGAGACAGATTCTTATTCTTCAAAGACCGAGAGCCATAACTATTGAAGCCAAAAAACTCTCTGCAAGATTATACCATTTGCCCATTTCTTCATCATGCATCCTTTTTCTTTTTTTTTTTTTGTTACTTTTTATTATAAAAGAAAACATGATGATGGTGTGCAAGGCTCAAGGCAAAAAGGTATGATATTAAAAGAATGTCTCAAAATGCATTTAGTGGCTCAAAAAAACGTCACAACACATGCTATCAGCTATGTGTAATATTTTTTTTTCTTAATCATATATATATATATATATATATCCTATTATATATATATATATATAAATCTCATTTATTATATTTCTCTTCAATTATCTAATGGGCTTCTACAATTAGGCCTACTAGATTAGGGTATGGGATTGGACTTTAAAATCCAATTAATTAATTCTACTAATTAATTAATTAAATCCCAATTAATCATAGAATTTTCATTGGGTCATATTCAGTGAACTTGTTCGCTAACAAGCACCCACATATGTGCATTTGTGTCGCAACACTGATGTTAATGGAATGCAACATCCTCGTCTCATGAGAATGCACCATATGTGCTTTTCGTCCAGACTGGTTTTTCTTTGGCGGAAATTATGGAGACTTTCCATTTTTGCTTTTTGACAACCTTTGAGCAACTTTTACACCTCATTTTGATGCACCAAGCTCTATTATTCCCTCAATTGTCATGTGGACACAATGATTCAACCAACTCAACTATGAATGTGCACACAATGATTCAACCAACAACCATGGAAGTGGAGCATTTGTTAGCATTATTGATGTGTTCTTTCACAAAGATGGTGCCTATAAAAGCCAAGAGTTTGAGTTGGAAAGGAAATTCATAATTCATGTAGTATTCATTGATAGAGAGATTCATTGTATATTCATTGTATATTCTAAGTTTCAAAGCAAAATACATTGAGAGGATAAAAGAGAGGTAGAGTTGGAAGTTGAAGAGCAATAGAGAGAGCTTGCTTCAAGCTCAACATCAAGAATCAACCAAGGAGGAAGTCTTATATTGGTCTTGAATAAGAGCTAAGTACACCATGTTCATTTTATTCATATCTTTTTGTGTAGTATACTCTTTTGACAAAGCCATGTGTAGCTAAATTTCTAGTGTTTGAATGTAATGAACTCTAGAATGAATTTGTGATTAAGGTTTGTATGTTTTTAATAAAATCTTCATGTTTTGTGTGATTCACTTATATTATGTTTTATTCATTCAAATTGGTATATGCGCAATATTGATTTGAAGTTTATTTTTCATCCGGGAAATCGAGAGATTCATGGTGAAATAGAACATATATAAGTGAAAAGAGTTGCATGCAATCCCAGATATAGGACGACATAAATCTTCCGGATTAGGGTCAAACCTAATATGGGAATTCACAAATCGTTATAATCTTTGTCTTGGGGTTTTAACTAGAAAGAGATTTGAGTTAATCAACTTGAGATTAGAAGTTATTCGCGCTCGATAGAGGGTTTAACTTAAATCGGGAATTTCTACGGTCCATGAAACATGAGATTTTACTAAAAGAGGTTGGTTTTTTCTTAAGGGATTATGGTTGTATTTTTATCTTGTTAAATTAAAAAAACATTCAGAGGGATTTACATTCAAACACATTTCTAGCTCTTGATTTCTTAATTCTACAATCTATTTTTATTTGATCTTTTGTAAGTTGCAATTATTTTAAAATTCTCTATTTTTCATTTTCATTAAACAAACAAAACTCACGAAAATTGCTAGATTAAATAACAAAAAGACGGTAATTATTAGTATTTACAATCCTCGTGGGAATGACACTCGGTACTCAATAATCTATACTACAAAACGATAGGTGCACTTGCCTATGGTTTTCTAGAGTAGCTTTTGAGCCATCACCTATCTTGAAAAACTCATCGACTTGGAACAAATTTAAGATCAAAGCCTTAGAGGCATGTTCCATGATCGCCATCAAATGCGCGACCATGCCTCATAGCTTAAATTGATCTAAGGACTTTATCATATGTGCAAATATGCGATAAATGCAAAAGAACATAAAATAAAGAAATGCCTTTATATTATTATAATTTCCAATAAAGTTGTTTTACAAGTAGAATAAAATCCAATCTAATTGGAACGCCGTGCATTCTACTCTAACAGATCGATCATAATTGCTATCCACCGTCGTCCGTCAGTTCCAATAGAATTAGGAGACCCTAATAAGATGGGCCAATAGACCCAATATACCAAATGGATTGGGCCAAATAAAAAATTCAAAAAAATAATATAAATTATAACTATTTTTATTTAAAAAAAAATCTCAATTTTTTTTAAAAAAAGATAAGGGTGGGCAGGACCCAAGTTGACCCACCCCTGGATCCGCCAGTCGACTCGGTTCAATAAATCTATCAAATTCAATCGATCATCAGTTCGACTGATCTAAAATTCTAAATTAAAGTTGACTGTAACTTTTTTTCTTATAACACGATAATGTAATAAATTGTATATTATGTACTAAATTTCAAATGTAAATAAAGATAACAAATAATCAACGGAAAAACACATCTAATAAAATCAAAATTCAGATAACCACATATCTGTAATTAAATGCCAAATATAAACTTCCTTAAAAAAATAGTTTAACCATTGGGGTTAGCCTAGTGGCCACGAACATTCTCTTAATCACAAGGCCCAAATTTGAGTACCTGAAGGGCTAAACTTTAAACAAAATATTTGTTTTTGACCGTTTTTATCCCAATTTTCTTATACAAATATTAATCAGTTTAATCGAGCATTCGGTAAATTAAAGCCATTTGAGATTTGAGGCTAGTTGGGTTGTGATTTCATTTTGTCTACTTTCATATTCTGAGAGAATAGTTGTGAATTTTTTTTTAAGTGAAAGTTGGTTGTGTAGAGAAAGAATGATGATTATGTTTATGTGATGGATAATTTTTTTAGAGACGTTGATTGTTTGTGGAAATTTTTATGGAAAAAGTAGTGTAAAATATAATGCAAGAAAATTGAATAAAAATAAAAAAAATTATCCTAAAATAGGTATGAATCTCACAATGTACCTTCTATTGTCAAGATTAAGAGTTTATTTGAAAAAATTTCATTTATTTCATAAACATACACACTTCCAACAAAATTTTCACTTAAAAATGAAAATTTTGGAAAATATTTCACAACCAATCACAACCTCACCTTTTCAACCTACTGAATCGGCCATCATGTCCAATTTCTAAAACAATGATTTATGTATTTAAGTTAAATAAACAATTTTATGTGTACACGTGTTATTAACTGAATATGATTTTAAGAAAATAGAGCTCCTACGTGGGTTGAGATCTCCTATTTCACTTTCCCTATTCCACTCCCTATTCCATATGTTGGATGAAAGACACGTACGTGTACAATTGTGACATCACGTGACATCATCATGCACACGTGTATTTCATCCAATGCAATGGAATAGGAGTGGAATAGGAAAAGTGGAATAGGAGATCACATCCCTGTTTGATACATGTTTTTATCTTAATTTTGATGATTTTATTTTGTCACCAAAACAATGCTTTTAAAGGTTGTCCAAATACTCCTAAATGATTTAAAATGGTTTTAATATTTTCAGGAGTATTTCCTCAAGTTTATTTTTGATAATAATGGACAACACTTTTAATGATTTTATATCAATGGATTTTTCACTCCTAAACAAGGTTCCTAAATGTTGTCTAAATACTCTCGATTGGTTTAAAATGTTTTTACTAAATTTTCGGAGTATTTCTTGGGTTTTATTTTCGACTAAAAATTGGACAACATTTCTGTCTCGTCGACCAGGTCGCCCTATAGGCAACCCGTACCTGAAGATGTTTTTAGAAGCAGAAAATGAGACGGAAGGAAAAATAAGCGGTCGACCTGGCCGCCCACGGTCGGCCAGAGACTGCAAGTTTCATTGTTGAAACAGACTTAACCCCTTCGTATTTTTGGTTAGGGAGACCGGTTGAGGCAGGGTCGGCCGGTCGAAGCCTCACGTCGACCGGTCGCCTGTTGTAATTTTCAAAGTGTTCTTATTTTCTCTTATTTTGCATGACTGCCGTCGCCTTGTATTGACAAAAATATGACCGTTTGACAGAGACACATTTCCTTAAAATGTGGGATTGATTTCTAATGACTATATTCTTGATTTTAATTGTATTTTTGTAGATTTTCAGTCCCCAAGAGGAGCCTATGCTTGATCAATCATCTCCTATAAATAGAGGAAGTTTTGGAGCAACCATAACAACAATTGAGATACAACACTACAAGATACACTTCAAGCAAACACTTGGTCTTTCATTGTTATTATTCTTGTTGTAAATTTGGCTAGCTTATCACTTTCACATCTTTGAGGTCTAGGCTATTCTTGATTACACTTCGCACTCAAATTGTAATATTCATTATTGAGTTGTAATCTTGATTTTCGGTTATCATTCAAACACAAGATATCCTTGTGAGTGTTCTGTGGTGAGAACACACTTGGATGATCTAGGTGATAGGTGAAGAAGATTGTGGTAATCTTCTTATTGAGGTGTTGAAGAATTTGGTATTCTTCAAGGTTGAAGATTGTGGTAATCTTCACAAGTGCCGTTGAAGGAAGATTGTGGTAATCTTCAAAGGGAGATTGTGGTGATCTCAAAGGTGTTGTTGAAGAAGAGTGTGGTCTTTCTTGAGGTGTTGTAAGTTGAATTTGTATTAATTTTGGTAATTAATAAAATTCTTTTTCTTTCAAATCCATCCTGGATATCTTGGGGTGGTAGAGATTAGGCCCTCAGGTGGGTTGAACCTCTTTAAATCGACGTGTGTTGTTTATATTCCGCACCTTTATTATTGTATTTGAGCATTCGGTTTTAAAAAGAGGGCGAAATCGAAAAGATGGAGATAATCTATTCACCCCCCCTCTAGATTATCGTAGCCGCTTGGACTTACAATCCCCTCTTGGTGGTGTACCCCAATTTTTTTGGGTCTCGTTTTTTCTACGAAAAAAGAAAAGGAAAAAACTTATGTATATTTTTAAAGGGAAAAAAATAGTTGAGGTAGAGAAAAAAATTTGGGCTTGGGCATGCGGGTTGGTTATGCCCCTAGGCTCTTAGATATAATACTACAAGAAATTTTATATTCGTGGAGGGATTTTTTCTATCGTAAATATCGTTTTTTAAATGAAATATAGACGGACTTGTGACGAATTACAAAAGGAAATAACAATGGCAACATATCCGTTGCAATAACAATCATTAAGTTTTGTGCCAAAAAGATGGCGGAAAAAATTTCCGGTGGTTTCCCGATGGACTATATACGAGATGTTTACTGAAATAATGTATAAATTAGTAATGTTAAAGTTAACTTGAAATTAGAGCTTAAAGATTTGAAATATATTGATTTATGAAATTACTCAAACTAGCTTAGCGAATTTATTATTAACAATTTGAACTCTTTCACTTCAAATCTGTCAATTGAAATAAAACTTAAAAATTGTGTATATACACCGCAGACTGCCTTGATGCTTACAAACGAAATTGCCCATGTTCTTGCCCGAACACTATTTCATATGCTAGTCCCACAATTTAGTTGGAGACTCCTAACTTTTTAGGAGACCGTTTAAAAAATAATTGTGTACAAACTGTTAAGCATTAAAATATTTGCTTTGTTCATTAAAAAAAAACATTTTACTCTAAACAGAGAAGTAGATCTAACACTGAGATTTATTTCTCTAGTCAATAAAATATTTCTAACTTAGGTTGAGTCATAGATAGTATACAAAATTTTCATAATTTTGACCATTAAATTACTTGGTTGGACAAGCTAGACAATTTAAATTCAAAAACGCCATTTTAGAATACAAAATCCCACAAGCATTAAATTAATAACAATGTGGTTTAACTCAATCGGAACAAGTTTAATAAATTCAAATATGAACAACACAATTTGTAATAAAGATTGAGGATATTTCAAATGTAGAAAAGCCAATTTCATTACATCCACGAAATCGTGTTCACCAATCTTCCGTCTTTAGACATATTCAGATGAGAGCGATATTTGAATATTTGATATTGAGACTAACTTGAAAATAATTCACCATTAAAAAAACACAAGGAAACAAATATTACAAACTACAGGGGGTCGCATGCAAATAGTTTAAACTAGAAGACCCCATCTGCAAAAGAACCCGGCCCTAAAAAGTAAAAAATCTGGAAGTGGTGAAGTCCAGCACGAGCGCTTATTTCACTTGTTTAATTAATTTTTAAAACAGAGGAGCTATTCTGAATTCTCGTTTTCTTGTTCGAAACAACCAAAAAAAATAAAGAATCCCCAATTCAATTCACACACACTGCCTGAGAAAAACACACTTAAAAAACACGCCGTGAATGCGTATGAAAAACCCTCCCCATTGAAGGCGTGAAGAATTTCCGTGAATTTTTAGTTTTCCATGGCTCAAAAGGTGCAGCAGCAGTTGAAAGAGTTGGGATCGAAGTTGGAGAGTCCCCCGGCATCGAAAGACGCTCTCATTAAGCTCTTGAAGGTGAGAACCCCCTTATTATACATCTTGTATGTATTCAATTTTCGGTAGAAAGCTGATTTTTTTTGTGTGCGCTAATTAATTTGTGCTTGTTTGGGAGTTCCATTTGTTGACACATGCTTGTAATTTGTGAAACTCATGGCGACGTTATAATTGGGGTTAAATTAGGGTTCTTTCAAGGTGTTGTTCGGCTTTGTAATTGTTGTAAACCAAACAAAAAGCCCGAGTCTTTTTAGAATATTTGAAATTTTAGTTTTGTGATATTGAAGTTTCGGGCCGCACATTCAATTTCAAGTGCATGCTTCTGCATTGTATAAATTGTGGCTTTGTGGTGATTAGGGTTCCATGAGCTCTGTTCTCTTAGTTCTTTGGGGAAAAAAATAGAGTTTGAGTCTCTTATTTTAGAACTCCACCTTCATCTGTATTGGTATATTGGATTTGTTTTCAAAGGGAGTAAGACAGAACGTTTGAGTCATTCTTCTTAACATCAATTCAAGTTGATTATCAACATCTTGTATATATTCAAATTTTGGTAGAAGATGATTTTTTGTGTGCGCTAATTAAATTGTGTTTGTTTGGGAGTTCCATTTGTTGACACATGCTTGTAATTTGTGGAATTATGGCGACGTTGAAATTGGGGTTAAATTAGGGTTCTTTCAAGGTGCTGTTTGGCTTTGTGATCCTTGTGAACTAAGCAAAAAGTCCGAGTCTTTTTAGAATATTTGAAATTTTAGTTTTTGTGATATTGAAATTTCGGGCCACACATTCAATTTCAAGTGCGTGCATCTGCATGCATAAATTATGGCTTTGCTGGTGATTGGGGTTTCATGAGCTCTCATCGCTTAGTTCTTTGGGGAGAAAAGAAGAGAGTTTGAGTCTTTTATTTTAGAACTCGACCTTCATGTGTATTGGTATATTGGATTTATTTCGAAGGGAGTAAGGCAGAAAGTTTGAGTCCTTAACTTCAATTCAAATTGATTATCAACATCCGAAGAATTATAGTTTTCTTTCTGAGGATTTTTTTTATCAGTAGTGTTCTTACCTTTCTCTACACGGTATTGTGAATATTATCAAAATATGTGATTCCATGAAAATGAAATTATTTGATTATGAAGTTCTTCTCTTTTCAACTCGCCTTGATAAAGTTTTTACATACTTTCATGTATTTGGGTGTAAATATGTAATGCATGTTTTTGTGTGTGGATATTGGTGAAAATTGGAAAGAAGCAGCAATACTTATGTATAATTATATTAGAAGCTGGCGCACTACAATCACACCATTTATCCTTCTCCTGCACCTATTTAAATAAAGACTGTTCTACATGTACACATTATTGTAACTGATTTTAGCATTTGTCTTTGCTTACCTCACCAGGAGCCTTGTATTTTTATTGTTTCTGTCCAAATCTAGATAGTTATCTGTTCTTTTAAGGAATAAACTTTCAGAGTACTTATTGCATGCAAAAATTATTGGACTGTAATTTTAACCATAGGCCATGAGCTCTGCAAGTTTTGTGGTTGCTAGGCATAAAGTTATCTGGATTCTCAACTACTTGCTTTGTAGTAATCCCATAGTTCCTCCTCATGCAGCAAAGTGCAGCATGTCTCACTGAATTAGATCAGTCACCTCCAAAATCAGTGATGGATTCCATGCAGCCTCTCTTAAATGCCATTGCCAAGCCAGAACTTTTGAAACATCACGATCGAGAGGTCAAGCTCTTTGTAGCTTCCTGCATTTGTGAAATAACTCGAATTACTGCACCTGAGGCTCCTTACGATGACCATGTTTTAAAGGTACTTCTTCCTCTTATGAATATCACTAGTGGAATTAATTTCTTAAATTTATGCTCTGTATTTCACCATGAATATATACGACTTGGGTTCTGATTGTTGCTGTTTAATCTATTCCAGGATATTTTTGAGTTGATTGTGGGTACTTTCAGTGGCTTAAGTGATATAAATGGCCCATCATTTGGAAGAAGGGTTGTTATTCTCGAAACCGTGGCAAGATATAGATCATGTGTTGTGATGCTGGATCTTGAATGTGATGATCTCATAAATGAAATGTTCAATACGTTTTTCGCTGTTGCCAGGTGCGGCCCTTTTGATTTTGAGCTCACTTTGATTAGAACCAAGTTTATTTTGAGTTATTGGGCACTAATCTTTCTTTACTTTATCTTTTTAAGGGAAAGTATGTTTTAGATGAGATCCTTCACATTTCTGCCTAAATGAAGTGCTATGCCTCTAGTTTGCTTTTCAGTTTCATACTTCCAGAGTAGATATATGTCTTAATTCTACCTTGATTTGTAGGTTAAGGATTTCTGCAGGTTGGGTTTTGAATAGTTTTGTCATGTGAAGGGGATATCCGCTTCTGTGTAGATTTTCCTTTTTGCTTTTCCCCATATGTTGAATTATTCCTTTACTAGGTCAAGATTCTTTTCTTTTTTGTTTCCCATCTATGAGTGCTTCGATCTTTGTGTTTATTATTTTTGCCTGTGAAAACTTGAGGGATGACGGATGAGGAAAGCTGGTGCTTATCTGTTATCATGCTTGCCAGAATTGTTAGTTACTAGCAGATCTGCTTGTTTGTATGATTGATTGCGGCTGGATAAAATATCCTGCATTACCTAGAGATATTATGCAGGGCATGTTAAACATGCCATTGGGGGTGAGGGGAAAATTCCAGGAGCCCTTATCTTGGAAACTTATACAGACATGTAAAGTGGAAAGAGATACATGAATAGTCCAGGTAGAGAAAATGGCATAATATCTCCCCACCCCCCCCCCACCCCCCAACACACAACTCTCTCTCTCACACACACATTTCATTGAATCATTGAGAAGACTGAAAAAGTTACCAAAGAAGTTTGAAAAAGTTACCAAAGAAGTTTAAAGTCGGAATCACAAAACATAACATTTGCTATGTTTTTATATTCGAGTTTTTTAACTGTTTGCCACCTCTATAGAGGGTAATTGTGAAGTTGTGACTTCTGTGATTGACAATAGAAAGAAGGGTACTTACATTGATGTAGTTGATCTGGATGCTTTAAGTATGCTCTGTTCACATGATGTTATTACCTTTATTCTGTTCACATGATGTTATTACCTTTATTCTGTTCACATGCAGAGAGGAGCATCCTGGGAATGTCTTAACTTCAATGCAAACAATCATGGAGGTTCTCTTGGAAGAATGTGAGGATGTACCAGAAAACCTCTTACTTATTTTATTATCCATTTTAGGCCGTGATAAGGAGGTGAGCTTCTCTTTCCTTTGTGCCCCAGTATTTATTGATCTGAGTGCCTTTTTCTCCTAAAGAATTCAACTTTTGGAGTTTTTTGCTGCTAGGGTGTGACTATGGCTGCAAGGAGGCTTGCTATGAATGTGATAGAAAATTGTGCTGCAAAACTGGAACCTAGCATAAAACAGTTTATTGTGTCATCAATGTCAGGGGACAGCAGACCTCTGAAGAGTGAGATTAATTACCATGCTGTACTTTATGATATCTATCGCTGTGCTCCTCAAATCTTATCAGGAGTTGTTCCATATCTTACTGGAGAGCTACTGGTAATCATCCGCGGTTGCTTTTATGTATTTTCCTTTTCCTGCATGATAACAAATCTTTAGGTTGTGATTCTGAATATGACATGTTCAAGTACGCTTTTCTCTTCAGGTACAAGGACATGATATTGTGCATTCATATTCTAGAATATTCTTGTTATTCTTCTTTAGGGTTGAAATTGCCATCTACTTTAGACTGCTTTGAGAGCTGTTCCCTATCTGCATATTTTCTGTTTTTTTTTTTCTTTTCTCTTTCCCCTGGCCAAGTTTGTGAATTTGATAAACTCTCAAAATAGCAGTAATTTTATTTTTCCGTAGTTGGATATGTTGGACTGTTTTATCAGTTGTAATTTTACTTCAACAGAGTGATCAATTAGATATTCGTTTGAAAGCGGTGAGTTTAGTCGGTGACCTCTTTGCTCTGCCGGGATCTACTATTTCTGAAGTATTCAAGCCAGTCTTTTTGGAGTTTCTGAAAAGGTTGACTGATAGAGTGGTGAAGGTCAGAATGTCTGTCCTTGAGTACGTCAAGACTTGTCTTCTGGAGAATCCTTTCAGGAGCGAAGCTCGTGAAATAATCTGTAAGGAATTCTAGTACTGATAATCCAAGACTTACTCTTAAGGTCTTTATTCTGATGATGGGCATAAATTTCCAGCTGCCCTTTGTGACCGGTTGTTGGACTATGATGAAAATGTTCGTAAACAAGTTGTTGCTGTGGTTTGCGATGTGGCATGTCATGCCCTCACATCCATTCCAGTTGAAACTATCAAGTTGGTCTCAGAACGACTTCGAGACAAATCTGTACGTGTACCTATCTCTGTCTGCAGCTCTTTCTCATTAATCATTTTGACATCTGTCTTTACCTTGTTCTGATAACTTTTGCTGCAAACAGCTTCTCGTTAAAAGGTATAGCATGGAGAGGTTAGCTGACATATACAGAATATCTTGCATGAAGCGTTCTAGTGATTCAACAAAGGATGATGAATATGACTGGATTGTGGGGAAGATTCTGAGATGCTTTTATGACAAAGATTTCAGGTAACTTTGTGAATTTTGTAAGGTTTCAGCGGATTTAGTTAACCTGTCCTGGCTGGAAAATATACGAGCAATCCAAATGGGCATTTCAAAGAAACAATTAGTATAATTGCTATCTCCAATTTGAGACAGTTTACTATGTTTTAAACTAACACTTCTAAGAGCTTCATCAAAAGGTAAATAGAGAAGTTAGTAAAGAAGCAGCGACAACATTGGCTACACAATGATTGGTGCTTAAGATACTTAACGTTCTTGATTTGTGATTTCTCATATATCATGTTGGAACCTTGTATTATCTTAGCAGATCAGATACAATTGAACCTGTTCTCTCTCTATCTTTGTTCCCTGCTGATTTCTCCATCAAAGATAAGGTGACAAAATGGGTTAGGATCTTCTCTGCGTTTGACAAAGTTGAGGTTAAGGCTCTTGAGAAGATACTAGAGCAGAAGCAAAGGTCTGTAGCAACTGCTTGTTTTGACATACAAGGTTTTTGTGTTTTGTTGTAGGTCAATGTTGATTGTTTTTGAACTGCATGATCTATTAACTGCAACTCTCATGTTTACTATTGTGGTTCAGGTTACAACAAGAGATGCAGAAGTACCTTTCCCTCAGACAGTCGGCTCAGGTTTGCTACTAGGAGTTGTAAATTTCTCAAACTTCGGCTACTGAAGTGTCGCGAAGGAGCTTTTGATGAAAATATTTGATCTTTTTTCTATGTGTAGGAAGGTGATGACACTGAGATCCAAAAGAAGGTATCGTTTTGCTTCCGTGTTATGTCTCGCTGTTTTGGTGATCCTGCAAAGGCAGAGGAGAACTTTCAGAATCTTGACCAGTTAAAAGATACCAACATTTGGAAAATTTTGATGCAACTTATTGATCCAAACACCAACTCTCTTCAAGCCAGTAGTTTACGGGTGAGGCATTACTCACAGGTTTCTTCTGTTATTTTTCCCTTGTTTCTCTTTCTTTGGAATGTAGCTTTAAAATACTTGCAGAATCTTATATGAGGGTTTCTCAGACTTTGTAAACCCCTTGCAGGATGATTTGCTAAATATCCTTGGTCAGAAGCATCGACTCTATGAGTTTCTTAGCACTCTTTCTTTGAAATGTTCCTATCTACTTTTTGACAAGGATCATGTCCGAGGAATCCTTCTGGATGTTCGTGCACATAAATCCTCTGGAAGTACCGAGTTAATTTTGTCCTGCATGACTATTCTTGTGGTACATTGTTTACTTTTGTATTGATTATGTATAACTTTATTGATGCCTACTGGTCCTATGATATCTCGACTTCATATTCCCTTGACAGCTGTTTTGACTATTTTTTATTGGACTCTGAGATCTTACGTCCATATTTATACCTGACTTGAATTATCACTGTCAAACCTCATAATGAATGGCTAAACCAAATATACCAGTGCATGATGTGGGTTAAGATTATTTTTCATTTTCAGTTTTAGATGAAAACCTGAGTTATGCTGGTTTTGTAGATTCCTTCTTGTTTCCATTGAAATAATTGAGCTTCACTATCATGCGCGTCTTTTCTACTGCCACATAATATTCTTGGAATGTGTGATTCGATTTCATTGAGTTATTCCTCTCCCCAGAGGAAAATTGCTTGGGATTTATATTATACGACCTGAAATTTTGGAATTCATTTTGTGTGTTGTGAAATGAGTTCTCAGGTTCTTGCACGATTTTGTCCTTTGCTGCTTGGTGGAACTGAAGAAGATTTGGTACATCTTCTTGAGGATGATAATGAAATAATAAAGGAAGGCACTTTGCATATTCTCGCAAGAGCTGGGGGAACTATCCGAGAACAACTGGGTGTTTCATCAAGGTTAGACTATCTATAAATCGCTTGCCCTTCCTAATTGTTCTTTTTTTTGGGAGGGGTCTTTTTTTGGGCGTAAATGCAATCATGTGTTGCTTACAGATCATTAGACCTTATTCTGGAGCGCATAAGCATCGAGGGTAGCCGGAGGCAGGCTAAGTATGCTGTTCATGCCCTGGCATCCGTCACAAAAGATGATGGTCTTAAGTCACTCTCTGTTCTTTACAAGGTTTCTCCTTGCTTTTCTTTCCTTTCTTCAACGATTATCTTCTTCTGTTCTCATTTCCACATTTTAAATTTTCTTTCTTCAGTTTTTTATATTTTTCCTTATGCTTTTGTGATTTTTTTTTGATGATTCAGTGTTATGATTTTTGTTCTAAATGAATAGAGGCTAGTTGATATGCTTGAAGAGAGGTCCCATTTGCCAGCTGTTCTACAATCTCTCGGATGCATAGCACAAGCTGCTATGCCAATCTTTGAAACAAGAGAAAGTGAGGTTCAAAAGTTCATCAAGGAAAACATACTGGAGCTTGGACATGTATGCCCTTAGAAATGCAAAGATTTTTGTTATCTATATTCTGTTTTCTTGTTATTTAAGTTTTATCAAACTTGCTTCACTTACAGATAACAGGAGATAGAGCAAACACTTGTTGGGATGATAGAAGTGAACAATGTTCTTTAAAGGTCTCTCCCCTAGCATACTTCTTGTCCTTCATCACTTAAAACGATTATCCTCTTGGAAATATTTTAGCACTAAATGAGCATCGGAATTGTCTCTGCAGATTTTTGGGGTTAAAGCTTTGGTCAAGAGCTACTTACCTGCCAAAGATGCCCACCTTCGTTCTGGAATTGATGACATAATTGAAATCCTGAAGAAGATACTTGTCTTTGGTGATATCTCAAAAGACATTGAATCGAGGTAATTTGGACATGTCGTGTCTTGTAGTTTCTTTAAAGAGGTCACACTTAGAGTTTTTATTCATTTGCTCGAGTATTGCCTTTGAAATATCCTCTTTCATGTTTCAGTTTAGTCGATAGGGCTCATTTGAAACTTGCTGCAGCAAAAGCTGTTCTCCGCCTATCAAAGCAGTGGGAGCATAAGATTCCTGTTGATGTTCTTTACCTCACTCTGAGAACTTCAGAGGTAGTTTACTTAACTTGGCGTATGTGGTAGTTTGTGTGATGAATTTCCTTATGCCAATTACCTGAGAAACAGAAACTTATGTAATGCTTACTCTCTTGCCCTTGGATTTGTAGGATAACTTTCCTGAGGTAAAGAAACTACTTCTCAGCAAGGTTCATCAATATGTAAGGGACCGGATTTTAGACTCAAAGTATGCATGTGCCTTCCTGCTTGATGTTTCATCTTCGCTGTCAGATTTTGAAGAGGTATATGGCACTTCGGCATTTATTGTGTTCTGTTTTTTGGTTTTGGGAGTGTAATGATACCACAGCTAACACACAAAAGTGCAAAATGTTTATTAAACCAATATGAATACCTATTCACCTAATCTGTTTGGCAGAATAAGCGCAATCTGAATGACATCATCCAGATGTGTCGGCAAGGGAGGGGACGCCAAATTTCTTTGCAGACTGATGCAATGTCTCCATCCCTTTATCCAGAATACATTCTCCCATACGTGGTTCATTCACTTGCTCATCATCCTTCGTTTCCTAATATTGATGAATGCAAAGATGTCAAATCATTTGAACCCATGTACAGGTATTTTGAAATCGACACTTACAAACTTTTAATGACGGTTGGGATTCAACTGAATCTATAGAGATTGATCAAGTAACACGCAGTTTGTAACAAATTTTTTTTTAAGTCTTGCTATGTTGCAATTAATTCGACTCTTCGCTTAGCTGAAACCCCCTCCTCCTTCCCCCTCTCACTTTATTGCGTGTCTTGGTTAAAGATGACATCCAAAGAGGCCTCTTTTTGGCCTGTTTTAAGCCTAAGATGTATAGTGTTGTTATTGAGTATTTGATTATATTTCTCCATTGTCTGAGTTCATGTACATTTTTCGTCCCAGTTAAAGAAATATATAATATATTTAGAAACATGAAGCTATGTAACACAATATAGAAACAATCTTAGAGAGTTCAATATTTTTGATTTTCTAAAGATTTGGAACATTAGGAGTGTATTTGCTTGCAAATTGTTCCGATTCTTTTGGTCAAAGAAATTGGAATTTACTTCTCTCGCTGGCTGTGTGAGATTGTAACAATGCACATGCACAGTTAATGATTTTTAAATACGGTTCTATAAATTCACTGAACCAGACTGGTTCGGGATGCCACAAGAAGTTTTTTTTTTTTTTTTTGAAAAGATATGGTAGACATGATGCTTTACATGATTCAACTACCCATTGTGGCAGGGTTTCAATTTGAATTGGAAACAAATTACTGCCATATATTGATTATGAAATGCACTGGGGCTTGTAATTTCCATGCATAAATTGTTTTTAAAGAAAATGTTTCCCTACTTTTGAAGTGGCAACCACTGTTTGTACCAAAGTGGAAATAATAACACATTAAATTAAATACTATCAATTAATTATGAAACCGCAACAAGTGGAATGGTGTAAACCTCCGTGCACTGCTAGTTGATACTGATCGGTTGATACAAATGATATAACAATATTGAGTCCATTAAGATCTAATTTTACATGGAAGAGTCAAAGTGGCTTTAAAGTCAATGATTTGTTACATGAACTTTATGGTCTCCCTGCGTGGGAAGGATGAACGAAAATATAAAACTTAAGATTAAGTACTGCCACTGTTAGAATTTTGAACCGTAAGAAAATGGTCACTCGTGCCCAAACAAAGAGCATATGCAGTTATGGAAATTTTATTTATCTTGTGGTTTGTTTGAGTGTGCATAGCTGTTGAAAGCACCTTCATTCATGCCTAAGTGCAGAGTGTAGCAAATTGCCGCACGTGTTTTTTGTGTAATGCTCAAAACTTCAGCCAAAGCAAGTGCAAGCATCAACTATAGGAAATTGCTAACTAGTCCATTTTCATTTGAACCATATATTATGTTGGTTTATTAAGTGGTTTTCAAAATTTGGTTGCTGAAATTGGTTTGGCTGCTGAAATATATAAGGAATATCTGAAATTACTCCACATTAATTACTCAACTATATACGCTATTTGATACCATTTCTGCAATATATGCATGCAGAAATTACATAGAAGGAAATTAAGCGTGCGTCTGCGTTTGCTCGTCGTGTTTTTGGAAAAGTATGAGATGGCTGATTTAAAGGTTCTTAAAAAGATTGGTGTATTGAGTTTTATTTAAATCATCACAGAACCATAACTATTCTGGCCTAAAAGAACTGATGAGTTACCTGGACTAAATAATATTTTTTAAAATACATGGCTTGTAGTCGCGGAGTTTGTGACTTTTTTTAACTTCACTCTCTTTCTCTCTGAAGAGGTGGATCCATCCTTGGTTAAAAGCCAATCAATAAATCGAGTATGCTTATAGAACAGGCTTTATACCTTGACAATGCTGTGACAAGAACTGTTAATCCCTTTATAAATTGCCTCAATGACAAGATAATGTGCATGCGTGGAGTGACTTCAATTCTTCTGTTTTCCAATTGATGTATGTGCATCTGTTTCAGGCAGTTGTACTTGTTCCTATCTATGCTGGTGCATGGAGATGCAGATGGCAAATCCGATGTCAGTATTAGCAAGGACAAGGAGAGCATTACATTACTGAATTCAACTTTTCAATCTATCAAACGCGCCGAAGATGCCTTTGACCCAGCTAAGTCCAAGGTTTGATATTAAATACCATTAGATGTATCTTATCCTTTACAGCCATATTCGATGGGAAATTTGACAAGACAGAATATCTGCCTGTTCACGGAAACACACGAAAAATGGATCGGACATTGATTTGTCGGATAAAATAGAATGTTATAACTAGGATATTGATGAGGTCAAATGCCAAATATTAATTGCAAAATCACATATTGCAGAACTTGTATGCTCTGTGCGACCTCGGTATGTCAATTATTAAGAGGTTAGCTCCAAACCAAGATGAACTTCAAGACTCGAGTGCGCCTGTGGCCCTACCTCCTTTGCTTTATAAACCACTTGAGAAGAAAGAAGAAAATGACTCGCTGGTACGTGTGATCAAACTCCCTTTATGTCAATCTTCTTATGTGCATTAATGAGATTATACCTGACAACAGAGAGACTACTACACCTACTTGGGTTTGTTTAATACGATATCAGTTTCAGAACAAGTCATGTTCAAGTGAAATGATATTTTCGCTATTTCTCTCTAAGTTGCAGTAGTTGGTTGCCAGCTGGTCTTTTATGCTTTGTTCTATAACTACCAGTTGATGTATGGCCACTTTGATTGGTCTATGATAAAACAATAGCTCTAAATTTAAAGCCTTAAACTTTCGTTCACTAAGATTACACCAAGTATGATTTGCTTAAGCTCTATGGATGCAATGAAACGATCAGTTTGAATATTTTCAAATCCTTAACCCTCGTGCTTCAGGCAGGGAGACAATCCCTGAAATTCTTGTTGCTTGCAGATTTTTGATTTCAGCTCATACCTTTTATCAATTTGTCCGCGGCATTATAAATTACATTTCTCTTGAACTCCTACACAGCTTAGACCTTGATTATCAGAAATGTCAGGTCATTCTAGAATAAGAGCAAATATAATTTTCTAGCACAGAAAGTTTGATTAAATCAAATTCTCGCAACATGAGGATCTTGTTTCTTTTAGGGTTTCATGACTTATTTCAGATGCTTTAGAACATTTCACCGACGAGTGATGTGCAAATATGTATCTTTAATTTACCATAAGTAGCTTAATTATGGTTCCTGATGTCCATCTGTGATTGCTGACCTTTTCTTGATACCAGGTTGGTGAAGAGAAGACATGGCTGGCAGATGAGGGTATCTTGGCCCACTTTGAATCACTTGAACTAGAAGCTAATGGAATTGTAAGAACTGAAAATTATTCCACCTAGTTGCTTCTGTGCCTTGTAAGGTAATTTAATTGTATGGTAATCTTTCAACTTCAGGTCCATTCAGTAATTTCAGAGGATGATATCATGAAGGACAGTGAAACAGAAGGCAGTGAGATGCCACTGGGGAAGTTGATGAAGCGTCTTAAAGCCAAGGCAGCAAAGACTAAAAAAGAGGCGAAGAATGAGCCTGCACAAGCTGGTGTGGCAAATGAAAATGATTTTGATATCTTGAAAATGGTGAAGGAAATAAATTCTGAAGGTGCTACAAGCAAGATTAAATCTAGTAACGGTCACAAACATGCTCGCAAAAAGAGAAGTCAGCCTAAACTTCAGAAGAGCCAAAGGCTGTTCGATGAAACGACAGATGTCCCTGTGCCAAAACGTAGGAGAACATCATCTGCACAAGCTCACAAGTCACCCGAAGGAGTTAGTTCAAAAGGTTCTAGGAAGCCTACTAATGTAAATCAGGAGAATAGTAATATTGACATTGACAAAATGGATGAGGAGCCTCAAACTAGTTCAGAAAATCAATATACGCAAGAAAAAACTGTCGAACCTGCAGAGCCCGAATTGCTGTTTTCACGTATTAGGAAGAAATATAGCTCCTCTAAGCAGAAAGGTAGACGAACTGACAGAGATCAGGGTGAGGCACTCAGTATCTCCCCGGAAGCTAAGGTACTCATTTAAACCAATGAAATTTATGGAAAGCATTTGATGTTTCATGATTATTTATGCGATTTCCATATTATCTTATGATGTACAGAAGCCTAAGAAAGTCTCAAATGCTGATAGCACACGTTCAGTCAGTAATTCCAAGTCAGGATCTATGAAGAAGCAAAAACCCAAAAGTGTCGGTGGGTTAGGAAAGGTTAGTGTGTGCTATCTCTGCGAAATGTTTTGAGATTATGAATGCGGACATGCTCAATTGCAAATGCAAGTGGCTGCTAAAAATGTTTTTGTCCCATGCTCCATAGGATGAAGTAGCATGTCTATGGGATTTTATTTTTACATGGTAATTTGTATGCCACTGTAGACGTCTCTGATTTGGAGCATTGAACTCTCTTGTGGTTCATGCCTCAGTCTTAGCATTGTGAATATAGAATCTCAATGTTGAGTGTTCCAAAGAATGATACAATCAACAAGTCTGAGTTTTTGCAGAATTCTTTAGTTTATGTTGCTGGAAAACCTTATTTTCCAAATTGTTTGCAACTTTATTAGCAAGGTTCTTTTTCTTTTTAGCCTAGTTTCTTTTCCTTATCTCTTTTTCTTTCTGAATTAAAGGTTCTCAGAACTTGCTAAATCATAACCCACTTTCGATTTTTTCGTCATTAGTGCACAACCAAGGAAAATGGAAGTTCCACAGAAGACTTAATTGGTTGCAGAATAAAAGTTTGGTGGCCGATGGATAAGGAGTAAGTGCTTTTGATTTGG
This sequence comes from Rehmannia glutinosa, assembly GCA_016081115.2. NCBI lineage: Eukaryota > Viridiplantae > Streptophyta > Magnoliopsida > Lamiales > Orobanchaceae > Rehmannia > Rehmannia glutinosa. Next base: position 8,701,039 of record CM071929.1, on the reverse strand, counting down.
TCTGCATACTGTACCTCACTGTCGTGATTGTAACTTAGGAGAAAAGGTAAAATGGAGCAGAATATAGAATGTTAATTGTCATTGCAGGCATCAAATCATTCTTCCATCCAGTCTACTTTTGAAACGTTTCCTCACATGCGCTCCCCTTTTGAAAGAACTTGTCTGACCTCATAGTCCTTCTACCACACCCCGCCACCTCCTCCCCCCAACCAAAAAAAAAAAAAACACCAAATTTATATAAAGAAAAAAACTTAAAGAATGTAATATGGATGTTTCTTCCAACTTCTGTAACTATGACTTACCCCAAACACTCGCATAGTGGCATTGTTCACCTTTGCTTAAAAACCATCATACTTCAGGCTTTAGTCAACACTTATTTTGTCATGTTATAGTTGTTCAATTTCATTCCATTAGCATACACTTCTCACAGATGAGGCAGAAGATTTTGGTTAATTATAGAATTATCGTGATAATATGTTATACCTGACACCTATCTGTCTTTACACAGGTATTATGAAGGTGTTGTGAAGTCGTTCGATACCGAGAAAAAGAAGCATGTGGTATGCTGCAATTGTCTTTCTTGCATTCTTCTACTGAATTCTTAACCAATTCTCTTGATTTCTCTTTTTTATTGATCAACTTATTTCTAGGTATTGTATGATGACGGGGATGTAGAAGTTCTTAAATTAGATAAGGAACGCTGGGAGCTTGTTGAAAAAGATCTAAAGTTCAAGGTTTAATTACTCACTAATTATTTTTCTCCTAACAAAATATTTGGCACAAGATCTAACAAAATCTTCTACGCCATTTGCAGCGATCTGGTTCATCAAAGGGCTATTCTCGTAAAGGAGGGTAAGTGCTGTTTCTTTTCTGTTTCCACCATTTTTTCTCTCCGCTGACACAAATTTAAGAGGAGGCACATATAAGGCTATGGCGCTTCCTAATCCATCCCAAGTCAACATTGTAAAAATGTATTTGTTTGTATATATATACTTAGCTATATACACAAGCTCATAGAGAGATCAGAAAGTACTGGCTTGGCCGTCATTTTCCTCTCCTTTTTTTATTTGATTTTTATCAAGTAATTGTCCATTCCTGTATGTATTTGAAAATTGCAAAAATCAAAATATAGGTAACAGATTATTGAGAAAGACAAACTTTAAACTTTGTACAATTTATTAAATAGCTTTATGAAGAGGCGGAAATAAATTAATCTTTAATATCCAAAATACAAAAATATTTTATACCTTTTTGCTCGTGGTATTCTTAGTTTTCATATTTTTTAAAGAATTTAGGATTTAAATGTGAATGAGAAATATAATTGTGAGGTTTTTTAACCTTTTGTGGTAACTTTAATTTTCTCAATAATTTCCCTAATTCATTGGTATTGTATTTAGTGAAATTTAAAAAATAAAATAGTGCTCATTCTATTTGTTCCAAAAGATTTCTACAGTATATTGTTACTTGAAGTAGAATTTTTAATTATATTTATTAATTGAAGTTCATTAATATAATTTGTAAATTATATGTTTACCCAAAATACTTAACATATAAGTTATATGTCGCAAAAAATCTAGTAATTTGAGTTAATATAAACTCGCTATAAATATTATACTCCGTCTGCTCCAAATTTATCGCTTCTATTATCTTTTTTAGGATGTTACAGAAAATTACTCAGTTTTTTAAAATGATGTTCGTTCCCCATAGGTACTATTTTCACTTAACATAATAATGCTGTAACACCATTAACTGTCAACTAGTCTTTGCCTCTTTGCGGTAATATTGTAAAAATACTCTTAAAGTTTATTTTTACTTTTTTGGGAAGTCAGCATTAGTTTATTGCTCAGATTGCATTGCAATATTTTTTACCTTTTCTTTCCTCCCTTTTATCTCATATTAATTTTTCTAGGATTACGTACAAGTAGTTTAGCTAATTTAGAAATCTAAATATTCTCTTCTACTTAATGAAATCCTTCTACTAAATGGTTTGATTCTCTGATATTATCTGTTACTAAGCAAGATTGGTCAAGGGCATGCATGTCATTTTACTATCGGAAAATGGTACTATGTGAGTGTATATTTTCTGCTGTTGGGAGAGGCTAGTTCTTGGGTGTCTACTTATTTGATTGACCTGCAGATCATCCGCGAAGGGAAAGAAATCAAGCGGAGGCCCAAAACAAGGCAAAAAATTGGAAGAGAAGTGAGTGGGTTGTCGCATTTCAATGATTTGAGCAATTTCCTTTTTTTGGCAATTAGCTTATGTAATTGAAATTTTTACTGGCAGATCTCCTTCATCTCAAGTAAAAAGGAAACGAACTCCACGTACAAGTTCCAAAAAAAGGCAAAAAATCACGTCTAAAAGTGAAACCCCTGAGGGAAGTGGTGGAAACCCAGAGATTACCCCTAAGTCACCAGCTGATGATTCAGGCTCAGGTGAAGGATCTTTACAATTTAGTGTTTTGTCTCCAGAGTCGAGCGAAAACAACATTGAAATCTTTTATGGCCAAATTCTTTTTAAATGGTGTTGTACCCTTTTTCAAATGAGAGATCTTTCTTGGTAATATCTTAAAGTGAGAAATTGTGCTATTTTACCTATCATATATCATCGAATCAAGCAGTACATTCTAGGGATAATTACATAAAACCCCCTGAGGTTTGATCTAATTACATAAAAACCCAGAGATTTTTGAATATTACAAAAAACCCCTTAAGGTTTGATTCTGCTTACATCTTCCCCCTTAATAAGCAAAAAATATTTCAAAAAACCACCCTGATATTTGTGGAAATATTACAGTTAACCCCTTAAATTTAAGACAATCAAACCTAAGGGGCTTTTGTAATTTTGAAACATCTCTGAATTTTTTTTGTAATTAGCCCAAACCTTGGCGGTGTTTTTGTAATTATCCATACATTTCTATATTATCTGCTGACATTACGTGATTATTTCCTGGCAATACAGAGAAGGAAGAGAATGAAAGAATTGAGAAGAGTTTAGCTACTGAGGAGCCATCAGACAAGGACAATGAACAAGACGAAGATTTTGAGAAGGAGTTGAGTGATGCAGATGAGCCGAAAGAGGAAGATAAAGATTTTGAAGATACTGAGAGCGATCTTGGCGGCTCTCCGCGTGATGCTCATGGATCAGATAATGAAGCAGTTTCTTCTTCAGACAAGCAGCACCCGAATGATACGAAGGAAGAATCAGGTCAGGAGACTGATGAAGCTGACAACATAGATAAGCCTGACGAGAAGACTTCAAGTTCTGATTCTGTTGATACGGAGTTTTCTGATGACGAGCCTCTGGTACTCAATTTGCACTTATTATTATGGAATAATTATAAACACTACCCTTGAGGTTTCACATAATTACCATAAAAAACATTTTATTTCTCAAAATTACAAATAGACCCTTGCCATATGTTTCTATTTTACAAATTGCACCTATAGAGGGGTGGTATTTGTAATTTGTATAATAAAAACACAAACCTCTTTAAAAGATGATTGGACTTTTTTTTTTGTAGTGTGGATAAACTTCAGGGGTGGTTTTTGTAATTATCCCTTCATACAGAGTAGTTTAATATCTAGGGAGGCACTAACCATGTTCTTTTCAAATTGCAGAGCATGTGGAAACAGCGGTCGGGAAAAAAATGAGGCCATGAAAAAATAGCTATCCTGTGATGCAGCTTGTGAGATTAGTGCGATGCAAATAGCTCACCGTTTAGACTAAATACCATTGAACTTCTGACCCGAATAAATCTTATATGCAGTTACTCTGCTGTAGATTGTAGGAGACTATAGAAAGTTACAGGATAAGACTTTTGCATTCCTACAGTTGCCGAGGAGTTTTCGTCTGCAGTTGGTTTTAGGAATGGGCACTTGTTTATGTGTGAAGAGTGTGAGATTTTGTGTACAGCTATAAATCTTCTGGACCTGTGCTAGTTGATCAGCATTGTTAGCTTAGTTCAAGATATTTGTTTGTAGATTTCTTAGTTAGTGAAGTTTATGTTGGTTTATTATCCTGTGTTCTTTTTTTGTGAAGTTATGTTAAAGAATATTATCTGCTTGAGGTTTAAGTTCTATGCTTGCACATGTAATTGGTCACAAATGACAGAAATATCATGCATCAAAATATTCAGAAAACAAAATGTATCTGTTCTTAACCAAGGGGCATGGGGGTTTCTTTATTGTTAAAAAATAGATACTTTCTTGTAATAAATATGAGAAAGCTTAAAAGCTAATGTCATATTTCCATCGTGATTTAAATTATATCATAAATTTGAATGTTAAATTGTTCGATTTTTTCAAATTTATCGCTTTTATTGAGGTGTATTTTGATTTTTTAATTAAATATAGTTATATGAATAACATAACTATTAAGAAAATTATAATCTTCAATTTTATATGGCTATACCATTTTTATAAAAACATAGATCGAGGTCAACGAAGATTTTTTTTTTTTTTTGGATAAAGTTATATCTAATTTATCACGTAAAAGTGATAAAGTTCATTCTACCTCTTTTTTTCACGATTAATACTTATATTCTCTTAAAATAGTAATATTTTGTAATATATAATAATAATAATAATAATAATAATAATAATAATAATAATAATAATAATAATTAGTATACGGTAAATAATTATAAAGTAAAAAACATGAAAACAGTATATAACATACAAAAAATAAATTAAATATAAAAGGCGGATGTAGTATAATATATGTAAATATTTGTGATACGTTTTTAAATTTTAAGATAGATGCATCAAAATAATAACAAAAAAAAAAAAAAACTACTTTGGTGAAAGAGCTCAAAATTCGGAGAGTGGCAACTCAAACTGGGCCGCAATAATGGGGCTTCCACAGATGACACCACCCATGAAAATGGGATACACCCCCTTTTCATTATGTTTCAACTCACATTCAAACTTACAAACATACATTTGGATATATATTATTATTATCTTACATGTATTCAAATTCCATCGTTTTCCTTTTTTTCATTACTACAAGGAGGAAACATTTCAGATTTTGATCTAAATTGAGATTCATTGCTGGCTATTTATTGTTTGAAGGAAATTACAACAAGAATCTCAACACAAGCAAAACTGTTATGGTTGTCCATGCCCAGTCCTAAATTGAGGTACCCACCTAATTTTCTGTCTCCTTTTTGATTTATTGAATTTGTAATGGGTTTTTTTTTCCTTTTTTTTGATGTTAGTCATATTTTATTCATTTGAATTCATTTGAAACGCATGCTGTTTTGAAGTTGGCATCTTCTGCCGAATAACAAATGCCAAAATTCTTGAGAAAAAAAAAGGGATAATTACAAAAAACACCCTGAGGTTTGGGTTAATTAAAAAGGGATAATTACAAAGTACCCCTGAGTTTTGACCTAATTACAAAAATCTCAGCTAACTTTCAAAATTACAAAAATACCCCTAAGGTTTGATTCAATGTTACAATTAAGGGATATCTTTGCAATGATTTTATAAATATGAAAGGGGATTTTGAATTTTTTTGCTTATGAAAAGGGGTTAAATGTTAGACAAAATAAAACCTCAGGGATACTTTTTGTAATTTCAAAAAATAGCTGGGTTTTTTTGTAATTAGGTCAAACCTCAAGGGTACTTTTGTAATTAACCCTTAAAAAAATCAAACATATTTCAAAACTACAAAAAAAAATTCAGGTTTCTTTTTGTCTTAAATTTAAGGAGTACTGTAAAAATATATTTTTGTAAATGTCAGGATTTTTTTGTAATATCTTCGAAAATCACAAGGAAAAATGTAAGATTTTAATCAAACCTCGAGGTTTTTGTTTTGTAATTTTCAAAAGAACTCTTGGGTTCTTTTGTAATTAGCCCAAACCTTAGGGGTGTTTTTGTAATTATCCCCAAAAAAGGGAAAACAGAGAGAAACAATGTGGCATAAATATATGACCAAAATGTTTCCTGGTGATTGATTATATGCAGTTTTGAAGAACGTAAAAGACGAGGAGAGGATGTTTGGTTTTAGTGTAAAAACGTGGCAAAATGGGTTTGGATCACCCAGGTCTGTTGGGTCACCAGGGTCCGTTGATTCACCAGCACGCACAGAATCTCCAGGTTTCACAAATTCACCAAAAGTGGATGTTGGGGAAATAGACACAAGAGCACCCTTTGAATCTGTAAAAGCTGCTGTTAGTTTATTTGGTGAAGTTATTTCTCCCAGAGCAAGGCCTGTCACTAAGAAGACTAAAGCAGAAGAGGTATGTATACTTCTAATTCATGCAAATATCTGTATCTTTGTGATATATAGTGATAATTACAAAAAGACCCCAAAGGTTTGGGCTAATTACAAAAAAACTAAGGGTGCATTTTGGATGGGGGATTTGGCGGAGGATTTGGGAAGAGGATTTGAAATCATGCTAAATCCACACCCTGCTTGTTTGATATATAAATCCAAATCGATGGATTTCAAATCTCTTTAACTTTTAGTTCATTTTCAAAGGATTTCAAATCTCTACCAAAACCTAGTCATTTGAAATCCATTCTTTTTTTTTTCCTTTATGTTCACTTGCATATTCACACACATTTAGACACATTGCACACATTTACACACATTGCACATATTTACACACATTACACACATTTACACACACGCACACATTTTACACACACTACACACAAAATAATAAGATTATATCTTTTATTTTTATTTATTTCATATCAATTAAGAAAATAAATAGAGCTTCTAATTTTTTTAATCAAAACTTACGATGGATTTGAAATCTTTACACAAATCTACATCATCCAAACAAGCGGTGGATTTCAAATCCAATGACTTTGAAATCCCTTGGAATTTCAAATCCCTCCATCCAAATGGGCCCTAAGGGATTTTTTAAAATTACAAAAAACTCCTTGAGGTTTGATTATCTTATATTTGAAGGGTAATTGTAATATTTTGATAAACGTGAGGGAGCTTTTGAAATGTTTTTTTGCATATGAAGGGGAAAAATGTAAGACCGATCAAACCTAAAAGGTGTGTTTGTCTCTGGATTCATTTGTAATCATCCCGAACTGCATTTTTTTTTATGTAATTATCTCTAATATATATTGACGGTGTTTGCAAATAATTAAAAAAGAAAGTGATTGTCAGGTTTTAGTTGGGACAAAAACAATTTTTAGCGTTTACAAATGTCTAACTTCTACTTCGATTTTTTACGCTCGGTCCTATTTGTGGTTTCATATTGAAATAGGGATAATTACAAAAGACCCCCTGAGGTTTGGACTAATTATAAAAAAAACCAAAGATATTTTAAAATTATAAAAAGCCCCCTCATATTTGATTGTCTTAAATTTAGGGGGTAGATGTAATATTTCTAGAAATATCAGGGGGGTTTGAAATAAATTTTGCTTATGAAAGAGGGAAATATAAGACGAATCAAACCTCAAAGGTTTTTTTGCAATTTTCAAAAAGCTCTGGGCGTTTTTGTAATTAGCCTGAACCTCAAGGGTTATTTTGTAATTATCCCTTTGAAATATGTAAAAGAGCCAACAACTTACTTATCCAACATTCTCTATTTAACTTAATCAACTTTCATCTCTGATTTGCTAACACTTCCAACTTCTCGATTTTCAACTATATTTCACTTTTACTACAATAGACCATTTCTCCTAAAAGTATATATTTTTGCAAACACTCCCGTCGATTGATCCCCACCTAATTCGTGCAAATTTCACTATTCACTTATCTGCAGCAAAGACTGCTAGAGAAGGAGACACAACATCACATGATCCTTAGAGAACTTGACTATTACAAAGACAAGCTAAGAAGTATAGAAACAGCCAAAGCTCAAGCATCAAAGGATCTGCAAAGGGCTAACAGAACCCTCCAAGAACTCACAAACAAGCTAGAAGCTCTAAGCGAATCCAAACAAGCAGCAATCCAAGCCTCAGACGACGCGAAACGACGATCCAAACAACTCGAAGAGCAAAAATCCCTCAAAGCTCAGCTCGGAAACGACGCGTGGAAACTAGACATCGACAACGAAAGAGAGATTAGTGCGATGCACATGGAAAAATAGCTATCCTGTGATGCAGCTTGTGAGATTAGTGCGATGCAAATAGCTTACCGTTTAGACTAAATACCATTGAACTTCTGACCCGAATAAATCTTATATGCAGTTACTCTGCTGTAGATTGTAGGAGACTATAGAAAGTTACAGGATAAGACTTTTGCATTCCTACAGTTGCCGAGGAGTTTTCGTCTGCAGTTGGTTTTAGCAATGGGCACTTGTTTATGTGTTAAAGAGTGTGAGATCTTGTGTACAGCTATAAATCTTCTGGACATGTGCTAGTTGATCAGCATTGTTAGCTTAGTTCAAGATATTTGTTTGTAGATTTCTTAGTTATTGAAGGTTATGTTGGTTTATTATCCTGTGTTTTTCCTTTTTGTGAAGTTATGTTAAAGAACATTATCTGCTTGAGGTTTAAGTTCTATGCATGCACATGTATATAGTCACAAATGACAGAGAAATAACATGCAACAAAATATTCAAAATAAAAAATGTATCTATCCTTATTCCTTAACTAAGGGGCATGGGTTTTTTTATTGTTAAAAATAGATACTTTCTTGTAATAAATATGACAGAGCTTAAAAGCTAATGGCAGATTGCCATTGTGATTTAAATTATATCATAAATTTGGATGTTAAATTGTTCAAAAAAAAGTTAAATTTATTGATTTTATTGAGGTGTATTCTGTTTTTTTAATTAAATACAATTATACGAATAACATAATTATTAAGAAAATTATAATCTTCAATTTTAGATGGCTAGCTTTTATTATAAAGACTCTAAGGTCAACGAAGAATTTTAACAATTTTGGATAAAGTTATATCTAAGTTATCACGTAAAATTGATAAAGTTTATACTACCCTCTATCTTTTTTTTTTTTTTTTTGCGAGTAATAGTTAATTCATTGAAGTTATAATCTCTTAAAATACTAATATTGTGTAATATATAATAAGAATAATAATAGTAGGTATATCGCAAGTAATAATAAAGTAAAAAAACATGAAACAGTATATAACATACAAAAAATAAATTTAAATATAAAAGGTGGATGTAGTATGATTATGTAAATATTTGTGAAACGTTTTTAAGAGAGATGCATCAAAATAGAAAGAAAATATAGCTCGGGTGTATGTAAAAAAATAATAAGAAAAAACTAGTTTGGTGAAAGAGCTCAAAACTCGGAGAGTGGCAACTCAAACTGGGCCGCAATAATGGGGCTTCCACAGATGACACCCCCTTTTCATTATGTTTCAACTCACATTCAAACTTGCAAACATTAATTTTGGATAGAAATTATTATTATCTTACATGTATTTGAATTCCATCGTTTTCCTTTTTTCATTATTACAAGGAGGTTTGATCTCATCCAAAGATATCAAAAAATTGTTATTCATTTCTGGCTATTCATTGGTTTGAAGGAAATTAGAACAAGAATCTCAACACAAGCAAAACTGTTGTGATTGTCCATGCACAATCTTAAATTGAGGTACCCACCTAATTTTCTGTCTCCTTTTTGATTTATTGAATTTGTAATGGGCTTAATTTCTTTTTCTTTTATGTTAGTCATATTTGATTCCTTTGAATTCATTTGAAACGCATGCTGTTTTGAAGTTGACATCTTCTGCCGAATAACAAACGCCAAAATTCTTGAAAAAAAAAAGGGATAATTACAAAAACTCCCCTGAGGTTTGGGTTAATTAAAAAAAACCCAGACATGTTTCAAAATTACAAAAAAACTCTTCAACTGTAATATTTTTGAAACACTATAAAAAACCTCTTCAGGTTTCTTTTAAAAGGGTAACTGTACTATTTTTGTAAATGTCAGATTTTTTTTTTGAAATATCTTCGAAAATCACAGGAAAAATGCTCAAGGTTTTTTCTGTAATTTTCAAAGTACTCTGGGTCTTTTCGTAATTAGCCCAAACCTTAGGGATGGTTTTATAATTATCCCAAAAAAAGGGAAAACAGAGAGAAACTATATGGCATAAATATATGACCAAAATGTTTCTTCTGGTGATTGATGATATGCAGTTTCCAAGAACGTAAAAGACGAGGAGAGGATGTTTGGTTTTAGTGTAAAAACGTGGCAAAATGGGTTTGGATCACCCAGGTCTGTTGGGTCTCCAGGGTCCGTTGATTCACCAGCACGCACAGAATCTCCAGGTTTCACTAATTCACCCAAAGTGGATGTTGGAGAAATTGACACAAGAGCACCCTTTGAATCTGTAAAAGCTGCTGTTAGTTTATTTGGTGAAGTTATTTCTCCCAGAGCAAGGCCTGTCACTAAGAAGACTAAAGCAGAAGAGGTATATACACTTCTAATTCATGCAAATATCTGTATCTGGTAATGTGTAGGGATAATTACAAAAAGACCCCGAGGTTTGAGCTAATTACAAAAAAAAAAACAAGAGATTTTTGAAAATTACAAAAACTCTTTGAGGTTTGATTGTGTCTTATTTTGATAAACGTGAGGGAGCTTTCGAAAAGATTTTTGCATATGAAAGGGAAATCTGCAAGACCGATCAAACTTAAAGGGTGTGTTTGTAATTTTCGAAAGTTTCTGAGATTTTTTGTAATTATCCCGAACCTCAGGTTTTTTTTGTAATTATCTCTAATATATATTGACGGTGTTTGCAAATAGTTAAAAAGAAAAGTGATTGTGAGTCTTTGGAATAAAAATAAGGGATAATTACAAAAACACCCCTGAGGTTTGATTCCGTCTTACATTTTCCCCCTTCATAAGCAAAAAACATATCAAAAACCCCCTGATACTTATAGAAATACTACAGTTACGCCCTTAAATTTAACACATAATCATACCTGATGGGGTTTTTTGTAATTTTAAAACTTCTCTGTTTTTTTGTAATTAGCCCAAACATCAGAGGTGTTTTTGTAATTATCCCTAAAAATAATTTTAACGTTTACAAATGTCTAACTTCTACTTCTACTTCTGATTCTTTACATTTCTGATCCGATTTGTGGTTTCATTTTGAAATATGTAAAAGAGCCTTATCCAACATTCTCTATTTAACTTAATCAGCTTTCATCTCTGATTTGCTAATACTTCCAACTTCTAATTTTCAACTATTTTTCATTTTTTCTATAATACACCACTTTTTTAAAAACAAGAAGTTTTTGCAAGCACTATCGTTGATTGTCCCCACCTAATTTGTGCAAATTTCACTATTCACTAATCTGCAGCAAAGATTGCTAGAGAAAGAAACACAACATCACATGATCCTTAGAGAACTTGACTATTACAAAGACAAGCTAAGAAGCATAGAAACAGCCAAAGCTCAAGCATCAAAGGATCTGCAAAGGGCTAACAGAACCCTCCAAGAACTCACAAACAAGCTAGAAGCTCTAAGCGAATCCAAACAAGCAGCAATCCAAGCCTCAGACGACGCAAACGACGATCCAAACAGCTCGAAGAGCAAAAATCCCTCAAAGCTCAGCTCGGAAACGACGCGTGGAAACTAGACATCGACAACGAACGAGAGTCGTACAAAACCTCAGCAGGAGAACTCATTGCAAGCAAACAAGAGCTCACTAATCTAAGACAAGATTTTGATGCCGTCTTAGAAGCAAAACTGGCCGCGTTTCAGCAAGAGGAAGACGCCCGACAAGCTGCCCTGACGAATCAGGAGAGAAAAAGCCAGCTATCGAAAGAAGTTTCTAGACTGCGCGAAACGCTTGATCAGGTGAAGATGGCGTCTCTCCAGGCCGAAGAAGAGCATTTGAAGCTTATCGCGGAGAAGGAGATTTACGTGTTGGTTCATAAATCGGCTAAGGAAGTAGGCGAAAAGGAAATAAAGCGTTTGAGGGACGAATATGGTCCGGAAGAGAATATAGAAGAGAAGCTCGAAGAAGCAAACGAGACGATTAAAGTTTTACGGGAACAACTGCACAATGTTCGTACGTCGGATATGCGTTCTTTACAGAATGTAGTTTCAGAGCTTGAAAATGCTAAAAGGGAACTCCAAGAAATCGTGTCGGAAGAGACCTCGATTCGGAGTTCTGTGGATTTACTGAAACTACAGTTGGAGGAAGCGAAGACGAAGCATTCAGAATGCGAGATGAAAGCGTTAGAAGCCGAATTGAAAATCAAGCAAACGCGGATCGATTTAGAAAATAGTAAAACCGAGCTTGAGGAGGCGAAATCCACGAGTGTTTTCGACGATATGCAATCGAATCTGGAGAAATTATTAGCAGAAGCCGAAAAGGATAGACACGACGCGGAAGAGATAAACAAAAAAGTCGAATTACTGAAGCGAGAAGCCGAAATAGCAGCAATAGCTTCCAAGGAAGCTGATGAAAAGCTACAGATCGCGTTAAAGGAAGCAGAAGCGGCTAGGGTTCGAGAGAAGTTAGCAGACGAGAAAATCCACGATTCTCCAAGAACCGACGGCGTTGAACCTAACGGTCCAGGATCCGTCCGCAGGATCAGATTAACGGTTGAGGAGTTCGAGTCGATGAACAAGAAGATCGAGGAGTGTAAAAATCAGGCCGACGAAAAGGTGGCAGCTCTCACGGCGCAGCTGCAAAGCATAAATGTGAGCGAGAACGAAGTTTTGCAGAAAGTGGAACGGATGTCGAAAGAAAACGAGGATATACGGTCGGAAATCGAGGATGCTCTGAAGAGAGCAGAGATGGCTGAGGCTGCTAAAAAGATAGTGGAAGGTGAACTACAGAAATGGCGCCAGAAAGAAGATGAAGATGATGTTGGAGAACCATCTAGCATATTTGAAGGTAAATGGTAGTGATCATAGAAAAAAAGAACACAGATACTGATGATTCTTGTAGGACTGTAGTTGTTTCATTGATTTAAGGTAACTCATGAAAGGCATTGTACACTTAATCAACTCTTTCATGTAATGGAATTAGATTAGATTGCTTGTCAAAACACAAAATATGGATCAACACCAAGTTTAGCAGAAATGCTTTTCCATGTAAATAAGGGATAATTACAAAAAAAAAAAAAAAAACAGAGTTCTTTGAAAATTACAAAAATTTCCTTGAGGTTTGATTCTGTCTTATATTTTTCCCGGTGATTTTCAAAAATATTTTAAAAAAACCCTGACATTTACAAAAATATTACAGCTACCCCCTTTAAATTTAAGACAAAACGAAACCTGAAGGGATTTTTTGTAATTTTGAATCATGTCTGGGTTTTTTGTAATTAACCCAAACCTCAGGGGTGTTTTTGTAATTATCCCTGAAAATAATGCAAAAACAACCTTTGAGATTAAGCCTATTTACAAATTACACCTGTTTAGGGGGTAATTTATAAAACAAAGGGTAAATTACATTTTGCCTCCTAAAGTATGCGAGTTATTTTCACTTTGCCTCCTAAACTTTTTTTGTGCCACTTTACCCCCCCGAACTTAGTGTTTTCCTCACACCATGCCCCATGTGGAGGTGGTGAAGTGTACAAAAAACTTTAGGGGATAAAGTGTCATAAAAAAAGTTAAGGGGGCAAAATGCAAAAATACGCATAGGGGTTTAGTCATTAACCCTAAAACAAATATTGAAGTTTTTTTTTTAATAAGTTAGGAGTAGTGGTTGGAGGAGAGGGGATAAATTTCAAATAAACTGAAAAATACGGTCAATACCCTACAAAGGGTGAACGATATCACTTGAGCTACAAGCTCGTGGTTAAAACAAATATTGAAGTTCAATAGGGTATTTGTAATTTTAAAAGATAGCGGGAATGTTTTGTAATCATGAAAAAACTCATGGTAGTGTCTGTTATTATACCTTAAAAGAATCAGCAGATTAACCTCTAAAGCAAAAAAAATTCACCTTTCCAAGGGAAAAAGTGAAATTTGTAAAATTTCAAGGGCTTAAAGTCACTAATTTCACCTTGATATGACAAAAACTAGCACAAGATAGCAAGTATACTATATTTCTTTACAACATATGTTAAGCTAGAAGACTCTTAACATACATAACATCTTTTCTCCATACATTTATACACCTGAAACTTCTTTCATATTCACGCAGTGTATAAGACAGTTTCAAATTGGTACTAAAACATGAAATTACATAGTTAACTGTAGCTTTACTCCATGATATACATACAATGTAAGATACTGTTGGATAAATTAATATTAGATAACAAGTTAGAATGCCAAGACAAAAATATTAATGTAAGAAGTGATTTAGCACCTCAAAAATCAGATACGACTTAATCTTCTAGCTCTTGCCGTCATTGATTCTAAGGTTCTTAAGTGATTCTGGACATCTCTCGAGATCCTTAAATTTCTGTAACTCGGATTCTAAGGTCTTGGCAATAACTTCTTCATCAGCATCTTCAGGCAAAGTTACATGCACGGAACCCTGTTTTAGTGGCTCAACAGGTTGACGAACCAAGAGTTGCTGCTTAGTGTAATTGTAGAGTTGCTGGTGAAACGGATGGTCCAATGAATAAATATTTTCAAAACGACCGTCTAAATATTTTGACGAGCCAGAAGATCTCTTACGGCAGAAATGGGGAAGAGAGGAATAATCCATTATCTGCATCACACAGAATAAATTTTTCTTAGGTAAAATGCCTAAAACAACAAAATAAATAAGTCTTATGTTTTGATAATTGTTTCACATCCACAATGTCAACAGTTCTTCATTTAATGTAGATTTCAAAATTATAGGAAAAAAATTAGACATCCTTTAGGTTCCAAAATTCCAAAACCAGATTTCACAAAAAATTATGACCATGAGCCATGTAATGTGCAATATCGTAATTAAACATAATGCAACATAAAAATATTAGGGATAATTAAAAAAACCACACCTCAGGTTTGGCCTAATAAAAAAAAGACAGCTAACTTTAAAAATTACAAAAACCGCCATTGAGGTTTACATCTGTCTTACATTTTGCCCCAACTATTAGTTGACCTGATATTTTACAATTACACCCTCAACTTTTTTAAATATAACAAATAGCCCCAACTTTTCTTCTGGCTATTTGTAATATTTAGAAAAGTTGAGGGATCTAGATGTAAATGTAAGATGAAAAGTTAGGATTATTTGTAATATTTAAAAAAGTTGACGGATGTAATTGCAGAAATAGTTGATGACATTACCAATTCCCATTAGCTCCACTAAAAGCAGGTGAAAAATGTAAGATGAAAGTAAACCTCAAGAGTGGTTTTGTACTTTTCAAAGTTAGCTGGGTTTTTTTTGTAACTAGGCCAAACCTCAAGGGTATTTTTGTAATTATTCCAAAATATTATGACCAAAGAAACTACCTTGAGTAGATCATCCTGTCCAGAACCGGACAATACGTCAACTTTACTTCTTGTTCTCTCCTGTAGTAGTGGCTTTACAACCTGATAACAGCCCAAAGGTTATGATTATGGCATCTGATGAATAGACTAAAAGAACAAATTTACTTCTCTGGGTATTTAAAGATATATATTATAAACAGTGAACTTCTGCAATTTTGGCAATGCCGAAAAGCAGGTAGTTAACTCCAAGGGAAAAAAATGTAACAAACCTTCCAACAAGCAGAAAAGACATATGGGACATTCACAATGTAATAAGTTTGTGTTTTCTCCGGGTAGTTTAGATCATCAATAGAAGAAATAATAGTCAAGAGCTGCAGAAAAGAAAACCCGTAAGTACTATATTCATCGATGGTTAAACAAAAAACTAGTATGTTTTTTCGATATCCCCGTAAAGGAGAATGATTAGTTGAGGAACTAGAAATCTCTTATTGCTCAAAGGCTAATTTACCTTTATCTGGTTTAATGCTGAGAGTTTCAAGCCAGTCATATCCAGAACCTTTATACATTTGCTAACATGCTTCCCATGCTTTTTTGTTGCAGCAGGCTGAAATAAATGTAGCAAGTTAATCATAATGCAAACAAAAAGAGAAAAGGTGGAAAAGAAGCCTATGAGTATGCTCACCAAAATCACACGATCCCGATATTCGTTGATCTGAATGTGGGATTGTACATAATAATTAACCTAAAATGAAGACAAATATAGTCAAACGCAATGAAATAATGAACCTAAAGTCACAAAATCCCGATATTCATTTCATATTAGCAATTTTTTAGATAATTAATTAAGGTGTTTTATGTTATTAACAAAACCTCTTGGCCTGATGGCCTCTCACATTGGCTTTAAGTTACTATCATATCAAATAATATTATTAATCTTGGGAGAATTATATGTATACATAATACATTATTCAAACTTCTAACAAAAAAACTATAATATGTGGTAAACACAACTATTGGATAAATAACTGAACGACAATGATAATTACAATAAGACTTACGGACGCATTGTCATAAGTGCTCATGCCTGCTCCAATAGCAAAGACAGGGGAGACCCTATTGGAAAATGGCTCCATTATTAGTAAGAGAACCAAATTTCAAAGAAAGAGGTAATAATAATAATCTGAGTCGTTAGCATATAATTTAACTTGTTCGTGTTCCATCAAATTCTCACCTCCTTTGAGTAACCTGACAATCCTATAAGCTGTGAATCACGTATTGCTCTGTAAAATTCTACAGGAACAATGGGTTTCTGCAGTGACAAATAGCAGTACAATTAGAAAGTATTAGCGGAAACTCTTATTCCCATAAATACCTGCAAGTTTGCAGGATTTTCATTATCCAGAGAGTTCATAATTTGTGAAGAGGTTCACTGTGTGTGCTTCAGATAGAGAAAAAGCAGAGATGAACTTGAGGTTGCGACTGGATATCCTTTCTTTTTAAGAATTTTTATTTGCTAGACTATATTGATGATTTTTTTTTTTAAAGAAGAGCAAATTTTTTGAGAATATGATTGGATATGAAATGAAAATGTAATGATGAAAGTTGGTGTGATGTAGAAGTAGTAAAATAATGATTGGTAGTTAGAAATATATGAATGAGTGAATAAAGGAATTTGTGAGAAAATGTGTAATAATGATTTGTTGTTTTTGAAAAAGTGGGTAGATGTGAGTATGTGATTAGTGTAAGAGAAAATGAGACTGAGTAAATAGTATACTTCTTTGGTAGCCAATCACATTTTGGGGTAAAAAAATTCTCTAGTGGAGCGAAAATAAATAAATAAAAATCGTAGCCAATCGCTACCAAAATTTTCCAAAGGCTTTGCTATCCACCCCCCACCCCCCGAAAAAAAAAAAGATAAGTTCAGTTACACATAACAGATTTCGGTAAAGTACCAAAATGGACCAAGAAAAACTAATTTGATTAAAAAGAATGAGTAGCAAAAAGATGTTGTAAAAGTAACATGGTTGTCCAAACTGAAAGCAAAAATCTCTTTAATCGGAGCTCATATGCATACATCAGACTGCATAAGTCGGTCATAATTCTTAATAGTAATAAATTTATCAACAATGAGTATTGTACCACTTACTGCTAGCATATCATCAATGTCATTTTGGACTCTCCAGTTCAAACAATCAATTAGCTGAAATGTCACATCACAAGCAATTCATTATTTCAAAACTCATCAATTCACGTAAAAAAAAAACACGGTGGCTAATTTTTGAATTGTTTTTGTCTCACCATCTTGTGAGCTTTTGTAACATTTCCTTCTCTCGCCTTCAGAAAACGCATCAAAGTTTCATGAGGATATCCTTGATGTAATATCTGCAAATTGATTTGAATGATAAGGATTTCACACAAATTTTAAAAGGATTAGAAATACATACAACAGCAGTTGTTTCGAGCCAAAGTTTGAGCAAAAATCCATTTGGACTTGTCTTTCTTACAAAGAGCCAACAAGAAGTTCTTATCACATAATTTCAGAGGCGCACAAATTAAGCACTTTTTAAAGCTTTAAAGACAAAAAAAAATATAATGGGAGTGTTTGCATTCACTAAACAAATCAGATATGCTTCTGATTCTGCTTCATTTAATCAGAATCTAAAAGTAGGGAGAGAGGTGCTTTAGATTTCTGCTTCTACTTCTGGTTTGACTTTTACAAACAAAATAAGCACTTTTCCAAAATTGTCACCAAACACTCTCAACTTCTGATTATACTTTCAAATACTACCAACTTCTGATTACCAACTACTTTTACTTCTACTACAATAAATCACTTCTTTTAAAAGCAAAAGGTTTTGCAAACACTCCCAATATCATCAATGTAAAAGTTGAGAGGATAAACACATACAGCCCACAAATCAGGGTGATGCTAATTCAAACATATAACAGAATATGCATACTACATAAGTTAGACAGACACAAAAGAGAAGTTCATGAATATTCTAACTAGGGCTATTAAGCATATCAAGCAGAAAAAAAAAAGTTACCAAAAAAAAAGAAGAGTAAAAAAAATATGAAAAATAGATACAAACCTGGAATGTTTTTCTAAGCGGTTCATCAACTGCATAGAATCCACAAGAAATGATTTAAAAAAAGAAAAAAAAAAGGGAAATATTTTGAGAAATATATAAATTTAAACAAACCTTCCTCCATCAAAGCTTCAAACTGTTCAATGGCTTCTTGTGGAACCACAGCCATTTCTTCTTCTTAACAGAATAAAACAAGAAACTCAATAATAAACCTAACTCTACAAAAACTGGTTCAATTTTTTTCACTTGGATATTCTATTAAAACCTTTTTTTCACTTTTTTAGTTAAGGGAAAGGGAGAATAAAAGAAAAGAAACAACAACAACGAGAGAAAGACAAGTAAAAGATTCCATTTTTATTTCAAGAAAAGAAAAGTTAATGGGGTCAAAATTCAAGAAAGGCAACCCCTCTTAACCCCTCTTCTTGAAAAGAAAAAAAAAGAACCCTTTAGAGATGGTATGAATGGTGATTTTTTCACATTTTGTCAAAGTTAATACAGAGAAAAATATCTATTTGTTTGGCTTCTTTTCAAAAGAAATGGCTATGGCGTTCTGAATAGTCAGGACAACTGCTGAAATAATACAGATGCTGTGATAAATTGATAATCGAACAAAAAAAAAAGAAAAATGGGGTGAAAAAACAGAAAATTTTGACCCCACCAATGTTGACTCTAAAGTCTTTTTTTTTTTGGAAATAAGTCTAAAGTCTAAATTATGGAAATTTTGACTGTATGCCCAGAATCTGTCTTTATATAACATCCAAGACCTAAAAGAAAGAACATCAGCCGTTGGTTATAAAGGAAAACTATATGATATTTATTAAAGCTGTCGATTGGCCCCGTAGATATTTTTATCCAGGCTGGGCTCTAGTATCCCAAGTTTTGAAAAATAACGGCCCTCAAAGCCCGGCCCGGCAGACTCGAACCGGACTGATCCGACCGACCCGATTTTTTCAGTGTATTTTTATGCTCTGGGCCGAGCTTGGCCATGAAATTAGAGGCCATATCATTGTTGGTTCAGCACGACCCAATTTTCTCTTTTTTTCTGATGGGTCGAGATCTTTGTCTTTGGTCCGACCCTTTTGACAACTCTATATTTTTATATAAGCATCAAATCCTATATTTTTATATTTTATTATGCAAACAACTGAACAAGATATGTTAATTATATAAGATGTTTTTTTAAGTATATTATGTATAACAGGGAAATTTGTAGAATTGGCATGTGATTGTATAGTGGAATATAAGTTATATAACATAAAACTTCAAATTATTGTCTTTATATTGTTGACTGTGATATAAAATAGAATATTAAATTAAAACATTGTACATTAGGCATTGTTTTATTTTTGTTAAACAGTGTATTTTTATGGCATAATCACTTTTATGTCATGTGTAAACAGTAAACTCACTAAACTATGATAAATGAATTTCATACATAACGATAAATTTTTGAAACTGTTATTAATTATTATGGAATATTGATGAGGAATGATTCAATCACAAACATTAAAAAAAATTAATATTAATTTAACTAGGTCCAATATTGGTACTTTTTTTTTTGAGAAAGTCCAATATTGGTACTTGATTAGTCTAATTCTCACTAAAACTTAATATAATATGGAAAATAAAATGATTCTGTATCATAATTTCGAAAAATAAAAATCTGGGGCATCAAATGGTGGAGAAAACTATTTCAGAATAAATGAGCAGCTCATTTGAATCAACTGAATGTGATGCTTATTCGACTATCATATTTCTTTATTTATTTTTATTAGTTATATTAAATATTAAATATTTCTCTTATCTCATAATTTGTTTTTGAAATATGTTGGACCGTTGAATATGCCAATAAGAAGATAAATGACCATAGAGACCTAATTACATATTCTTCTTATTTAAGGGTTCGGTCCAAATTCGATTCAATCGGGAAACTGGCCTATATCTAACAATGGTATTTATTCAGTTTTTAAGCCCATTATCGATAAAATGGGCCAGGGAGACTACTTATTTGAAGGTTCGATCCAAAAAGTATTCAAGCAGGCAACTGGGCTTATATCTAATATTAATATTTTCTTTTTAAATTTTACATAAAAAAAGAGAACTATATATATACAACCAACCATTTTTTTTTATAATTTCCACGTAAAAAATTTGCAGTTTAGAGGAAAGTAGGTCGTTTACATCATAGACAAAACGTCTAAGTATATATAAAAAAATTAAGTGAGTACTTCATTGTAATGCATACAATAGAAGTGATCTCATAAAATAAAATATATATTGAAAAAAAGAAAAAAAAAAGTTAAATCCACTTGATTTGGCATAAAGTGGGCCGAGCTAAGTGGTCTGTATGGATCCAGTTTAAGGCCCAGTCTGAATCCATAATGAGTCCATACTTGAAGCCCAGTTTCTAGAAGCTTCTTAATATCAGCTCGGGAGCACTAATTATATATGAGTTCGGGATTGACTATGGCGTGGGCTAAAATAGCTGATTAGAAAAGGTTTGCTAACTAATTCTGATAGATTCCTTATAACTGTCTATGAAAAATCCGGAAACCCTAAGTATATCTTCTATAAATACCCTCACCCAGGTATGGTTAATCCCTTATGCACTTTTGATTTTTCACTCTATACTTGATTTGTTCTTCCTCTTCTTTGAGCATTACCTGACTTGAGCGTCGGAGTGGGTACGCCGGAGCAATCCTCCGGCCCCCATTTTGCAGGAGTTCTGCGGTGTTCGATTAAGTTCACGGCGGTGTTCCATCGACATTGTTATCGGAGATTTTTAGGTAACACAACCACTTTGTTCAATTATCAATTTGTTTGTAGTTGTATTTTGTACTAAAAAAGTGTGTAATATACTTGAAATGATAATAACAATATTTTTTGATAAAACGTCAAGTATGTGAAATGAAATATATAATAAAACACAATTAAACAATAAATTCAAAACGAAAAACTATGGTCTTTGTTCAATTACCAAGTTGGTAACTTATTATTTGCAAATACAACCATTTCACACATGTAATAATCTACTTAACTAGTTGTTGTTTTTTTCTTTTTAAACAAGAAAAATTATCAGGTATTGTCTTCTCTATAGCATCGAAGGTTCCAAACGTAATTTAGTTGACTTAGTACACCTTTAGGGTTCATGGATGTGTATAATGTATTTTTATATACATAAATTGACCTTAGACCCCTTCGCTACGTCCCAGATACTCGTACGTATTCGCA
Source organism: Rehmannia glutinosa (assembly GCA_016081115.2). NCBI lineage: Eukaryota > Viridiplantae > Streptophyta > Magnoliopsida > Lamiales > Orobanchaceae > Rehmannia > Rehmannia glutinosa. Next base: position 8,679,436 of record CM071929.1, on the reverse strand, counting down.
TATTCCTTTTTCCAGTCCAATTATACATTGATTTAATAATCTTACGACAATTAATTACTACATAATTTTCTTGTAAGGATCATGTGAATACGATCTGCACCAATAATTAGAAACATAAGATGTCATCAACATCCCAAGATTCCAAACTTTTATTTACTAAAATGCCATTTGCGCCTATCATGCATATAATTTGGTGTTCTTATTCGTAAACAAGGATTTTTATTTTTTTTTAATAATGAGCACTTCACATCTAAGTATTCAACTTTCATAAATATACATCAAATATATTTTATTTGTTGTATATTTAAAAACTCATTTGTGCATTACAATATTAAATTAGAGAGAAGCGAATATCTTTTCTTATAGAGAATATTACTATTAGGGATTGACATACGTTAGACTATTTTCATTGGTCATAGTGAAAAATGAATGCATTTCTTCTTGTGTAATTATTGATTGTGTGCATTTAGGGCTAAAAATCGAATCAAACTACTCGATAATTGACTTGAGATAGATAGTTTTAAAGCTCGTTTGAGTTTTGTGCGTTATGTTAATGTATCAAGCTTGAACATATTTGTTTATTTGGTAAAGTGTAAAGATCAGTTTGAACTTGACTCAATAAGTTAAACAATAATAAAATATGTGTAAAATATCAAATTATTCGAGATCGGTCGTGCAGGGACATAGTCAGTCAACTCGGTTACCCCTAGTAATATGTTCTACTCAACTCCATTCATTTACAATAATAAAATATGTGTAAAATATCAAACTTGAATAGTAATATGTTTGACTCAACTCCATTCATTTACAATTTTACACCCATATTTGCAGTTCCGGAAAAGTCAATGCAGGAGAAAATCGGACATCTACGAACACGATTTATACCCCATTTCTTTCTGGCATCCGTTCAAACTTTTCAACGTTTTTCTTCTCCCAAATGTTCTAGACTTCAAAAAAAAAAAAAAAAAAAAACAGATTTCCGATTGGAGTTTCGAGAAATTGATCTGAAAACCGCCGGAAAAAATGCCGTCGAACCTAATAATCGGCTCCTCGAGCGGGAGTTCCGAGGAGGTACCACGGCTGAGGGCTCATTACAATGACCAGTGGGAGAATTTCACCGGCGGCGGGGCCAGCGAGATTGAAGAAGAGATGTCCGGTGAAGTGTTCGATATGAATAACGACGACGGATTTAAAATTCCTCTGGAAACTATAAGAGAGGAAGTTGAGGGGAGACTGTCGACGTCGTCGTTTAATTTTGGGGAGAGATCGGAGGATGTTGTTTACGTGGCGGTGGGGAAGCAGGGGGATGAGACGAGCATGGATGCGTTGATTTGGGCTCTTAAAAGATGATTAATCCATCTTCTGTTGTTTTTCTCGTTCATATTTTTCCGGAGATTAAGTATATCCCCACGCCCTGTAAGTTGAATCTCTCTCTCTCTCTCTCTCTCTCTCTCTCTCTCTCTCTCTCTCTCTCTCTCTCTCTCTCTCTCTCACACACACACACACACACACACACACACACACACACACAAAACCATACTGTGTCAATAACTGTGGTTTGTTTGTTTGTTCAGTGGTATAACATCATTAGTTGGATATTAAGAGAATATTTGCAAACATTTGAAAAAAGTGATTATAGCTTTTGGAGAAAACAAAAAAAGAGTTTTGGTATTTCAAAACGACAGCTTTTGCATAATTTAATTAGTATTCTTGATTTCTGCTTCTGTTTCGGCTTATGCCTCTCCATAGTTTAACTACAAAAAATTGGTTCTCAACGCAAAAAACAACTATTCTTTCATCCGAAAAGCTGAAAATCACTTTTTTTAGAGTTTGGATACGGGAGGATTTGTGATTTTGCTTTGACTTACTTTTACTCACAAATAAGCATTTTTACGACTTATTCATCAAAACTCTCTTTTAACTTACCAAAATTTGAACTTCTATTTGCAACCACTACAAATTTCCGATTCTCAACTATTTTTCGCTTATAAATGAGGAAGTTTTTGCAAATACTCCCTAAATATTGGGCAAAATGTTCAAATTTTGTTTTAATGGCATGCAGTGGGAAATTTACCAATTAGCCAAGTGAACCCTGGACAGAAGGAGTTATACATGGCCCAAGAAAGAGGCAAAAGGAGAGATTTTCTTCAGAAATTTCTCAATGTCTGTTCTTCTTCCCAGGTATAATAATAACTCAATGTAACTTTCAGTTTCAGACCATTAATACTAAATAAATATGTATGTGTCCAAATAACTTGGAAAATTATCAGCTAACTGAAATTTATGTAAAGGTTAAAGCGGACACCATACTAATCGAAAGCGAGATGGAGGCGAAAGCTATACTCGATCTCATCCCCATTCTCAACATAAGAAAGCTGGTTCTTGGTGCCACCAAGTCTACTATAAGGTACAACATTTCATTCGCATTGTACAACCACTTGTTTAACTTCAAGTATGACCGAAAAACGAACCAAGATACTCGATACCCGATTCGAGATTCGAGATTGGTCTTTAAAAATATCAAGCTACTCAATTCGATTAATAATCAAACCAAGCTTAAACACGATTTTGAAGGTAGATTAAAAATTCAAACAAAGTTTGAACAGTTATATGTTTGCTTGACTTGACTCGTTTACACCTCTAACTTCAAGTACTCTTATTTGAGTTTTGTTTTGACTGAATTTTGGTGCTTAGGAGGATGAGGTCTAGGAAACTAGGCAACGGAGTGGCTGATCAGATAGTGCAGGGTGCACCGGAGTTCTGTGAGGTTAAGATCATATGTGAAGGAAAGGAAATATCTGAGATGATGATGGAGTCCCCTTCTGTTTCTTCCTCGCACCGGTCAACAGCTGATTCTACCCCAAAATTTGTCCAAGAGCAAGAACAAACAGGAATTGACTCGGCTGCTTGTGGGTGTTTTAAGATTTGATGCAAGTTACTAAGGCCTCGTTTGGATTTGTTGATGGGATTTATGAGATTGATTTGAGTAGGATTGTACTGTTTACGATATTGTAATATGTAAATTTGTTTTGTGTTTGGATGTATAATTGGAAAGTTGATATTTTACAAATATAAATAGTCATTTGTTTGTGTTGAGGATTTTTCGTGATGTTAAGTAAAATGTTGAAATTGAACTTTATTTAATAAAGGACAAATTATTTTGTCCTCGTTTACCTGTTTTTCGTTTTACATCCACTATCACTTTTAAATTTGGTTGGACAAACCCATTGTTGGATTACGATAACACCATTGAGTTGTGGATTATCCGGCTCCTTATCTTAATGGGCCCATCGCTTAGATACGAAACAGTTAACCCAATTGGAATATATAATAAATTTAGCCCAAGATGTTTAATATGGTATTAATAGATACGGTTCTCTCATATTTCAACTTGCGGGGATAGCTCAGTTGGGAGAGCGTCAGACTGAAGATCTGAAGGTCGCGTGTTCGATCCACGCTCACCGCAATTATTTAATTTTTTTTTCTCTTTTAACTAAATAATTCTCTGGTTTCTTTTCCTTTAACTTAAATAAATATTTTCTGGGTTTATTAATGCTCTAAATTAATTTTTTTTATCCTTTATTTTAACTAAATAACTTCCGGATTTATCAATGCTCTAATTAACTAAATAATTCCTAGGTTCTTTTCCTTTAATTTAAATAAATAATTTCTGGGTTTATTAATGCTCTAATGTACATTATATAACATTTACATCAGATTAAATTCTTATTGATTTGCCATAATGTCATCATCATTTTCTTTCTCCTTTATTTAACTAAATAATTCATGGGTTTATTAATGCTCTAATGTACACTACAACATTTTCACATCAGATCAAACCATATTCATTATTCAGCACCCTTTCATCTGTATACTGATAATTTTGCAATGATGGACAAAAAACTTGAAAAGACAGCATAACTTTCTAAAACTTCCATTAAATGATAAAAGGAGACTAACTTCCGGATTTATCAATGCTCTAATTAACTAAATAATTCCTAGGTTCTTTTCCTTTAATTTAAATAAATAATTTCTGGGTTTATTAATGCTCTAATGTACATTAATTATATAGCATTTACATCAGATTAAATTCTTATTGATTTGCCATAATGTCATCATCATTTTCTTTCTCCTTTATTTAACTAAATAATTCATGGGTTTATTAATGCTCTAATGTACACTACAACATTTTCACATCAGATCAAACCATATTCATTATTCAGCACCCTTTCATCTGTATACTGATAATTTTGCAATGATGGACAAAAAACTTGAAAAAGACAGCATAACTTTCTAAAACTTCCATTAAATGATAAAGAGGAGACTAACTCTTACAACAACCAAATTTTTGCTACCATCTTTTCTGGTCTGCAACCAACAAAAGAAACAAGATAACAATGGATCAATTCACAGCTAGATATGTCTCCTGATTGGTTCAAATGTCAGCAAACACACACAAACATACATACATACATATCAGAACATACAATTTGGTGGGATGTCCAAAAAAATTTGGTCCTACAATGTCTCAAATTCAACAACCTTTTTCTAAAAAGATAGGAAAATATTATACACAGTGTTCTTCACAATTGTTGTCCATAACTTAAAACAACCTTCAATAATACCAAAAATTAACTAGAAAAATCAAACTCCAAATATTTTTCACTCTTCTGATCGTAATCGAAACAACATTAGCGGTCTTTTCGTTTCCCGGTGGAGGTGGAAGAGGCATTCGCTCGAAATCGACAGGCTTTGGGATTTCGGGAGGTGTGGCGCACCGTATCAAAGCCCAATTAACCCCTTGAAGAAAGGGTGCTGTTTTATCTCCGTCGCGCCTCTTTTATACCCCAACCTATGCTGAGACTCTTTTACGAGCAAACCCCTAATCAAATCCTAAGCGGCAAAACTCAACAGGCGATTCCGGAAACCGAAGGGGGCTGTCAGCGACATTGAACAACGTGGCTCGATTACGGATCCTTTAAATGGAGTTTTACCGAACAAAAGCTCGTATATAAAGATCCCGAAAGTCACCAATCCACCGGACTCCCATGGCCTTCGCCTTTGATGATCTCGGGAGCTAAATACTCGTGGGTCCCGACAAGCGACATCGATCGGCGTTGGTTGGTTCGGCTATGAGCTCGGGCAGTGGGCTAACTTGGTTCGCGATTTCATTTTTGGCTTCCTTTCTTTGGATTTGGTTGAAAAGAGCGACGAAAAGCATGTTGTTGGGACAACGCATGACGGCTGAATGCATGTTGGTTCGATGCATGCTGGCTGGACACAATGCGCAGAATTTTTGTGGTGAGGTTCTGAATTTAAGGAAGAGGTTTTTCACGAGTCGGGCTAACTGCAAAGTGAAAGAGATCGAAGTCGGTGAGCATTATATGTCCGTGCGTCCCTATTTTGAGGACATTTTCTGGCTTAAGGTCGCGGTAGGCGATCCCGAGCATGTGGAGATACTCCAGAGCAAGCAGCACTTCTGCAACGTAAAATCTGCCACAAGGAAATTAACAAAAGCAATAGGTCAATGTATAGTATTTAAAAACTTACTCTTCAATCAATCATATCATACCAGTTATGGGCTCATGCATTTTACATATATTTTTTTTGGAGTTAAAATAAAACAAAGTCCCGCTCAATATCTAGGGACGGTTCATTTCTTGGTACCAAAAATGTCTATTTCAGTTGCGATTGGATATGAGCGAGATTTCATTTTCGTTCATTTGGAAATTGTTTTTACCAAACATGCGATTGTTTATGAAAATTTTAGAAAATATATTATTCTCTCACTTTCACTTTTTTCATTTTTTCTTTCACCAATCACATCTACATTTTTCACCAAAAACTAATCATTATTACACATTCTCCCACAAATTTTACTATTCACTCTCTCACACATTTCTAAAATCACATATAATCATTATTTTACTATTTTAACATCAAATCAACTTTCATCATTACTTTTTCATCTCACATCCATTCACAAATAAAATTTCATCTTTTTTCTCCCAAATTTTTTTCACCACTATTCTCTAGCAAAATGGAAAATTTTCAAAATGAAAGCATATCCAATCGCACCTGGTTTTGAAAAATGAACAACTACCTCACCAAAAGAATACAAGAAGCATATGACCGTCTGGTTTTTAGTCAAAATTGCTAAAAAAACATTTTTTGAAAAACATGACTCACAAAGCATAAGTGGCCAATTTGGCCTATTACCACAATCACAAAAGTCCTCGAATATTCCCAGATGTAGTCATCATGTCATCATCAAGCAAACACTATGTGGGAAGGTGGTGTGAAGTTTATGGTGTCGATTAATGCGGTAGTAAGAAAAAAAAAACATGTTAGGGTCAAGCAACTTAAATAGCCTCAAAAACATTTTAAGAGTTCGAAAATATCTTACTTCACCGCTTGCTCAGAAAAATACTTTCCCGGTTGTCTCTGTCTAAGAGTGTGTATGTCTCCTCCAGGGCAAAAACTCCATCACCAAACACGAAAACTTATCGGTCTCAAAATGAGGCGTAGAGACTAGGAAAAACGGATGGTCCAACGACTGTAATATCTCCCGTTCCGTCTGAGCACGAAGAAGCTTCTTACGGCTCGCTAATGACGCCTTGTCCATAACTTTCATCGCAAAGTAACATTTGGTTCCACTCAGCTCAGCCAAATAAACACTCCCAATATCCCCACAACCTAATCTCTTCAGGAGCCTAAAATGGCTCAAACCTAATACGCCATCACTTGATCGGACGGCTTGGATGGCCTCCCATTGGACATCGTTCGCTTTGTGAGGCTTATTGATATTGCTACTAAAACTGCTACAACTGCTCTCGTCACTCACATCACTGCTCGTGCTTCCCGACACACGCTGCTCTTTCTAAGCTCTCGATGAATTCGGCGCGATCGCTAACTTTTGTAGAAACCGAACTGTTTTTCACACTCCCTAGCCGGACGATTTCTTTTCTTGATCGACGGAAGTTTCTAGTGAGCTTCTAATACTATGTACATCAAGTTCTTGAGGTGTAGAAGGTAAAGATTTGTTATCATTTGCCTTGATTGTAGACTGAGGAGCTAACAACTACTCTAGAGCCAGTTTTGAAGCCATCGTAGAAACAATATACTTTGCCTTAAAATTAAATCCAACTATTAGGCTCAAGTTCAACAACCATTACCATTTTATCTCCCCCAAAATCAAACACAACCCTGTAAATTGGAAAAACCAATAAGTATTTCCACATAATCTCTCAACATAACTATAGAATGGAGTTTGTAAACTTGAAATTTATAATGCTAAAATACTAGATCTAAGTTAATAAACAAATTCAGAGAATTGAATACTCAAATGCCTAAATTGCACCAAATTTATCAAAGCTAAAGGGAAAAATAAAATACCAATAAAGAAAAGCAAGAAAATAGATATATAGCGATGGCACGAGTAAAAAGCTAGTCAATCACACAACTCCAGACATACACTTTTTTTCTCCCAAAAAAGAGGCTTTAAGAAAGATAAAAAGGGAAAAAAAATGAAACCCACTTCCAGAAAATCAGAAAAAGAAAACCTAGCAAAATAAAATTCACAGAGGAAATCAAGGACCACCAGAAAAAAAGATAAAGTGGACACTAAATCAAGTCAGCTCCTGGTATAATGCAATTATTTTTCCATTCAGAAACAAATTTACCATAAAAATCAGATCTTGATCACAGACCCACAATTAAAATAAAAAACCCATCACAGATCCACAATCAGAGAGTAAAACAAACACTAGCTAATAAAATCTTGAAAATCAAACCCATAGAGAGAAAAATCAAAAGGTTGACAAGGGTAAAGAAAAGCACCTAATTTGCAATGGCTGGAAATGTTTGGGAAATTAGCTTTGGCAGTGAAAAAGATGACTGTAGAAAGAGAAACTGCTCTCCATGGGGTCGTGTGTGGGTTTCTGGTTGTTGGGTTTTGTACCCGTGAGGGTGTGACAATAACTAACAGGTGGATGAGAGAAAAAGATTAATCAAAGTAGATGGGCTTCAGTTACTGTAATAAAATTGACCAGGCTTCCCAAATCTTGGACCATTACGACCATCTCCATCAATTTGGATAACTTTAGTCTTTAGTGCATATTTTCTACTATTTTAGGGCAAATTTTGCAGTAAAATTTGCACTGAAAAAACATTCCATAATGTTTTATTTTAGTCATATTTTCATATAAGAAAATCATTTTTTTTTTAATGTAATAGGGAAATTTGGGGGAAAACTTTGTATTTCGTATGAGATCGAAGGCATTTGTTTCTTCTTTACGCGTATACCAATGTCTCAAGTTGAAGCTTGAGTTGATCATATAAGAAAATCATTAATTTAAAATAAGAAAAATGAATTTTTAAGCGCATTCAGATGTTAAGTCATTATGGAGCATAAACTGTTCACATTTTCATGATGGCGCATCTTGGAGCAATTTTATTTCCAAAGGTGAAAATAAAGCATTTCTCTTAGAGATGTTAAAGCTAAGGTAAAAAATTATTATCTGCCTTTTTTTCTTTTGAATCTTTTGTTTGGGTGTGTGCGTTGCGTGTTTAGGGTAGCGAAATCGTCATATCTGATAAGTTCAACGAACCACGATAACCTACGAACCTAAAATTTAAACTCAAACATGACACAACGCTAAAAACACAAAAATGACAGGATGACCGCGATAGACATGTTCGCAAAGCTATTAAATTTATTAGTCGGTATTAAGTTTATAATCGGGCACGTTAGGTCATTAACTAATAAGACATGAATTTTTTTACAATAGAACATATACTCTAATTAATTACCGATACAAACTGCAAGTTATCAATATTTAAACGTTGTTTGACCTTATTGAGTTTATTGGGTCAACCCAAATTTAAAACCAATTTTTAACTTCTCTTATCGTGTCGGCCAAATAGCCAGTGGAACCCGGCAAGTCCAGTCCAAACTCAAAATTTTGTGTAATGTTAGGTGTCGATCTAGATCGTCATAAAAATTGCTACATGTGTGTATGTACACCAACATTTGATTGTTTCTAAAGTGGTACGTGCTTTGGTTAAGAATTATTCCGAGCCAAACAGGGCCTTAAATGCCTCTATAATTGATTTGATGCAATTTAAGCAGACAGGACCAGCATTGAAATGAATTATGTGTAGTCTAATGGATGGAATAATGAAAATATATAAGAGTCTCCTAGCAAAGATGTGCTCCGCTGAAGACAAGAAACTGTAGAGTAGCTAGAGACCATTTACATTAATTTCATTTTCTTAAAATCAATATAGAATATAACCAAAAATATATATTTATAGTGAAAATATATTTATAGTGAAAATAAAATTTGTTTGTCAAATAAAGGTTACTGCAAAGTTCGTGTACACTAAAATATACTATGGAAAAAATAAAATGATGACAACAGGCAACTAAATGTGTGTATTCGTTTGTGTGTGTACACAGAAACGTATATAAATAAATATATATATATATTTTTTGAGAAGGAAATATATATTTATATATTATATAGTGATGGATAAGTGCAAATTAAGGTGCACAATAGCTTTATATAAAAAAAAAAAAAAAAAAAGTGCACAATAGCCAATTATTGAGAGGTCCCATGACGGCCCTGAATTATGGTTGGTTATGGCATCAACTTTGTTATCAATTATTTATTTATAGTAATAAAATTCTGAATCTTTTTTTATCAAAAAATTGGAATAAATCACGATAATTTTATGGATGTTGGAATTTCCCCTACATATTAATATGATAAAATCTTCCAATTTTGATGAAACTAAAGCTCGATTTCTATTTAACTCAACCTGTTTAAATATAATAAAATATGTGTAAAACAACAAGCTACCCAAATTCATTGGGTATTTGATTTAATTAAAACTTGTCGAATTTCGTCTTCATTAACAATCAAAATGAAACTCAAGAAGAAAATTTTAAAACTAAATAAAATTTTAGATTCGTTTAAACTGTTTTGAGTTTAATTGGGCCAATTTACATCTTAATATCTTATAGCAAAAGGCCGCCAAAGTTGATTCCAAACTTAATTCTTTCTTGGACTTGTCTTTTCTCGATTCTTTTATCAGTGAATTATCAAGCCTAATTTTCACTTCCCAGTCCCGATCAATGACATTGATAATTCCGTTAATAATATAATAAATTAGAGATTTGACTCTATTTTATGTATCCCATGATTCCCCTTTTCTTATGTACTTTCAATTATTTCAATCGCATTTGTACTACCATGTCAATTATTGCGGATGAGATCATCTGCATTCCAAAACCGAAGTATTTCATCTCCTATTCAACCGTGTGGATGATTGTGCGTGTATTACACTTACCATATTAATTTTCAAGCATAAATCAAGCAAAATTGTAGGGTTCTAAAATGGTAAGTGTAATCTGGCGTGTCGTCATCACATGCCCGAACAGAATAGGAAGATATCTGCCTGTGATTTTTGGAATAAAGATCAATCGCAATTATTGATTGGCTTCAATGTCAATGAGATGGCTCTTCAATCAAAATTCCAAATATAGGTCAAGTCAGGAGGCAAGGATAACTCCTTTGGTTATAGTTTTTTTTTTTAGATAAGTGAAAATGGAATATGTCTAAGTTTTATAAATGTTTTAACACTAGACTACGAAGCGATTCTCAACTCCATAGTCATAATATGAAAATTGCTAATAAGTTGAAAAATAAATTAACTCATAATACTCACAATTTGAAATTGATTATTAATTTTTTGTTGAATATACTATTAATCAATATAAAATTATTAAATTAATTGAAGCTCGATTCGGAATTGATTAAATTTAAATTTTCAATTAACAATCAAATTAAAATTTTATAATATTAAATATCTAATAGAAATTTAAACTATTTAAAGTATCTAGTCTTTGAAGAATAGCTCTCAAAACTATTTGTAAGCTGAAGCACTGTGTCATTCTTTTGCCATTTTGACATTTGCTACGAGTGTAGTGTACACCACAAATGGCGTTGCTGCACTGTAGCAAAGATACTTTTTTTTAATGTAATTTTGTTATGTGTTTATTTTAACTTTCAAATACTATTATCAATTTAATATTTGCTAATCTAATAAAAAATAATACTAAAATTAATTCAATTATATGTGGTTTTAAAAAAATAATATAATATATAATTTTATGAATTGTTATTTTAATTTTGCATTAATTTCATTAAATTTATATTTCTTTGAATTTGTTTAATTTAAAAAATAAAATATTTAATAAAATATTATATTAAATAGAATTGCTAATGTAATATTTTTATCAATTATAATGTAATAAAATTAATATTAATTAATAAAAGAATAAATTTTATAGAATATTTTTTAGTGTAGAAAGGTAGTGTAATATGCCTTTGGAGATGTAATGCAAATTATGCACTAAAAGCAGTGCAAATTTTGCATCAAAATAGTACAAATTACTAGAAATGGTTTAGCTCGATTTATTCATAATTTGGTTGGAGTATGAATCTTAACCCAATTAAATGCAAATTTGACCTATTTCTAACAAGGGTAACCGCCTTCACCCACTAGAATTGATGAAATTCGCTACATATAATTCTGAAAATGTCATTCACTTAAAAGGCGATATTAACCACTTACTTAAAGAAGTTAAATCATCCCGTCATTCTGCATTCTTCTTCTTCTTCTTCTTAAAAACGAGGTTGATTTTTTTGTATAAATCTGGAATTTTTTCCAAGCAGCTAAATTGTTGAAGATACGGACGATAAAGTATTCGTATCGCTCCATGAGATAATGAATGTATATTCTTAGTTTATAGCATAAAATATGTTATTTCTCAAATTTTCGAGTTGAGAAATATTGTATATAGTAACTTGATACTTGCATGCGATCACACACTATGACAAAAATTAAATACGTGCCAGCGTCTTAAATCGTGCCATGTGGCATGATAGCAAAAATGTCATCATCCATCGTGCCATGTGGCATGATGGCGAAAATGTAAATCGTGTCATGATGCGAGAAAACCGTCGTGCCATCGTACCCACTTATAGTCTTTTTTTTTTATGAAAGGGTAAAATTGGAAAAAAGAAAGGGTTTATTTAACAATTGTGTCATATTTTAAAAAATAGGGGGTGATTTATTTAGAAGGTGGGTGTGTTTAGAGGAAAATGAGGTGTCATTAAGCGCCACCCTTCTAGCAATTTATAGCCCTCCAAAAATGTGTGCGTGAGGTGTCAGTGGTGCAGGTGGCAAACCCGGCCAGAAAACTTGGCCCGCCGGGCTGCCCAAGCAGAGCCCATGTGAATAGTAATGGTGTCCACAGGGCAGGTCTAGTAGTATAGTGGGCCCTGATTGGGCCCCAGGAAATATATGAACCCCCCGGGCCCACACGGGCCGGGACGGTTCGAGACCAGCCGGACAATTTCAATTTTTATTTTTAAATAGATTCAAAAGATTTAAAATTATGTTGAGGTCAGTAGAGGTTTGAAGCACCAGCTCCAAATCTGTGATCATGTTCTTTCTTGTAAATCTGAAACTTAATTTTTATTAGTATATACGGAATGTATGTTTTCAATATTGGAAAAATGCTATAACATAATAAATATCCTGCAAAATCATTACCACATTAAGTGTAAAAATTTAACAAATGTATTGTAAGGGATTGGACTCTTTGGTGCTCTTGGTAGGAGATGTAAAAACTCCTGGCCCAGCATATTGATTTTGATATAAATATTAGATTCGATTTTATCTTACTTGCTTAAGAACCATAGCAAAAAGAAAAAAAAAAAAAACAGGCCAGGCCCGTTGGCCCAGCTCGTGAAGCCCGGCAGGCCGGGACCCGGCCCCGCTAGAGTGGCAGGCTAGTGGGCCGAGCTGGGCTGCCTGCTATTATTTTTATTCAGCCCGGACCGGCCCGCCTGAGTAGTGAGCTGGGCTAAACCGAAGCCCGCTTGGAAGGCGGGTCTAGGTGGGCCTAGCCGGCCCGTTTGACATGTCTAGCGTGCGCCTCAGCTGCCAACAGCAAGTACCACAAAAACAGAGGAAATAAGCTAAAGTACAGTTCAACACAAAGGTGGCATTTCTTCTCACTTGCTCTCGTTCAATTATTCCTTTTTCTGCCAGTAAAATTCAAAACTTACGGTGAAGAGATGGCAAATCTCAATGGAACGACGTCGGATCTGAGGTCGGTATTTCTTGGGGTGTACTCGGTGCTCAAATCCGAGCTCTTGAATGACCCTGCTTTTGAATGGACCGATGATTCTCGCCAATGGGTTGATAGGGTCAGTTTTCTAATAAAGTGTTTTTCTAGTTTCTCGTATTATTTTCTGCTTAATCTTGTACTGTGACATGCGTGGTGCTCAAATTCTGCTTTGTTTTACGTTTTTGTATATGAAATTTTGTCTCTGTCTGTTAAACTAAATCATGGCATATCTTCGGAAACCAAATTGATTCGATTACTTGAATTGTATAAATGTATCTTGTGCGATAAAATAACACTTTGTTTTGAATTGAACAACAAATCATAGACAGATACTGAGGTAAATTTCGAATCAATCGAAGAGTTTGGCCATATATGGTTATGTTTCCATCTCAGTGTAGGAAAAATTAGTTTTTGAGATTTTTTATTGGTTTCGTGCGAAAATTGGAGATTGTATTTGGATGAATGAATGGAAATTAAATATTATGTAGGTTTAGAAATGAGAATATGTTTGGTTGAGTAACTTGATGGAATTTTGAGTACGGCATGATATGTGATAAGAATGGACTTATGTTTGTTTGTGTTTATGGATACTATTTTCAAAAATTTGTGTGTGTATAATAATTCAAAAAAGTTGATAGTGACAGGTATACTTTCAATATTTTTTTTATAAAATGATATTATATTTTTGTAAGATTTGTAGGTGGTGAGTCTATTGCATTGATATAATTTGAAATACTAATATATTTAGTAGATATAGGTGGTAGTTGTGGTTCCTACTAGTGTCATTTGAATAAAAAGATGAGAATAGTGACTGATAATTGATATATTGGGTTTAATTTTATGTATATGGTTGACAAATTGGAATTATATGTTTTACATATTATTTTATGTGAAAAATGGGAAGGATAATTGGTGATTTCCGTCGAAGATTCTTCAAACAATCATGATTCCATTTTTTATGAACAATATAAAAATGGATAAAAATGGAAACACTTAGAAGTTGGAAATGAAAACATACAAGGCCTATGATTTTCCTACTTTGCAGAAGGTGCCTTCAGAAAGATGGGCATGTGTGCTTGATATGGCGCATGTATTACATGCATGTATTAATAGCTCAGATCCTTTTTGACATTCAGCGGCAAAAGTGACCATAACATTCCTCAACATAGATTAAATATTTAGGTGCTCGGGTATGTGGCACTAGGTAGGTTGTTTGGTGATGGAAGTGGCAATTGTGTGGGAGATAATTTCGCACTTTAAAAGTGTTTTAATTCCTGTTGTGTGGTTCTTATAATGTAAAAGGTAGGACCATTTACATGAAAATATAAGCTAGTTCAAATTCAAGAATTGTAGAAAGTTCCTCAAAATCCTTTGGAGATTTTCAACAATAGTGCTTAAACCAACAAAATTATGTTTTTCCCATGATGTCCTATCCATCACATTTGAGTTTGACTGAAATTGGTATCATTTAATTTTAGAACATCAATATCGAGTTTTTGACTAAACTCATGCACTATGCTGCTTCTTGTGGTTCCTGATTTGGCTTCTATATTTATCTGTGACAGATGCTGGACTACAATGTGCCTGGAGGTATCATTTCACTGAACAACATAATCTGCTCTAAATATTAAGACACAATTCGTGTATAAAATCGGGGTACTTAGGTGCTAAAGTCTAATTATGATTTGCAGGAAAGTTAAATCGAGGCCTTTCAGTTATTGATAGTTATAAGTTACTAAAAGAGGTAATGACCTAATTGAAGATGAAGTGTTTCTTGCTAGTGCTTTGGGCTGGTGTATTGAATGGGTAGGTTAAAAGTGTACATATATGCAGAAATTCTTCTTCAATTGGACATTTTGCTGTACTAGGGTCTGATTATACACATTGGAAAAATGGCAGCTTCAGGCATATTTTCTTGTCCTCGATGATATTATGGATAGTTCTCACACCGGGCGTGGTCAACCATGTTGGTTTAGGGTCCCCAAGGTTGGTGCTTATTGTAGATAGTGTTAATCTTTTTGGCTTTAAGCACCTAGCCATTGACTTGGACTTCATGTTATAGGTTGAGTATGATTGCCGTAAATGATGGAATCATGCCGAATCACATCCCCAGAATTCTCAAGAAGCATTTTCAGAGAAAAGCCTTACTATGTAGATCTGCTGGATTTATTCAACGAGGTAACATGAATAATCAGTAAAGATAATTTGATGATATATATTTTTGGTTCAGATATTCTGACTTCAATATCTGTCATGTTTTTAGGTGGAGTTTCAAACTGCTGCAGGACAGATGATAGATTTAATCACCACTATTGAAGGAGAGAAGGATTTATCAAAATACTCATTGCCACTGTGAGTGGAGAGGTTCCAGAGTCTTGACATTAAATAAGGAAAATATGTTTAGGATGAAGAACAAAATGTTAATTGTCCAAATGATGCATGGTGTACAATTGTTTGAACTTGATATTTACTGTCTTCTTTTCTGTTTTTAAG
The DNA here is from genome assembly GCA_016081115.2 of Rehmannia glutinosa. Lineage (NCBI taxonomy): Eukaryota > Viridiplantae > Streptophyta > Magnoliopsida > Lamiales > Orobanchaceae > Rehmannia > Rehmannia glutinosa. The sequence continues at coordinate 8,663,739 of CM071929.1, read as the reverse complement.
ATATTGTGTTTTGAATTTTCTGCAGTCATCGCGCATTGTTCAGTATAAGACTGCCTACTACTCATTTTACCTTCCAGTGAGTTGGGAATAATTGTCATTAAGATTAATTCAAGTCAGAAAATTGCAGTAATTTTTTCAGCTTAACATTCCTATACAGGTTGCATGTGCATTGCTCATGTATGGTGAGAACCTAGACAACCATGTAAATGTGAAGAATGTTCTTATCGATGGGAATCTACTTTCAAGTACAGGTTCGAGTTTGGTCACATTTCTGTAGACATTGACATTTTATTTATCATATCTTTGTACTAACTATGTGACTATATCGATGTTTCAACACTTTGTCTGTTTAGGACGACTACTTAGATTGCTTTGGCGATCCTGGACAAAATTGGAAGAGTGAGATCCTCAACCTTCATAAAACTATCAGCATTGTGGAATGTCTGTTTTCAATAATTTATTGTTATGCATCATCAGATTGGAACAGATATTGAAGATTTCAAGTGTTCTTGGCTAGTCGTGAGCCCTGGAGCATTGTGAAGAACAGAAGAAAATTCTATTCGTAAGAACTAAAACCAACAATATTTCTTTCCAATTGGATTAAGATAAGTATATTAACAGCTGGTTTTATCACCAGGAGCACTACGGAAAGGCAAATCCAGCCGATGTTGCAAAAGTTAAAGCCGTCTATAACGACATTAATCTCAAGGTGTGTTTGCCGAGGTATGAGCCAAGAGCTACTACGATAGAGATAACAAGCTCCATCGATAATACATCCCAGCAAAGCTGTGCAGGCAGTGTTGGAATCCTTCTTGAGCAAGATATATAAAGGCATAAGTAGCCATACAATGGTTGTAAAATTACAAGGTTTGTATTCTATTTGTAGGGGAAAAAAGAAGAAAAAAATTTCCCATTTGTTATTAGTCTGTATTGATATATGATTGTCCTTAGCAACTCCCATTTTGTTGTCATTCTTTCCAGATTGTAAAACATGTAAGCCTTTCTTGCGGCCATTGTGGTAAATGTAAGGATTCTATTTTAGACTTCTTAGCATATCTCAGCTCCACCAGTCTCTCTTTCGGTTGCAGTTTTAAACACATGTTAGCAAGATTCAAGGTGATTAAACCAACAAAGCCACAAAAGCTAAGCGAATAATATTGGCTTCATTTGAATCCTTGATTCAGTTTACAAGTATTGTTAAAAGAAAAGTCTCACACATTGATTAGGGAACATGGACAGTTTCAAGATATCAGTTTACAACCAATTTACATAGTGCCATTCCATAATCCTTCATCACCCAATAACAACCCTATTATCTCTCTGTCAAAATAGCAATACGTAACT